>CM062817.1:1971512417-1972924026 GCA_031772625.1 Pinus tabuliformis | reverse complement strand
TGATCTACTTCTTCAAACAAACTTGCGGAAGCTTAATCAATTTTGAGCGAGATCAAATAGAACACATATAATAGAGAATGAGGAATCAATCAACACATGAACACAAAAGAAAACTCTGGGAAAGCCTCAGCTAAAAACCCCGATCTCTGTATTATCATACAAGTGGAAATATGTCTGGATTACATAAAGCTTTAGCTCAGAAGCTATCCAACTCTCATTACAATCCCTCAATGTTGCTCATAGACTGAATAGACACAAAATATTCCTTCCCTAAGTCCTCCAAGCCTCCTATTTCCTTACGCAGTTTCTCCTGGGTCCTCTAGCTGCCACCTGTGTGAATTGACCTCTCACACAACTCTCCAAACTCAGAAGTAACTGCGCAATCTCCAAGGAATGAATTCCTTCTGCATGCAAGAGATATCCTCAATGGAATATTCTTGCAAATGATAGTACACTGTCCCATCATCTGATCTCAACTGGGTCTCTGACTGAACTGACATGCATGAGTTATTTATGAGAGAATATTAAGTTATATGAAGTGCAGTAGTTACATGCATGCATGTATTAACTAACTGAACCCATAATCAGTTCAAAAGGTTGCTGGAACTAATCTAACTGGACTTAACTCAGTTAACTGAGCTAACTAATTACAACTCAAAGTACAACTCATCCTGATCTCCTTAATCAAGGGATAACTTCCTCAATCAAAGGGAAAACTATTGCATGTCTTCACATAGACTTCATGTTTGATTTCCTCCAACTAATTAACTCAAGATGAATAGATTAATTATTTTTCAAACAACTGCTAAGATCGAATGCGAATTTTAATTCTCAATTTTAGTTCAGGGACTAACTAAAATTGGAATGTATCCTGAAATGCTATTTATAGCAATGTTATTTTTAGAGCTTCTATATTTATCATTTCTTGTTACTATTTTCAACACACCCCACCCTTTGCTATATATAGTACCTCATAACTCATTGTAAGGGATTTTGGTCAGCCAAGCTTCCAATAGGAGTATCTTAGAGAAATCTTGGAGAGTATTGTAACGAGCCTTGGCTTCTCCACAATGAAGAGTTGGTACATTTCTTTGGAGGAGTAGGCAGCAGCGACTGTAACATTCTGCTATCGGGACCACTAGTTAGTCATGGTTGTACTGTATGATTGGAACTTTCTCTTCTTAATATAACATAGCCATCACGCTTCATGCATATGTTGTTATTGTATCTCAACTATCTTGGTTACTCTAGTGATATATGTATTGTTTGCTCACACATGTATGTATGGAATATTTCTGTATAAGTATGTATGAGTCTTACTGAGATGTGTTGTTGGTTTAACCATCACCTTGAATTGTTAGCTAACTTTATTTCGAGTTTATGATGCATCTTTGCTTATGTGTTCCATTCCAATCTGCGTGCTTTCACAGGTTTCCAAGGGGCACACTCATTCCACTTTTCGTTGTTAGAACCATTCATGCACCTTCCTTGGCTTGCTGCACATGTCACACCCTTGCTACCAATAGGGACATCTTACTTGCCTCTGCGCGCAACTGCGGTCAAGGTGATACCGTATGACCCACTGCTGGGACTCCTACACCAAATGGTTTGAGGTCTAGTTGGGACTTCTTACCAGGGAGATCCCTTGACATGTTGGCGGGTCCAGCACCGTCAACACCTTTGTATAAACTATGAAGTATCCTCTTTCAAATTCTTCCTTATAGCATTAAACTCTATGAGGAGGTACTCATGATTTCTCTTTTCACCCCATTTTTGTGTGAAAGAGTTTTCAAGCTCCTCCCAGGTGGTGTTGGACGCATTAGGTAGGGATTTAAAACATTTTTTGGCTTCTCAATCAAGGGATTGTATGAAGAGTCTCAAGACCACATCTAGTTGTTCTACATTTATATTCTTAGCAAAAGCACAAAAGGTTTCAATGTGTCTTTGTGTAGTTTTTTTCAACCTCCCCATTGAACCTAGGAAAAAGCTTTAGCTAGTCTTGGGGCATAGCACTTAGGGGCTGAGGTAAACCAAGAGAAGCATATTTATTTGGCAAAAAACCCAAAACAACCATCTGAATTAATGGAGGGGGATTGAGATTTTCCTGAGGAACTTGGGTCAAAACCACAGTGGTTAGAGTGGCTAGACTAAAATCAGGGTATGTAAGGGTCTTAGGAGTAAATCATGAGTAACATCGGTTTGGGAGATGGATGAGGAAGCTTCAAAGATTGACGAGACAGTAGTACAGGTAGTAGGAGTTTTCTCCTTCTAGACTTTCCTGAAAATTAATTTCTCAGGGTCAGATACAAATGGGGCTTTCTACTGAGAGGTATCTGAGTGAGTGTGAGGATTTTTAAAAGCCAGGATGATAAATGATAATGGGGGTTGTGGAGTCGCCAAGGTGATGTGGATGCAATCAGAACGCCTTTTCTCACCTACACAAAGAGTGTTCAACTTGTCGTATCCCAGGGGAAAAATCCTTCAATAAGTTCCCCGACAACGATGCCAGAAGATGTTGTCATCCCAGAGACAACCTCAAATTGCTTACAAGACCAGTGCCTGGGCACATCTAGATTCTGTGTGTCTCATATGATTCTCTATAAATTGGAGAAATCACATATATATATATATATATATATATATATATATATATATATATATATATATATATATCTATATATATATATATATATAGATATATATATATATATATATATATATATATATATATATATATATATATATATATTATATATATATATATATATATATAAATATATATATATATAGATATGCTTAAATGTGGTTCATTCATCTAAAGGAGTAAGCCATGAATTTCTGGTACTTCTTCACATATACAAATCACATAAATATATGCATAAAATAGTGGAGGCCAAGTAGTTCAAGGACCTACAGTTTAATAAACTTTGACAGAGCAATGAGAGAGGATAAGGAGAAGGAGTAACTCATCACATAGAGCTTGAAGCATCAAGAATTCTATACTTAACACATAGAGCTCGAAGCATCAATAATTTCTACACTTACCTAAGTTACAGGTGGATATAATGGACAGAAGAGAGACTCGGTACTATGATTCATGGAGTGCAAATTTAAAGATATAATTTCAATAATCCATACAGGAACATGCATTAACAAGTTGATACAAATGAATCTGTGAGGACGTTTGAAATATTCCTAGCAGCTATGATTACATGAATTCAGAGAAGAACATGAACATAATGGATTTTAACAAAAGGGATAATATATTTTAGCACTCGAAGGGGGAATCACCACCATTTCCTTGATTTTCTGAAAGGTTTGTATATTAAATTCATACATTCTGAAAATACATATAGTTCTTTCTTAAGAATTTTGAACCTTTGAAAAGTGTCACTTTCCCCTATTTATCTAGAGAGGGGAGCATTTGAACATTCATTACAACAAAATATATTCTACCGAGTCTCAACTGTCAGATCGATTAGCTGTCTCGGCCAGGGATGGCTCTGTGGCCCAAAAACATTACAAAATATTAATTGCCTCATTAAAGGGCATAACATTATAGGATAACAAATTAGTAAAAAATTAGATGAACACATTAATAAAATATCTCTGTGCCCATCCCTATGATCAACGTTGCTTCAGGTTGAAATTTTCTCACGATTTGGCCTCCTGTGTTACTCAGTCAACTCCCATCGCTTCATCCTTTACTGCTTGAACAATTCATCCTTTAAAGCTGGGAGTGGGCACTATCAGTTTCATAATGCAGTACTGGAGGTAGAGGACCCATGGGTGGTACTTCGTCTTCCCTCTGTATGGGGGCACCATGCTAGATAATCAAGTCCTCCCAAGCTTCCAAGTCCTCATTTACTTCTGTCAGCGTCGACCCAGATTTCGTGTCACAAGGGGCCTGTCTGGGTCTATCCATGCCGAGTTTGAATGCTCCATCTCCTTTATTAAATGCCACATCTGCCGACCCACCTCACCTTTAAATTTCTGCACTACCTGGTCGTGGAGTTCTCACATCTAGATTTTCCATTAAAAGCCTTGACAGGATAGGGCTTTCATATCCACTCTAGCCTCTTTTGCTTCATGTGACCGGGGGTTATGACCAGGTGTTTAGTCCTCAGGCACTAGGGCCTTTGGACTCCCCTCCGAGGGTCTTCTTCCTTTGTTACATAGAATCCTGCACACTGATGGTTTATAATGCTTGCCTTTGATATCTCCCCTTGACCCTTGCGATCACTGATCTATAGGATTGGGCCAACCCAGGGTATTGCAATTGTAATACGAGAGATAGGGCCTCTTTGCCTCCTTTCATAGCAGTGGTCAATTTTCTGGATGCGGGACTTCAAAAAAACAGGATGCATAAAATATTGCATCCAAGAGGGTCTTTCGCATATCGCAATCGCAGGTCGGAAGGGACTTCGGTGGAGAGGACTTTCATTTGTGCGATCGTCAATCCACAGGATTGGCCCCTTTAGTGCTTGGCCCTTGTTCTTCAAACCTCCATGAGATCGGGGGCCAACCCCCTTATCGGAGCCTCTTTACCGTAAATCACTCTCAAAGACTTTTAATTGGAGTTATGACCTTTCACCTTTGCCGATCATTGATTTGCAGGATTAATGATGTCATCAGTGCCACATGGCACTTCCTAAGTGGTGACATGTGTCACCCAGATACGACCCCATAGGACCGCTGAAAATGCTAGATAAACATGCCATGTGTCCTCTGTACCGCCACATCATCTCTATACTGCCACGTTAAGATGACATCAGTTGCCATGTGGATTCATAGGGATCAATGGTATTTCGCCACGTGCCCCCTGGAGGAGAGAGAAAAGGGCCTGCCTGGCCTTGGTTTTTCGCTGCAATCCTTTGTTAAATGGTTTTCGACCCCTCCCTATGCTTTATACTATATCAAGACTCTTACACTTCACAGTCTTTTTAAACTAGTCCCATCCAGAGTCGTCAATCGTTGATATTGTAGGGCCTCTGATGTTGCGGGAAGTCTGATATGCATGACCTCCAACCGCCGATAAGATGATATACTGTGCCCGGGACCTCCCACCACCAATAAGACGATAGACTGTGCCTGGGACCCTCTGATTGTCAATATGTGGGATTACCCCTTTAGTGCTTAGCCCTTGGTTCTTTGGTCCTCCATGTGATTGCGGGCGAGCCCCCTTTACCGCAAAACACAATTAGAGACTTTTAACTGGAGTTGCAACCTTTTAACTTCGTCGATCACCGATTTGTGATACACTATGTGCTAAGGACCTCTAATCACCAATTATGATTTGTGATATCTACAATTTCTGATCGTCGATTTCCTTGCCTTCTCCGCTACTGCTTGAAAAAAAATCTCCAAAATGTGATTGTGATGAGCCTAACCCTTGGTATTTTCTCTTTGCTTTCTGGTTTTCAAAGGGCAACTTCAATCTGCTCCAACCTCTAATCCAGAAATCCATTTTTGGACTTCCATATACTGTTGGAAATCTTATTCCGAACACTATCTAGTGGAGCGGGTTTGATTTAGCTTTGAGATATTCTATGGCTTAGAATATGGCTGCAAACTTCTATTCTCTTTGGTACTCTTTGTACCACTAGAACTTCGTTTCCAGAAGGTGACAATAGAGGCTATGATGTGATATTTTTGAAAGGAAAGGCATTCCTTCGACACATAGCCACAGGTTAAGTAAATAAGATAGGGATTCGAGTTCAAAATCTCTATAAGATATAGGTAGATGATTGTGCTACTTTGAGTTCAAAAGTAGAAAAGATGTTGAGCCGAGATGTCGGCAAGTTGTGGCATAGGTGATTAGGCCACTTGCATCATGGGGATTTGATGATATTGCACCAAATCTCTACCCGTCTTCCCAAAGGTACGCTTGAGCAAGTTGATACATGCTAGGGTTGTACTTTGGAAAAATACACCAAGTATTCCTTTGGAGATAGAGACAATCGAGAAGATTATATTCTGGAGAGAGTCCATTCAGATGTGTGTGGACCATTCTCGATAGCATCCAGGACCAAACATAGATATTATGTTATATTTGTTGATGACTATTCTTGTAAATGGTGGGTATTTTTTATGTAGAAAAGGGATCAAAATTTCACAATATTTTGTGAGTTCAAAGCATTGGTAGAGAGAGCCTGGCAAGAAGATTAAAGCTCTATGGATTGATAATGATGGTGAGTATGTCTCCAATTATTTTAAGAACTTTTGTGAAATGGAAGGGATTAAACGAGAGTTGATGGCACCCCATAACCCTCAATAGAATGGTGTTGTCGAGAGGAAGAACGGGATCATAGTAGGGGCAGCAAGGGTGATGTTGCATGATCAGGGCCTACCACTACACTTGTGGGTTGAGACATGCAGCACAACGGTTTATGTTTAGAACCGTAGCCCACATCAGATTCTTGAGATGAAGACACCAAAGGAGGCTTATTCCAGTAAGAGGCCAGATGTTGGTCACTTTAGGATTTATGGGTCATCGTTTATTGCCATGTGACCAAAGATGCATGGAGGAAGCTTGAGCCAACAATAGAGTTGGGGATCTTTGTGGGGTACACTAATACACCACAAACCTATTGGGTGTACATGCCGACTAGTCGGATGCCAGTGGTTTGCAGGGATACCAGGTTCAATAAGGAGAAGGCCATGCGAGTATCCCTTGAGAGGGAGCTTGAGCTACATACGATTGAGGAAATTTTAGCTCTTAAGGTTGAGGAGCCTCAGATTGATGTGGAGCAGCCACATGTAGAGGTTCAGAGAGTGGAGACATCCACTCAGGCAGAGTCTTCAAGAGAGGGAAGAAAGTGCACTAGAGAGATTGACAGATTGTTGGATTGTGCATGGGAGAATGTGGGAGCACCCTCTTTTCAGCGCAGACAGAGGAGGTCACTAGAGAGGTACACTGGATACATGGTACTTATGGGTGCATGCATTTTGTCAGAGCCATCTTCCATTCAAGAAGAAGTGCAGTAGTCGGTTTGGGTTAATGCGATGGTGGAGAAGTATGACTCCATAGTTTAAAAAAATGTTTGGGATGTGGTCTTGAGACTGGAGGACAAGTCAGTTGTGAGCTCTGTTGGATTTACAAGGTAAAGCAAGCTGCAGATGGTAGTGTGGAGAAGCTTAAGGCTAGATTTGTGGCCCGTGGCTTTTCACAGGTAGAGGGGATTGACTATGATGAGACCTTTGCTCCTGTTGCAAGGTACTCGTCAATCATATATATTTTTGACACTATCAACACAGATGGGTTTGAAGATCCATTAGATGGATGTGAACACTGCCTTCCTCAATGGCATGATTGAGGAAGAGGTGTACATAGAGCAGCCCGAAGGTTTTGAAACATCGGACTGTGAGTCGCATTTGTGTCGACTCAAGAGAGCATTGTATGGGTTGAAGCAATCACCCCCTGCTTGGTACACCAGGATAGATAGCTACTTCACTGGGTTGGGCTTCACAAAGAGTGAAGCGGATCACATAGTGGTGGAAGGTGAGTTGTTGATCATTGTACTTTATGTTGATGATCTCATACTGACAAATGATGATAAGCTCATCAAATATTACAAGGATGACCTTGTAAGAGAGTTTGAGATGAAGAACATGGGGCTCATGCATTACTTTTTTGGCATGGAGGTATGGAAGGGAGACGGGGAGTTGTTTGTATCTCAGGGCAAGTATGCCAACAATATGCTCAAAAAATTCTGCATGGAGAGTAGTAAACCCATGGAGACTCCTTTAGCTGGTAATTGGAGGAAGGAGGATGCTACTTTAGGGGAAGTAGTGGAAGCTACTATTTACAGACAACTTGTGGATTCACTCATTTACTTGGTGAAAACACGACCGGATATGTGCTATGCAGTTAACCAGCTTAGTTAAGCGATGGTTAGGCCTACCAAGCTGTATTGGAAGACGAAAAAGCATGTATTGAGATACCTCAGAGGCACTACTTAGTTTGGGATATGGTACAAACAGACAGAGGGAGTGAAGCTTTAAGGCTTCACCGATGCAGATTAGGTAGGGAATCCATCCAACAGGAAGAGCACACCAAGAGGGATCTTTAGTATTGGGTCAACAAATGTTTCTTGGTATAGTAGGAAACAAAGATCGGTTGCACTGAGTTCGGTAGAGACAGAATACATGGCTGCAAGTCAGGAAGCATGTGAGGCTATCTAGATGAGGAAGGTCCTGGTTGGTTTGTTTGGTCAGTAGATGGGTCCGACAGTGATGTATTGTGATAATCAAATTTGTATCAAACTATTTGAATGATCGGTCCAAGAATATTGATATATAGCATCATCATCTCAGAGATTGTGTATTGAGGCAGGTCATGTTGTTAGATTACATTCCCACGGAAGAGCAAAATGCTGACATCTTGACAAAGGCATTGCCAAGTTGTGAATTCGAGTTTCACAGAGACAGGATCATGGTAGTTGATAATCCCTTTCTTGTTGAGAGGGAGTGTTGAGAAATGGCAACACAAAATTCTAGTTTAATTTGTCCTTGAATTAAACTGTGAATTAAATTCGAATTCTATTATCATAGCAACTTAAAATTAGTTAATTAAGTTTATTAAACTTTTTTAACTTAGGAAATTCGAGTTGGAAGCCTTTTGGAAGTCATGTATATGTTCTCCCTACTTTGTAGGAGACCAACGTGATTTAATTGTGAGTTGTGAAATAGAAGACTTAGTTTCATGAGTCAGTTCAGTTAAATTAGTTCTCAAACTGATTAAGAGAACTAATAGTGACTTAACAGTCAGTGGTAACACTAATGAACTCCATCAGTGCTACTCTAGTTAACTAAATATTAAAACTCATGCATGTCAATCTTGAGAAAGACTCAGTTGAGACTAGAGTGCAAGGAAAATGTACTATTTGTTTTAGATTTTTCTGAGTTGTATTAATAGTGCATGCAATCAGGAACTGATCCTTAAAAGATTGCACAATTTTTAGAGGCTTTATTTCCCTTTAAATACAAGCTATCCTTCATAGGAATTACACATTGGAATAGAGACTTGGAGAGCTTGTGAAGAGGCTAAGCTTTCGCCTTGAGCTTGCTTATGAGTTGGAGATTGAATTTGTTGAGTGTTGGAATTGTTCTAGAGAGAACAAGCATTGTAATTTCATCTTGATTTTTCGAATTAATACAAAACAGACAGTGGGGTTTTGAGGTGTGGCTTTTCCTAGATACTTATTGTGTTATGTGCCATCGGTGTTCTTTCTCTTGTCGATTATTGTTTTTCTTGAACTTTATGTGCTTCCAATGTAAAGAGTAGAAGTACATTCTTGTCTCTTGTTTTAGTAGATTACATGAGCTTGTGAATCTACAAGATTTTTTACATGCCAGTCCCTGGAAGAAGCTAGCATTAAAGAACTTGTTTATTAATGTGAAGTGTGATGTGATTATGATCCAAGAGACCCTGGGTTCGGGGGAGTCTGTTATAAGTATTTTGAGAAAAATGTTGCATGGGTGGTCATTTGTGGCCCTGTATGCAAATGGTCATTTAGGGTTTATTTTGATGGGGCTTCTGATTCCCACAATCGTTGTGGGGTGGGGATTGTCATACACTTGAATGAACATAAAATCATTATTGTTTCTGTGGGTATTGGGCCTAGTTCGAATAACTTTGTTGAACTGTTTATCTTGAAAATTCTTTTATGTTGGTTGGGGGTGCTTTCTGCTCAGGTTTTTGGTGACTCTCTAAATGTGATCAACTGGGAAAATAATGTGCAGCGTTGTCAAAATCTTACTCTAATGCCTATATTAGATGAAATTTTATTTCTTAAAACAGCTTTTGACGATTTATCATTTTGTCACATTTACAGGGAGAGGAATATGGAGGTAGATTATCTCTCTAAAAAAGGTTTACAACAAGTTTTGGACTCCTGGTACATAATTGACTCAGACAACGGGCGGGTCACGGTTTCTTATTGGGCTCCCTATTTATAAACTCTTAATATGGTTTCTCAACTTTTGGTTTTTTTCTCTATCAGGCCCTTTGGGGGTTGTTTATGGATTATTGGCATCTTGTTGATTATGTATATTTTTGGTTTCTGGACTTGTCCTCGACATGTTGGTTATTTTGGATACTGGTTTGGGTTGTTTTCTCCGATTGTTTGGAGAGGCCCGTTTCCTTTCATTTTCTCTGTTTTTCATGGTTACCTATGGTGATATTTCTGTTTTGAGTAAGTGTGTTATCCACTCTTCCTCATTATGTTGTTGATTTCATTTACTGTGTATGTTGAATTCAAACTGTTCATGAAAACTTCAATGCATCTACTTTGTAACTTTTTATTCACGTAATAAAAAAATCAATTTTTTCCTCCGGCAAAAAAACATTGGTTTAAGGGCAAATGAAATTTGTGCCGTCATTTAAATTTTGAATGGAATTTGAAATCAAGAAATCCCATAGTATTAAATGCTTTATAGTTCACGGAAAATGCAACGATCCGTCCATATCATCTAATGGCCAACGTGACGGATCATCCAAGTGGCCAACCTGGTGTTAACGGAGACGACGTCAAGTTGAGAGAGGATACACCGAAAGCGGATGGTTGGAATTAGCGTTTGAATAGACGGAAAATGGATGGTTGGAACTTGGAATCAACGTTTGGACATTAGTAAAAAAGGGTTAAATGATGCATTTTAGATTTCGGTTTTTTATTTTTTTAATTTGGTGGGTTTTTTCCAATTAGAATTTTGAATTGTTACGCCTTCCCTCTAAGAAAGACATCCCTGAAATGTGATGTGTGCAATCCTGAGCCATTGATTTTGTGTGTTAGATGATTGGGGTGTTTTCTGTCGTTCGTTTAATCTGTTTTTTCATAGAAAAATAGTTTTTTTCCCATGATAATGGGCCATGAAAGGCCAGGCTGCTCTGCTGGCGATGAGACTCTTCTGCTGGCGATGAAACTCTTCGCAGAGACTGCCTGTTGGCGATGAGACTCTTGTGCTGGCGATGAGACTCTTCGTAGAGACTCTTCATGTATTTTGCGACCAAGGATCCAAAGCTGTTGGATAGAGCGGATGAGTTTGTGCCCCGTCGGTTCATGGGTTCGGAAGAGGAGAAGATGCTCAAGTACGTTCTCTGGTCCAACGGCCGCGAAACAGATGAAACGTCCGCCGATAACAAGCAGTGTGGGGGCAAAGACATTGTTGTGATGGTGGCGCGGTTGTTTGTGGCGCACTTCTTCCTGCAATACGATTCGTATAGCATAGACCAGTCGTCCTCCGTCACGTTTACGGCGCTGAACAACGCCACTTTCTAAGATTAGAATACGCGAATGCTGGGTTTGCAGAAAATAGTATTTGAATTCGTTTTAGATATTGCAGGTTCCATATGGATTTTAAATAAATTGCCTAAACTCTCACTCTGTGTGAAACACATCATTGTATTGCATATATATATAGAAGTTGCTTCTTTCTACTGTCTTCGCGTGTGTTTGCATTTGTGATCTGTTATTTATATAGGGCTACGGGTGTTTACATCTAGGAGGGTGCACAACCCTAACCTGCTTTAAAAGCTGAGAAATTGGAGGTTGTGCCTCAAGAGTTTGAGTTCCTTTTCCGGTGACTTCAGGTATTCTAGAATTTTAAAAAATTTGATATTGACAATGGCTTTATTGGAAGGGATTTTAGTGGATTTCAGGAATATTCTGGATTTTAATATACAGAGTCGTAGTGACAAGGCAGAATGACAAAAGCATGTCAAGTAATACACTAATATTTTTAATTGATAGATTTCTAATTTCAAAAATATTTTAGATTTTAATATCCTAAATGACAAAAGGCAGGTCAAGCAATTCACTTTTTATTTTTAAATCAACAAAATATAGTTTTAAACCAGCAATTTAATTAAGTTCAATAAACATTAAATAATTGTACCACAGTTTCCTGAAATAGTTTTCTAACCATGTGATTTATTGATGTTTGTTAGGTCAAATATTGTAGTGTGTGCTAAGCACTTTGTGGGCGATGGTGGAACAACCCAGGGTACAGATGAGAGTAACACTGTCAGCAATTATAAACAATTAGTCAACATCCACATGACCCCCTATTTTGATGCCATTGCCAAAGGAGTCTCTACCATTATGATTTCTTATTCCAGTTGGAATGGACAAAAGATGCACGCTAACCGTTTTATCATTTCTCATGTTCTAAAAAAGCAACTTAGCTTCAAGGTATTATTACTGTGTACTCTTAGAATTTTGATTAGTCTTGGTTTTTTCTCTTTTCAAAAAATTATATTCTGTAAAACATTCAATTTCTTTTGTCTTTTTTGATGCTGCCTCGTATTGGTTACAGGGCTTTGTTATTTCAGATTGGCAAGGTATTGACAGAATAACTACCCCATCGAATGCTAATTATTCTTTGTCAGTCCTTGAAAGTGTGGGTGCATGGATTGACATGGTAGTGTATTTCTCTTGCATGCTAGATAACATTCCTCAATTTTCAGTATCCTCAATTAAATACTGCATATACTTATGACAGTCTATTAAGTTTGATATCTATGAGATTCATGCCTGACTTTTTCTATTGGAAATCTGCTTCACAGGTGATGGTTCCCTTCAATTTTGCTGACTTTATTAACGACCTGACTTCGCAAGTTAAGGGTGGTTTCATACCTATGAGTAGAATAAATGATGCAGTTCAAAGAATTTTGACAGTAAAATTCACCATGGGACTCTTTGAACATCCTATGGGTGATCCAAGCTTAGCCAACCAACTTGGCAGCAAAGTGAGTGTGCCATTTGTTATTCACGGACAGTTTCTTATGATCAATGGTTAATACCTATGCTGTTATGTATTTGACTATGTTCGTTTTCTCATAAATAGGCTTCAATATTTTACTCTTCTTTAAAACCGTATCTTCCACAATATACCGTGTGTTCTCTCTTTTTCTATTGGACTGGATATTAGTTTTTAATCGGATTTTTAACAAAAGCTCGTCTTTGATATTGATAATAGACCCTGCATAAAAAATTAATTACAATCGTCCATGGCTTTCGTGTGGACAACCTGGTGGGAGCTTGGAGCTTGCTTTGCAAGTTGCAATGCTTTGCTGTCATAACATATAACAGTTATTTTTGCAATAACAGGAGCACAGGGACTTGGCAAGAGAAGCTGTTAGGAAATCTTTGGTATTGTTGAAAAATGGAAAGTCTGCCAGCCAGCCTTTGCTTCCTTTGGATAAGAATGCTCCCAAGATTCTTGTTGTAGGGACTCATCCTGACAATCTAGGTTATCAATGTGGTGGATGGACGATAGAATGGCAAGGTTTAAGTGGAAACATAACCATAGGTGAGTTCCATTGCATTCACGTCAGGTCAGCTACCTTTTATCATAGACTCGCACCATAAGAACCAGAGATTCAATTGACTCTTCCGATATTTTTTTTCTGCTATGCAGGAACAAAAATTCTTTCAGCAATCCAATCTGCTGTTAGCTCCTCTACCGAGGTTGTTTATCAGCAAAATCCAGATGCAAACTATGTCAAAGAACAAGGGTTTTCATATGCTATTGTGTTTGTGGGTGAGCCACCTTATGCAGAAATGTTTGGGGATAATCTCAATTTGACCATTCCTTTAGGCGGAGGTGATACGATTAACAATGTCTGTGGCTCCCTGAAATGCCTTGTAATATTGATATCTGGAAGGCCACTTGTTATCGAACCTTACCTTCCACTGGTGGATGCTTTTGTTGCGGCATGGCTTCCTGGCACAGAGGGCCAAGGTGTGACGGATGTGATTTTTGGAGATTATAGTTTTCAAGGGAAGCTGTCAAGAACATGGTTTAAAAGTGCTGATCAACTGCCCATGAATGTTGGGGACCAGCAGTACGATCCTCAGTTTCCCTTGGGTTTTGGACTGACCACAACAGTAGCAGAAAATATAAGGTAGTAATTCAGACTTGTCCTTTTTTACTTAAAAGAAGTCATGCATTGTTTACCAAATTTTGTCATTCAACGATAATTGGAAAAACCTTAAGAGGCTACTTTATTAAAAGGCTTACTTCAAGTAATTAGGGAAAGGAAGAGGGTGGGGGAGCTGATTTTGTCGTGGTTGCAATTAGGGGAAGAAAGAAGGGGATGATTTTGTCCTTGTTTTTATTTGCAATCATGTTTCTTATCATTTTGTGTTTTCTGTTGTAGGTCTTCATCATTTGGTGTTCTATCGAAGGAGGTCCCTAGCGTGCTTGCCATGATTATTATCCTGTGCTTGCACATGTATACTCTGTAAAACTCTCTAAAACATATACAGCTCAAATTCATTATAGTTTTCAGTTTTACTTTAAGGCATTCCTTATTATAAGCATGAGATTCAAAAAGATATTGTATCTGATATACACAAGGTAAGAATGAAGGTCATAGAACCAAAAGTTATACTCTGAATTCACATCAGATAAGAATGAAAGTCATAGATGATAGAACCAATTGTTTGTAAAACAGTAGAATAATCTTGTACTTTATCTCTGGAAAAACAGATATACATATGTTTGTGTTGTAGGGAAAAGTATCCAATACGGAATGACCCTATCCCACTCTAAGGGTGATAGTACCTCAGCAACAACCGAAGCAAAGCTATCTAAGATTTCTTCTTTATGAAAGTAAAATAGGGGAGAAAGAGATCCACTAACCGATGTCTTTCGCTAATGATTGATCCAATCTTCTCTCCTTGCTGCTTGCTCCCAGCTCCTTGCTCTTTCACTGGCCCAGCTACACAAAGATCCTGCAAAAAGGCGAGAGAGGGAAACTACAAGAAGCATACATTCATAATTGATTCAAGGATTAGAATAAATCAAATACACAAGTATAACAATACACCATTGAGACACATGCATATAGAAGAACCTCAAATGCTTTATTAATGGAAGAAGTAAAGTTCAAGAAGTGTTACAACCATAAGAGGCCCAATCCAGCAACACCTCCCGGTAGAAAGAAATCTCCTCTTCACCTCCTTCAAAGCAATCACCCAATAATTCTAAACTCAAACCAACAGCACTTCCTTACAGTCACAAAATTCCAGCCTCCCTAGACCTCATGAGAGAGCTCTATATATAGGAGTTTTGGAGAAAGGATGAGTCAGCTTGAGAGCTGACTAGTGTCCTCTCCCACTTCAGTTATTCTTCAGTTCTTGAGTCCACTTGGAGATCCTTGCTTCCACTTGGAGTTTAAGAACCTCTTACTCATCACTAGGCGAATTCCCTGATCCAAGTGTCATTTTGGAAGCTTCCTGGGCATTGACACCTTGAGGAATGACTGTGCCACTTGTCCAATCTCGCTCAACGCAGGTAGCCTTTGTTGGATTTGACATTCAACGCAGGTACAGAGAGGGGCAGTTGACATTCAGCACAGATGCTCAGTGGAGCAGTTGACATGATCCAGAAATTGCTTGTTTTTGAGTGTTTTCAGGTGGAGAACTGATTTTCAGTGCTGTGGTTTGCTGACCTTGTTCCTCTAGGGGTAGGAACAACATGTTTAGGGACTTTGGATCCCTTAGATTATGGACATTTCATGCTTCATGCTGTAAGGCACAAAAATGTCTATAACAGTTGCCCCCTAAAGTATGAGGTCGTTTATCGGGTGAAATGCTTTATCAGGAGGATCCGAAGTTCATTCAATCGCTGAGAGGTGACCTATAATAAGATACAATACAATACATTATTTTTCATTCTTCTTTCATGATCTAGCTGAGGCGGGCATTCCCATGCTCAGCTTTATAAATACATTTTGGTACATAGAACAGACGATCGTCTGATGGTAGACTGATAATTCTCTGCTGAAATTATCATCCTTTGAGTAGGATGATCATCTGCTGCAATGATGTACATGTCAAATGTCTTTATATTTCCTGAATATATATCGCAGCCCGGATGGATGAAACTAGATTCGGGGTCTTCAAACTCGTTCGATCTTCACTCTAAGTACAAGTCGATCCATGTGAGAATTGCGCTGAAGTCGAACATGGAAAGACATCGCTTGATTACCGGTCAATAATGTAAACCGTTAACAAGCGCGAGAGGAATCACCGATAATGATAATGACCCTCAAGGTACTGCAGTACAATTCACGTGGTGTGAATAAAGGACTTGGCGTCGAACACCACGCAAAGTCTTCTGGTCGAAGGTCATTGATGTATACCTGTCGCCGGAAGTGAGAAACTTGCCATTGAGGCATGCAAGCTTCAAAGTACTGAGGGGGTTGTTCCTAGATCAACTTCTTGGATAATGAGCTGAAGTCGACAAGAAGCGATCCGTCACAGGAGGGCCTTAATGAATCCCACATCAGTGACACGGAACGGAGCTAATGATTTTAGTGGAGGTGAAAACAATCTGTGACATATGATTCAGGGTGGCGGTCATGAATGGATGAAGGATAATGTATGGCAGTGGATGGGACACGGTTGACTCTTGCTGAACGACATCTCTTGAACATATAACGACACTGATGCGATGGATCGGTAGCATTACCCCAAATGGATGGTTTGGCGAGGACCATGGTGATGAGACCGGTGAATGAAACAACCCAACCCGATGTGGTACGGAGGAAAAGTGTCATGTTCAAGAGCGACTTGCTACCATTAAAGCTTTGAGGTTCTCCCAATTTTTCCCCAGTCATTTCTGACCAGTACCTCTTTATTTTTGTCAAGCTTGAGGAGGATAACATATGCTTGTTCTATAACCCGCCCTTCGGGCAAGCCCATCGCTATGTTTTAACGAGCCTAGCGATAGGGAAACTCGTTCTTGTCTAAAGACAAGTTTGTCGCTATTTAATCATTTTAACGAGTCTAACGACAAGGAAAACTCGGTCCTTTTCATTTTTAGAGAGTCTGAAAAGGTACAGAAAGTTAACTCTAAAATTCCTTTTTCGTCATCTAATCCCTTAAGTCCGAAAAAGTATAAAACAATACAGAAGGGATGAGTTTTCGGTACTTTTAACGAGCCGAACAAAACAAGCGCTCGATCTTTTTGTGCAATAATCCCTCAGGTCCAAAAAGATTAAAATCTAGAGGAGGGATAGCTCTTCCGGTCGTTTAACGAGCTGGAAGGCCAAAACTCGGCAAACTTTTCATATTTTACGAGTCAGTTGAAAAGAGCTCAAAGAAGACTCGTCTTTTGAGGAACGAGTGATAAACAGGGATAGCAGCAGATTCCAGGTACAGGTTGGAATTTTCCAATCACGGCAGTGTCACAAGGATGGCTAGGTGGAATCACTCTTCGCAGCTGTTTCTCAAAAGAGGTAAACACTCAAATGGAGGTGAATGATCGGCCAAATGAAAAGTGGAGGTGACGGTACACAAACACGACCAAGGCTTTTATGGCTGATGAATTTACGATCACAAATGGTTATTTACCGGTTCATTTTTTCTGGATGAGCTTGAACTCTGGGGGAAGCTTGCTCACAACTTATGTTTATTTTTTAACGAGCATGAACTATGTACTAAAACTGCTCGGATCTTGCGTTTATTTTTTAACGAGCATGAACTTTATGCTAAAACTGCTCGATATACCAGTCATAATATAAGAATGTCTCCTGTGAGATAGCTATTTTTTATGGAGCTTTATCTCACGAAGCTATGCTCCATATTCTTTCTTTATGCAAGTTCGGAAACGGCTAATCCTACGAGTTTAAAGGGTTAGACCTACAGGTTTAAAGGGAGGACCTAAAAATTTAAAAAAATAAATAGTCGTCCCTTGCTTGCACTCCAAAAGGTTGCATGCCCCCAGGTATAAAGTACAATTTCAAGGCTGCCCCTACTTATCCGCTAAAACATTTGTTTTAACGGGTGAGGCTTACCTCTTTCTGGTTACCCAAAGATTGTTTTGTTAACTTCTTCAAACGAAAACATTTCTTCGGCGATGTCTACCTAAATAGACAACGGTGAATGAAAAGCAGATTATTCCACTCACATAACCTTGACAAAAGAATCTAGAACAACCCTCTCTCCTCTTCGGACGGGGTACGGACTAGTCATATTCTCCCGCGGAAATTCTACCTTATACCCGAGGTTTTCTCTGCCTAAAGCAGACCAGGATGCATGCCCCCTGGGTTCCAGTCCCATCTTTCCGAATCACTCGCACTCATCGGGAAGGAGGACTGGGGGTGGAGACATTTCTTGATTGAATAGACCATTCAGGGTTGGTATTTGACTATTTGCGATGCGTGATCCTGGAAATGAAAGTTGGTCTACGAGCTTGACCATTCTTCCTTCGTGTGGAAAACACATTACTCTAAAGAGTGAGGAGACTATTGCTCCCATGCAATATATATAGTCTCGTCCAAGGAGTAGGTTATAAGCCAAGGGTCCTTGAACGACCATCACGTTCATTTGAACGGTCTTCCCTTTCAATGTAACAGGCACATTGGGGAGGATCCCTAATGGTCGACTGGTTCCTTTATCAAAACCTGAGAGATTTCTTATCTCAGGTAAAAGCGCCGGGGAACCCAGTGCTTTCCAAGCAATAGAGGAAAGGATACTCACAGATGCCCCTTCATCAATGATAGTGCCAGCCATTACCATTCTGTATATTTGGACAATGATTCTGAATGGTATACTGGCTGGCAACCGGGGTCTGCCTAGTTGATTCCAATCAAAGGATACAACCAGGTTGCTTGGTGGTGGGACCGAATACACGGCCGGATATGACCCTGACGATGTTCCTTCCTGCGATAAAGGAATGGGCGCATTGCCCTGATGCTCATCAGAGTCTGTGTTGATGAAAAGAATCTGGATGGTGTCATCCTTATTCTCTTCAGTGAGGGTGTCATTTGAAGATGAGTCTTCAGTGACGGTGTCATTTGAAGATGAAACTTTTGAAGGGAGAACCGGGTCAACTGCCGTTTCGACCTTTGGACTTTCGTTCGGTCTGGATTCAGTAGGTTCATTTTCAGTGACTGACGCTTCAGCCGACCACTTTAGCGGGCCAGCTGTATTTTCAACCAACGAAGGACTTGGCACGAGTTTTTTGTATCCAGGAGGAAGTCTCAACGATGAAACCGGACGATCTTCCAAAACTCTCTTCGCTTCGTCTAAGAAGGGACAACGGTGGATGGCGTGATCGCCTTCACACAGTCTGCAGGGAGATCTTACTCCCCCTTTTTGTCTTGAACCTTCACTTTCGCTGGTTGACGGTAAGCATTCAACATGGCTATCAGAGGTTGATGCTCCCGAATTGTGCAAACGAGGGGACCAGTCCCTTAGTATCCGAGGAATACAGGGACAATCTCTATGGAAGTGGTCTCCTCTACATATGACACATGGCGATTTAGGCCCGGTCTGTGCTATGTGTGGATTTTTGTTAGATGTCTTTTGCTTGCCCCCAGTCGCCTTAGGATCCTTCTTCTTCTTCTCTCTCTTCTTCTTCTCCTTCTTCTCCATGGGAGCTTGGCTTTTGCCGGCTCTACCTTGCGAAGACGAGGGATTGGAGGAAGAGTTATAGGAAGTAGAAGGCTGGTGGGCAGCTCTAGACTGATCTAACTGTTGACTCGACTGCTCAGGAACCATGGTGTTCTGAACTACATTGGTTGAGAATAGCCAAATTGGCAGGCCAATTGTCAGTCCTGGAAGCGACAATGTGGCCATATGGGGCGCACCAACTTCTCCCCAAGAGGAGAAAGGACTAGGATTTCCATCATGTGGAATTCCTTGGTTGGGGCGTTCCATGTTCTCAACCTACAGATCAACGCAGGAATAGGAGGTGATTATGTTCCGTTTAAAATAAATTTTATAACGATGCTTTAGACACAACTTGCTTTTTCACTTTTTAAGAGTCGAGAAAAAGCTAAAGATGACTCTAGTCTCCTTCGATGTTTTAACGAGCCCGAAGTGACAAATGCTCGGATGGACTTTTTCAGTTATAGAGTTTGAAAAAGGCCAAAAGAAACTGCTCTGGAGATCTAGGCAGAGGGTGTGCCAAACCTTTCGCGAAACCACAGAATACGTTTTACGGTACGGGTGGTCGATCTTCGTGAATGCTGTGTTCACTGCATCGCGATCAGTAGGGCGGCTGACACGGCTTCCTAAGGATAAAGGCTTTGTTCCTATAGGGGTCTCCCAATATATACGCGACGGTACGTGGGAGCACAAGTCCGTATTGATACTTATCGCTTCACTGTGGAGGAATCACCCAACCACTCAACGCTAAGATATCACGTTTAACGATGCCGGAACACGTCTCTAGCTTAGACCTCTATGTGTTTGCGTTATGTTTCAAAGCGTTGTTATGTAAATTCAATTCATTTTAAGTTGATCTTGTTTAGCAGTTTGCCTTTATGGATCACCACGAGATGTATAATACAACTTCCTAAATGCAGTCTAAGATGATAAGCAAGCTTTTCAATCTTTCAACTTTGAAAATCTTAACTACTGAGGGAAAAGAAAGACATCATCTTTTCACACAGATCATAGAGCACACACTAATGCACTTTTCCCTAAATCAACATGCAAGTTGTCAAAATGCACATGCACAATGCAGGTATTTCTTTTCTCTTTCTTAATGTTGATGTATTACAAAAAGAAAGCTGTTGTATAATTTTGAATTCAATTTCAAGTGAAAGCAAACAAGCTTGTCCAAAATCAAAAGACACCTTAAGATTTACTTGTTTCGACACTAGAAATATATAAATTCAAACCATATGACGAAAGCAAAAGCTCAATCAGCTATGAACAACAAACAAACTAACTCTTAAGATCAATACGACACTTATCACAGGTCTAGATCTAAGAGGCCACAGCAAGACTAGTTCACTTTTCGTTATGGGAAACTGTAAATGATGTAAGAAATACACAAAGAACAAACACAGTTTCTTTATACAACCGAGGCGGAATAGTGGCAAGGAAAGTTGGTTTCAGATAGGTACATTGACTGGTAACAGGCTGCAAAAACAAGGATGAAAACAGGGCAAGAAACAGCAGGGAACCCCAGTAGCACAAGGCAAGACTGGTTCAGCGCAGGTAGTACACTGTCAGTTTGACATTCAGCGCAGGTAGCCCCTTCGGGAACTGCGCTGAAATGTAGACTGCCTTCACAGTGCCTGCAATGAACAGAGAAACTTTCGTTTCTCTTGGTTTCCGGGTCACAGATTGCTCAAAAATTCACAGTTTTTGGCCAAATCAGAAGCTATCAGTCAAGTACACACTAAAGGGTAATTAGGAGGATGAAAAGCTATCACTAAGAGCTGTTCAGAGTCCTTGTGGATCAGCTCTTCAAATCATAAACATGCCCAGAAACTGAGCTAGAGTAGCTGCCCTCTACTTCGCATTTGAAAGATCCAAATGCAGTTCGATTCGGTACTCCCTGTGTTTATGAAATGAATAGAAAAAAACACAAACAACCAACAAGATACGCTCCCCAGTGGAGTCGCCAATTTGTTGTAGGGAAAAGTATCCAATACGGAATGACCCTATCCCACTCTAAGGGTGATAGTACCTCAGCAACAACCGAAGCAAAGCTATCTAAGATTTCTTCTTTATGAAAGTAAAATAGGGGAGAAAGAGATCCACTAACCGATGTCTTTCGCTAATGATTGATCCAATCTTCTCTCCTTGCTGCTTGCTCCCAGCTCCTTGCTCTTTCACTGGCCCAGCTACACAAAGATCCTGCAAAAAGGCAAGAGAGGGAAACTACAAGAAGCATACATTCATAATTGATTCAAGGATTAGAATAAATCAAATACACAAGTATAACAATACACCATTGAGACACATGCATATAGAAGAACCTCAAATGCTTTATTAATGGAAGAAGTAAAGTTCAAGAAGTGTTACAACCATAAGAGGCCCAATCCAGCAAGACCTCCCGGCAGAAAGAAATCTCCTCTTCACCTCCTTCAAAGCAATCACCCAATAGTTCTAAACTCAAACCAACAACACTTCCTTACAGTCACAAAATTCCAGCCTCCCTAGACCTCATGAGAGAGCTCTATATATAGGAGTTTTGGAGAAAGGATGAGTCAGCTTGAGAGCTGACTAGTGTCCTCTCCCACTTCAGTTATTCTTCAGTTCTTGAGTCCACTTGGAGATCCTTGCTTCCACTTGGAGTTTAAGAACCTCTTACTCATCACTAGGCGAATTCCCTGATCCAAGTGTCATTTTGGAAGCTTCCTGGGCATTGACACCTTGAGGAATGACTGTGCCACTTGTCCAATCTCGCTCAGCGCAGGTAGCCTTTGTTGGATTTGACATTCAACACAGGTACAGAGAGGGGCAGTTGACATTCAGTGCAGATGCTCAGTGGAGCAGTTGACATGATCCAGAAATTGCTTGTTTTTGAGTGTTTTTAGGTGGAGAACTGATTTTCAGTGCTGTGGTTTGCTGACCTTGTTCCTCTAGGGGTAGGAACAACATGTTTAGGGACTTTGGATCCCTTAGATTATGGACATTTCATGCTTCATGCTGTAAGGCACAAAAATGTCTATAACAGTTTGCCTTGTCCTTGCATATTTCTTCTAATGCTGATGATGTCATTCATGTTAATTTTGCTAAAGGTGAAATGATAAATGTGGTACCTGAGGATACTGAGGTTCAAATTGGACAGGGTTTATGCTTTTTTAGAATATCATTTTATTTTTAATATTGGTATGGATGGTGAATTATACATGAAGGCCACAATGGAAGAAATTATAGCAAAACAGGCCTGGTACCCATACACTGAGGTAAAGAAAGAAATGAAATAACATATACAGTACTGAAATAGCTTAATCAATTTTAAGCTTAAAAGAAGCATGAAGTGTAAGGCACCTATTCTAAATAGGTTTTGAATATATCTACACTACTGTCATTCTAAATAAGTGCTCAATATAATTGTATTGTGCATCCTTTGTATCTCATCTTTTTAAAGTTAAATATAAACCTTCATACTTTACACTAAAATAAACCTTCATATTTTATATACATGGCTATTGTTATTTAACTGGTTATATATAATTTTTTTTACGTTTATTCACTTTCCTTGCTGCCCATTTTCTACTCTTTGACATCAATTCATTAAAAGTTAAGAGAGTCGCTGCCGTTATAAATTAAAGTTATTAACATATGGAGATGATACAGAGTAACAGAATAGATAAGTTTTTGCCATACATGCACTTAACTCTAATAAAACATGTGAGGTTGTTGTTGAAATGCAATGCTAGGTGAAAGGTTATGTCTTAATATGTTACAGTATGAAAGAATATAAAGCTACGTTGCAAGAACATATCTTGCATTCAAAATAGAAAGTAAGTAGAAACATAATGAACACCTCCTGGACCATCATTTCCTTTAAGAATGTTAACGATCACTTATGTTTCAACATCAACTGATTCACTCTGATGACAGGAAGATTTATGCATTGACTCAGTTCCCTTCCTAATAGCACCGATGAGTAAATACTATCCGTGCTTTTTGGTGTAGTGCTCAATTCTAAAAGTGATTTTTCTTGTAAAGATTCCCTAAAATTTGTAGCAGTTTCTGAGCCATTCAACTTTGAACCATACATGATTTTAGTAGTTTCAGGATCATCAAGTTCGGGAGAGAATATCTTCATTTTTCACTCTTCTTCTTGTATGTGTTCTTCTTTTTGTCTATAATCCTTAAGAAATTCTTTCAAGAGAATAAAGTCAAGAAATTCACACTCTTGGAAAATGATTGTATGGACTCCTACAGAGTGAACAATATGACTCTATGATAGTTCATGGCACAGTGAACACACCAGAAGCAGAAGACATGATCGCAAGGTTGAACTCGATGATCATGACGAGGTGGAGGTGACCTGCTAATACTTCGTCCCCATATAGGTTTGAAACATCAACGTCTTAGAGAACGACGACCATAACTTGAACTACACCTGTATCGAGGACTGAGACCCTGATGGCGACCACTTCCTAACCCTCCATTC
This sequence comes from Pinus tabuliformis, assembly GCA_031772625.1. NCBI lineage: Eukaryota > Viridiplantae > Streptophyta > Pinopsida > Pinales > Pinaceae > Pinus > Pinus tabuliformis. The sequence goes on along the minus strand of CM062817.1, from coordinate 1,972,900,143 downwards.
TCGTATAAAATGACTAGGCTCACCATATTCATAAATTTTCAAATCATTAACAAGATCATACGGAATAGGTGTGTTGGTCTCCAAAACAACATTATCTATTATATTTGAATTTAATTCAGACCACATATGGCATCATCTTGCACGCCATTGCTGTGAATTATTTCCCATTCTCTCCAGTTCTCAATTCAAATTGAAGTTTAAATGTGTTGTTCACGCTATTTGTTTTGAAATTTAGGCTCCAATTTCAAACAAATGTTAAACAATTATGCCTTTCACTCCAAAATAACTAATGCACCATACCAAATGCCAATGAATAAAGCAGCAACGCACAAGGGGACATCGCTCAGGGTCGTGTTATTATTATTATTATTAATTTTCTTTTTTACCCAGGCTCCTTATGATGTAACACATACATTGAAAATGGCATCTATAGGGTGGAGGAAACTAACACGACAGAGATCTATAACGTTCCAATAATAGTTGTTCAGTCTCTCTATCATCTACAATAATAATAATGCATTAACGTTGTAATAACATTGCACCTTATTCAGATGTTTGACTATTCACCTGCTCAGATATGTACTGTCATTTCATGCCACTGCGCGATCATATTTACGCCGTAAGGCGTTCCCTCTGAGAAAGACATCCCTAAAATGTGACGTGTGCGATCCTGAGCCATTGATTTTGTGTGTTAGATGATTGGGGTGTTTTCTATCGTTCGTTTAATCTGTTTTTGCATAGAAAAATAGTTTTTTCCCATGGTAATGGGCAATGAAAGGCCAGGCCTGCCCTACTGGTGATGAGACTCTTCTGCTGGCGATGAAACTCTTCGCAGAGACTGCCTGCTGGCGATGAGACTCTTCTGCTGGCAATGAGACTCTTCGCAGAGACTCTTCATGTCTTTCTTCCCTGCATGCGTAGCCTTGTGCAGATAATAATAAGGTGTATGTACTCTGTTTTTATGACATTTTCATCGTCTTATGATAATGTGAAAAGGAATTACTATTTCTTTCCTTTTGTTATCAGCAGTTCAGATCCTGTCTAATTAGGAGGAACATATCGTTACTCTTTTCCGATGGTTGAGTTTACAAATTGTTTCAGGGCTTTAAACGACTATTCTATGATCTCTGAGCTCTCCTTAGGATTATTAGGTACGACAAGATCAATAGCATGTATACTTCAGAATTAATTAGAGAAATTTGTCATTATCAATGCCAGTTTCGTTTTCCGGAGTTCTGACCAGCCGCCCTGCTGGTGATGAGACTCTTCTACTGGCGATGAAACTCTTCACAGAGACTGCCTGTTGGCGATGAGACTCTTCTGTTGGCGATAAGACTCTTCGCAGAGACTCTTCATGTCTTTCTTCCCTGCATGCGTAGCCTTGTGCAGATAATAATAAGGTGTATGTACTCTGTTCTTATGACATTTTCATCGTCTTATGATAATGTGAAAAGGAATTACTATTTCTTTCCTTCTGTTATCAGCAATTCAGATCCTGTCTAATTAGGAGGAACATATCGTTACTCTTTTCCGATGGTTGAGTTTACAAATTGTTTCAGGGCTTTAAACGGCTGTTCTATGATCTCTGAGCTCTCCTCTGGATTATTAGGTACGACAAGATCAATAGCCTGTATACTTCAGAATTAATTAGAGAAATTTGTCATTATCAATGTCAGTTTTGTTTTCCGGAGTTCTGACCAGCCACAGCCATATTCATTAAGTCAAGGTGGTGTTTAGGAGAATTGAGTATTTCATTTACATCGAGGGATCGTGTTCCGTGAATGCTTTTAGCATATGCTATAGAGGACGTGGTTCAATTGGGGAAGTTTAGTCTTTACTGGTGTTACCCTTAAAAGTGGCTGAGGACGCGATTTCTTTTCTTGGGGAAACAACATCCTGTATTTCTTCTTCAGTAACCGGCATCGTCAGTAGAGGTTGAAGTAGATTTCCTTGCAGATTTGAGTTACTACTGTGTTGTCTGGTATTCTATTACAGAAATTTTATTATAAACCCTTCTATTCTGAGTGGTTTTAAGGAAACGGGCACCGCTTCTTCCACCATCTTTAAGCCATTGAATTATTGACTTCTGTCTACAGAATACCTCCTTTTTCTTATCTTTTTGAATTTGAACCCTATCAAACTCATGAACTTTTTAATAACGCAGGGCTTTATGCCTTCCAGTATTTGAACGAGGGTGATTAATGTGGTTAAGCACTGTATCAACCACTAAGTCAGGCATGTCTGACTTCTTTTCTTTTATAGATTCTCATGAGTCTCATTCAAGGTTTTTGATAATATGCCCTCATTTAAAAGTTCATGACTCGGTAATCTTTCCTCTATTCATTTGAAGACTAGCCATGAGAGACAAGATGGGTAGGTGAAAGTGGCTTGCTGCTACAGTTTCCACCAAGTTTTAATTTTCTTACATAGTGGTTTGCCCAAAGGTGGGCTGGTGTGGCCCCACAAGGGGCCACTGATCAGCTGATGCTGTCATCGCTGTTAAGTTGGGCTGGTGTGGCCCCGCAAGGGGCCACTGATCTGCTGATGCTGTCATGGCTGTTAAGTTGGGCTGGTTGGTCACATGATCAGATAGAGTCTATGGAAGTACCTACCTTATGAATGTTGATTAATGCTTGACAATTGAAGTATAAAGGAAGCATCTGTGGTCTTCCTTGTACTTACTGGTATCCTTCCTTGGATTGGAAGGTGGTTTATGCTTGGCACTTAAATAGTATAAAGGAAGCATTTGTCGGTTTCAAGCCACAATATCAATTCCTTTTCTTTTACAACACTAACCATCTCTATCTCCAGTTCATGTTTCTTTTGAATATGTTTACAAAAACCTAGTTGTTCCGCTTTTTTCTTTACATTTTGAAGCTTCTTAGAAAGGATTCACATTTTTGTTCATGTAATGTGAGTGTCTTCATTTCACTAATACTGGATTTTATTTTCTATGTCTAGGTTGCCAAACTGCAGCTGTTCAAATGAAAATGGTATGTTTTTAGGCCTCTTCGTTTGAGAGGTCTAGATTCCAGATAGATAGGCAAGTGATCTGAAAGAATTACTTTGAAACTTCACATTTTTGTTCATGTAATGTGAGTGTCTTCATTTCACTAATACTGGATTTTATTTTCTATGTCTAGGTTGCCAAACTGCAGCTATTCAAATGAAAATGGTATGTTTTTAGGCCTCTTCGTTTGAGAGTCTAGACTCCAGATAGATAGGCAAGTGATCTGAAAGAATTACTTTGAAACTAAAGGATTCACAAGGCTTTTCTAATCTTACAGAAAATGGTCCGTCCATATTAAGCCATAAGGATGAAAACCAAGCGAGATAATAATCAGCTGATGCAAGTGACTATTGTTGAAAAATATTTCTAACTCTCGTTTTACTTTGACATTATTTTATAATCAAGAAAATGTGGGAAAGAAGGCTATATTACAAGCCCATTAGATGAAGTTGGGGTAGATTTTATGGTTTGAAACTAACTCAACTGAAATTTTCTACATTGTTTTTATCAATATGAAAGCCTGAGAAGATAGGTGCAGGTGAAGCAATGGAGTTTTGAAATGGGTAGATTTTATAGTCTAACACTACCAACCAAAATTTTCTACATTGCTTTTATCAATATGAGATTCTAAGAAGATAGGTGCAGGTGAAGCAATGGAGTTTTGAAATGGGTAGATTTTATAATATAAAACTAACTCAAGCAAAATTTTGTACATTGTTTTTATGAATATGAGAGCCTGAGACTATAGGTGCAGGTGAAGTAATGGAGTTTTGAAATGGAAATCACAACAATAAAATTCTAAAATGAAACAACAAATGGATTTGGAACAAATTTGTTTTTGCTTGTTCCATTATTGTTGTATCTATGAATGGGTTTTTCTGCTTCTTGGCTTCGATCATGACCATTTGGGGTGGCCTTCTGCACTGATTTCCATCTGCTTTCATCATCATGAGCTAGAGATTCTATGATGTGTTTTGTCTTATAAGTCAGTTCTATACAATGTTCAGATTTCAAAAGATTTCATTCATGGCGTTTCTTCTCCTGTAATTTCAATCAGGGTGGTCTCTGAATATTGCATTTCCTTGTGTAGTAAATTCACTCTACATCATGGGGGAAGCTTACAGACAGCTGGAGCTTAACATCATCTCAGCTCAAGATCTGAAGGAGATGCATCTTGTTGGCATGATGTAGACCTACTGTGTTTTATGGATCAATTTCGAGAAAAAACTGACGACGCAATTGACAGAACAGGGGGCGCAAACCCTACTTGGAACGACAAGGCCATATTCAGAGTGGAAGAGAGTTTGCTCCGCTGTGAAACCTCTACTGTGATGATGGAGATATACTACGTGGGTTGCCTCAGGGATACCCTGCTAGGCACTGTGAGGGTCTTTCTTTCCACTCTCCTCAAGGGCTACGGGAGCACAGATTTCAGTGGGATGAGTTTCTTGGCACTGCAGGTCCGTCGTCCTTCTGGTCACCCACAGGGCATTCTCAACCTTGGCACCATGATTCTTGATGGAGTATATCTTCACAGAATGAACAGATTCATCCCTGCAACTGGGGGTTGTGGGTTTCAGAGATTTGATGGGGAATCCTGTCAAACCCAGGCCTTCATTTGTGAGAAAATTACTGTCCATTAAACCTAATAATGTTGTTGATGCCCAAGAACAGCAATCCCGCTGTCAAGACTTCAACAGTAGTGCATGCAAGGAACAGGGAAAAGATCAAGAAAAGCAGAAAGATGGTGGTGAGATGGTTGAGAAGGAGAAGAAGAAACTTGTTGGCTGCTATCAGATTCTCATGGCCCCAAAATTGAAAAGGAATAAAGTTGGATTGAAGAATGGGGCTGCAAAAATTCATCTCAGTCCATCTGACAGTAACATCTGTGCCAAGGAAGATCAAGATCCTGCTGTGGATTACAACAAAGCGATAGCAATTTATGCATAGTGTTATCATCAATAATATTATTGTGCAAGAATACGTTGGTTTTATGTTATTATATTCTTTGTGCAAGTGCCTTCAATTCCTAGTTGATTCGTGAAGTGCTTATTATGGCATACATAAAAATTTTGAAAATCACGAGCCACTGTGGATGAAAGACTGGTTTATGTAAAAGTTTGAATAGATATATGAATATGAAAAGGGCAAGTTCAGTGCCTTCAATCTGCTACTTCGATATATATTCTTATCCTATGTGGATGAAAATTGGTTTGTGTAAAAGTTTGAATAGATATGAGTCTGAATTTTGCAATGGGCATGTTCAGTGCCTTCAGTCTGCTACTTTGATAGATACTCTTAGCCACTGTGGATCACACATTGGTTTGTTTGAAATTTTGAATAGATATATAAGTCTCAAATGGGCAAGTTCAGTGCCTTCAGTCTGCTACTTTGATATATACTCTTAGCCACTGTGAATGAAATATTGGTTTGTGTAGAAATTTGAGTAGATATATGAGTGAATTGGGCAATTTCAGTGCCTTCAGTCTTTGATATATACTACTCTTAGCCACTGTGGATGAAATATTGGTTTATGTAAACATTTGAATAGATATATCATATATGAGTCTGAAATGGGCAAATTCAGTGCCTTCAGTCTGCTGCTTTGATATATATAGAGTATATATATTTGTTTACAGGATGATCACATCATTTTTAACTTATGTCTATTAATCAAATCGTTCTTTCAAAGACACAGTAGGCTTTCCTAATCTTGTAGAAAATGGTCCATCCATATTAAGCCATAAGGATGAAAACCAAGCGAGATAATAATCATCTGATGCAAGTGACTATTGTTGAAAAATATTTCTAACTCTCGTTTTACTTTGACATTATTTTATAATCAAGAAAATGCGGGAAAGAAGGCTATATTACAAGCCCATTAGATGAAGTTGGGGTAGATTTTATGGTTTGAAACTAACTCAACCAAAATTTTCTACATTGTTTTTATCAATATGAAAGCCTGAGAAGATAGGTGCAAGTGAAGCAATGGCGTTTTGAAATCAATGAAGGAGATATTGCATTTTCTAGGAAAAATGCCATCATCCACAACCGATTAACCAATTCTTTCTTCCTATGTAGCATCCTTGCTTTGACATAAGTTGGACAGAGATGAGGACTTACAGTGACCGACATTCCATATTCAACAGCTCTACTTAGACATTGACATAACTCATATAGACATCTCTATGATTGGGACTCAGCAACAGACAAACTCTGCTGTCAAGTCAGCTGCTTATGAAATGGCCAGAGTCTTCTTAAAAATTTCAATATTTCTACAGTTGAGGATTGTAGCAAAGCTCAGGGATCAAACTTAACTCCATGCTTATGAGGCATCCGCGTTCTCACAGTTATTTGCAGCTCATTCTTAGTTTTAATGGGAAGGTGATATATGGTGTATTATTGTTGCAGTGGCAGGGGATGGATTTTAATTACTGGTTGGACCAAAAGAAATTGATGCAAATCAATATTAACTAGTTATTGATAATTTTGCCCACTGAGTTCCCTGAGGTCGAGTATAATGCTTTCCCTGCTTATCAAAGAATATTTCTTATCAAAGAGTATTGATTCCTTTTCAATAGGAGTAGCATGTGAGTGTCAGTTTTATAAAGAAGATTCTTTTTATTATTAATAAAAATATAGATAGTTAGTTTCATTTTAAAGGGTTATAAATATGAGTTATAAATACAAGACTTAAAAGGTTGTAAATATTTCAAGGGTTGTAAATATGAGTTATTAATTGTTTTTACTCAAAACATGATAAATAGCAATTTAGCAATTTCTTTTTAGTTGAGTGACTCAAATTCATGTTTCTTTAGGTTGACGATAAACCCACTAAAGTGGAAAAAATTGTGATTCCAATAATTAGAGGGATTGTCATCATGGGGTGATAAGAAATTTAATATTCCAAGAAGAGGAGGTAGTAGTAGATTCTAAATAAATTAGCAATGCAATAACATAAATGTTTGCAACAAATTTAAAGAGATCCACCTTGTTGAATAATGCACACACTACATGGATAATGAATTTCCGCACTTTATGCCTTACGGCGTTTTCTTTGCAACATCTGGTGCAAATGCTAGTTTAATTTTCTTTTAAATTATTGGAAGGTCAACGAGAATGATGCATTGCAAAACATAAGTAACATTAAAGATATACTTCTAAGTTCAAAGAAACAATGTGGTGTGAGAAAGATTTAGCGGCTAAAAGAAAATTAAGTTATTATAAGAAGGTCATCAACCCCACCCTAGAAGATCAAAAGTATCTCTCTATTTTAACTAGCTCAAAGAAGAAAATTAATATAGTAAAGATTAGAAGGAATTCTCATGAGCTCCATAATGAAACAGGTTGTTGTGCAGTTTCTAAAACGCCATGGATGAAAAGGATCTACCATATATGTGAGAATAGGAACCTCGATGATGAAAACCACTTCCTCTTAGAGTGCCCCACGTACAACCACATTAGATCTCAGTTTCACAATCTTTGTTACAATACTGACCTTCCTAGCCTTTGACAATGTCACATTTATAGTGAGCTCGGGAGGTTTCTCTATAAGCTTTTTGAGCATAGGAATAAAATCTTAAATCAAAATAAATAATTTGTTTCTTTAGATCCGATAAACCAATGTTTGGTCTCAACATTAACCATCATCATCATCATCATAAATAATTTTTTAATTTTTTAAAATTTTAATTTTGATTTTTTTGAAATAATAGAATGGAGATTTTTTTTAAATGTTTAAATTTATTTTTAATATATAAATAAATTAGTGTTTTTATTTTTTAAAGATATTTTAATTATGTTGATAGATTTATTTTAAAATATTTTTGCAGAATTTTAATTTAATTATTAAATTAACAATAGAAATTTAACTTCTACGAAATATGTTGGAATTATTTTAATAGTAGTTACAGATCCGCTGAAATTTATTTTGATATTTTTTACCATTTTAATATTGTGTACTAGGGCAGTACATTGGTGTTTTCCATGGATTGATATTCAATTTGTTTTTGAAGGGAAAGTGGTGTCTTAAAGCTTGTGTGGTTGTTTCTCCCGTTACATTACTTGCACAATCGTATTAGTGAATGTGGTTGATATAGGTCAATTGATGTATAAAAAGGTGGAAAATGTCACTAATCTACATATATCAACCATATTTATTACTATGATTGTGTTAGTAGACAACCAACATGTGATGTAGATTTACAATCAATAGTTTACTATGGTTCAAGTTGGCTAACTATAGTTAAAAATGATTGTTGAAAGTTGAAAATTATGGTTGTTGATGGTTTACCCTCATTGAAAAAAGTTAAAAAAAATTGATTAAGATTGACCAAGATTGAACTAGAACTAATATGATTGAATTTGTTTCCAGATCCATCATATAAGTACATTTATCCATCATCATCATAATCTATTTATATACCTACAATCTTGATTTTTGTTAAAAATAAATAAATAATTATTTTTCACAATATTGCATCAACTTTTTTCTATCTCATTATAACATTAATTTTTGTTCATAACAACAGTCAATATATATAAGCCACATTGCAACATCAATTTTTATTCCCAACATATATTCACATATAACAACCTTACAACATTAATAGTTGATTTTCCTCGACCTGGAAAGTGGCCGTCTGAAGCTATTTAGTTGCTTAATCTGTCATATTATTAACGAGTAAACACGGTCTTTTCGCAGAAAAGTGGGGTCTTTAAAGCTGTTAAGGTTCCTTCTCCTTTCATGTTAATACCATGAAAACACTGTCTTTCCGGAGAAGTCTGACGTGAGTGTACTGGCAAGTGGGGTCTTGAAGCTGTTTGGCTCCTTTTTCCTTTCAACGCGAAAACGGGGACTTCACGTTAATGGCGCCGATAATATAGCGGCCGGCGGAGGAATCAGATTTACGCTAGTTCTGTCCCAGTGATTAGACCCTTAATCGTGTAGTCCACGCGTTGTATAGAGCTAATTGAGACGACCCTGTAAAATCAACTGGCTTTACAAAATTAATAAGTTAGTGCTATAACTCAATTCTGCAACTCAGATTTCCACTCATCAAATTATAAAAGATTGTGAAGCCCTGCTCTGCACGGCGATGAAGATGAAAACATTAGACAAGTGCATGTTACTTATCGTCACGGTGTGGACACGTCTACACCTCTTCGTTGCTGACACTGATATAGTTAATTCCGTTTGGGATTTTTGTGGAAATACCGAATATATAGACGGTAGGGATTTCCAGCGTAATCTAAACAAGCTTTTGGAATCATTGGTGGGGAACGTTTCCACCAGCGGATTCAATACTAGTGTTGAGGGTTAAAACAGCAATAGTACTGTTTATGGGGTTGTCCAATCCAGGGGAGATTTGAATTGCTCCGATTGCAAAGGGCGGCCATTTACTGCGGAAAAAAGGCTTCTAAAAAAATGCCACAGCGGTTCTGGATTCATTTATGTATATGGCTGTTTCTTACGTTACGACCATCATAATGTTTACAACGATTATAATGGGAGTAGCGACTTTGTGAAAATTTGCAACCCCGTTATAAGCGATAAGCTAGAACAGTTTGGAAATACTACCGAGGAATTGCTCTCAAATGTAATCGAAAAAGCTCTGCAGAATCCCAAACTTTTCCCAAACCGCTTATCCGAATGCCCCAAAAATCCACGGCTTAGCCCAGTGTTGCGGAGATACTGGGGAGATATTTCCCAAACTGCCGGTCCTGCCGGAAACCCTCAATTCACATAACATACCTACGTGGCTGTTTGGGCCCACCTTTCCGTCTCCGTTTACAAAGACAGATGTCGATATTCACTATTGGATCTGTTTATCGTCGGAAAACCTTTACAACCGGAAGCCTGTGTTACAGGGAAGGGCTAAGGAGCCTGCTATCGGGCATTAAATGCCTGTTTAGCTGCAAGTTCGATAGCCATATAGTTTTCGGTGGGGACAGAGTGTTCGGAAAGCACCGCGGGCGTCTGTTTTAAATGGCTATCGAGCTTGCAGCTAAGCGGGCATTTAATGCCCGATAGCAGGCTCCTTAGCCTTTTCCTGTGTTACATCTGACACCATCTGTCATTGTGCATGCAATTCAATTCAATGTACATATGCTACAGCGTAGCCCATGTCTAGCCTGTACAAAGGAATTAAGGAGTTGTTTTAGTGTGATTTTTTTGGAAGTTTTTACTATGGGTTTTTTGGGTCAAATTTTTCTAAATCCGACAAGAATTTATTGAAATCACAAGTTTGATGGGTAATCTTGTGCAATCAAAGTGCCCCAGGGTTTTCCAGGGTCCTGAATCCGTATATACAGTGAAAAAATTGGTTTAAATAACACAAATCAAGATTTCACCTCAAATGTTTCCACCAGATTTAGGCATCGAAAGTCCAAAAAATCACACTAAAAATAACTCCAACAATAAATGCATGACAAAGTTAATACACGATTAAAGAATTGGCTGGCAAGTCAATTTTTTTTTCAATTATTAGAATTTTTATTAAAATTTTAAATAATCATTAATATTGTTTTATGAAAATGGATTTAAAAAATTAATTATTATTAATATTATAATTATTTTAGAAATTTTATGTAAATAATTTCATATTTTTAAAATTTTTAAAAAATTATCTATTTAAAATGGTAATATTATTTTGAATATTATTTTTCATAAAATTTGGAGTTTTTTTCTTCAATTTCTTATAACTTAGTTTTATTTTTTATATTCTTCTAAGTTAGTGTTGTATTCTACGTCCAAAATGTGTAATGTTATTTTTTTTAATTAAAAACAAAAAAAAATTTAAATAAAAGATAATGTCAATCATAATTAAAAATAAAAATGAATATATTTATTTGGTTAGTGGTTAGTTTTAATTAAAAACTTTATAAAATATCAATAATCTCATTTTCTTTGTGTTTGTTGATGATTTTACAACTTAGAAGATGTGGTAAGAATATTTCACTCTCACTCTCAACCATGAACAAAATATTTGAATGTTCATGTAAAATAACATAATTTTATTTCAATTAAAAAAAATCCAACCAACACTAATCCATCTCAATCCACCTAGAAATGAAAACCATGTGGCATATTTCACCTTGGGGGTGCACAGATATGACAACTAATTATTCGGGCTACTATATTTTGACTAGTGTTACAAGATCTGATATTCACATTAGAAAGGGCAAGCTCTCCAATAACTCATTAGAATTAAGGGAAAATCATTGAATTTAACAACATCACAACTTATCAGCATGTGATGACCATAATGCAAATGATTGTGACAAAAGGGAATGATAAGAGGCTATATGAGGGAGTAGAAAAGGAAAAACTCACACTTCTCATAGTAGTAACGACCTCAAAATGAAGGCCCAATTTATCCCACACACCTGAGATTTTGCAAGTCCTTATGCAATCTTGGGTGAATAGCCAAAGCTAAACCCAAAAAGGTCCCTCAAACAGATGAAAGCTATGTTCCCAACACCTCTCCTAATTATCATAATAAGGGTATATTTCACATATCTCATCTTACTTTTCTCTTTAATCCAGTTTATTACATTTATAATATTTTTAAACCTTTAATTTAACTTTTAGATCTATGGGTTATAAAACACTAAACATAATAAGTAAAAAAAACTAACCAATTCATATTAAAACAAAACCATTGTATAGTGGGAACCCAAGGATGATAAGGCCCTTATTTGCTTAATGCCCCAATACCCATGCCCCCATTGTGCAAAAACTCCTTATCATGTCCATATCAATCTTGTATGACAATGATACATTTTAAAGAATCCATGTTGTGTTCATGGCCCTGATCATGGCCCTTTAGCTCAAGAAACTCAAGTTAGTGTCCCTCAATTTCTTCCTCGACCATGGTCTCAAACTCAACCCTAGTTCACAAAGCTTTAGATTATCCCTAGTGCACAAAACCCATATCAATTCCCATATCCCACATTAAGAATGATGATATCCTATACAAGATATGTTTTGTGGTTTGAGGATTTATTCATGTCCCTTGGTCCCTAGAGACTTCATCTAGAGCCTAAGGGCCTTATTTTCCTCCCATGCCCATTGGCAAGGCCTTGAGACCCATTTTTACAATACAAGGCATTTTAGGAGCAACCATATTCCACTTAAAGGCCATATATCCTCATTTTCCAAACTTGCCCAATGAGGACTGCCACTAGCATACATAGATAATATGTATTCAATATATGTGTGTTGGTATATATACTAGGTATAAGTATCAATATATATGCTAGAATATATAAGAATAATATGTCAGTATAAATACTTATATGTGTTTATGTGGTATGTATATATATATATATATATATATATATATATATATATATATGTCGGCATATATACCAATATATATACTCACATATTATGTTGATATTTATACTAGTATGTGTACCAACATACATGTAGTAATAGTATATATATTGAATACATAATGTGTTGGTATACTAGTGGTTGTCATCATTGGGTAAACACAATACACAGATAGATTAAGAGATTAATACTTTAGTTTAGGGTTGTAAAAGCATCATAACTTGGTATACTTTAATTCTTTAATCATTATATTAATCCATATATATTATGTGGTTGTTCCTAATATGCTAGTGGTTGTCCTTACACCACGGTTAGGGCCCTAATACAAATCCCTAACATGCCAAACCTCTAATAGTGTCCCTATTATACTTGTAGGATAAATATTCCATTCCTTATGTGGTGATCCTCATTTTCCAAGTTTTCCCAATGAGGATCACCATTAGTATACTAACATAATATGTATTCAATTTAAATTTTATATATATATATATATATATATATATATATGCTAGTGTTAGTAGATGTTGAAAAATCTACCAACATAATATCAATATATCTATAGGTATATGCATGGACATATTTACCTAGTATATATATACATAATATGTTTTTCTCATCTCCTTATGAAAGCATCACTTAGACCATTTGCTAAAATACAAGATATGTTCATATTGATTTCCATTCTTATTGAGTTGCGCAATAAGCCTACGATAGTTTTTAAGTAACTTGTTTTCCCTCAAAATCCTTCTACCAAAAGGTAAAATGCCATCTATAAATGACAAGTGGGTTACCTAAGTGGATTCCTTGACTTGTATATCTTTGAATAATCCATTTCTCTTTGTCTCAATACTTAGTCTACTAAGTATTTTTGCTACCAAGGGGAGAAAAAATGGTGACAAGGGGCATCCTCACTTGTGACCCCTAAATTTCATGAAGAACCACAAAGGAGAGCCATTTATTCACACTTTGAATTTTGCAGATTCCACACACCCCATAATCAAATTAATAGATTGAAGTGAGAAACCTATTTATGGAAAAACTAATATGAGAAAGAGCCTTTTCACTTTTTGATGTTCCTTTGAACGGTCAATTTTCATAAATATTATGGGTTGTTTTATAGTTTTTATTGAATGAAACCCCTCCTATGTTTCCCAAAAAAAATCATGAATTTTCTTCTTAAAAATAAATCCAAATTGTTCTTCTAAAATTGAATTAGATAGTGTTTGTTTCATTTTGTTTCCAGTGGTCTTCGAGAAAATATTGTAGATAAGGTTGCAAAGGGATATTGTTATGAAATAATCGAAGGTGAAAGGTCATTCTTTTTTGAATTAAGTGTTATAAAATCCCCTAATATCTTTCCATATCTTCTTCCTTTCTAAATCACCGTAAGAAACTTATCCTGCAAGAAGTTGTAGAATCCTAAGAATAATTCCACAATCCAAGCATCAAGGTGTGAAATTTTGACCATATGAAAAGTACTAAGAATATATTTTAATTATTATATTCCTATAACTTTGTAAATTCATTCATCTCATCATTAAATAATATAGAAAACAATATAACTATTTTCATAATCTCCCCTATATTAGCTACACCATTCTCCTTAAACAAGGATTGGAAGTGTTGTTTACTTACATGGGAAATATCCTTAGAGGATGACACCTGTGAACCATATAGACCTATCAACTCCATAATATAGTTAAATTTCCTTCTATAGAAAACATATTTATGAAAAAACTTCATATTATTATCTCAAAAAACCAATTTAGATGGATTTTAAATGTCCACTAAGTTTCTTCCATCTTCGGAAGGACTTTCTTTTACCTTAAAGGTATTTTAACCATTCATCCTCATTGTAAATGAAAATACCATTGTTATTTTGGTAAAAAAGTTCCTATGTCATTGCATACACAACCTTCAAACCTTCTTGGTATTCTTTTGCTTCTACCTTTTCCCAAACTATAGCCACCTTCTTAACTCTAATCAAGTTGTTAGAGAATTGAAGCATTGCAAATTCACCAGTGGAAATTGTATACTTTATCCCATTGCTTAGAATTATATGTCTAAATATTTAATCAAATAGCCAAGACTGATTAAACTTAAATGGAAATGAGGCATTTGATTATCCACCTCAAATTAAAATAGGGTAGGTAGATGGTTATGGTTCCCATCAAAACCTACCAAATTATTTTTATCTACAAATCTCCTCAAGGGTCTTCTTAGAAATAAGAAAATTATTCAATTTCTTCAAAACACCAACCTTGCTACTTTTGGAATTTCACCAAGTTGAAACAACCTTAATTAGTTCAACATCCATCAATATTCAGTCTTCAGATACCTGAGTGAAGTGTTTTTCTAATGGATCTGATCTACCATCCTCACCCTAGTATTATCTTGAACTCAGAGTAAGATTTAAGTCAACTAATATGATCCCAAACTCAAGATTAATTGATATTTTATTTTTTTCTAGAATGTAACCAGTTTTTATATGGAGCCTATAAGTTCACAAGTTTAAATAACTCATCTACGCTGTTAACCCTTCCTTCAACCATATCTCTAGAAATGATACAGATAAAATTAGTAGCCTCAAATCTATCATTCTAACTAGTTACTAGACGATTAGAGAATCCTTGTGCATTCATACCACAAATTTTTTTCTCCTTTAAGATAGAGGAAAGAAATTCAATTAATTTAGTTGACTCATACATTTCCTATTGGAACATAATTGTAGGTTTGAACCCCGTACAAAAATTACTTGCATACAAATTCTAAAACACAGAAAATAAACAATGGGAGAGCATAACACTTAAAACACATATACACAGATATTTTCCCCTGGATCCCAAAACCAGGACTGCCCGCTTGATTTTTCATTATCTTCCTTTCCATGTTATAATACATATTTATACATGCTGAAGCATCCAATACCATGGACCGAAAACCATAGGTAGATTTGGCCAACCTGATATAGGGTCCAAAAAAAAATTTCTCGGGGTGCTACCCCAGACCCCGTAGAGGGGGGCTACCTGCCCCCCTCAAACCCCCCTGTGACCCCCTCGCTATGCAATCGGTGCAATGAAGGGGGGGCTCCACCCCCCCTCTAACCCCTTGGTTCACTATGTAGGTTAGTCGTGGAAAGAATATAACACAGCCGAACATTCTCCCACTTTTGTTTTCTTTCCACAGGGGGCCATAGGAGAGCTTAGTCATTTTTCCAGCCCTAAAATGGCCATTGTTTCTCTACACCAGGAGAACTTCTCAGAGCTCACAAATTTTGTCAATGCATCTGTAGTATTCTTCAAAGTGTCCACCTTTACCAGCAACACTTTTTTGTCTTCTATCATATCCCTCACAAAGTGATATTGAACATCAATGTGCTTTGTCTTTGAATGATAAGCAGGGTTCTTTGCCGAGAAAATTGCACTTTGGCTGTCACAGTCTATCCTTATATCTCCCTGCACTAACCCCATACTTGGCCACAATCTCTGCAACCAAACTGCTTCATTGCTTGCATGAGTGGCTGCCATGTATTTTGCATCTGTAGTTGGTAGTGCCACTACAAATTGTTTTTACTCATCCAACTGATTGCACCTCCAAATAGGTTAAACACATACCCACTTGTAGATATTCTCTAATCCAAATCTCTAGCCCAGTCTGCATCAACAAAGCCATGGATATCCAAAAATCTATCCAATCCTGGTCTTCCTTGGTAGCACAAACCATAATCACTAGTACCACGAAAATACTTGAAAACCCACTTCACTGTTGTCTAGTGCTCCTTCCTTGGTTTTGACATAAACCTACTTAATACTCCCATTGCATGTGCAATGTCTGGTCTAGTACAGACCATTGCATACATTAGGCTACTGACTGCACTTTCATATGGAACACGGGACATATCCTCTTCCTCTTCTTGTGCCTTGGGACACTGTTGAATAGATAACTTTACACCTATAGGAATAGGAACCTTCACCGATTTACTATCCTGCATATTAAACCTTTGCAGTATTGTCTCGACATACTCCCTCTGGTTTAACAAGAGCTTCCTCTTTGCCCGATCTCTTTTAATTTCCATGC
The DNA here is from genome assembly GCA_031772625.1 of Pinus tabuliformis. NCBI lineage: Eukaryota > Viridiplantae > Streptophyta > Pinopsida > Pinales > Pinaceae > Pinus > Pinus tabuliformis. The sequence continues at coordinate 1,972,883,716 of CM062817.1, read as the reverse complement.
CCAAAATATAGTTTGCAGCACCAAGATCTTTCATGTCGAATTTGGACGAAAATTGGGTCTTTATATCCAGGATAATTTCTTTGTCATTTCCAACTAGCAACATATCATCCACATACAAGACTAGATAAATAACACAATCACCAATTAATTTAAAATACACACAGTGATCTGCTTTGCTTCTGGTGAAGCCAAGTCCTTGTATAAATGTATCGAATTTCTGATACCACATCCTTGGTGACTGTTTTAACCCATATAGAGACTTTTTTAATTTTCATACCAGTTCTTTCTTACCCTTCACTGCAAAGCCTTCAGGTTGCTTCATGTAGATCTCCTCTTCCAGATCCCCGTGAAGAAATGTTGTCTTCACATCCATCTGTTCTACCTCAAAATCAAAAGCAGCAGCAACATATAAAAGTAATCTAATAGAAGTTACCTTGGCAAACGGAGAAAAAATATCACCAAAATCAATTCCCGACACCTAGGAATAACCTTTTGCTACCAACCAAGATTTGTATTTCTCCACCTTTCCTTCTGCATTTGTCTTCTTCTTGAACAACCATTTGCTGCCAATTGGTTTCCTTCCAGCCGGCAACTCCACCAGATCCAAAGCCTCATTTTTGTGTAAAGATGCCATTTCATCAACCATGGCCTCTTTCCAGAGTTTTCCATCCTCTGAATCTACTGCTTCCTTCACAATTCTAGGATCATCATCAATAATAGATAAAGAAAAATTTGAACAGAAAGCAAATGGACTATACCTTTCTGGCTACCTTCTTTCTCAAACTGATCTTCTTACTCCCGGAGTTTGTGGCTCTTCATCTTCTAATTCCTCCTCTGCTGTAGAGTCTGATTATTCCTCCTTTAGCTCAAACTCTATCTTCTCAGGTTCCTTTGGTCTGACTTCATGTTTAATAACATCTTTCACCTCTCTGAACACCACATCTCGGTTGTACACAACCTTCCTTGTTGCTGGGTTCCAAAGCTTATAACCCTTTATACCATCCTTATACCCAATAAAGATGCACTTTTCAGATTTACTATCCAACTTGGTTCGTTGCTCCTTTGGAACATGTACATATGCATCACATCCAAATACCCTCAGATGTGAAAGAAAGGGTTTCTTACTAGTCCATAACTCTTGTGGAGTCTTATCCTCCAACGCTGATGAAGGTGATCTGTTGACCAGGTAACATGCTATCTCCACCACCTCTACCTAGAATTCTTGTCCTAACTCAGCACCACTAAGCATGCTTCTTGCCCTTTCCATCAACGTCATGTTCATTCTTTTTGCAACTCCATTTTGCTGAGGTGTATATGGAGTAGTCTTCTACCATGCTGTACCACACTTCCTATAGAATTCTTCAAATTCTTTACTACAAAACTCTCCATCGTTATCTATCCTCAACACCTTTATCTTCTTCTTTGTCTGGTTTTCCATCAGAGCCTTAAATTCTTTAAATCTGTCAAAGACTTCAGATTTCTTCTTAAGGAAATATATCCATGTATTCCTTGAGAAGTCATCTATAAATGATACATAGTACACAGACTTACCCAGTGATGGAACCTTCACAGGCCCAAACACATCACTGTGCATAAGCTCTAATATCTGTTTTTCCCTCTTATCACTAGAGGGGAAACTCACCCGATTCTACTTCCCATATACACAATTTTCATAGAAATCAAAATCCAGAGAGCTATTACTCATACCTTCTACCATACCTTTACCATGAAGTATTCGAAGACCCTTCTCTCGAATATGTCCAAGCCTTTGATGCCACAACATGGTCTTCTTTCTAGAGACCAATAGATTTTCTACTCCACTTTCAGGAACCAAAGAACTGTTGCACCCATCAACAATAGTGCTACCTTGCAACTTGTATAGATTTCCAGTCCGAGCTCCCCACATCAATACCAGTGCTCCTCGAATCATCTTGCAGGCATCCTTCTCGAACATTGTTTTTACACCTGCATCATCCAACTTGCTTACAAAAATCAGATTTCTGGCTAGTGCAGGAATATGCAGAACACCCGAAAGTGTTCTACCCTTCCACCTTGCAACTTCAACTTTACTTTTCCACGACCAACGATTCTAGCCTTCCTATCATCCCCTAAGAAGACATCACCGCCATCATATTTATCGTCCTCGCAAAACCACTGTCTATGGGGAGTGAAGTAAAATGATTCACCTGAGTCAATCAACCATGCCTCATGATTTACATGTGTACTTGAAGAAGCCAAGTACACATCCCCACCTTCATCTGAGATGGTTTTCACCTTTGCAGAAGAAGCATCATTAGATCCCTTTCCTTTGTCAGGAGCTTTAGATTTACAATCCCTTTTGTAGTGCCCTTCCTTTCCGCATTTCCAGAACACCACCTTTACAGGTTTTCCTGGAGATTTAGATCTCCCTCTAGATTTAGATCTCGCACTCAATGACTTATTTTTGTTTCTGTTCTGGGACCATCCTTGTACAGACAAGGCATCACCATTCTGGCTCTCCATATTTTTCCATCTCATCTCCTCCGTTAGCAAGGATGAGACTATTTCATCAAACTGCAAGGCAGTTGCATTGCTACCTATTGCAATAACTAGACTATTCCACGAATCTAGTAGAGAACACAACAAAATAATGCACTTATATTCATCTGAAATTTTTATATCAACAGAAGATAACTGACTTACCACAATATTAAACGCATTAAGATGCTCTGTCACCGAGTCTCTATCTTTCATCCTCAGGTTATACAGCTTTTTTCATAGGAATAGTTTATTCACCAGAGACTTAGATTGGTACAAAGTCCCTAACTTGTCCCACAAAGCCTTCGCCGTAGATTCCCCTAATACATTCAGCAATACTGAATCTGAGACACACAATCGTATTGTGCTCTTTACCTTTTGATCTAACTTCTTCCATTCTTCATCGGACACTCTCATTGGTTTAGTACTTGGATCTACTGTGATCCACTGATCTTTATCCACCAACAGATCCTCCATCTTGAGTTTCCATAACTCAAAACTCTGACCATTAAATTTATTTATCTCTATCTTTCCACTGCTCGCCATCTTCTTTCACCACCAGAATCGATCTCGCAGATCTCCCACTGAATAGGGTCTACCACAGGCCAGAGCGAAACTCCTCAGCAACAAAGGCATTCCCTTGAAGCTAAAACAACTATGATAGAAAATTTAGGTTTGAACCCCATACATAAATTACCTGCATACGAATTCTAAAACATAGAAAATAAACACATATACACAGATATTTTCCCCTGGATCCCAAAATCGGGACTACCAGCTTGACTTTTCATTTACTTCCTTTCAATGTTTTAATACATATTTATACATGCCGAAGCATCCAATACCATGGACCGAAAACCATTGCGTCCAAAACCATGGACTGAAAACCATAGGTAGGTTCGCCCAACCTAATATAGGGTCCAAAAATTTTTTTCTTGGGGCGCTGCCTCGGACCTTATAGAGGAGGGCTACCCACCCCCCTCAAAACCCCTAGACAGGGGGGGCTGCCACCCCCCTGTGACCCCCCCGCTGCGCAATCGGCGCAATGAAGGGGGGCTCCGCCCCTACTCTAACCCCCCGGTTCACTACATAGGTTAGTCATGGAAAGAATATAACACAACCCAACAATAATCACATCCATCCTATACACAGAAAGTAGCATTATGAGGGTAAATTCAGTAGGAAAACCCCTTAACCTGGTAATGTTAAAGGACAAAGAAATCATGATGTAAAAACCTTCCTCGGGTTTTTCACTCTAAGTATCCCTTGTATGTTCAGTTATTTTCATACCTTTAACTCCCTTTAGGCCTTCAAATTTGATTTTGAGATATATTATTGTGTCCCCATTGGATCCAATTTATAATGCATCAAACCTAAAACACCCTTGATCCTTCCTACTTCATTTTCTAGGCTATATTTCCTACAAGAAAATTGGCATAGGAGACAAAAAAATTTAGTATTTAAATATCCATAACTTGCGTAGCATTATTGAGTTCCCACCCTTAATGCAACTCTACACATGCATTCGAAACCACATTAAAAAATCGACAATTCTCCAATTTCAATTAATGAAATACCACTTGGTATAAAAACTATTTGAAGCTTACCCTCCCAAACCTCTCCTTTAGGTGATAAGGACTCTTCATTAAAAAAAACAAAGCTTGTGAATCTAAAGAAAGAGATTCCTTGCCTTTATATGCACCAATTGAAGTAGACTCCTTATGGGACTCCCTCTTTTTAGTTGAGAATTCTTGTCTCTACTTAGGGAGAGATAGGTTGATGTCAACCCCCTCAATGGGTGACATTCTTCCTTTTGGTTCTTCTTGATCCAATGGAGTCTAATCATTGAAGACATCTCATTTTCTAATCCAACACTTCTTCTTAGGTTGCCATTAAGGTCTTGATATGCTACACTCCCTCCACAAAGGGTCTTCCCAATGATACATTAACCAATGAAACAATTCTAGTAGTATAATGATTAAATTAGTAATGATTCCCCCTCTAAAAAATTCAATTTATGTTGACAACCTATCTGTAATATCAACTTTAATGAGCACTTTCTCCATTCATTTGTCAAAGGATTCCTAGAGATTTTCCTCAACCATAATTAAACACCTAATGTTACCTCCAATTAGTTGTAAAACCACTTCATTCCATAATTCTAGTGTTATCCCAAGGAGAAGCATCCAAACATGTTGGATACTCATTAGTTCACAATGGGGGTCAAACCCTAGCTTCCAACTATGCAGTACCAAAGTGGAAGGCCCCTACAACTAGTCATTTTTAAAGATTATAGCATTATCATATGCTCTATTGGATTTGAAGGATATCCATCCCTTAACCATAAAATTATATTGAGGGGAATATCCAATAATATTTCACAATCTTACTTCTAACTGAAGCATCAGAGAGTCTTCTTTTACCAGTTTCTCAATAATCTTGTTGATCAAGGGTTGGTTCATCAAGACTTCGACCCTATCCATAATACAGCAAGTTTTAGCACTAGTTTCAACTTGTCCTTTCTATATATAATACATTTTTTTCCTTTTCTAAGTATTCATGCATATTGGATTGACTTTGTCTCTAAGATTCACGCTTCATTATTTGACCTTAGCTCCATCCCTAATAATACCTCTCTCACTCTTTCCATGACCTGACTAGAGTTAAGAAATTTAAACTTCACAATATGATCTATACTCAAAATTATAGATATTAAAGGCTCGAGCACTTGTAGTACACCAATCCTTATTTCATTTCCTTTATGGTTGGAATGAGATGACCTTATCTCATGATCTTTATCATTGATCAAGAATGTCTAGGTTGAACATTGGCTTGCCATCTGTCACGATATGTCTAGGAATTCAAGGCATCGCCTAATAGACTAGGTCATCCTCAAAAGGTTATGCGTTTGTGTTACACAATATTTTGTCACACCTCTTGCACTTCCCTGTGACATACCCTGAAGTGCACGAAACATGACCATTATGTAGTGTACTCATTCATGTATGCAGCTCAGATCCCTCCTAAGACATTGATTGGAAAATTCCTTGAGCTTTCCTTGAAGAAATAGCTCTAAAAACCCTAAATTGAGAATCATCGCTCTTATGAGGCTTAAAAAAATTATGGTCACATGTTGCATTGTACTTGACCTGTGATGGAATCGCTCTATTCCCTTGCATGCCCGCGATGATCCCAAAGAGGTAATTTTGCCAAGAACGATGAGAATCTTTGTGATCTAGAAGCTTCTAGAGCAGCGAGATGGAGGTTGTTTGGCATAGAGAGGTCGAATCCTCTCAACTTGGCCTCTTAGTCTTATCCCTATGAGCTGCCTCCTTGACTGTTATAGCTCCAAATCTCACTCTTATGGTTTGTGATGCTATACTCATGGCCTAAGGCAATCCCTCCTTCCAGACCTGGTCCTAAAATTTAAAAAACAGTGTTTTATCCCTTATACGCGACATTGCCCTGAGTTAAATGCATGTATACGCGGGTATGTGTATAGCCAACCCACGTGTATGTATTAAAACACTTAAAAAAATATAAAACTCCTTATTTTCGGGCGGAGATCGCGGGTTTTACCTGCTGATCACCTGTTAGTGCCCGTGGCTCAACTGTTCCCAACCAACTCCTAACTAAAAAACTACTTTGGAGATGGTATAAAAAGACCTCAAAGGGAAGGCCTAAGGGAGGAGAGAAGAGAGAGAAAGGTTATTATGTTGAGATTCTTCCCTTGACCAGGTCTGAAGTCCCTTGTGCCTTCTGCACTCCCACCATTTTGTACAGGAAACCTTTGTTTCCTTGTGTGTTGATGTTCATCCACCATTTATGACATCATGGAGAGAGTCATGGAAGGAGTTTGTTAGAGGCTTGAGGCTGGAATGGATCTGGAAGGAAGCTTTGCTTGGAGCCTGCTGAAGGTGATTCAGGTGAAAATATTCCTTTTTATGTACTTTATTTGTCTATAATAAAAGAAACACATGTCTTGGTTCCCAAAATGAATCTTCTTTATGTTAATGATATTCATGTTTAGAATTCATATCTAAATGGTTGTTTGGATTTCATAACTAACTACCTTTCTTTATAACATAAAGATGGTTTCTTTATAAGTTTTTGTCCATGCACTGTTGTGTTCTTTGAATTGTTTGTTTTGCAGGGCAAAAGAGAAGAAGGGAACTTCAAGAAGGGTTTGGATCCTAAGGGTCTTCTCAAACGTAGGACCAAAGGTACGTACCCTTATCATAGAATTTGCTTATAATAGCATAATGGCTGTGTGAATGCATGTTTCTTTGAATAGATAACTTTCAGTCTGCTAGGGTTTCAACCCAAAAAGCCCTAGGGGAACTTTTCCCTCTATCAGAATTGGCGACTCAGCTGGGGACAACACTCTTGTTGTTCCTAGTTTGGGTGCTTTTCAAGCCAATCAGGGCTTAGCTGCCTTGTCTACTTGCTGTTACTGTCTGGTATGTTCTTGAACTTTAAGCTTTGCCAGTTTCTTCAGTTTGTTTTTTTTATTTTTCTTGAAGCTTTTCATATACGCTGTTTTTCTTAGATACAGAGGCATATATACGCTTGTTTCTTTGAGTGAACCCGCGTATACGCAGGTTTCCTTAGATACAGTCGTGTATACACGTAATCTGTACTTCAGTACAGTCGCGTATAGGGCCCGCGTGTACGCGGGTTCAATATTACCAACCCGCGTATATGCTGCGAGGAAATTTTTGACAAAAGTTCAACGGTGAAACATCAATCAAAAATCTTAAAACTTGTCACAATAAATTGCAAGCTAAGTATAAGAGTTACCTGGAGGTTTTTGACGGATTTGAACGGTTGAATTTGGCTATGGGAAATTTGCTCCTTTTGCTCCAAAACCTTTGCTCTCAAACTCAAATGGTAAAAATGGTGAGTCAAAAATGCCTTTTATAAGTTTTGAAAATGCAAAATTTTTTCAAAATTCTATTATGTTTGGCCTCATGTGACTTTTAACTTGGGAGCTTGGAATGTCGAGATTGGTTTATTTTTCAGGACATTTTGGACGTTTTTCGACAGTTCGAGACGGTTCCATGACTGCTGACCCGTCATGGCAGGTATCATCTTCTCACTGGCATATAGGTTAGGGACATCATTTTTCCGTTGCATTATGCATGCTAGCCTCCATTTGCCGATACATCTGCCATAGGGTCGATCCCATCGTGTTATGGTTTGTAAGCCATCTTCACTCGCTGATTCTTTAAATCATGACACGATGGTAGAGCCATCCTTTACATGGGCATCCTAATTAGCACCTCACTGACATTTGTTGCCCATGCTGCTCCAATTTGAGTAGGCTCAGGAGTCCTTTGTAGTCCCGCCATGACCTACGCGTTGAATACTCATTCCTCTTAGCTTCTCCGCTTTGTTCTGGCCTTATACCCTAGAGGCTCCTTTGTGTTGAGTTGTACTACTGCATTGCATGTTGACCACTTGCACCTTTTGGCCTAGAGCCGGCTTCACTTGGACTCGTGTTTAAGCCAACTTTTGACCATGACGTCTGCAAAATCAACCTTGCATACCTTTGCCTTCTGCAGCTTGACACACCTTGACCCGTGGAAGGAACATACCTTTGACTGTCACTGACTAGTTTTCACCTCCCTGCATTGAGCATAGGAACATTCCTTTCCCAGGAACTAGATCATCTGTTTCACCGATACTCATTCTTTCCACTGTACCATAGCATTCTTTTATTCTTTTTCCAGCTTAACAGAAAAAGACAAAAAAATTAAATATTCCAAAAAGAGCGGGGACGGGACATTATTTCCATTTATTGTTGGCAGCTAGAGTCAGTTGTGTCGCCCTTGAACAAAGAACTCAAAACAAAGTCTCCTCCGCATGGGTGGGATTTAGTTTGACTTAGGTACGCCATAACCTTGTTATTGAGTCAGTTCTCCCCCGTTGGTTATCTCTTCCAATCATATAGAGGGTTCGTTCGTGCCTCCTGCATGGCGAACTTATACAGAGTCATCATATGCTGCCACATAGTCACATTGAGTCATGCTTTTGTTCAAGGGAAGTTAGCCTGAGTCGGCCTTTCTGCGGTGTCTCTTGACTCATTTATTCAGTCGGCCATCCTTGGTTGTCAGTGTCATGTCTATTATCACATAAGTTATATTGGTCCTTTACTCGTTCCGGTTTGAGAAGGTCCCCATTGACTTCTTGCTGGCGGGTCTTGTCCTTATCGACGACGACATCTTGCTTTGAGGATAGGCCTATAGCTGCACCCTGGCCCTATTTTCATTATTGATAGGTCACCTTGTGCTCAGCATCGATCAGTATCATGGGTCTTTGACTGAGTGGTTTCCCTTGTGTTCGACGTCAGCTTACATTATCACACATTGGGATTCGTGCAGTACCTTGGTTTCCATTTGACCCTATTGGTGGATACCTCGCCTTTGTGTCAGCTTTCATTATTGGTTGGTTCAGAGGGTTTCTGCCGTGCGCTAGCCACATCTTGTGTACGCCGGAAACGTACTTCGGTTGGGTTACTACATCTTTTTCGTCCGATTCCTTCCACATTATTGGCCTACGGTTACACTCGCGCTAGATTGATGAAGGATGCCTTAATGCCTTCCTTCTAGCGGATCTTTCCCTATCGACTCCGACTCATTGCTCTGGGGCAAAGATCTAGAGTCCATTTGGCAGTACCTTGGGGTTTACAGTCATTAGTGGCAGATCCTTCACTATCGACAGTGGGAAACCATCATTGTCTCCTGATCGATAGATTCTTACAGGTGTTCGACTCCAGCTCATCTATTCACACTTGTTAGATTGTACTGGGTACCTTGACGCTCATTATCATCATCGGTGAGTAGTCTCGCGTTTGTTAACGGTATACATCAATGACCGGTAATCAAACAATTTCTCACATGGTCAACTTCAGATCATTTATTCCCATGGTGTAGAAATGTACCACGGTGGTCGGTGAAGACCTCAGGTTGTATCAGCATTCATTGGTTCACTTGACAGTTGCTCCTGTTGCTGCTAGTTGATACCACCCCACTTTATATGTTGCAGTCAGTCATGGCGACATTCTATATGCTGGCACCTGAGTTTGCAGTGTAGTACCATCCTACTCCATCATGTTCAGTTGGTACCTTTTGGGATCAGTCTTTGATATCAGTGATCCATTGCATCTTTCAGCATCATTGACAGTCTTATATGTGATATTCAGACATGTACTTGTTCATTATGATCAGATGATCCATTATGTATCTTTCAGTCATTTATACTTGTATACTTAGTGGATCCGCTTGTACTTGATATGCAGACATGCTTTAATTTTTCATAGCATGGGTATGCCCGCCTCAGACAGTGTTTCTTTCTGATCTCCTTTGGTGGCTTGGCAGGCTGAATTCTGGTGAAGTCCTCCTCGGTTTTTGATAGACTTCCTTTCCATGTACTCGCATAATATATTTCGGCCATCATGTACCCCTTCTGACCTCATATATTAGGGGGCATCTGTTATAGCTCCAAATCTCACTCTTATGGTTTGTGATGCTATACTCATGGCCTAGGGCAACCCCTCCTTTTAGACCTGGTCCTAAAATTTAAAAAACAGTGTTTTATCCCTTATACGCGACATTGCCCTGAGTTAAACACGTGTATACGCGGGTATGCGTATAGCCAACCCGCGTGTATGTATTAAAACACTTAAAAAAATATAAAACTCCTTATTTCCAGGCGGAGATCGCGGGTTTTACCTGCTGATCACCTGTTAGTGCCCGTGGCCCAACTGTTCCCAACCAACTCCTAACTAAAAAATTACTTTGGAGATGGTATAAAAAGACCTCAAAGGGAAGGCCTAAGGGAGGAGAGAAGAGAGAGAAAGGTTATTATGCTGAGATTCTTCCCTTGACCAGGTCTGAAGTCCCTTGTGCCTTCTGCACTCCCCCCATTTTGTACAGGAAACCTTTGTTTCCTTGTGTGTTGATGCTCATCCACCATTTATGACATCATGGAGAGAGTCATGGAAGGAGTTTGTTAGAGGCTTGAGGCTGGAACGGATCCGGAAGGAAGCTTTGCTTGGAGCCTGCTGAAGGTGATTCAGGTGAAAATATTCCTTTTTATGTACTTTATTTGTCTATAATAATAGAGACACATGTCTTGGTTCCCGAAATGAATCTTATTTATGTTAATGATATTCATGTTTAGAATTCATATGTAAATGGTTGTTTGGATTTCATAAGTAACTACCTTTCTTTATAACATAAAGATGGTTTCTTTGTAAGTTTTTGTCCATGCACTGTTGTGTTCTTTGAATTGTTTGTTTTGCAGGGCAAAAGAGAAGAAGGGAACTCCAAGAAGGGTTTGGATCCTAAGGGCCTTCTCAAACGTAGGACCAAAGGTACGTACCCTTATCATAGAATTTGCTTATAATAGCATAATGGCTGTGTGAATGCATGTTTCTTTGAATAGATAACTTTCAGTCTGCTAGGGTTTCAACCCAAAAAGCCCTAGGGGAACTTTTCCCTCTATCATTGAGATGAGGGCCTAATCCTATCTTTGGATAGGTCCTAACTCCCTTTCCTAACCTATAAATTCATCCTGTTCCATTCCCAAATGGTTGGTCTATGTCTATTTGCACCCTTATGCTGAGATTGTGCCTCGAGGTTGTTGATTTGACTTGGAAAATGAGTGCTTGGAGAGTTCTTTGCTTGGACTTGGATTACCAATCAAGGAGAGCCTATCAACATCAAGGCTTTGGTTGTAAGCTTCCCTTTATTTTCTAACAATACACAACTGTTGGTTTGTCTTCCTAAAATGCATATGTTCATGTATAATTTAGCTTGACATTCCTTGATATGTTAAGTAGGTTGCTATTGGATTTTCTATTCATTTTAGCATGCCCTTTTGTGTCTTGATCACTTGTGCAGGTACATCAACACTGAGAGGAGAAGGAACAAGCCTGTGATACAAGTGGTTGAATGGTCCTCAACAAAGGAGATCGGAATAGCATTAGAATGAGGTAGGCCATCTCTTTTATTATTTTTTTCAATTGTAACCTAGGAAGATGTCTAGTTGATTGTCACTTCAATTGCTAGATCCACTCATTCGGATAGAGGGATCATCTCTATCCGTAGAAAGGATTAACTTTGTCAACAAAATGGCGACTCTGCTAGGGAGCCTATGATCCTTTCCTTCCAATTATTCACCTTGTCTTTTGACGTGTTTGATCAACCATCCATTCCTAGACTTCATTGTTTGTCTGTAGCGAGTCTCGCTTTCTAGTAGATGCTTGAAGGTTGTTGACTTGAGCTATTCTTGCAGGTTTTGTCTATTTTCTTTACTTTTCTCACCCATCGCATTTTTAGCCTTGACAGTTGCGATGATATTGCAGATGTGTTTATTACAGTAGCGATGATCATTGCTTTTATCTTAACAGGTGTGATGATAGAAGAAGTTAAAGAAATTTAGGGTTTGTGTTCTTGTTTTTAGTTCTTTTTGCCTTCTCCTAGTGATTTACAGTGTGATTTTAGTTGAATCTTTTCTTATCTGATTTCAATGTCTCTTAACTTGGTTTAAGTGTGTTTGAAGTTTGATTAGCCTCTTAGGGTTTCTAGGTCTTCTAGGTCATCCTTCATCCATTCGTTGGTCTTATCATAATAGATCAATTACCCATGTTAAAGAGTCTTTTGTGTGTTTGGACCTCCTTGGCAAATCACTTTTGGTTCTTGAGTCTTAAGTTGTTCTCATTAATGTCAGATTGAGTAGAAACTGTGAAAGTCACTCAAGTTCTATTTGAGGAACAATAGATTACAAATTGATTGTCTCATTTGAATCGAAAGGAAGTGTTTGTTTTGAGTTTGTGTTTTGAAAAGAGAAAGTGAAAGTGTTTATCTTTTAAGTAGTTTTCAAAGCATTTCTTGTTACATTCAAATCATTAATGTGAAAGATATTTTCATGTTTGTTGGCTTTCTTGCATTCTCTTTTACTTTTTGCACTAGATTACATTGATTGCACTAAAGTGAATATATATATATATATATATATATATATATATATATATATATATATATATATATATATATCATTGCTTCATAAGGTAGATTACTTTAAGATCGTTTTTGGGCATTGCATTTGATGTGAAATGAAAGATTAGATTTCATTTTTTGTATTAATCATTGGAAATTGTCATTGATGTATTGATCATTGTTTTGATACATGATTTTCTTCCCTACATAGATAGCTTTCATCGAATTGAAGGATTTCATTTCATCATTTAGCTGCATTTTAGGAACAGGTAACATCATCAAGGCCTTGAAACCGAAACATAATTTCAAGATCAACTGTAAAATCTATCAATTAATCTAAGGAGCATTTGAAATAGTAACGTTCATACTTAGTGGTCTAGGCTAGAGACGTGTTCCGACGTCTATAAAACTTAGCAGTTGTAGTTCACTTTTGCACTAGACAATGCTAGCACAGACTTATGCTCCTTGTACCATTGAGTATATAAAGGGAGACCCTCGTAGGTTGCAAACCTTTATCCATAGGAAGACGAGTATGCCGCCCTGTAAACGTGATACACCGAACACAACATTCGGGGAGATTGCCTGCACATACGTCAAGTCCTTGGTAAATTTATTTTCTGAGGTGTATATTGTAGTTCACAGTTACTTGGTACTCCTTTTTCCTAGAGTTCCTTGAGTGGTCATTTCGATATTTTCTGACTATTTAAATTTGAAATCATCATTGAGCACTTGTCCTTTCAAGTTCGCTAAACCTATGAAAGCGACTAGAGTCATCTTTTCTTCCTTTTCTTGACTCTTAAAAGATGGAAAGGCAAAGTTTTTGTTTCTAAAAATAACTGCCTACGATAAACATGTCCAACTCGTGCAGTTGCTTCTTGGCCCAATATTGAGTAATTCCGTGTTAATTTCAAGATTGTTAATAAGCCCTCAACGAATTTCCTTTCCTTTTCTGTGTTAGGACCCTACAATACTAGTGATTACCCCATTACTATTGTAGTTGTATCCCTTATTAATATTGTTGTGCCCCTATTGTCCCCATATTGTTATTACTGTGCCCCATAGAATCCCTCTATTGTTATTTTTGTGCCTTTATATTATTATTGTTAGGTCAGCTAGGTTATATTGTGACTCCTTAGACTCCTATATATAGAAAGGAGGTTTTGTCATTTGAATAATCAAGGAATCATTCATTTGTGTAATGTAAAGGAGGTTGCCCCCTCGAAGAGGCTGAATTCTAAGGCATGATCTATCTTTTCTATCTTTTTGTGAGCTGGTTTCATAACATTTGGTATCAGAGCTTTGGATTCTAGGGTTTCACTGCTCCAAATAAGTCATCGTGGCATTTTCGCTATAACTTTTTTTTGCAATGTTTCAGAAGCAGAAAAAAAAAACCATTTGAGATGAAATCGCATTGAACCTTGGGTTTGAATTTTAGAGCTTTTAGCGCTATATTTGCAGAGATATCATCTAAGGAAGTTGGTATTTTTGCAGACTCCTGAATTACATTCAAAACAAGTGACCTGGGGAAAATCGTCATAACTTTCTCTCTGAGAATCAAATTGAAATTTTGTAAGAAGGTACAGAAAGAGGACAGACTGTAGTTTCTTGTATATATTTTTCAGAGCCAAAGGTCGAAACAGGGACACGTGGCATGTCGTACAAGTTCTCTCTACTGAACTAGTCTATCATCAGGTCACTATGAGAGATTTGGTATAACTCTTCCTTGGAGAATCCAATTTGGATCACACTGGTGGCATTGGAAAGAGGACACAGAGGGCTACTGCAGGTCACAATTTTAGAACTGGATGATCCAAAATTACAGAGATACATCAGAGGCAATATCAAGCTCCTACAAAGTGAAAAAAGGTGTGTAGATTTTTTTAAATTTTTGCTTAAGCTTGGTTTGAAAAATTATTTTGAAGGAAGTCAAAGGGCATAGTAGAGCATTATTATTAGTAACTGATGCCCCGAGGAAAGAAAATGAAAACACCTAGTAAGAAACCTAAAAGCTCTAGCATGACTCATGAAGAAGAGGAAGAAATACTACATAATATATCAAAATTACAAGACCAAGTGCAACAAATGTCACTCTCACAAAAGCTAACGAAAGCTAATATAAGTGGCGTGGAATCTAAGATAAAGGGCGTGGAAGCTAAGATGAATGGCGTGGAAGATAAGATGGATGATTTGAAGATAGATTTGAAGAAATATTTGAAGACAGACATGGTAGATTAGAAGACAGATTTGAAGACAGACATGGTAGGTTTGAAGATAGATTTGACAAATTTTCTACAAGAAATACTTACTAATGGTGAAAGGGTAGTAAAGGAAACTCATGATGCGAACAAAAAAAATGTTAATCATGATTTCATAGACTCTAATGTTGGATCAAAGACCCACCATATTCTAAAAATCGATATGAGGAAGTTTGATGGCAAGGATCCCGCAACATGGATATTACAGATGGAGCAATTTTTCAATCTCATTAATGTGCAAAACACATAAAAGGTACATATTGCAACTTTATATTTGGAACCAAATCAGTTTTTATGGTATCAATGGATTTTCTCTTGTAAACAAATTATCACTTGGACAATTTTTACGGAAGAATTGACAACACATTATGAGGATACAAAAAGCAACACTTTTTTTAGCCAATTGATAAGTCTCAAACAAAAGGGTTCAATAATGGAGTACATTGAGGAGTTCCAAAAAATGAACATAAGGGTAAAAAACATTCCAAAGGAGCATAGGATTGATGTGTTCATAGGGACTTTAAAGGATAATATCCAACATGATGTTCGCCTTTGAGAACCTGATTCATTAGAGAAGGCATTCAGGTTAGCAAGAAAAATGGAAATCAAAATTATGGCAACCAAGAAACATACCACTCACAACTATAAAGATGGAAGTGTTGTTGCCCCTAGCCTTCCACAACCTATAATGTTGACACCACAGCAATTGGAATAAAAAAGAGCAAAAGGGCTTTGTTACAATTGTGATAACAAATACACAAAAGGACATAAGTGTGCTGAGAAGAAATTATTCTACATAGATTGTGAAGAGGAAGAAGAAAAGGGGCAAGAAAGGTCAAAAGAAGAGGATATACTCCAGGAACAAAGCCTAGATAAAGAAGAAATGAATCCGATCATATCTTGTAATGCATTGGCAGGAATTACCACTCCTCAAACCATCAAGATAGAATGGCAAATAAAGAAGAAAAAGGTAATAGTGTTGATTGATTCAGGAAGTACCTATTACCACCCCAAGAAACTCTCCTAGGTTGTATATCAGAGATGCTCGGGAACATTACAAACTCAACAAAAATGTTGTAAAATGGTGGATGAATATAAGAAATGTTGCATATTCAAGCCAGATAACCACTTCTACTATGCTTAATCCCAGACATGGGTGAACACCCCCAAACTACAAGGCTTTAGACCACCAATTACTCACAGTTTTAGGGAAAATGTGAAAATGGAGAAGACTGATCACACCAGCAGATGCACAGGACCCTGAGATGGCTAGCTACAACCAATTAAAAGGTCTGCAAATCTATTTCCTAATGCATAGACAGGATGACAGCTCTCTGGCATTAAACAACAGAAACTTGCATACAAATTCAATGATACATCTAGATTCTAACGCAGAGGTGGGATGACAACCCCTCTAATGCTAAACATCAATACCACATGAATAAATGCATAACAGGCACAGCGTGGAACAAAGAAGAAGAAGTGGAAAGTGAGCAATTAACAGCAAAAGAAGCTTGCATTAGCTGAAAGTGAAGACCAGAAGCTACAGGTGTCACAATAGTTGCAGTCTCCAGAAGTTGAAGTTTACACCAAAATAACATTCATCAACCTGATTACATCTTCCTTTTTGGTATATATGGAGTTTGTTCACAAAAAATCTCTGCTAACCTATGCGTGGAGGGGTCATAACTTACCACCAACCACATTTACAATCAGATATGGGCTTTGATACAATTTGATTGCTTTAATGGATCAATTTGACATTTATTGGTACTTTGTTGTCCTTCCTGAATAGGTGAAGTATTATTTGAATGAATTTCAATAATTGTTGTAGTCCTTGAACTGCTCGTGGATCGTCCTTCTCGTCCTTGGCCGTGCTGTTACATGAATGCAGGTAAATGAGATTTTAATGCATAGAGTATTGAATCATGGCCTCCTTTCTCCTTCAGGTGAATAGGACTGGGAAAAACACAAAAACCGCATGAAAATGGACGAAAGCCTTGGGAAAAATGCTAGCCGTCGGATGGGACTGGCGAATGGCCGCGATCTGATGGCAGGAGGCGTTGGGAAGATGTAGGGGTGCAATGGGGATCAATAGCAGCCATTGGATTAAACAAACGAGCGATGGAGATCAGCGTATGGAGGTTATTGGGAGGGAATACGAATGGAGGAACATGAGCTGTCGGATCGCGGGCGGGCAGATCCGAAGGTGATCACAAGTGGAAGGAGCATGGAGGATAATGGCTGGGGGACAAACAGTTTCACGGGCGGGCGGTATCCCCCGCACCGCTTTTAGCGCTCGGTGGTATCCATATGAGGGCGAGCGATGCAATCAGCGTGAGACACGTGGCCGGTGGGAAACTGCTTGCCCGCGGGCTATCAGATGTGCAGGTTCGTGGAGCGGGGGTAGCGTACACTGTCGGATCTTCGCGGGATGATCAGACCGCTGAGGTAAAAGGCACGTGCTCCTTTAAAACTGATGTGATGGGGATAAAGTGCAGGTTTATGAATGTGGTCATGTGGGTTATATAATGTTTAATTTTAAAGAACCCGGGTGCTAAGGAAACACAACCTTTACACTGAATTCGGGTGTAAAACAAGGGTAATAAGGTTTAAATGGGTTTTGTGAAGAAATTAAGTGGGAAATGGAGATATTGGGAGAAAAACAACGATAAATGGGGTTTAAAAGAGAATAAGGAGGATTAAGAGGAGGGAGGAAACGGAGATGGCGGGAGTTATAAGGGCATAATAAAAATGAAGGAGGAAGGATCCAATATACTGCTGCGAGCTCCTTTGCAACCAAAATCAGCACTGCCCAACTTATTTTATCCGTCAAATGTCAAAGAACATAGCAAAGCTAAAACTGGCTCCTTCTGGGGATGAGATCCTCCCTGTGAGGTCTCAAGAACCTGCAGATGAATGCCTTTCTAGCTGAAAAAAAATTAGCCAAAATTCCTAGTGTTCCATTGGGCATGGAGTCTACTACATCTATACTAAAACAGATAAAAACACAATATTTACAACCTTTAAGGCCAAAGACCTTAAACAACATAAACTTTCAAAACCGCCCATTAACTGGGCCATCAAAAATTGCTTCTCCCCCCATACTTTTCAGTATGAAGGTGTTGTTCCCTTGAATCTGTGAAATGATGAAAGGCCCTGTCCAGAAAGCATCAAATTTCCCATGATTGCCTTTCTTTTCCTTTAGTGCATCCCATTTCAAAACCAAGTCACCCACCTGAAAATTATCTGTTTTTGCCTTCTTGTCAAAGGCTTCCTTAATCTTTTTCTGATGTGCTGCAGCCTTTTCAACCAACTGTTCTCTAATTTGATGTACCTCTGCTAAATCAATGATCCTTTTTGCCATTTCTTCTTCCTCATTCTATTCTGTTTGAAGGAATTTTGCCACAGGGAGAATTAATTGAATTGGGAACACAACATCAATGCCATATACCAGCTTGAAAGGAGAATTCCCTATGGATATTTTAATGGTCATTCTGTCAGCCCACAGTGCATACTTGAGCTTTGAATCCCAATTCTTTTTATTGTCCTCTAACAACTTCTTAATTATCCTGATCAGACTTTTATTAGAGGATTCTGCCAGACCATTTCCTTGTGGATAATATGAGGTGGAATGAACAAGTTTAATACCCATAGAATCACACATTTCCACCAATTCTTTTGCCCTGAAGGCTGCTGCATTATCTGTGATTAATTTATGTGGACAACCAAATTTGCTGAAGATATTCTCTATCAAAAACTTCATGACCACATTATGATCGACCTTCCTTGTAGGGATTGCTTCAATCCACTTAGTGAAATAATTAGTAGCTACTAATATCCATTTATGCTGGCCACTGGAATGTGGATTGGTTTCTCCAATAAAATCCAAGCCCCACTGCTAAAAATATCCTTTTGCAATTATTGGTTTTAGGGGCAGGGACTTCAACTGTTGTTTTCCTTCAAATCTTTCGCACCTGTCACAAGATTTAACAAAACAAAACAGATCAGAAAATAAAGTGGGCAAATAGTACCTAGCTCTGAGAATTTTATGGGCTGTAGTTTTCCAATAATGGTGCCCTCCACACATGCTGTTATGAAACTGCTGCATCACTTTTATTGACTGTTCTTTGTCCAGACACCTCAAAAGTATTCCAGATGGATCCCTCCAGTAGAGCAGATTTTCATTGATGCAATATTTAGCTGCCCCGATTTTTAAAGTTCTAGCTTGACTTGTGCTTAATCCTGAAGGGATTTATAGCTTTAGCAAGAAATTAATTATTCAAACGTACCAATTACAAGAAGCTAGATTCTCGACCACTGACTGCTTTCTCTCTATTTCAGTTGTTCCTTTTCTTCAGCCTGACCATTTTCTGCAACAGTGCACAGGAAATTGATATCTAAAGACCTGCAATTTTCTTCAGCTAATAATTTGGCAAGACCCTGACCTCTGACCAGCTTGGTGGGCTTCATCTCTATATTAAATTCTATCATTTTTGCAATCCATTTTGCCTTTCTTCCATCAGCGTTAGGTTGTGTTAAGACATCTTTTATTGCAGCAGAGGGTAAATATGCAATTATCTTTGAATGCAAGATATAAACTCTGAAAGATTTCAAGGATTTAATAAGAGCATATACCTGTTTTTCAATCATACCATACCTCAGTTCATCCTCCCTCAAATTCTTGCTGAAAAATGCCACTGGATGCTCTGAACCTTCCTCATCTGCCTGCAATAAAACTGCTGCAATAGTATCTTCAGAGACAAATGAAAATATATGAAACTCCTTGCTGTAATTTGGACTTATTAATGTGGGAGCCTCCATAATAGCCTTCTTAATGGACTCAAAGGATTGTCTCGCTGTATCAGTCCATTTGATTTCTGCCCCTTTCTTCAACATGGAGGTAACATGCTTTACTAGCTCTAAACCTCCTGACAAAATTAATTTTGCCCAGAAAGGATTGGATATCCTTCTTTGGTCTAGGGATAGACAAAGTCTGTATTTCTTTGACTCTTTCTGGGTCAATTTGAACACCTGCAGCAGACACAACATGTCCTAACAACTTGCCTTTTTCTAAAGCAAATTGAGATTTTTTGGGATTGATTGAAATTCCAAACCTCCTGCACTTCAAAAACACTTTTTTCAAATGCTGTAAATGATTTTGATGGCTACTGGAGTATACTGTTATGTCATCAAGGTAGATAAGGACAAATTTGTCCTTTTCTCCCACAAATTCTATATCCATAGCTCTCTGAAAGGTGGCTCCAACATTCATCAATCCTAAAGTCATCTTCACATACATAAAAGTGCCCCAAGGAGTGGTGAATGCAGTCTTTTCTTGATCATCCGGGTGCACAAAATTCTGATTAAAGCCTAAAAATCCATCCAAGAAAGACATTAGTTTGGCTCCTGAGACTTTTTGCAGCAAATGCTCCATATTTGGTAGAGGATAGTTGTCTTTCTTGGAGCATTTATTTAAATTTCGGAAATCAACACACAGTCTGATTTCTCCACTCTTCTTCCTCACCACCACTAGATTGGCCACCCATTTTGAATATCTAAGAGGGACTATGATCTTAGCAGCCAACAATTTTTTAATTTCTTTTTCAATTAGAGGAAGAAGCATGGGATTTATCAGTCTCAGCTTTTGTTTGAAAGGAATAGTGTCTTTCTCTAGAGGGATTTTATGCTGAATTATATTCTTATCATATGTTTTCAGGTCACTATACTCCTAGACAAACACATCAGCAAATTGGCTCATTAAATTGCAATATTTAGCACTTTGATCAGCAGACAAATGAGTGGACACATTTACATATTTAGGCTGCACTGGACTTCCTATATCATGCTTACAGACTGCAGATTGGTCTTCTTTTTGGGCAGCTTTGTAAGGCACATCATTCTGGTCAAACAATCTTTCAAGAGGAACTAGACCCTTAGGAATATGGTTGCTGGGAAGCTAGACAATGCTGTCTTTATGAATCTTATTTCTAAGCTGGGATTGGGGGCTTTCTTGCAAGGCTTCATTTTCTTGGTCAATTTGCATTTCGGAAAACTCATCAATAACTTGTAGAAACCTATTTATCTCATCATCATCTTCAAAAACTTTCCAATGGTGGACATTATCAGGTAAGGAAGGTCTGTATTTCATTTGGACTTCATAAACCAGTCTGGGAGGCATGGGAGGTATAAATAGACTAGCAGAAATAGCAAGGGAATCAGCAAGCTGATTTTGGGCTCTAGGAATGTATGAAATATAGAAATAATCAAAAGAATCTCTGACTCTCCATACCTCATCTCTGTATGCTTTCAGCCTTGGGTGCTTTGCTTGAAATGTTTTATTTACTTGTTGGATAATCAGATCAGCATCTCCAAATACCTTTATACTCTTGATTCCTTTGTCTTTTGCTGCATTAAGGCCCAACAACAGAGCTTCATATTCTGCTATGTTGTTTGTGACTTGAAAAACCATCTTAAAGGACAACTGAATGCTTTCTTGTTATGGAGATACTAGCACCACCCCTACTCCTACAGTCTCCCTGGAACATGATCCATCAAAGAACATCTCCCAAACCTGACTTCCTTGCTCTTCTTTGACTTGAACTGTTGGTTTCCTGATCTGCATTGAGGCCTTCTGAGATTCTTCTATTTGGAGAATACATGCTCCAAAATCAGTGTCCATTGCATATATGGGATGATTTGTAGGATTCCTCTCATCACTCATGATATATGCCAACTGTGCTTCTCTATATAACCTCCTGCTCTCTCCTCCAAAAACTGGGACAGTTGCATAAGATAGGTCATTCTATAATGTCCCACCTAGTCTCTTAATCCACCCTCTGGACAACAACATGCAAAACATAGGAGGGACATCTGCTACCACAATATCCATCATCATACTCTTCATGGGCAGCTGAGTTAAGGTAATGGCCAGATCTTTAATTAATCCTAGGCACTTCACTTTCCTTGAATCAAAAGAGAATAAATCATGATAGGGTCTGGTGATATCAAGGCCTAACTCTTCCATGACAGCTTTAGTCATTAGATTGTGGCTGGCCCTTATGTCTAGCAGGTAGTTGTGGAGGATTTTGTCATGAATGGTCAATGAGACATAGAAAGATGGAGAATTATTATCAACAGGTTCAATCATAGGACTGAGCACAATGGCAGGCTTGTCATCTTGCAAATTGATAGAATCACTAGAGGTTTGTGTGGTTTCTAGCTCAAGGGCTTCAAGGATAGGCTTTCTAAATACTTCACTTTTCACCAACTCTACTAGAGGCACAAATATTTTCAATTTCTAGACTTCTGACTCAAAGCTGAAAGAAGAAGACAATTTATCAGAACCTTTTACCTCTTGAAGTGGAGCTTTGAGGATGACTGGATCAGCTGCTGGTATTCTCTGCCTGCTATTCTGTGACTCTATTTGGACAGTGGCTCTTTGTGCATAATTTTCTTTGACATTCTTTGCATTCGACCTTAGGTTATATCTCTGCTACTGTTCAGCTTGTAGGACAACTTCTCTATCCCATTCTTGATTGTCTTGTTCCTGCAACAAAGACTCTTCATAAGCAACCAAAGTTAAAAATGCAGATGCAGTGCTGCCTTTATCTTCCATGCAGTGAATTTCATCCTCATATTCTTTTGAATCTTCACCCCTCTGCATTATTTGTAACTGCTCATTTGCTCTTCTGAATGGATTGGGGTTTCTTGGAGCAAATGTGTTCTGCTGCCTTGTTTTCCCTCAATTCTGCTCAATTTTCAGCTTAGAAATTTCAGCAGCCAATGACTCTATCATCTTAGTCATTTTGTCTAATTTAGGCTCTAAAGATGATGCAGAAGAAGTAGAAGCCTGATTTCTCTATCTTCTCCTGTCAGCTTGACTTTTGAGTTTTTCTGCACCCATGATATTAGACTCTACTTCTAGTGCTGCATCCTGCATGTCTACTGGAGTAGCACATCTCCTTTCTCTCAATAACAAGCAGAAATTAGAGTCAAAAGCATTGGCAAAAGTGAGTTTGGAAGAGGTAGGAGTAGGCTTTACCTTAGCTGGTATCTTACTGTACATTCAATTGAATCTTTTATTAAAATCAGACAAAGATTCACCATTTTCCCTCTTCAAATTACCAAACTCAGTATGATAATATAGCAAGTCTTTCTTATCTCCCTAGTGCTTCAAAAATGCATCATCTAATGCTTCAATATCTGTTACAGATCTCTGGGGTAATTCTCTGAACCATTTCCTGGCCTCTCCATCAAGGCTCTGGACAAAAACTCTCATCCACACATCATTTTCACTTATATCTAAATTATCAACATAACTGTAAAAAACTTCAAGGTGTTCTTCTGCTATTACTCCCTCTGTGTCAGTGAATTTAGGCATATATTTTTGATATTCTCCCACAGACATAGGCTTCAAAGGGACAGGCAGGACTAAAGGTCCATATCTAGCAACAACAATTCTCTCAATCTTCGTGGGTGCTTGCTATCCTGCCATGATTGGAATATGTGGAAGAATAGTGGCAGATTGAATAGCAGGAAATAATGTGATGGATGGCAGAGACAAAGGGATGTTTTGGACTGAATGGGAAGTTTTCTTTGGACTGAGATTCAAAGGGGAACTAACTGACAAAGGGGCTATATTAATCTCTGAAGGAATTTCCTTAATAATAGTGTTGTGCTCTAAATCTTCAAACTGTAAATCTTCAGCAATAACTTTATCTTTCAGAGATGAATAATATTTCTTAGGCTTACCTGATCCTGATGCCCCTTTCTGTGATGGTTTCTTCAATTTAACAGTCCTCTCAGGGTCAGGTACTGATTCAGCTGGTGATTTCTGAGGATTTCTTCGAGTATGTCTCACAAACTGAGCCAGAACTTTGATGTGGAGTCGCTAGATAGATGATTACAACCAAAAACTATGTTCAAACCTTGTCTATCATCAAAGCTTGAAGCTGTGTCATTCTCCCAGGGAAGCTGAGCTTCAATTCTCCTTTCCCCGGCAATGACACCAATTAATTTTATCACCCCAAGAAACTCACCTAGGTTGTATATCAGAGATGCTTGGGAACATTACAAACTCAACAAAAATGTTGTAAAATTGTGGATGAATGTAAGAAATGCTGCGTATTCAAGCCAGATAACCACTTCTACTATGCTTAACCCCAGACATGGGTGAACACCCCCAAACTACAAGGCTTTAGACCACCAATTACTCACAGTTTTAGGGAAAATGTGAAAATGGAGAAGACTGATCACACCAGTAGATGCACAGGACCTTGAGATGGCCAGCTGCAACCAATTAAAAGGTTTGTAAATCTATTTCCTAATGCACAGATAGGATTACAACTCTCTGGCATTAAAACAACAGAAACCTGCATACAAATTCAATGATACATCTATATTCTAACATAAAGGTGGGATGACAGCCCCTTTAATGCTAAACATCAATAGCACATGAATAAATGCATAACAGGCACAACCTAGAACAAAGAAGAAGAAGTGGAAAGTGAGCAATTAATATCAAAAGAAGCTTGCATTAGCTGAAAGTGAAGACTAGAAGCTATAGGTGTCACAATAGTTGTAGTCTCCAGAAGTTGAAGTTTACACCAAAATAACATTCATCAACCTGATTACATCTTCCTTTTTGGTATATATGGAGTTTGTTCACAAAAAATATCTGCTAACCTATGCGTGGAGGGGTCATAACTGACCACCAACCACATTTACAATCAGATATGGGCTTTGATACAATTTGATTGCTTTAATGGATCAATTTGACATTTACTGGTACTTTGTTGTCCTTCCTGAACAAGTGAAGTATTATTTGAATGAATTTCAATAACTGCTCCAGTCCTTGAACTGCTCGAGGATCATCCTTCTCGTCCTTGGCCGTGCTGTTACATGAATGCAGGTAGCTGAGGATTTAACGCACAGAGTATTGAATCATGGCCTCCTTTCTCCTTCGGGTGCATAGGACTGCTCAAAACACGAAAACCGCATGAAAATGGACGAAGGCCTTGGGAAAAATGCTAGCCATTGGATGGGACTGGTGAACGGCCGCGATCTAATGGTGGGAGGCGATGGGAAGACGCAGGGACGCAATGGGGATCAATAGTAGCCATTATATTAAACAAGCGAGTGGCAGAGATCAGCATATGGAGGTTATCGGGAGGGAATACGAATTGAGGAAGGCGAGCCGTCAGATCGCGGACGGGCAGATTCGACGGTGATCGCAAGCGGAAGGAGCATGGAGGATAATTGCTGGGGGATAGGCAGTTTCGCGGGCGGGCGGTATCCCCCGCACCGCTTTTGGCGCTCAACAATATCCGTATGAGGGCAAGTGATGCAATCAGGGTGAGACACGTGGCCAGCGCGAAACCACTTCCCCGCGGGCTATCGGACGTGTAGGTTCGCGGAGCGGGGGTAGCGTACACTGTCGGATCTTCACGGGATGATCCGACGGCTGAGGTAAAAGGCACGTGCTCCTTTAAAATTGATGTGACGGGGACAGAGCGCAGGTTTATGAATGTGGTCATGTGGGTTATATAACGTTTAATTTTAAAGAACCCAGGTGCTAAGGAAACATAGCCTTTACACTAAATTCAGGTGTAAAACAAGGGTAATGAGGTTTAAATAGGTTTTGTGAAGAAATTAAGTGGGAAACAGAGCTATTGGGAGAAAAACAGGGATAAAGGGGGTTTAAAAGAGAATAAGTAGGATTAAGAGGAGGGAGGAAACAGAGATGGTGGGAGTTATAAGGGAATAATAAAAATGAAGGAGGAAGGATCTAATAGACTGCTGCAAGCTCCTTTGCAACCAAAATCAGCACTGCCCAACCTGTTTTATCCATCAAATGTCAAAGAACATAGCAGAGCTAACAGTACCCACAATTTTATTCTTGTAAGGTAGCAAAAGAATTGAATTGCTTCCTATATCTAGCACCAGAATGTCAAGTGATGGTTGCAAATGGAGGAATAATAAATTGCTCTGGAAAGTGCCATAATATCAAGCTATCCATGGGAGAATATGTATTGACTAGCCCAATGCTTTCCATTCCAATGGGAGGTGTCGATGTTGTACTAGGAGTCCAATGGCTACAATCCTTGGGTACAATAGCTTTTAATTTTCATGAAATTTTCTGTAGAAGGAAAGGAAGTTGAATTAAAGGGTATTACAGGGAAACTGGGAAAGATAATTAGCTCTAACAGTATGACAAATATTCTAAAAAAGGAACAAAGAGGTGTAATTGCACAATTATGTTCACTAGATGTTTCCACATCGAAATCATCTATTTCTCCAGATCTCCAAAATGTATTGGACAATCATTCCAAGGTATTTGAGACTCCCAAAGGTCTCCCACCTATTGGTGATCATGATCATGCTATTCATGTGATTCTAGGAAGTGTTCCCCCAAACATCAGGCCGTACCGATATCCCTATGCCCAAAAGAGTGAAATTGAACGTATGGTGGCAAAAATGCTAGAGGATGATATAAGTCAACCTAGTCAAAGTTCTTTCTCTGCTCCAGTAGTATTGGTGCACAAGAAGGATGGAACATGGTGCATGTGTTCGGATTATAGGGAGCTCAACAAGCTCACTATTAAAGATAAGTTTCCCATTCCTATCATTGATGAATTACTGGATGAATTGCATAGATCAATTTACTTCACCAAGTTGGATCTTCGTTCAGGATATCATCAAATCAGAATGAAGACTGAAGACATTCCAAAATCAACATTTAGAACTCATGAGGGTCATTATGAATTTTTGGTCATGCCTTTTGGCCTTACCAATGCACCTTCTACATTTCAAGGTTTGATGAATTCCATTTTCAAACCCTTAGAAAATTTGTGTTAGTAATTTTTGATGATATACTAATCTACAACAAGTCTTGGAAGGATCATGTTAAACATGTTGACAGGGTGCTACAACTATTGGAGGAGAAACAATTATATGCAAAAAGATCCAAATGTTTCTTTGGAGTACAAGAGGTGGAATATCTGTGTCATATTGTATCTCATGAAGGAGTTAAGGTAGACCCTAGCAAAATTAAAGCCATTAAAGAATGGAAAATCCCCACATCCGTTAAGAATCTGCAAGGATTTCTCGAGTTGATAGGGTATTATAGCAAGTTTGTTAAGAATTATGGGAGAATAGCAACACCTCTAACAACATTATTGAAGAAAGATGCATTTTCATGGACTCTAGAAGCAGCAAAGGTCTTCGAACACCTTAAAGAGGCAATGTGCCAAGCACCAGTCTTAGCTACACCAGACTTCACAAAAACCTTTATTGTGGAATGTGATGCTTCAGGAAATGGAATTGGTGCTGTTTTAATGCAAGATGAAAGCCCAATTGCTTTTGAAAGTTGTCCAATCAAGGGAAAGCTTTTACAAAAAGCTATTTATGAGAAGGAAATGTTGGCAATACTACATACACTTAAGAAATGGCGACCCTACCTAATGGGAAGACGCTTCAAGGTAAAAATGGATCATGATAGCCTTAAATACTTTTTAGAACAAAGATTATCCTCTGAAGAGCAACAAAAGTGGGTCACAAAAATGTTGGGTTATGACTTTGAAATCATCTACAAAAAAGGGAAGCAAAATGTGTTCACAGATGCACTCTCAAGAAAGGATGAGGATGTGGAAGCATTGTTGTGCGCCATTTCTATTATCCAACCAGATTGGATAAACGAAGCAAGGGAGGAATGGAAGAATGATGAAGAAGTGTGGGCACTTATTCGAAAGTTACAACAAGATTCCAGTACATCTGATACATTTAGCTGGTAAAATGATTTGTTATGGTACAAAGATTGCTGATACCTCTGTAAGAATTCCCAACTCAAACAAAAGATTCTTATGGAATTGCACACTTCTCCCTTAGGAGGGCACTCAGGGTTTTTAAAAACTTACCACAGGGTTAAGAAGGAATTTTTTTGGGATGGTCTTAAATTAGATACTCAAAAGTTTGTGGCAGAATGTTTGGTTTGCCAACAAAATAAAGTTGAAACAATTAAGACCCTGGGTCTATTACAACCTTTATCCATTCCAAGCCAACGTTGGGAGGAGGTTTCAATGGATTTTATCACAGGTTTACCCAAGTTTGAGGGAAAGAGTGTCATCATGGTGGTAGTTGACAGACTTACCAAGTATGCACACTTTTGTGCATTATCACATCCATTTAAAGCCAATATAGTTTCTATTGCATTTATGGAAACAATTCAAAAGCTACATGGAAATCCAAAGATTATTGTA
The DNA here is from genome assembly GCA_031772625.1 of Pinus tabuliformis. Taxonomy (NCBI): domain Eukaryota; kingdom Viridiplantae; phylum Streptophyta; class Pinopsida; order Pinales; family Pinaceae; genus Pinus; species Pinus tabuliformis. Next base: position 1,972,855,681 of record CM062817.1, on the reverse strand, counting down.
AGTGACAGAGACCCCATTTTCACTGGAAATTTTTGGACAGAATTATTTTCTTGTCTCAGTACTCAGTGAGCTCATAGCTCATCTTATCATCCTCAATATGATGGGCAAACTAAGATAGTAAACAAATGTTTGGAAGGATATCTTCATTTCTTTGTATCTGATAAACGGACACAATGGGTCAAATGGTTGCCTCTGGCTGAATGGTGGTACAACACTTCCTTCCATACAACAACAAAAATGACCCCATTTATGGCACTTTATGGATATTAGCCACCATCCATCACATCATATTTAAGAGAAAATTCTAAGGTTCAAGCAGTGGAACATCACATCGAGCATCAACAACAAGTCCTCCAACACTTAAAGGATAACCTCGTGTTGGCGTAGAATAGAATAAACAAAAGGCAGATCAACATCGCAGCGAAAGAAGTTTTGATGTAGGTGATTGGGTATTCCTATGGCTACAACCATATAAAAAAATGTCCCTCAAGCAAGCTATGAAGGATAATAAATTATCACCAAAGTATTATGGTCTGTACAAGGTGTTGCAAAATATTGGTACTATGGCATAAAAATTGGAGCTTCCTGCAGCTTCTTGAGTGCACCCAGTTTTCCATGTTTCAGGTTTAAAGAAGGTTATAGGTGACAAACTCCCAGTTCAAACAATATTGCCAGAACTTGATGAGGAAGGAAAAATTATATTGGAACCGGAAGCAGTCACAGAAACAAGAACTCAACAGCTACGAAATCGATCAATTTCGGAGTATCTCATCAAGTGGAAGAACTTATCCGCTGAAGATTCCACATGGGAGGATGAGAATTTTATACAAAAGCATCTAGAATTACTCAAGTGTTGAGGACAACACTTTTTGAAGGAGAGGGGCATGTTAGGCCCCCACAATACTAGTGATTACCCCATTACTATTGTAGTTGTATCCCTTATTAATATTGTTGTGCCCCTATTGTCCCCATATTGTTATTACTGTGCCCCATAGAATCACTCTATTGTTATTTTTGTGCCTTTATATTATTATTGTTAGGTCGGCTGGGTTATATTGTGACTCCTTAGACTCCTATATATAGAAAGGAGGTTTTGTCATTTGAATCATCAAGGAATCATTAATTTGTGTAATGTAAAGGAAGTTGAACCCTCGAAGAGGCTGAATTCTAAGGCGTTGATCTATCTTTTCTATCTTTTTGTGAGCTGGTTTCATAACATTTTGCTCTTGAGAGGAAGTCATCGTGGCTAAACCATTGAGTTCATCTCATAGTTCCCCTTCATTTTCTGATATTGAAGGGTCCTCCCAAGGAGTTCATCCAAAGCTTCCTTAGTCACTTGAAGATAAAGGTTTTGAACTTGGGATTGTTCCAAGTATCCAACCCCTGTCTTCTCATCCACCTCCATCGAATTCTTGGTCACCTCAAGAATCTGATCCTTATACCCATGATAATCCTATACATACCCCTGATATCTCCTATTCATCTGCCAAATCCGTTATTTTTTTTTTGTTGTGATATCTCCTTAGCCACCTTACAGTCCTTACGATCGACCTGGTATTCCTTTGTAGATATCTCCTCACATATCTCGGATTCCTCGACACCAGCTTTTTCCATCTATGGAATTAGAAGGTGAAATAGCAACCACTCCCTAAAGTCATCCGGAAGTTTTTGAAACTCACACTCAAGTGTATGAGGAGAAAGACTATGAATTTCCTCTTGAAGGTTTTCCTTTTGTCGGAAGAATCCCATCTCACACGTTCCCTGGAACCAGTGGACCTCTGCTTCCACATGGTTATACAACTATTGACGGTGTTGGACCCGCCAACATGTCAAGGAGATCTCCCTCGTAAGAAGTCCCAATTAGACCTTAGACCATTTGGTGTAGGAGTCCTAGCAGTGGGTCATAAGGTAATGCCTCGACCGCGATGTCGCACAAAGGCAAGTAGAATAACCCTACCAGCAGCAAGGGCGTGACTGATGTAGTGAGTCAAGGAAGGTGTATGAGAGGTTACAACACTTTGAAGGGGGAAGGAGGTGAAGGTGAGTTCCACGTTGAAAGGGATCAGTCCCAACTCGGCTAGGAACACATAACATAAAGGACATGCATAGCTTTCGGTGGAGCAGTCCACTCAGATGCGGCAATCACATCATGCAAGGTAAGATAACACCTACAACACTCACAGATCAGTCCGAGATGAATGTGATGGTTGTTATAGCAAGGTTTAAGGGAAAGGTTTGTTTGATGCCCGACAGAGCAGTCGACACAGACAGTGACAACATTAACAACATATGCAACAAATTAACAACAAGATTTATATAATTGCATGTGAATCAATTCATACACAAGTTCGTAAGTTAAACAACATATATCAATAAAGCAACCGGAGCAGTCCAACTACAATAGCAACATATGCATGAAAATGTGATGGCTCTTATTATATAAAGAAGTGTAAGCTACAATCATACAATGCATCCATGTAAACCTAATAGCCTGAACAGTGGAACATTACAGTCACATCCACCTAGTCCTCCAAAGAGATGTACTAGCTCCATGCAGTGGAGAAGCCAAGGCGCGTTACAATATTGTCCAAGCCTTTTTCAAGATAGTCTTAGTAGAATCTTGGTTGACCAAAAGCCTATGCAATGAGTTATAAGGGACTATTTATAGCAAAGGTTGGGGTGACCCTTGACATTCCACTTTGTGACAGTTCATCTACCCTCATGACTCTTCACCTACTCTATGACTGTTACATCCAACCATTGATAGTTGAATTACACTTGACATGACTCAACATTACAATGCACATGTACTCATGTGAGACAACATGGCTTGAGCAAGCCTTGCATGACATCATTGACACTCGGTCCACTGTGATGAGACCAACTCTTTGACATGCTTGTGATGGTGAAGGTGGTGAGCTGATGCCAAGCTTGGTCATCCGTGATGGTGTGCATGCGCCTCATGGTGACATCCTACTGAAGCGAACTATGCCTCCGTTGCAATTGGTGCATTAGTTCGGCCCCTTCATCCAACTCATCTGCTAGCATGCATATGGTCTTCTTGGGCATGTTTGAACCAAAACATTGATGCATAGTGTTCATGCTGATCTTCAAGTGTGTGCTGGTGGTCCTGTTATCACCCCAAGAAACTCTCCTAGGTTGTAGCTCGGAGATGCTTGGGAACAGTACAAACTCAACTCAATGTTGGAAATGGATGAATGGAAGGAATGATGCTTGTTCAAGCTAGATAACCACTTCTGCTTTGCTTGACTCTAGACATGCATGAACACCCCCGGACTATAAGGCTTTAGACCACCAATTACTCACAGTTTAAGGATTGTGCGAATATGGAGAATACTAACCACACTAGCAGATGCACAGGACCCTGTGATGGCCGGTTGCAACCAGTAAAGAGGTCTGCAAATCTAATTCCCTAGTGCACAAATAGGATGATAGCTCTCTGTCACTGAGTGAAAAGAAACCTGATTAACACATTCTGATACATGCAAGATTATAACATAGAGGTAGGATGACAACTTCTCTACTGCTACACATCAAGAGTTCAGGAAAACTGCATATCAATCACAGCCTAGAACAGAAGAAGGATGGAAAGTGAGCAATTAACAACAAAAGAATATTGTATTAGCTGAAAATGAAGATGATACGCTACAAGTATCAAAGAAGTTACAGTCTCCAGAAGTTGAACCTTACATCAAAACAACAACCATCAACCCTGATTACATCTATTTTTTGGGTATATATAGAGTTTCATTACAAAGACGTTCTGCTATTCTAGACATGGAGGGGTCATAATTGACCACCAACCGCTTTAACTGTCTGATGGAGTCTTTGGTGAAATTTTTCTACTTCATTGAACGAATTTGATCTTCTCGGGTGCTTTGTTGAACTTCTCGAGCGGGTGGAGTGTTGTATGGATGAAATTCCATAACTGCTAAATGCATTTAACTGCTAGAGACTTGTCCTTTTCCTTCTTAGCCATCCTTCCTGTTGAATGTCGTTGTTGAGAAGCTACTGTGCCGAGTACTGGATGATTGCCACCTTCATCCTTTCGGGTGTATGGGACAGGTCAAGGACGTGGACTACACAGCAGATTGATAAATTGTATGGAGGAACAATATTGGCCGTCGGATTGAACGGATGGACGGAGGATATAGCTTGGCAGGGATTATCGGGAAGGTGAGGTGGAAGATGATCGTAGGCCGTTGGATCTCAGGCAGACAGATCCAATGGTTTCCGGGTGTCGAAGATGTGCAGAGGTTATCGGGCGGGAAGAGCGGTTTCGGCGGTGGGTGGTATTGCTTGCACCGCCGTTGGAGGTTAGGTGGTAATCGTACGAGGGGGAGAGATACCACACGGAGGACAACGCGTGGCAGGTAGGGAGGAATGAAACTACTTTTGATCACGCGTTAATGCGCTGCTATGTTATGGCAGCAGGGGAAGCGGATGCCGTCGGATCGTGGCAGATGCAATCAAACGGTGGGCATTTAATTACGCGGGTTGGTTTGATTGATGTGACAGAAGGGCTGTCGGACCATGGTGTCGGAGATCAACGGCTATGCTTATGGCAGAGGTTTTGTGAAGGTGGGTGGTTGTGTGGGCACGGGTTCATAGGTTTAAGCACCTGGGGCTTAAGAAAATGAAGTTTTACATGTTTGTTTTTAACGAAAGGGCGTAGGATATGGAGATGAAAGGAGAGTGCAAGAGGTAACAAAGAAGGTAAGAATGACTGGCAGAGGCCTCCTTTTAGCAAAACTAAGGACTGAGCTCACTTCTGCTCCCTGAATAACGACAACATGTAGCAGAGCTAACACTGGCTCTTTCTGGGGATAAGATCCTCCCTGTGAGGTCTCAAGAACTTGCAGATCAATGCATTTCCTGTAAAAACCAATTAGCAAAATTCCCTAGTGGTCCATTGGGCATGGAGTCTAACTTATCTTACACTAAAACTGATAAAACAACATATTTACAACTTTAAGGCCCAAATACCTTAAATAACATAAATTTTCAGAAAACGCCCATTAACTGGGCCATCAAAAACTGCTTCTCATCCCATACTTTTCAGCATGAAGGTATTGTTCCCTTAGATCTGAGAAATAATAAAAGGCCCTGTCTAGAAGGCATCAAACTTCCCATGGTTGCCCTTTTTCTCTTTGAATACATCCCACTTAAGAACCAAGTCTCCAACCTAAAAATTATCTAATTTTGTCCTCCTGTTAAATACTTCCTTGATCTTCTTCTGATGTGCTGTAGACTTTTCAACCAATTGTTCCCTGATTTGAAGTACCTCTGCTAAATCAGTTATTCTTTTTGCCATGTCTTCTTCCTCGTTCTGCTCTTCTTGTAGGAATTTTGCCACATGGAGGGTTAACTGAATCGGGAATACAGCTTCAATGCCATATACCAGCCTAAATGGAGAATTCCCTATGGATTTCTTGATGGTCACTCTATCAGCCCACAGTGCATACTTGAGTTTAGAGTCCCAATTCTTTTTGTTGTCTTCCAACAGCTTTTTAATTATCCTTATCAGGCCTTTATTTGAAGATTCTGCTAGACCATTGCCTTGAGGATTATATGAGGTGGAATGAACTAGCTTAATGCCCATTGAGTCACACATATCCACCAATTCTTTTGCCCTGAAGGTTACTGCATTGTCTGTGACTAATTTATGTGGACAACCAAATCTGGTGAAGATATGCTCTGTCAAAAACTTCATGACCACATTATGATTAGCCTTCCTGGTAGGGGTTGCTTCAATCCACTTAGTGAAGTAGTCAGTGGCTACTAATATTCATCTGTGCTGGCCACTGGAATGCAGATTGATTTCTCCAATGAAATCCAAGCCCCACTGCTAAAAAGGGCCATTTGCATGTATTAGTTTTAAGGGCAGGGACTTCAATTGCTGTTTCCCTTCAAATCTCTGGCACCTAGCACAAGATTTAGCAAATGAAATGACATTAGAAAATAAAGTGGGCCAATAGTACCTAGCTCTCAGGATCTTGTGGGCTGTAGTTTTCCAATAATGATGCCCTCCACATATGTCGGAATGAAATTGCTGCATGACTTCAATGGATTGTTCTTTGTCCAGACACCTTAGCAGGATTCCAGAGGGATCTCCCCAGTAGAGCAGATTTTCATGAATGTAATATTTTGCTGCCCTGAGCATAACAGTTCTGGCTTGGCTTGAACTAAGGCCTGGAGGAATTTCTAGCTTCAATAAAAATCGAGCTATTGCATGGTACCAATCACAAGAAGCTATATTTTCTGCCAATGACTGATTTTTTCCTGGTTCAACTGCTTCTTCTTCTTCTGTTTAACCATTCTCTGAAATTGTGCCCATGAGATTTATGTCCAGCATTTTGCAATTTTCTTCAGCCATTAACCTGGCAAGGCCCTGACCTCTAACAAGCTCGGTGGGCTTCAATTCTATATTAAATTCAATTAACTTTGCAATCCATTTAGCCTTTCTTCCATCAACATCAGGCTGTGTTAGAACATCTTTTATTGAAGCAGAGGGTACATATGCAATTACCTTGGAATGTAGAATGTAAATTCTGAAATCTTTTAAAGACTTGATAAGAGCATAAGCCTGTTTTTCAATGATATCATACTTTAGCTCAGAATCCCTTAATGTTTTGCTGAAAAAGCCACTAGAGGTTCTGAGCCTTCTTCATCTGCTTGCAATAAAACTATTGCAAGGGTGTCTTCAAAGGCAAATGAAAATATATGGAACTCCATGCTGTAATCTGGACTGCTTAACGTAGGAGCTTCCATAATAACTTTCTTAATGGACTCAAAGGATCTTCTTGCTGCATTAGTCCATTTTATTCCGACCCCTTTCTCAACATGGAGATAATATGCTTTACCAGCTCTGCAAAATTTGGGATAAACCTCACAAAATTTATTTTGCGCAGAAAGGACTGGATGTCTTTCTTTGATCTTGGGATAGACAAAGTCTGTATTGCTTTTACTCTTTCTGGGTCAATTCGGACACCTGCAGCAGAAACAACATGCCCTAACAGCTTGCCCTACTCTAAAGCAAACAGTGACATGTTAGGATTGACCGAAATCCCAAACCTCCGGCACTTCAGGAACACTTTCTTCAAATGCTGTAAATGGTCATGATGGCTGTTGGAGTACACTGTTATATCATCTAGGTAGATAAGGACAAACTTATCGTTCTCCCCCACAAATTCTATATCCATAACTCTCTGAAAGGTGGCTTCAGCATTCATCAGCCCAAAAGGCATCATAAAATACATAAAGGTGCCCCAAGGAGTGGTGAATGCATTCTTCTCTTGGTCACCTGGATGTACAACAACTTGATTATACCCTAAAAATCCATCCAGGAAAGACATCACTTTGGCTCCTGAGACTTTCTACAGCAAATGCTTCATTTTGGGTAGAGGGTAATTGTCTTTCTTGGAGCACTTTTTTAAGTTTCTGAAATGAACATAGAGTTCGATTTCTCCACTTTTCTTCCTCATTACCACTAAATTGGCTACCCATTTTGAATATCTGAGAGGAACTATGATTTTGGCAGCCAATAACTTTTTTATTTCTTTTTCAATCAAAGGGAGGAGCAAAGGATTTATTGATCTCAGCTTCTGCTTAAAAGGGATGGTGTCTTTCTCTAAAGGGATTTTATGCTGGATGATCTTTTTGTCATATGTTTTTAGGTCACTATACTCCTAGGCAAAGACATCAACAAATTACTTCATTAAATTGCAGTATTCAGCACTATAGGCAACAGACAGATGAGTGGACAGATTTATAAATCTTGGCTGATCTGGACTCCCTATATCATGCTTACAGATTGCAGATCGGTCTTCTTTTTGGGTAGCCTTATAAGGCACATCGTTTTGGTCAAACAACTTTTCTAATGGAACCAGACCCTTAGGTATATGATTGCTGGGCAGTTGGACAATGCTATCTTTGCCAATTTTGTTTCTAAGCTGGTATTGGGGACTTTCTTCCAAGGCTTCATTCTCTTGGTCAATTTGCATTTCAGAAAATTCCTCAATGACTTGCAGAAATCTATTCACTTCATCATCATCTTCAAAAACTTTCCAATGCTGGACATTATTAGGCAAGGATGGTTTGTATTTCATCTGAACTTCATAAACTAGTCTGGGAGGCATCGAAGGGATAAACATGCTAGCAGACACACCAAGGGAATCAGCAAGCTGATTTTTTACTCTGGGGATATATAAGATACAAAAATTATCTAAAGAATCTTTAAGTCTCCATACCTCATCTCTGTATGCTTTTAGCCTTGGGTGCTTTGCTTTAAATGTTCTGTTTACTTGCTGAGTGATAAGATTAGCATCCCCAAACACCTTTATGCTTCTGATTTCTCTGTCTTTAGCTGCATTAAGGCCCAATAACAGAGCCTCATACTCTGCTATATTGTTTGTGACTTGAAAAGCCAGCTTAAAAAAAAGATGTGTGCTTTCTTGTTTTGGAGATATCAGCACCACCCCTGCTCCTGCAGTTTCCCTAGAACATGCTCCATCAAAGAACATCTCCCAAACCTGACTTCCTTGCTCTCCCTCGGCCTGATTGATTGGTTTCTTGATCTGCATTGAGGCATTTTGGGATTCTTCAATTTAGAGAATACAAGCTCCAAGATCAGTGTCCACAGCATAAATGGGATGATTAGAAGGATTCTTCTCATCATTGATGATATAGGCTAGCTATGCTTCTCTGTACAAACTCCTGCTTTCTCCTCCAAAAATTGGGACAGTGGCATAAGATAAGTCATTCTGTAATTTCCCACCTAGTCTCTTAATCCATCCTCTAGACAGCATTATGCCAAACTTGGGAGGGACATCTGCTACCACAATATCCATGATCATGCTCTTCATGGGCAACTGAGTTAGGGTAATGGCCAGGTCTTTGATTAATCCTAGGAATTTTAACTTTCTTGAATCAAATGAGAATAAGTCATGATATGGTCTAGTGTTATCAAGGGCTAACTCTTCCATGACAGCTTTAGGCATCAAATTGTGGCTGGCCCCTGTGTCTAGCAGGCAATTGTGGAGGATTTTGTCATGAATGGTCAAGGAGACATAAAATGATGGGGAATTATTATCAGTAGGTTCGATCATTGGGCTAAGCACAACTGCGGGCTTATCATCTTGCAAATTGACATAGTCAGTGGGGGTTTGTGAGGCTTTCAGCTCAAGAGCCTCAAGGATAGGCTTTCTAAAAAATTTACTCTTTGCTAGTTCTATCAGAGGTACAGATACTTTTAACTTTTGGACTTCTGACTCAAAGCTGAAAGGGGAAGGAGACTTATCAAGACCTCTTACCTCTTGAGCTGGTGCTTTGAGGATGACTGGATCAGCTACTGGTCTTTTCTCTCTGATATTTTGTTGCTCTGTTTTAGCATCAACTCTTTGGGCAGGGTTCTCCTTGACATTGTTTGCTTTTGACCTCAGATTATATATTTGTTGTTCACTAGTCTGCAAAACAGCCTCTCTGTCCCACTCTTGACTGGTTTGGTCATGTAATAATGATTCTTCATATGTAGCCAACGTCAAATAGGCAGCACTGCCTTTATCTTCCATGCAATGAATTTCGTCCTCTTCTTCAAACTGCTCCTCCTCCATGACTACATTTTGGAAAGGAGCCTTAACATTATGTTCTTCATTTGCTTCTTTACCCCTCTAAATGATTTGTAACTGTTTATTTGCTCTTCTGAATGGATTTGGATTTCTTGGAGCAAATGTGTTTGAAACCTTGTTTTCCCAGAATTCTACTCAACTTTCAACTTAGATATCTCAGTAGCCAATGACTCTATCATCTTAGTCATTTTATCTAGTTTAGGTTCTGAAGATGAAGCGGAGGAAGAAGAAGCCTCACTTCTCTGCCTTCTTCTATCAGCATGAGTTTTAAGCTTTTCTGCAGCCATAATATTTGATTCCACCTCTAGTGCTGCATCTTGCATATCAGCTAGAGTGGCACGTATTCTTTCTCTCAAAAGTAGGCAGAAATCAGAGTCAAAGGCATTAGCATAAGTGAGTTTGGCAGGGGCGGGGGGGGGGAGTAGGCTTTACTTCAGCTGGTATCTTATGATACATATGATTGAATCTTTTATTAAAATTAGGCAATGATTCCCCATTTTCCCTCTTTAGGTTTCCAAACTCTGTATGGTAATATAGCAGATCTTTCCTATCCCCCCATTGTTTCAGGAATGTATCATCCAATGCTTCAATGTCTGCTATGGACCTATGGGGCAATTCTCTGAACCACTTCCTAGCCTCTCCATCAAGGCTCTGGACAAATACTCTCATCCACACATCATCTTCACTGATATCTAAGTTATCAACATAACTATAAAAAGACTTAAGGTGTTCTTCAGCTGTTACTCCCTCTGTACTAGTGAATTTGGGCATATATTTATGATATTCTCCTGCAGGCATGGCACTCAAAGGAACAGGCAAGACCAGGGGTCCATACCTAGCAGTTATAATTCTTTCCATCTTCATGAGAGCTTGCTGACCTACCATGACTAGGCTAGGTGGAAGGATACTGGTAGATTGAATGGTAGGAATTAATGAAATAGATGACAGAACTGAAGGAAAATGATGGACTGTATGGGAGACTTTCTTTGGACTAAGATCCAAAGGGGAAATAACTGAACAAGGAGCTTTATGAATCTCTGAAGGTATTTCTTCACTAACGAAGCTAGGCTCTAAATCTTCAAACTTTATATTTTCAGCTATAACCTTTTCTCTCAGAGATACATGAGATTTCTTAAGCTTACCTAATCCTGATGCTCATTTCTGTAAAGTTTTCTTTTGCTTAGCAATGTTCTCAGTGTAAGGCACTGGGTCAGCTAGTGATTTTTCAGGATTTCTCTAGGTATGCCTCACAAACTGAGCCAGAACTGAAATGTAGAGTCGCCACCAGGTAGGTTCTCCAATAGAGTCGCTAGATAGAAGATTACAACCAGAAATGTGTCCAGACTTTGTCTATCATCAAAGCTAGAACTGTGTCATTCTCCCAGGGAAGCTGAGCTTCAATCTCCTCTCCTTGGCAATGGCGCAAATTGATGTTATCACCCCAAGAAACTCTCATAGGTTGTAGCTCAGAGATTCTTGGGAACATTACAAACTCAACTCAATGTTGGAAATGGATGAATGGAAGGAATGATGCTTGTTCAAGCTAGATAACCACTTCTGCTTTGCTTGACTCCAGACATGCGTGAACACCCTCAGATTATAAGGCTTTAGATCACCAATTACTCATAGTTTAAGGATTGGGTGAATATGGAGAATACTGACCACACCAGCAGATGCACAGGACCCTGTGATGGCTGGCTACAACCAGTAAAGAGGTCTACAAATCTAATTCCCTAGTGCATAGACAAGATGCCAGCTCTCTGTCACTGAGTGAAAAGAAACTTGATTAACACATTCACTGATACATGCAAGATTATAACACAGAGGTAGGATGACAGCTCCTCTACTGCTACACATCAAGAGTTCAGGAAAACTGCATATCAAGCACAGCCTAGAACAAAAGAAGGATGGAAAGTGAGCAATTAACAGCAAAAGAAGCTTTTATTAGCTGAAAATGAAGATGAGACGCTGCAAGTATCAAAGCAGTTACAGTATCCAGAAGTTGAACCTTACATCAAAATAACAACCATCAACCATGATTACATTTGTTTTTTGGGTATATATAGAGTTTCATTACAAAGACATTCTGCTATTCTAGACGTGGAGGGGTCATAATTGACCACCAACCGCTTTAACTGTATGATGGAGTCCCTGGTGCAATTTGCCTACTTCATTGAATGAATTTGATCTTCTCAGGTGCTCTGTTGTACTTCTCGAGTGGGTGGAGTGTCGTATGGATGAAATTCCATAACTGCTAAATGCATTTAACTACTCGAGGCTTGTCCTTTTCCTTCTCGGCCATCCTTCTTGTTGAATGCGGTTATTGAGAAGCTACTGCACTGAGTACTAGATGCTGGCCACCTTTGTCCTTTTGGGTGTATGGGACAGGTCAAGGACGTGGACTACATAACAGATTTGATAAACTGGATGGAGGAACAATATTGGCCGTCGGATTGAATAGATGGATGGTGGATACGGCTTGGTGGGGACTATCGGGAAGGTGAGGCAGAAGATGATCGTAGGCCATTGGATCTCAAGTGGACAGATCCAATGGTCACCGGGCGTCAAAGATGTGCAAAGGTTATCGGGCGAGAAGAGCGGTTTCGACGGTGGGTGGTATTGCTCGCACCGCCGTTGGAGGTTAGGTAGTAATTGTATGAGGGGGATCGATACCACTCGGAGGGCGACACGTGGCAGGCGGGGAGGAATGAAACTGCTTTTGATCACGCGTTAACGCGCCTCTATGTTATGGCAGTGGGGGAAGTGGATGCCGTTGGATTGCGGCAAATGTGATCGAATGGTGGGAATTTAATTGCGTGGGTTGGTTCGATTGATGTGACGGGAGGGCTGTCGGGCCATGGTGTCGGAGATCAATGGCTATGATTATGGCAGAGGGTTTGTGAAGGTGGTTGGTTGTGTGGGTGCCGGTTCATAGGTTTAAGCACCCAGGGCTTAAGAAAATGAAGTTTTACATGTTTGTTTTTAACGAAAGGGCATAGGATATGGAGACAAAAGGAGAGTGCAAGAGGTAGCGAAGAAGGTAAGAATGACCAGTAGAGGCCTCCTTTTAGCAAAACCAAGGACTGAAATCACTTATGCTCCCTAAATAACGACAACATGTAGCAGAGCTAACAGGTCCTGTGCATCAACTTGCCGAAGTACATGTTCAGCCCCAGTTGGACTTGCTTCTTGTCTTCGCCTTGGTGAGTGTGTTGAATGGGTTGGATTGCATGTGTGTGCTCAACGACATGCATGCTGTTAAATCCCTTGCATGCGATCAACAACACTACTCACCATGTTTGCTCTATGTCAGCTGCTGGGATGGATCCTTAGCTTGTATGAGCACAGTTTCATATGTGAGTGCATGTTGCACCCACTGCTACTCCTGCTCTTGTTGTAACTCATTCATCTGTCTATGCAGCTTCATGTTTTTCCTGAGTTGCTACTTTAGCCCATGCAACTCCTTATTTGTTCCATCTTCTGCCTTCGTGCGCTCTTCTTGTCACGCCATCTCCTCATAGCCCGAGTCTCCAAAGTTGCCTTCATTATCAGTGGATCTTCTTGATCTTTCGACTTTGTTCCACCTCTGTGTTGTCAAAAACCTTCCTCTTGCATTTTTTGCGTTCCCTCCATTCGGTATGATGGATTCAGTTGTTGTTCATGATGTTACTTGCTATGATTCTACTGCTTGATGTCCTTGTCTACGAACAACTTGATGTCTTCGTGATTAGGCAAGCTCATAGACACTTGATCGACTACATCCCTAAGCATGCTCTGAACGGTCTCTTCATCTCTACTCTCCTGGAAACCATTGTGCATGTACTGATGAGAGGCATATGGAGACCTAGGATACCTGAAGACATGGAAAGATTCACGGCACGAAATCTATCAGTTGAAAACCAAAATGAACATGAGAACTGACTTGCAACATTCCTGGGTGCATGATCATGAAGGTTGCGCAATTTCGGTCAGGAGGTTAGGAGATCGATTGCCAAGACTACATAAGGCATAGTCTGGGTTGTTGGAGATTGAATGACTACTGGAATTGCGTAATGTATAGTCCAGTCTGGCTGCTGATTGTTGGGATTGTGCAATGCACAATCCCAACTAGGAAGGACTACTGGCATAGGGACAAATTTGCACAATTTCTTGGGCCAAGCAACCGTTGTCCCCCAGAAATGAAAAACGGTCTTGGAGGCTAGTGCTGGGTAGGAATGCACAAATATGGAGAGGAAGGTGAGCCTTCCTTTCCCATATTATGCAATGCAGCCTTGGTGAAGGCAAAGCCTGGGCCAAGGTTGGCTCGACTTGCCAATGGGCAACAGAAAGCAAGTGAGTCAGTGAATGCATGGAGACACTAAGTGATAGAAAAAATGATTAACAGTGCATGCAAAACATGAATGAAGGATTCAACAAACAAATCAACATGCATGTGGGTGAGGTAGTTCGCCGGTTGGGCGAACCTCCGTGCAAAATAGTTTCATGCATGCGAAAATAGTGAGATAGCAACGAAAACTAAAACAGAGCTAGGACAAGCTAGTATACATGTAAATTACAACAAGCGTTCAAAGAAATGAAGCAAACAGTACTCCCACAAGCGAAAACACAAAAAGCAACAGAAATGCAGCACAAGGCATGGGAAGCAGGCTTACCCCAAAATACTAAGTTGAATATGCCGACTGCTCCTAGATGTCATGTGGGATGTCAAAGCTGCAAGATTGATGTGAGGAATGAGATCTGCAACATCCAGTGGATGAGTTTTGACAACATCAAGGTTGTGACACGCATGCCACAAATATAGGGGAAGCAACACTTGGTGGGAGGTTTCGGAATTTCTCCTTGCATGTAACCTCCAACTGCTAAATATAGATCCCTAAAAAAAGGGATGACTTTGCATGCTACCTTGGAAGAAGAAACTCATGCATGCAAGTCTATTTTGCTTAGTCTTGGATGGAACCGTTCAACTCAGGTGCACATGCAAGAGACTGCTTGATTGCTGGAGAAAAATGTGCATTTAGGGCTAGGAGCTAGGCTCACTTCCAAGGAGATTTGCGCAATTTCTAGGCATAGCAGCTGACTGTTGCCCAGATTTTCACAAATCTTGGGCTGAATAGCCTGCTACTAGGATAATTTGCGCAAATCCTTTTGGGAGGGTTGGTTGGCAAGATTTTGTAATCCTAGAGCCCAACATACTATCAAAGAGGATTGCACAATTCCTGGAGGGAAGGTTGGTTTCCCTCCAAAAATGCATAATTTTCAAGGGGAAGCTGCTCAGCCTGCAGTTGGACCAAGTCCGGGTGAGCAGCCTGTGAGGGGAATGGATCAACTGTGATCGACATGTTGCCTTTGTGTGAGGAAAACATTGAAGCTTGAGTAGTTGACGAAGCAAGACAAAGTGATGTGTAAGGTTAGTAGGGAGGCTCCAAAACAGGCTAAGGCAAAATTTTGGAGGGTTGTTGTAGCCTCTACAACACTTGGTGACACACTGGTAGAACTCCAGCTCTCTGCATAGACCTTGTTCGTGAAAATCAAGTCTAACACCTTCAAAAGTATTGTTTAGTTCTTAGCTCATATTGGTTTCACACTAACTTGATTGCAAGATGTAGCATCTACCAAGCCCTTGGTCGATTGACACACATTCCAAGCCAAGGCAACATAGTTGTTTCGATTAGGGTTGAGGTGTATATAGGTGCACAAGCAGTATATTCGTCAGAGACTCAGTTTCATTTCTGGTGTTGCTCCACTTCCAGCAGGCCTGAACAATACCCTAGTGGAGTCACATAGGAACACAAGCATGGGTCCGCTACCAGCAGGTCTGGTCAGTACCTGGGTGGAGATACTTGCATCACCTCCTTGCATTGGAATCCTTTCTCTTCTTTTGCCTTATTCATTTTTCATTTTTTTCATTTTTCATTGTGCATAACACTTATTCATTTCAGAGGCGGAAGAGGGATCTTGACTTATTGAGAGCAGAAGAGGTTGTTCCAGCAAAGAAGTAGTTTATTGTATCTCTGACATGCCTATTAAGGTTCCCCCCCTTACCTTACTCTACTTGACTGAGATGACAAGGGTTAACCCAAAAACAATCGACTAGAGAAGGTGACACTAGTTAGTGCACAAGCGTTGTGTTTACACCAAGGTTCACTTCGAACAATACGTGTTTTCGTTTGATGTATCATGGACTAAAAGTAACAAGCTCATCATACAGAGGAAAGATGGCAGATAACCAAGTAGTGATAACTGTACAAGCCCTCTTGTACTTTACCCAACTCACTTCAAGAGTCATACATGGTTTCATGGAAAACTAACCTATGAATGAAGAAAGCGAATGAACTAACAATCAACAAAGAAAAGCAAGAGCAGAAGAAAAATGGAAGTGAAGTAAGCAAACAAACAAGCAAGAAAACAAAGCACGTAAGCAAAAAAGCATGCAAGCAAACAACTGAAAGAAAACACTACTCCTACTACTACACTAATGGTACATGGGCCTGATCACGTGAAGTGATACTTTCGATGTAGCCACTGGCGCATTGGTAGACCCATGTTGGTGAAGGCTTGGTCCGCGAGCAACCTAGTTGTGTGAACCAACAAGAAAGAAAGATATAACAATGAAGACGACCACACTTCATGATTCAAAGTGCCCACATGACATAAGTGAGTGCATGTGCATGACAGGATAGTCCGTGGACTTATCATGGTGTTGTGTGACACTACGTGCAACTTTGAAGCACAAGCACAATCTTAACTGTGACATGCATTCAAATGAAAGAAACAAAGATAACTTGCCTCATGCATGAGTGCTTGCAATGTAAGACTCCTCCAATGCATGAGCAATGGGATCGTGTAGTTTGAGTGGAGGAAGTAAAATCTGAGTGTTATATTTATAATGAGTGCACACATATGAGTGATGAGGATCCTTGAGTGTTTTAACAATTTCCTGATCGGAAGAAAAACCAACCTCAGGACGGGGAGGGCCTGACATAACCATTAGCTTGGACTGAAGTGCCTTGATGGTCTGTGGGGTTTCAACTTCGTTGATAGATGAATCTTCGTAGACAAGTGGCTTAGACAAATTAACAATGAGTGAATCAACATCGTGATCGGATGATGAGGTGAAGAGATCACAACAACCAAGATCAGAAAATCCAAGATGTTGGTCGGTATCCTCATTGATGAATCACACAGAGGGGTAAATGAGGAGGAAGGATGTTCACCCTCTGCATTTCCAGAAAAAGCAGATGAAAGAGAAAGTGGATTTCTAATGAATGATTGGTCCTCTCCATTGTTGGATGATGGGATAACATACGGTGTGTCCTATGAAAGATCAAAAATGGGTGCACCCGTGGATGAGGACACACATGTGAAATCATGGATGGCAGGTTAACCAATGATGTTAGGACAGAATGGAGGGGGCTCAGACAGAAGGGAGTCGTCCTTCACTGACTGTTGATGTTCAAGCTCCCACTCATACTCTTCATGAATGAAAATGCATGTTGGTTGTGCAAAACCAACTCCGTCAGTGGGTTGTTCCTCATTCACAATAGGTGAAGAGTCCAGAATGGATGAACGCAAGACATCATCATCCGGAGGAACACCTGAGTGTGAAGATGGAGGTCGAAGAAAAGAATTCATATGAGAAATCGAAGGACTCATAACCAAATCTATGTGAAAATCGAGTGGAGTGATGTTGGGAGAGTGTGAAGGATGAACAATCATGTGAGCATGTTCCTCAACATCACTGGGCAGTGGTGGAGCTACTGAATGAGAGGGAGGTGGACAGTCAATTGAGACAGTGCCCGCTCCTACATGAGATTGTGAAGTTCCATCAATGAAGAATGTTGAGTGAGGCTTGATATCAAGCTTCCTCTTGGGACAAGTAGATTTCTTAAGATAGTACTCGAGCCGGTCCCAAAGATAAGAAAACTTCATCTGGCTCCTTGGAGCTTGAAACTGTAAGTCACAGAAGCGCTGCCAAAAATCAATAATGGATTCGAAGCCCTCCGTTGCTGTAACAGTTTCCGGTCAAGATAGTCTGGGTCAAAATGATAGAACGTGTCTTCAATGAAATCACAGAAGTGCTCAAATGAGTGCACAGTGTTAGCCGGTAGGCTGAGCACCCAACAAAATGGAGATTCGCGAAGTGTGTATGCAGGCAGCAAACCTGTCTATTTGTTAGAAAACTCATCTTCCTCATAAATCATGAAAATAAAGTTATATAAGTGCTCAGGCTAGGCCACTTTGCCTTCACCATCATACATGTGAGTGGACAAGAGATCGAAAAGCTTCCCTGAGATGGAGACATTTTCACGATTCGAAAAACACCTTGGGGAAGAAGAGTGCAAGACTCCATGAAAGATATCCAAAGGTTCAAACTGGATGAGAGGAGACAACTTGTCATCAGTCCCTCCTTCTAGCACTAGAAACGTTGACGGTGTTGGACCTGCCATAGTGTCAAGGGGATCTTCCCAGTAAGAAACCCCACTTAGACCTTAGACTGTTTGGTGTAGTAGTCCCAGTAGTGGGTCATAAGGTAATGCCTTGACCGCGATGTCTCATAGAGGCAAGTAGAATAACTCTATCAACAACAAGGGTGTGACTGATGCAGTGAGTCATGGAAGGTGTATGAGAGGTTCCAACACTTCGAAGGGGGAAGGAGGTGAGGTGAGTTCCAGGTTGAAAGGGATCAGTCCCAACTCAGTTAGGAACACACAACACAAAGGACATGAATAGATTCCGATGGGTCAGTCCACTCAGATGTGACAGTTGTTGGCATTATGATTCAAGTGTTGTCCTTGATGGCAACTCACTCAGAGGTTGGTACAGATGCTCAGAGACTGGTACAGGTGATGACAACTTAACTAGTGGACAGATCTCAGTACAGCAGGACAAGAAAGAGATATACGCAGGTTTGTTAAGCCCAAGTCGCGTGTACACGCAGGTTGGCTTCAGAAAAAGCGCGTGTATGTGGAAAAGTACTTTTGGTCCATGGCGGTTAGCCCTTGGAAGTTGTGCCTATGGTTTCGGACCATTGTGTCTCGACGGGCGTGTCGATCCCTAGTTTTGAAGTTGATGGTATTGTGTTTCTATGGTTTTGGCTCTTGGTATTGAACAAGGCCTAAGGCTATATAAGGAGAAGATCACTAGGCAAAGATAAGTGTGTGGGTATCTGACGCAGTGAGAGGATCTGGTATTGCTGGTTATCTGTTCGGGACGCTTGGCAAGGGTCGGATCTGACAGCGAAGGCAGAAGTAATCATTTCTAGATCTGCACGCGGGTTGCCTTTGGAGAAAGCGCGTATACACGCGGTTTTGGTACAGTGAAGTAGCGTATGCATGATAAGGGTTGATATTTCAGGTTGTTGCTGATTCTGGTGGTTGTTGCAGAGTTCTAGATTCTGGTTTGGGTTCTGTGTTCTTGATGACAGGGTTTCAATGATTCGGTATTGGGTTGTTTAATGAATTATGATGCAAGTATAAGTTGATGATTGTATTGCGGTAATGTTTGCTTTGTACTCTTGGATCCAGTCTGAAAATTGATGAAACGTGGTCCCTGAAGGTTGTAGGGTCAGCACCTACGTACTAGTAAATGGATCAGCTAGTACAAGAGCTGAGGGGGTTGTAGCTCCCTTCCAGAAGTAGTTGGAAAACGAAAGAGAGGGTTGTAGCCCTCTGCAGGTTGTAGCCTGCATACTGGTAAAGGACTGCACCAGTATATTGTAAAAGAAGTTTCTCATTAAAGAAGAAAGAGACGAATTGCAGCAGGTGGTTTTCACCCACATTGGGTTTCCACCTTATATCATGGTGTTCATGTGTGTGGCTCTTGTGTGATGTTCTGTTCTGTTATACTGCACCTGTTTACTGTTAAATTGCTTAATAATGTTCTGATGCATTTACTGAAGATAAGATTAACTGAATCATAAGATATCTGCATATACGCTAGTTGCTTTAGACACAGTCGCGTGTACACGCGGGTTCACTTAACTGAAGTCGCGTATATGTTTCTGAGTATGAAATTGAAAAGGTTTTATTGATCTGATAATACTGATTCACCCCCCCTCTCAGTATTATTTCCAACAATTGGTATCAGAGCAGGTCCTTCAGAGGAAGCTTGATCGCTTGAAGGAAAAGATCCATCAAAATGGCTAATCCAGAAAGAGAGGCACACATCAGGCCACCAGTCTTTGACGGGAACAATTTTACTCACTGGAAGATAAGAACCACTGCATATCTACAGTCTCTTGGAGCAGAAGTTTGGGGACTCGTAGAAGGAGGATACAAATTCCCATCAGCAACTCCTACAGATCCAGCAGAGAAAAAGCAATATGAGCTCAATGCCAAAGTAGTTAATGTCCTATTGAGTACTTTGACTCAATCAGAATTTATGAAGATCATGCATCTCAAATCAGCTAAGGAAATATGGGACAAAATCGTTACAAGCTACGAAGGAGATGATCAGGTAAAAATAGCGAAGCTTCAAACTCTCAGAATCCGGTATGAAACTCTTAAGATGCGAAGTAATGAAAGCGTAGCTAATTATTTCCTGCGTATGGATGAGATTGTGAATTGTATGAGGGATCTGGGTGAAGAATTTGAGGAAGTTGTCTTAGTTCAAAAGGTTTTAAGATCTCTGTCTACTAAATTTGATTCTAAAGTATCTGCCATAGAAGAAAAGGAGAATGTGCGGAAAATTACCATGTCACAGCTTCACGGGATCTTAACTGCTTTTGAAATGCGACTAGAGGTACCACCAGAGGCCGCATTCGAAGTGTCAGAGGAAGAAGATGAGGTAAATTTTGTCAAGAATCTTGAACGGGGAACTGGACGGTTCAAAGATAAGCTACCTTTCAAATGTTTTCTATGTGGTAGAGTTGGTCACTATGCTGCTAGATGTCCTCATAACAAAGGAAAGATATATGAAGAAGATGGTAGAAGCTATTATACCCATATTAAAAGTTCATTAAATGATAGTGAGAATATTAGAAGTCTCATGGCACATAAGAAGAAGAATGTTTCATCCAATAATAGCGAGGACATTAAAAGTCTCATGGCACATGAAGAGAAGAATGCAGAAACTGAAGAAGTTGCCACACTAAAAGAACTATTGGAGACAGAAACCAGGGTAAGGGAGAAACTGCAGGATATAGCAAAAGATCAGAGCACAACTATTCAGAGACTTGAATCAAAGATCCTCTCTCTAAAAGAAGATCTTGAAGATCAAGAACATGAAGTGATCAAACTAAAGCGACAAGTGGAAGAAGGGAGAAAAGTTGAAGAAGACCTAAGGAAGCAGTATCTGAAAAAGGAAGAACAACATCAAGTTGAGGTAAATATCTTGAAAGGTAAACTAGAAGAAAAGGATAAGCTTTTACGATTTCAAGATAGTTCTAAAGTCTTGGATGATATTCTTAATAGTCAAAGATCTCCTGCTATCAAGACTGGTCTTGGTTTTCATGAATATGTTGAAGGTGAATCTAGTTCACAAGGTGAGGCAAGAAACTCTAATGAGAAATCTGAAATGCTCAAGGAACAACCAAGGAAAGAAATTTCTCAAGGAAGATCCTTTACTCCTAACTATGGACGTGATAGACGATTATTTCCTCCGCTAAAAAATGTTGAATGTTATGTATGTCATAATCTTGGACATATTGCAGCCAGATGCAGAAGTAGAATGGTTCAAGAAAGATCATCGCATCCCAGGTATTTCAGAGGGTATTGCTTTGCCTGCAATGCATATGGACACAAAGCAATTGATTGTGATAGAAGGAACATGAAAAATATAAGGTGTTAGACATGCAACAACTATGGGCATAAAGCAAGGGAATGCAGGAGCAGATTTCAAAATTCAAGACAAGGGGATCATACATCATCACAGTTGCAGGAATTGAAGAAGACAGAGACAGAAAGGTGTGGGATAACTCAGTCAGCTGACATAACAGACACAGGGGAATCTGAAAGTGATGAAATTCAGTATTCCATCCTGCATACGCTGATATAATGAAGACAAGTCGCGTATATACGCGAGTTACAGGCTGCAAAGTCGCGTATATGAAGAAAGGGCAGCAGAACAGACCCAGGTTCAGTCATGGTTGGCTCAGGCTCAGGGGGAGCAGAACAGACTCAGGAAATGATTCAGACATGGTTGGCTCACACTCAGGGGGAGAATATTCTTCAAATAATTCATTGTTGGCACTATGGTTAGAAGTTGATGATACATCTTGTTGTTTGATCAAAGGAATGGTATTGCAGGCTGATGCTTATGATACAGATCTGAATGGCTGGTCTTAGAACTTGCATCTGCTCAAGGGGAGCGTGGATAGATTGGTACACTTTGGCATACACAAAGGGGGAGCACAGTTGGAGATTTCAGCAAGTACTCAGGGGGAGTATGGACAGCAGAAGGTATACCAAAGAAGAGAATATCTTGGTCCGCCCTTTGCCCTTGATGTCAAAGGGGGAGAGTGACTTGGTGTAGTGGTTGCCATCAAGTCCAAAGGGGGAGATTGTTGGCATTATGATTCAAGTGTTGTCCTTGATGGCAACTCACTCAGAGGTTGGTACAGATGCTCAGAGACTGGTACAGGTGATGACAACTTAACTAGTGGACAGATCTCAGTACAGCAGGACAAGAAAGAGATATACGCAGGTTTGTTAAGCCCAAGTCGCGTGTACACGCAGGTTGGCTTCAGAAAAAGCGCGTGTATGTGGAAAAGTACTTTTGGTCCATGGCGGTTAGCCCTTGGAAGTTGTGCCTATGGTTCCAGACCATTGTGTCTCGACGGGCGTGTCGATCCCTAGTTTTGAAGTTGATGGTATTGTGTTTCTATGGTTTTGGCTCTTGGTATTGAACAAGGCCTAAGGCTATATAAGGAGAAGATCACTAGGCAAAGATAAGTGTGTGGGTATCTGACGCAGTGAGAGGATCTGGTATTGCTGGTTATCTGTTCGGGACGCTTGGCAAGGGTCGGATCTGACAGCAAAGGCAGAAGTAATCATTTCTAGATCTGCACGCGGGTTGCCTTTGGAGAAAGCGCGTATACACGCGGTTTTGGTACAGTGAAGTAGCGTATGCATGATAAGGGTTGATATTTCAGGTTGTTGCTGATTCTGGTGGTTGTTGCAGAGTTCTAGATTCTGGTTTGGGTTCTGTGTTCTTGATGACAGGGTTTCAGTGATTCGGTATTGGGTTGTTTAATGAATTATGATGCAAGTATAAGTTGATGATTGTATTGCGGTAATGTTTGCTTTGTACTCTTGGATCCAGTCTGAAAATTGATGAAACGTGGTCCCTGAAGGTTGTAGGGTCAGCACCTACGTACTAGTAAATGGATCAGCTAGTACAAGAGCTGAGGGGGTTGTAGCTCCCTTCCAGAAGTAGTTGGAAAACGAAAGAGAGGGTTGTAGCCCTCTGCAGGTTGTAGCCTGCATACTGGTAAAGGACTGCACCAGTATATTGTAAAAGAAGTTTCTCATTAAAGAAGAAAGAGACGAATTGCAGCAGGTGGTTTTCACCCACATTGGGTTTCCACCTTATATCATGGTGTTCATGTGTGTGGCTCTTGTGTGATGTTCTGTTCTGTTATACTGCACCTGTTTACTGTTAAATTGCTTAATAATGTTCTGATGCATTTACTGAAGATAAGATTAACTGAATCATAAGATATCTGCATATACGCTAGTTGCTTTAGACACAGTCGCGTGTACACGCGGGTTCACTTAACTGAAGTCGCGTATATGTTTCTGAGTATGAAATTGAAAAGGTTTTATTGATCCGATAATACTGATTCACCCCCCCTCTCAGTATTATTTCCAACAACAGTCACATCATATAAGGTAAGGTAACACGTACAAAACTCATGGATCAGTCCGAGACGAGTGCGGTAGTTGTTATGGAAATGTTCAAGTGAAAGGTTTGTTTGATGTCCGACAGAGTAGTTGACATGAACGGTGACAACATTAACAACATATGCAACACATTAACAACAAGATTCATATAATTTCATGTGAATCAGTTCATACACAAGTACGTTACTTAAACAACATATATCATTAAAGCAACCGGAGTAGTCCAACTACAATAACAACATATGCATGAAATTTTTTTGGCTCTTATTATATAAAGAAGTGTAAGTCACAATCATACAATACATCCATGTAAACCTGCTAGCCCCAACAGTGGAACATTACAGTCACATCTGCCTGGTCCTCCAAAGAGATATACTAGCTCCATGTAGTGGCGAAGCCAAGGCACGTTACAATAGTATCCAAGCCTTCTTCAAGATACTCTTAGTAGAATCATGGCTGACCAAAAGCCTATACAATGAGTTATCAGGGACTATTTATAGCAAAGGGTGGGGTGACCCTTCACATTCCCATTTGTGACAGTTCAACTACCCTCATGACTCGTCACCTACTCTATGCATGCTACATCCAACCATTGACACTTGACTTACACTTAACATGACTCGACATTACAATGCACATGTACTCATGTGAGACAACATGGCTTGAGCAAGCCTTGCAAGACATTACTGACACTTGGTCCACTATGATGAGACCAACTCTTTGACATGCTTGTGATGGTGAAGGTGGTGAGTTGATGCCAAGTTTGGTCGTTCGTGATGGTGTGCATACACCTCATGGTGACATCCTGCTAAAGTGAAGTTTGCCTTCATTGCAACTTGTGCATTAGTTAGACCCCTTCATCTAGCTTGTTTTCTAACATGCGGATGGTCTTCTTGGGTACGTTTGAACCAACAACACACTAATGCATAGTGTCCGCACTAATCTTCAAGTGTGTGCTGGTGGTCTTGTGCATCCACTTGCTGAAGTACATCTTCAACCCCAGTTGGACTTGCTTCTTGTCTTCGTCTTGGTGAGTGTGTTGAATGGGTTGGATTGCATACGTGCACTCAATGACATGCATGCTGCTAAATCCCTTGCATGAAATCAACAACACTGCTCACCATGTCTACTCTATGTCAGCTGTTGGGATGGATCCTTAGCTTCTACGAGTGCAGTTTCATCCATGAGTGCATGTTGTGCCCACTGTTGTTCCGGCTTCTGTTGTAAGTCATTCATCCATCTGTGCAGATTCATGTTCTTCCTGAGTTGCTGCTTCAACACATGCAACTCCTTCTTTGTTCCATCTTCTGCCTTCACGTGATCTTCATGTCGCACCGTCGCCTCATAGCCCGAGTCTCCAAAGTTTCCTTCATTATCAATGGATCTACTTGATCTTGCAACTTTGTTTCACCTCTATGTTGTCAACAACCTTCCTCTTGCATTCGATGCGTTTGTTGCATTTGATATGTTGCCTTCAGCTTCTATTCATGTTGCTGCTTGTTGTGATGTTGCTGCTTGATGTCCTTGTCTATGAACAACTTGATGTCTTCGTGAGTAGGCAAGCTCATAGACACGATTGATTGCATCCCTGAGCATGCTCTGAATGGTGTCTTCATCTCTACTCTCCTAGAAACCATTATACTTGTACTGCTGAGAGGCAGATGAACACCTGGGATAGTTTAAGACATGGCAACACTCACGGCAAGCAATCTGTCAGTCAAAAACCAAAATGAACATGAGAACTGACTTGCAACATACGTGGGCGCATGATCATGAAGGTTGCCCAATTTCGGCCAGGAGTTCGGGAGACTAATTTCCAAGACTGCACAATGCATAGTCTAGGCTGTTGGGAGACTGAATAACTGTTGGAACTGCGTAATGCACAGTCAAGTCTGGTTGCTGACTATTGGTATTGTGCAATGCACAGTTCCAACTGGGAAGGACTGCTGACCTAGGGACAGATGTGCGCAATTTCTTGTGCCAAGTAGCAACTATCCTCCAGAAATGTGCAAAACAGTCTTGGAGGCCAATGTTGGGCAGGAATGCACAAATCTGGAGAGGAAGGTGAGCCTTCCTTTCCCATATTGCGTAATGCAGCCTTAGTGAAGGCATAGCCCGGGCCAAGGTTGGCTCAACTTGCCGACGGGCAACTGAAAGCAAGTAAGTTAGTGAATGCCTAGCGACACTAAGTCATAGTAGAAGTGATTAATAGTGCATGCGAAACATGAATGAAAGATTAAGCAAATAGATCAAAATGCATGTGGTCGAGGTAGTTCGCTGGTTGGACGAACATCTGTGCACAACAATTTCATGCATGCGACAGTAGTGAGATAGCAACGAAAACTAAAACAGAGCTAGGACAACCTAGTATACATGTAAACAATAGCAAGTGTTCAAAGAAATCAAGCAAACAATACTCCCACAAGAGAAAACACAAAAAGTGACAGAAATGCAGAACAAGGCATGAGAAGCAGGCTTACCCCAAAACAGCTAAGCTGAATGTGCCGACTGGTCCTAGATGCGATGTGGGATGTTAGAGATAGAAGGCTGATGTGAGGAATGAGCTCTGCAACATCCGATTGATGAGTTTTCACAACATCGAGGTTGTGACGCGAATGCCACAAATCTAGGGGAAGCGACACTTGGTGGGAGGTTTCAGAATTGTTCCTTGTTTATAACCTCCAATTGCTAAACATAGATCCCTAAAACAAGGGATGACTTTGCATGCTGCCTTGGGAGAAGTAACCAATGCATGCAAGTCTATTTTGCTCAGTCTCGGAGGGAACCAGTCAACTCAGCTGCACATGTAAGAGATTGCTCAACTACAGGAGAAAAATGCGCATTTCTGGCTGGGAGATGGGCTCGCTGCCCAAGAGATTTGTGCAATTTCTAGGCAGAGCAGTTGACTGCTGCCCAGATTTGTGCAAATGCTGGGCTGAACAACTTGCTGCAGGGAAAATTTGTGCAAATCTTGCTAGGAGGGTTGGCTGGCAGGATTGCACAATTCCTGGGGGGAAGGTTGGTTTCCCTCTAGAAATGTGTAAATTTCAAGGGGAAGCTGCTCAGCTTGTAGCTGGACCAATTCCAGGTGAGAAACCTATAAGGAGAATGGATCAACTATGATCAACAAGTTGCCTTTGTGCGAGGAAAACACTGAAGCTTGAGTACTTGATGAAGCAAGACAAAGTGTTGTGTAACTTTAGTAGGGAGGCTCCAAAATAGGCTAAGGAAACATTTTGGAGGGTGGTTGTAGCCACTACAACAATAACCTTAGCTCACTTGGTTTCGGGAATGCCCAGTGCTTCATCATTATAGCAAAATCCTATTCGGTCATCTAATACCATGCCTACTTCTTCTCTGTTCATTCCAAATGCGACCTCTCAAGTTTCTGTACAAACTACTGTCACGTCAGTTCTCGTTCAACCTACGATTTCGTCACAACTTGTATCTTCATTTCAACCAACCCTTCTGTTGAAACCAACTACTTCACGTAAGGTTTTAGTTAGTTCTTCCCCCTCTGTCAAGTGGATAAAATGTGCCACCGCCTGGGCGGAGAAATCCAAATATTCCTCTTGTGTCAGGTGATACCAATATGAGTGGATTACAAACTCACATGGTTGGAGTTACTCAACCTTACTGGTAGTATTCCTAACCCTATTGGTCCATCCAGGTTGGGTAATATCTAGTACCAACAGCCTTATATGGCTCATATTCCACTCCAATAGGCTTATGTCCCATATGGTTCGCAAGCCTTGGTTAATCCACCTTACATTCCACAAGCAAAAGATTATGTTCAGCCTGGTCAATCCATTATTCCTAGTGGATATGGTCATGTTCAATTTGGAAATTACCAATACCCTCAAGGTATTCCCCAGGAAACTATCCAACAACCTTTGCAGCAACAAGGGTAGTCGTTACAGCAGCAAGGGCAATCTTTTCAGCAGTATCAACAACTTTTGCAGTAGCAAGGGCAACTGTTACAACAGTAGGGGTAGCCTTCACAACAGCAAGGGAAACCTTTACAGCAGTCTCAACAGTCGTTGGAGCAACAAACTTAGTTTGTTCAACAGTCTACTCAACCTTTGTATTTGCAAGGCCAACCTTTGTAGCAACAAAGTCAACCTTTACAGCGGCAAAGTCAACCTTTGCAGCAACAAGGTCAACCTCTACAACAAGCTCAATATGTATATCAACAAGGTTAGCCCTTGTGAGCACAAGGTCAACCCCTGTAGCAACAAGGCCAATCTCTTCAGGTCCAAGGTCAACATGTCCAACAACCTTACAATCTGTATGTCGTGTATAATGCTTATCAACGACCTATGGTAGGTCAATATCAAACCTACCCTAGACAAAATCCACCTTATGGTCAAGGTAACCCTCAGTGGGGGAAAAATCAAATCCTGTATGGTCAAAATCCTCCACTATGGGGGCAGAATCCTTACCAGCAAGGTTGGAACCCACAATTTGGGCCTCCTCAAAGGCCCTACATGCCATTCAATCTACAATTTCCATTTTTGGCTACGTTGGAACTCCCTGATGTCTCGAGGCTCACAAATGATCCTATCTTTCATTCGCCTTACTGGCCTCTGGTTCCAACTAAAATTCCAAGCGATTCCTAAGTTCGAAGGAAAGTCTAAAGAGGACCTGCAAGCCCATGTGATGACATATCACTTATGTGCTCTTCAAATTCATATGTTGACGGTTCTCTCCATCTCCGCCTCTTTCAAAGAACCTTAACAGGTGTTGCCACAAAATGGTATATTGAGTTGCCTCGAGCTACCTATGCTAACTTTAACTCTTTAGATATGGCCTTCCTCACCCACTTCCAATTGTTGGTTCGATATGAAACTAGCACCCATTTTCTCACATCCCTGAAGCAACATACTGCGACCCACATTTATGATCATATCCATGAATGGAGACATCAACGTCGCCTCATCAAATTTGAGGTTCCTGATGAGTTGCTAACTGAATGGTTCATGAAATCATTTGTAAACAAAATTGCTGTAGATATAGCATTGGGTGGATGTGTTACCGAGGACCAAGCTATTGCACGTGCTCAATATCTAGACTTAGTCTATTCCCAATCTGGCACGTTATATGAGATGTTTCTTGATCCTCCAAGACCATCTTATGATTCGGTAGCCTCAAAGTCTCCTGTTGTACCACCTATTGATGGTGTAACTGGTTCAGTGTCTCAGACTTCCACTAAGACTTCTTCAAAGAAAAATTTTGTTTCAAACAATAGTTCCAATAAAAATTCAAAAAATTCATCAAATCCTAGTAAAACCTCCGAGGCACATGCTATTCAATCTACCGCAATAGATAAGGCCTCAAAAGGTAAGAAAAATGGTAAAGTTAAAGCCAAAACTGATACCCCGAAACATGATCCACCCAAATCATTTGCTGATGATGCTTCTAAACGAAAGCCGAAATATCCTTGCCTCATTCCTGAGGAAGACCTTTATACCAAGGATTGTCCCCGACCTACTAAAGTTAACCGCTTATTGAAAGGGATTTTGGCTGTTTTGAAAGAACCTTTTCCATATCAGCAGATGTAGTTGGTAGACCAATCGCAATCCTTTGCCTACTTTGGTTCCCAAGTTTTCATGATGCAAGGTTCATCGCCTATTTCGATTGCTACTCAAAAAAAGGACTATCAAAATCCGCAAAAGCAGATGGTGGAGAAATAAGTCACTGATATACCTTCTACTTTTACTCCACCCAGTTATGGTCCACACCATATTGAGCGTCTTAACAATGAGTCCGTAATCTGATCACCTCCCAAGGGTGTACTTTGGAAATCATCTTATAATACAAATTCTGGAGCTGCATAGTACTACAATATTGTTGAGGATTTAGCTCAAGCGCCTTCAACGATGTCTGCCTTGGAGGTTCTTCAAACCTGTCCAATGCAATGAAAATCATTGTTGTCTGCTATAGGCACTATTGATCCTGCCGATTCGAGTTTGATTACCTTTGATCTTGAAAACCATGTTCCTTGTCTTCCTCATCATATTGCTTTTCTAATATAGGTTCTTATCAAAGGAAAGACGATCCATCAGATTGTTATTGATGAAGGTGCTTCTACCTACATCATGTCTGTTTCATGTTGGAAGGCCATTGGCTCTCCTTCTCTTAACCAGTCCCCGAACACTTTGGAGGCCTTTGATGGCAGAGGCTCCCATCCATACGATATTCTCACAAACTTTCCAATTACATTGGAAGGAAAGACTATTGAACTAGAAGTAGAAGTTGTAGATGCAAATCTCAACTACAACCTTCTTCTCGGGCGAAGCTGGACCCACGCTATGTTTTGTGTGGTTTCTTCTTTGTTCTGGGTGCTTCGTTTTCCTCACGAAGGAAAAATTGTCACCATTGACCAACTGTCTTTTTTCTCTTCCAGTTCATCGAATGGCAATGTCCCTTACGTGGGAAATACTGAGATTCCTTATGAGAGTGTGGGGGCAAGTCTCTTCAAAGACTTTGCTTTAATGGGTACTTTTACTCTCCCACCTCCGAATGTTACTTCAATCAATATGATCTCAGTTTCTATGGATCTTTGGGTTATTCCTACTCCAAATCAAATTGGTTCATCTAGTGAAAAGTTATCAAGAAATTGTCTTAGCTTCAATGACCGCTTCAAAAATTCATGCTGTTTTCGGTATGAACGTGGACACTTATGTGCCATCTCCTTGGCTTGGTTCTTGGTATTCTCCGGATCCTTTGTATGAGACATTCCCCACCGACGAGAGTATCATTGAGGTCATCTCTTTGGACGAAACTCCTTGGAATGGTCTCCATAATCGTTCTTCCTTTCTTCCCAGCCTCGGTGAGATGCGTTCTTGTCTTGAAGCATTTGTTTCTCATTGCCCAACGTCTCCACTTCAGACACCTATCCTGGTGCATGAAGTCTTGTCGGAGGGTAACATGGGAAACATCACTACTACTATGCCTCTTGACATTTCCACTAAACCTGGAATTGTCAAGAACATTCATATTGGGGTTTCCTATTCTCCAGATGAGATCAGGATCTACACTCAAATTTTCAAATAATTTCAAGATGTCTTTGCATGGTCATATGAGGAAATGCATGGTATTGACCCAACAATAGTGGTGCATGAATACTAACTTATCCTGGTGCCAAGCCTGTTCGTTAATGGCTTTGCCCCGTGCATCCTCGAAAGGCCACTGCTATTAAAGTAGAAGTGGAGAAGCTTTTAAAATATGGTTTTATTTATCCCATCCCATTGATAGATTGGGTGTCCAACATTGTCCATGTTGCTAAAAAGTAGGGCACAATCTGTGTCTGTGTTTATTACTACGATATCAATCGCGCATGCCCAAAAGACAATTATCCCACTCCATTTATCGATCAGATCATCGACGAGTGTGCTGGGAGTGATATTTTCTCGTTCTTGATGGTTTTTCTAGCTACAACTAGATCAACATTTCACCGGTCGATCAACATAAAACAACCTTTATATATCCATGGGGCAGTTTCGCTTATAAAAAATCTTCTTTTTGGTTTAAAAAAGGCTAGCGCTACCTTCCAAAGAGAAATGTCTTATGCGTTTCACGATATTCGACACATTGTTCAGCCTTACCTTGACGACTTACCAGCTCATTCTGCTAAGTGTCATGACCATCCAGATCACTTAAGATCCATATTTCTGCGATGTCGGCATTATAACATCCGTCTCAATCCGCACAAGTGCATTTTTTGCGTTGAATTTGGTCGACTCTTGGGTTTTGTGGTGTCCCGCAAAGGTATCTAAATTGATCCTTTAAAAGTTGAGGCCATTTTCAACTTACCCCCCCTACCTCATTGTTGCAATTGCAAAGCCTGCAAGGAAAGGCTAACTTTCTTTGTCGATTCATTCCTAATTACGCTGAACTTGCCAAAGGTTTTACTCGCTTACTTAAGAAAGGGATCACTTTCATTTGGGATGAATTTGACCAAAAATCCTTCAATTCTTTGAAAGAGACACTTATTAGTGCTCTTGTACTGCATCCCCCTGATTATTGACACGATTATTTCCTATACATGGTTGTAACTGATACTACTATTGCTATGGTGTTAGTTCAGGATGACGACAATGGAAATAAGCATGTGGTTTATTATTTAAGACAAAATATTCTCGATACTGACTCTCAATATGCCCATGTCGAGAAGCTTGCCTTGGTAGCAGTTCATGTTGTCCAAAGATTTCGACATTATATCTTCTTACGAAAAACCACAGTGATTTTTGATTGCAACCCCATGACCTATATATTGACTCATCAGTTACTGGGGGGAAAGTACTCCGAATGGATCGTTATCCTGTAGGATTTTGATTTGGAGTTTACTGCTACCAAATCAAATAAATCCCTCATTTTAGCTGAGTTGATATGTGCCTTTCCATCTACAAGAATTTCTATTGATTTTACTGAGAAAATTTCCAATGAAACTCAGTTTCTAATCAACACTCTCGCCCTGTGGTATGGAGCTATTATCGTTTATCTTCAAACCTAAAATTTTCGCTCTGAGATGTCTCGATCCAACTGATGCTGCATTTGGCATCAGTCCCACCCCTATCGGATCCTTGGTGATACAATGTATTGGGTCGATGTGGACTCTGTTCTTTGCAGGTGTCTCACTCTAGAAGAGGTTGAATGGGTATTGAATGATTGCCACTCTGGTGCCTGTAGTGGTCATATTTTAGGCTATGCCACCGTTGAGAAATCCTCTGCACTGGTTATTTCTGGCCTTCTATATCTAAATATTGTATTCTTGCTATTTAGAAATGCCATGAATGCTAGATTTTTAACCGCAAGAAGCACGCCTCGCCATCACCCTTACACCTAGTTGTTATCGTTGGCCCATTCACTAAACAGGGTATTGATTTCATGACATGTAACCCTCACTTGGCTGGGGGGAATGGTTATATAATCATTGTCATCGACTATCTTACTAAATGGGCCGAGGTGATGCCTACATGTAATGCTGCTTAGTTTGTCTTTAACCATGTCATAACACGTTTTGGTGTGTCCTCAAGCCATTGTAACTAAACATGGATCACATTTTCGTCAGTACATGATGGCATAATTGATTGCTCAATTGGGCCTTCATCATGATGGCTCAACTCCTTATTATCCATAGGCCAATGGCTAAGTCGAAGCAGTTAATAAAGTTTTGATTACTATGCTTCAACATACTGTTGGGAAGCACAAAAAGGACTAGAATTTGATGCTATTATCAACTCTCTGGGCTTACAGAACTTTTGCTAAGACATCTACTGGATTCACTCCATTCAAACTGGTGTATGGTTTGGAGGAAACTCTTCCAATCGAATGTGAAATCCCTTCACTCAAATTAGTTATCAAACTCATTCCAAATACCTCACTTGAATAGGAATGCTTACTTTATCTTGAGAGGCTTGACAAGACTCGTTGCATTGCTGCGATGGTCATCGAAGCTCAAAAGAAACATGTCAAAGCTCATTTTGACCACCCGGGTGGTGGCGGGGAGATGGTGGGGCGATTCTGAGAATTGCCCCATCTGCTACAAATCGCCCCAAACAATGCTTGATACCTCACATATCCTTCACAGATCGCATTTAAAATGGTGATAACTCACATATCGAATGAAACTTCACGTATCTAGTGATAATTGCCATTATAATTCGCATAGCTGGTGTGATAACTTGGGAGATAATGACTTCTTCTGTGGAAACTACGAGCCTCCCATCTGGGCGTACTGCAGTACCATGGAAACTCCAACGCGTACTTGACCTAAACAACAGTGATCATGTCAAATCCTCTATAAACAATGGACATCATCCTTTTTCAATTTCAGGTACCCTAAAAATGTGTGTGTTGTTTACCTCTTCCAGAAGGCTTTGATCTACGTCGGTGACTTCCCCACGTCCAGCCAAAACTTGATTTAGATATTCTCGTGTGAATGCCTTCGCCTCTTCCATCACTTTTTCTCCGGGAAATGAAATTTCTGAAGCTCGAAGTAACGACAGCATGCTTCTCACTTCCTTATCTCCACTGTAATTGCCGAAAAACTTCTCGTTTCCATCCTTGAAATTCTCCAACACACCTGCTTGGTAGCTAAGTAATATACGTACCGAATTAAATCAATGAAAATTTTCAGGAAATAAACAAGATTAATGCTACAACAATAACTACATCTGAACTAAGTTAACCATTTGAACTATTTCACTTGGTACTTTCCGACCACATTAAAAGGGTATATTCTACCTTAACATGCAAAATAAAATCAATAGCATTTATACCACCTGCTGATACGTTATAACGATTCAGTCGGAGAGCCCGAAAACCTAAAGCTGTAGTGTTAAGATCTTTGCTGAGAAAATCTCTTGATCCCACCGCAATACCCTTTTCGTTCCAATATCTACTCAGCTCAAACAGTCAGCTTTAAATGAACGAATAGAAGACAACCCCAAAGTATCGATGTGCAGATATATGTAATCGCTAAACTAAATTTCTTCATGTCTTTGGAAACGACTAACCTGTAAACGTAATCTAGAGCCGCCGTTTCTATTTCAGGTTGAAAGTGTCGATCAATTCCAAGGCATTCCAATGTATCTACTATCTGCAGACGTTTGATTAAATCGTAATTGTTATCTTCCATTTCGCTCAAAAGCATATGCTTGATCTCCTCAATAATCTTTCCAGCGCGTTCATAATATCCAGGTGCCTGATTCCAGTACAATGGAATTAAAATATATAGATCACAAAGATGGAGATATCATGGCACTGATAGCTAACAAGCCCCCAAAAATATCTAAAAGAAAGAGCTACAAATATGTGACTAAAAGCAAAGGAAAGAGCGGATGACAAATCTACAAATTGGCCCCATGAGAGAGAGATTGAAAGTATACCCCATAGGGCGAGTTCAGAGAAAGTATGAAGTCATCGTCCCACACGTTTCCGTGGTAATTGGCAGTGCATCGAGGGATGGAAGATTCATTGCTGAATTTGGTGGAAACAGAGCAAGAAATTTGAGCCATAGCACTACACTTTTGCTATGCGATTTTATTTGATGAATGGACAATAGCCGCTTGCTTCTATATATATAGACTTGTGCGTATGAAGTCAAAATGAATTTTTAGATCTGAATTTGTTTGATAGTAATTTCAAAATTTTGTAATCGTAAGTTAGCGTAAGATTTTTCATTCCACTATTTTAGACCACTAATGTCATTCCATTCATGCCATTTGACTTCATTATAGGCTAAAATAAGCACATGATGCAATAGTTAGTTAATTTAATGTCATTCTACTCATGCCATTTGGCTTAATTATAGGCTAAAATAAGCACATGATGTAATAGTTAGTTAACTAGTTTGTTGTACTTCATACTAAGTATAAATACTTATATGTCTTTTCACTAAGAAGTGGTTGCCTTCCTTCATACTAGGAAATAAGTTTTAATTAGTTTTGTTTACTTGGTACTAAGTATAAACACTTAAAAATGGTCGTATTCCTGGACACTAAGGGAAAAAACACTAGAATTTAGTCGGAAGTTATTATAGTTAAGTAGTTTTTGTATAAGAATTAAGAGAACTAAGTTTAAGGGATTTTATTGTTTTGGTGTTTGATAATTTTTTCCTGAAATTCAAAGAGTAATTGCTTCCAATCTTGTTGGTTAGTGTGTGTATGCTTGTGATTACCAATTCTACTCTAGAGCAAGGGCGACTCTAAAGAAGTGGTAATGCTAATTTTAAGTTATTTTTCTGTGTAAATATATAAATATGTTTTCTTTCTATCCATATATATTTCAATGAATTCAAATTGTTATTTTCTAACTTAGGAAATATTTCATTTTTTTATATTTGTAAATTATTTAATTTTTTTTGTAAAATAGCTATACTCTATTTTATCCACTATATTGTATTTTATAAAACATATTCATACTGTATTTTATTAGATGTACCTTATTTTCTTCCCAGTGGTTATACCTTGTTTCTTTCAATAGCCCTTGCAATTATTTCATAAAAAGTAGTTGTAGTAAATTTATATAGCAACATTGTAGCCCTAGTAATAGATTTATTTTCTACAAATAGTATATTTGTTGAATTGAATTTTTGCAGACATAAAAAACTAGTTTTATCATTGTAAGAATTTTTAATTGTTAAATTGATTTTAAACTATTGTACATATTAGTATTAACTATTGACTAGTTTAATTGAGCCAATTATAGTATGTAATTACCTCTATATCACTTGTTAATAATTGGTAAATTCACTTAGAGACCACTAAACGTGAAATGAATAGCCAAATTGAAAGCTCATGACACAACATTGATATATAAAGTAGATTTTATATAAGATATTGTAGGAGCTTGTCACATGCAATAGATTTGGATTATTGATCCGACCATTAATTCAATGGATGGTGTTTGACATGAAGAGATTGAAATATGTTACTCATGAAGTAGATGGTGGGATTGAAACAAAAAAAAACATAGCACCGTTGATGTTGATGTTATGGTTGAGAACATGTTAAATTTATACTTAGGAAAGAAAAATGATATTCTACCAAAAACATTAATGTGTTTTTTTCCTCATAAACAACTTTGTTTGGCAAATAAAAATTTGGTTTTACTAGTATTTTTTCAAAAGTTTGAAAATTGACCCTAAAAAAAAAAAATCATCGTTCTAGTATCGTCACTTTTTCATTTTGAAGCTATATTTTGCACGAAAATTTTGTAGTAAATTTCGTAGTCAGTGCCATTTTTAAAACATGTTCAAAATTGACCCCTAAAAAATAAAATCATCGTTCTAGTATACACACTTTTCGTTTTTAGCACTATTTTTGATGTTTTTTCGGGGTTTTTTGGCCAAAGTTCCCGTTTTGAGTTTATAGTTCCGGTTTCAAATTTTACATTGTCTTTTGCTGAAGGCAACTTTGTCCTTCTTTATGATCAAACCAATAGTAAATTGGGAGCAGGAAAGTTCAAACCCATGTGGCATGGACATACATCGTCAAGCGTGTCTTACAAAAAGGTGCCTACGAACTATGTGATTATGAGGGAAATGCATTGTCATAACCTCACAATGGGTTGTATCTAAAGAAGTATTATGCGTGAAATTCGTGTAATGAATTTTGTACATTAGTGTGTCAATTCATTAGTGTGTGTTTTGAGTTTTGGTGTGTTTGTTTGCTTTGCAGACATGTGTTTTTCTGCTTACCCTATGTTCCAATTAGTTTTCAGATGTCATCAAGCCATTATGTTGGTTTTGCTGATGGTGCTTGTCGTAGCACACGAAACCTGTCTTCCACAGCATGGGTACTCTATGACCCTAATGGCGAGATGATTAACTTACAAGGTATATGCCTTGGTCGAACAACTAATAATATTGTTGAATATAGTGCAGTCATTGAACTCTTGTCAGAAGCAGTTGCTCTTGGCATTAGGGATTTAGTTGTCAAGTTGGATTCACAGCTCGTTGTGTTACAGTTAAACAATCATTACTTAGTGAGAAATCCACAAATATTGCGTATGTATCTATGTGTTAGACTACTGGAAAGAAATTTTGATTTCATTACATATCAACATATTCCACGTAATTTAAATACATTAACAGATGCATTAGCAAATTTTGTTCTTGATAGGCATTTGCATCATTTATAAAACTAATCATATTATGGAGACATAAGTACAAAATAAAACATGCATATCTCTCTCTCTCTCTCTCTAGATATATATATATATATATATATATATATATATATATATATATATATATATATATATATATATATATATATATATATATATATATATATATATATATATATATATATATATATATATATATATATATATCGTCCCTATTAGAGTGTTTACATCAAGATATCAAAACATAGAGTGTTCCGAGACACTTGGCTTTCAAAGCCTACAAAATGTTTAAAAGAGCTAGAAAGGTTATTAACCTGCACGGTGCTCATGATAACACGAGACCACTTTGATCACTTGGCCTAACAATCGATGATGTCTCACAGATACTCCCACTGTGTGTCTCTGCCAACACAGTGGCACCTCATCAATAGTGGCATACTCTAGGACTCCTCGAGTTATCACCTCCAGGTTGTGCTCCATTTTAGCTAAGGGGTCTGCCCCTTCTTCATAGTCTGTGCCCACTATCTGATGAGAAACTCACCATGCTATTGGTGACATGCCAGGTGGTCTCTCTAGTCCCACATCTGCACATTTATCACAAGTTGAGTCTCAGTTTACACTTTTACAAAAAATCATAAAACTTGAAAAAATCCAAAAAACAAGATTTTACTTGCATCGGTCCACTATTCTCCTGGTGGCAGAGGTAGATTTGGATCCCACTAGAAATCCGTACCAACATATGCATAGTCATCTACTACAAGTAGTTGGTGTTCTAGCCAAGCAAAAAATTGTGGTAGGTAATGCATATGGTGACCCGTTCCTCCTCGAGGCATGACTTGACTCCATCTCACTAGTCTCAGATCTTGCAGGGTAGGATTTGGTACCTCTGCCCACTGATACGAGAATAAGGGAACTCACTCTAAAAAGAAGGTCACCAGTATCGAATCAAACTCGAATTGCTTCAGGTGTCCATGCTTCCCCTTGGTCAGTTGTCTTTTCATATTTGCTAGAAGGCCTCGACACCAGTTAAATATGGTGGGGGTCAAGCATGCAATAACATATTGGAACTAGGATTTCGAAGCTACATGCAAGGCTTGTGTGCCAAATACACGTGCCATAGTGAATAAGATTGTTCTGAAGGGAAGGTTTTTGGTGATTGTCGCTGTCTTCACCTTCCCTTTGTTGGTCATTTTGGCACTTGAATAATGCCTCTGGATTAGAGTTCTTGTACTCTCACCCCTTGTGCGAGATCCAAAGAGTTGGATCACTTCTCCTTGTTGGGATAATCTTATGGTGAAGTAGATATCCACCTCCTCAAGTTCTAGTTCCTAGCCTTTTATGATGAAGATCTTTCGATCTACATCCCAGAGACTGATCAACTTAGGGCAAAAATTCAATCTGGGCCCTTAACCCTGTGGTCCTGAAGAATTTTAGCAACCCGAAATTCCTTAGAGCATTGATGCATTCGGGATCCTGAGATGCTTGGTGGTATTCGACCTCATGGCTTTTTTCTTTCCATTCTGGAACCATGATCTCCTGCAAAACATCATTTAACACCAATTAATGCTTTTTTCATGAATTAAATCAAAGATTTTTGCTTGAAAAGAAGGTTTTTTCTTCCAAAAACTCTGCCTCGGTGCCATCGCACCTGTTTTTACAAACATATCACTATCATTGCGTAGACCTTTAGGCTTGAGTGTGATCATCACGAGTTTGATGACCATACCTGCGATGATCGCTGACATCTGAAAAAATTTAAAATCCTCCCTTATAGCAATAAATTACCATTAAAAACACATAAAAAAGTGATATAATGTAAGAGAAAATATGGGCTTCTTACTTATTGTAGATGGTTCACGAAATGGCACTCTGGATCTCCCATAACGGGCACTTGAAAATCGAGAAAATTAGGGTACAAATGCACTTTTAGAGCTTACTATGGTAAAATGGTAAAAATAAAATTACTTTTAGTTATTTATAAGTTTTG
Organism: Pinus tabuliformis; assembly: GCA_031772625.1. Classification (NCBI taxonomy): domain Eukaryota; kingdom Viridiplantae; phylum Streptophyta; class Pinopsida; order Pinales; family Pinaceae; genus Pinus; species Pinus tabuliformis. The sequence continues at coordinate 1,972,816,571 of CM062817.1, read as the reverse complement.
CAAGTCATTTTTGTCAATATTTTAATAATATTTTATTATTATTTCTCGATATCAGTGAGCATTTGTTTTTTCAGTTGCAGGTACCTTCAGGTGAACAATGATCATTATTGATTGATCCTTACGAGTTTTGTTTTATCTCTTTTTCAGACTCATTAAATAAACGAAAAAGGAACCCCCTGGATTCGTCTTTAAGCTCTTGTATGACTTTTGAAAATTGAAAAGATTGCTGAGTACTTGTCATTTTGAACTCGTTAAAGTAAATGAGTCGACATCACCTCAATATACGTTTACCCCTTTTCGGGCTGAGATTGGCTATGTACGAAAAAGGTACACCTTGGTCGACATGGTCAAGAGGTTCTTTTGGATATTGTTTTCTACCTTTTTGGATTCGAGAGACAAATTACGAAAATGGACATGATGGAGTTTTATTTTTCGTCTCTTTTTCAAACTCTCTAAATGTAAAAAATATATGGAGTTATTCTTATGCCAGAATCGCTAAGACTTTACGACGAAAGACTCGTCACCATGATGAGACTGAGATTCTCCTTCCTAGGAATCGTAAAACTTACTAGGATGGATTAATTCAAAGAATGAACTTACATGACAAGCATATGTTATCCCATTCAAGCTTGTGATAAAAATAATTGGGGTACTTGCTAGAAATAGCGGGGGGGAAATGAAGATGAAACATTCTTTGTATAGGTAGCATGTCACTCTTGAACATGACACTCTTCTGCTCTCGTGTCGGGTTTGGGATATCCTCACTCAATCACTTGCCTTCCCGGGTTTGGGTGATCCATTTTTGCCTCTCATTTGACTATTCCATTTTGTCCTCTTGACCTTTAGTCCTATGTCGAGTCAGATGATACCACCTTCTGGAGTCGTGTCACCAATGTTCAAGAGAAGTTTAATCTATAGTTATTTACCTATACATTGTCTGACCCATTGTTACAGTCTTGGATCTCATTCATTTCATTCCACTTTGTTCCTTGTTTCATGTCGATGATGGGGGCTTCATCATTGCCCTCCTTAGACGGGTCACTTCTTGTCGACTTTAGCTCATTATCTAGGAATATGACTTATAAACTCCCTTTCAGTACCTTAGAGATTGCATTCCCTAATGGCAAGTTCTTCGCATCTGATGACATATCTTCATCATTGGCTTTTGATCGGGTGATTCCACGAGTGTTCGACTTCAGCTTCATTATCACATTCACAGACTGTACTATTGTACCTTGACAACCATTGTCATTATTGGTGGTTTCTCTTGTACATGTTAACGATCCACATCATTGGCCGGTAATAAGGTGGTTTTCTAGCATGTTCTACTTCAACACATTTATTTGCATGCTAGGATTCTTACTTTGATCAGGCCGGGCTAGAGTGCAAGACCCTGAGTCTTGTCTGATATAACTCAGGCTGCATGGAGTTTAATGTTATTCATGATTGTACACATGTTTCTGCTATACGGATGGTTGTGACCATACCGTGGGACTTTACATTTATGATTATCCTTCTCATTTGGATGGTTGTGCCCATACCATGGATATTTTCATATAGTCTTCATCATCCAGATGGTTGTGTCCATGTCGTAGATTCAATTCTTGATCTCAGATATGTATATGTATCTGCGTCTTAGATTTGCAGGTCTCCTGACAGTGTGTGTCCACGTCCTTACAAAAGCTCGTAAAGCATCTTAGCCATCACTCCTCGTTCTTCCTTCATGTTCTAGGGGGCATCTATTACACAATATTTTGTCACACCTCGTGCACTTCCCTGTGACATACCCCGAAGTGCCCGAAACGTGACCATTATGCAGTGTACTCATTAATGTATGTAGCTCAAATCCCTCCAAAGACATTGATTGGAAAATTCCTTGAGCTTTCCCTGAAGAAATAGCTCTAAAAACCCTAAATTGAGAATCATCACCCTTATGAGGCTTAAAACATCGATGGTTGCATGTTGCATCGTACTTGACCAACGATGGCATCACTCTGTTCCCTTGCATACATGCGATGATCCAAAAGAGGTAATTTTCCCAAAAAGGATGAGAAGCTTCGTGATCTAGAAGCTTCCAGAGCGGCGAGCTGGAGGTTGTTTGGCATAGATGAGGTCGAATCCTCTCAACTTGTCCTCTTAGTCTTATCTGTATGAGCTACTTTCTTGAGATGAGGGCCTAATCCTATTTTTGGAGAGGTCCTAACTCCCTTTCCCAGCCTATAAATTCATCCTCTCCCGTTCCCAAATGGTTGGTCTATGTCTATTTTCACCCTTATGCTAAGATTGTGGCTAGAGGCTATTGATTTGACTTGGAAAATGAGTGCTTGGAGAGTTCATGGCTTGGATAGCCTATCAACATCAAGGCTTTGGTTGTAAGCTTCCCTTTATTTTATAATAATGTTGGGTTGTGTTATATTCTTTCCACGTAGTTAACGGGGGGTTTGAAGGGCACCCGTAACCCCACTTTATGGGGTCTGGGGTAGCGCCTCGGAAAATTTTAGTTTTGGACCCTATGTTAGGTTGGTCGAACTCACCTATGGTTTTGTGCATGATTTTCGCACATGTTTTTTGGATGCGATGGTTTTCAGTCCATGGTATTGGACGCGATGGTTTTTGGTCCATGGTATTGGATGCTTCGGCATGTATAAATATGTATTGTAACATTGAACGGAACATAATGAAAAATCAAGCTGGTAGTCCCGGTTTTGGGATCTAGGGGAAAATCTCTGTGTATATGTGTTTTATGTGTAATTCTCTCGCATTGTTTACTTTATGTGTTTTAGAATTCGTATGCAGGTAATTTCTATACAGGGTTAAAACCTACATTTGGTATCAGAGCAGTTTTGGCTTCAAGGGGACACCTTTGTTGCTGAGGGGTTTCGCTCGGGCTTGTGGTAGACCCTTTTCAGTGGGAGATCTGTGAGATTGATTCTGGTGGTGAAAGAAGATGGTGAGCAGTGGAAAGATAGAGATCGAGAAATTTAATGGTCATAGTTTTGAGTTGTGGAAACTCAAGATGGAGGATCTGTTGGTGGATAAAGATCGGTCGATCGCGGTAGATTCGAGTACTAAACCAACGGGAGTGTCCGATGAAGAATGGAAGAAGTTGGATCGGAAGGCAAAGAGCACAATACGATTGTGTATCTCAAATTCAGTATCGCTAAATGTATCAGGGGAAGCTAAGATGAAGGCTTTGTGGGACAAGTTAGGGACTTTGTACCAATCTAAGTCTCTGGTGAATAAACTGTTCCTATGGAAAAGGTTGTATAATATGAGGGTGAAAGATGGAGACTCAGTGAAAGAGCATCTGAATGCATTTAATACTGTGGTAAGTCAGTTAGCATCTGTTGATATTACAATTTCAGATGAAGATAAGTGCATCAGTTTGTTGTGTTCTCTACTAGATTCGTGGGATAGTCTGGTTATTGCAATAGGTAGCAATGCAACTGCCTTGCATTTTTATGAAATAGTATCAGCCTTGCTAACGGAGGAGATGAGATGGAAAAATATGGAGAGCCAGAATGGTAATGCCTTGTCTGTACGAGGACAGTCCCAGAATAGAAACAAAAATAACTCATTGAGTGGGAGATCTAAATATAGAGGGAGATCTAAATCTCTAGGAAATCCTGTAAAGATGGTGTGCTGGAAATGCAGAAATGAAGGCCACTTCACAGGGACTGTAAATCTAAAGCTCCTAACAAAGGAAGTCCATGGTATTGGACGCGATGGTTTTTGGTCCATGGTATTGGATGCTTCGACATGTATAAATATGTATTGTAACATTGAAAGGAACATAATGAAAAATCAAGCTGGTAGTCACGGTTTTGGGATCCAGGGGAAAATCTCTATGTATATGTGTTTTATGTGTTATGCTCTTGCATTGTTTATTTTATGCGTTTTAGAATTCGTATGCATGTAATTTCTGTACAGGGTTAAAACCTACAAATAATACACAATTTCTGGTTCATCTTCCTAAAATGCATATGTTTATGTATCATTTAGCTTGACATTCCTTGATCAGTTAAGTAGGTTGCTATTGGATTTGCTATTCATTTTGGCATGCCTTGTTGTGTCTTGATCACTTGTGCAGGTACATAAACACTGAGAGAAGTAGGAACAAGCCTGTGATACAAGTGGTTCAAGGTCCTCAACAAAGGAGATCGGAATAACATCAGAACGAGGTAGGCCATCTCTTTCGTTCTTATTTTCAATTGTAACCTAGGAAGATGTCTAGTTGATTGTCACTTCAGTTGCTAGACCCACTCATTGGGCTAGAGGGATTGTCTCTGTCCATAGAGAGGATTAACCTTGTCAACAGTTTGTCCAGATTTTAACTAACTAATTATGCATATAAAAGATGAATAAAAAATTCCACGAGTCATCCTTCCCATTGACTACCGTGTGGAGATTGTGAGCCATGGCTTTAATGATAGAGTATGCCAAAAGTCTAGAGTTTAAATACCTAGAAAATAAATCATGAAAAATCCCTAGGATGACCCATTACCTTCATTAGAAGCCTCCAAACATATCCCCTGAGCTTTTCATTCTTAAATTGGCCACCATCATCTAATATAATATACCCATAAAAGATAACACAATAAATGATATAATAATACATTTAATAATATATTAAAGGATATAACATAATATTTACTATTAAAGAAACATATAATATATCATTTAATACATTAATAATTCTTTAATTATCTTTACTAAAGTATCATAACTTTCGTTTTAATGATAATTTTAACATTGTCATTTTATTATTAACGAGACAACCCTTTTTAGTATTTTACAATTTATTGGTTTACTTAGTAGATGTAAGTATCTTCTATCCCGATGATACATTTTCCTTATTTATTTATCAAATCCATTATCCTATTCTTTAACTCTCTTAATGATGAAGCTTGATATGGATTTGAAATGTCAAGACTATGGCTACCAATGTGGATAATATAGAAGCTTTACATTCTAAAACAACTCACCTTGAAAATAAGAAAATACATCATTAAACAATAAATATTTTAAAAACTTGTGAAGTTGTGGAAAAACAACATTTGAAAAAAAATTTGTTGATACATTATGACTAAGAAGATTCTAACTGTCAAAAGAATACCTTGAAAAATTGATGATTTTAGAGTACCACTTGTTAAACGAAGACAAAGGGAAAAACAACCAATAAATATGATATTTCATCTCAAAAATCAAGAATTTTAAAAACTTCTCATCAAATAGGTATCTACGTTATTCTCAACTTTTATATCTAAATAATATATGTTTTTGTTGCTGATTTTTCATATATTATTTTTTATATCAATTTTCAATTTTCATTCTATTTAGTGAACTCAATTTTATTCTTCTTTCTAATATAGCATGAAATATTTTGGCAATATCCTTGTATTTTAAAAAAAAAAGTTATGATGATGTAAAATTTCACTTTAATCTTGTTTGTGTTTATATAACTTTATTATTCGTTTCTAATTTAGCAAGACATATTTCGACAAAATTCTTGTATTTAAAAAAAAGAAATAGTTATGATGATACAAAAGTTCACTTTAATCTTGTTTATGTTTATGTAGGCTGACAATGCTTGTTATTGGCACAAGGAATTTGTTTAAGGAAGACTCACCAACACAAATACTTTGAAGCCATTTTATATAGTAACGAGTTGTGGTAATGTTATATGGATTAGTGTAGTGTACATACATACAATATAAATCAACATATCTACAATAAAAGGTTACAAGTTTTTTATATTATTTTTTATTCAAAAACATTCTAAAAAGTTAACTACATAATCTATATAAAAAACTAAACTATAAATAAGAGAAAATAATTATTGTAAATAATTTTTCTATAATATTAAAATTTTAATTAACTAAAAAATATTTGAATTTATAATTCACACTTCATGATGATGATGATGATGATGATGATGGTTAACGTCCGCTGAGACCAAACAATGATCTATCAGACCTAAATAAACAAATTATTTATTTTGATTTAAGATTTTATTCCTATGCTCAAAAAACTTGGAGAGAAACCTTCCGAGCTCACTATAATTTTGACATTGTAAAAGGCTAGGAAGGTCAGTATTGTAACAAAGATTGTGAAATTGAGATCTAATGTGGTTGTATGTAGGGCACTCTAAGAGGAAGTGCTTTTCATCCTCGATGCTCCTATTCTCACAAATATGGCAGATCCTTTCCATCCATGGTGTTTTAGGAACTGCCCAACGACCTGTTTCACTATGGAGCTCATGAGAATTCGTTCTAATCTTTGCTATATTAATTTTCTTCTTTGAGCTAGTTAAAATAGAGAGATACTTTTGATCTTCAAGGGTGGGGTTGATGACCTTCTTATAATAACTTAATTTTCTTTTAGACGCTAAATCTTTCTCACACCACAATTTTTCTTTGAACTTAGAAGTAACAATATCTTTAATGTTATTTATGTTTTGCAAAGCATCATTCTCATTGATCTCCCAATAGTTTAACCAGGCCCTTGTGTCTTTATGCCATCCTCGGTTGAGCCTTAGGTGGTTTTGGTTGGAATTTAAAGCTAGCTTAGGAAGTCTATGATCGTCTATGTTATTGAGCTTGTGCTTGTACAACAGAAACCTAAGTATAGCTAGGCTCTCAATAGGGGAAAGACCTACTTCTATAAGGAGAATAGGATAGGGTGTATTACTTTTAATTTTCAGGTTATAAGTTATAAAACGCTTCTGGATTTGCTCAATCTTTCTCCATGATTCTCTGGAGATGCTGCAACCCCAAACCTCACAGCCATATAAGATAACAGGAGTGACTAAAGTTTCAAAGAGGAACTTCTTTTTATCCCACATTACGAGGTTTGCTGTTTTACAATTATTTTCAAGACCAAAATAAGCTTTCCACCCCCCATTGATCCTTTTCTCAATGCTATGGTTCCAATTGAGCTTGTGATGGATATCAATTCCTAGGTACTTGTAAGAATACAGTTCCTCCAAGTTATTATTGTCATACATAAAATTAGCGTAAGTGTCCTTCTTGGATTTGATAATCATAACTTTTGTTTTGTCAGTGTTAACAGTCATACCCATGGTAGAGCAGAAATCCTTAAGAAGCTTGAGTTGCTTATCAAGATCAGAAGGGCACCTTGCCAAAAGAACAATATCGCCAGCATAGAGAAGAAGGATAATGACTATCCCAGCTAAGATCATGCCATCACATCCTGCTTCTTCTAAATAGCCTTCGAGCTTATCGATGTAAATGCCAAATAGGGTAGGGGAGAAGGGACAACCTTGTTTAACTCCGATGTTACACTTAATATCTTTCGACCACCCCTCATTGCTCTTTAGCTTGGCAATTACATTCTCGTATAACCTTATAGCAGCAGCTCTCAACTCAAGAGGAACCTTTAGCTCTTCTAACCTATTCCAAAGGTTGTATCTAGGAACCGTATCGAAAGCCTTTCTAAAGTCCACAAAGCAACAAAATAAATTGGATTTATCATTACGACATTCCTCCGCAATGATCCTAAGCGTAACAAGGTGGTCTGTTGTTGAGTGATGCCTTCTGAAACCTGCTTGGCCTTTAGCCCGCTTACCTTCACTTTCAAGCCATATGCTTAACTTTTTTTCCAGAATACTACCATACAACTTGGCTAAGAGAGGGCTGATCATAATTGTCCGATAATTAGAGGGGTTATTTGTATCCCCACTTTTAAAAATAGGGATAATGAGGCTCTCAATCCAAGGTTTAGGGAACCCTTGCTTAACTGCTTGATTGAAAAGCTCGTGGATGTGGGGGATGAGGACAGGACCTCCAATTTTTAAGATTTCTGCCTGGTAACCTTCAATGTCCTTAGCTTTCCCATTAGCGAGGCGATTAACCCCAAACTTAATGTCTTCTAAAGAGAAAACTTCTTTCGTTGTGAGCAGGGTTTCCAAATTATCCATGACATTTGGAGATTCATAAAGCTTTTTAAGATAAGAATTCCAATCGTGAAGAACAATTTTATTATTATCCTTAGTCTTCCTAGTCAGAATCTGCATACTTTATAAGCATTAATTACACCTATAGACATGCTTATTTTGGAAAAAGGCTTTCAGGATTTTAATTTAATTATCAATAATCATTAGGTGTGAATGGTATAGATTTAATCTCCATAGAATATTCATGAATATTTATAGTAGTATACATGAATTAATTTTTGAAATTTATCTCCAAAGTAGTTATGTTATTTTCACTCTTTTAATTAATTTGATTAATTTAAACAAAATTTCATATGCACAAGTGTCCATGTAGAGTGAGTTATGGTTTTTTAGGCATGTGGTATTGAGAAGCCATGATATTGTAGCAAAGTTTATTTACAAATTAAAAGTATCCATAGTAAAGTGGAGGTAAATCTCCATGATAAAGAATATTGTTCTATGTTTTTAAATATATATGTTTAACTTACATATTAATTCATTTAATAATAATAATAATAATAAAAGTTATAATTTAGTGAGGTTTTATGATTTTTTAAAAATTATTTATTTATTTATTTTAACAACGTGAGATGTATCATGAAGTAAGTGTTATGATGCAAGTCTCTTGATGTTTATTATGGAGATGTGTCATGAAATAAGTGTTATGATGCAAGCGTTTTGATGTTTATTATGGATTGATGTCTATCTGCACGATTTAATTTATATGGTTAAAGTAGTAATATATCCAAATTCATATGTCAACTTTTATCTTATTAATTTTGAACTTAATATATAAAAGTTATACTTAATAGTATGACTTTCACTCACAAAGTCAACTTTTTTGTAAAATCAATATGGTTAAAGATATGGTAACCAAAAAAATATAAAATGATAAAAAATGTTATGTGATTTTTCAAATGTAGTGCTTTAATTTTAAATATATTCATTCATAATATATTTTTTGCACAAGTATCAACTAGCACAACCACATTAATAAAGTGGTTGATATACTTTCACAAATGTTATTTTCCATATGTAAATTTCCATATGAAAAGTAGAAAATGGCACTAATGGGTGTAAATCAACCACTTTATTAATGTGATTGTTCTAATTAACGACCAACATGTCTGAGTAAGATTAGTAAACCATAATTGACTACAATTAAATATGATCAAGCTATACTTAATGACCATTAACCATAATTAACTACAACTAATAAAAACTAAACTATAACAAGTTAAAGTTGATTACCATGGACTATAATTAATTATAATTAATAAAAACTAAATTATAATTAATGAACACTTCTATCTAAATTGATATGACAACTTTTTTTCTATTAATTTTGAACTTAATATATAAAATATATAAAAATAGTTAAAAAATTATACCTAATAGTACGAGTTCCATTCACAATTTTACAAAAATCAGCAAGGTTAAAAGCATGATAGCTAAAAAGAAATGCATTTTTAAGTAAGTGCAGATTAATTTTTAAATATACATTCAAAATATATTTTCTTTCTTAATGTTAATCTTTCAACACAAATATCAACTAGGTTAAAAGGCACAATAATGAACAGAAAAACAAATTACTTAAACGGTGTAAGTTTGGACATGTTTTCAGGTCGCAAACTACCCTACACTCAAAACATACTTTCCCTTTAGAAATGATGATTCAAGTTTTGACATGTTTTAAATGGGCGCAAAATATATTTTAATTTTTATAAACTTTATGTATCTCAGACACCAATTGCTCCGAGGGCAAAAAAATCCCTTCATGGAACCTTTTGTGAGCCGATGTATGTCATTTTGGTCGAGGTCGCGGACGTCAATGAAAATATAGTCTATTGTGGCTCTATTTCTTATAAAATGATCAGACTGTTGTTCAGCATCTATCGTACCAAAGGTCATGTGCTGAAAGTCATTTTCAGGAATGGAATAGTTTACAAATAGGTCACACCATGAATTGAATCATTTGTAATTTCTTGAATACTATATATTTTGAAGCGGTGACAATGTATCCGAATAATAACCTCCTTCTCATTGAGGGAAATGTTTCTGCGTTTAATGTTGTACAAATATAGTGCACCCAAAATAATCTGCAACTTTATTCAAACTGATTAAGACCTGCAAAACATATCCTCACCGCATTGTTAGTCTATCAATAAATATTTATGTTGGCATTAATATAGATCTGTTGAGATTCACCTGTTTTTATAGGAATATTTCTCCATTCAACATCGTCGTGAAATGTATTTAGGCGAATCATATGTTCTTAGCAGTCCAGGCCCTACAGTTGAACGCTTATTTTGAGTAGCAAGGACATCTACCCATCTTTGATATTCTCCTTCTGTAAACCCTAAAAATAACTCCAGAGTCCATGATAGTATTGGCAACATCAATGGTTTTCGCAGGGCCGTTGAGTAAACTTACAGAAGTGGGAGAAACTGGGTGGGCTGTTGAGTACACTTACAAAAGTGGGAGAAACTGGAAGCCGATGCTGGACGGGGCGCAATGTAGACCAAAATACCGACCAGACTTGTATTTGCAACTGTTTGCAATAATGAAAAAACTTGCCGAAGTTTCTGCAATAAAATCCAAAACATCAAATGTCTTCACCCTGTAGTTATGGGCTAGCTCAAAAAGGAAGAAACATATTGCTAAAAACCCTGCTAGGTGTTCATGTGGGGGCAATGGGAGTTCAAAATTAAAATTTCAAATAAGCTATATTGCGTTTAAAAAGCTTTATATGCATTCGCTCAAATAATGGAAGAAGGTACTGATATAGAGTATGAAGTACAGTGAAAAGATACAAGGCGACAGAGGTTCGGGATTACAAATTCTCACCAGTTTTCCGGCTTCTCAACAGAATGGGTTTATCCATTTATGTAAACTAACCTCAAAGGAGACAGATAGGGCCTGTTAGCCATGTCGACAAGACCAATGTATCTGCAATTGAGAAAAGCTCGGCGGGTCCTGCCTAGCCGCAGGTCTGTGGAATATATCGAGTCTTGGTTGGTTCGGTATAGACATCGCAGGATGCCCAACTGGAGCTATTGGAGCACAATATCTAAGTATCAACTGTGTTTTGCGTTACAACACTGGGGACTTTTCCGTACTTCCATCATATTGCCACCCCATACGAGCCATACATAGGGTATTTAATGCCTAGGGATATGCACGCAGTTTACCCCGATAACACGCAAAAGTTCAAAAATTATTTAATGGCGAGTTATCCCTTTAACCTGCGTGCATATCCCCGGACATTAAATACCCTATATATAGCTGATTAGCCGTTGCCTATTACCACTACTCGTGCCAGCTCTCTCGTCGCTGTCACCGCGACTACCGAGTGAAAGATCCACCGTACCTGGTATTTTGTGAATTATAGTTAGAAAATGAAAAGGGATATAGTGGTTTTGTTCATTTTGTGGAATAAAAGATAGCCAACTGACTAAGATTTCATGTGTAAATTTACAGGACACGAAAGACGTAAGGTAGTTGAGATAAGTCTGGGTGTAGTAGAGGCTACGCTTGGATCAATTCCAGACATAGGTCTTTGGAAATGGATTTCTCTGTCTAGTCGAAAACCTTGGGAGCACACTTCACGAACCAGAGGTTGCTAAATCATGAATGTGTACACTCAAGGTTTGTCTTGTCGAAAACCTTGGGAACACACTTCTCGAACTAGAGGTTGCTAAATCATAGAGTGTGCACATGATTAACTTGTGTCTTGTGAACTTTTCATTTATTTATTTACAATAAATAGATGCCCTATAAATGTTTTCACATGTGGAGGAGGAGAAATTAACTTATTAGCTACTATAACGAATCCAAAACTTGTATTCAAGTAAAACATTCTAAGAGAGGTTGTGTCCAATATTAGAGAGGAAAACAAACTTGGGGAGGGAGGTTTTGAAACTGTATTTAAAGTGAGAGCTTGTTGTTATCATTGATTTCAGAATCGACTTACATATTTGGAACCTAACACCTCCATGAATACAGAATACAAATCATCTTAAGTTGATTAAGTTGTCCTGATGTAAGGGAGGTTGTAATTAAACAACTGAATATAGATTCAAGGCAAGGAGACACTTGTTATATAGCTAATTCTGGGGATTAACCTTGGGTCAGTTTGAGTAGTTAATGGAGTCCAAGAACTCCCGGGAACTAATTCAACTATTTCCCATGTATTTATATGTACAACATGTACATAATTCTTTGAGATTGATTAATATACATTTGATTTGTTTTCTAGTCTCGTGTGTTCTACAATGGTATCAGAGTGGGTGAGATGCTCTATTGAATGAGAGCAAGGTTAATTTGCTCTATCAAATAAAATGAATCTGAGACTTCAGAAGTTAATTTGAACATTATCGGAACCCTGGTTGAGTTGTTTCTAAACTCCATGTATTTGAAGTCTATGGAGTAAAGGAGATATCCCTGGATGAGTTGTTTCTAAACTCCATGTATTTGAAGTCTATGGTGTAAAGGAGACATGGATCATGAAGGTTGTGAGGATAGTTTAATGCAACATAAGGTTAGCCCAGTGGAACACCCAAACTATTGACCCTTTGTAAGTTTTATAACTTTCTGTCATAATGAAAGAAGATTGGCGTGGTATAAAGTTTTTTTTTTAACATATCCTTGGAAATTAGAATACATGTTGGAGTTTTGAGTGCTTGTTGTTTTCGATAAAAAAATTCCAATACTGAGTCGAATACCAATAATTATTGAATTGTTTGCTAAAAGTCTAAGTTCCATGCATCCAAGGACCGCTTGTTATTTTAATTTTGGGAGGCTTTATTTGCATTTACTGCGTCAAACGAGAGTTTACTTACAGTGAAATTTTTGAAAGATAGTATTTGCATTCACAGTAAAATTTCTGAAGGATAGTATTTGCATTTACTACAGTAAACAAGAGTTTAATCACAGTAAAATGTTTGAAGGATAGTATTTGCATTTATGACAGTAAATAGGAGTTTAATCACAGTAAGTAAAGTTTCTGAAGGATAATATTTACATTTACTGCAAATTGGAGTTTTTACTAAAAGATTTTTGAAGGATACAAAGTTTTTACTGAAGGATTTCTGAAGGATACTTAAAATGAAAGATATATATTTTTTGGTGGTTTGAATTAAATTTTTAATTGAAGAGTGGTCAATTTTCTGGTTGTCCTGGATTTAAAAAAGAGATTTTGTCAGTTTATATATTGGGTGGACGTAGATTGCAACCGAGTGTGAAGGGGACTGTGAGAATTTTGCAGCGAAATCTCAGACTAGTGAGTAACTGACTATGCGAAGCTTGCAACAGAGAGAGGTATAATGTAGAAGAAGTCAATAAGCATGGAAGAAATGGCATTCACATTAAATTGTGGTGAAATTTTAAAATTATTTAAATAATAATTTCTAATGTGAACGACAATTTTTGAGAAAACTGTGAAAGTTTTCTTTAAATTGAGAAAGGAATAAAAAATACACAGGAGTAAGAAGTAACTCTCATGATGCTGCCATAATGTTCACATGTAAAATTCACTATTAAAAGGATTCAAGTCAACCAACAAACTTTATGTAAAAAGAGGCAAGATAGAAAATAAATTTTAAGTTACAAAAAAAAAAAAAACTTAAAACTTTTCTTCAAAGGAGTCAAGATAAAAGAAGTGGTAAGGCTTGCTCCTTCCTTCTCTTATTTTAATTAAATGGAGTAATTTTGATTGGTGGCAAGTGGAGAAAATGAGTTTATGGGGAATGACATTATGTTTTGATTTTGTTTGGTTGAAGTTTAAATAACAGAGTGTATGGATATAAAATCAAGAAGGGAAAATGACATTGTGGTTAGTGAAGATTATATAGTTATTTGGTCTATTGAAGGTTTCAAGTTCAAAGCTTTATAGAGACAATTTTGAAAGATATTTCTTTAAAGGCTAATTTTGAGAGATATTTTTGGAGGGAGTTTATGGATATAAAGTCAAGAAGGGAAAATGACATTGTGGTTGGTGAAGTTTATATAGTTATTTGGTCTATTGAAGGTTTCAAGTTCAATTTTTTATAGAGACAATTTTGAAATATATTTTTTTAAAGCTAATTTTGGGAGATATTTTTGGAGGTTGTGAACATGATTTTGGTATTTTGGAGGTTATGAAGATGATTTTGGTTTCTATCAGTTGTCAACCTTGAGCATGTCACTATTTGATAAATTTGCAACTCATGTGTATTAGATATAACTCACAACAAACTTGAGTTTTCATGGTATTCATTGTATGAAGTAAAGATAAAAGTTCCTAATTGTGTAGTTGCAGCGATATAATCTCTTTATTCTTGAATCTTCTTTGTAAATGGGTGCATTTTCGATTGAACCCGACAACTGATTAATTCATCGTAAATTTGTTTAAATTGGGTGCATTTTGTGGTAGTCGACACCCCTTTTTCAAAGTTGATTGTTGGAGAAAATGGCCAAAGTCGATGATTTGTTGCAATTATTACACAGTTTAATGTTATCCACTCTTCATAACAATGTCCAAGTTAGCAAGGACATGTTCTTTGACATCCAAAGATATTTGTAAAATGCGAAAAACAAAATTGAATTCTTGGAGCTAGAGTCCTAGTTTCAGCGAGAAGAATTGAAAAAGAAGAATTCTAAACTTGTTCTTATTCAAAATAATAGTTTGTTTGAGTTTGATCATCAGTCAGGAAATGATCAAAGTAATGAAGTGGTTTCAAAAGGAAATGCAACTGAAAGTTCTTATGAGAAGCATGTTATTCCCAAAACTTTCATAAGACCATGGGAAGAGATTAGACACACTAAACACATAACTGGTTTGGGTTACAAAGAGGATATTCTGGATGTATCTTTTCACATACTAGATTTTTCTAAACCAATACAATTCCGAAGCGCGAGATTTTTGGACGGTTTTGTTCCAAAACAAGTTGATAGATCCCAACTGTGTAACAGAGTTGGACATATGATCATCATACAAATAGATGTTCTAGAAAGAAGTCTACTGCAAGAGAGAAGGTAAATTTCAGATGGATTTCTTCTTGGGATTGGACCAAAGCAACCAAGAAGATTTATAGGGCATATCGAAGAATATGTTCCAGAGTGATGACCAGCCTTGTAGTGATGAAGAGTACTTCTCACCTTGTATCCGGCAAGGGGGGAATAGTTGATGGTCTGCTACACGTTCGAGTTCAAGGTGTCAAGCGAGCCCGAGTCAGAGTTGCGTTGATCGAGTTGGTTGAGCATTTCTATGTTTGGAATTGTTCGAGGAAATGATGTGATAGTTCCATAGTTTCTGGTCATCTTAAAACCACATTTTTTGTTGTTCTAAAATCCACTATGAAAGTTCCAGAGTTGGTGTTGGTTGAGACCTTGAGTTCTCCCATATTGGTTTGTGGTCATCCTTAAAAACCATTTTCTAAGAGACATTCAACTCTTGGCTGAGATGCATTTTTGCATTTTAAGCTCTCGTTCTTGTAATTTGGTATATCCCTTCGGATTAAGAGGGGGATTGTTAGATAGCTAATCCTCGGGATTAAACTTGGGTCAGTTTGGGTAGTTATTGGAGTCCAAGAACTCTAGGAACTAATTCAATTATTTCCTATATGTATTTATATGTACAACATGTACATAATTCTTTGAGATTGATTAATATACATTTGATTTGGTTTCCAATCTAGTATGTTCTACAACGCTGAATTTCTGAATGAAGCAAATCTATTCAATCGTGTTTAGCACAAGAATCTTAGTGAAATTGCTGGGTTGTTGGGTTGAAAGTTCAGAAAGGCTACTAGTGTATGAATACCACCGGTAGTCTCGACAAGATCATATTTGGTAATTTATGGCTCTTGAATTACTCAATCGCTCGAACCACTCAATCAAATGTAGGTTGCTAATGTTTTTACTTCCTATGATGCAATAATTGCAGATACAACAAAGCACCATTTACTTGACTCTAGAGATAGGTTTGAAATCATAGTTGGGACTGCACGTGGCTGGCCTATTTTCACAAAGAATCTGACATTCTGATCATCCACATAGATATTAAAGCTAGCAATATTTTACTTGATAATAAACACAAACCCAAAATAGCAGACTTTGGATTAGCCAAACTCTTTGGAAAAGATCAGAGCCACCTTAGCACTAGTTGCAGGAATTTTGTAAAAATTCTCTCTACATTTCAATCTCTTGATGTCCCCAACTTTATTTATTAAATTGCAATATATGGACCAATTACAATTCACATATCTCAGAAAGGATAATATAATTTTAAAGGGTTAAGATATCTAGATTTCATTGTAGAGGACAGTGTGCAGAGGTTACATGGCGCCTAAGTAAGCGTTACGCGGACAGCTTACAGAGAAAGCAGATGTATTCAGTTTTGGAGTACTCGTTCTTGAGATTATCAGAGGAAGAAAGAATCAAAGTTTGTCTAAACCCATGGAGTTTCTCCACGAAGCAGTATGGCTCATGTGGATCTCAACTTGAAAGTTTAAAGTATAAATTTCCTGAAACGTCCGTGGAATTATGATTCTTGCTAACTAAGGTTTTTTTATTTGTGGATATTAGTCAATTATCAGACATGGAGACTGTAAAAGGAAGAGAGAGCATTAGAAGTTATGGATCCCACATTGGAGGGCAGTTATTGGTGCGAGGAAGCGATTAAAGTGATTAAACTTGGTCTTCAATGCACTCAAGCAACTGCAGCGTTGCGGCCTTCAATGTCCCCCGTGGTGTCGATGCTGACGAGTGAAGGAGAACATCGTTCTTCGCCTACAACGCCCGCTTTCATAGATCTGGATATTGTAGCAGCACCTCTCCAGCTTCAACGTCCTAGAGTTATTGGCGCTCACAAAACATCAAGCATTGCAGCAGCTTTTACAATGGCTTCCGATATCCATTCTGGAGATGTGGATCCTTCATGAGGCACCCCGGAGCCGAGGTGAAAATCAGCTAATATGAAGAGGTGAAAATAAGCCAATGCCTCTTCGCATTATTTTTTCAGTTTAATTCCACCAAATATAGTAATTGGTACTTCTTAAATTGCCCGTATGCTTCACAGAAGAGTTAAGTTGGGAGTTGTCTATAATGCGACTTTTTGGAGATTCCGGTGACGGAATCCGGCGAAAGAAATTGAGGTTAAATCTTGATTTGTTGCAGTTAAAATGGTTTTTTAACTGCATATTTGGATTCAGCACCCTAGAAAACCCCTGGGAGGCTTTCATTGTGCAGAAACTAACTATCAAACTTGCGATTCCAATAAATTCCTGCTGGATTTCGACCGGAAAAACCCGCCGGAAAAGCTTTCAAAAAGTCGCGTTATAGACAACTGCGTTAAGTTGTACCAAAGCAATGAGTGGATACGCCACGCCCTTGTTAGGTACAGATAGGACAAATGGGTTTATCTATTTTCTACCAAAAATTTGTGAGTGTGGCATTTCTTGGAGTCGGAAGAAGAGTTATGGTGTACTAAACCGAGGAGTGTATAACCCACTGCTCGAAAGGTTGGTCAAGCAACAAATAACAAATAGGTTGATCTATTTCCCAGCAAAAATAACATATGATGGAGTAATTTTTGGTAGTGTAGTTTTTGCTGGGTGATTCTTACTTGTGATATGCAAAATAGGAAAGTGTTGGTCAAGCAACAAATAACAAATAGGTTGATCTATTTCCCAGCAAAAATAACATATGATGGATTAATTTTTGGTAGTGTAGTTTTTGTTGGGTGATTCTTACTTGTGATATGCAAAATAGGAAAGTTTGGGTTCAAAATTTGGTTGAGAAGATTATTATATAATTGGTTGAATTAACGCAAGTCATTAGGGTCATCTATAGTGAGACCATTTATATTCTAAATGTAAATGTAACACGAGATTGTATAATTTAATACATTTTTCATCCCTTGATTTTTTTGATCCTTGTATTTTTGCTTCATAGTTTTTCATATCATAACAATTAATAAAACTTCTGAATACTAGTGGGTATGTGAGTGGGCGAAAGAGAGCATGTGGTCTGTCTGCATGCGTAAGTGTATCTTACGTTTGCTACTGACGGGTGAAGAGAATGCTGTGATATGACAAGACATTGAGGTATAAGAACGTGTTGGTGAATAGGATACACCTTTCATAATTGTAATCTGGTAAAGATACGCTTACCGGGAGGGAGAAGGTTTTGTCTAGGATCGAGAAGGAAAAATGAATCTAGGAGGAGGGCTTTCCTACGACTAAAAGATGCACGAGAAGAAGCCGACCCATGTGGCATGATGTGTAAGAGTGACGGTGGCATTGAATAGAGTTGGAAGCCCACGCTGAGAAATCTATTGGCTTAACCAAGAACAGGAAGAGGAAACAAAATGTAGAGTCAAATTCTATAAACAAAATGTGGTGAGTGTTTAAATTAATATGAAAGTTTGGAGCTAAGTGGAATGAAATAACGTCAAAGTGTGGAAAATCGTTTTTCTATTTTATGAAGTGTTATATGTAAAGTCCACAAAATTCCATGGAGAGTTAGAAGTTATTTTTATAAAAAAATGATCATTGAAAAAAAAATGTTAGTATTGATATCAAAGTGATGTAGTGATATCAATTCATTAAAGTGACGGTATCTTGGTTTAGAGGAGGAAACCTCAAAATTAAATGAGTATAATTGAAATGGTCGAGACACTCGAGACCACCAACAATGGGTTGGTCAAGAAATCATTCAATTCTATCCCTTCTTTTTGGATAGTGATAAGTTTTTTATTCTTAATGGGTTCAATAATGGAACATGGCTAATTTTTGAAATGTAACCATCGTAGGTTTGGACATATATTGACAAGGTTTGGGTTTATTAAAATAATATATATTGAAAAATGGATTTTTTTTTAAATGTACAGAGAGCAAAAATAAAGTAAAGTACAGATTTGAGATGTGCAAGGTTGGTATAATAATTATTAGGAAGAAGTTGAAAAAAAGGTTTGTATAATAATTATTATGACGAAGTTGAAAAAAAGGTGTTGGAATAGTGATCATTAGTTTTGTTTTCTGGTTTCCATCTTATAGAGTCGATGGTTTTATTTCTTATTCAGAGTTTACAATAAAGTTAAATAAGGTTTATTTTAATTAAAATGAAGTATTTTGCATGCTCGTTGTATTATTTCAAATGAGGTAATGATGTGTATATGTTATCATGAGTGTATTTTTAGTTGTACGTGATACCTTAGAAATTTTTGATCCCATAAAAGTCTAATCATAGACAAGTTCTTTTCCCTTGGTCTTTGGTAAGCCCTATTAAGTTAGGTTGCACATGTAGTAATTATGTAGCGTTTATCATCTTATGCATAGGGAAGATAGTAATTGTGTAGCCTTTATCAACTTATGCATAGAGAGGATATGATACCAAGCCATGGAATTAATCACTAGGGAGTTTTGATCTCGTAAAAGGCTAGGTATGAAGTTCTTTTCCCTTGGTCTTTTGTAAGCCCTATTAAGTTAGGATGCACATGTAGTAATTATGTAATGTGTATCTTCTTATGCATAGAGAGGATATGACATCAAGTTGTGGAATTAATCACTATGGTAGGTATGAGGGTGTCAAGTGTAGTCATGTGCTAGCTTGACGTGAAATTGTAGAAGTTGAGTCTCCGATTAAGGGGGAAAATGAGATAGATAAATATTAGAAGGTTGGGGCCAAGTTATAATGAAGAGATAATTTAATATATTGAAGAATCATGTGGGTGAAAAGGATTTCAGAAAACTAGCAAGTATAAGGGGTGGTATTCATGTATCTTGAAAGATAGATTAATTTTTTATATGGACATTAATGATTAGTTACTCACAGGAAGAAGGAAAGTACAAAAAGGAAAAAGTAGATGAAGCTCCATGATAGAAGAAGATGATTAAAGGAAGAATAATACAACAACAAAGAGAATGATAAAAGAAGATGATGAGAGAGAGAATGATGTAGTGGTCAATATGGCAAGATGAAAAAAGATGATACATAAAATGATGTAACATCATGGGAGAATGGATAATGAAAACAAAGAGAAGAAAGAAATATGTGAACATGTAGGTATGAAGAAGAAAGACGAGAAACAAGATATGAATAAAAATACCATGTAGATGTTGATGTAGTAAATCCTTAAAAAGACATCCCTGAAATGTTTTATGGTTCGTAAATTTTTTGGATAATGGAAATGAAATGATCTAGATTTTTTTTTTTTTTGTTATGGGCTAGATTGGATTGGATTGGATGGAAATTTGAATTGCATGTATGTAAATCAATGATGATGTAATGTTGACAAAGCATGTATATCATTAAAAAAAATTCTGTTGAAAATTTTTGAGGTACCTTAAAAATCTCTTTGTAAACACTACTTTGTAAAGGAAGGTTCATTGTCATTGGAAACCATTGGTGTTTGTGGTATGTAGAAACCACTTGAAGTATTGAGGAATGGGATGGTCAAGAGTAAGCCATTATAGAAACTCATAGGTGTAAGGGTTATAGGTCATCCAAATAAAATAAAAAATGATGATTGATCTTAATGTAGGGGGCACATAAACAATTTAAGTTTTTGCATAAACGAGATAAAAGTGAAGAAGTTCAAGAATGAAAATATAGAAGACTAAATAAAAGTCAAAGTTAAGTGAAGATGCAAAGCATTGAAGATGAAGATGAAGTAGATAGGAGTTGAATAATGCATTGAGATCACTAATATCAGGTATAGGGTAGTATGTTAGAGTAACTTATGCTTGTGATACATAAAATGAGGGAAGTAAAAAATAAACATTTGATTGAGAGGATAATTATATAGTTCGTTAAACTAAATAAATCATTATGGTTACCAATAATTATATATAAAACCATTGTACTCTCAATGTAACACACAGGATAGTATAATTTAATAAAGTTTCCCCTCAAGATAGTATAATTTAATAAAGTTTCCCCTCAAGGATTTTTGATCCCATAATCTTGGGATATTTCTTCGCATCTATTTAAATGTGTTTGTTATAGTTTATGAAATTGGGGTCTTGAAGTTGTTTGGCTTCTTTTATCTTTCAACGCGAAAACAGGGTCTTTATGGAGAAAAGTATAACCTTGAAGCAGTTTGGTTCATCCCTTTCATATTAATAATGTGAGAACTCGATCTTTGCTCTGATGGTGTAGAAGGGTTCGATTGCAGGCTTTCCTTCTTTCCTCTACTGCAAGCAGCAACAATTGTGTGAAAAAATCACGCAGTGACACCCAATAATATAGTGGATGACAAATAAATATGATTACCCTAGTTGGGCCCCAATGATTAGACCATTAATCGCGCATTCCACGTGTCGGATGACTCCATAAAATCAACTAGATTTACAAAATTAATAAGTTTGGTGCTATAACTCCATTCTGCAAAGCTCCTTCAAATTATAGGAGCACTTCCACTCATCAAATTATAAAATATTGTGAAGCCTTTCCTTTATGCTCGATAGAAGTGTGGTGGTTGTTAGATTATCTTTATGCTTGATAGAAGAGTTAGGGTGTACCAAGCCAATTACCTGATACGCCACTCATTGTTTGGTACAGATAGGGTAAATGGGTTTATGGTTGAGATAGTGGAAGCCACTAAACACTGGGTTGGTCAAGAAATATTTTAATTCTATCCATTTTTTTGATAGCGATGTGTTTTTTTATTCTTAATGTGTTAAACAATGGAACATGTCCTATTTTTGAAATGTATCCATGGTATGTTTGGAGATATATTGGCAAAGCCGGCTTAAGTTTATATACTCAAAATAATATATATTGAAAGAGTGTTTATTAAATACACGAAGAGAAAAAAAAAATTTAGGTGCAAATTTGAGATGTGTAAGGTAGGTGCAAGATGTGCAAGGTTTGTATGGTAATTATTGTGGTTGAAGTTGAAGAAAAAGGTGTTGGACTAGTAACCATTAGTTTTTTTTCATGGTTTCCATCACATAGAGTGAATGACTTTATGTCTTATTTGAAGTCTACAAAAAAGTTAAATGAGGTTTTATTTCAAGGAAGCATTTTGCATGCTTGTTGTACATCATTTGAAATGAGGTAATGATGTGTATGTGTTATCAAGGGCATATGCTTGGTTTTACCTGACACCCCACAAATTTTTGATCTCGTAAGAGTCTAGGCATTAGTGTCTCATAAGTCCTATTAAGTTAGATTGCACATGTAGTAATTATCTAGTGTGTGTAACATACCCAACTCCTCAAATATTGTTAGAGGGTGGGTCCTACTAGACACAACACCCCACTTACCTTCTTCTGGATATTCCCCGAGGGTTCACTTTAGTTATTGATAGGGCCACTGTACCAGGATTATAAGGATGGTGGGGCCACAACACCACCTCCTCATTGCTCTGCACTTCGAGTCTTGACTGCCACCACAACCTATCCCATGTCATTCTAATTCCTTCATATTGATGCCTTCTTCATTGCATCTCTTTACTTTTTTGGGGTCATAGCGTTGGGTTGACTTGGACGACATATCCCTTCTCCATTAATTGGATACAAACTCTTCCAACGTGGTGTGACTTATATCATCCCACAAGTCTCCTCTCAATGCTTACATTTTTTTGATACCTAATCTTTGGGATTAGGAAAATCTATGTAAATATTGTAAATAGAAAAATAAAGGAAGCTGGAAGACTAATAAACATTGGGAGATGAAACACAATAGACTCCCTCTCCTTATATAAATTCATATTCTCTCTTAATGTAAAACACAATTTTATTTGCGGAGTTACTCCTAACCTGACATGGTAGCAGAGTCAACTCCCAAATTAATTTTTTGTGTTGTAACTCTTGCAAATTCTGTCATTATCCTCTGTCCTTTCATCAATTACAAACCCAGTTGAATGGGTGGCAAAAAAACATGAGAAAAGAAGGACATATTTCCTAAAAAGAATAGCCAATTCTGGAGGTCAAACCCAATTCCAAAGTCGATGCCCAAAATCAACGTTACAAGCTAGCAGTTGATACAATGGAGGAGGCCTATCGCAAAAGATAGAAAAAGCTTGTGGGCTCGTAATATTCACTAAGAGAGAAAGGAGATGAAGCATTTTGAAAGGAGTTAAGCCATTAAAGGCTCATGGGGACAATGAACTCATGTTGGGGTCTCTTGTATGTACACTATATTGGAGACAAAGCAATCAAATTTCTATGTATGGCTCAGTGATTCATTTGTAGGTTGCGTTGAAACTGTATTGATGTTAAATAGTGCTCTTCATTTTTGCATTGAACGATGGTGAAGTCGACATGAATGTTGGTGAACTTTGTATTTGGTCAAAACTCTTGTTATGAGCATTGAAGCTTATGTCTGGTATGTGTTGTTCCATATTGCTGTGCGTTGAATTTTTTCTGAAGGATTGAATTTTTATGTTGACGATGTTGTAAATCCATCAACCAAGGGGTCTCCCCGATGTGAAGTCCCAATTATACCTCACACCGTTTGGTGTAGGAACCCCATTCGAAATATCAGCTTGGTTGCCATTAAAAAGAAAGAAGGTGTGCGTAGTGATTTTTTAGTTGTAAATGTGTTAAGGTTCTTCTATTGCGGGGAGGGGAGAAAAGTGACCCTCTAAGTGAGAGGCACCCATGAAGAGACACAAATGAACCGAAAGGATCTGTCTAACATCCAATGGAATAGTCCACATAGGATGCATCGGTCGTTACAACCAACAAATGAAGAAAGATCTTCCTAATATCCTGCAGAATAGTCCACAAGGATGGGACAACAATAATAACCATTACAACACATTCTTAAAAAGATAAGTACTAAAATAACCGAAATAGTTCAAGTATCTTAGCACATGTGAAAGAAAACATGAAATACAAACATCTGCATAATATTCTTACAAAAATTTATAATCCATGCATGAAGAATGTGTTGGCCTTGAATGCTTCTGTTATTAAGTAAAAGTTTCAGGACACATGTTTACAATGTACATCACTAGCTCCAGTAGTAGAACATTGGAGCGACTCCTTTCTCCTCAAAGAACTAGTTTATCTCTCTAATGCCTTGCAAGAGGAGCCAAGGTGAAAATTCCTTTGCTCATACGATGAGGGTGTATATATAACCAAGGGGTGATGCTTCACCCTCCTTGTGACTCTTTGACTACCCTCATGACTATTTGACTTCCTATGACATTTCAACTTACGTGACTCTTCATGTTCCATGTGTGTCCCTTAGATTTCCACCTTACAATACATTTGAATATACATGATTGTGGTAGTGTTTTTGTGGCAACAATGCACCAAAAGACACCTCCTTAACAATTGATTATTCGCTGCAAAGGATCACTGGAAGAATTGGTGTTGTTAGGGACATACTTAAATAAACACAATATTGTAAATAGTGGAAACAATGCAAACATAAACATAAACTAAACAAAGAGGTAAATACACAAACAATGCTCAAATGGAAAAAATAGATCAATAAGACAATGGAAAAATCTCCCTTTATTGGCTGCTGGTAGTAGAGGTTGAATACAATAGATGAATCTTAGAAACTTGAAGAGAATTTTTTGAGCTATGGTGCTAAAAAATCCTCAACAAGGGGGTTTCTTTTGCTCCATCTCTTTGCAAGTTTCTACTCTCTCTCAAAGAAGTATGATGACTCTCTAGTGGTGGATTCCTATTTTCTCACTAGGATGATGGATTGCTTAGAATAAATATGGCCAACATGCTAATGCTCTTCACTTTTTTGGCTTCAAAAATGTAATGGTGGTTTGCTTAGATAGCAGTTTGGTGAGCATAACAATGTCTCATATTTTGGCTATCGAATGCCCTATTTATATATAATTTTTTGAATCCGTCTTCCCCCTCTTGGTTCATGCATGATAATGACACGTGAGTAGGATAGGATGATTCCATTGAGGGCTACATATCTTCAAGGCAACTCAAATTTAGCTATACTAGATTGAGCTTATGTTAGAGAATTGGCCCCAAGTGTGTAGAGTGGTCCTGGATCGCTGAGTCATCCTTTTCTGCAACTGTGTGGCTGTTGGCTTGAGGGGGCCTAACCCAGGTTCATTGTTAATTAGGCAAAAAAATCCCTACACTATTGGCCCTTTCGGCATCATCCTGTGGAGTGTGGACCAAAGTCTCACCCGAAGCAGTATGGGGGGATGCTGGAACCAAGTTCCCGCACCTTGAGATGGTTGTGATGTTGTTTGATCTCTTATATCCCTGCTTTCACAGGTGATCTCGCTCTAGGGCTTGTAAGACAAACCCTTCTATTCTGGCTTTCAATACCTTCACGAAAGTATATGATCGACATTTGTGCATCCGTAACTTGGGGCTCAGGTACTTTCACACTATTATGGCAGCGCGCAGTGTAGATTCCTTAATTACCCTAAGTGATTTGCTTATTTTGTCAAATAATTAAAGTTATCATTGCGTAATCAGATATTCGTAATTGCGTTTAGTTATTCAATGTAACTGTATTCATTCATGCATCATAGAAGCATAATAAAGGAAATTCATACACAAAATATCCAAACTAATCAATAGAACAAATACACAGAAATTGTAGAATAACTCATTTTATTAATATCTTCCAAGTGTTACATACTCTGTTCACCCTGTGCACACAGCTGTAGGGATCTGTGCACTCAGTTACGGAATTCTACACTACAACCCAAGACTTAGATTTCTTACTCTCAAGCTATGACTCTCGTTCTCGTTTTTCTTTCTTTTTCTTAACTACTTAGAGCTTATCTCTTTTTGTACAATTCCATGGTCTACGGACCATGGGTAGACCTCTTACAACCAACTTTACTTTACAAAACTAAGGGCAAGATACCCTTTGTGACACATAACACCTTCGCGCTCCATGACCACAAAATGCAGAGTCTTTGCAATAATATTTCAAAAATTTGACTTAAGCATGGGCTTTTAGCCCCAAAACTACCCTTGGGGGATCCCGCTCCCAACAGGCCCCAAACATAGACATCATGACTCACCCTCGAGTCACTCAGTATGCGCGGAGATCTTTGCATGAAGCCTGTCTAGCTTGACCTTGATGACCGCAACTTCGGATGTGCATGGAGCTACTGCCTGCTTCGCATCTTCGACTGTCTTCTCAGTTATTTCCCCTCCGTTGTCAGCCTAAAGCTGTTGTTACATCGCTTGCAGAGTTGCAAGCTTGCCTTCAATGTTTCCTTTGACTGCATAAGCTTCCTCCAGCCAGGGCTTTAGTTGCGCCTTTAGCACTACTTCCTTGTGTAGAGCTGCGTCCACCTATTCCTTTAGCAACTTAGCTAGCCTTTGTGTTAGCGCGACGGTTTGCATTGTGCCCTTAACTTTGTCATAATACTGTTGGAGTTCGCGTGCTTCAGTCTCTAGCCTCTAGATGTTTCCTCTTGCAAGCCAGTCAAGACCTAAAATGATTGTTTGAACAACTGTGTGCAGTCAACTACTGCACTCTACACTGCTGTGATTGCTTCTGTGACAGCGACCGCTCGCTGTTCCTTTATGTCTAGTGGTGTTGAAGGTTGAGCCCTCAACTGGAGCTATGTAATCTGGAGTTTCAGCTTCAACTAAACCTATGCCATCTTTGTATGAGTGTCGTGCACCCCTGTGGCCACTTTATAGATGCGGACTTGACTGGCTCCTCCTCCAGAATGGCCAATTCCGGGACCATTCTCCAGGCCTCCTCCACGACCTGGATGATCTTCTTGCTCTAGCTAGTCGCCTCAACCTCGGTAGCGATGGAAGCATTCCTCTGTAAGGCCATCTACTCATTTTTTATTTTCTGTTCACTAATCACTTGGAGGGTGCAGTGCTCGCGGGCCCTCATCTCTGCAATTACTCCATCTTGCAAGAGATGGAGTCCTTTACATGGGAACGCTGCCAGGTTCAATCCCACTCCCTTCAAGGCACTAACAGTGGGCTTGTCAGCCTCATTTTCTGTTGTCAGTGCTCCATCTAGATGCACTAGCGCACTAGAAGTCTTCGTGCACAGCATATCGACAGCCTCTGATGTGCCGATAGCCAAGCTGGTATACACCATACTAACTTGTGACGTGCGGTTGTGCAACTCCTGCAGTCCAGTCTGGATGGCCCCTAGGATGATCTGCTATTTCTTTTCAAATTGCTATAGGGCCTCCATGATGACATCTCTGATTGTGTCACCGATGTCGTATAAATCTCCCTCCATTAGTGTGATAGTGTCCAGTGAGGTCTTGGTCACCTTGGATTTCTTTCTGGACCCTCCCTTTTCCAGCTCTCTTGGGCACTTAATGCGGTCGAACATCTCCTGAGTGTCTGCTTCATGCTGCTCTGTCCTCTTCTTCGGTTTTAGGTGAAGGTGACCGCATGCCTTTGTTAGAGCCCTGTTCTGTGCCACTTGTCTATTTTCCTGCCTCCTTTCCTGTCTGTTCTGCCTTGGCCTTCTCAGTGATCTCCTTCTTCCACTTTTCGACCAGCTGTGCCATCTTCAGCTTGGCCTCA
Organism: Pinus tabuliformis; assembly: GCA_031772625.1. Taxonomy (NCBI): domain Eukaryota; kingdom Viridiplantae; phylum Streptophyta; class Pinopsida; order Pinales; family Pinaceae; genus Pinus; species Pinus tabuliformis. The sequence goes on along the minus strand of CM062817.1, from coordinate 1,972,789,172 downwards.
TCCTTCTTCTTTTGTGTTGCAGACTTGCTTCCACCCACCTCCAAGTCCATGGTGGTGTGTCACTCCGTCGGCCATTTATCCAACACCACATTGATGGCATCATCTATGGCTTGGTATACCAAATTGTACCACTTCTGCGCAGGGTCCTTCCATGCCCTGATTGATATCCGATGGAAATCATATTTTAATTAAGCATAGATCTGCAAGTTAGCATATACTGCGGGTGACAATCACATCTTGCGATTGATAGCAATCTTGATATTCATTTCCATCAAGATCCAGCAGATCTTGTTGTCCCGAACGTGCTCCGCGTCCTTGGTCGCCCACAGTGAAGCATACTTCCTTGCTTCAGGAAGGTCCGATGCGACCGAGGGGAATTGGCTCTCTTCTAGTAGCTCCCCTGTTACGAGTAAAATTGATAGCAAGAGCCACGTGTAGTGGAACGTCTTTCTTTGCTCTTGCGCTTCACGATAGTTTGCTAGGAACTCTCTGCGAAGGTAGTCCAACCAGTTAAATTGGACTCCTTCTGCACACTGTTGTCTGAGTACGACGATAGGCGCCATCACCTCGTTGACGCAACACTTCCACATCACCTTCCCTACAAGGATCTACATTGTGACCTTCATAACAGGGTCATAGATGCTGGAGACAGCGTACAGGTGCGGCTTCTTCACCAATTTGAACTTATCTTTCATTGATTCTATGAGTGCTAGCTCCCCACCCTTGCCACCAAAGATCATAGTTATATTTTCGACTATATACGGTAGTCGTGTTATGCAATGAATCAACATATCGGTGATAGGTATCGAATCCTCCAGCCACACACACCCATCATGCACCAAGCACAACAACTACTTGATGACTAAAACTATCACGGGGGTGCGGTTATAGTGTCGCACCCAGAGTAGGTTGAGTAATCCTGCCTTCTCTACTCCTCTGAGCCACTTCCGTGGGTCCAGTGCAGTTATCCCCATATTTGTGTCTATGATGTGGTGCATCTACTATTCCGCTAGGTGTGGGAACTTCTCATGGTCTGCCAAGTCCCAGTCTTTGAGCTTCAAAATCGGTACCTATGCCAAATGTGGACTGTCAAAAGTGATCTCATCTAGTAGAAATGGGGTTTGCAAGGGAGTCTTACTTTCATCATTGTCCTTTGGGACCTTGGACGTAGGCTTGCGTGGAGGGACATACTCCGACAACCGTGTAATAGGGTCCCTTCGGCCTTTGGTCTCTCTCTCCATTTCCTATGCTGACTCCTCTACTACTTGCTATGCATTGATAAACTTTTGGGCACAGACATGATCTTCTGTAAGAATTCTTGTGTGTCCGCCGACAAAGTTGCAAATACCCAGAAACTATCAGAAGCTTGTATTGCTCACGATTTATAGGCACTTGAGAGCTCAAGTGCTAAATACTCAAAATTCCAAGTGTTTTTCGTTGGGCAGCCACTTGTAATTTATAGGGAAATTTGAATTCAAATTCGACTATTCCACCCGAAATCGGTTCATTAATGTCAGATTGGCGACAGATTTTGAAGGATCTAAGCCATAAATTTTGTCTTAAATGTTGGCTGCCTGCTCCATTTGGCCTCACTTCTTCCATCTTTGCATGAACAATGATTTTAACTGTCACTTTCCAGTCGACTTGTGTGATTTCTCCTTGGGTAGCGCAACTCCCTCTGTGTTGTTGCGGATCTAGTGACACGTCCTTGCTTCGCACCATCTTCCAATCGCGTAGCTCCCCAACTCGGGCAGTGTAGTTTATAGTCTCGTGCCTCCTTTTAGCTGCCTGGAGCACTAATACTGTGCTACTTTCATTTAGTCACATGGCCGGACCACTGGTGTATGGCTTCAAGCGACTACCATTCACCTTTCCTGGGAAGGGTTCTCCATTTAATTTGACCAGCTGTACCACTCCTTTTTTGGTAATCTCCTTAATAGAATAAGGCCTTAACGAGTGCATCTTGAATTTTCCTGGAAATTTGTCAAACTTACTATCATACAACAAAACTAGATCATTTACCTTAAATGTGCGCAGCTTGATGTGTCGATCATGCCATACCTTTTCACGCTGCTTTTGGACATACTGGTGAAATCCAACCAAAAATATTTCATCTTCAAGCTCATCTAGCTGCGTGAGCCTCTCTGTTGTTGGGAAAAGTATCCAATACGGAATGACCCTATCCCACTCTAAGGGTGATAGTACCTCAGCAACAACTGAATGCAAAGCTATTCAAGATTACTTCTTTATGAGATGAGAGAGAGAAAAGAAGGATGATCTACTAACCGTTATCTTGCGCTAATAGTCGATCCAATCCTCACTCCTTACTGCTTGCTCCTAGCTCCTTGCTCTTTCACCAGCCCAGCTACACAAAGATCCTGTAAAAGCACAAAGAAAGGAAACTACAAGAAGCATACATCCATAACTGATTCAAGGATTAGAATAAATCAAATATACAAGCATCAATTCGCCATAGAGACACATGCATATAGAAGAACCTCAAATACTTTATTAATAGAAGAAGTAAAGTTCTGAGGGTGTTACAACCATAATAGGCCCAATCCAGCAACACCTCCCAGCAGAAAGAAATCTCCTCTTCACCTCCTTCAAAGCAATCACCCAATAGTTCTATACTCAAACCAACAGCACTTCCTTACTTGCACCAAATTCCAGCCTCCCCTAGACCTCATGAGAGAGCTCTATATATAGAAGTTTTGGAGAAAGCATGAGTGAGCTTGAGACTGACATGAAGCTGACTAGTGTCCTCTCCTACTTCAGTTAATCTTCAATTCTTGAGTCCACTTGGAGTCTCTTGCCTCCACTTGGAGACCTAGATCCTCTTACTCATCACAAGGCGAAATCCTTGACCCAAGTGTCAGTTTGGAAGCTTCCTGGGCAATTGACACCTTGCAGAATGACTGTGCCACTTGGCCAATCTCGCCCAGCGCAGGTAGCCTTCATTAGATTTGACATTCAGCGCAGGTACAGAGTGGAGCAGTTGACATTCAGCACAGATGCTCAGTGGAGCAGTTGACATGATCCAGAAACAGCTTGTTTTTGAGTGTTTTCAGGTGGAGAACTGATTTTCGGTGCTGTGGTTTGCTGACCTTGTTCCTCTAGGGGTAGGAACAACATGTTTAGGGACTTTGGATCCCTTAGATTATTGACATTTAATGCTTCATGCTGTTAGGCACAAAAATGTCTATAACACTCTCTTCCAGGGCTCTATGATCCATCATACCTGTGAGCGCTACTATGCATAGACTAGGCTTGAGGTATTCCATAGGCATTACAACTTCCACAACATAGACAAGCCTAAAAGGGGTTTGTCCTGTCAACTTCTTGCATGTTGTTCGATAAGCCCACAATACTGCAGGTATGCGTAGGTCCCAATCACTTCGCTGAGTAGTACAAACCTTGGTCAGTGCGTTTTCAAGCACTTTGTTGAATGCCTCCAATGTCCTGTTAGCCTGTGTGTGATAAGGTGTGATCTTCTGGTGATATACCTGAAATTCCTCCGTGAGTTTGCGGATCGTCTACTTCAGGAAGGGCGTACCACGATTACTCATCAAGATCCTTGGACATCCAAATCATGTCAGTACATTCTCAAAAAAGAACTTCACGGTTGTCACACCCGTGCAATCCTTCACCAGATGAGCTTCTACCCAACAAGTCAAATACTTCGTCGCAGTGATAATGTACCTTGCTCCTATCTTCCCTTGTGGCTGAATGGGTCCTACGAAATCTATTGCCCACTTCTTGAAGGGTTGCAACGTCATTTGTGGATTCAAAGCAATTTCATCCCCCCGCGATGGCCTGCCCATTCTTTGACATACATCACACACATTGCAATATGATTTTGAATCATGATGAAGGGTTGGCCACCACAACCTTGCGCATAGAATCTTCTGCGTGATTTCTCTCCCTACATAATGTCTTCCTCTAGCAGCCCCATGAGCATCCATGACGATGCTGCCTCATTCAAACTCAGGTACATACCATCACAATATCTCATCAGTCCCCATCTTGTATAGATGGCCAGCAATGACAGAGAAATCTATCGCGCTCACCACTAATTCCTTCTTTTGCTGGATAGAGTATGCTTTGGTTGTAGTTCATGTTGTTAGGAAGTGTATTATATCCTCAAAATTACCATCTGTGACACATACTGCAAAAACTTGCACGTCAGGAAATCCTTCCTCCAAGTTAGTAGGTTCCTCCCCTGTTTCGATGCGTGATAGATGGTTTGGTCCCGCGTTCAATCGTCCAGGCTTCACAGCAACTTCAAAATCGTACTCTTGAACAATAAGAGCCATCTGTAGATTCGTCCCCCCAACACAGGCTCATTGACCAGGTACTTCAGCGTGGAGTGATTTGTATACATCTTAAAATGGCCTCCTAGCAAGTAGTGCAGGTACTTTTGGAGTGCATACACCATAGCTAGCCCCTCCTGTTAAGTAATAGAATAGTTCTTCTCTGCTTTGGATAATCTGTGGCTTGCGAACACGATAGGATGGTCCAAACCTTCTCCGCCAGCCTATGTTAGTACTACCCCCAACACTATACATGACGCATCGACATGTACATGAAACTCTTTCTTCCAGTTTGGGAAGACTAGAATTGGTGCGGTAACCATCTTTTCTTTCAATATATCCAAGCTTTTCTTATAGTCATCGTTCCAGCAGAACGTGACATCCTTCTTAAACAATTTTTTCCATAGGCGTGGTGATCTGGACATAACTTTTGATAAACTTTTTGTAATATCTCATATGTCCGAGAGTAGCGCGCAACTGTTTCGCACTCCTCGACGTTTCTAAGTTTAGAATCATCACGATCTTCATGGGGTCTACCATCAACACTTGTCTGCAAACCACATGCCCCTATAGGTTCCCAAAAGGAATGAGAAATAGACACTTCTTGAGGTTGAGCATGATTTGGTATCTTCAACAGGTATCCAGCATCAAGTGCAAGCTCGCTACACAGAATTTAACCAACCAAAATACAGTCCAGTCATTAAAATAGACCTCTAAGAGGTTATGAATATATTCCTTGAATGCCACAAAAACCACACACAAAAAGATGGCTGGTGCATTCCTTAATCCAAATGACATGATAGTATATTGAAAGCAACCCCACTCAGTCACGAATGATTCATGATTGCACTCCAAATCGAACTCAACCTCTTTTGTCAGGGCTTTTCCAACCCATGTACTATCTTCTGGTTGTTTCCCCTTGTCATCTCCTGTCGCAATTCCACTCCTGAGCACTATATTTATGTTTGGACCTCCCTCTCGCAGCTCAGACATCATCATCTTCAGGTTCTAAGTAGGCGGAGGTGGTAGCACCCCTTTGTCACATATCCTAGCTATCAGCATAAGATAGTCTTCTGTTTCATGATCAAACAACGTGCAATACTTGCGCGATGGACGCGTTGGATTAGTGAAATCGCGGGCATAGTGTCATGGTCCTTCACAATTGTAGCAAATCAACTATCCTCGACCTCTACCAGGTCTTCCTATGCCTCGACCTCATCCGCACCCCTGAAATCCTGTCCATGCCATCCCTGCATTCTGGTCAAGGGGCCGTGTTTTGGATTGAACCCCATAGGCAGGAGTTCTATCCATCATCAATTCATAGTTCCTGCAAGTATTCTCATCTTGTCCTACCGACCTACAAAAGTTGCAAAACAACTATTGCGGTGCTTGTACATACTTCTGTAGAAAGTGACAATTATCCGTGGCATGTTTTCCAGCTACTTGACCGATAGAACACCATAATGCAGGCCCCGTGCTAGGTCCTACTTGAGCTTCTGGCCTTAGAGGCATTGGTTCCACTCTTGCAATGTAATTTGCAAAGACCGGGAAATGGTCTTTGTCATGACCCTGACTCTTGCATTTCAAGCACCATACCTGTTATAGAAATTTTTGGGCACTGCAACCCCAAGCATAAAATTTCCATAAACCAAGGGCTCCTAAGTCCCTAAAAGTGTTTTTCCAACCCCTAAAGGAACAAGGTCAACTGATTACAACTTCTCCCAGAAGTTCTCCATGAAAAACTACTCAGAACTTGTCAAAACTGGATCATTTCACCTGCTCCATAGGCAAAGTGCATTGCATCTCACCTAAATACACACAATGGTTGCGTTGCATTTCAAAAATCCCTTCCATGGGGTGCGATGGGCGAGAAGATACAAATGGCAGTGTCAATCCGCGAGGTGGAGAAGCATGGAATCTTCCAGAAACTTCTCCTGTGACACTTGCCTCTCTGAATTCGACCAGGGATGAGTAAGAGATCATCAATCTCCAAGTGGAAGCAAGAAATATCATAGGGAAGACACTAATCAAATCACAAGCTGACTCATCTCCCTTGCAGACATCTATATATGCATCCCTCATCCCAGAGATCTAGAGGCTAGAATTTTGCATCTTGTAAGGAATTGTTGTTGGTTTCTTGAGGCAACATCATAGTGTTGGGTGATCTAAGCTTTGCATGAGGTGAAGAAGGGCTTACTTGCTGAGAGGATGATGCTGGGTCAGAACAACTGGTTGTAACTCTCTTGTCTCTTTCTTGATTATCAATAAAGCTATTCAAGTTTTCCTCCATACTCTTGTGTAATTTATGTTTTGTGCATTTGTATGGTCAATTTACATCTGATCCTAGATTGTTTATGATAACAGATCCATGTTCTCGTATAGTGTTATGCTACTTTGATTCTACAGGTACTCTGTGAAGCTGGGTATACAAGAAAGCAAGTAGAAAAGGACTATCAGAAGAGAGAGGAATCGAACAAGGAACCAAGCGCAAGATAGAGGTTGGTCTCCTTTATTCTTCTCTCATCTATCTTTCATAAAGGAAAACGAAAGTAGTTTCACTTTGTTTGTTTCTAAGGTAGCTACCCGCCTTAGTGGGATTAGCAGTTCTACATAGACACTTTTCCCTGTAACAAAATGGCGACTCCACTGGGGAGCGACTAGGTTGTTTGTTTATCTACATTTGTTTACTTTATAAACTTACAGACGGAGCTTGAAGTTGAGCCAGGAAGCCTTCGAACTGTATTTTCTATGCAAATGCAAAGTAGATAAATGCCGCTTCAGTCAATCTCTGGGTTTTGTTTATGAATAAAACAACTGATTTACAAAGTCTCTAATTTCCCTTGTGGTGGCTCTAGTAACCTCCTTAGATCTACCCTTGTGATTGATTTACTGATTACCACCTGCTCGGCCAAAATCCCTGAACTGTACTGCAAACTGTGACCCGAAACCCAATCAAAGTCTCATCCCTGGTCCAGCGCACTGTCTGTTATGTGAATCTCAAATTCAGCGCACTTCCCGAGTGTAGTAGGTGTGTTGCATTTCAAATTCACTGTGTTACAGGTGCGCTGATCAGACAAGGCCTTGTTACTAAATTTTGGTTTCTGTGTTCACTCTTTTTAGATCTATTGAAGAGTTTTGCTGCCTGTAGTTAGTACACCTCTGTTTGAAACCCCTTTCCTTGCTGTTATTCCGCCTCCATTGTGCAAAGAACTGCAAATGTTTTTATGTATTTGTTGAGTCATTTTCAATTCTCCCTTACAAAGAAGTAACGTAATTGTACTGTCGTTTCTTGATTTGAAAGTGTCGCAAGTGTCGTTTTTAGTCATAGAAGAGAGTCTGATTGCTCTTGATAGTCAATTACCCTGTTACTATTGTATTTGATCTGGATTAGTAGTTTTTTCTAGTGTCTAAAGCAAGTTTTCATTTCCAAATCGTAAAGTGTTGTCATTGTCTTCATTTTGATTTTGAAAAGAAACTTGTTAGTAATTGTTGCTTTGAAAAATAATTCAGATTTGCACATTAGCTTTCTTTTATCATTCACATATTAAGAAGGCTGAAAACAAATACATGCATGTGCATTTGCATTTAGACTGTTTGATTGGTTTGATTTAGGACGGTGCATATAGTGTGTGCTCTATGCTCTTTGTTGAAAGAATACTGTCTCTCTTTCCTTAGTAGCTAGGATTTTCATTGCACAAAGAAGATAAAACGACTGTTTATCATATTAAATTGCATTTTAGGAATTGTACATCTACATGACGCGGTGAACCTGAAAGGAAAATTTCTTAAGCAAGATCAACTATAAAATAAATTTAATGAATCTAACAACGCTTTGGAACATAACGCACAACATCTAGAAGTCTAGGCTAGAGACGTATTCCAGCGTCGTAAAGCCTGGTAACTGTTGTTCTCACTGTTGGTTGGGTGATTCCTCCACTTTGAGACGATAAGTGTCAGTACGGACTTGTGCTCCCACGTACCGTCGAGTATATTTTGGGAGACCATAATAGGCTTAATCCTTTATCCATAGGAAGTCGTGTCTGCCGCCCTATCGATCGCAATGCACTGAACACAGCATTTGGGAAGATTGACAGCCATATCGTAAAAAGTATTCTGCAGTTTTGCGATTGGTTTGGTAATCCCTCTGTCTAGATTTTCAGAGAAGTCCCTTTCGTTCCTTTTCAGACTCCTTAACAGAAAAGGTCCATCTGAGCACTTGTCACTTCAGGCTCATTAAAAGTCGAAGTCGACTAGAGTCATCTTTTGTTTTTTCTCAACTCTTAAAAATTGAAAAAACAAGTTGTGTCAAAGCGTCTAAAATTTATTTTAAACGGAATAATCATCACCTTTCCTACATTGGTCTTAGTTTGAGAAAATGGAGTCCACCAACCAAGGAGTTCCCCTTGGAGGAAATCCTAGTCCCTTCTCCTCTTGGGGAGATGTTGGTGCACCCCATATGGCCACATTATCGCTTTCAGGGTTGACAATCGGCTTGCCCGTATGGCTTTTCTCAACCTCTTTCGTTCAGAACACCGCAATTCTTGAACAATCAAGTCAGCAACTAGACAATCCCAGAGTTACCCCCCAACCCTCTACTTCGTCCAATTCTTCCTCTCCTCCTTCCTCTTCGCTTGATGAGGCTGGTAAAGCCAAAAATCAAGTACCTGAGAAGAAGAAGGAAAAGAAGAAGAAAGAGAAGAAGAAGAAGGAGCCAAAGGCGAAAAGGGGCAACCATGTTTCATCTAGCGAAAATCCACACACTGCACCAACCAGGCGTAAATCGCCATGTGTCGTTTGCAAAGGAGACCACTATCATAGAGATTGTCCTTGCATCCCTCGGATCTTAAGGGACTGGTCTCCTCGTTTGCACAACCCGGTGTCGTCAACCTCTGATGATCATATTGAAAACACACCGTCGACTAGTGAAAGTGAAGCCCCTGGACAAAAAGGAAAGTGCAAATTTACTTTTAAACTGTGTGAAGGCGATCATGCCGTCCACTGTTGTCCCTTCTTAAATGAGGCTAAAAGAGTTTTGGATGATCGTCTGGTTTCACCGTTACGACTTCCTCTTGGATATAAGAAACTCTTACCGAGTCCATCACTAGTTGAAAATCCGGCTGACCCGCTCAGGTGGTCGGCTGAAGCGTCTATCATTAAATATAAACCATCTGAACCCATACCAGATGGAAGTAAAAAAGTCGAGGCGGCAGTTGACCCGGTATTGCCTTCAAAGGTTCCATCTTCAGATGGTACAGTCACCGAAGAGAACAAGGATGACACCATCCAAATTCTTTTCGTAAACACAGACTGCGATGAACATGGAGGCAATTTACCCATTCCTTTACCGCAGGAAGTTCGTCAGAGTCGTACCCGGCCGTCTATTCGGTCCTACCTCCAAGCAACCTGGTTGTCTCCTTCGACTGGAATCAACTAGGCAAACCCCGTTTACCGGCTAGTGTACCATTCTGAATCATTGCTCAAATATATAGAATGGCTATGGTCGGTACCATCATAGATGAAGGGGCTTCTATGAGTATCCTTTCCTCGACTGCTTGGAAAGTGCTTGGTTCGCCATCGCTTTTGCCTGAGATGAGAAATCTAACAGGCTTTATCAAAGGAACTAGTCAACCGTTAGGGATCCTTCCTAATGTGCCCATAACGTTGAGAGGGAAAACTGTTCAAATGAACATAATGGTAGTCCAAGGACCCCTGGATTATAATCTACTCCTTGGATGAGACTATATTTATTGCATGGGAGCCATTGTCTCATCACTCTTTAGAGTAATGTGTTTTCCGCACGAAGGAAGAGTGGTCAAGCTCATAGACCAGCTTTCATTTCCCGGTTCACACATGGCAAATAGTCATATACCATCCCTGAATGGTATTTTCACGCAAGGAATGTCTCATCAATCCCCAGTCTGTCCACCCGATGAGCGCGAGTGATTCGGAGGACATGACTGAAACCCAGGGGGCATGCACCCTAGTCTGCTTCGGCAGGAAAACTTCAAATATAGGATAGGTTTCCGCGAGAGATATATGACTAGTCTGACACTCCCATTGGTAATTGGAAGAAGGGGTTAGACTGGAGTAAGATTCCCTTGTCAGAGTTATGTGGGTGGAGGCGTCTGCGCCACTCACCTTTGTCTATTTCGGTAGGCATCGCCGAAGAAGTGTTTTGTTTGCAGTGCAAATAAAACAATCTTTGGTAACCTGAAAGAGGTAAACCTTACCCGATAAAACAAATGTTTTGTTGGTAGATTGAGAGGTGACCTTGAAACTCTATTTTATACCTGGGGGCATGCAAACCTTTTGGCGTGAAAGCGAAGAGCGACCATTTATTTTTTTTAAATTTGTAGGTCCTCTAACCCTTTAAACTCGTAGGATTGGTCATTTCCTAACTTGCATAAAGAAAGGATGTGGGGCAAAGATTTGAAAATTTGCCGTTTTTATATATGAGACATTCTTATTATACGATTGGATTAATTGAGTAGTTTTAACGCGGACTTCATGCTCGTTAAAAAATAAACATAAGCAATGAGCAAATGTTTCCCCCAGCGTTTAAGCTCATTAAAAAATGAACCAATTCCGCAAAATAACCATCGTGAATGTGGTACTTCAGCCTTTGAAACCTTGGTCGTGTTCTCATCGTCACCTCCACTTTGTATTGGCCGATCATTCACCTCCATTTTATTGTTTACCCCTTTTGAGGAACAGCTGCGAAGAGTGATCCTGTTAGCCATCCTTGTAACACTGTTGTGATTGGGAAATTCCAAACCTTACCTGGAATCAGCTGCTACCCAAATTTATCACTCGTTCCTCAAAGACGAGTCTCCTTTAAGCTCTTTTCAATTGACTTGTAAAATATGAAAAGGTTGTTGAGCCATTGGCCTCTCCAGCTCCTTAAAGGGACCAGAAGTGCTATCCCTCCTTTAGATTTTAATCTTTTTGGACCTGAGGGATTATTACACAAAAAGATTCAGCGCTTGTTTTGTTCGGCTCGTTAAAAGTATCAAAAATTCATCCCTTGTGTATTGTTTTATGCTTTTTCGGACTTAAGGGATTAGATGACGAAAAAGGATTTTTGGAGTTTCCTTTACGTCCCTTTTCAGACTCTCTAAAATTGAAAAGGACTGGGTTATCTTTGTCGTTAAACTCGTTAAAACCTAATAGCGACAAACTTGTCCATAGCAGATAAGAACGAGTTTCACTATCGCTAGGCTCGTTAAAACATAGCGATGGGTTTGCCCGAAGGGCAAATTATAGAACAAGCATATGTTATCCTCCTCAAGCTTGACAAAAATAAAGAGATACTGGTCAGCAATGACTGGGGAAAAATTGGGAAGAAAACTTGAAGAAACTTTGTTGGTAGCAAGTCGCTCTTGAACATGACACTTTCACTCCACATCCAAGTTGGGTTGGGTTGTTTCATTCACCGGTCACATCACCATGGTCACATCACACCATCCACATTTGGGGTTAATGCTACCAATCCATCATGTCAGTGTCGCCGGTATGTTCAAGAGAAGTCACTCAGAGAATTCACCTGTGTCTCGCGCACTGCAATACATTTACGCTCCATTCTTTCATGACCGCCACCCTGAACCTTATATCACCAGATCGTTTTCACCTCCGTTAAAATCATTTGCTCCGTTCCGTGTCATTGATGTGGGATTCATTAAGGCCCTCCTATGATGGATCGCTTCTTGTCGACATCAACTCATTATCCAAGAATTCGATCTAGGAATACCCATTTCAGTACTTTGAAGCTTGCATGCCTCAATGGCAAGTTTCTCACTTCTGGAGACAGGTTTACACCAATGGCCTTCGACCGAAAGATTTTGCGTGGTGTTCGATGCCAAGTCCCTTATTCACACCACGTGAATTGTACTATAGTACCTTGAGGATCATTATCATTATCGGTGATTCCTCTCGCACCTGTTAATAGCTTATATCATTGGCTGGTAATCAGGCGATGTCTTTCCATGTTCGACTCCAGAACATCTCTCACATGGATCGACTTGTACTTTGAGTGAAGATCGAACAAGATTGAAGACCCCGGATCTAGTTTCATCCATATGGGCTGTGATATATATTTAGGAAAATAAAGACATCAAATTTACATCATTGCTGCACAAATAATCATCCAATCTATGGGATGATCGCTCCTCTAGAATCATCAGTCTACACTCAGACGATTGTCTGTCCTATGTACATGAAAATGAATTTATAAAGTTGAGCATGGGAATGCCCACCTCAGCTAGATCATGAAAATATTATGAAGATAATGTATTGTATTTTATCTTATTACAGGTCTCCTTCCAGCTTGAAAGAACTTCGGATCCTCATGATAAAGCATTTCACCCGACATCAAAAAAGATTAACGACCTCATGCTTTAGGGGGGCAACTGTTATAGACATTTTTGGGCACTGCAACCCCAAGCATAAAATGTCCATAAACAAAGGGCTCCTAAGTCCCTAAAAGTGTTGTTCCAACCCCTAAAGGAACAAGGTCAACTGATTACAACTTCTCCCAGAAGTTCTCCATGAAAAACTACTCAGAACTGGTCAAAACTGGATCATTTCACCTGCTCCATAGGCAAAGTGCGTTGCATCTCACCTAAATACACATAGTGGGTGCGTTGTTCAAAAAGCCCTTCTATGGGGTGCAATGGGTGAGAAGAGACAAATGGCAGTGTCAATCCGCGAGGTGGAGAAGCATGGAATCTTCCAGAAACTTCTCCTATGACACTTGCCTCTCTGAATTCGACCAGGGATGAGTAAGATATCATCAATCTCCAAGTGGAAGAAAGAAATATTAGAGGGAAGACACTAATCAAATCACAAGCTGACTCATCTCCCTTGCAGACATCTATATATGGATCCCTCATTCCAGAGATCCAGAGGCTGGAATTTTGCATCTTGTAAGGAATTGTTGTTGGTTTCTTGAGGAAACATCATAGTGTTAGGTGATCTAAGCTTTGCATGAGGTGAAGAAGGGCTTACTTGCTGAGAGGATGATGCTGGGTCAGAACAACTGGTTGTAACTCTCTTGTCTCTTTCTTGATTATCAATAAAGCTATTCAAGTTTTCCTCCATACTCTTGTGTAATTTATGTTTTGTGCATTTGTATGGTCAATCTACATCTGATCCTAGATTGTTTATGATAATAGATCCATGTTTTCATATAGTGTTATGCTGCTTTGATTCTACAGGTACTCTGTGAAGCTGGGTATACAAGAAAGCAAGTAGAAAAGGATTATCAGAAGAGAGAGGAATCGAACAAGGAACCAAGCGCAAGACAGAGGTTGGTCTCCTTTATTCTTCTCTCATCTATCTTTCATAAAGGAAAACGAAAGTAGTTTTACTTTGTTTGTTTCTAAGGTAGCTACCCGCCTTAGTGGGATTAGCAGTTCTGCATAGACACTTTTCCCTGTAACAATACCGCCTCGCGTATCTCTAGTCGAACCGCCCTATCCTGCTTCAGACTTTGCATCTCAAGGCATAGATTCTTCAGCTGCACATGGATCTGTTGAACTCCTATATTAGGATCTTGCATCAGAGTCTCATGTAGTCTCATGGCAATATCCAAGGCCTCTGTGTAAGTTGTTATCTTCTGCTATGATAACACACTCCTTAAGTGCGATAGTAGCGAAACCAAAAACCACTCTTGATGCTTTCCATATGGCAAATTCATGTTGGCTTCTCAGATTGTACATTTCAGCCTTTGATCTAGTTCTCAAGGCATCTTGCTTGGTTTCATTGTGATCTCGTTGAATCCCACAAGTGACTGCACTTGAGATTTAGGCCTACTAAATTCCCTATTTAGTGCTGCCTGGATGTCTACTACTCCAACATTCAGGTTACTAGAGTACTTAGTATACCAAGTTAGCACGCAATCTTGCAGAGCACTAAATAGTGTCACCTTCTTTATATGATCATCTATAACACATTGAGCTTCCCATACAACCCTCACAACAAATCAGAATTGGTCCGGGCCCTCATTTCCAAAGCCTTTGAACAAAGGAAACTTCACTATATTTGCTATAATGAACTGTAATGGAGGCGGAGGTGGTATGGGTAAAGTTGGAGGTGATAGGCGTGAAGTCAGAGGTGGTGTGGGTGGTGGTGGTATTCGCACGAATCCTTTTCTTATTAATTGAATAGCACTTCGCGGAGAAGCCTCCACTATCCCTTCCTTGTCACTTCGTGGAGGTGAAATAAGGGGCTATACTCCAGACCCTTTCTTCCTTCGTTCTTGTAAGTTTTTCTACTTCATGTAGTCCCGAACATCAGGGTAGTTGCATAACCCATTTTCGCACAACAACATTTTAATCCAAGTATTCAAGATTTTATGTACTTACTTCGCAATCCTTTGAAAAAGTGTTGCTCCGCCTCGCCATAGTTGTGTTGGCTTGAGGGGGCCTAACCCATGTTCAGCATTAGTTAGCTAAACAAATCCATACACTACTGGCCCTTTTGACATCAGCGTGTGGAGTGCAGACTCGAATCTCACTCGAAGCAGTAAGGGTGATGTAGGAACCAAGTTTCCGCTCCCTTGAGATGGCTGTGATTTCGGTTTATTCCAACTATTCCTGCCTTCACGTAGGTTGCTTATCCCTCTGTTCTACCCTTTAGTACCTTCGCAAAGTGTTACACTTAGCATCCCACACCCAACAGGCCCCCAACAAAAACATTGTGACTCGCCCTCGAGTCACTCTGCAGGTGCGGAGATCTTAGCACGAAGACCTCCCAGCTCTATTTGAATCCCTACAACTTTGGCAGCACACTGAGTGGCCGCCTGTTTGACTTCTTCCACGCGCTGTTCAATGACAACTACTGTTGAACTGCTGCCCTGAATCCTCTACTGAGTTTCTTGCAGTTGGACGAGATTTGCTTCAATGGAGGCTGTAATTGTATAAGCCTCTTCGATCCATGCCTATAGGTGTGCTTTTAAGATTGCTTCTTTGTACCGAACAACATCCACCTGTTTCTTGAGCACCTTCACCTGCTGCATCCGTGCAAGCCTTTGTGTAGGGGAAACCGTCTGTGCAGTCCCTTTTATGTTGGCATACCTCTGCTGTAGCTCACGTGCCTTTGTCTCTAAGCGCTCTACATTCGGGTCCTCTTGCAGAGTGGTTAGGACCTCGAATGAATGTTCGAAGAGTTGCGTGTAGTCTGTCACTACACTGTCAATCGCTGCAATCATTATTGTAACCATGGTGGTTCGTTGTTCTTTGACCTTAGGAAGAGTTGAAGGCTGAGCCCTCAACTGCAATTCTGCTATCTGAAGGTTCAGCTCTAGTTGAACCCTAGCCATCTCTGCTCTTGTGTCGTGCACCCCGTTGGCTAACTTATGGATGCGCGCCTCCAACAATTCTTCTACCTGAGTGTCCAACTCTGGGACCATCTGGCAGGCTTCCTCCACAACCTGCATTATCTATTTGTTCTGTGCCACTTCCTCATTGTGCTACAGGCCTCACTACTCAATGTTGATGTGCTGCTCGCTCATCACCTATAGAGAGAGACTCCCCTTGGCTCGAAGTTCTATAGTGACTCCATCCTGTAAGAGGTAGAGTGTCTCCGGAGGGAGCGCAATCATGTTCAACCCTACCCCTTTCAAAATGCTCACCATGGGTTTGTTGGCCTCCTTCTGTGTAGTAAGTTCCCCATCTGGTGGCACTATCGTGATGGTCACCTTAGTGCGCAACATTTCCTTGGTAGTTGAAGTGTTGACTACAAGGCTGGTGGACATTGCACTAGCTTGTGGAGTGTGAACCTGCAACTCTTGCCGAAGAGCCCCCAATACCAGTTGATGTTGTTCCTCAAACTGTTGGAGGGCCTCTGCGATGACATCCCTCACCATCTCGCCGATATCATGCAAATCCCCCTTAGTGAGGGTGATTGGGTCATGCAGGTTTTAACCCCATATAGAAATTACCTGCATACGAATTCTAAAACACAGAAAATAAACAATGCGAGAGCATAACACATAAAACACATATACAAAGATATTTCCCCTGGATCCAAAAACTGGGACTACCAGCTTGATTTTTCATTATGTTCCTTTCAATGTTACAATACATATTTATACATGCCGAAGCATCCAATACCGTGGACCGAAAACCATCGCATCCAAAAAACATGTGTGAAAATCATGCACAAAGCCATAGGTGGGTTTTCCCAACCTAACATAGGTTCCAAAACCAAAATTTTTTGGGGCGCTACCCCAGACCCCATAAAGTGGGGTTACGGGCACGCCTCAAACCCCATGTGACCCCCCCCCCCCTCTAACCCTCCAGTTAACTACGTGGAATAGTCGTGGAAAAAATATAACACAACCCAACATTCTCCCACTTGTTGTTTTCTTTCCACAAGGGGCCACAAGAGAGCCTAGTCATTTTTCCAGCCCTGAAATGCCCATTGTCTCTCTACACAAAGAGAACTTCTTAGAGTTCACTGATTTTGTCAATGCATCTGTAGCATTCTTCAAAGTGTCCACCTTTACCAGCAACACCTTTTTGTCTTCTGTCATATCCCTCACAAAGTGATACTGAACATCAATGTGCTTTGTCTTTGAATGATATGCGGGGTTCTTTGCCAAGAAAATTTTACTTTGGCTGTCACAGTCTCTCCTTATAGCTTCCTATACTAACCCCATACTTGAACACAATCTCTGCAACCAAACTGCTTCCTTGCTTGCATGAGTGGCTACCATGTATTATGCCTTTGTAGTTGATAGTTCCACTACAGATTTTTTCTTGCTTGTCCAACTGACTGCACCTCCAAATAGGTTAAACACATACCCACTTGTAGATCTTCTCTGATCCAGATCTCCAGCCCAATCTGCATCAACAAAGCCACGAATATCCAACACTCTATCCAATCCTGGTCTTCCTTGGTAGCACAAACCATAATCACTAGTTCCACGCAAATACCTGAAAACCCGCTTCACTGCTGTCCAATGCTCCTTTCTTGGTTTGACATAAACCTGCTCAATACTCCCACTGCATTTGCAATGTCTAGTCTAGTATAGACCATTGCATACATCAGGCTACCCGTTCTTCTTTGAAAGGTATTCTTCTTTCAGCTCTGGCTCTAGACCGTTTAGATATCAGATTGGCTTCAACACTGACAGCTATGCTCTGCATTTCTTCTAAGTTTCGGGGAGCTCTTTCGCTAAGTTGGTAAGCCATATCTCTTATGTGATATATTTCTCATAATTGTTTCAGCTAACTTTTTATATGTAACAATCATTTCTAATGGATTCTTTTCTCGTGGTGATTGAATGATTTTCATTATCAATTGTTGTTAGAAATTATTTTAGATCGCATAAGTAAATGTTACTCCCGGGACATTTTAGAGTTAGATGTTTTCCTTGATTAAAATAGATTGCATATGATAGTTAAAAGATAGATTAAATTTACAATAAGCATTCACCCCATAAAATCCAAAAAGGAAAAAAATCATCTCGTTAGTACACCCATCATAAACAGATTGGGAAACTGGTCCCATCATCCCTAGTCGGAGCCACTATTCCTAAACGGAAAAGGAGCTACATTAAGGGTCGGACCGCGTGGTTATCCCCTTTGTTGTAGACCCGATTTTTCAAACCTTCAACACCTTGGCAGTCATTCTCCCAACCTCTCGGTGAAAATTATGCAACCTTCATGATCAGTCACACAGGTATGTTTCAAGTCATTTCTCAAGATCATTTTGGTTTTCAACTGGCATATTGCTTTCCATAAGTGTTTCCATGTCTCCATGTATCATAGGTATTCATCTTCCTCTCAGCAGCATAGGTACAATGGTTTCTAGGAGAGCAGAGTCGAAGACACCGTTCAGAGCACACTTGATATGATATTCACCCTATGAGTGACATCAGTTAAAGATTTATTTAATAAAGGTATTACAAACTCATGTGCTAGTGTGTGTTCTATGTTATTTAAGCAACGAATTGATTAGATTGCCAATACACAGACATTTAAAAGGAAAGACAACAGAGAAATACAATAAGAAAACATAAAGACACAAGAAATTTAATAAGGAGTTCACCCTATTCTCGAGGGCTACATCTCCTATCCAGCTTTTAGTGGTGGCCTTGTTTTATTGTGTCTTAAGTAGAGAATTACAATACAATGACTCAATATGAGTTCTCCTGAAGCATATTTGCTTGGAAGGGTGGTTCTTGGATTCCCCAAGCCACTGGAGTGCACAAACTTTGTTTCTTTTTCCAGCTCTATGAGCTTCTGGTCTATAGTGGAAAGAGCCCAATTTGGTGCTCAGCCCGGACAGATCCTCTATGGGATGGCTTGAATCTTTCAAGCTCTTCTGGTGCTCGATGTTGCCTTTGGTCAACTTGGCCCTCTGTCTTCTGCTGCTTTGCTTTACTACCTTCTTTCTCTGTTTTCTGTCTATCTATATTTAGTCCTCCTCTCTGGTTTCTTTGACTGACTCTTCTATATGTCTTTTGTCTTTGTTCATGGCTTTTAGCCATCCATTCCAAGACCATTCGGTTCCTCTTCTGCCTCTATCAATTCACCTTCTGCAGTTGTGCTTGGAGTTCCCTGTTCGGTGTCATCATCAGTGCTCAGGGAGTGGCCACATGTCCTCCTCTCAATAGAGCCAGCCTGCTTCGTTGGTTCGTTTCTTCAGTTACGTCGTGGATTAAGTCTTTCTTCACCGTGGTGGTCAAATAGATTCCAAATATTTCTAAATCGTGGCTCATTCATTCGTCAATTCCACTTCCTCCATCGGGTGCGATCTTAGCGATCTGACCTGGGTCCCCCAGATCCAACGCCATACACACATTTTGCGCGATTGACTTTCTCGACCATTAGCGCACAATCAATGGTAGTTTTCTCTCACCTCCGCTTGCCACACGTCGATCGATGAATGGAATCGCTCCACTCTCATCCAAAACCTCTTACTGTTTGAGGGCATCCCGATCAATACCACCAGTTTCTAAAGCGTGGGTCTCACCTTTGTCCTTTTAGCGCTTTTTCCTTTTTCGTGCACAGTTCTCCAACTCCCCATGCATCCGTGTGCTCGAGTTTCCTCCATTATGGCCCTATTCGCCCAATGATGTGCGATTAGCACTAAGTGCTAATCGCACATCAAAAATCACCTCTTTTTCCCGATCCGGGGCTCCCAGGGGCTACTTTGACCTCCTGCGCAGTCTCCATGGGCCTCGGTCAGCGTGCTTTAACTGAGGTCCTTGTCGTTCCATGTTGGCTGCCATTGCCACTGGTTCAAGGTGTTTTTAATCATTATTTTCGATTCTTTAGAGATTTTTCCTGACCTGATACAGTCATGGTTCTTTGACAGTTCTTTATGGATCCAATTCGTATCACAGATTTCCCACCGTAAAAGCTTTTGGACCACCAAAAGTTGGTTTTCAAGTATCTACTAAGTGAGGGTATTGTTTTCTCACTTGTCCAATCTCAATCCACTTTACACTGCTTGGCTTTGAACCTTTGAGCCCAATCCTAAGGTACTCAACATCTCCCTTGCATGTCGTCCTCACCTTCCAGTCCAGCACTGTGTCTCCCTGCAATTCATTAAGATATTCAGGTAGCAGGTCATCAAAACAAGGCAATTGAATCTGCTCTTTAGGGTCCTCAACCATTGAAGGTTCAAAGAATCTCAAGCAGTATACATTTACGACTGAGTAGATGTGCATGTAAGCTGGTAGATCAAGGAAAAAATCATTTTCACCAATCTTCTCAAGTATCTTAAAAGGTCCATACCTGATAGGCTTTAGCTTTTTACCTTCACCTTGCATCCTATCCTTGCTGATATACAGCTAGACTTGGTCTCCAACTTGAAAAATATGCTCCATCCAATGCTTGTCATGCCTAGCCTTGTACTTGGCTTGGCTCTTTTCCAGTTGTTCCTGTACTGCCTGATGGATCTCCTGGATCTGTTCAATGAACCTAGTTGCCTTGTCCACATCACTATGTCCATCAACCATGGTATCTTTACCAAAGACAAAATCCAAAGGAGACCTTGGTGTGAAACCAAAACAGGTCTCAAAAGGAGATCTCTGTGCAGAAGAGTGTTTGGATCTGTTGTAAGCACGCTGCACATAACACAAATGTTCATCCCAAAGCTTAGGATGTTTGCTGCAATAACCCCTCAGTAACTGTATCACTTTCCTGTTTACTACTTCTGTCTGGCCATCTGTTTGTGGATGAAAAGTTGTGTTTTTCTTTAGTTTGTTGTCCATCAGTTCCCACAGACTCGACCGAAACTTCCCCACAAATTGGGTGTCTCGATAAGATACAATGGAAGTGGGTAATCCAAAATGAACCCATACATGTTCAAAGAACAATTTTGTAGTCTGTTCAGCTATAATCTATTTATTACAAGGTATCAAAATACACATTTTGCTGAACCTGTCCACAACAACATATAGATAATCATGACCTTCCCTAGATTTAGGCATTCCTCCAACAAAATCCATGGAAACACTTTCCCAAGGGTGAGAAGGAACTGGCAATGGAGTGTAAAAGCCTAGTTTTCTGTTGCTGGGCTTGCTTCTAGCACACATAGCACACCCTCTTACATATCTAGAAACTGTCTCATTCAATTTCGGTCAATAGCAGAACCTTTGTAGTTGTGCAACTATTTTACTTACCCCAAAGTGACCTGATATCAGAGAAGTGTGTGCTTCCCTAATTATCTTTATCCTCTCAGTTTGTGGAATGCAGAGTTTCCCACAATGATATAAGAGTCAGTCCTTCACATGATAGTCCAATTCTTCTACTATTTTGCCTTGACTCAAAGTTTCATATACATCTTTAAAGTCCATATCCTGAGCATACTGTTTTATGTAGCTTTCATGTAGCATAGAATTATGCTTAAGTATGGTAGATGCATTTATAATGGGTATAGATAATATGTCTGCAACCTTACTATGTATGCCCTTTTTATATCTGATGACTAAATGAAACTATTGTAGAAAACCCATCCGTCTGTAATGTCTTGATTGCTGCAACTTAGTTTGGGAGTGTAGATATTGAAGTGGTTGATGATCAGTATGTATTACTGTCTCTTTGCCCATTAAGTAATGTTTCCACTTTTTCACACTCTGAACTAATGCATACAATTCCTTATCATATGTATAGTTAACTACTATAGGATTAAAAGTCTCAGAATGATAACATATGGGTTTATTGTGTTGTGTCAACACTGCTCCCATGGCATAGTCACTGGCATCAGTTTGGATCTCAAATGGTCTTTGTAGATCTGGCAATGCTAGTACAGGTGTTGTACTAATTTTTTCTTTCAAGGTGTCGAAGGCTTTCTGATGTTTGCCTCCCCACTAAAACACTTTATTTAATCCTGTTAAAGAATGTAAGGGAGCTGCAATCGAGAAGAAGTTAGAAATGAACTTCCTCCAATATTGTGTTGCTCCTAAGAAGCTTCTTATTTCTGTAGTAGACCTGGGTTTAGGCCAGCTCACAATGAATGCCACTTTAGAGGGATCTATTCTCAGTTCACCTCCCCCTACTATATGACCCAAGTAGTTTAGAGATGTTTTGCCAAATTCACATTTCGAGAGTTTAGCATATATTTTTTCTCTTTTAAAACATCTAATGTCTTCTTAACATGCTTTAAATGTTCTTCCCACATTTTACTAAAAATCAGAATGTCATCCAGATACACAATAACAAAATCATCAAGAAAAGGTCTGAGTACATCATTCATTAATATCATGAAAGTAGCAAGAGCATTAGTTAAGCCAAAAGGCATAACCAGCCATTCATACAATCCTTGCCTTGTTTTGAAAGCAGTCTTCCATGCATCTTGCTCTGCAACTCTGACCTCATGATATCCACTGTGCAAATCCAGCTTGGTGAAATAAACAACTTCGTTTAATTGATCTAAAAGATCATCTATGTGAGGAAGGGGATAATGATTTTTTATTGTTATCTTATTCAGTGCTCGGTAATCAATGCACATTCTCCACAAGCCATCTTTCTTTCTCACCAAAACAATTGGTGACCCACATGGTGATGTGCTAGGCCTGATGAACCCTTTCTCGAGCAACTCCTACACCTACTTCTTGATTTCAGCATTCTCTAAAGTAGACAAGCTTTTATACCTATGGATTCTATAGTTGTTTCATCCCCTGAGTCTGATCCCAAATATTTCTAAATAGTTGCAATAGTATTCTTCTTCTTTCCCTCGAACTTCTTAGGTCTTAGCTCTGGATGCAGAATCCAACAATGCTCATCATCATGCCCATCATTTTTACAGTGAGTGCATGAAGCTATGTTTTTTTGTGCAGTGTTAGCCTTCCTTTGTTTCCACTTCTGCTTTCTTTTCTCCTTGCTCTTACTTACAGTGGGTTGGGATGGTCCCCCAACTTCTGGATTTCCATTCTTTCCTCTATATTCAAGATGAGTAGCTTGTACAGATACCTCATCTATACTAGTGGGATTAAACATGAGGATGTATGCCTCACGTAGCTATGTAGACCACCAATGTACTTCAAAATAGTCTCTAGTGAGTCTAATGAGATACCCAACATCAATGCGCTCTTTCTAAATTCTTGAGTATACCCTTGCACACTTTTCCCTTTCAATTATCGAATAGTCTGCCAACTCATCATGGTTTGTTGCATGTAGGCCAATGGATACTGCTTTTTTATTGCAGCAACAAATTCACTCCAGACAGAGTTGTTCTTACCATGTCTTTTCATGTCAGCTTGGGTTCTACCTTCCCACCAAACCAAGGCAGTGCCTCCTAGGCATAGGCTTGCCAGTTGAATCTTACTCTTGTCTAAGTCTATGTTCTTTACCCTGCAATACACATCAATTTTTCTAATCCAATTGTCCAACTTCTCAGCATTTAGCTCTCCATCATATATAGGCATTTAACATCTAGCTTAATCAAAGATGCTTTCTTATTATGCACAGGGCTATTAGGAGGTGTGAGAAATCTTTCCTCTTTCCCCTTTCCTTTAGAGTGGTCATGGAAGTGAGACTCATCTTCTTCTTTATCTTGTTTAGAACCTAGGGAGTCTTCAACCTTATGCTTTTTGAAGTCCCTATACATTTCTTTAGCCATAGACTTTATAGATAGGAAACTCTCTATGAATTGAGGTTCTATCCCCACAGAACCTTCCTCTGACATTGTCTTCCGAGGATAGACTCTCCCAATTTCAGGAGTAGTTTCCACCAACTCTCCTTCTCCTAATTTGAGCTTTGATCTAGTGAGCATTCACAGCTAAACCAACACAATCTTGTCTAACCTTACATCCTAGAGCTCTGATACCACTTGATCTAATATTCACCCTATGAGTGACATCAGTTAAAGATTTATTGAATAAAGGTATTATAGACTCATGTGTTGGTGTGTGTTCTGTGTTATTTAAGCAACGGATCGATCAGATTACCAATACACAGGCATTTAAAAGGAAAGACAGCAGAGAAATATAGTAAGCAAACACAAAGACATAAGAAATTTAATAAGGAGTTCACCCTATTCGCCAGGGCTACATATCCAGTCTAGCTTTCAGTGGTGGCCTTGTTTTATTATGTCTTAATCAGAGAATTACAATACAAGGACTCAATATGAGTTCTCCTGAAGCAAATTTGCTTGGCAGGGTGGTTCTTGGATTCCCCAAGCCACTAGAGTGCACAGACTCTATTTCTTTTGCCAGCTCTGTGACCTTCTGGTCTATAGTGGAAAGATCCCAATGTGGTGCTCAGCCTAGACAGATCCTCTATGGGATGGCTTGAATCTTTCAATCTCTTCTAGTGCTCGAGGCTACCTTTGGTCAGCTCGGCCCTCTGTCTTCTGCTTCTTTGCTTTACTTCCTTCTTTCTCCGTTTTCTGTCTCTCTGTGTTCAGTCCTCCTCTCGGGGTTCTCTAACTGACTCTTTTGTATGTCTTGTGTCTTTGTTCATGGCTTTTAGGCCATCCGTTCCAAGATTATTTTGTTCCTCTTCTGCCTCTGTCAATTCACCTCCTGCAGCTGTGCTTGGAGTTCCCTGTTCAGCACCATCATCAGCGCTGAGGGAGTGGCCACATGTCCTCCTCTAAACGGTGCTAGCCTGCTTCATCAGTTTGTTTCCTCAATTACATCATGGATGAAGTCTTTCTCCACCATGGTGGTCAAACAGATTCCAAATCCTTCTAAATCCCAGCTCATTCCTTCATCTATTCTGCTTCCTCCATTGAGCGCAATCTCAACCATCCGATCTGGTCCCCCAGACCCAACGCCATACACACGTTTCACGTGGTTAACTTGCTTGACTGTTAGCATGCGATCAATGACGGTTTTCACTCACCACTGCTTGCCACGCATCGATCAATGAATGGAATCACTCCGCTCTCATCTAAAACCTCTTACCGTTTGAGGGCACCCTGATCAATACCATCGGTTTCTAGAGCGCAGGTCCAACCTTTGTCCTTTTAGCGCATTTTCCTTTTCTGCCCGTGGTTCTCCGGCTCCCCGTGCATCCATGTGCTCGGGCTTCCTTCATTATGGCCCTGTTTGCCCAATAATGTACGATTAGTGCTAAGCGCTAATCACGCATCAAAAATCACCTCGTTTTCCCAATCACGGGCTACTTTGACCTCCTGCGCAGTCTCCATGGGTCTCGGTCAGCGCGCTTTGACCGAGGTCCTAGTTGTTCCATGCTGGCTACCATTGCCACTGGTTTAGGGTGTTTTTGATCACTGTTTTGGATTCTTTAGAGATTTGTCCCAACTTGATACAGTCACAGTTCTTTGACAATTCTTTATGGATCCAATTCGAATCAACACTTGGGGATGTAGTTGATAAAATGTCTATGAGATTGCCTACTCATGAAGACATCAAGTTGTTCATAGACAAGGACATCAAGATATGATGGAAATAGCATCACAACGAGAAACATCATGAACAACAGTTGAGGGTAGCATACCAGATGCAACAAAT
Organism: Pinus tabuliformis; assembly: GCA_031772625.1. Taxonomy (NCBI): domain Eukaryota; kingdom Viridiplantae; phylum Streptophyta; class Pinopsida; order Pinales; family Pinaceae; genus Pinus; species Pinus tabuliformis. The sequence goes on along the minus strand of CM062817.1, from coordinate 1,972,763,927 downwards.
GCAAGAGGAAGTTTTTTGATAACACAAAGGTAGAACAAAGTTGCAAGCTCAAGTAGATCCACTAATGATGAAAGCAACTTTGGAGACTCGGGCTATGAGGTGAAGGCGCAACATGAATATTGCGCAAAGATAGAGAATCGAATGAAGAAGGAGTTGCATGTGCTGATGCAGCAACTCAAGAAAGAACATGAAGCTACGAGGACAAGTGAATGACTTACAACAGGAATAGGAACAATAGGGTGCGCAACATGCACTCACGGATGAAATTGCGCTCATACAAGTTACAAATCCATCCGAGCAGCCGGCATGGAGCAGACATGGTGAGTAGTGTTGTTGATCGCATGCAAGGGGTTCAGCAGCATCCATGTCATTGTGCACATGCATGCGATCCAACCCACTCAGCACACTCACCAAGGTGAAGACAAGAAGCTAGGCCTACTAGAGCTGAGGTTGTAGTTGACAGTTGATGCGCATGACGACCAACAAAAATTGGAAGATCAACACGAACACTATTCATCATTGTGTTGTCAGTTCGGCCGCACCAAGAAGACCATGGTCATGCTAGAAGACGAGTTTCATGAAGGAGCCACACTAATGCACCAGATTCAACGGAGGCAAGAGTTCACTTCAGTAAGATGTCACCATGGAGTGCATGCACACCATCACAGACGACCAAGCTTGGCATCAGCTCACCACCTTCACCATCACAAGCATGTGAAAGAGTTTGTCTCATCACAACGGACCGAGTATCAGTGATGTCTTGCATGGCTTGCTCAAGCCATGTTGTCTCACATGAATACATGTGCATTGTAATGTAATGTCTTGACAATTGTAATTCAAGTGTCATTAGTTGGATGTAACAGTCATAAAGTAAATGAAGAGTCATGATGGTAGTTAAACTGTCATAAAGGGGAATGTCAAGGGTCACCCCACCCTTTGCTATAAATAGTCCCTCATAACTAATTGTATAGTCTTTTGGTCAGCCAAGCTTCTGATAAGACTATCTTGGAGAGAGCTTGGACAATATTGTAATGAGCCTTGGCTTCTCCATTGCACAGAGCTAGTACATATTTTTGGAGGAGTAGGTGGATGTGGTTGTAACGCTCCATTATTGGGAGTAGTTGTTGGACATGGATGTATTGTATGACCTGAACTTACACTTCTTTATATAATAAGAGCCAACATGTTTCACGCATATGTTATATTGTATTCTATGCTATCTGGTTTACTCTAAATGATATATGTATTGGTTTTCTTACGCATGCATGTATAGACTATTCTGTATAAGTATGTATGAATCCTTCTCAAATGTGTTGTTGGTTTAACCATCACTTTAGATTGCTTGCTAAATTTCCTTCCATGTTGTGATGTATCTTTGCTCATGTGTTCCCTTCCAAGCCAAGTACTATTATAGGTTTCCAAGGGGTGCACTCACCTCACCCTTAGTGTGTTAGAACATCTCATGCACCTTCCTTGTCTTATTGCAGTTGTCACACCCTTTCTACCAACAGAGTTATCTTACTTTCCTCTGTGTGAAATTGTGGTCAAGGCATTACCCTACGACCCATTGCTGGGACTCCTACACTAAATAGTCTGGGGTCTACTTGAGACTTCTTACTGGGGAGATCCCCTTACATGTTGGTGGATCCAACACTGTCGACACGATTGCACTTTCATATGGAACACGGGACATGTCCTTTTGCTCTTCTTGTGTCTTGGGACACTATTTAGCAGATAACTTTACACCTATAGGAATAGGAACCTTCACCGATTTACTATTCTGCATATTAAACCTCTATAGTTTTGTCTCGACATACTTTCTCTAGTTTAACCAGAGCTTCCTCTTTGCCCAATCTCGCTTAATTTCCATGCCCAAAATATAGTTTGCAGCACAGGATCTTACATGTCGAATTTGGAGGACAATTGGGTCTTCAAATCCTGGATAATTTCTTTGTCATTTCCAACCAACAACATATCATCCACATACAAGACTAGATAAATAACACGGTCACCTATTAATTTAAAATATACATAGTGATCTGCATTTCTTCTGGTGAAGCCAAGTCCCCTTATATATGTATCAAATTTCTGATACCACATCCTTGGTGACTGTTATAACCCATACATAGACTTTTTTAACTCTCATACCAATTCTTTCTTACCCTTCACTATAAAGCCTTAAGGTTGCTTCATGTAGATATCTTCTTCCAAATTCCCGTGTGCTATCACTCAGGTTGTTTCCAAAAGTTGTAAGAAAGGGAATACGGCCGAGGTAACCACAAACCAATCTTTTAAATATAGATTCTAGCCAGTCTACATCCAGAGAGGGCTCCTTTTTATGATTTAGCTTTGTTTTTCAAACGTTTTAGGCTAGTTATTAAGTACAAGGGTTTTGTTTTGAGTTTGGGTGGTGAGATTCAATAGAGTAGTGAGGAAAAACTGAAGAGTTGAATCCATTGGGCATGATGGAGTCAAAAAGGAGAATGGCTTCCTGGATTTGGTTTCTTAATAGAGGATGGCATCACAGAGAAAGGTAGTCAAACAATGGAACAATTAAAGGCTGGAATCAGATGGAATGGACTCAAATGGGTGAAGGGCAGTTAAGAATCCTTCATCATATTGAAAGAGAGAGAGTGAAAGCTTACCGACAAAGAGAAATTAAGAATTCTTTATCAAATAATCAACATGAGAGAATCAGGGGAAACAGGAGCAATTAAGAATTCACTGTTTATTCTAATTCTAAAGAAAACACAGAGAATAGTAAAGACTGAAAATAGAGTGCAGCTAAGCAAATTCTGGATTAATCTTTTTCTCTACTATTGAGATCATGAAACACAGATGATATAACAAACAAGAAACTATAAAACACAAGGTAGAAAGTACTCATTGATCCATGGGTTGATTCAAGAATTCTGTGACAGGTCTTCTGCATCAATTCTTCTTCTAGTAAACCAGATAACAGTTTGATCCCAACAACTTTTTATTCCAAAGTTTCAGTATTTAAAACAAAGTCTAGAGAAATCTATACATACCAAACCTCTTCAAAACTCTGATGAAGGGGGTATTTATACAACAAAATATGTACAAAAATATCTCATTAAAGCTCTGAGATAATATTTGAGTTTAACCTAAAGTAATTTACAAGCAATGTATAAACAGCTACTTATGCTACGCTAGAAGTTGCCTCTTTAGGGTTTGGCTTGCAGGTGTCCTTTGTAGCTCTGTGCCGACTATTTGTATTAACTGATCTTTAAACTTTCTGATCTGCTTCTCTTAGTAAGCTCTGATACCCTTTATTACTGATTTGATTTTCCTTTGATTCTCCACTGATACTCTTTATGGCAGATGTGATACTCTTCAATGTGTTTTGACTTTGATTTGATCCTCTTTAACTTACTAAAATTGACTCCTCCGATACTCTTTATCACTGATCTGACCCCTGCTCGTCACTTTTCTGGAAAAATGGAACTGCAAAATGTCTTCTCACCGCCTTTACTTTGGCCATTCATGTTTCTGCAGGTTTCCAATGGCCGGAGTAACAAAATGTCCCTGTACATCTTTATTGGTCTCTTCTGCGGGCTTAGAAATCCTTCTTTTTGCCGGTTCAACTGTGTTATTGCAAAATGGCGGTTTGAATGGTAGTCTTGTGGAGCTGGTGCTGGGGCTATTCTGGTCGGAGGCGGCTAAAACACTGGAACTGAGTCGGTCGTAAGCTTGGAGCGCGAAACATAGTTTTGCAGCGAAAAACATAGAAAAATGACCTTTTCCCCTTTTAATGGAAAAAAAATGATTTTTGGCGGGAAAATTTGGTTCAAGGTACAGATGACGTCAGCGAGTGTACGGTAAGGATGTCGTGGCAAGTGACATGGTAGTTATGTCAGCAGAGGACAACTGACATCAGCAGATGACATTAGCGAAGGGTCAGCAAGAGGGCGGTAAGTTGTTTTTGCCCGCACCGCTTTTGGGCTAGGGGCTTTCGGACGGAGAGGGAGCGATCAACGCGGGAGCACAACGCGTGTCGTGGGTATGGCGCAAAAACCACCAGTTCCCTGGGACTTAACTTTCGGCAATGGCGGGGGTCACGAAATGATCGTGGAACGTCGGATGGTGGAGCAATTGATCGGATGGTAAGCGCGAATGAAACATGATGAGGAGTTACTGCACGGGCCCGAGCTTATAAACCACGTTTTTAATGGTTTCGGAGCATATTTTATTGGTTATCGGGGATTAAGTTGTTAATTAACTGGAGGTTAATTAACCCTTGAGCATGCGGCGGGTTAGGTTATTAAAAGTTTCGAATAAAGCTTTAATCCCTTTATTTACAGTGCTATGATTATAGTTTAACCAGGGGGCGGGGATATTAATACATGGGGTTTTTTTTTATATAAATATAATACGGGAAAGGGAACAATTGCATATTGGATTTATATAAATAAATGTTACTGGTCAATATGAATATGACTGAAAGCAAGCGCTAAGTTTAATGTTAAGCAACTTAGGCTTAGAGGAAAAAGGATTTTATACAGGAAATATGGATATTCTCCTAAGTAAAAACATATTTTCACTTAGGCAATTTATGAAATGAGATGGAGTGTTTCAAGAGGGACATTAAGCAGATCTTAATATCTCTGGGAGAAATTAGTAAGTGATTGGGGAAACAGTATGAAGGGGAGATTAGTCATGCCTCGCTTGAGCTTCTCCAAAGAAATATCTGCCATGGTACTTTTGATAGAGGTAAAATTAACACTTTGAGAGACAAAATCAATCACAAGTTTCATTCTGCAACATCAAAACTGCCTACCTAGCCTATTTTGCCTAACATTTTTTCCTTCTCTTTGCTTAGGTGCACTTAGAATAGCAAACCCTTATCAATTTTTCTTTCCTTTGCGTAGTAAACCTACCTAAGTCTGCACTTATTACATCCAAGGGCTCAGATTAAACAGTTGAGCTCCTTTGCTTCTCTACCTATCTACTTATCTGCCAAGATTAAACAGTTTGGACAGATTTTTATTCTCTATCTAAAACATGAAATTGAAACATGAACTAGCCAAGATTAAGCTGTTTGGCCATTCATCAATTGTGGCATGGAGTTAACAAGCTACACACAATGCTTTATTTTGAAAAAATGAAATAGTAGTGGCATTTGAACTTGCACACTTTCTTGGTCTTTTTTATTTGGGGTTCATTTTTCATTTTTTCTTTTGACCTTTTTCTTTTTTCACCCTTTCATTTTTCTTTTAGGGTATACCCTCTTTACATTTTTTAATTTTTTGATTTTTTGGCAATATGGAAACCTTTACAGCAAGGAAAGGATGAACATATTACAGAGCTCAACCATTCAATCATGAAATATGACACCTATAACTATAGGAGTATAACACCATGAAGAAATGTTGTGTTCACATCCATCTGTTCTACCTCAAAATCAAAAGCAGCAGCAACAGATAAAAGAAATCTAATAGAAGCTACCTTAGAAACAGGAGAAAAAAATATCACCAAAATCAATTCCCGACACTTGGGAGTAACATTTTTCTACCAACCAAGCTTTTTATTTCTCCACCTTTCCTTTTGCATTCGTCTTCTTCTTGAACAACCATTTTCTACCAATGGGTTTCCTTCCAACTGGAAACTCCACTAGATCCCAAGCCTCATTTTTGTGCAAAGATGTTATTTCATCAACCATGGCCTCTTTCTAGAGTTTTCCATCCTCTAAACCTACTTCTTCCTTCACAGTTCTTGGATCATCATCAGTAATAGATAAAGAAAAATTTGAACAAATAGCAGATGGACTATACCTTTTTGGATTCCTTCTTTCTCGAACTCATTTTCTCACAACCAGAGTTTGTGGCTCTTCATATTCTGATTCCTCTTCTGCTATAGAGTCTGACTCTTCCTCATTTACCTCAAGCTCTATCTTCTCAGATTACTTTGGTAGGAATTCATGTTTAATAACATATTTCACCTTTCTAAACAAAACATCTTAGTTGTACACAACCTTCCTTATTACTGGGTTCCAAATATTATAACCTTTTAAACCATCCTTATACCCAATAAAGATGCACTTTTCAGATTTACTATCCAATTTTGTTCTTTTATCCTTTGGAACATGTACATATGCATCACATCCAAATACCCTCAGATGTGAAAGAGAATGTTTCTTACCAATCCATACCTCTTGTCGAGTCTTATCCTCCAACACTGATGAAGGTGATATGTTGACCAGGTAACATGCAATATCCACCACCTCTATCTAGAATTCCTATCCTAACTTGACACCATTGAGCATGCTTCTTTCCCTATCCATCAATGTCTGGTTCATTCTTTCTGCAACTCCATTTTTCTCAGGTGTATGGAGTAGTCTTCTTCCATGCTATACCACACTCCTTACAATACTCTTCAAATTCTTTCTTGCAAAAGTCTCCACCGTTATCGGTCCTCAACACCTTTATCTTCTTCTCTCTCTAGTTTTCCACCAAAGCCTTAAATTCTATAAACCTATCAAAAACTTCAAATTTCTTCTTGAGGAAATATATCCATGTATTCCTTGAGAAGTCATCTATAAATGATACATAGTACAGAGACTTATCTAGTGATGGAACCGACATAGGTCCAAACACATCACTGTGCGCAAGCTCTAATATTTGTTTCACCCTCTTACCACCAGAGGGGAAACTTAGCCCATTTTTCTTCCCATATACACAATTTTCACAGATGTCAAAATCGAGATAGCTATTATACATACCTTCTACCATACCTTTACCATGAAGTATTTGAAGGCATTCTCTCCAATATGTCCAAGCCTTTGATGCCATAGCATGGTATTTTCTCCAGAGACCATTATATTTTCTGCTCCACTTTTAGGAACCACAGAATTATCACACCCATCAATAATAGCTAGCTTGCAGCTTGTACAGAGGTCCAATCCAAACTCCCTGCATTAATAACAGTGCTCCCCGAACCATCTTACAAGTATCTTTCTTGAACACTTTGTTTACACCTCCATCATCCAACTTTCTTACAAAAATCACATTTATGGCTAATGCGGGAATATGCAGAACTCCCAGAAGTGTTATAATCCTTCCACCTTGCAACTTCAACTTGACTTTTCCATGACCAATGATTCTAGCCTTCCTTTCATCCCCTAATAAGGCATCGCTACCATCGTATTTCTCATACTCGCAGAACCACTCTCTATGGGGAGTGAAGTGAAATGATGCACCTGAGTCAATCAACCATGCCTCATGATCTACATGTGTACTTGAAGAAGAAGCCAAATACACATTCCCACCTTCATCTGAGGTGGTTTTCACCTCTGCAGAAGGAGAATCATCAGATCCCTTTAGAGAATCATCAGATCAGGAGATTTAGATTTATAATCCCTTTGTAGTGCCCTTCCTTTCCACATTTCCAGCACACCTTTACAGGCTTTCCTGGAGATTTATATCTCCCTCTAGATTTACATCTCCCACTCGAGGACTTACTTTTGTTTCTGTTCTTGGATTGTCCTCATACAGACAAGGCATCACCATTCTGGCTCTCCATATTTTTCTGTCTCATCTCCTCGTCTACAAGGATGAGACTATTTCATCAAACTGCAAGGCAGTTGCATTGCTACCTATTGCAACAACCAGATTATCCCACGTATCTGGTAGAGAACACAAAACATTTACCCACTTATCTTCATCTAAAATTTTAATATCAACAAATAATAACTGGCTTACCAAAGTATTAAATGCATTCAGATGCTTTGTCACCGAGTCTCCATCTTTCATCCTCAAGTTATACAACTTTTTCCGTAGGAACAGTTTATTCACCAGAGACTTAGATTGGTACAATGTCTCTAACTTGTCCCACAAAGCCTTCATCGTAGCTTCCCTGATACATTCAACAATACTAAATCTAAGACACACAATCGTATTATGCCTTTTTCCTTCTGATCCAACTTCTTCCATTCTTCATCAGACACTCCCATTGGTTTTGTACCTGGATCTACTGCGATCCACTAATCGTTATCTACCAACAGATCCTCCATCTTGAGTTTCCTCAACTCAAAACTCTGACCATTACGTTTCTTGATCTCTATCTTTCCACTACTCGCCATCTTCTTTCACCATAAGAATTGATCCCGCAGATCTCCCACTAAACATGATCTACCACAGGCCCTAGCAAAACCCCTCAGCAGCAAAAGAATCCCCTTGAAGCGAAAACAACTATAATACCAAATGTAGGTTTTAACCCTATATATAAACTACCTGCATACTGGTTCTAAAAATAGAAAATAAACAATGGCAAGAGCATAACACATAAAACAAATATACACACAGATTTTCCCCTAGATCCAAAAATCAGGACTATGAGATTGATTTTTCATTATGTTCCTTTCAATGTTACAATACATATATATACATGTTGAAGCATCCATAAACACCAATCCATTAACCCTTGATTAGAACATAATTGTAGTTCCTTGAACGAATCTACAAAATACCATGGACTGAATACCATCGCACCCAAAACCATGTGCTAAATCCATGCACAAAACCATAGGTGGGTTCGCCCACCTAATATAGGGTGCAAAAAATGTTTTCCCTGGGGCACTGCCTCGAACCCCATAGAGGGGGGCTACCTACCCCCTCAAACCCCCCTTGTGACCCTTCTGCTTCACCCGGCGCAACAAAGGGGGTACTCCACCAATCCAACCCAACCCAACAGAGTTACCATGCAAAGTGGGTGGTGCTCGCTCTATATTTGATCCAGGTGGACGTTGCTGGCCACCCACCAACCCATTTGGACCCCCACAACTGTCTCTTTCAGCATTTTCAGTTTCCTTAATTGTAGCACAGTTTACTATTTTTAGCAGTTTTTCGGGTCCTGAACTTCCGGAGCCGTTTTGAGGCCCTAAACGACGTTTTTTTGGGAATCTGGGGCAACATGGGTCCATAACATGGGTCCATGGACCCATGTTGCCTCCCAAAGCGGTAGTACTCGGATAGATCTTTCTAACGAGCTATCGTACGCGTCAAACGGAGATCGTATGCCAAAGTTACGACCCCGGGAAATTGATGTACCAATTTACCCAAACGGGGCCCACAATTTGGCGTTTCATCTTCTAGGGTTAGGTTTCGGGATGTGAAGGGTTTTCCATTGTTTCTCAACAATAAATAGGCCTTCGAGCCTCATTGTAACTCAGTTCGGAACAGTTCAGGGCATGTAGCCGCACATCTCTTCTCAGAGATAAGCTACCATCGCCCTAGCTGGTTTATTTCCAATTCTGGTTGTAACCATATTTCGGTATTTTCCATTAATGAAATGAAGTATTATTTCCGCTGCATCTCTGTATTTATGGTTATCGCATCTCTGTATTTATGGTTATCTCTGTAATCTATTGCGTTCCTGTTTAAATCCGGATCAGTGGTATCAGAGCGGTCTGCTTTTTCTCTGTTTTTCTTCGCATGTCCCCAACGAGGTCGGGATATAAGGAGTTAGGGCTTGAACTGGTCGAACCTTTGCAAGACCAGCCTCGCAAATCCCGACGGCCTCCCATGGCGGATGAGAAGAAAGACGAGGGGGCAGGAGATCCTATCAAAACCTTGCTCGAAGAAGCGCTCGAGCGGCAAAGGAACGCGATGATGGATAGCTTTGCGCAGATCCTTCAGCGGCTACCCAGAGGCGACGCATCGGCTTCCAACAGCGACTCTGGAAATGCCACACCCTTCAAGGTACAAGTTAATTTTGAAATCCCCATATTCGAGGGTCAAATAGACGCAGATGCCGTAGATAAATGGTTAAATCTGCTAGAGGGTTATTTTTCTGTTCATGAATTTTCAAGTCGGGAAAAGATTGTTTTCGCTCTTCTCAAAGCAGCACCCCACGTCAAGGACTAGTGGGAAACCTACTGCGAGGAGAAGGATGAAAGTTCAGGCTCACTATTTTCAGCTGCACCCACTTGGAATGACTTCCGGGATGCCATCAAGGAGCAGTATTACCCTGTCGGAAGCTATGAGGACAAATACATCAAATGGACCACACTGCGGCAGGGACGAGACCAAGATGTGTCGGAGTTCACAAACATTTTTCATACCCTTCGCACACAGTTGGGTATCAAAGATTCTGAGCTGCATCTGGTACTCAAATACCGTGGCTGCCTGCACAAATACATCCAGGAAGAGATGGGGTTCTTGAACATCCCCTCACTCGGCACAGCATACCGATACGCTGTCAAAATCGAGCAAAAGTTCAAACAGAAGAAGCGAGACTTTGGATCTGCAAATCCGAAGCCCAAAGGACAAAGCCAAGGCGGGGTGACCCAAGACAACCCGTCGAAGCCGCAAGAAAAGAACAACACCACGAAGCCGAAGAAGGACACAGGAAAGTGGTGTGAGTTCCACAAGAGTCCCACTCATAACACAAGTGAGTGTCGGACCAAGCAGTCACTGGTGGCTGAGTTGAAGGCTTCTGAATCAGATGCATGTTCCGACCCTGAGCCAGAACCCGACAAGGGGAATGGTAAAGGGAAGCAGATCATTGATGCAGATCCCAGTGCCACTGTTGCCACCGCCAAGATCAAGAAAAATGAGCCCGAAGATCCAGAGGAGGGGGAGCGTCTTTTCCACTCACAGATGTGGGTGAAGGGTTCACCGCTGCGATTCATTGTCGACAGTGGTAGCCAAAAGAACCTCGTTTCAGCAGAGGTCATGAAGCGGTTGGGCCTACCAACTACACCGCACCCACAGCCGTACAGTATCGGGTGGCTTCATGAAGGACGAGATCTGAAAGTTCGCCAGCAGTGCCGCCTTCCCTATAGCATCAAGCCCTTCACATACGAGGTATTGTGTGATGTTACACCTCTGGATGTTTGTGATGTATTATTAGGCCAACCATACTTGTGGAGGCGACATGCTGTGTATGGGTCGAGGCCTCGTGCTGTCATTATTTCTTTGAATAATTCATTATACAGGATACCGGAGGTAGCCCCACCTACCGCCACATCTTTAATCACTACCAAGAAAGGCAGCAAGCTCATATCACAGACCAGGAAATTCATCTGTCTGGTTCACTCCCAAAATAAGGGGAAGATCGTTGCTACATCCATGATCCCTGCAAAGGGTTCCTCCACGTAGCAGCAGCAGCAAAGGGATACGGTCATGACAGAACACAGGAACAACTTCTCCTCACCCACAGGGGTACCACACAAGTTTCAGGTGGGCAACAAAGTTTGGTTGCATCTACAGAGAGAACGCCTTACCAGAACCCATCAGAAACTCAGACCACTACGACATGGTCCTTACAGCAGTACCAAGGCTACGGGCAACAATGCTTTGAAGCACAACATTCCTCCATTCCTTCGCTTGCACCGAGTGTTCAATGTCGACCATTGTCGACCATGCTTTCCACCATTTCTGGACACATCAGAGATTGCAGAACAGCTCACCAGAGACCCCGCTCAGCAGAAGCTTCCTCATCTCAGGGAGGAACTCAACGCAATGGGGACCATTGCTTCCTAAGGGGGGAGGAATGATCCAGGTGGACGTTGCTGGCCACCCACCAACCCATTTGGACCCCCACAACTGTCTCTTTCAGCATTTTCAGTTTCCTTAATTGTAGCACAGTTTACTATTTTTAGCAGTTTTTCGGGTCCTGAACTTCCGGAGCCGTTTTGAGGCCCTAAACGACGTTTTTTTGGGAATCTGGGGCAACATGGGTCCATGTGTTATAGACATTTTTGTGCCTCGCGTCAAGGAGCAGGAAATGTCGATAATTACAGGGATCCTCAGTCCCTAAACATGTTGTTCTTACCCCTAAAAGAACAAGGTCATCAATCAACAGCACTTCCAATCAGTTCTCCACCTGAAAACACTTCAGAACAGGCTTATTTTGGATCATGTCAGCTGCTTAACTGAGCTTCTGCGTTGTATTGCAACTGTCCCACTCTGTACCTGCGCTGGAAGTCAAAAACAATGAAGGCTACCTGCGCTGGGCGGGATTGGCCAAGTGGCACAGTCATCTTGCAAGGTGTCAATTGCCCAGGAAGCTTCCAAACTGACACTTGGGTCATGAGATTCGCCCTGTGATGAGTAAGAGGTACTTTATCACCTTGTGTAAGCAAGGATCTCCAAGTGGACACAGGAACTGAAGATTAACTGAAGATGGAGAGGACACAAGGCAGCTTCATGTCAGTCTCAAGCTGACTCATCCTTTCCTCTTCTCTCCTATATATAGAGCTCTTCTATGAGGTCTAAGGAGGCTGGAATTTTGTATAAGCAAGGAGGTGCTGTTGGTATACTGCCAGGATTATTGGGTGATTGTTTTACTAGAGGTGAAGAAGAGAGTTCTTGCTGCCGAGGAGGTGCTGCTGGATTGGGGCCAACATCATTGGTTGTAACTTCCTCTGGAACCCTGTTACTTTCTATCAATAAAGTTTGCATGTTCTTCTATATACTTGTTTTACATAGATGCTTTTGTGTTTACATGTATATTTGATGCAACCTAATCCATGCTTCAATTATGATTGCTTGTATCTCGTAGTTTGCTCCCTTTTGTTGTGCAGATTCTGTGTGTAGCTGGATCGGCTTGGAGAGTAAAGAGCTGGGAACGGGATACAAAGCGAGAAGGACAAGGATCGACTAAGCGCAAGACACCAGGTTGGTTGATCCTCTTTCTATTCTCTCTGTGCTTTTATAAAGATGAACATGAAAACTTTGTCATTCAGTTGTTGCTAAAGTCTGTCACCTTTAGAAAGGGTTAGTGTCATCCGCATCGGATACTTTTCCCCACAACAAACTGGCGACTCCGCTGGGGAGGTCCTAGTATCTTGTTGTTGTAGTATTTTGCTATTCATTTCTTGAAGAAAGGAGTACCGAATCGAAAAGCTTTTGACTCTATCAAAAGCGAAGTAGAGGGTTTTTGCTACTCTTGCTCCTTTGCTGAGCAAATTCAAGATTTAAAGAGCTAATCTACAGATGAATCCTTACTCTTTGTGATAGATCTTTATCCTCTTGATCATCCCTTAGCCTGTACTTAACCCATAGCATTTTATTTCAGTCAAAACAGTACATTTTTGAGCTTTTTATGACCCGGAATTCTTAGCAGACGTAACTCTCGCAAGTCAGTGCAGGCTGTCCACAGGCAGTCTGCATTACAGCGCAGGTGCTCCCTTCGGGAACTGCGCTGAGAGTGAAACTGGCAGACCAGTGCCTGCGCTGGTCCAGTTGGCCTTAGTCTAGCTCAGCTCTTCCTTTGTGTCTTGGCCCTGTTTGCACTTGTTTTTGGCTGATTGCTTGCTGGTTATTGTATTTGTTGTAGACCTTATCTCCTTGACATTATTCCGCCTCAGTTGTGTGATGAAATTGTAAACGTTCTTTCAGTATTTCTTGTTTCAGTTACAATTTCCCATTGTGAAAAGCGAACCTAGTAGCTGTGGCCTCTTAGATTGCGATCTTATGAGTTAGTGTTATTGCTGTTCATAGCTGTTTTGGATTGGTTTGCTTCTCACTTTATGGTTTGAATCTATACTTTTCTTGTATTTAAAACAAGTCTTTCATAAGGTGTTCTTTTGATTGTGGACAAGCTTGTTTATTTTTACTTGAAAGTTGATTCAAAAATCATGCAACAGTTTCCTTTTGTTAAGCATCAACATTAAGGATAACGAAAAGAAATACATGCATTGTGCATTTTGCATTTGACTGTATGCTTGACGATTTAGGAAAAATGTGCATTTTAGTGTGTGTTCTTTGATCTGTGGAAAAAGTTGTGTCTTGCTCTTTCCTCAAGTAGATTAAGGTTTTCAAAGTTGAAAGATTGAAAAGATTTTGCTTCTCATTCTTAGATTGCATATAGGAAGTTGTATATATACATCTCGTGGCGAACCTGAAAGGCAAACTGTTAAGGAAGATCAACATTAAAATAAACTCAATTTACATAACAACGCTTTGGAATTTAACGCAAACATCTAGAGGTCTAGGTAGAGACGTGTTCCGGCGTCGTTAAACATAGTGACTGTCGATCTCTACGAAGGTGGGTGATTCCTCCTGAGAGTCGGTGGCACTAACACGGATTTGAGCTCCCGCGTACCGTCGCGTATATTGGGAGACCCCTATAGGCTTTTATCCTTTATCCTTAGGAAACCGTGTCGGCCGCCCTACTGATCGCGATGCAGTGAACACAGCATTCACGAAGATCGACCACCCGTACCGTAAAACGTATTCTGTGGTTTCGCGAAAGGTTTGGCACACCCTCTGCCTAGATCTCCAGAGCAGTTTCTTTTGGCCCTTTTCAAACTCTATAACTGAAAAGGTCCAACCGAGCATTTGTCACTTCGGGCTCGTTAATACATCGAAGGCGACTAGAGTCATCTTTAGCTTTTTCTCGACTCTTAAAACATGAAAAAGCAAGTTTGTGTCTAAAAGCGTCGTAAATAAAACTTATTTTAAAGCGGAACATAATCACCTGTTATTCCCACGTTGATCTTTCAGTTGAAAAGTATGGAGCCCACCAACCAAGGAAGTAACCTTGGCGGAAGTCCAAATCCCTTCTCCTCTTGGGGAGATGTTGGTGCGCCTCATATGGCTACATTGTCACTTCCAGGATTGACAATCGGCCTTCCTGTTTGGCTCTTTTCAACTAATGTTGTCCAAATCGCCACTAATCCTGAGCAGTCGAATCAACTGTCAGAACAATCTAGAACTACCCACCAGCCTTCTACCTCTTGTGATACTTCCTCTGATCCTTCATCTTCGCAGGGTAGAGCCGGCAAAAGTCAGCCTCCCAAGGAGAAGAAGGAAAAGAAGAAGAAAGGGAAGAAGCAGAAGGAGCCTCTGGCGAAGGCGACTGGGGGCAAGCAGAAGAAAACTGACAAAAACCCACACACTGCACCGACCGGGCCTAAATCGCCATGTGTCATTTGCAAAGGGATCCATTTCCATCGTGATTGTCCTTGTATTCCCCGGATACTAAGGGACTGGTCCCCGAGGTTGCACAATCCGGTAGCATCAACCTCTGGTTGTCAAGTTGATTGCATTCCCTCAATTAGCGAGAGTGAAGGACGAAGAAGGGGACCAAGATCACCCTGTCTATTGTGTGAAGGTCACCATGCCATCCACAAATGTCCATTCTTAGATGAGGCAAAGAGAGTTTTGGAAGATCGCCCGGTGTCACCGGTGCAACTTCCGCCTGGATACCGAAAACTCGCGCCTAATCCCTCGATAGTTGAAAATCCAGTTGAACCACTCAAGTGGTCAGCTGATGTGTCAGTCATTGAGAGTGAACCTACCGAATCTAGACCAGACGAAAGTCTAAAGGTCGAAACGGCAGTTGACCCGGTTCTTCCTTCAAAGGTTCTATCGTCCAATGACTCCGTCATTGAAGACCCGTCTTCAAATGACACCGTCACCGAAGTGTCGTCTTCATGTGACACCCTCACTGATGAGAACAAGGATGACACCATCCAAGTTCTCTTTATCAGCACCGACTCCGACGAGCATCCGGGCAATGCGCCCATTCCTTTATCGCAGGAAGGAACATCATCTGAGTCGTATCCGGCCGTATATTCGGTCCCACCACCAAGCAACCTGGTTGTATCCTTTGATTGGAATCAACTAGGCAGACCCCGGTTACCAGCCAGTACACCATTTAGAATCATTGTCCAGATCTATAGAATGGTTATGGCTGGTACTATCATTGATGAAGGGGCGTCTGTGAGTATCCTTTCCTCTATTGCTTGGAAAGCACTGGGTTCCCCAGCGCTTTTACCTGAGTTGAGAAATCTCTCAGGTTTTGATAAAGGAACCAGTCGACCATTAGGAATCCTCCCCGATGTACCTGTTACATTGAAGGGGAAGACCGTCAGGATGAACGTGTTGGTAGTTCAAGGACCCTTGGATTATAACCTACTCCTTGGACGCGACTATATTTATTGCATGGGAGCGATAGTCTCCTCACTCTTTAGAGTAATGTGTTTTCCACACGAAGGAAGGGTGGTCAAGCTCGTAGACCAGCTTTCATTTCCGGGATCTCGCATCGCAAATAGTCAAATACCAATCCTAAATGGTCTGTTCACTCAAGATTCGCCTCCGCCCCCAGTCCTCCTTCCCGATGAGCGCGAGTATTTCGGAAAGAAAGACTAGGACCCAGGGGGCATGCACCCTGGTCTGCTTCGGGCAGAAGAAACTCCGGGTATAAGGAAGAATTTCCGCAGGAGAACATGACTAGTCCGTACCCCGTCCGAAGGAAGTGGGGTTGTTCTGGAATAATGATCTTTTGTTAAAGTTATGTGTTTGGGAATCATTCACCTTTGTCTAGAAAGTGGGCAATGCCCAAGTAGGAATTCCCTTATTATAACAAGTAGTCACCATCTTTAAATTCAAGCCTCGCCCATCGAAACATATGTTTTGAAGGATAAGCAGGGGCAGTAAACTAAGAAGGAGACCGTATTGTTGTGACAGAGGGTAACCATCTTTGGACAACCCAATGATAGACACCGCCGAAGAAAGAGATTGATTTGCGGCAGCGAATAGAACCACTCTTCGGATAATAAGAAAGAGGCAAGCCTCCCTCGATAATACCAATGTTTTATCTTTGAGTAGTGTTCTTCTATTGTCACAATAGCTGTTTGTTAAAAGTGGGCCGACAGGAAGTCTGAGTACTGCGTAAGACCCCTTAAAATAACGAGAAGACAAGTATCGTTAGCATTAGATTAGCAAGATGACAAATAACTGTGAACACCCAAAGAAAAGCAGAAGTAGAAGAGAGGAGGGGCAACCTCGAAATTCTATCCTATACCTGGGGGCATGCAAACTTTCTGGAGTGCAAGCTAGGGGCGGTTATTTATCTGGTTTTAAGATTAGCCGTTTCCAAACTTGCATGAAAGAAAGCCTGTGGGGCAGAAGTAAAATTTGCCAAAATAAGAGCATAGCTGTAGTAAGGCATAAGCTCTATAAAAATTGGTCCTTATAGGAGGCATTCTTATGACTGGTATATCGAGCAGTTTTAGCATATAGTTCATGCTCGTTAAAAAATAAACGCGAAATTCGAGCAGTTTTAGGCCTGAATTTATGCTCGTTAAAAAATAGAAAAGTGTGAGCAAATGTTTCCCCCAGAGTTCAAGCTCATGGAAAAAATGAACCGGTAAATAACCTTTTGAGATCGTAAATTCATTAGCCATAAGAACCTTGATCGTGTTTTCATCCACCACCTCCACCGTTCATTTGGCCGATCATTCACTTCCATTGGTGTGTTTACCTCTTTTGAGAAACAGCTGCGAAGAGTGATTTCATCTAGCCATCCTTGTGACACTGCCGTGATTGGAATTTCCAACCTGTACCTGGAATCTGTAGCTATCCCTGTTTATCACTCGTTACTCAAAAGACGAGTCTTCTTTCAGTTCTTTTCACTGACTCGTAAAATATGAAAAGTTTGCCGAGTTTTGGCCTTCCAGCTCGTTAAAATGACCGGAACGCTATCCCTCCTCTAAATTTTAATCTTTTTGGACTTGAGGGATTATTGCACAAAAGGATTGAGCGCTTGCCTGGTTCAGCTCGTTAAAATACCGAACAGCCATCCCTTCTGTATTGTTTTATACTTTTTCGGACTTAAGGGATTAGCTGACGAAAAAGGAATTATGGAGTTGACTTTCTGTACCTTTTTAGACTCTCTAAAAATGAAAAGGACCGAGTTTTCCTTGTCGTTAGACTCGTTAAAATGATTAAATAGCGACAAACTTGTCTTTAGACGAGAACGAGTTTCCCTATCGCTAGGCTCGTTAAAACTTAGCGATGGGCTTGCCCGAAGGGCAGGTTATAGAACAAGCATATGTTATCCTCCTCAAGCTTGACAAAAATAAAGAGGTACTGGTCAGAAATGACTGGGGAAAAATTGGGAGAACATCAAAGTTTAGAGGTAGCAAGTCACTCTTGAACATGACACTTTTCTTCCGTATCACATCGGGTTGGGTTGTCTCATTCACCGGTTTCATCACCATGGTCCTCGCCACACCATCCATTCGGGGTAATGCTACCGATCCATCACATCAGTGTCGTTATATGTTCAAGAGGGGTCATTTCAGAAAGTGTCAACCGTGTCCCATCCACTACCATACATTTTCCTTCATCCATTTCATGATCGCCACCCTGAATCATATGTCACAGTTTGTTTCACCTCCACTAAATCATTAGCTCCGTTCCGTGTCATTGATGTGGGATTCATCAAGGCCCTCCTTTGACGGATCACTTCTTGTCGACTTCAGCTCATTATCCAAGAAGTCGATCTAGGAACACCCCCATCAGTACTTTGAAGCTTGCATGCCTCAATGGCAAGTTTCTCACTTCCGGCGACAGGTATACATCAATGACCTTCGACCAGAAGATTTTGCGTGGCGTTCGACGCCAAGTCCTTTATTCACGCCACGTGAATTGTACTGCCGTACCTTGAGGGTCATCGTCATTATTGGTGATTCCTCTCGCGCTTGTTAACGGTTTTCATTATTGACCGGTAATCAAGCGATGTCTTTCCATGTTCGACTTCAGCGTAATTCTCACATGGATCGACTTGTACTTAGAGTGAAGATCGAACGAGTTTGAAGACCCCGGATCTAGTTTCATCCATCCGGGCTGCGATATATATTCAGGAAATATAAAAGCATTTGCCATGTACATCATTGCAACAGATGATCATCCTCCTCAAAGGATGATAATTTTAGCGGAAGATTATCAGTCTGTCTTCAGACGATCGTCTGTCATATGTACCAAAATGTATTTATAGAAAGCTGAGCATGGGAATAGCCGCCTCAGCTAGATCATGAGAATAATGATGAATGAAAGATAATGTATTGTATTGTATTGTATTACAGGGCACTCTCCTCAGCACTGGAACGAACTTCGGACCCTCTAGCTAAAGCATTTCACCCGATTAACGGCCTCATACTTTAGGGGGCAACTGTTATAGACATTTTTGTGCCTCGCGTCAAGGAGCAGGAAATGTCGATAATTACAGGGATCCTCAGTCCCTAAACATGTTGTTCTTACCCCTAAAAGAACAAGGTCATCAATCAACAGCACTTCCAATCAGTTCTCCACCTGAAAACACTTCAGAACAGGCTTATTTTGGATCATGTCAGCTGCTTAACTGAGCTTCTGCGCTGTATTGCAACTGTCCCACTCTGTACCTGCGCTGGAAGTCAAAAACAATGAAGGCTACCTGCGCTGGGCGGGATTGGCCAAGTGGCACAGTCATCTTGCAAGGTGTCAATTGCCCAGGAAGCTTCCAAACTGACACTTGGGTCATGAGATTCGCCCTGTGATGAGTAAGAGGTACTTGATCACCATGTGTAAGCAAGGATCTCCAAGTGGACACAGGAACTGAAGATTAACTGAAGATGGAGAGGACACAAGGCAGCTTCATGTCAGTCTCAAGCTGACTCATCCTTTCCTCTTCTCTCCTATATATAGAGCTCTTCTATGAGGTCTAAGGAGGCTGGAATTTTGTATAAGCAAGGAGGTGCTGTTGGTATACTGCCAGGATTATTGGGTGATTGTTTTACTAGAGGTGAAGAAGAGAGTTCTTGCTGCCGAGGAGGTGCTGCTGGATTGGGGCCAACATCATTGGTTGTAACTTCCTCTGGAACCCTGTTACTTTCTATCAATAAAGTTTGCATGTTCTTCTATATACTTGTTTTACATAGATGCTTTTGTGTTTACATGTATATTTGATGCAACCTAATCCATGCTTCAATTATGATTGCTTGTATCTCGTAGTTTTCTCCCTTTTGTTGTGCAGATTCTGTGTGTAGCTGGATCGGCTTGGAGAGTAAAGAGCTGGGAACGGGATACAAAGCGAGAAGGACAAGGATCGACTAAGCGCAAGACACCAGGTTGGTTGATCCTCTTTCTATTCTCTCTGTGCTTTTATAAAGATGAACATGAAAACTTTGTCATTCAGTTGTTGCTAAAGTCTGTCACCTTTAGAAAGGGTTAGTGTCATCCGCATCGGATACTTTTCCCCACAACAAACTGGCGACTCCGCTGGGGAGGTCCTAGTATCTTGTTGTTGTAGTATTTTGCTATTCATTTCTTGAAGAAAGGAGTACCGAATCGAAAAGCTTTTGACTCTATCAAAAGCGAAGTAGAGGGTTTTTGCTACTCTTGCTCCTTTGCTGAGCAAATTCAAGATTTAAAGAGCTAATCTACAGATGAATCCTTACTCTTTGTGATAGATCTTTATCCTCTTGATCATCCCTTAGCCTGTACTTAAACCATAGCATTTTATTTCAGTCAAAACAGTACATTTTTGAGCTTTTTATGACCCGGAATTCTTAGCAGACGTAACTCTCGCAAGTCAGTGCAGGCTGTCCACAGGCAGTCTGCATTACAGCGCAGGTGCTCCCTTCGGGAACTGCGCTGAGAGTGAAACTGGCAGACCAGTGCCTGCGCTGGTCCAGTTGGCCTTAGTCTAGCTCAGCTCTTCCTTTGTGTCTTGGCCCTGTTTGCGCTTGTTTTTGGCTGATTGCTTGCTGGTTATTGTATTTGTTGTAGACCTTATCTCCTTGACATTATTCCGCCTCAGTTGTGTGATGAAATTGTAAACGTTCTTTCAGTATTTCTTGTTTCAGTTACAATTTCCCATTGTGAAAAGCGAACCTAGTAGCTGTGGCCTCTTAGATTGCGATCTTATGAGTTAGTGTTATTGCTGTTCATAGCTGTTTTGGATTGGTTTGCTTCTCACTTTATGGTTTGAATCTATACTTTTCTTGTATTTAAAACAAGTCTTTCATAAGGTGTTCTTTTGATTGTGGACAAACTTGTTTATTTTTACTTGAAAGTTGATTCAAAAATCATGCAACAGTTTCATTTTGTTAAGCATCAACATTAAGGATAACGAAAAGAAATACATGCATTGTGCATTTTGCATTTGACTGTATGCTTGACGATTTAGGAAAAATGTGCATTTTAGTGTGTGTTCTTTGATCTGTGGAAAAAGTTGTGTCTTGCTCTTTCCTCAAGTAGATTAAGGTTTTCAAAGTTGAAAGATTGAAAAGATTTTGCTTCTCATTCTTAGATTGCATATAGGAAGTTGTATATATACATCTCGTGGCGAACCTGAAAGGCAAACTGTTAAGGAAGATCAACATTAAAATAAACTCAATTTACATAACAACGCTTTGGAATTTAACGCAAACATCTAGAGGTCTAGGTAGAGACGTGTTCCGGCGTCGTTAAACATAGTGACTGTCGATCTCTACGAAGGTGGGTGATTCCTCCTGAGAGTCGGTGGCACTAACACGGATTTGAGCTCCCGCGTACCGTCGCGTATATTGGGAGACCCCTATAGGCTTTTATCCTTTATCCTTAGGAAACCGTGTCGGCCGCCCTACTGATCGCGATGCAGTGAACACAGCATTCACGAAGATCGACCACCCGTACCGTAAAACGTATTCTGTGGTTTCGCGAAAGGTTTGGCACACCCTCTGCCTAGATCTCCAGAGCAGTTTCTTTTGGCCCTTTTCAAACTCTATAACTGAAAAGGTCCAACCGAGCATTTGTCACTTCGGGCTCGTTAATACATCGAAGGCGACTAGAGTCATCTTTAGCTTTTTCTCGACTCTTAAAACATGAAAAAGCAAGTTTGTGTCTAAAAGCGTCGTAAATAAAACTTATTTTAAAGCGGAACATAATCACCTGTTATTCCCACGTTGATCTTTCAGTTGAAAAGTATGGAGCCCACCAACCAAGGAAGTAACCTTGGCGGAAGTCCAAATCCCTTCTCCTCTTGGGGAGATGTTGGTGCGCCTCATATGGCTACATTGTCACTTCCAGGATTGACAATCGGCCTTCCTGTTTGGCTCTTTTCAACTAATGTTGTCCAAATTGCCACTAATCCTGAGCAGTCGAATCAACTGTCAGAACAATCTAGAACTACCCACCAGCCTTCTACCTCTTGTGATACTTCCTCTGATCCTTCATCTTCGCAGGGTAGAGCCGGCAAAAGTCAGCCTCCCAAGGAGAAGAAGGAAAAGAAGAAGAAAGGGAAGAAGCAGAAGGAGCCTCTGGCGAAGGCGACTGGGGGCAAGCAGAAGAAAACTGACAAAAACCCACACACTGCACCGACCGGGCCTAAATCGCCATGTGTCATTTGCAAAGGGATCCATTTCCATCGTGATTGTCCTTGTATTCCCCGGATACTAAGGGACTGGTCCCCGAGGTTGCACAATCCGGTAGCATCAACCTCTGGTTGTCAAGTTGATTGCATTCCCTCAACTAGCGAGAGTGAAGGACGAAGAAGGGGACCAAGATCACCCTGTCTATTGTGTGAAGGTCACCATGCCATCCACAAATGTCCATTCTTAGATGAGGCAAAGAGAGTTTTGGAAGATCGCCCGGTGTCACCGGTGCAACTTCCGCCTGGATACCGAAAACTCGCGCCTAATCCCTCGATAGTTGAAAATCCAATTGAACCACTCAAGTGGTCAGCTGATGTGTCAGTCATTGAGAGTGAACCTACCGAATCTAGACCAGACGAAAGTCTAAAGGTCGAAACGGCAGTTGACCCGGTTCTTCCTTCAAAGGTTCTATCGTCCAATGACTCCGTCATTGAAGACCCGTCTTCAAATGACACCGTCACCGAAGTGTCGTCTTCATGTGACACCCTCACTGATGAGAACAAGGATGACACCATCCAAGTTCTCTTTATCAGCACCGACTCCGACGAGCATCCGGGCAATGCGCCCATTCCTTTATCGCAGGAAGGAACATCATCTGAGTCGTATCCGGCCGTATATTCGGTCCCACCACCAAGCAACCTGGTTGTATCCTTTGATTGGAATCAACTAGGCAGACCCCGTTACCAGCCAGTACACCATTTAGAATCATTGTCCAGATCTATAGAATGGTTATGGCTGGTACTATCATTGATGAAGGGGCGTCTGTGAGTATCCTTTCCTCTATTGCTTGGAAAGCACTGGGTTCCCCAGCGCTTTTACCTGAGTTGAGAAATCTCTCAGGTTTTGATAAAGGAACCAGTCGACCATTAGGAATCCTCCCCGATGTACCTGTTACATTGAAGGGGAAGACCGTCAGGATGAACGTGTTGGTAGTTCAAGGACCCTTGGATTATAACCTACTCCTTGGACGCGACTATATTTATTGCATGGGAGCGATAGTCTCCTCACTCTTTAGAGTAATGTGTTTTCCACACGAAGGAAGGGTGGTCAAGCTCGTAGACCAGCTTTCATTTCCGGGATCTCGCATCGCAAATAGTCAAATACCAATCCTAAATGGTCTGTTCACTCAAGATTCGCCTCCGCCCCCAGTCCTCCTTCCCGATGAGCGCGAGTATTTCGGAAAGAAAGACTAGGACCCAGGGGGCATGCACCCTGGTCTGCTTCGGGCAGAAGAAACTCCGGGTATAAGGAAGAATTTCCGCAGGAGAACATGACTAGTCCGTACCCCGTCCGAAGGAAGTGGGGTTGTTCTGGAATAATGATCTTTTGTTAAAGTTATGTGTTTGGGAATCATTCACCTTTGTCTAAAAAGTGGGCAATGCCCAAGTAGGAATTCCCTTATTATAACAAGTAGTCACCATCTTTAAATTCAAGCCTCGCCCATCGAAACATATGTTTTGAAGGATAAGCAGGGGCAGTAAACTAAGAAGGAGACCGTATTGTTGTGACAGAGGGTAACCATCTTTGGACAACCCAATGATAGACACCGCCGAAGAAAGAGATTGATTTGCGGCAGCGAATAGAACCACTCTTCGGATAATAAGAAAGAGGCAAGCCTCCCTCGATAATACCAATGTTTTATCTTTGAGTAGTGTTCTTCTATTGTCACAATAGCTGTTTGTTAAAAGTGGGCCGACAGGAAGTCTGAGTACTGCGTAAGACCCCTTAAAATAACGAGAAGACAAGTATCGTTAGCATTAGATTAGCAAGATGACAAATAACTGTGAACACCCAAAGAAAAGCAGAAGTAGAAGAGAGGAGGGGCAACCTCGAAATTCTATCCTATACCTGGGGGCATGCAAACTTTCTGGAGTGCAAGCTAGGGGCGGTTATTTATCTGGTTTTAAGATTAGCCGTTTCCAAACTTGCATGAAAGAAAGCCTGTGGGGCAGAAGTAAAATTTGCCAAAATAAGAGCATAGCTGTAGTAAGGCATAAGCTCTATAAAAATTGGTCCTTATAGGAGGCATTCTTATGACTGGTATATCGAGCAGTTTTAGCATATAGTTCATGCTCGTTAAAAAATAAACGCGAAATTCGAGCAGTTTTAGGCCTGAATTTATGCTCGTTAAAAAATAGAAAAGTGTGAGCAAATGTTTCCCCCAGAGTTCAAGCTCATGGAAAAAATGAACCGGTAAATAACCTTTTGAGATCGTAAATTCATTAGCCATAAGAACCTTGATCGTGTTTTCATCCACCACCTCCACCGTTCATTTGGCCGATCATTCACTTCCATTGGTGTGTTTACCTCTTTTGAGAAACAGCTGCGAAGAGTGATTTCATCTAGCCATCCTTGTGACACTGCCGTGATTGGAATTTCCAACCTGTACCTGGAATCTGTAGCTATCCCTGTTTATCACTCGTTCCTCAAAAGACGAGTCTTCTTTCAGTTCTTTTCACTGACTCGTAAAATATGAAAAGTTTGCCGAGTTTTGGCCTTCCAGCTCGTTAAAATGACCGGAACGCTATCCCTCCTCTAAATTTTAATCTTTTTGGACTTGAGGGATTATTGCACAAAAGGATCGAGCGCTTGCCTGGTTCAGCTCGTTAAAATACCGAACAGCCATCCCTTCTGTATTGTTTTATACTTTTTCGGACTTAAGGGATTAGCTGACGAAAAAGGAATTATGGAGTTGACTTTCTGTACCTTTTTAGACTCTCTAAAAATGAAAAGGACCGAGTTTTCCTTGTCGTTAGACTCGTTAAAATGATTAAATAGCGACAAACTTGTCTTTAGACGAGAACGAGTTTCCCTATCGCTAGGCTCGTTAAAACTTAGCGATGGGCTTGCCCGAAGGGCAGGTTATAGAACAAGCATATGTTATCCTCCTCAAGCTTGACAAAAATAAAGAGGTACTGGTCAGAAATGACTGGGGAAAAATTGGGAGAACATCAAAGTTTAGAGGTAGCAAGTCACTCTTGAACATGACACTTTTCTTCCGTATCACATCGGGTTGGGTTGTCTCATTCACCGGTTTCATCACCATGGTCCTCGCCACACCATCCATTCGGGGTAATGCTACCGATCCATCACATCAGTGTCGTTATATGTTCAAGAGGGGTCATTTCAGAAAGTGTCAACCGTGTCCCATCCACTACCATACATTTTCCTTCATCCATTTCATGATCGCCACCCTGAATCATATGTCACAGTTTGTTTCACCTCCACTAAATCATTAGCTCCGTTCCGTGTCATTGATGTGGGATTCATCAAGGCCCTCCTTTGACGGATCACTTCTTGTCGACTTCAGCTCATTATCCAAGAAGTCGATCTAGGAACACCCCCATCAGTACTTTGAAGCTTGCATGCCTCAATGGCAAGTTTCTCACTTCCGGCGACAGGTATACATCAATGACCTTCGACCAGAAGATTTTGCGTGGCGTTCGACGCCAAGTCCTTTATTCACGCCACGTGAATTGTACTGCCGTACCTTGAGGGTCATCGTCATTATTGGTGATTCCTCTCGCGCTTGTTAACGGTTTTCATTATTGACCGGTAATCAAGCGATGTCTTTCCATGTTCGACTTCAGCGTAATTCTCACATGGATCGACTTGTACTTAGAGTGAAGATCGAACGAGTTTGAAGACCCCGGATCTAGTTTCATCCATCCGGGCTGCGATATATATTCAGGAAATATAAAAGCATTTGCCATGTACATCATTGCAACAGATGATCATCCTCCTCAAAGGATGATAATTTTAGCGGAAGATTATCAGTCTGTCTTCAGACGATCGTCTGTCATATGTACCAAAATGTATTTATAGAAAGCTGAGCATGGGAATACCGCCTCAGCTAGATCATGAGAATAATGATGAATGAAAGATAATGTATTGTATTGTATTGTATTACAGGGCACTCTCCTCAGCACTGGAACGAACTTCGGACCCTCTAGCTAAAGCATTTCACCCGATTAACGGCCTCATACTTTAGGGGGCAACTGTTATAGACATTTTTGTGCCTCGCGTCAAGGAGCAGGAAATGTCGATAATTACAGGGATCCTCAGTCCCTAAACATGTTGTTCTTACCCCTAAAAGAACAAGGTCATCAATCAACAGCACTTCCAATCAGTTCTCCACCTGAAAACACTTCAGAACAGGCTTATTTTGGATCATGTCAGCTGCTTAACTGAGCTTCTGCGCTGTATTGCAACTGTCCCACTCTGTACCTGCGCTGGAAGTCAAAAACAATGAAGGCTACCTGCGCTGGGCGGGATTGGCCAAGTGGCACAGTCATCTTGCAAGGTGTCAATTGCCCAGGAAGCTTCCAAACTGACACTTGGGTCATGAGATTCGCCCTGTGATGAGTAAGAGGTACTTGATCACCATGTGTAAGCAAGGATCTCCAAGTGGACACAGGAACTGAAGATTAACTGAAGATGGAGAGGACACAAGGCAGCTTCATGTCAGTCTCAAGCTGACTCATCCTTTCCTCTTCTCTCCTATATATAGAGCTCTTCTATGAGGTCTAAGGAGGCTGGAATTTTGTATAAGCAAGGAGGTGCTGTTGGTATACTGCCAGGATTATTGGGTGATTGTTTTACTAGAGGTGAAGAAGAGAGTTCTTGCTGCCGAGGAGGTGCTGCTGGATTGGGGCCAACATCATTGGTTGTAACTTCCTCTGGAACCCTGTTACTTTCTATCAATAAAGTTTGCATGTTCTTCTATATACTTGTTTTACATAGATGCTTTTGTGTTTACATGTATATTTGATGCAACCTAATCCATGCTTCAATTATGATTGCTTGTATCTCGTAGTTTGCTCCCTTTTGTTGTGCAGATTCTGTGTGTAGCTGGATCGGCTTGGAGAGTAAAGAGCTGGGAACGGGATACAAAGCGAGAAGGACAAGGATTGACTAAGCGCAAGACACCAGGTTGGTTGATCCTCTTTCTATTCTCTCTGTGCTTTTATAAAGATGAACATGAAAACTTTGTCATTCAGTTGTTGCTAAAGTCTGTCACCTTTAGAAAGGGTTAGTGTCATCCGCATCGGATACTTTTCCCCACAACACCATGGACCCATGTTGCCTCCCAAAGCAGTAGTACTCAGATAGATCTTTCTAACGAGCTATCGTACGCGTCAAACGGAGATCGTATGCCAAAGTTACGACCCCGGGAAATTGATGTACCAATTTACCCAAACGGGGCCCACAATTTGGCGTTTCATCTTCTAGGGTTAGGTTTCGGGATGTGAAGGGTTTTCCATGTTTCTCAACAATAAATAGGCCTTCGAGCCTCATTGTAACTCAGTTCGGAACAGTTCAGAGGCATGTAGCCGCACATCTCTTCTCAGAGATAAGCTACCATCGCCCTAGCTGGTTTATTTCCAATTCTGGTTGTAACCATATTTCGGTATTTTCCATTAATGAAATGAAGTATTATTTCCGCTGCATCTCTGTATTTATGGTTATCGCATCTCTGTATTTATGGTTATCTCTGTAATCTATTGCGTTCCTGTTTAAATCCGGATCAATATTGTACATATCGATTTCTTTCTCCCAACTGACGAGCTATTCCTCTTGTGCGTGTACGGATTTTGCTACAATTCTACAGAGAACATGACCCTTGACAGTGTGAAATGGCTTGATATTGAGATCATACTCTTGAAGTCTTGTCATCCAGTTCACATGTCTTTTACCCAGTTCTTGTTGAACAAATAGCGCTCTAATTGTGGGGTGTGGCACAAAGATTATGCAGTGATTTTTCAGTAGGTCGGTTCTAAATTGTTTCACTGCCTTGTATACAACATATTTCTATTTATCCATGATGGGATAGTTGCGCTGTGGTCCCTGCACTCTCATGATCATCCACTGATATAGTGAGTGAGTTGTCAGAAGCGAATGTATACATCAAGAAATATTTTCTAAAATCCAGGCTATACTGTGTAGGTGAATCTATTATTGCCTGCTTGATATGGGTGAACGCATCATTGTCCTTGTTTCCCAAACTGCAGATTGCATCCTTCTTGCTCATATCTTGGATAAGTTTGAAAATATGCACATAATTTGAGATGAACTTCTGGATGAAGTAGATATTTCCCAAGAAGAACTCCATAGCTTTCTTATTGACTGGGTGAGAAATCTTCATGATAGTCCAAACTCGATCTGGTTTAAACTTGATCCTGCTTTTGGTAGATATATGCCCAAGGAGGTACCCCTTAGTCATTTCAAATATGCTCTTATTTGGACTCAAGGATATCCCATACTTTCGACACTTCTCAAAAATATCCTTGAGATGGCACAAGTGGTCTGATCTCTTTCTTGAAAAGACTATCATGTCGCCAAGGTAGACCACCATGCTCTGTCTGATGAGCCCACGGAAGGCGATGTCCATAGCACGCTGAAAGTTTACGCTTGCATTTACAAGCCCAAATGGCATTCTTCTATAAGAGAATGTACCCCAATTGGTATGGAAAGTAGTTTTGATTATGTCACGTTCTACTACTAGAACCTGGTTATATATAGAATATCCGTCAAGGAGAGAGAACATTTCAACTCCAGATACTTTTTGCAAGATGTGCTCCATAGATGGCATAGGGTCTTTTTTTTTTTTCCAAGGCCCTATTAAGATTTTGGAAATCTACACACAGATAGAACTCCCCGAACTTCTTCCTTACCACAACTAAATTCGAAACCCACTTATAATGATGAACCTTGTATATGATCCGAGCATCCAAAAACTTAGTCAATTCTTTCAATATGAGGGGTTCATGTGACAGATGGAATTTTCTAAGTTTCTGCTGAAACGACTTGACCCCTTCTTTATTGGAATGATGTGTTGGATTATTTGTGTGTCATATGTTTTCAAACCATCGTATCTCCATGTGAATACATCGTGATACTAGTTGAACAGGTGGACAAAGGCTTGTCATTCATTGGGTGTGCAACATGTACCGAGATTTACAAATTTCGGATCTCTTTATGTTCCCAAGTTGATATGTTCGTGCATTAGTGTGGAACTATGGGTTTTGGTGTTCTTGGGCCCTTTGAAGTGGTTTTGAAAGTCATAGAGTTTCTCAAGTGAAACCACACCCTTGGGGATGGGGTTTCCTTTGTTTTCATTAGGTGTGTCTTGCAAAGACTGCTCGTGCACGTCTTCATCTATGGTTGCATCTTTGAAAATGTCAGCATTGGCCATAAAGTGCAGTATTTGTTCATCATCATAAAAAACACACAAATTAGTTATGTTTTCAGGGATAGATGGCTTATACAAAATCTCAATAGTAAATATATCCATAAGCGGTGTCATCCTAGTAGTTGCATTTGCCAGAGGATCTGTAGTTTCATTGCGTATTCTTGGTACAAATATGATATTAAAATCTTGAAAATTAGAAATAAGCCACCATACCTCTTGTTGGTAACCTTTAAGATGAGGTGAGACACAGTGTATGGTGTTACGTACTTGTCGTACCATAATCTTTGAATCAACCACCATTTTAAGTATAGTGAGATTGAGGTTGAGGGCTTTATGCAAACCCAAGACGAGTGCTTCATATTCAGCAGTGTCGTTTGTGAACTCGAACTACAAGTGGCTTGAGACTAAATTATTTCTTTTCCTTGGGTCGATCAAAACACACTCGACTCCAAAGTCATCTTGTGTTCTTGATCAATCAAATTACAAGGTCCACAAGTCATCTGTATAAGGACCGCTTGCCACGCTAATATTGTTAACACTACTTCTACTACTATTACAAAGTATTGTGCAAGTTTCATTTTCACCAGTTAGGCAAGGAAGGAGACCCAACTGTGTATCTGGTGGGGTAGGTTTGGCTGTGCAAGATAACACCCCAGCTACGTTTCCAGAAAGAAATTTCCAAACAAAAGTTCTACGAAAGCCAATGATTCATTATGATCTTCGAAGCAAGTAACATTGTGATTCATATACCTCTCAGAAAACATTTGAATCTGGTTGCTTCTGCCCTAATACGAAAGCCATAAGTGTGACCAGTTTGTAGAAAAATATCCTTGCAACTTGCTGGAACAGTCTCTACTGAGCAGTAAGCCATATGCTTCTGGGATGTCCACTATCACAATGTTGATGCACTAGTGAACTCATCCATCGAACGATAACCAAATGATCACATCCCGGAGTTCACCAATGGCTGGTACACATATTCGATCAAGTTGGATGATCTCAGTGGCTATACTTCTCCATTGCGCATTGATCCTTTTAGCAATGGAGAATGGCATGACATTGACTGATGCATCGGATTCAACCAAATAGTTGTGGACATTGAAGTTGAAAATTTTGAAATATAACAAAAATGGTGGGCAGAGCAAGTTTGCTTCTTCTCTACAAAGTGAATTTAGTATAGATGCAAGTGATCTGGGAGACTTACTTGATCCCTTGCTAGAATAGGAAACATATTCTGTGGAGGTTTTCCCCATTGCATGCAACAAAATATCCTGTTGACCCATGAGTTTGGTGAGCTTGTATAGAGAGATGTTCACAGCTCTTCTTCATGTCTTCAAAAATATTGTAGTCCAAAGCAAGGAGACTCACCTAGTTGTCTAGGGCAAGACTTGTGTTTGTATTTCCAGTGGAGTGTTCTGGAGTGAGATGCTCATGGATGTATCTTTTGTTGGATCTGTCTTCTCGGAGCCATTTTGTGTTTTTCTGTGTTGAGGGTATCGGCGGTTTAACTTTTATAAACATTTCCTTGAATTTATCTTTTGGTACATCAATCACAGTAGGAGCCCCTTGACTTCTTAAGTTGTATTGATCGTTTTGTTTTGGGGCCTCCTTCTTGGTGGTTGTTTTCTTCTGGGTAACATTTAGACACTAATACATGTTAGCCATGTGCCCAGAACTTGGAGCTTCATCATATGCAACATCATTTTCATCATCTTCATCTTCCAACTGAACCTACTCACTGGCATTAAGATGATCGTTCATTCTTGAAGCCACTGAGACCACAACTTGGTTCCAATCTATACAGGTCTTCTCTGAGTGTCGTGCTGGTGGAACTCATAGAAGTTATCCTTATTAAGAAGTTCTGTTTGGAACACAATATTTGAACTCTGTGTAGATTTAGCCGGGTGACTACTTCTACTACCTGATGTCCCATTCTTTATTCATGCAAAACTAGAAGGTTTGTTGCTCACTGTTGTCTCGTTTGTCCGTTGCTAGAGTTATGCTACTTCAATTGTCAAGGACTTAAGGAGATGAGTAAGGGTTTCAATTTCACTTGTTTCTTTTTCCTTCACCTTACTCACAGCAGCCTGGGACTTCCTGCCTGCGTCTTTGGATTATTTCCTTGATTCATCATCTATAATGAGTCCAATCGCACGCAAGTCCTTCTCCACATCAATTGCTTCTTGGAAATTTTTGGATAGCATTGGTTTTAGAGCTCGCTTGATGAACTGTGCAATGTTGGTCAGTAGTGTAGATGTGTAGTAATCGACCGTGATGGAGTCGTGAGGTTTACTATTTGCAGTGAACTTGTTCAGGATATGGTTAAACCTATTGTTGAAGTCTTTCACTTTCCTTTTCAGCTCCATCTTAATACTACCCAACTCGTTCAACAACATGGTGGGGGTTTTATCATCAACAACTTTTTCAAGGAAAATTCTTTCAAACACCCCCAGTTTTGAATGGAGTTGACAGGAAGGATGTGGTAACATACAGATGCTCTATCATTCAAGGTACATGGAAATAGTCAAATGAAACATCATCATAATGTACCTTGAGTGTCTGCAAATGTAGGTAGAACGTGTCTAGATGGTCTTCTACCTTCAATGCTATTTCAAGGTCATATTTTGTTAATGATTTCTCTGCATGCCTTGGAATCTTGTGCAAGGCACCGTGGAGTGCCAATGGGCCCTGTGTCATCCATTATAAATTTAGATTAGCCATGTATTCTTCTTCTTCATACTCCTCCTCTTCTTCTAAATCAGATAGTTCAACCTCTGAATCTGTTGGTTCGTCTCTGCCTCTGCCTCCTCCAGCATCTCCACTGGAACCTAAGCACAAGTGTGTGTTGTTAACTTCTTCTCCTTGTAAGCAAACATGAGGTTCCTTTTCGTTCTCAACAACTTCAACCAACTCTTCAAGAGTGGCGAGGATTACTTCTTCAACAGACGATACTACCACTCTTGTGGGTGTAGTCTTTTGCTTCCTCTATGAAGAGGGAAGGTTGTGTACTCTTGGGATCAGTCCAACAACTTTGGCAAACTGACGAGTGATGGGACGGACTGAGTGAAGGTGATGATATGAGATTTCTTGTTTGGCTCTAGGAGGTGAGGAGTAACCAACTTTAGAGTTGCACGTGGGAGAGAGGGATTTCATGTTACTACCTTGACTAGATGATAGATACGTGGGGTTGAGAGGACATTCAGCCATAAACAACTGGTGGCCCTCCTTCTAGCGCCAGAAATGTTGACGGTGCTAAACCCGCCAACATTTAGGGAATCTCCTCGGTATGAATTCCCAACTAGACCTCACATCATTTGGTGTAGGAGTCCCATCCGGTGTGATGGCCCGCTTGTCATTCTCTTAGATATTTTCCTTAGCTCTTGTTGTTCAGCACATGAGAGTGTTATGCTTGTAACATAAAGAAAGCGAGGTGAGTGTTCCTAGTTAGTGCTTAATGTAAGTCTATGTCTGGGTTCTCTTATTGTCAAAAGGGGGGGGGGGGTTGGTAAAAGTCAGCCTCTTGATGAGAGGGAATAGTCCCAACCTAGGAAGAAACACATATGAACAACAAGAAGGGTATATCTAGAATGCAGAGGAATAGTCCATAGCGGATAGGGAAATCGTGAAAACCAAATATCAAGGGAAAACACATATACCATCTAGTGGAATAGTCCATATAGGGGTGACCGTCGTTAACACCAAGAAATACACAAATATGGTCTATCTAATGTCCGGTGGAGTAGTCCACATGGATGGGATAACAGTGATAAACAATACAACGCATCTTTAACAATATGAGTACTAAAATAACCGAAGTAGTTCAACTATCTTAGTAAAGGTTAAGAAAACATGCATTACAAACGTTTAAAGAATAGCCTTACAAACGGATACAAAACATGCATGAAAATGTGCAGGCCTGAGACAGGCTTTTGAATTAAGAAAAAGATCCAAGATACATTTGTACACCATACATCACTTGTCCCAATAGTGGGACATGGAGAAACTCCTTACTCCTTAAAGAACAAACTACAAACTCTCAAGGCTATGTGGGAGGAGCCAAGGTGAAAATTCCTTTGGTCATACAATGAAGGGTATATATAGCCAAGGGGGTATAACTAACCCTTGTGACTCTTCGACTTCCCTCGTGACTGTTTTACTTCCTATGAATTTTTGACTTTACATGACTCTTTGACTTCATATGTGGGTCACTTGGACGTCCACTTTACATTGCATTGATTACAACACGTATGGTGCATAGTAGTGATGTGGCTGAGAAAAATAATGACACAAATCGACATGACACTGCTGACATGTATTGGCTGACTATAGTGTCAACGTTGAGCTGCTTTGTTACTGAGTGATGATATGCTCTCAATGTAACATGTCTTCACCTCCACATGGAAAAGTGTGCTGGGTCTGCGATGGTCTTTGTTAGGCCCCTATACTACTAGTGTAACCCCTTATTGTTATTAGTATAACCCACTTATTATATTGATGTACCCATGTAGTGCCCATATTGTTACTATTGTGCCCCATAGAAGCCCACTATTGTTATTATTGTGCCCTTGCATTATTATTGTTATGTCGGCTCTGATTATGTTATTACCCCTTAGACTCCTATATATAGAAAGGAGGTCTTTTCATTTGTATCATCCAAGAATTGTTCATTTATGTAATGTAAAGGAGGTTGCCCCCTCGAAGAGGCTGAATTCTAAGGCGTTGATCTATCTTTTCTATCTTTTCTTGAGCTGGTTTCATAACATTTGGTATGAGAGCTTTGGATTCTAGGGTTTCGCTGCTCCAAACAGGTCATCATGGCATTTTCGCTATAACTTTTGTTCTGTGACGTTTCAAAAGTCCCAAAAAAAACCCATTTGAGAAGAAATCGCGTTGAACCGTGGGTCCGAATTTCAAAGCTTTTCGCGTGATATTTGCAGAGATATGATCTGAGGAAGTTGGTCTTTTTGCAGACTCCTGAATTACATTCAAAACAGGTGACCTGGGGAAAATCATCATAACTTTCTCTCTAGGGATCAGATTGAAATTTAGTAAGAAGTTACAGAAAGAGGACGGAATTTATTTTCTTGTATGCATTTTTCAGATCCAAAGGTTGAAACCATGACTCGTGGCACGTTGTACAAGTTCGCTCTATTGAACTAATCTATAATCAGGTCATCTTGGGAGATTGTGCATAACTCTTTCTTGGAGAATCCAATTTGGATCAGACTGGTGGCATTGGAAAGAGGACATAGAGGGCTACTACAGGTCACAATTTCAGAACTTAAAGATCCGAAAGTACAGAGTTACAGTCGTTTCAAGGTAGAGCTCCTAAAATCAAGAAAAAGCAAGATGAGGAAGTTTGATGGCAAGGATCCGGTAAATTGGATACTTCAGATGGAGCAATATTTTGATATACATGGTGTACAACTATTACAAAAGGTATGTATTGCATCTTCATATTTAGAACCAGATCAATTTTTATGGTACAAAGGGCTTTATTCTCGTAAACAACTTGTTACGTGGTCAATTTTCACGGAGGAAATGATAGCACATTATGAGGATACAAAGAGCAACACCTTCTTTAGAGCAAGACCACAACAATTGGAAAGAGTAAAAGGGCTTTGTGACATAGTGGAAAGCAAAATTATGGAAACCAGGAAGTGTACCCCTCACAACTATAAATATGGAAGTGTTGTTTGTCCTAGCCTTCCACAACCTACAAGGGTTACACCACAACAATTGGAAGAAAAAAGAGAAAAAGGGCTTTGTTACAATTGTGATAGCAAATGCACTAAAGGTCATAAGTGTGCTGAGAAGAAATTATTTTACATAGAATATGAAGAGGAGGAAGAAAAGGATCAAGAAACAACAAAAGAAGAAGATATACGCCAGGACCCCACCCCAGAGAAAGAAGAAATGAATCAGACCATATCTTGTAAAGAATTGGCAAGAATTACCACTCCTCAAACTCTCAAGATAGAAGGACATATCAAGAAGAAAAAGGTGCAAGAAGTGAAAGATCACATCGAGAAAGAAGAAATGAATCCAACCATATCTTGTAATTCATTGTTGAAAATTACCACTCCTCAAACTATCAAGATAGAAGGACATATAAAGAAGA
Organism: Pinus tabuliformis; assembly: GCA_031772625.1. Classification (NCBI taxonomy): domain Eukaryota; kingdom Viridiplantae; phylum Streptophyta; class Pinopsida; order Pinales; family Pinaceae; genus Pinus; species Pinus tabuliformis. Next base: position 1,972,728,467 of record CM062817.1, on the reverse strand, counting down.
AAAATGTTCAAGAAGTGAAAGATCACATCGAGCATCAAGAAATAAATCCGACCATATCTTGTAAAGGATTGGAAGAGATTACCACTCCTCAAACTCTAGAGATAGAAGGACATATCAAGAAGAAAAAGGTTCAAGCAGTGAAAGATCACATCGAGCATCAACAACAAGTTCTCCAACTTTTAAAGGATAACGCCACTTTGGTGCAAAATCAAACGAAACAACAGGCACTTAAAAAATGGCGACCTTACCGAATGGGAAGACTCTTCAAGGATGAGGATGTGGAAGCATTGTTTTGTGCTATTTATATTATCCAACCAGATTGGATAAACGAAGCAAGGGATGAATGGAAGAAGGACGAAGAAGTATGGCCACTTATTCAAAAGTTGCAAAAGATCCCAATTCAAACAATATTGCCAGAAAATAAAGAGGAAGGAAAAATCATATTGGAACCTGGAGCAGTCACAGACACAAGAACCCGACAGCTATGAAATTGATTAATTTCATAGTATCTCATCAAGTGGAAGAACTTACCCGCTGAATATTCCACATGGGAGGACAAGAATTTTATACAAAAGCATCAAGAACTACTCAAGCATTGAGGACAACGCTTTTTGAAGGAGAGGGGCATGTTAGGCCCCTATACTACTAGTGTAACCCCTTATTGTTATTAGTATAACCCACTTATTATATTGATGTACCCATGTAGTGCCCATATTGTTACTATTGTGCCCCATAGAAGCCCACTATTGTTATTATTGTGCCCTTGCATTATTATTGTTATGTCGGCTCTGATTATGTTATGACCCCTTAGACTCCTATATACAGATAGGAGGTCTTTTCATTTGTATCATCCAAGAATTGTTCATTTATGTAATGTAAAGGAGGTTGCCCCCTCGAAGAGGCTGAATTCTAAGGCGTTGATCTATCTTTTCTATCTTTTCTTGAGCTGGTTTCATAACAGTCTTGGTATTTTCTTGATGGTACATGTGAATGTGTCCCCTTCACTCACTTGCTCAATGTGCTTCACGTATTCGATCGACCGCAAGCAAGTCTTCTAGCGTGCGCCTCTTTTCCATCCCATTCATCGCCATGCCATGTTTCATCAATGTACATGTTCCTACAATCATTCATGACGAGATGACATCAAATCCAAAAAATATCCTAGTCTATCATGATGCATTCTCGTCCATTTTGGTGTAGGTGATCGAGAGAGGGAAAAGGCACTAATGCTGTGAGAGCACAACACAAGTCAGGATGTGAGGTTTCGGAGCACTCCCTGGAAAAACTACGCAGATGTTAGTGGGAGACAAATTTTCACAATCCGAGATAGCAGTGACAACTGCGGGGAAAACCCCAACTGGGAGGGAGAACTGCACAGTTTTTGAGAGGAAGGCTAGGTGGGGTGTCGAGGAGCTGCTAGGCTAATTTTTGCAATTTTCCAAGGGAGCACTCGGCAGGTCATCTAGCTAGGATTTGCGCAATATCTCTATGGAAGATATTGTGGAAAACAAGATGCACTGGCAGAAACATTTGCGTAATTTTCCAGACAAGAAAAAGGTCTGGTTGCAAGAGCTGCTGGTCAAAACTGTGCAATCCTAAGAGATAGTTCGGGCCCCAACAATTCTGCACATTTTCTGAGCTAGTTACAGAGCATGGAAGAACGGCTGAATAGGATAACTATGCACAATTACTAAGCTAGTTGTAGATTGGGAAGGAAGGGCAGGACAGGACAACTCTACGCAATTCCTCAGTTGGTTGTAGAGCGGCGAAGAAGTATTGGCAGGGCAGTACAACTCTACACAATTCCTGAGCTAGTTGCAAAGCGAGGAAGAAGGGCTGGCAGGGTAGGACAACTCTGTGCAATTACCGAGCTAGCTACAGAGCAGGGAAGAAGGGCAAGGTAGGACAACTTTGCACAATTTTGGAGCTCAGTACAACCCTGGGTCACAGCTCAAGTTCTTTCTCCAGTTGACCATCGGGAGTCTTGATGGGAGTGTTGTGGGGAAAAGTATCCGATGCGGATGACCCTATCCCTACTCTAAAGGTGACAGTCTTTAGCAACAACTGAAAGTAAAGTTTTGATGATTTCCTTTATGAAAGTACAGAGAGAATGAAGAAAGATTAACCAACCTGGTGTCTTTCGCTTAGTCGATCCTTGTCCTCTCTCTTTGTCTCTTGTTCCCAGCTCTTTGCTCTCTTTGCCGGTCCAGCTACACACAGATCCTGCACAAAACAAGAGAGCAAACTACAAGATACATGTACTCATAACTGAAGCATGGATTAGGATGAATCAAATATACATGTAAATACAATACATCAATGCAATACAAGTATATAGGAGAACATGCAAAACTTTATTGATAGAAGTAACAGGGTTCTGAGAAGGTTACAACCAATGATGGCTCCAATCCAGCAGCACCTCCCCAGCAGCAAGAACTCTCCTCTTCACCTCTAGTAAAACAATCACCCAATAGCTCTAACTGTAAACCAACAGCACCTCCTTGCTTTACACAAAATTCCAGCCCCTTTTTAGACCTCATAGAAGAGCTCTATATATAGGATAGAAGAAGAAAGGATGAGTCAGCTTGAGACTGACATGAAGCTGCCTTGTGTCCTCTCCCTCTTCAGTTAATCTTCAGTTCTTGAGTCCACTTGGAGATCCTTGCTTACACATGGTGATCAAGTACCTCTTACTCATCACAGGGCGAATCTCATGAACCAAGTGTCAGTTTGGAAGCTTCCTGGGCAGTTGACACCTTGCAGGATAACTGTGCCACTTGGCCAATCTCGCCCAGCGCAAGTAGCCTTCATTAATCTTGACTTTCAGCGCAGGTACAAGGAGGGACAGTTGCATTCCAGCGCCGAAGCTCAGTGGAGCAGCTGACATGATCCAAAATAAGCCTGTTTTGAAGTGTTTTCAGGTGGAGAACTGATTGGAAGTGATGTTGTTTGATGACCTTGTTCTTTTAGGGGTAAGAACAACATGTTTAGGGACTGAGGATCCCTGTGATTATTGACATTTCATGCTCCATGATGCGAGGCACAAAAATGTCTATAACAGTTGCCCCCTAAAGTATGAGGCCGTTTATCGGGTGAAATGCTTTATCTAGAGGGTCCGAAGTTCGTTCCAGTGCTGAGGAGGCGCCCTGTAATACAATACAATACAATACATTATTTTTCATTCTTTTTTCATGATCTAGCTGAGGCGGGCATTCCCATGCTCAGCTTTTATAAATACATTTTGGTACATATGACAGACGATCGTCTGAAGGTAGACTGATAATTTTCTGCTGAAATTATCATCCTTTGAATAGGATGATCATCTGCTGCAATGATGTACATGGCAAATGCTTTTATATTTCCCGAATATATATCGCAGCCCGGATGGATGAAACTAGATCCGGGGTCTTCAAACTCGTTCGATCTTCACTCTAAGTACAAGTCGATCCATGTGAGAATTGCGCTGAAGTCGAACATGGAAAGACATCGCTTGATTACCGGTCAATAATGAAAACCGTTAACAAGCGCGAGAGGAATCACCAATAATGACGATGACCCTCAAGGTACTGCAGTACAATTCACGTGGCGTGAATAAAGGACTTGGCGTCGAACGCCACGCAAAATCTTCTGGTCGAAGGTCATTGATGTATACCTGTCGCCGGAAGTGAGAAACTTGCCATTGAGGCATGCAAGCTTCAAAGTACTAATGGGGGTTGTTCCTAGATCAACTTCTTGGATAATGAGCTGAAGTCGACAAGAAGCGATCCGTCAAAGGAGGGCCTTAATGAATCCCACATCAATGACACGGAACGGAGCTAATGATTTTAGTGGAGGTGAAAACAAACTGTGACATATGATTCAGGGTGGCGATCATGAATGGATGAAGGATAATGTATGGCAGTGGATGGGACACGGTTGACACTTTCAGAATGACCCCTCTTGAACATATAACGACACTGATGCAATGGATCGGTAGCATTACCCCAAACGTGGATGGTTTGGCGAGGACCATGGCGGTGAGACCGGTGAATGAAACAACCCAACCCGATGTGGTACGGAGGAAAAGTGTCATGTTCAAGAGTGACTTGCTACCATTAAACTTTGATGTTCTCCCAATTTTTCCCCAGTCATTTCTGACCAGTACCTCTTTATTTTTGTCAAGCTTGAGGAGGATAACATATGCTTGTTTTATAACCTGCCCTTCGGGCAAGCCTATTGCTATGATTTAACGAGCTTAGCGATAGGGAAACTCGTTCTCGTCTAAAGACAAGTTTGTCGCTATTTAATCATTTTAATGAGTCTAACGACAAAGAAAACTCGGTCCTTTTCATTTTTAGAGAGTCTGAAAAGGTACAGAAAGTCAACTCCATAATTCCTTTTTCGTCATCTAATCCCTTAAGTCCGAAAAAGTATAAAACAATACAGAAGGGATGGGTGTTCGGTACTTTTAACGAGCCGAACAAGACAAGCGCTCGATCTTTTTGTGTAATAATCCCTCAGGTCCAAAAAGATTAAAGTCTAAATGAGGGATAGCGTTCCGGTCGCTTTAACGAGCTGGAAGGCCAAAACTTGGAAATCTTTTCATATTTTACGAGTCAGTGAAAAGAGCTTAAAGACGACTCGTCTTTCGAGGAATGAGTGATTAACAGGGCAGCAGCAGATTCCAGGTACAGGTTGGAATATTCCAATCACGGCAGTGTCACAAGGATGGCTTAGTGGCATCACTCTTCGCAGCTGTTCCTCAAAATGGGTAAACAAACATATGGAGATGAACGATTGGCCAAATGAACGGATGGAGGTGAGACTGCAAGAACACGACCAAGGGCTTTAATATGGCTGTCAAAGGTTACATTTACCAAGGTTATTTACCGGTTCATTTTTTCTGGGTGAGCTTGAACTCTAAGGGAAGATTGCTCACAACTTATGTTTATTTTTTAACGAGCATGAACTATGCGCTAAAACTGCTCGGATCTTGCGTTTATTTTTTAACGAGCATGAACTATGTGCTAAAACTGCTCGTTATGCCCCCAGCATAATAATGCAACCGAGGTGCATGCCCCCCAAGCTTCATTGCATTCAACTTTGTTGATTGGAATGAAGGTTTACCATTGAGATCTGGAAAGGGGATTGTTTCATTTTTTAATGAGGTTGACATAGTAAAAGAACTATCCTCATGGTTTTTCATTTTTTAACGAGGTTGACCTGAGATAGGAACTATCCTCGAAGCCGACCAAATATCTAGGAATCTTCCGAATCCAACCAGAAGATTGGATTAGATTTCATTTTGTAGGTTTCCACCGTGGCCACTCCTGCCAGATTAATTGGAGGCGGTAGGGCGAAAGTACCCATTAAGGCAGGGTCTTTTAGGAGACCTACTCCGATATTTTGAAACGAATGGTCGCTTCCATGGATCAGAGGAACACTTCCTGTAACTTGTGAACCATTAGGGAGGAAATTTTGTTGGTCAATGATCGTAATCTCTCCTTGAAAGGGGAATGTGATTTTCCTAAAATAGGTCGACACAACAGCTTCCATGGCATAAATCCATGGTCTTCCCAGTAGGATGTTATAGTCAAGATTGCCATCGATGACTTCAACATCTATTTCTACTGTTTTGCCCCCTAGTTCAACTCTCAAGTTACTAAGGATACCGTAAGGGGTATATGTCCTTCCGTCGAATGCTTTTAATGTTGTTGATGATCACGTCAAGGTTGGAGATCCTAAAGTTTTCCAGCAACTCATCGACATAATACATGTCAATGCCCCCTCATCAATAATTGTTCGGTGAACAGTTTTGTTGAGGGCTTTCACTTGGACGAGGAAAGCTAGTTGAGCTGGTAACTGAGGATCATATCCTTTGTGATCAAAGGATACAAGATTGGAATCTTTAGGATCCACCCCACCAATTGCTGATAACAATGCCTGCCTTTGGGATGGGCAATTTTGTAGTACTTCAAGAGTAGACATAGCAGACGGCGATTGCGCCAAATCTTCCACTATATTATAATGCTGTGCCGCTCTGACACGAGGATTAAATGTCGACTTGTGTACTACTCCCTTTGGCGGTTTTATTGTTAATTCATGTGTGATGGGGGTTACAACTTCTGCCGAAGTTGTTGTCGAACTGCTAGGTTGATCTTTACCTTTATCGTTCGACACCTGTGGATTCCCGTAATCTTTGTTCCTTGTCGAATTTAAAGCATCATCCTGTTGCTTCGATATCGATAACATAAGCACTTGCGACGGTGAAGCATTTCCACTACCAACCAGATTTTTTCCTCGATCGGGAAACGGATCAGTTAACACAGCTGGAGTTTGCGAACTCTTTAAGAATCTTTTTAGATCAGCTTTGTATGGACATTCTCTCGTCCAGTGATCCTCGTCACATATCTGACACCCATAAGGTGGTTTCCTATCTCGAGGAGGGCTTGAAGAAGTTTTTCGAGGAGATGACTCTCCTTGTTTCTTCTTCTTCCCTTTGTTTTGATTCTTCTTGCTTCCTGGTTGATTGGAGTTTTTGCCTTTATCCGTAGATACAGCATTTACCTCCGAAGCAAGAATCTCTTGATTTGCTTTTTGATTCGAAGTCTTACAGGCTTTCTTATCTGAATCCTTTGTCGACTTAGCGTTTGCAGTTTCAATCACGCCATCACCGGCATGAGAGTCACCATTTGATCCGGGAGGAGGAGGGATTGAAAATTCCGGTCTGGGGGCGTCAGGTATCTTATCATAGAGCGTGCCCGACTGAGTATATACTAAGTCCAAATATTGAGCACGAGCAATAACCTGCTCCTCTGTTACGACGCCTCCCTTGGCCACATCTTCTGTTATAGCAGGAAGAAGCGACTTTATAAACCACTCAGCCAATAGCTGATCTGGAACATAGGTCTTTACCATTCTGCGACGACGACGCCACTCATGTATATGATCAGATATATGTGTGGCTGTTGTCTGCTTGAAATTGGTCAAGATCTCTGTCCCAGTTTCGTACCTTATAGGTAACTGAAAGTGTGTTAAGAAAGTCGTGGCTAGGGAACTAAAATTGTCGAAAGAGGCTCTAGGTAATTCAATATACCATTTGGCCGCCGGACCAGTCAATGTCCTCTGGAAAAGACGAAGCCTTATCGAATCATCATTCAAGGTATTCGACGAACACCACAGATGGAATGTCATCACATGATTCGACGGGTCTTCGCCCGGATTTCCATTGAATTTAGGAATGTCCGAAGGAAGTTTGTGAGGAATCGCTGGCCACCAATGGGCATAGGCGATTGGATCGTTCGTCAATCGATGTAAATCTGGTAATTCTAAGGTCGCCACGAATGGCAACTGCTGATTCAGGTTTGGCGAGGCGTACCCAGGATATGATGGAATCGCCTGAGCAGTAGGTCTTTGCACACCAGTATAATGCAACTGATGTTGATATGACTGATATGGTTGGTGGGCTTGGCCACTGTAAAGTGGTTGGTTTAACCCATTCTGAATATAGGGTTGCCCACTATTTGCAAAGATCTGTTGCTCAGACCCCTGGTACACCTGTTGAAACTGAGGTTGTTGGTATTGCACCATCCATGGTTGTGAAGCCATGTTTTGTTGTGCGACACTAACCGACGGACCAAGATGCGGGGTTATGGTTCCCGTTTGTATCTGTGTCGTCCCGGCAGTTGGCGATTGTGGTTGTGTTGCAGGGTCAATAGGCTGTTGCATTACAACTTGGGGTTGACATACAACAGGCATCGATTGAACTTGCGACACAGTTACAATTGCTGGTGTCGTCGGGATACTAGACATAGGTACACACTGTTGCATGGAATATACAACTCTTGGTTGTTGGGGTAACATAGGTACCCAACCACTCGTCGTTACTTCAGTCAAACCTGAATGTTGTTGAAAACTGCCGTATGGGTATCCCCCCGGAAGGGGAAGTGAAAGGGCATATTGCCCCCCATACGGTAACAATCCGGAGCTCAAAGGTATAGATGGCCTTTGAGGACTGGATGGCCCAAACTGATTCCCAAAGGGATCAATTTGTCTAGTTTCAACATAAGAATTACCGGGTATTATACCGGAAGAACAAACTGGAACAGACCAAGTTGTCATAATAGTCCCTGGGTGGACTCCTTCTAGCTGATGAGAGCTAGTCGGGACAGCTGGTATGCCGCCAAACATCGTTGGGTTGGCAGCAGGAGGTTCTGCTGTCGCTGTGTCGTTTGGCACAGTTCTAGATGTCGACGGTTGTTCAGACATTTTAAGTCTATCCAATAAACTGCCTATCGATTCTACAGGAACTTCCTGTGGCGATGGACAAACTTCTGATGCAGAAGGAAAAAGAGTGGTACCTACTCCAAAATGAGTTGGAGTATTTGCTTGCTGGTCCTCTACGATTTCCTCTATTGCAATCAGACCAAGAGGAAGAGGAAGACCGTCAGGTCCGTAAAAGATTTCTGGTGCCGAAGAAGGGGTTGCTTCGACAGCGACAGTTGTTTGACCAACAAGACTCTGTGGACCGGTTTCAGATGGAACTGGTTCAGTTATGCAAGTACTTGTTTTCAGACTAGGATCAGTACAACTGTCCTTCTGTTGCTGTTGAACTTCTTTAATAGAGGCAGGGATTCCAGAAATATTAGGAGTGACCAGAATCTCAGATGTTGTCGGAACTGTTGTTCTAACTTTAATGGGAGATTTTGACCCGGTCAAGCGAGTTCGCTTTGTCCGTACTACTCTCGATTCCGGAGACAAAGACGGTTGACTCGCGAGTCTCCTCGAACGACGGAGTTTTAATTGACTTTCCTCCACGGTTGCGGATTACTTGATCAACTAAAATACAAAAAGGGGAATTATGTTTCCGTATTGAATGAATTTTATTAGACGCTTTTAGACACAACTTTGCTTTTTCATGTTTTAAGAGTCGAGAAAAAGCTAAAGATGACTCTAGTCGCCTTCGATGTATTAACGAGCCCGAAGTGACAAATGCTCGGTTGGACCTTTTCAGTTATAGAGTTTGAAAAAGGCCAAAAGAAACTGCTCTGGAGATCTAGGCAGAGGGTGTGCCAAACCTTTCGCGAAACCACAGAATACGTTTTACGGTACGGGTGGTCGATCTTCGTGAATGCTGTGTTCACTGCATCGCGATCAGTAGGGCGGTCGACACGGCTTCCTAAGGATAAAGGATAATTGCCTATAGGGGTCTCCCAATATACGCGACGGTACGCGGGAGCTCAAGTCCGTATTAGTGCTATCGTCCCTCAGGAGGAATCACCCACCTTCGTAGAGATCGACAGTCACTACGTTTAACGACGCCGGAACACGTCTCTACCTAGACCTCTATTGTGAGCGTTATGTTACAATGCGTTTTTAGATTCATTCAATATATTTTAAGTTGATCTTGTTTATCAGTTTGTCTTTCAGGATCACCACGAGATGTATTGGTACAAATTCCTAAATGCAGCTAAAATGATAAGCAAGCTTTTACAATCTTTTTAGCTTTGAAAATCCTAACTACTGAGGGGAGAGAAAAACAATATCTTTCCACACAGAGCACAAAGCACAAACTAATGCACTTTCTCCTAGATCAGACACACAAACTTATCAAAAATGCAAATGCAAGATGCATGTATTTCTTTTCTTTTCCCTTAATGTTGATGTAGACAAAAGGAAATTGTTGTATAATTTTCGAATTCAATTTGAAGCGTAAACAAACAAGTTTCGTCTAAAATGAAAAGACACCTTACAGGTACTTGTTTCAACACTAAAAATATATGAATTCAAACCATAATATGAAAAACAAACAAACTCAAACAGCCATGAACAGTAATAAAACTAGCTCTTAAGATCACAAAGACACTTTTACAGTTCAGGATCTAAGAGGTCACAACTATACTGGTTCGCTTTTCACAATGGGAAACTGTAACTGAAACAAGAAATACTGAAAGAACATTCACAGTTTCATCACACACAACTGAGGCGGAATAATGTCAAGGAGAATGGTTTACAGCAAGTACAATGACCAGCAAGCAATCAGCAAAAATCAGTGAAAACAGGGCCAAGACACAATGGGAAAACTGAGCAAGACAATGGCTAACTGGACCAGCGCAGGCTCTGGTCTGTCAGTTTGACTCTCAGCGCAGTTCCCGAAGGGAGCACCTGCGCTGTAATGCAGACTGCCTGTGGACAGCCTGCTCTGGGACACGAGAGTTGCGTCTACAAAGTTTTCCGGGTCATAAAAAGCTCAAAAATGCACTGTTTTTGCTGAAATAAAAAGCTATAGGTCAAGTACAGGCTAAGGGATGATCAAGAGGATGAAGATCTATCACAAAGAGTAAAGAGTCTTTTGTAGATAAGTTCTTCAAATTTTGAATTTGCTCAGTAAATGAGCAAGAGTAGCAGACCCTCTACTTCGCTTTTGATATAGTCAAAAGCTTTTCGATTTGGTACTCTTTTCTTCAAGAAATGAATAGCAAAATACTACAAACACCAACAAGATACTAGGCTCCCCAGCGGAGTCGCCAGTTTGTTGTGGGGAAAAGTATCCGATGCGGATGACCCTATCCCTACTCTAAAGGTGACAGTCTTTAGCAACAACTGAAAGTAAAGTTTTGATGATTTCCTTTATGAAAGTACAGAGAGAATGAAGAAAGATTAACCAACCTGGTGTCTTTCGCTTAGTCGATCCTTGTCCTCTCTCTTTGTCTCTTGTTCCCAGCTCTTTGCTCTCTTTGCCGGTCCAGCTACACACAGATCCTGCACAAAACAAGAGAGCAAACTACAAGATACATGTACTCATAACTGAAGCATGGATTAGGATGAATCAAATATACATGTAAATACAATACATCAATGCAATACAAGTATATAGGAGAACATGCAAAACTTTATTGATAGAAGTAACAGGGTTCTGAGAAGGTTACAACCAATGATGGCTCCAATCCAGCAGCACCTCCCCAACAGCAAGAACTCTCCTCTTCACCTCTAGTAAAACAATCACCCAATAGCTCTAACTGTAAACCAACAGCACCTCCTTGCTTTACACAAAATTCCAGCCCCTTTTTAGACCTCATAGAAGAGCTCTATATATAGGATAGAAGAAGAAAGGATGAGTCAGCTTGAGACTGACATGAAGCTGCCTTGTGTCCTCTCCCTCTTCAGTTAATCTTCAGTTCTTGAGTCCACTTGGAGATCCTTGCTTACACATGGTGATCAAGTACCTCTTACTCATCACAGGGCGAATCTCATGAACCAAGTGTCAGTTTGGAAGCTTCCTGGGCAGTTGACACCTTGCAGGATGACTGTGCCACTTGGCCAATCTCGCCCAGCGCAGGTAGCCTTCATTAATCTTGACTTCCAGCACAGGTACAAGGAGGGACAGTTGCATTCCAGTGCAGAAGCTCAGTGGAGCAGCTGACATGATCCAAAATAAGCCTATTTTGAAGTGTTTTCAGGTGGAGAACTGATTGGAAGTGTTGTTGTTTGATGACCTTGTTCTTTTAGGGGTAAGAACAACATGTTTAGGGACTGAGGATCCCTGTGATTATTGACATTTCATGCTCCATGATGCGAGGCACAAAAATGTCTATAACAGGGAGGTCATTTAGGAAGTGCAAAGTGGATCAGCTTCTGGGAATTTTTTTCACATTTTTGGGAGACATTCAACGGCTCATTTCCAGATTTGCACAGAGAAAGCTACTGGCAGGACAACCTCAAGCTCTGTGCAGTTCTAGGCAACAATTCAAGGTCACTGAGATCAGCTCCGGTTGACGAAGGGTTGTTTGGTCAATAGATTTTCAGGAAAATTGACTAAGTGTGAGAGAAAGTGTACTCATACATACATGACAATTTAATCACACACTTAGCATGAATCAACGACAAGACACCTAAAACCAACAAGACAACATGTGCTCAGTGAGCTTGACTCAAAGGTTGAGAGCAACAAGTACAATAATTGAAATATTCCTTCGAATGACCATGACGAAAATTGTGTGACAATGTTTATAACTTAGTGTGTGAGTTCGAATGATGTTGAGAGAGAGAAAACAACTCATACACACAAAGAAAAACCTTCAAATTGCCATAACAAACTCGCAAGCATGACATAGTGATCAACATGCCAAAAGACGAATGGTGATCGATCAAGAGAAGAGGGTGTGGAAACTCAAATGAGCTCATGGGATGAGCTCGAGTGTTTGCAACCATCAAGAGAAAACCAGGGAAGGCTCCGAAATTTGGATGCAGGCCAAAATTTTGGAGGGTGTTGCAGCTGCTACAACAGATTATTTTGAGAGAGAGAGAGGAGGTTGTGTGAAAGTGAAGAGGAAATTACAACGAATCTATTGTAGGTTGTATCTATTCATTTTGCTGGATAATATAAAAGGAAGGATTAGCTATTTCTCCATGGATGTTAGCCCAAATTAGGTGAACCATGCATATCTGTGTCTCTCTTGTTTTATGCATTTTTGTATTTGTGTTTATGCAATATTTTATGTGTTCCATTTCTTTGTAATATATAATTTTATAACAAGCATACTACTACTTTCTTTCAGAGGTTGTTGGTTGGTATGCTGCTTTGGATGATGATTGGTATATTTTCTACTTGCTACTACTAATATGAAAGGCATGGATGTTGGTTGATATGCATTACTTTTCATCCATGTAGTTATCATATGCTCAAGTGTTTTTTCTTCAGTTCGTATTTCCTATATCAGATGGACTTGACACTTTACCATTGATGTCAAAGGGGGAGTGATAGAGAAGATTGGTCTGGAGTATGTGTGAAGTTTTCATCAATGCTAAATGGGGATACTTTTAGTATTATGGTGTGCATGGTTCCAACTAGCTAATGATGGCATTGGTTCATGACGACAACTAGCTCATGTTGGCATTAATGTCAACCCTATGTAGACTAGATGTTGTTTGGATGTATTCCTTATAGCATGGTTGCAACTAGTTGTGTCGACATTGGGATGATTCTATTCGAATTGATTATAACCTTGTGATGTTAGCCTTGTGATGTATTGATGAAAAATGATAAAATTGGTAGGGTTGATGATGAGTTGGCATAGTAGTTGAGTTGGAAACTAGGTATTCATCTTGGTCTTCATGCTTATACTCATGTAGATGGCTTGTTACTGTGTGTTGGCCTTATGATGATGATGGAGATGTGATATAGTATGTTTCATGTCAGTTCATAGGTGTTTCAACTTGTGGAGGCGTTTGTTAGAGAGTGGATGACTTTTTGGCACTCTTGCTAACCTTGTTTGTTGGCCTTTTAGGTAAACCTAGCAGTGACACTTGGGAGACTTGTTTTATCTTCTTGCAGAGTTGTTACTAAGATTCACAGAGGTTTTGAGGTGAGTTTAGATGCTGAAGAAGAGGATCCAATAGGTGGCTTGCGGTTTTTCCTTATGCTCTACCCATATTTCATGGAGATACGCTTATGCATGCGACTAAAAGGCTCTATTCTTTAGGAGATATGGTTGTGCATGCAACTGAAGGTATCTAGTCGATTTTAGACAGTGTTGTGCATGCGAATAAGGTTTTTCATGAAAAATCCTTTGCATTCCTTGCCCAAATTGGAAGAAAAATGGCATGGAAATTCCGAGAGGCTTCTAGAATAAGTTGTGACGGCCAGGAATGGTTTGAAAAGGTCCTCCAATGATGTGAAAACCTTTAGCGCAAAAATAGTGATATTAGTGGATTGATTTAGTCCATTTGTTTCAGCTTTGATCCCATGCCTAAGGTGAATTTCGCCCTATGCATTTTATATACATTACTTTGGAGCTAAGTTATACATTACTTTGGAGCTAAGTATTGGTTGGTTGAGGTAGTAGAGTGAGTGAGAACATTGGAGAAGTAGTAGAATGCTTCAGATCAAGTTGTGAGAAGGATTGCTTCAATGTGTGGCCTCTAATGACAGTATTGTAGCAGAATTCTAAAGCAAAGCATCAACTTTTCATATCATATTCATGGTTGTTGAAGTAGAGTTTATTTAGAGGATATGGAGTAGAGTTTATGTTGTTGGATGATTTCATTATTGATGGCTGCATTTGTTCCACTATTTTCTGCTGCTGAGAGCATGTTTCTCATGGCGTTTTTGTTTGGTTTATTGATGGTGTCTTGTTGCTGAGACTTGGATTGGAGAGCTAAATTCTTGTTGAGAAGAGTGTCTTGGATCAATTTTGAAAATAGATGAAATGAGGTCCACATAGTGTTGAGGAGCAGTGACTTCATGAGAGAGGAGAAATGACATCAAATCTTCAATGAAAGGAACAATTTCTCCATCCAATCAGAGTTGGGCAAGGATCGTTGATCGTGGTGTGCTTCATCGGAAGGTAGTCCGTAGATCCATGTGAGAATAAAGTCTTCCGAGATGATCAATAGAATCAAGTCTCCTTGTTGATTGGTGTTGGCCTATTGTATATTAGGTTGAGTCTCCAGGCCGGTCGGAGTCAACTAACTATGTAATGGACAAATTGCTTGACATAATAGAAACTCAAAGCAGAGCAACAAAAACAAGGGTGGTTTTTCTCCCGGAAGGGTTTCCACCAGAAATCTTGTGTCTCTGGTAGATGATGATTTTTGTGGTTGTGTTTTGATTTTTTTCATTTAGTATATGTTTCTTATATGTTTACATGTTTATTGTTTACTCATATGCTTCTTATATGTTTACATGTTTATTGTTTACTCATATGTTGCTAACATTTTGTGAGTTGCTGCAATAACAAGTATGTGATTCAGTTGAGAAGTAATAAAAGGTGAAAATTGGTAATAAGTCACACTACTAATTCACCCACCCCCCTCCCCTCCCTCTCAGTAGTGCTCAAAGGTTTTCCAAAAAATTGAAGAATCAAGTAGAAATTTTTATTATTATCCAAAAACAATATCATTTCCAAAAACAAATTCACCTTTAAAGGGATCCATGATTAAGGAACCAAGGGAAGTCAATGACTCTAGTAAACATCTGAAATTTTATGCCATCTTGTCCCTTAAGGAAGGTTTAGACCCACTCCCCTATTTACTAGATAATCTCAAATGGCATTAGCAATATTTGCTCATGATTTTAGCTCCTCTTTAATTTGTCTTCCTGGGACAAAAACACTCAAGTAAATTGAGCTTAAGAGACATCCCTACTGAGGAAATGGATGTCTGTTGGTAGCAATAGCTCTGTCTTAGATATATGGGATTCCAAAGCATTATTCAAATAAATTATATCTAAATCTTCTAGAATCTACATGTCATTCCACACATTTAGGGGGCTTCTTATTCTACTTCCCCATTAACAAATAGTTCAGATGCTTAACTATGAATCTATGACCAGTATAATGTGACTCAATCATCTAATATGGGTTAAAAGGTATCCCTATTGAGGCTATAAATGCCTACTTGTAGCAGCGGTCATACCTGTGGTATTGGGGTAATCCTTATATGCTAGCCATTCATTTGATTAATTGATTATTTTTTTGAATAAATTCCAAGCTAAGTGTACTATGTTATCAATAAATTTGTTTTTATTCTTAAAATCTCTTTGGATAGTATTGGAACCATTTTTATTGATTTGTATAAATTTTAAAGATCAATCAAGATCATGATATTTAGAAATAAGTAATGAAGGAAGACCTTATCTTTCACTCCATGCATTTGTAAACCTTTAGATTACGTAACCAGAGATAATTGGTTCACCTAGTGAGTTGCCATTTGTTGGATGACCAATAAATAGCTACATTTTAGTTCAAATGAAGGGGCCCCAATTTCAAATTTTTGGAAAGTTCCTCCTCTAATAACACTCGCTTGGTCGATGGTTTACTCTACGTTCATTATTTGGCTTTTAGCTTTCTTGCTCCTTCAGGGTTCAATTATGTCTTTGTACATCTTTTGTTTTGATCCTTGGGGTTACTACCTTACATGATTGATCTTGAGTCATTTTACACATTTATTTCAAGTGTTACACTTCTCCCACCTTTGGATTCATAAAACTTGCTTTTAACGATCTCGGCGATTTGATTTGAGATCCTTCCTTCCAGTTTATCTTTGTAAAATTTCTTTTGCTTGATTCTTGTAGAGGGATAACCTTGTTTGTTTCACTTGGTACCCATGTGACATTTTCATAATTTGTGTCCCTTAAAAATATGTAAAGTACACACACAT
This sequence comes from Pinus tabuliformis, assembly GCA_031772625.1. NCBI lineage: Eukaryota > Viridiplantae > Streptophyta > Pinopsida > Pinales > Pinaceae > Pinus > Pinus tabuliformis. Next base: position 1,972,712,330 of record CM062817.1, on the reverse strand, counting down.
CAATCATAAAACACAAAAAAAACTAAAAATGAGAGGGGTAACTAAAACAAAATGGAAAATGTACATAGGTTCAAACAAAGCATAAAACACCAAATATTATAAAACCAATGTGGGAACCTATATATATATATATATAAAAAAACACAAAAAAGAAAAATGAAAGGGGCAACTAAAACAAAATGGAAAATGGAACATAGGTTCAAACAAAGCATAAAACACCAAATATTGTAAAACCAATGCGAGAACCAATTCAAGCAAATGTCATGAGAGCCATGATACCAAAAAGAAAAGAAAAAGAAGGGGAGGCAAGTGCGGGAGGGGTAATATTTAGCCTCGAGAAAGAAATAAAGACATAATTTTCCTAGTGATCAAGAAGAGTAACTGATAATTAGGTAGAGCTCTTTACTTTGTGGTAAGGCTTGGAGGTAGCAATTGCAAGGTTGATTTATCATTTCGTAGTTTAGAGAGATTCTATGATTATAATACAAAAAGATATACAAAGCTAAAGAGATATCAGAAAATATGAAAAGCTAAAGAGATATCATAAATGATCACATGCACCCCACGTCAACAGGTTAATGCATATGCATTGGCATCCATACTTATCACCCTGAAATATAGCTCATGTGATTAATTCTACTAGCTTCAGTTTGACACGTAAGAATTTATCTTGCTATCACGGTAGCTCAATTAGGAATCTGTTATTCAATAACAAGGATATTGCTTCCCAGAGTTTCAAAGAATTTTTAAATGCCGCATAGAACTATCTCTTTCGCCAACAACCTTATCACAATCAGAAACTGAATTCTCCAGACTCAGATTGATTCAAGGTTAGTTGGTTGTAAAATATTTTGCGAATCAATATCATGTGATTTCCGTCACTCTGGTTTTTATTGTGTTTTCATACTATAAATGAATATGTGGTGTCTATTATGAGGTATGAATGATTTTGCATTTCAATTTTTTGATTCATGTCATTTTTATTTAGAACAACTACAAAATCAAAGAGTTTGTATCACTTCTTTTTAAAGAAAATTTGTTGTTAATATCAATTTGTTTGATATTTCGAGGTTACTATTACTCATTTTGGCTTAGTGTTATCTCTTCATAGAGTCTTCAAGATTGTGCATGCCATTATCATGTTCAATGGGAAACATTTTGTGTTATGATGGTTGTGGATAATCACCTTATTTTAGAGAAAATTGATATGGCCCATGAGATTGAATCAACTAGACAAAATCTCCTTTCCATTTTTTTGGAAATAGTATTTTCTATTTGGTGTGACCTATTTGGATATTCTATAAACTCAAAAGTTATTATAAAGAGAGTTCGAAGACTATGGGACTTATTGATTTTAAAGGTTTTTAGTAAGTATTTTGATTTGATTCAATTAAATAATACTTATGTTATTTTGATTTCCATAGTTGATTTTTATTCATGTTTTTCTGATTTTTTTGTAATTTAATTTCTATAAATTCTAAAGAAAGAACTTTTTCTTTTTATGATTTCAATTTATGAACATGTAATGAATTATTACATTTATCCTCTATTATGTTAATTAAATTTACATGTGTTTACATTCCATCATAATAATCTTTCAATGACTTCTATCTTAAGGATGATATTGGTTTGAACATTGCTTTAATTTAGGTTCATGTGAATTGTTTCCAAGGATTTATATTGTTGAGGATGTTATCTTTATATAAATTGAATTAATACATGTGCTGAAGTAGTTTATGATGTATTATTACATTTCTTTATTTGATTATTGAGTTGTTTCTTAAATGAATAATTGAAACATTACCAATATTTAGAAATTGTTACAGTGATGTTTGTAGTTTGGTTTAGCTGAGAAACTGCATTAGATAGACTTAGTTAGTTTCAATATTTAAATTTATGTTTGTTCTTGATGTGTGATATTAAGCCAATATTGGTTTACCCTATGTTTGTTTAAAGGGTCAGAGATTTGCATTGTTGTACTTTTTTATCCTTTACATACATCGCATCAAGAATCATCAATAACCAAAATTATAGTTACATTTATAATTTAGTTTTAGTATTAAGTTCACATTTAAGTATTCATCATATGCACAAAGAGAACGCCACCATCACATCAGTTTATAGCTTCTCTTCTTTGCATCATATTTTTCTAAAGATTTCACCTGTGTATTAGGTGCATTATTATAAAGAATAGTATTAGATTAACAATAGGACAACGATCAGATAAATCCCCTGTCTTTTACCTCGAAAGAGGAAGAGAAATCTAGGCCAAGAGAGCCTTAAAACTTGTCGAGAGTGACCATCCCAAACAACTTGGACTATTTAAAGAGCCTAAGTCTGAGTCATATCCCCTTTGTTGAATAAGGACTTAAAACTCGTGTGAATGAGAGTTTAAGAATTTTGAAATTAAAATCATATAAAAATAGCCGCTTGATTATAATAAACTCATTTTTTTTCCATCTACTTATAGATGTCATCATATATTTCATCTCTCTTAAATGTAAAAAATACATAACACTCTATTATATAATGGCTTGTTTAAGATTGAAATAGTATTTGAATAAATACTTGTGTATAACAAACACAAATATTTCCTATCTATCTATTTACCAATAATATCATATATTTAGTCTTTTATAAATATTATAACAAAATATGACAACTATCAATGTTTCATATTTCATAAACGTTCTCCCAAACTAAATAAACCTAACCTATATTTCAAAATTAAAATCATATTCAGATAAAAATTAAGTTAGTAAAAATAAATTTCTTTTACCCAATTTTTATCCTACATTTTATCACTTGTGAATGTTATCACAAATTTCTAGGTTTCATATTTCATAATTAAAGTATAATATTTTATATTTAAAATATCTTCCAATATTTTTTAATAATAAATACAACTTTATCTTATTTAACTGTAAAAGTCATACATTTCATTTCTTGCAATCATAAATGTCATATATCTTTTTATGTTAGTAAAAGTTGTTTATGATCCATCATGTGTAATTAAAATCATATTCAATTGAAACTCGATTGAAATAAACGCATCTCTTTCTTATCTAATTGTAGTGGTCCATTTTTTTATAATTGCATATATTATCGATGGTCCATCCTTTATAATTAAAATAGTATTGAATTAGAGACTTATTATAATAAACATAAATATTTGTTATCATATATTTTGTTTCTTACTCATGTTGTCACAAACTTCATAGATCGTTATTATTTCATCCATTATTTCTAATTATAATTTGCATTATTTTTATTCATAATATAATAAAATTTATTTAATTTATATAAATTAAATAATTAATAAATAAAATATTTATTTCATGAAACATCTCATACAGTGAAGATTAAAAAATTAAATTAAATTTGAAGACTATTTTATACTTATATAAACTGATAGATATTCATAAACAACAATTCATGATAAATATTAAAATATTCTATGATATATTTTATATTATTAATATTAAAAAAATCATCAAAATCAGTTAAATTATTATTATATTTTAACTTATTATTATTATTATTATTTTTTTTAAATAATTAATTTATAAATTTAAACATATACAAATTTAAAAATAGATATAACAAAAGTTTTAATTGTGGAGATTTATTTTACTTTATCATAGATATTCTTAACATGTAAATAGGCTTTGTTATATTATTATGATCAATATCATTATTTATCAATATCACATATCCAAAAAATCATAACTCATTTCATATAACACTTATTTACATAATTTTCTTTTTTATAATGATTTAATTTAAATAAATAAATAAAAATATAACTACCAAAAATAAATAATTTAAAAATAAATTTTAACTTTAGCTAACTACTACCAAAAATACCATTAAATTTCTTACTATCCGCCTGATAAAAACAACTCTTTCTTATCTAATAATTATCAATATTATTTGTGGTCCATCTTTTTTTAAGAAAGATAGTAGTGAATTAGATAGTTATTATAAAAAACATAAATCTTTGTGATCATATATTTTGCTTCTAGTCGATGTTGTCACAAACTAGATATTTGATCTCTTGTGGATGTACAGACTACATAAATTGTTATTCTTTCGTCCATTATTTCCCATTATAATTTGCATTATTTTTATTTTTTTAATGGCAGTACATATTTCGTCACATTATCATCATTTTATGGTGCATATATTATAATAAATTTAATTTATTTTATACAATTAAATAATTAGTAAATATTAATAAATATTAAAATATTAATTTCATGAAATATCTTATTTAGTAAAAATTATAAATTAAATAAAATTTATTTTATTTTAAATTAGATAATAGTAAATATTAATAAATATTAAAATATTAATTTCATGAAACATCTTATATAGTGAAAATTATAAATAAAATAAAATTTTATTTTATTTTAAATTAGATATATATATTATAGTTGATAAATATCTATAAATATCAATTTTTGATAAATATTTATTTCATAATATATTTCATATTATTAATATTAAAAAAATCTTTAAAATCAATTAAATTATAATTTTATTTTAACTTATTACTATTATTGTTGTTGGTTATTTTAACAAGAATTAATATATAAATTTAAACTTATACATGTTTAAGGATAGATGTAACAAGATTTTTAATAGTGGAGATCCATCCCATTTTATCATGGAGATTCTTAACATGTAAATGGATTTTGTTACAATATTATGGCCATTACAATTGTTTATTAATACCACATATCCAAAGAATCATAATTCATTTCATATGACACTTGTTTATGTGATTTTTTTTTAATTACTCAATTTAAATAAAAAGGCAAAAGGAATAGCTACTTGGGCATAAGTACTTTTGACATAAATCTCAACTTTTAGTTAGTGACTACAACTAAAAATCTTGTTAAATTCCTACCATCCACATAGTAATTACTAATAATTAAAGTAAACAATTGGAAACTCTATTTTATATAAAATAAAGTAAAGTAACAAAATGTAAAAAAAAACCATAAATCATGTTTATATAAAATATGTTGATATGACTTTATTTATAAAATTGAACCTTAAATCTATAATTATTATTAAAAATTTATTATTTTTTCCTAAATATTTATTTAATATTTATTTATACTTAAAATTAAAATGGTAAAGAAATGCATTCCAAAAATAAACACACTATCTACGTAATCAAATCACTATCAATAAAATGCATAGATTCATATATATGATGCGATAAATAGTCATAAATAGTGTCATAAATTGTATAGATCACCTGTGCTTTTCCTGATTAAAATTGATGTCTACACATTTGAGATTGAATATTTAATTAAAGTACATTGTAGTTTATTTGAAATAACTACAATTTTTTGGATGGTTTTTGGCATATTTTCTGATTTAATTTATCCAAAATATTAAAATTACAGACATATGCTGCCACAAGATTTGTCCAAACGAAATTTTAACTTCGTTCTAAAAGCTCCAAATCAACTTGCAGTTTGTACCGCTTTGAATTTTCTTAACTGACTTTAACCGTATGTTGGATTCCCACATCCAATCATTATGAAGCAAATTGAAAATTAATAGTTGACTTTACTTTAAACTTTTTGGAGATGCAGGGAAGAATATGCCCGGCCATAACACTGCGCATTCCACGTCTTTCCATAGTCCATGGCATTGCCCTATTGAGTTAATGCCCTTTCTCAACTTTGCAACGCCCTCTGGTCACAGAAGGATCAGCTCCTCTCAGTTAATTACAAAACATCGAGAAGACACCGTTGAGCTCATGCCCCGTCCTGCGACGGCGATGAAGATGAAAACATTAATCGGCTGCATGTTACTTATTCTCAGCGTATGGACGCCTATGCACCTCTTACTAGCTCAGAAAACTGGAGCTACTGGGGCACGCTACATGAGTAGGCACTCCCATTTGCGTTACACGAATTATAAGTTTTTCCATACTTCCAATGGTCGGCCATCGGGACAGCTACCGCTCCTACCATCGCCGCCGCTTTGTCCATGGCCCTGCCCAGCAGCGCAAACGCCACTGCTCCCGCCGCCGTCAACGCCACCGTTCGTCCCACCGCCATCGCTTCTCATACCGCCGCCGTCAACGCCACCGCTCCTCCCACCGCCACCGCTTCCCTTACCGCTATCGCCGCCGTCAACGCCACTGCTCCTCCCACCGCCACCGCTTCCCTTACCGCCATCGCCAACGTCAACGCCACTGCTGCTCCCACCGCCATCGACGCTGACCCAACCACCACTTCTCTTGCATCCAGCGCCCCTCCCATCGCCGTCGTTACCGTCACCTCCGGTTTCCGGTATCGTCTTTTGCATACTGTTTTCAATGATAAGTGATATAGTGATTTTGTTCATTTTCTGAAAAAAGATAGTCAATTTGGCAAGGCTTATGTTCAAATTTGCAGGAGGCAAAAGATCTGTGGTGATTAGAATAACAGTGGGCGTACTGGCCGCTACGCTTGGATTAATTGCAGCCATAGGCTTTTGGAAGTGGAATTTTTTCCGTTGTCGAAAACCTTGGCAACGCATTTCTCAAACCAAAGGTCCTGAAATTGATAAATCGTTAGTATGCGCCTGATAAACTTGTGCCTTGTGAACATTTCATCTCCCTTTATCGTAAAATTAATGGACGCCCTGTAAATGTTTTCGCAGGTGGAGGAGGAGAACTTAACTTATCGCTTAGTATAGCTAATCCGGGGCTTATAATCAACTACGACATACTGAAAGAGGCCGCGTCCAATTTTAATGAAGAAAACAAGCTTGGCGGGGGAGGTTTTGGATCCGTCTTTAAAGTGAGCTCTTAATATCGTTTCCGTTTGTCGAATTAGATATTTCGAAGCTGTAGCTCTATGAAGAATAGAAATAATTATGAAATTCATTCCTCTGATGTAGGGGGTTCTACCTGATGGAAGAGAAGTTGCAATTAAACGGCTGAATATAGATTCAAGGCAAGGAGACACTGAATTTCTCAATGAAGCAAATCTCATAAGTCGTGTCCAGCACAGAAATCTAGTGAAATTAATTGGTTGCGCTGTTAAAGGCCCAGAAAGGCTATTAGTTTACGAATACCTCCAAAACAGAAGTCTCGACAAGATTTTATTCGGTAACTTCTCTGTATTTAACTTCTTAATCGCTGCTTGGATCCTGGATTTGTTCTAGTTTTTTAATATAGCTAGTCAGTATTTTAACTAAATTCGCGTCGTTCAATAATTGCAGATAGAAGAAAATGCCAATTACTTCACTGGAGAGATAGGTATGAAATCATAGTTGGCACTGCACGTGGGCTGGCCTATCTTCACGAGGAATCTGGGGTCCGGATCATCCATAGAGATATTAAAGCTAGCAATATTTTACTTGATAATAAATACAGACCAAAAATAGCGGACTTTGGTTTAGCCAAACTCTTTGGGGAAGATCAGAGCCACATTAGCACTAGAGTTGCAGGAACCCTGTAAGAATTCTCTTTACATTTCATTCTCTTGATGCCCTCAACTTCATTTAATAAATTACATGATATGAACCAATAACAAATTACATATCTGAGAAAGCATCATATTTCATTGTCGATGACATTTTGCAGAGGTTACACGGCGCCGGAATACGCCTTGCGCGGACTGCTGACAGAGAAAGCAGATGTCTTCAGTTTTGGAGTAGTTGTTCTTGAGATTATCAGCGGAAGAAAGAACCAGAGTTTGCCTCAACAAATGGAGTTTCTCGTCGAAACAGTATGGCTGATGTGCATCTCATAAAGTTTCAAGTAGAGATTTCCTAAACGCCCATATAAATATATGATTCCTCTGACTAATGTTTTATGTTTTGTTAATGTTGGGCAATTAGCAGACATGGAGACTATATAAGGAAGAGAGAGCATTGGAAGTTATGGATCCCACACTGGAGGGCAGTTATTCTTGCGATGGAGCGATTAGAGTGATTAAAATTGGTCTTCTGTGCACTCAAGCAGCTGCAGCGTTGCGGCCTTCAATGTCCCGTGTGGTGTCCATGCTGACGAATGAGCGAGAACAGCTTCCTTCGCCGAGCAGGCCCATTTTCATAGATGTGGATAGTGTGGCCACAGATGACCAACTTCAACGCCTTAGATTCATTGATCGTGACAGAGCATCTACCAGTACAGCAACTTCCACGACGCTTTTTTATCATATCCATTCTCCAGCTGCTGATCCTTCATCAGGCACCCTGGAGCCGAGGTGAAAATCAGCCAATGCTTGTATCTAGCAGTACAGCTAACGTCTACGACAGTTTTCATTATTCATGCTGCAGCTGCCGATACTCCATCAGGCACTTTGGAGGTGAAAATCAGCCAAAGTCTTTTTGCCGAAAGTAGTAAAATTTATTATGGTTTAGGTTTACAGCTCTCTGTAATGATATTATTAATTATTATTTATCATAATATGGTGGTCAAATCAGTAGCTACGACCGCCATCACTGACTCAACCATTACTAAATTTTGTTTTTGAATGCAGGTTAAATTGTTATAAAAAAACCACACCAATTAGAATTACCCATTACTCATTTGATCACTCAGTCAGCAGGTTTTTATTTCTATTAAATATTTTTCAGTCTTAGGCCAATTATAAACACTAAGACCCAATCATAAACACTTTTAAAAAAATACCATATTTATTATTTGTAGATAAATAATAATATTATTAGTAGTAATAATAATAAAAATGTTAAATTTAATTAAAAAATAATTATGTCGAAAAATATGTTCAATATCAGAATTGAGGTGAGAAATTTAACCAAATTAGTTGGTTCGAAACGTGTCGATAAATATTTTATCTTGTAATTTATGTCTAAGAATTTCTCTTAAAGTGAAAAATTTAGTTTAATATATAATTTAATGGATCATATTAAAAATGGAAAAACCTTTTAATATATAATTTAATGGATCATATTAAGAATGGAAAAACCTAAAAAATACCATTTTTAGTTTCAAAAACTTTTGCCAAGTATTATGATTTTATAATTTTACTAGCTCGACTGTCGATTGTTTTTGCAACTACAGTCTGCGTTTCATTGCACATGACCTTTATTTACGCGTCCTCGTGCAGGCAGCAGGAGTAATTCAATTACATTTTCCAGCTGCCCTAGATGGTGGAACATGGAAATAATAATTATTTCCGCATGGAGTGCAGGCCATATTTAAAGTCCTAGTTGAATTGAGTAAATGTGAGTTAAGTCAAGTTTAATATTAGCCATTTGAATTTAATAAATATGTGTATGTTAAGTTATTTTAGGTGAATTTTGTAGGGAGAGCATGTTGCCACAGCTGGGGTTGAAAGGTAATGGGTCATAAGGCCTTTTTCTCTCTTCCTAGTTAGGGTTAGTCCCAAGGTTATAAATGTAAAGGTTTTAGGGGATATAAGACGGGGTTTCCTTGATTGTGCGGCTGAGAATGTTTAAACAAATTTTTAAACTAATATATGGTTGTAACTGTTTATTATCGTTGTTATTCCTTTTATTTGATAAATAAAAGAAATGGAGATTTACTCTAGGCCAAGTAATTGAATAGAATTTTCCATTATGTGTATATGTCTCTTTGGTATCCCTCAATTAAGCAGAGATTGATATAACACTATTTTTGGGAAATAAATTGTAAGGATGATGTTCATTGTTGCTTGTTTATATTTATTTGAAACTGCTCCAATGTAAATTGGAGCTTAGAATATAGGTAATTAAATTTTAATAATGTTTTTTATTCTTATTAATTATATTAATTACTTTATATATTATTATTGCTATCTATTCCTTGAATAAAGCTCCAGACACAAAGATGATTTAACTTTTGATTCCATTCGATATTTCTTTTGTCAAGGTAAGTGGTAATTAAACTTACGAAACAAAGGAAAAATGTAGTATACTTCGCAACGAAATTGATCAATGCTAGACTTCAACTCAAGCATTAAAATCAAACATTTAATATTTCATCTTTAAATATAGACGTTAATGCTCATCGAAAGTGTCCTTCCGGAGGGTTCTTGATCTGCTTCGGTACCCTTCGAATGATGCTTTTATATTTTTCTAAACTCCCCATTTGCTTCGTATAGTGATGTGTGGTTTGACCTGCTGTGGTGGTATTTAAAGGGGCGGATTCCCCTATCCCGTGAGTGTGGTTTGACCTGCTGTGGTGGGAGCTAAAGGGGCGGATTCCCCTATCCCATGAGTCTGTTCTCGCTAAAGGCATAGGAACTTAGTATACCCGACTTGTAGGTGGTTGGTTATGCTTTTGGTGTTATAGTGGCAGCTATGAGGTTTGATCCTGGGTCTCCCATAGATTAGGCCTTGCAGTCACTGATTCACCATGTGGTTAAACAAAAAAAAAAAATCTCCATTTGCTTCAAGAGAGAAGAGAATAATGGTTAATACAGTGATGTGTGGTGAGGTGGTTGGGTTTACCAGGTCAGGGTGCAAATCACATTGAGTATATTGTCTTGCTATGGTGTGTATATGTGCTTGCAGGTTGTTGGATGTACTCTTGGTGTTATAGTAGCAGCTATGAGAATTGATCCTCAGTCTTCCTTAAATTAGGTACCCATTCACCACATTGTTTAAAAAAAAAAAAAAAAGTATCTTATAAATCCAAGCACTTATGGTAATAATCATTTATCGATTTTTTTATATCTTTTAATATTTATAATCAAATATAAAGAAAATATTTAGAATAAGGGGGGCAATAGGGGCAATCTAAAGGTGGTGTCTTATAATGCATTAGTGGCAATGCAAACTTAGGAAAGTATTAAGTTGGTTAACTTGGAGGGATGATTCAGCTACTTATACAATGGATTTGAATATAGTTAAAAAATATGAATTATATGAAACTAAATTAGCTTCGAATATATAATTTTTTATTTATAGAAATTACGTATAACTATGTGAAATTTGAGCTTTGGTAATAGTGATATGCAAATTTTCATGCAAAATATAATACATGTCTCTATTAGTGCTAATTTTGGGTACCTAAACAATGGAATTTCACTACATAAATTTGTAAAATTACAGAGCACATATTCGTGTTATGCACAACTATATTATCAAAATTTATAACCTTAGTTTTATATTTGTTTTAAATTATGAAATTCATTGTACTACATAAAATGATCCTAACATTATCATATAGATTGTAGGTTTCAATCTTTTCTCATGCATCATATAATTTCTTTTTCAAATGCTTAAAGCTAAAAAAATATAGAAGAAATAAAAAAAGGATGTATATTTTAAGATGATGAAGACAAAAATACATTTTTTTTTGGTAGGTAACCAATGACCTATCATAAGGAGTGCCTTAACAATGCAACCATTCACCGTCAATCCAAAGCCCCATGGGCTGAAGACAAAAATACATTAAAAGTAGTAAAAATGATTAATTTTTTCAAAAAAATTATATATTTGAAATCTAAATAGTTTACTCTATATTTTTTTATAGTTTCATGGACAATGAATTTGTCTAAATAGAAAAAGATAATGTCAAAAATAGAAATGTAAAAAGATATTTAAAAAATTGGAAGTTTTCATATATTTACAACCCAAACCATTAAGCTTATCATTCTAAATATATATTCAAGGAAAACAAGTAGTATGTTAGAAGGGTCATTTCCACCCCAAAAAAAAATAAATTTAAAAAAAAACTCAATTAATTTAATTGATTAAAATCTATTACATTAAATATTGAACTAAAATCATATGCGTATGAAGTGCTTACACTATCTACGTACAATTTAGTTATACTTAGTTCCTAAATAAATAAAAGCAAGATTGTTTTCTTAATAAAGTGCTACCAGAATGATTTTAGTGCTACCAAAATAGTTATAGTTAATTTAGTTTAATATCTATTATTACCAACTGTACATTTTCTTTTACATCTTTCAACCATTTCAATGGAATAATGTTCTCATAATAAATAATGTAATATTTATTCAATAACATACTATACAATAGCTTTCTTGTGATATTGAAAGAACAATATTCATTAGATGTATTGTATGTTGTAATTGAAAGAAAAATAATCAGAAATGAAACTTGTAATATTAACCAAAAGTGAAACTATGTATTGTATGGTATAACATAATAAAAAACTAATTAAAAAAACTATGGAACATTACCCATGAATGTAGGCTTTTTTAGTTTCGATTATGCCACAAGAAATATTACAGATTGAAAGTTAAGTTGATTCTAACAGGCATAGTTAAAAATCCATGTAAAACAATATAATACCAAGGTCATGAGATAAGTATTCAAAACTAAATGGTGGGAAAAACATCCTAGTGGGGTGTCACTTTGGTTTATTAATGGCTAAATAAATTGGCAAAGGCAATGATAAAGACTTTGGAAAGACAAGAGGAATTATTTGGTATTTATTTATGAAAATAGTGGGAATTGAAGAAAATAGAGGTCTCGTTGATAAAAAGGCTTATGACAATCAATGGGTATCTTTTTCTCATACTTTTTCAAGTTTAGTTTTGGACCTCTCATTTTTTACGCTCTCTCTCTGTCACACTCTTGGACACTTAGAGTTTTCTTGGAGCACACTTGGAGGAGCATGGTATACTTGGGATTTGGGGCAAGAAGGCAAAGAAAGAGAAGGAAAGCATAAGATGACATTAGGATCAGTAGCTACACTGGGTTTTTCTTGCAGGTTCTGAGTTGCATGTATGATTTCCTTGCTAGTTTTGGCATGCATGGCACATGCATGTGGTTTTTTCGTTATGATATGTCATTGGCATGGAAGATTTCCTCTATTGATGGTGGATTTACCTAGCCTTGCCATTTCTTGGATAGCCATGGTGTTGTGGGTGTCTTTACTTTTGTTTTTTGGTTGGTTCTTATGTTCTTTTGGCTGTGGGTTGAGTTACTAGTTCCTAGAAGCCTTGGTTGGACAAACACATTGGAAGTCGCGTAACAAGTTGGGTTGAGTTAGTAGTCTTGGAAGACTTAGTTTGAAAAATGCTCTGGAATCCCTTGGTGGGTTGAGTTACTAGTCCTCGAAGCCCAGGTTGGACAAACACTCTAGAAGACTGGAAGCCTGACAATAGTTGTAGTTTGAGTTACTAGTCCTGGAGCCTTGGTTGGAACAAACGCTCGAGAGCCCTAGAAAACTTGTGCAGATACCAATCTGGTGTTGGTTAGTGATGTTAGACTATGAGGTGGAATAACTGGTTGAGGGTTGAGTTAGCTTGGCCTCGAGAAGCACTGGTTTGGTTTTGTTTGATTTGTTTCATGAATCCCACATGCATGCTTGGAATATGGCACGGGGGTGACTAGCTGAAAGAAAGATTTGATTCATCATAGTCTATGGTTGGGTGGTACGTGAAAGTCCCTAACTTGGTTGAAATTTTCTTATATTAATAAGAGGTATTTTCTATTGTGATCTATGAGCATATGTATTTATTATGATGGTGACATTATGGTTGAGTTTCCATGGTTTATATATTGGTTATTGTTTTTTTATATGCTAGTTATATGATGTTTATTGTTTATGGCTCTTAACATGTTTGATGAATATGTGATTGGTTATTGAATGCATGACCTAATAGACGTTATTGCAGCTAATATGAGAGGGAATTAGAATTTCTTGACAATTCTGAGATAAGTATGAGACTTATATGTCCATATGTGTATGTATGACCTGTAGATTTCATGTTCATCATGTTTTTTATGAAATGACTGACATGGTTGGGATTGGATAGGTCAATTCCTTGATTAAGTTTTGTGTTAGAGGCTTTGTCTTGATGTCATTTATTGTCTTGGAAAGTCTCATCAAGTTCCAGTCGGTGGTTTGGAGACTAGTCCTAAAAAATTGGCTTAAATCTTGCAGTCTCTAACACAAAACCGGTTGAAAAACACTGTAGTCTCTCCCTTGCAGGCATTGTGGGAGAATCTGGAGGGTTCCAGTCACATGCATGCCTTGTCATGGGAGTGACTAGGGGTTTAATTCATTGAAAGGCTAGGTTAACTTGGGAGTTGGGCACCTGGAGTGGTGGATTAGCTCTTGGGGGTTCTGTAGCACCTGAGGGAGGTATGTAAAGTGTTGGTTCATCGCTTCCACTTCCTTAATGAAACTTACAGAGTTGAATCATATCATAGTAACTCTTTGTCACATGTTTACCTCGGTGGACATATTAGCTTGGGTAAATGTGGGAAGAGGGTGTTACAAAGTGGTACCAGAGCATGGTTAACCCCTTGGACTGAATGGGCGGAATGTGTTTGTCATGCATGCATGTAGGTTGTATATGTGTTTGTTATGTATGCATGGTAGTGGTCATTGTTACAGTTGTGTTTCCATGTAGGAGTTGATGACGTTATTTTTGGGATGCTTTAGTCATGAATGCATCTCAGTTGTATATGCATTTGTTATGCATTCCATTGTCTATATGTTGTTATATATGCATTGTCATGGTAGTAGTTATGCATGTATAGTAGGTCAAACATGCATTGTGTAGTCCTTGTATGCAATTAGGTCATCATAATGCTGTTGGTATGTTATGATGTTAATGTGTTCGCTGAGATTAAGTAAGAGATGAAGATTATTAGAGTGAGGTTGCAGCACTGGACCTCAAGGTAAGATAAAATCGTCGTACATGTTTGTATCTTGGGTATGTAGGTATGTTGGTTAATGGTTGTTATACACATTAGGTTTATGTACATGCCTGGTGTTCTATTGATGTTATGGTTACATGCATGATAGATGCTAGTTAATCAATGTGGTTATATCCATATGCATCGATTAGTCATGAAGGATAGTAACTTGTTGTTGTATGCTTTGTGGTGATATGCATGATGAGTATGCTCATTGCATTTGAGATATTGATGTTATTACGTTTTGTGCCAATTTGGATTGATCTATGGAGAGGATTATGGTTATGACATTCAGGTATGAGTTAATATATTTGTGATATTCTGTTGAACTAATCTAGACTGATTGTGCATATGTGATTGTTATTCATGAATGGAAATTGTTTATGAGTTATGATGTGAACATGTTAGTTAGTTACTGTTATGGATATCATGACCTTATTTATGTATGAGTTGATGTGTCGTGAATTTATATCGTGCTAATCTAGATTGATTATGTAGACAAGATAATCTCTTGGTGTAGCGGCTACGACCACCCTCCAAAATTTTGCCTATGCTTTGTTTTAGAGCCTCCCTCCTAAATCACAACATCTCATCTTGCACTGACATAGGTACTTATGCTTTGATGGAGATTTATATTTTGCATTATGGCTTGTGTTTTCTTACTTGCTTTACTGTCTAACCCACAAGTCGATCTCTTGACTTGGTTTCAACCCAGTTCGAGGATTTCCCTAGTGAACTGCGTAATCCTTGAGGGAAACCAACCTTTCTCTCGGGAATTGTGCAATCCAAGCTAACAGTGAACCTTCAACTCCAGAATTGTGCAGATCCAAATGACGTCATGTCTCTAGATGGTAAACTGTGTAGAGCATGAGAGGCAGCCCAGAGTCACTCAACCCATAAATTGCGTAGAAGTTTCCTGCTGAGAAGCTACTCAGTGCATGAGCCATTGAGTTGCTTAGTCCTTCCCAGAACTACGCAATCTCTCTCGGCAATGCATGGAAACTTTTCCAGAAAAAGAAAAAATAAAAAAGTGAAAAAGCATCCCTAGAAAATAAGGATCTATTTTTAGTAACCCGAAGGAGACAATTGAGTTATTTTGGAAATTGTTGTTAAGTGTCACTTTTTCCTTAATTTTTGGCCTTCGTGTCATACACCCTAAATCAAAAAAATCTATTTAATGGAAGTTCCCAAAGCTCATTTTCACATTCAATCTTGGAGCTCTCGCATTCCTAAGGAGGTCAAGGAACCTTTGGTGTGATCGTCGTTGCTTTTCTGGGTAAGTCTTGTTTTCTTAGTCTTTTGCTACTTTTTCTGCTGATTTTGTTTGTTTAGCTTGTGAGAGTGTTGTTCCACTTGTTTTGTTGAATGACCACAGGCATTTAAACTTGTTTTAACTTATAGAAGTGATTTTTTAAGTTTTGTATTGCCTTTCCCAAGTACTGCATGCATCACCCAGTTTCTGTACTAACATTCATTGTTGCAGCAACTCTCTCCACATGCTTCGTTTTCCTTTAGTTTGATTGATTCATAACCTTGCTTCACTTGCATGCATTATCATTCACTTAGAACTGCACCCAACATCATTCAATCCTTCAAATCTATTTGATTTCTCACATCCTTTGGGCAGATCTGAGCTTCCTTAGCCTAGATCTCATCTTTCCAAGCATGCACTACACATTTCTGGAGCTCAAGGCATTAGCCTTGGCTTCTAGAATTGTGCAGAGGTTTCCCAGGCCTAGATCTAACTATGCAATGTGTAGTTCCAGGAGCCTTGGCCACTGAGACTGTGCAATGCGCAGTATCTCCTAGCCTATGCCCAGACTGAATTCCAAATTGCGCAATTCCAGTTAGCAAGACCTCCACACCGACTATTGGGACTGCGCAATGCGTAGTTCCGGATGGAAGCCAGTCACCTCTATGAGCCAATATTTCACAATCCTTCCCAGCAGTTGCCTAGTTTGTTGTTTGTTATGTTCTTAAAGTGCTTTTGTTTTCAAGCTAACATTTGCATGCCATGAGTGTCCTCTCCGTCTCTAGGTACAACAGTTGTTGAGAAACTCTCTAGAAGTTACAGGTAACATGGCTTCCAAGAGAGCTGCATCAAAGGATACTATCGAGAGTAGCACTGGGGAAGCAGTTGAAAAAGCGTTAGTGAAATTTCCAGTTTATGCGAACACTCAGTTGTTCATTGAGAAGGGCATGGATTTAACATGGAAAGATATCAAGGATATCTTTGAAGGGGACTTCAAGGAAGATATAGAGGATCGACAAGTTTATATCAATGTCCATTTTCCAGGCTTACATAAGGTTGCCTATGCAGACATCATCGACTAAATTGTCAGACACACAGATCTAGAGACTATGACATTGAGCAGTGCCAGTGGGATAGAACTTGGCAACTTTAGGGTAGAATACTACCAACATAGGTATCATTTACCTCAGTCAATGAACCGCATGGATGCACTTTTCTATGCTGCCCACACCTTTGTGAACACCATAGATATTGTAAAGTGTTGGGTGAAAGAGCAGTCAAAGTTCAGAGTGGCACCCAATCATGTTTACAATACAAAGTCACTAAGGAAGGCCTACCAGTTCTTGATCATCTTTGCATGCCAATTATATGGTCAAGAAAGCATGAAGACCTTTCTCGAAAATTGGGTGGTTGTGTTGGACTAGTTGGTTAATTACGGAAGGCCATTGAACTAGTCAGATCTGTTGGCTCTTTAGTTGAAAGTCCATGTGACTTACACCCAAAATCCGCCCAAGGATGAGCAAGCAAGATTCTACATGTTTGTGCATTTACTTGATGCAATATGTGCCCAACATTAGTTTCTTAGCATGGGTTGGACATGGACACCAAAAGAAACTGTCGTCAACATTTATTGCAAGTTTCTTTCCGACTGCAACAATCAAGGAGTTATGGCAAGGGTGATTGACCATTTCATCATCACTTTGTAAAAGTTGATCTTTGAGTAGGATCCACCTTGCATGTCCTAAGAAGTAATGGAGGCAATATTTAACATTGCAGATTGGTATGCCTCACCCAGCGGCACCTTCATGAGGATGTTTGGTGGAGAGAAGCCTCTGCACATTCTACAAAGGTATGCCAAAAACAAGTTGGTCATGTAAGAGGTCTCATATCACATATCCACAGGGTTATCATCAGGACTTTACCGCAAGAAGAAGGCACCATGGCCCACCCTTCCTTTGTTGATCAGATTGTACGAGATTAGGATCTTGAAGGATGTGGATGTCAAAGATAAAATTATAGTGAAGTTTGAGCTTGACACCAAATATTATAATCTATGTGATCCCCACGATATTTACAAGAACCACTGTGCGAAGGTTTACTATCTGTGCATCCATGGTACATTTCATTGGGTAGAGGAATATCCTTTGAGGTACTGTTTCAACTACTCCAAGCTCAATGAACTGGTCATTATAGACACAACATGGAAAACTGCTCTGCATGAAGCAACACCGTAGGAGGCAACAATAATAGCAACAATAAGTAGCAAACTAGCACAGGACAAGGGTGAGAGGAATATTTCTGAGAACCCAGATGATAAGAAAAGCTACAAGTTAAAAGAAAATCCTATCATTGAAAAAGAAGCTTTGGAAACGAACGCAAAGAGGGAAAGTGAAGGAAGAAAGAAAAGAAAATGTTAGAGGAAGCAGAAAATAAGTTGTAGGAAATAGAGAAGAATTTGAAGGAAGAGTAGGAGATAAGAAGGAGAGAGAGGGAAGAGATGCAAAAATAGGAAGAAGAAGAAAATCAGGGCAAGACGATAGAGAAAACAATTCCCATACAAGTTGAGGAGCCAGAAAACCCAACAACTAAAGAAGAGGGTGAGTAGGTGCAAGATCAAGAGCTTGCTCAGCAAATTGAGAAACTAATTGAAGTGATGGAAATGGAATTGGGGCAGAAGCCACAGGACCAGGACACTGACCTCATGCCGAGAGCACTCGAGGCCTCTCAGACCCCATCTCCTCTAGTGTAAGAACTAGTCCCGAGCGAGTAAGGAGAGGTTTTTCTCCTTGATGATGATCTAGCGATGGATGTGTACAATCTATCATTTGATGAGTTGCAAAGGAAGATTTTACAAGCATGGATAAATCATTTCCTAGATCATCACATGCCACCTTCATTCATGAAGGAAAGGGTGATAGTGTCAGATATCATAAAGCATCCAGAAGCCATGGCCGACGCCACTTTGGCCTATGCAGGAGCCATGAGCTCAAATGTCAAGTTCATGTTAGTCAAGAATGAAATGATGGCAAATAAATTGTAAGCATCCATGAAAAAGGTATAACAATCTATAAGTTCCACAGTGGCAGAGATGAGGAAAGTGATACTTGTTGAAGTACCAACTCTTGAGACCACCATGTGGAAGCTCTATAACAGACTTATCACCATGCATAAGACGGTTGTCCATCTGCATGGCTTTCAAAAGCAGAGAAAAATGGTTGTCCAAACTCTCAGGGACATACATGCAGCTATCGCCCATGTGCAAGGATGGAAAATGCAGTACAAGGGAGCCCCACTTCACTTGCCAAATATGATGAAGCCGTAAGAAGATCTAGACAAAGTGAAGATTCAGATGTTGGTCTAGAACTATGTGCAACTCGCTTCGTTTGCTAGTAGCATACAAGCTTCATATGCATGGTTGTATAAGAGTTTGAATGTCATGGTAAGAACACACAGGATCCCATCAATCAGTTACCTCACCGAAGCTAAAAACAAGAACCAATTACGGCTAGAGGTTGACAGGTACATAGAGCAATTAAGGCGAGAGGCCACCCACGATGACTTGGATCTGAGCTCATAAAACATGTAGAAGTACATTGGTAGTCCTATCATGGTCAAGACCAAGTTGCACATGCTTCAGGATGAGTTGGAAAAATGTTCCAAGACCATATACCTAGAAGCTATGGAGGCAAGAGTTTGCTATCAAAAAGACACCATCAAGTAGTTTGGGGACATCATAGCATATTACCAAGCTTGGCATCATTATGTCACCGAGAAGCATCAAGTGGAGGTTTTCGAGTTGGTATTTCCCAAAAATTCTGAGTCATAGTGTTTTTTCTTGTTAGGTTGTCTCTAGCCTATTTTGTCTCACATGGGTACATGTGGAAAATGTATATTATTTGTAAATATGTTGTAAGTGAAATTCCAAGTGTCATTAGTGGAATGTGAACAATCACTATGTAATGTAATGAGTTATTTGTAAAGAAGTTGAAGAGTCATAAGGGTAGTAAAAGAGTCACAAAGGGTAATGTCAAGGGTCATCCCACCCTTTATTATAAATAGAACCTCATAACTCATAGAACAGGCTTTTGGGAGACAAGCTTTTGGCTACGGTTAGGCTTAGAGAAGGCTTGGGAATATTGTGACGAGCCCTAGCCTCTCCACAATGTAGAGCGAGTATACTTCTTTGGAGGAGCATTTGTTATTAACTGTAATGTTCCACTATTGGGGCTAGTGGTTGTCAATGGTGTATGTATGGATGGAACTTTCACTTATAATAATAATAACTGAGCCAACAAACTTTCATGTATATGTTGTTCTTGTAGTTGGACTATTCTGGTTTCTTTAGCGACATATGTTGTTTGACTTATGCATTTTCATATGAAATAATTTGTATGAAATTGCATGAATCTTGTTGAATGTATGTTGTTGGATTAACCTGTCAATTTGGTTTGTGGATTATTCCTCATTTCAACTTGTGATGCCATTCTGTTCGTGTGTTCCTTTCAAGTTGCGTACTATTACAGCCTTCTAAGGGGCACACTTCCTTTTCCCCTTCATGTGTTAGAACCCCCATGCATCTCACTTGACTCGCTGCAAGGTCACACACTTGCTTCCGACCAAAGTCATCATACTTATCTCTACATGCTGCCATGGTCAAGGCACTACATTACCACCCACTGCTCGGACTCCCACTCCAAATATTATGAGGTCTAGTTGGGACTACTTATCAGGGAGTGTTACACAATATTTTGTCACACCTCATGCACTTCCCTGTGACATTCCCTGAAGTGCCTGAAACATGACCATTATATAGTATACCCATCCATGTATACAACTTAGATCCCTCCTAATACTTTGTTTGGAAAATGCCTTGACATTTCCCTGAAGAAATATCTCTTAAAACCCTAAAATGAGAGTCATCACTCTTATGAAGCTCAAAACAGAGATGGTCGCCTATTGCACTATGTATTACCCGCGATGGCATCACTCTGTTCCCCTGCATACCCGTGATGATCCCAAAAGGGTAATTTTCCCAAAGGAGATGAGAAGCTTCAGGATCTAGAAGCTTCTAGAGTTGCAAGATGGAGGTTTTTTCACATAGATGAGGTCGAATCCTTCTAGCTTGACCTCTTTGTCTTATCCCTATGAGATACCTCCTTGAGATGTGGGCCTAATCCTATCTTTGGATAAGTCCTAACTCCCTTTCTTAGCCTATAAATTCCTCCTCTTCCATTCCCGAATTGTTGGTCCATGCCCATTTGCACCCCTATGTTGAGCTTGTGCCTAGAGGCTATTCATTAGACTTGGAGAAGGAGTGATTGGAGAGTTTCTTGGCTTGGAATTGGATTACCACTCAAGGAGAGCCTTTAAACATGAAGGCTATGGTTGTAAGCTTCCCTTTATTCCTTAAATAATATACAACTACTGGTTCATCTTCCCAAAATATATATCTTCATGTATTTATTAGCTTGACATTCCTTGATCAGTTAAGTAGGTTATTATTGGATTTGTTATTGGTTTTGGCATGCTTTGTTGTCTATTGATCACTTGTGCAGGTACATAAGCACTGAGAGAAGAAGGAACAAGTATGTGACACAAGAGATTCGAGGCCCTCAACAAAGGAAATCAGAATAGCATCATAACAAGGTAGGTCATCTCTTTCGTTCTACTTTTCAATTATAACCTAGGAAGATGTCTAGTTGATTGTCACTTTAGTTGCTAGACCCACTCATTGGGCTAGAGGGATCGTCTTTGTCCATGGAGATGATCAACCTTATCAACAAACTGGCGACTCTCCTGGGGAGCCTATGACCCTTTCCTTCCCTTTCTTCACTTTTTATTTGACAAGTTTGATCAACCATTCATTTGTAGACTTCATTGCTTGTCTGTGGTCGGTGTCACTCTTTGGTAGATGCTTGAAGGTTGTTGATTTGAGCTGTTCTTGAATATTTTGAGTTTCTTTTTTGTTTTTCTTGACCATCGTGTTTTTGACCCTCATAGTCACGATGATATCATAGGTTTGTTGATTACAATAGCATGATGATCGCTACATTCCTCTTAACTAGTGCGATGCTTGCAGAATATTAAGAAATTTAGGGTTTGTCTTCTTATTTTCAATTCTTTTTCCCTTCTCCTGGTGATTTACTAGTGTGATCTTCATTGACTCTCTTATTGTATGATTTTAATCACCTTTTAACTTGTTTTGAGTGTACTTGAATTTTTATTAGCCTTTTAGGGTTTTTAGGTCTTCTAAGTCAACCTTCGTCCACTCGTTGGTCTTCCCATCAGAGATCACAAACCAATTACCTGTTTTAAAGAGTCTTTGTGTGTTCAGACATCTTGTGCACATCACTTTTTGTTCTTGTGTCTTAAGTTGTTTTCATTAGTAGATACTATGAAAGTTGCTTAAGTTCTCTTTGAAAAACGATAGATTACAAATTGATTGTCTCATTTGAATCAAAAGGAAGTGTTTTCTTTAAGTTATGTGTTTCGAAAAGTGAAAGTGAAAGTGTTTATCCTTTCATAGTTTTCGAATCATTTTGATTTGCATTCAAATCATTAATGTGAAAGAGATTATCGTATTTGTTGGCTTGCTTTCATTCTCTTTTACTTATGCACTATATTACGTTAGTTTCATTTTGAAAAGAGAAAAAAATCATCATTATATCTTAAGGTAGATTTGCTTTAAGGTTTATTTTGGCATTGCATTTTCTTATCATATGAAATATTAGATTTCATATTTTGCATTTAGCGTTTGGACATTATCATGGATGCACTTTTTCATTTGGTTTGATGCATGATTTGAGAGATCTTCTCCCCTACATAAATATCTTTCATCAAATTGAAGGATTTCATTTCATCATCTAGTTTTCATTTTAGGAGCATGTAACATCGTTAAGGCCTTGAAATTAAAACATAATTCCAAGATCAAATTTAAAATATATCAATTAATATAAGGAGAATTTGGAACATTAACGTTTATATTTAGTGGTATAGGATAGAGACGTGTTTTGGCATCTTTAAAACTTAGCAGTTGTCATTTGCTTCGACATTAGACAATGCTAGCATAGACTTGTGCTCCTTGTACCATCGCGTATACAAAGGGAGACCCCCATAGGTTGCAAACCTTTATCCATAGGAAGCTAATTCTACCGCCCTGTAAATGTGATACACTGAACACAAAATTAGGGGAGATTGCTTGCACGTATGTCAAGTCCTTGGTAAATTTATTTGCTGAGGTGTATATTTCAATTCATAGTTACTTGGTACTCCTTTTACCTAGATGCACCTGAGTAGTCATTTTGATCTTTTCTGACTCTTTAAATTTGAAAATATCATGAAGAAACTTGTCCTTTCAAGCTCACTAAACCATCGAAAGAGATTAGAGTCACCTTTTCATCCTTTTCTCGACTCTTAAAAGATGAAAAGGAAAAGTTTTTATTTCTAAAAATAACTGCCCATGATAAACATGTTGAACCCAAGCAGTTGCTTCTTGGACCAATATTGAGTAATTCCCTGTTAGTTTCAAGATTGTTAAAATCCCTAAACGAATCTCCTTTTCTTTTGAGAGGAAGTCATTGTGGCTAAACCTTTGAGTTTATCTCACAGTTCCCCTTCATTTTCTGATACTGAAGGGTCATCCTAAGGAGTTAATTTGGAACTTCCTCAGTCACTTGAGGATCAAGGTTTTGAACTTGGCATTATTCCAAGTATCCAACCTTTATCTCCTCATCCGCCTCCATCAGAATCCTGGTCACCTCAAGAATCTAATTCGAATACCTCTAATAATCCTATTTAGATGCTTGAGAGTCCATAGAGGCTTGTTGTCTATTCGTTGAATCTATTATTCGATTCTATTGTGATATCTCCTCAACATCCTTACAGTCCTTATGATCGGCCTAGTATTCCTTTGGAGTTATCTCCTTGTACATCTCGGGTTCCCCATCACCAATTGTTTCCATCTATGGAGTCAGAAGGTTAAATCCCAACCTCTTCTTTGGTTCATTCAGAAGTTTCCTCTACCCATACTCCCCATGTCGATGATGAGAAAGGATATGAATTTCCTTTAGAAGGTTTTCCTTATACAAGAAGAATCGCGTCTCTCACCTTCCCTTAAACTAGTGGACCCATGTTACTACATTGTTATTCCACCTTAACTCAGTTAGTTTCAGGTACTCCTAGTGCCTCGTCATTGTATCAGAACACCATTTGGTCTTCCAATGCTATGCCTACATCAGGTTCGTTCATTCTGAACATGAACAAACGAACTTTTGTACAAACTGCAGTCACCTCAGTTCCTGTTCAACCTACTATTCTATCACAACATATCTCATCGTTTCAACCGACCCTTCCAGTTCAAATGACTGTTTGAGGTCAGGTTTCGGTAAGTTCTTCTACCCCTCCATCAAGTGGATAGAATGTGCCACTGCTTGGGGGAAAAGATCTGAATACTCCTCTTGTGTCAGGTGAAACCAATGTGAGTGGATTACAAACTCACATGGTTGGAGTTAATCAACCTTGTTATGGTAGTATTCTTAACCCTGTTGGTCCATCCAGGTAAGGTAACATCCAATATCAGTAGCCTTATATAGTTTAGGTTCCACTCCAACAGGCTTATGTCCCATATGGTTCGCAAGGCTTGGTTAATCCGTCTTACATTCCTCAAGTAACAACTTATATCAAGCTTGGTCAATCCTCTATTGCTGGTGGATATGGCCAGATTAAATTCGGGAACTATCAATACCCTCAGGGTATAACCCAAGGAACTATCCAACTACCCTTGCAGCAATAAGGACAACCCTTGCAGCAACAAGGGAAACCTTCACAACAGCAAGGGAAATCTTTGCAACAGTAAGGGAAAGCTTTGCAGCAGCAAGGGAAATTGTTACAACAACAGGGGCAACCTTTGTCGCAGTCACAGTAGCCTTTAAAACCGCAAACTTAGTTTGTTCAGCAATATACTCAACCTTTGTCCTTGCAAGGCCAACCTTTGTAGTAGCAAGGCCAACCTTTACAACAGCAAAGTCAACCTTTGCAACAACAAGATAAACCTTCATAGTAGCAAGCTTTATATGTGTATCAGCAAGTTCAACCTTTGCAAGCTCAAGGTCAACCCCTGCAGCGTAGGGTCAATCTCCTTACATTCACGATCAACAGGTTCAACAACCTTATAACCCATATGTTGCATACAATGCTTATCAGTGGCCTATGGTAGGACAATCTGAAACCTACCCTGGACCAAATCCACCTTACGGTTAAGGTAACCCTCAGTGGGGACAAAATTAGGGCCTGTGTGGACAAAATCCTCCAATGTGGGGGAAAAATCCTTACCAGCAAGGCTGGACTTTGCAGTTTGGGTCTCCTCAAAGGCCCTATATGTCATTTAAAACACAATTTCCTTTCTTGTCTATGTTGGAGCTGCCCGGTGTCTTAAGGCTCATGAATGATCCCATTCTTCATTTGCCTTACTAGCCTCCAGTTCCAACAAAAATTCCAAGCGATTTCCCCAAATTCGAGGGAAAAGCTAAGGAGGACCCACAAGCCCATGTAATGACATATCACCTCTGGTGCTCCTCCAATTTGTAAGTTGATGATTCTATCCATCTTTGACTCTTTCAGAGAACTTTCACAGGTGTTGCCTCTAAATGGTATATCGAGTTGCCTTGAGGTACCTATGGTGACTTCAACTCTCTGCCTATGGCTTCGCTCACTCATTTCAAATTGTCCGTTCGATATGAAACTGGCACTCATTTTCTTACATCCCTTAAGCAAGATACCATGACCCACATTTCCGATCATATCCATGAATGGAGAAGTCAACGTTGCCTCATCAAATTTGAGATTGTTGATGAGTTGTTGACATAATGGTTCACAAAATCATTTGTTACCAAGATTTCCAAGGATATAGCTATGGGTGGTTATGTTATTGAAGAGAAATCTATCGCCCATACCTAGTATTTAGAATTGGTATATTCGCAATCTGGAACATTGTAAAATATGTTACCTAATGCTCCGAGACCATCATCAGATATGACAACATCAAAGTCTCCTAATACACCACCTGTTGACGATGTGATTGGTTCTGTGTCTTAGACTTCCGCAAAAGATTTTTCGAAGCAGAAATATGTCTCGAGCACTGGTTCTAATAATCCCTCAAAAAAATCATCTAGTCCTGGTAAAACCTCTGAGGTACATGTTGTTCAGTCTACTGCAGCAGATAAGGCCTCTAAAGGTAAGAATAAGGGAAAGCCAAAGCCAAAGCCGATTCCCCAAAATAGGACCCTCCTAAATCATCTGCTGATGATGCTTCTTAAAGAAAGCCAAAATATCCTTGCCTCATCTGTACAGAGGATCATTACACTAAGGATTGTCCTCGATTTTTGAAGTTAATCGCTTGTTGGAAGGGACTCCAGCCGTCTTAAAAGAACCCTTTCCATCTCAATAGATGCAGTTGGTAGACCAACTGCAGTCCTCTTCTTCCTTAGGTTCCCAAGTGTTCATGATGCAAGATTCATCACCTATCTCAATCACTACTTGAACTAAAGACTATCAAACCATGCCTAAGTAGATGGAGGAGAAAGAAGTTACCAATACTCCTTCTACTTATACTCTGTCCAGTTTTGGTCCACTCCATATCGAGCGCCCTAACAATGAGTCCGTCATCCGACCACCTCCTAAAATTGTTCTTTGGAAATCATCTTTTAATCCAAATGCTAGTGCAACGCAACATTACAATATTATTGAGGATTTACTCAGTCACCTTCAACAATGTTTGCCTTGGAGGTTCTCCAATCCTGTCGAACGTAGCGGAAGTCAATGTCATCTACTATAGGTACAATTGATCCTTTTGATTCGAGTCTAATTACCTTCGATCTTGAAAATCATGTGCCTCGTCTTCCCCATCAGATTTCTTTTCTGATACAGGTTCTTATCAAAGGAAAGAGGATCCATCAAACAGTTATTGATGAAGGTGCCTCTACTTGCATCGTGCCGGTTTCGTGTTGGAAATCCATTGGCTCTCCTTCGATTAACTAGTCTCTGAACACCTTGGAAGCCTTTGATGGCAGAGGTTCACTTCCATACGGTATTCTCACAAGTTTTTCGATTACATTATAAGGAAAGACCATTGAATTAGAAGTAGAAGTTATAGATGAAAATCTCAACTACAATCTTCTTCTCAGGTGAAGCTAGACCCACGCTATGTTTTGTGTGGTGTCTTCTTTGTTCCGCATGCTTCGTTTTCGTCATGACAAAAAATTTGTCAATGTTGATCAATTGTCCTTCTTTTCTTCTGGTTCATCGAATGGAAACATCCCTTACGTGGGAAACACTGAAATTCCTTATGAGAGTGTGGGGGCAAGTCTCTTCAAATACTCTTCTTTAATGGGTACTTTTACACTCCCACCTCCGAATGTTCATTCAGTCAATATGATCTCGGTCTCTTCGGATCCTTGTATTATCCCTACCATAAATCAAATTTCTTTATTTGACGATGTTATGCCTTAAAGTCCATTGGAACAAAATTATCAAGAAATCATCTTGGCTTCGATGACCGCTTATGAAATTCATATTGTTTTCAGTATGAACCTAGACACTCATGTGCCATCTCCTTGGATTGGTTCTTATGATTCTCCAAATCCTTTGAATGATACATTCCCCACTGACAAGAGTATCATTAAGGTCATTTATCTAGATGAAACTCCATGGAACAATTTACATCATCGTTCTTCGTTTATTTCTAGCCTCGATAGGATGCCTTCCTGTCTTGAAGCATCTGTTTCTCATTATCCCACACCTCCACTTCAGAAACCTATCCTAGTGCATGAATTCTTGTCAAAGGGTAATATGGGAAACATCACTGCTACTATGCCTCCTGACATTTCCATTAAACTTGGAACTGTTGAGAACATTCATATCGAGGTTTCCTGTTCTCCAGATGAGATCAAGATTTATACTCAACTTTTTAAAGAGTTTTGAGATGTCTCTGCATGGTCATATGAGGAGATTCCTCATATCGATCCAACAATAGTGGTGCATGAGCTTCCGACTTATCTTGGTGCTAATCTTGTTCGACAATGGCTTCACCCTGTGTACCCTTGAAAGGTTGCTGCTATCAAAGCAGAAGTGGAGAAGATTTTAAAAGCAGGTTTCATTTATCCTATTCCATTGATGAATTGGGTGTCCACTATCGTTCTTGTTGCCAAAAAGCAAGGCACGATACATGTTTGTGTCGATTACCACGATATCAATTGCACATGTCCTAAGGACAATTATCCCACTCCATTTATCAATCAAATCATCGATGAATGTGCTGGGAGTGAGATTTTCAAGTTCGTGGATGGTTTTTCTGGCTATAACCAGATTAACATTTCACCCGTTGATTAACATAAAACGACCTTTATCCGTCCGTGGGGTAATTTCGCTTACAAAAGACTTCCTTTCGGTTTGAAGAATGCCGGCGCTAGCTTTCAACGAACAATGTTTAATGCATTTCATGACATTTGACAAATTGTTCAGCCATACCTTGACAACTTACCAGCTCATTCTACTAAGCGTCGTGACCATCCGAATCACTTAAGATCCATATTTTTATGATGTCGGCATTATAATATTCTAGCTGGTCTTGGGTTTTGTAGTGTCTCGCAAAGGTATCTAGATTGATCCCTTTTTTTTGCTGAAGGAAGAGTAGGACCTTCTTTACCATTAATAATATACAAAATTTACAAAAAGCCACTCCGAAAAGTGGCAAAGGAGATCAGCCTCCCAAAGGAATCGAGAACAGGCCTAGGTAGAAGACTCGGCACCAAAAACTTACCTTTCAACACATCAAAGCTAAACAGGAAAAAGCCAAAAATGAACCTAAGTAGTGGACGGACCAGAGCGAAAGTAAAAAGGGCCCCACTGTCCTTCCAAGACCTGGAGAGAACCGAGCCCCACAGAGACCATACAACAAAGAGGGGCCCATGCTAAACCCACCGAAAAACAAATCTTTCATCAAAATCTGCAATGACGAACCGTCGGACCCTATCCAATAGCTCCAAACAAAATCACAAAGGAGAGAAGCACGCCGCTTAACTGGCCTCGCCTCCAACCTACTCGACCTATCACCGCTGTTGATTTGTAAAATTGGATCCGACGGTTAAGGGACATATCACACCCACCAAGAATGCCGGACATTAGCGTGCGATGGGGCCCCACCAAACTACTCGTTCGATCCCAAGCGTTGATTTCCCTCGCTCCATCAGATGGCTGAGCTGAAAATCGCGCGCCCGAAGTCGTCGCGCTTTAGGGAGTGAGGAGAGTGGTTTTTGGATCGAGCCCTCCACCATGTGTCCTACTCTCTATGGCATCGCTGCCAAAACATTAAAACCACTTTTGACATAAAAGTAGTGCAATTGCTACGAAACCGCTCCCTGGGCGGTATTGACATTAGCCAATGAAAAAATTGGGTGATCCAGAAGTTTAGATTCTGCTTTCTTCAGTCAGGGAAACTCTGTCACCAGTTGTGGAGAATATTCCTGATCGTGGTCAACAATGCCGCCAACTTTGTCTTACCTCCCATCGTGTACCTTTCAGTCCATCCTTGTGAAGCCCTCTGACCGCTATCCAAAACTAGTTGGATTCTATATTTTTGCTTCTATACTCTTCTTTGTCCTCCTCCACCTGGTTATGACAAAGTTTTTTTAGATTGCTCTGCGCCATTGTGCTCCACCTCCTTAAAATTGTGCTGTCCTTGTAGCTGACACCTTGATTGGCTAGAATGTCCTCCAACTTGTTGGCCTTTCTCCTCACATGAATAAATCTGAGTACGAAGTTCCTGTAGATGTACTTGAATCCTATATAGAACCTAAGTTAACCTCGAGTGTTTTGTGACCTTTTCCAGCCCTGTTCATTACTGATTCTCTTGGCTGCATTTATGACTAACTCTAAATCCGCTTCTATTATGGCATTTTTACAATTGTTCTGTATCAAAAATTCTAAGCATTGTTCCAAGTCCATTAGTTCTGCCATGTTGTTAGTGGCTTTTCCTAAGTGTCCATGGAAGAGGGAGATTATGCTACTTGTATCATCCCTTAGAACTCCCCCAAAGCCAGCCACCCCCGAGTTGCCTTTGGAAGCTCCATCAATGTTGTACTTTAAAAAACCTTCAGGGGGAGGATGCCAGAATTCCTCCACCTTATCTCTCATGCTTGCTTTCCTGTCAAGACCTTGAGGAATAAGCCCATGCATGTCTAACAGCTGGATGATTCTTAACTCTTCTACTGAGGGGGGATTTTTGGGGAGGTTCCTAACTATGGTGCCAACTGTCTCCTTAAGTTGTTTTACGATCAACTTCACCAGGCTAAGTGAGTCAGTATTTACCTCTTTGAATATCCTTTTGTTCCTTTCTTTCCACACATTCCAAATAATGAAGCTCGGCAAGAGATCCCAGGCTGTATTGAGAACTAAATTATCAAAAAAATTATTCCTCCAATTGTTAATAGTGTTAGCAATACTTTCTTTGTCTCTATCAAACTGTTTGAAGATGTTGGTAAAAAAATCCCATATCCTGTTGGTGAAGATACAGCTGTTGAGAAGATGCTTAATAGTCTCCTCATGGGTCTCACAGAGATGACATCTGGAGGGTCCCAGCATGCCCCTTTTTTTAAGGTTGTCCCAGGTTAAAATTTTCCTATGGTGAACTAACCACATGAAGAGTTTGATTTTCATCCAACCATTGTGTCTCTAAAGCTTCTGCCAAGTTTTATTTGGAGCTTGGGGTTCTTGGTCAAGGAGAAAACCTTTAGCTTCCTTAATATTAAAATTTCCCTCTTTGTTGTTACCCCATCTCAGTTGGTCCTGCCCTTCTGTTACTAAAATTATTCTCTGATCCAGCATTCTCTTAAGGGACTCTGCTTTACTGTTGAGGGCCCTATCCTCTCTGCCCTCTATTTTTTTCCAAATTCTCCATTTTCCAACATTATGTGGATTCTCCCAAAAGTCTTTCACCTTTACTAAACCTTGATTGTCAGTCTCATGCTTGAGGCCTAAAAATTCTTCCTTCAGCAGATTAGGTTCTTGTTTCCATTTGTCCTCCCAGAAAAGTGCCAGATCTCCCTCTCTGATTTCCTAGAAACTATCTTTTTGAACCACTTCTCTATTCTCCCAGGCCTTGTTCCATATGGGGGAGCCTTTCACTATTCTAGTCATACGTATGATTTCAGAAGCTGGCTAGGCATTGGCATATTTTTCCTTCCATATGCTTGCCCATTGAGCTTTAGGATCCTTAACCCACCTCCAAAAAAGTTTGGCTCCAAGAGTGATCCGAATCGGATCCATAAACGACTATCAAGAACCTTGACTATATCGGGACGAAACAAATCTCTAAAGAATCCAAAACAACAATCGAAAACACCCTAAACTAGTGGAAATGGTAGCCAGCATGGAGCGATGAGGACCTCGGTCAAAGCGCGCTGACCGAGGCCCATGGAGACTGCGCAGGAGGTCAAAGTAGCCCCTGGGAGCCCCGGATTGGGAAAAGGAGGCATTTCTCCTAAAAATGGCATAAAAGGCCTTATAAAGGAAAAATTGCATCACAAAAGGTTCAAAGAGCGGACTTAAGGCCAGGGTGGAAGGACCCCCGATCAGCGATCTCCGACTCATCGCATCGGAGGAAAGCATGTATGTGATATCAGGAACCCAGACTTGGTGATTGAGATAATGTGATTATACGATTGCGATAATCAGTGATTGGAGCGATCGGCAGATCGGTGGTCGGCATGGCCAAATGAAGGAACCCCCAGGGCCGTTACAATCGCAATATGCTGATAGCGATACGCCGATATTGACGGTCGAAGATCAGGCAATTGGTGATCCCTGATACAAAGGGTCGTTGGGCACGTGACTTGCGATAAGCCAATAAGGGCCATACCCAATGGGAATTATAAGCCCGATTGCATAAAATTCGAAATCCGGGCTTTTCGAATTTTTTGTGTATTATTAGTGCATTGGGTTTTTAAGCCCCACACCATGCAATAGCGATTTGCGATAGAATGGCGTACCCGATGGGTTTATAGGGGCTATTTCATAGAATTTGAAGTTTGGATTTCACACCTGATAGAGTATTTCCGGTAAAACTCTGTGTATTGGAATTTTGTTCCATTTTTGGGTTTTGCCTTAAGGAAGGCCCGATTCCTTTCTAGCTACCCCTGATCATTGTGCCACGCTACAAGTGGGAATTTTATAGAAAATGATGCATTTGTAATGCAAAGAGAGCCACAGAGCCAGATGGCCAGTCGAAGAGACAAGGAGCAGAAGAAGCGCAGCTGCAGAAGGTGAATCGACAGAGGCGGAAGAGGAACCGAGCAGGCATGGGTTCGAATGACAAAAAGCCATGAATAGAGACAGAATACACAGTCAAGTTGGAGGAAGTCCAGGAGACGAGGGAGAAAGGACCAGAATCCCGAGAGGAGGACGGAATACAAAGAAAAGGCAGTGAAGCAAGAGAAGAGCAGAAAGAGACAGAGGGTCGAGCTGACCAGTGATAGCATCGAGCACCAGAGCTTGAAGATTCAAGCCATCCCATAGGGGAATCTGTCCGGACTGAGTATCACATTTGGCTCTGTCCATTGTAGACCCGAAGGTCACAGAGCTGGTAGGAAGAAGAAGAGTCTGTGCACTCCAGTGGCTTGGGAAATCCAAGAACCACCCTGCCAAGAAAAACCTGCTTCAGGAGAACTCACATTGAGTCCCTGCATTGTAATTCTCTGCTAAAGGCACAATAAAACAAGGCCACCACTGAAAGCTGGACCGGAGACGTAACCCTGGAGAATAGGGTGAACTCCTTATTAAAATTCTTGTGTCTTTGTGTTTGCTTACTGTATTTCTATGCTGTCTTTCCATTTAAATATCTGTGTATTGGCAATCTGATCAATTCGTTTCTTACACACACCAGCACATGAGTTTGTAATACCTTCTTTTTAATAAATTTTCAACTGAGGTCACTCATAGGGTGATTATCAGATCAAGTGGTATTAGAGATTTAGGCTGTAAGGTTAGACAAGCTTGTGTTGGTTTAGCTGTGAATGCTCATTAGATCAAAGCCCAAATTAGGAGAAGGAGAGTTGGTGGAAACTAATCCTAAAATTGGGAGAGTCTATTCTTGGAAGACAATGTCAGAGGAAGGTTCTATAGGGCCAGACACTCAATTCATAGAAAGTTTCCTAGCTATAAAGTCTATGGTAGAAGAAATGTATAGGGACTTTAGAAAGCATAAGGATGAAGATTCATTAAGCTCTAAACAAGATAGAGAAAAAGATGAGTCTCATTCCCATGACCACTCAAAAGGAAAGGGGAAAGAAGAAAGCTTTCCTACACCTCCTAATAGCTCTGTGCATAATAAGAAAGCATCTTTGATTAAACTAGATGTTAAATTTGATTTGCCTATATATGATGGAGAGCTAAATGCTGAAAAGTTGGACAATTGGATTAGACAAATTAATGTGTATTGCGGAGTACAGAACATAGACTCAGACAAGAATAAGATTCAGTTGGCAAGCCTACGCTTAGGAGGCACTTCCTTGGTTTGGTGGGAAGGAAAAACTCAAGCTGATATGAAGAAGCATGGTAAGACCATCTCTGTCTGGAGTGAATTTGTTGCTGCAATCAAAAAGCAGTTCTATCCATTGGCCTACATGCAACAAGCCATGATGAGTTGGCAAACTATTCGGCAGTTGAAGGGGCAAAGTGTGCAAGGGTATACTCAAGAATTCAGAAAGAGAGCATTGATGTTGGGTATTTCATTAGACTCACCAGAAACTCTTTTAAAGTACATTGGTGGTCTACACAACTACATGAGGCATACCATCCTCATGTTTAATCCCACTAGTATAGATGAGGTATCTGTAAAAGCTACTCATCTAGAAGCTAGAGGAAAGAATGGAAATCCAGAAGTTGGGGGACCATCCCAACCCACTGTAAGCAAGAGCAAGGAGAAAAGAAAGCAGAAGTAGAAAGCAAGGAAGGCTAACACTGCACAAAAAGGCAAAGCTTCATGCACTCACTGTAAAAAGGAGGGGCATGATGATGAGAACTGTTGGATTCTACATCCAGAGCTGAGACCTAAGAAGTTCAAGGACAAGAAGAAGAAGACTGCTGCAGCTATTCAGAAAGATTTGGGGTCAGACTCGGGAGATGAAACTATCACTACAGCCATAGGTATAAAAGGTAAGAATTCTGAAGCACCTACTAGTAATTCTTCTCAATCTGTTATTGATGAAGAACATGAGAGAAAAAGACATGAGATTTTCCATATTCGAGTTGTTTCCAAAAATCAAAAGATTGATACTTTGTTTGATAGTGGCTCACAAGTAAATCTAATCTCTGAAGCAATTCTAAAGAAATTGGGATTAGCAACTACACCTCATAAGAAGCCATACCCATTAGGATGGTTGAATGATAAAGCACAACTACAAGTGACTAGACAGTGCAAAGTCAAGTTTTCTTTTGGGTCAGCATTTTTAGATGAGGTTGAGTTAGATGTAATTGCTTTGGATATATGTGGAATTTTTTTAGAAAGCCCTTACTTGTATGATAGAAAGGCTATTTTCTATGGAGCTGAGAACAAGTATCTACTTGCTAAAGATGGAATCAAATACTTTGTAACAGCTCATAAGCTCAAGAATAATTATACTCTCATAAACTCAGGACAGATGAAAAGAATGATAAATTCATGCAAATAGTTCTTACTGATGGTTGTAAAGGAAAAGACACCTGATAAAACCAATGTATTTGAGGGCTGTAATGCTAATCAATACGCTGATATAGAAAAGATTGTTTCAAAGTATGATGTCTTATTTCAAGAACCTAAAGGTCTGCCACCCAAAAAGGGAATAGTACATGATATTATTTTGTAGCAAGATGTTCCTTTGCCTAACATTGGGATGTACAGGTTGTCTGCTTTAGAGAATTTTGAAATCAAGAAGCAGGTGCAGGAGTTGCTCGAGAAAGGGTTCATCAGGCCTAGCACATCACCATGTGGGTCACCAATCGTTTTTGTGAGAAAGAAAGATGGCTCGTGGAGAATGTGCATTGATTACTGAGCATTGAATAAGATAACAATAAAAAATCCTTATCCCCTTCCTCGCATAGACAATATTTTAGATCAATTGAAGGAAGTTGTTTATTTCACCAAGCTGGATTTGCACAGTGGATACCATCAGGTCAGAGTTGCAGAACAAGATGCATGGAAGACTGCTTTCAAAAAAAAGCAGGGATTGTATGAATGGTTGGTTATGCCTTTTGGCCTAACTAATGCTCCTGCTACTTTCATGAGATTAATGAATGATGTACTCAGACCTTTTCTTGATGATTTTGTTATTGTGTATCTGGATGACATTCTTATTTTTAGTAAAATGTGGGAATAACATTTAAAGCATGTTAAGCAGACATTAGATGTTTTGAAAAGAGAAAAACTTTATGTTAAACTCTCCAAATGTGAATTTGGAAAAACCTCTCTAAATTATTTGGGTCACATCGTAGGGGGAGGTGAATTGAAAATAGATCCCTCTAAAGTGGCATTCATTGTAAACTGGCCTAAACCCAAGTCTACTACAGAAGTGAGAAGCT
Source organism: Pinus tabuliformis (assembly GCA_031772625.1). Lineage (NCBI taxonomy): Eukaryota > Viridiplantae > Streptophyta > Pinopsida > Pinales > Pinaceae > Pinus > Pinus tabuliformis. The sequence continues at coordinate 1,972,676,863 of CM062817.1, read as the reverse complement.
TCTTAGGAGCAGCACAGTATTGGAGGAAGTTCATTTCAAATTTTTCCTCAATTGTAGCTCCCTTACATGCTTTGACAGGATTGAACAAGGTGTTTCAATGGGAGGCAAACAACAGAAAGCCTTCGACACCTTGAAAGAAAATATTAGTACAGCACTTGTACTAGCACTGCCAAATCTACAAAGACCATTTGAGATCCAAACTAATGCCAGTGACTATACCATGGGAGCAGTGTTGACACAGCACGGTAAACCCATATGTTACCATTCTGAGACTTTTAATCCTGCAGTAGTTAACTATCCTACCTATGATAAAGAATTGTATGCATTAGTTCAGAGTGTGAAAAAGTGGAAACATTACTTAATGGGAAATGAAACAGTGATACATACTGATCATCAGCCACTTCAACACCTACACTCCCAAACTAAGTTGCAGCAATCAAGACACTATAGATGGATGGGTTTTCTAAAACAGTTTCATTTAGTCATCGGATTTAAAAAGGGCATACATAACAAGGTTGCAGACATGTTATCTAGACCCATTATAAATGCATCTACCCTACTTAAGCATAATTCTGTGCTGCATGAAAGCTACATAGAACAATATGCTCAGGATATGGACTTTAAAGATGTATATGCAACTTTGAGTCAAGGCAAAAGAGTAGAAGAATTGGACTATCATGTAAAGGACCGACTCTTATATCATTGTGGGAAACTCTGCATTCCACAAACTGAGAGAGAAAATATAGTTAGGGAAGCACACACTTCTCTGATATCGGGTCACTTTGGAGTAAGTAAAACAGTTGCACAACTACAAAGGTTTTGCTATTGGCTGAGAATGAGTGAGACAGTTTCTAGATATGTAAAGGGATGTGCTATGTGTGCTAAAAGCAAGCCCAGCAATAGAAAACTAGGCTTGTACACTCCATTGCTAGTTCCTTCTTACCCTTGGGAAAGCATTTCCATGGATTTTGTTGGAAGCCTGCCTAAATCTAGGAAAGGTCATGATTATCTATATGTTGTTGTGGATAGGTTCAGCAAAATGTGTCTTTTGATACCCTGTAGTAAACAGATTACAGTTGAACAAAGTTCAAAATTATTCTTTGAACATGTATGGGTTCATTTTGGATTACCCACTTCTATTGTATCTTATCGAGACACCCAATTTGTGGGGAAGTTTTGGTCAAGTCTGTGGGAACTAATGGACACAAAATTAAAGGAAAGCACAGCTTTTCATCCACAAACAAATGGCCAGATAGAAGTAGTTAACAGGACAGTGATCCAGTTACTGAGAAGATATTGCAACAAACATCCTAAGCTTTGGGATGAACACTTGTGTTAGGTGCAGCATGCTTACAATAGAGCCAAACACTCTTCTACACAAAGATCTCCTTTCGAGATCTATTTTGGTTTCATACCAAGGTCTCCTTTGGATTTTGTCTTTGGTAAAGATACCATGGTTGATAAACACAGTGATGTGGACAAGGCAACTAGGTTCATTAAATAGATCCAGGAGATCCACCAGGTAGTACAGGAACAGCTGGAAAAGAGCTAGGCCAAGTACAAGGCTAGGCATGATAAGCATCGGATGGACCATAGTTTTCAAGTTAGAGACCAAGTCTGGCTATATATCGGCAAGGACAGGATGCAAGGTGAAGGTAAAAAGCTAAAACCTATCAGGTATGGACCCTTCAGGATACTTGAGAATATTGGTGAAAATGATTTTCGCCTTGATCTACCAGCTTACATGCACATCTACTCAGTCGTGAATGCATATTGCTTGAGATTGTTTGAACCTTCAATGATTGAGGACCCTGAAGAGCAGAGTTAATTACCTTCTGTTGATGACCTGCTACCTGAATATCTTAGTGAATTACGGGAAGACACAGTGCTAGACAGGAAGGTAAGGACGACGCGCAGTGGACAAGTGGAATACCTCAGGATTGGGCTTAAAGGTTCGAAGCCGAGCAGTGTGAAGTGGATTGAGATTGGACAAGTGAGACAGCAGTTTCCTCAATTAGTCAATGCTTGAAGAAAACCAAATTTTGGTGGTCCAAAAGCTTTTTCAGTGGGAAGGCCGTGATCCAAATCAGATCCATAAACGACTGTCAAAGAACCTTGACTATATCGGGATGAAACAAATCTCTAAAGAATCCAAAACAACAATCGAAAACACCCTGAACCAGTGGCAATGGCAGCCAGCGTGGAGCGACGAGGACCTCGGTCAAAGCGCGCTAACCGAGGCCCATGGAGCCTGTGCAAGAGGTCAAAGTAGCCCCTGGGAGCCTTGGATTGAGAACATGAGGTATTTCTCCTAAAAATGGCATAAAAGGCCTTATAAAGGAAAAATCGCATCGCAAAAGGTTCAAAGAGCGGACTTAAGGCCAGGGTGGAAGGACCCCCGATCAGCGATCTCCGACTCATCGCATCGGAGGCAAGCATGTATGCGATATCGGGACCCCAGACTTGGCGATTGAGATAATGCGATTATGCGATTGTGATAATCGGCGATTGGAGCGATCGGCAGATCGGTGGTCGGCATGGCCAAAGGAAGGAACCCCAGGGCTGTTATAATTGCAATATGTCGTTAACGATACGCCAATATCAACAGTTGGTGATCGGTCGATCGGTGATTCCCGATACAAAGGTTTGTTGGGTACGTGACTTGCGATAGCCAATAAGGGCCAGACCCGATGGGAATTATAAGCCCGATTGCATAAAATTTGAAATCAGGGCTTTTCGGATTTTCTGTGTATTATTAGTGTATTTGGTTTTTAAGCCCCACACCATGTGATACCGGTTTACGATAGAATAGTGGACTCGATGGGTTTATAGGGGTGATTTCATAGAATTTGAAGTTCGGATTTTGCACCCGATAGAGTATTTCCGGTAAAACTCTGTGTATTGGAATTTTGTTCCATTTTTGGGTTTTGCCTGAAGGAAGGCCCCGATTCCTTTCTAACTGCCCCTGATCATTGTGCCACGCTGTTATCGGGAAAACTAGTGTCTATGCAGAGCTGCTAGTCCCACTAAGGCTGATAGCTACCTTAGAAACAAACAAACTAAAAACTACTTTCGTTTTCCTTTATGAGAAATAGATAAGAGGGGAATAAGGAGACCCACCTCTGTCTTGCACTTGGTTCCTTGCTCAATTCCTCTCCCTTCTGATAGGTCTTCACCACTCGCTTCCTCGTCTACCCAGCTTCAAAGAGCACCTATAGAATCAAAGCAGCATAACACTATCCAAGAACATAGATCTATTATCATAAACAATATAGGACCAGATATATATTGACGACACAAATGCATGAATCATCAATCATACAAGAATGTGGAGGAAAACTTGAATAGCTTTATTGATAATCAAGAAAGAGCAAAGAGGATTACAACCAATTGTTCTGACCCAACATCATCCTCTCAGCAAGAAAGCCCTTCCTCACCTCATGAAAAGCTTAGATCACCCAACACTATGATATTGCACCAAGAAACCAACAACACTTCCTTACAAGATACAAAATTCCAGCCTCTGGATCTCTGGGATGAGAGATCCATATATAGATATTTGCAAGGGAGGTGAGTCAGATTCTGAGATTTGATTAGTGTCCTCTCTCTGATAGTCTTGATTCCACTTGGAGATTGATGATCTCTCACTCATCCCTGGGCGAATGCAGAGAGGCAAGTGTCAGAGGAGAAGTTTCTGGAAGATTCCATGCTCCTCCACCTTGCGGATTTACCCTGCCATTTGTCCACTCTCGCCCATCGCACCCTATAGAAGGGCTTTTCAACATGCATCGCACCTACTGTGTGTATTTAGGTGGGATGCAATGCACTTTGACCATGCAGCAGGTGAAATGGTCCAGTTTTGACCAGTTCTGAGTAGTTTTTCATGGAGAACTTCAGGGAGATGTTGTAATCAGTTGACCTTGTTCTTTTAGGGGTTGGAAAAACACCTTTAGGGACTTAGGAGCCCTTGGTTTATGGACATTTATGACTGGGGTTGCAGTGCCTAAAAATGTCTATAACAGTTGCCCCTAAAGCATGAGGTCGTTAATCATTTGATGTCGGGTGAAATGCCTTATCATGAGGATCCGAAGTTTTTTTCAAGCTGGAAGGCAACCTGTAATAAGATACAATACAATACATTATCTTTATAATATTTTCATGATCTAGCTGAGGAGGGCATTCCCATGCTCAACTTTATAAATTCATTTTTATGTACATGAGATAGACAATCGTCTGAGTGTAGACTGATGATTCTGGTAGAGCCATCATCCCTTAGATTGGATGATTATCTATGCAGCAGTGATGTACATTTGATGTCTTTATTTTCCTGAATATATATTGCAGCCCGGATGGATGAAACTAGATCCGGGATCTTCAATCTCGTTCAATCTTCACTCAAAGTACAAGTCGATCCATGTGAGAGATGTTCTCGAGTCGAACATGGAAAGACATCGCCTGATTACCAGCCAATGATGTAAGCTGTTAACAGGCGCGAGAGAAATCACCGATAATGATGATGACCCTCAAAGTACTACAGTACAATTCACGTGGTGTGAATAAGGGACTTGGCATCAAACACCGTGCAAAATCTTTCGGTCAAAGGCCATTGATGTAAACCTGTTGCCGGAAGTGAGAAACTTGCCATTGAGGCATGCAAGCTTCAAAGTACTAAAAGGGTTGTTCCTAGATCGACTTCTTGGATAATGAGCTGATGTCGACAAGAAGCGATCCGTCATAGGAGGGCCTTAGTGAATCCGACATCAATGACACGGAACGGAGCAAATGATTTTAATGGAGGTGAAAACGATCTGGTGATATAATGTTCAGGGTGGCGGTCATGAAAGAATGGAGCGTAAATGTATTGCAGTGGATGAGACACAGGTGAATTCTCTGAGCAACTTCTCTTGAACATATCGCCGACACTGACATGATGGATTGGTAGCATTAACCCCAAATGTGGATGGTGTGATGGAACCATGGTGATGTGACCAGTGAATGGAACAACCCAACCCGACTCAAATGCGGAGTGAGAGTGTCATGTTCAAGAGTGACTTGCTACCAACAAAGTTTCTTCAAGTTTTCTTCCCAATTTTCCCCAGTAATTGTTGACCAGTACCTCTTTATTTTTGTCAAGCTTGAGGAGGATAACATATGCTTGTTCTATAATTTTCCCTTCGGGCAAACCCATCGCTATGTTTTAACGAGCCTAGCGATACTGAAACTCGTTCTTGTCCGAAAAAGTATAAAATAATACAAAAGGGATGAATTTTTAGTAATTTTAACGAGCCGAACAAAACAAGCGCTCGATCTTTTTGTGTAATAATCCCTCAGGTCCAAAAAGATTAAAATCTAAAGGAGGGATAGCACTTCCGATCACTTTAACGAGCTGGAGAGGCCAATGGCTCAGCAATCTTTTCATATTTTACGAGTCAGTTGAAAAGAGCTTAAAGGAGACTCGTTTTGTGAGGAACGAGTGATAGATTCGGGTAGCAGCTGATTCCAGGTAAGGTTTGGAATTTCCCAATCACGACAGTGTCACAAGGATGGCTAACAGGATCACTCTTCGCAGCTGTTCCTCAAAAAGGGTAAACAATCAAGTGGAGGTGAATGATCAGCCAATACAGAGTGGAGATGATGATGAGAACACGACCAAGGATTCAAAGGCTAATGATAATACATTCACGATGGTTATTTACCGAAAAATGGTTCATTTTTTAATGAGCTTAAATGCTGGGGGAACATTTGCTCATTGCTTATGTTTATTTTTTAACGAGCTGGAATTCCGCGTTGAAACTGCTCGATATAATGGTCATTGATTTTCTTGATTTTACCATTAATAACTTTGTTCCCTCAAAGGTTGTAATGCCTGCTCAATTGCTTCATCAAACTAGTTAGAAATGAACAATATATGTTTGAAAAATGAGTTAAGACACTAATATTTTACTTGAATTACGTAAAAAGTAATTTAAAAGTGTTTTTACCTCTCATTTTACCATTTCATTTGAACTTTGGTTTGTTGGAGCTTTGGAGGTGTTTTCCCCCTTGATTTTCATTAGTGATTCCAGGAGATTCTGTGGACGATTCTTGGCGCCGTCTGGACCAGGTAGGAGCTAAACCTGAGCTCTTTCATTTCATCCTTTCCATTTTGCATTCTGAGCATGTTTTCTAGTTTTTCTAAGCCTCTAGGGTTTGAAAAACTCGCCCTGGCTCCATCGCACCCTTTCTATATCGAAAGGTGTGTTGCATGTTAGCCTAAACATTGGTGGTTAGCATGCAACGCACCCAGAACACTGTTGGGGGTGCGATGGGCGCAAGGAGGGAAATTTGTGCACAGTTTTCCATGGAAAGTTTTGCCTATTTTTCACCAAATCAGGATCTAACTCTTATCTTGTTTGTTTTCAGAGATTCATTGGAGCAAAATGCCTGTTACATGGCGAGAACATGAGCATGAAGAAGAGGACATGCTTGCTTTACATGATCTGGTTACGGTAAATGCACTGCGGAACTATGGCTTGTTCAAGTTTTTCCGCATCTCTAGCATGAGGCAACAAATCAACTTGTTGCAGTATTTTCTCGATGCCTGGGATCCTACCAACCAGGTGTTCCAGATTAGGGGCAAATCTGTCCCCTTGACTATCATGGACATCTATTTTTATACCGGCTTATCGAGGCGGGGTGCCCCTATCTCATTATCAGGTTCGGCCCGTGGGGGTGAATCTGTGAGAGATTACATTCGCAGGTATTGCAGAGAGGGATCTCAGCCGAGTAAGGATGGCAAGATCAATATCCGAGATGTCACTGACAGGCCCTTGAGGACCATTCTGTTCACTTTTGCTAGAATGGCTGGTAGTGCGGCTCTTCATGTGGCCAACCGGTCTTATATGTAGTATGCCTTAGAATGCCTTGAACCAAAGGTGTTCAACTGGTGTGAAGCAGTAGTCTTTGTGATGAAAGAACAATTGACCAAGGTGAAAAATGGAAGATTGAAGAACTTTGGATATGGTTTTATTTTGATTGCTTTTGGCTTGGAAAAGATCCCGCTGATGCAGCCGCAGTATATTTCACTTGGTTTACCTCCATCGACTGAGCCACGGATGCAGAGATGGGTCGACGATATGTCCATACATGCTGGTCAGTCTCAGGTTTCCTTTTCTGATACCTTCTTCGGGTGGTTCAATCGTCAAGAGATGGTTTTTTCCGAGTATCCATATGCTGGTATGGATTTCCGAGGTGACCTGGATTTGGTACTGTCGGCTGGCGAGCAGTGGGGCACTATTGGTAAGATTTTTGACCATATCTCTGTTCATTGTTTCTCTTTATAATGTTCTTGTGCTTTATTCTATCAAGACTAATCAGAACTCATGTGCTCACGCAGATGTTGGACCAGTTCGGCCAGTAGTATGCCTGAGAGTGCCAGCTGCTGCTCTAGTAGGAGAGGCTGTGGGAAGGGCTATCCTTCGCGACCTCGATGTGGCCGAGACTCTTTCAGCATTACAGGATCAGGTCTAGGGCCTCACTCTCGGTATTCCAGATGTGAGGACTGACGAGCTACCTCTGAGGTTGCAGTGACATACTACTGGCGTGCCAAGTCGATGGACTAGGCTTTTACGCATGATTGCACAGGCGGTGACTTGTTATCACCAGCATCATTAGACTAGGGTGCCCCCTAGCGTTTTTAGTTTTGGGTCATTTGACCAATTTTGTCTTGGTTACAGAACATTATGTGTAAACCATAAACAATTATATATATTTTTTTGATTTTTGGAGTTTTATTTTGGTTAAGTTACATGATCCGGATGTAAATATTGATGAAATGCTTCTTTTTGTAAATGTTGCAAATGTCTATATAACACATAATTTGCCAATGAGTCTGTTAATTTGTTTAAGTTTCTGGAAATATGCTGATATTGAATAAAATCATATTGCCTTTCCAAAATCTTGACCCTTAGGAACATGCGATAGATAGCTGGATTTCGGACGGAGTAGATACCAGTGAGTTGTAGTATGACGAGCTGTGAGTCTAGCGTGACGACAAGTCGGCGTATGCCATGTGTGATGGCATCAGAGAGAAGTTCTATCAATGCACTATATTCAACGATGTTATTTGTTGACCGACCAATACATACCCCTCTGAAACTTACTAACTCGCCGCTTGGATCAAAAATGGCCCAGGCCGCAGAAGATAGGTTCTGCGAACTACGACTCGCTCCGTCGGCATATCCAACAAATGATTCCAATATGTTCGACATCTGCAACAAATGTAAAAAGTATATTACTTGACCAAAACGATTACCCTTAGCGAAAACAAAAATGTAACAAAAGCATAGGGGTTACTACACTAAATCATGCGTAGTAACGCTTAAGGTACAACCCGTTACAGGGTTGCGCCAGTGGAATCCCGTCGTAATCCATTAACTCGTAGGCTCCTTTTGCTAATACATGCTTAACAATATAGGGGCCCATCCACAAAGACTTGAACTTACCTGCTCCCAATTTATCGAATTCCTGGTCATAAAGTAAGACCAAGTCACCTTCTGAGAAGACACGGGGTTTGACATTCTTGTCGAACTGTGCCTTGACTCGTTTCTTATGGGCTTCGTTAGCCAAAGCGGCATCACGACGGGTTTCATCTAGTTGGATTAGTTCCAAGAAACGAGCCTCCTCTTCTGAAGTTCCCGGGAGAAGGTCGATTGCGAGTTTGAGGGACGAGATTTCACACTGAACTGGTAAGATTGCTTCTAGGCCATACACCAATTGGAGGGGTGTAAACCCGGTCGCATTCCTTACTGATGTTCGATATGCCCACAAGGCCGAGTACAAGATCAAGTGCCAACTCCTTTTGTGGACTGCAATCATCCTTTGCAGCATGCGCTTCAGGACCTTGTTGATTGCTTCAACTTGTCCGTTGGCCTGCGGGTAATATGGAGTAGAGCTGTAGTGAGACAACCCTAATTTGGCAGCCAATTCGGTCATCGTGTGATTGCAAAAATGTGATCCATGATCTGTGACTATAGCCTGTGGAACGCCGAATCTGGCAACTACATAATTGAAAATGAAAAGGGCAGCTGTTTCACCAGTGTTATCTAATGTAGGCTTCGCCTCCGCCCATTTGGTAAAATAGTCCACTGCGACTATGATATACCCATGCCCCCTGGTCGAGGTGGGGTTACATGTCCTGAAATCAATGCCCCATTTGGCCAATGGCCCTAAAACAACTATTGGTTACAGAGGTGCGGGTGGTCTTCTGGTTTTGCTATCGAAAATTTGACAGGCATGGCAACTTCTGACTGCGGTTATGCAATCTTTGAACATTTTTGGCTAGAAGTATCCTGCTCGTAAAAAAATTTGTGTCGTAGCGTAACCAGATTGATGCCCCCCACACGCGCCTGAATGGCAATCATTCAAGACTTTTTCGGCCTCCTCATGGGTGAGGCACCTCCTCAGAATTGTATCGACACCACAACAGTAAAGCGTATCACCGATGATCATGTAGTCTTTTGATTGGTATCGAATACGTTTTTGTTCTGAGCGGGAGGTATTAGGCCTATATTTTTGGGTTTGGAGATAGATGATTATATCTCCATAAAACAGATTGCTTGAAGATATCAGAAACAAAGATTCATCCACGATTGTTTCTTCTGATGTTTCATCGTTGGACGACAATGGGAGATCTCATAGTAATTCCGCGATAACCAGGGATTTCTTTGACTTGGATTTTACAAATTCCAGATCAAACTCTTGAAGAATTGCTATCCATTTTAAATATTTGCCCCCCAGCGACTGTCGCGACAATATATAAGTCATGGGGTTGCAATCTGACAAAATGGTAGTTTTTCGAAAGAGGACATAGTGTCGAAATCACTGTATCGCTTGAACAGCTGCGAGTGCCAGATTTTCAACATAGGAATATTTGCTTTCTGTATCATTTAAGTTCCTACTTAAATAATATATAGGATGTTCAATTCCGTTGTCTTCTTGAACTAAAACCATTGCGATGGTTGTATCCGCTGCAGTCAGATACAGGTTAAAGTCTTTTTGATAATCAGGAGCGTACATTAATGATGATTTCATTAGGGATTCTTTTAAAGCATCAAAGGAAGCTTGCGCAACCTAATCCCAGACGAAGGGAACTTCCTTTTTCAATAGACGTGTATAAACTTTAGCAAGTTCGGCGTAATTTGGAATGAACCTCCTCAGAAAGTTTGCTTTCCCTTGTGTTTCTGAATCTGAAGCAAATTTGAAGGTGAAGGCAAATTTATGATTGCCTGAACCTTACATGGGTCGAGACGAATCTCGTCTTTTGAGACTACAAAGCCAAGAAAACGCCCAAAACTGATACAAAACACACATTTGTGTGGATTGAGTCGTATCTTGTAGTGTCGGCAACGTAGAAATATCGCTCTCAAATGCTGCGGATGATCGGTCTGCTTTTGCGAATGAGTCGAAAGGTCGTCAAGATATGGTTGAATGATGTTTTTGATGTCATGGAAGGCATAATTCATTGCCCTCTGAAATGTTTCCCCTGCGTTCTTTAAACCAAAGGGTAATTTGCGATATGCGAATGTGCCCCACGAGCAAATAAATGCAGTCTTTGACTGGTCCTGTGGGCGGATATTTATTTGATTATACCTAGAGAATCCATCCATGAATGAAAAGATTTCACATCTGGCGCATTCATCAATTATCTGGTCAATAAAGGGTGTAGGGTAGTTGTCTTTTGGACAAGCTTTATTTACATCCCTATAATCGACGCACACTCTGATCGTTCCTTGTATTTTCATCACAGGAACAATGTTTGATACCCAATCGGTTAGAGGAACCGGATAAATGAAACCAGCATGAGAAGCTTTTCAACTTCTGCTTTGATGGCAGCGGCTTTCTTGGGGTGCACCTGTCGTAGCCATTATCGTACTGGTTTGACATCTGGATACATCTTGATTTCATGTTCAACTATACTCGAGTCGATGCCTGGCATTTCATCATATGACCAAGCAAAGACATCTCTGAATTCGCGAAAAAGAGCGTTATATATTTCCAGTTCTGAAGGAGAACAAAATTTGCCAACATAAATATTCTCTACAACATCCGTTTTGGTCGAGATATTTATGGCGATAGTCTCTTCAATATTGGACAAGTTTTGCTCGGAATCCACCGTGTTTACAGTATTTGATAGGAAATCAAAAACTGAAGGATGATGAAGGTCATCAGCAGTATCTTCTTGACAATCCGGAAGATGGGAACGATGGTGGTAATATTCCCATGGCGCCCCTTCAATTACCATTGACTGAACAATTCCTTCGTCGGTGTGATGCACTTGTGACCAAGGATCTGAAGGGGTACCATATTCCTTAGACCTATCTATCCAAATGCTTGATGAGCATTGATTCGGGTCTAACTCCCATGCCGAAAACATTGATTGATACAATATTTCTATTGGGCTTGGAGGCAATACCTGCAGATGATCCATGTTAATATCATTTTCTGAGATCTTTTGAATTGAAGATATCATATTGCAAGTTCCTACCGTTGCCACTTCTGCCAGATTGATTGGAGGCGGGAGGGCAAAAGTCCCCATTAATATAGGGTCTTTTAGTAGGCCTACTCCGATATTTTGAAGCGTATGGGGGCTTCCATGGATAATCGGAATGCTTCCCGTAACTTGGGAACTATTGGGGAGAAACGTTTGTTGGTCGACGATTGTAATTCCTCCTTGAAAAGGAAATGCAATCTTCCTAAAGTAGGTCGACACAACCGCAGCCATAGCATACATCCATGGTCTTCCTAGTAGGATGTTGTAATCGAGGTTTCCGTCGATTACTTCGACATCTATTTCTACTGTTTTCCCTCCTAGTTCAACTTGCAAGTTACTTAGAATACCCTATGGGGTATACGTTCGTCTGTCAAATGCTTTTAATATTGTCGAAGATCACGAAAAGGTTGGAGATCCTAAAGTTTTCCAGCAACTCATCGACATAATACATGTAGATGCCCCCTCATCAATAATTGTTCGATGAACAGTTTTGTTGAGGGCCTTCACTTGAATGAGGAAAGCTAGTTGAGCTGGTAACTGAGGATCGTATCCTTTGTGATTAAAGGACACAAGATTAGAATCCTTTGGGTCTATCTCACCTGTAGCTGATAATAAAGCCTGCTTTTGGGATGGGCAATTTTGTAGTACCTCAAGTGTTGACATAGCGGATGGCGATTGGGCCAGATCTTCCACTATATTATAATGCTGTGCTGCTCTCGCACGAGGATTAAATGTCAACTTGTGTACTACTCCCTTTGGCGGTTTTATCGTTAGCTCTGGAATGATGGGCGGCGCAACTTCTGTCGAAGTTGTTGTCGAACTACTAGGTTGATCTTTATCCTTGTTGTTCGACAGTTGTGGATTCCCATAATCTTTGTTCCTTGTCGATATCAAAGCATAATTTTGCTATTTCGAAACTGACAACATCAGTACTTGGGACGGGGAAGCATTTTTACTAGCAACCAGATTTGTCCCTAGATTTGGAAATGGATCAGTTAATACCGCCGAGGTTTTTGAATTCTTGAAGAATCTTTTAAGCTCAGCTTTATGTGGACAATGTTTTGTCCAATGATCCTCATCACATATTAAGCATGGATTTTTTGGTTTCCTATCTCCAGGAGGGTTTGCTGAAGAATTTTCAGGTGATGATTCCTCTTGTTTCTTCTTCTTCCCTTTGTTTTTCTTCTTGCCTCCTGGTTGCTTGGTTTCTTTGCCTTTATTAGTCGAGACGGCATTTACTTCCGAGGCGAGAAGTTCTTCTTTTGCATTTTGACTGGAAATCTTACGGGCCTTTTTAGATGTAGCCTTTGTCGATTTCGTGTCTGTCGTACCAATCACGCCATCGCTGAGAGTCATTGTTTGATTTAGGAGGAGGAGGGACGGAAAATTCCGGTATGGGAGCATCAGGGATTTTATCGTAGAGTGTGCCAGACTGAGTATAAATCAAGTCTAAATATTGCGCACGAGCAATAACTTGCTCTTCAGTGACGACTCCTCCTTTTGCCACATCTTCTGTAATGGAAGGTAATAATGACTTAATAAACCATTCAGCTAAAAGCTGATCAGGAACATACGTTTTTACCATTCTACGACGACATCACCACTCATGAATATGATCGGATATGTGAGTGGCCGTTGTTTGTTTGAAATTGGTAAGAAGTTCTGTTCCCATTTCGTACCTTATGGGTAACTGAAAATGGGTTAAAAAGGTTGTGGCTAGGGTACTGAAGTTGTCAAACGAAGCTCTGGGTAACTCGATATACCATTTTGCTGCCAGACCAGTTAACATCCTCTAGAAAAGGCGAAGCCTAATTGAATCATCGTTTAGGGTGTTTGATGAACACCACAGATGAAATGTCATCACATGATTCGATGAGTCTTCACCCGGATTTCCATTAAATTTAGGAATATCTGACGGAAGTTTATGTGGAATCACTGGCCACCAAGGGGCGTAAGCAATTGGATCGATTGTTAATCGATTTAGATCCGTTAACTCCAAACTTGCCACGAAGGGTAACTGTTGATTCAGGTTTGGCGAAGCATACCAGGGATAAGATGGGATTGCCTGAGAAGTTGGTCTTTGCATACCAGCATAATGCATTTGATGCTGGTAACTTTGGTAAGGTTGATGGGCATAACCATTGTAGAATGGTTGATTTTGACCGTTTTGAATATACGGCTGCCTACTATTTGCAAAGCTTTGTTGCTCAGATCCTTGGTATACTTGTTGGAATTGTGGTTGTTGGCATTGCACCAGCGATGGTTGCGAAGCCATATACTGTTGTCCAATACTGACCGTTTGACCAAGATGAGGGGTAATTGTACCTGTTTGGGCCTGTGTCATTCCACTAGTTGGCGATTGTGGTTGAGTCATAGGGACAAGAGGATGTTGCATTACAACCTGAGAAACCTGAGGTTGGCATACAACGGGCAGCGCTTGTACTTGTGACACCGTCACAATAGCCGGCGTAGTTGGTATATTTGACATAGGTAAACATTGTTGCATCGAATATACAATTCTTGGTTGTTGAGGCAGTATCGGCACCCAACCGCTAGATGTAATTCCAGCATAGCCTGAATTTTGTTGTGAACTCTCGTATGGTTGTCCTCCCGGAGGAGACAATGAAAGGGTATATTGCCCCCCATACGGCGGTAATCCGGTACTTAAAGGAATTGTTTTCCCTTGAAGACCGGACTGCCCAAATTGACACCCTGAAGGATCAATTTGCTGAGACTCAACATAAGAGTTCCCATATACTATTCTGAATGAACAAATAGGAACGAACCATACTGTCGAAATAGCCCCTGAGTGGGCTCCTTCTAGCGATTGAGAGCTAGTTGGGACAGATGGTATGCCGGCGAACATTGTTGGAGTGATAGCAGGAAGTTCTGTCGTCGCTGTGTCGGATGACACAGTCCTAGATGTCGCCGGTTGTTCAGACATTTCTAGTCTATCCAAAAGATTGCCTAGCAATTCTACATGAGCTTCAGATGATGGTAGACTAATTTCTGATGAAGAAGGATATAGAGTGATCCCGACTCCAAATCGCGATGGAGTACTAGATGGAGGATCCTCCACAATCTCATATATAGAAATCAGACCAGGTGGAAGAGGTAGACTGTCTGGTCCGTAAAATATTTCTGGTGCCGAAGAAGGTATAGAATCTGCAGCAACAGATGCTTGGGGAATAACACCTTCCGAACCAGCTGTAGATGGAGCTGGTTCAGTAACACAAGTGTTTACCTTCACACTAGGATCAGTTCTACTATCCTTTGGTGGCTGTTGAACTTCTTCTGTAAAGGCAGGGATGCCATAAATGTTTGGAGTAACCGGAGTCTTCGATGGTGTTGGAACACTTGTTCTAACTTTACCAGGGGATTTGGAACCGGTTAAATGAGTTCGCTTTGTCTGTAACAGTTTTGACTATGGAGACAAAGACGGTTGACTCGTAAGCCTCCGCGAATGACGGGGTTTCAATTGATTTTCTTCCATGATTGCGAATTACTCGATCAACTAAAAATCAAGGGGAAGTATGTTTCCGAATTAGATGAATTTTATATGCTTTGACACAACTTGTTTTTTCAATTTTTAAGAGTCGAGAAAAAACAAAAGATGACTCTAGTCGCCTTCGATTTTTAATGAGTCTAAAGTGACAAGTGCTCAGATGGACCTTTTCCGTTAAGGAGTCTGAAAGGAATGAAAGGGACTACTCTGGAAATCTAGACAGAGGGATTACCAAACCAATCGCAAAACTGTAGACTACTTTTTACGGTACGGCAGTCAATCTTCCCGAATGCTGTGTTCAGTGCATTGCGATTGATAGGGCGGCAGACACGGCTTCTTATGGATAAAGGATCAAGCCTATTGTGGTCTCCCAATATATACTCGACAGTACGTGGGAGCACAAGTCCGTACTGGCACTTATCGTCTCAAAGTGGAGGAATCACCCAACCAACAGTAAAACAACAGTTACCAGGCTTTACGACGCCGAAATACGTCTCTAGCCTAGACTTCTAAATGTTGTGTGTTAGCTTCCAAAGCATTTTTAGATTCATTAAATTTATTTTATAGTTGATCTTGCTTAAGAAATTTTCCTTTCAGGTTCACCGCGTGATGTATATGTACAATTCCTAAAATGCAATCTAAGATGATAAACAGTCATTTAATCTTCTTTTTGCAATGAAAATCTTAGCTACTAAGGAAAGAGAGATGGCGTTCTTTCAACAAAGAGCAGAGAACACACACTATATGCACTTGTCATAAATCAAACCAACAAACAGTCTAAATGCAAATGCACATGCATGTATTTGTTTTCAACCTTCTTAATGTGTGAATGATAAAAAGAAAGCCAAGCGCAAATCTGAATTATTTTTCAAAGCGACAATTACTAACAAGCTTCTTTTCAAAACAAGATGAGGAAAATGACGACACGTTGCTATTCGGAATTGAAAACTTGCTTTCGACACTTGAAAAACTATTAATTCAAATCAAATACAAGAGTAATAGTGTAATCGACTATCAAGAACAATCAGATTCTCTTCTATGACTGAAAATGACACTTGCGACACTTTCAAATCAAGAAACGATAGTACAATTACGCTACTTCTTTGTAAAAGAGAACTGAAAATGACTCAAAATACATAAAAACATTTACAGTTCTTTGCACAATGGAGGCGGAATAAAGGCAAGGAAGGGGGTTTCAACAGAGGTGTACTTACCACAAGCAGCAAAACTCCTGAATAGAGCTGAAAAGCATGAACACAAAAGGCAAAATCTAAGAGCAGAAGAGGTCCGATCAGCGCACCTGTAGCACAGGGAAACTGAAATGCAACGCACCTACTACACTTGGAAAGTGTGATGCATTCAGGTTTCAAAGAAAACACAGTACGATGGACCATGGACGAGACTTTAACTGGGTTCCGGGTCACAGTTTGTAGCTCAGTTTAGGGATTTAGGCCGAGCAAGTGGTAATCAGTAAATTAATCACAGGGGTAGATCTAAGGAGGTTACTAGAGCCACCACAAGGGCAATTAGAGAGCTTGTAAATCAATTGTTTAATTCATAAACAAAACCCAGAGATAGACTGAAGCAGCATTGATCTAATTTGCATTTGCATAGCAAATGCAGTTCGAAGGCTAGCTGGCTTGACTTCAGGCTCCGTCTGTAAGTTTATAAAGTAAACAAATGTAGATAAACAAACAATCTATTCGCTCCCCAGCGGAGTCGCCATTTTGTTATCGGGAAAACTAGTGTCTATGCAGAGCTGCTAGTCCCACTAAGGCTGATAGCTACCTTAGAAACAAACAAACTAAAAAATACTTTCGTTTTCCTTTATGAGAAATAGATAAGAGGGGAATAAAAAGACCAACCTCTGTCTTGCGCTTGGTTCCTTGCTTGATTCCTCTCCCTTCTGATAGGTCTTCACCACTCGCTTCCTCGTCTACCCAGCTTCAAAGAGCACCTATAGAATCAAAGCAGTATAACACTATCCAAGAACATAGATCTATTATCATAAACAATATAGGACCAGATATATATGGACCACACAAATGCATGAATCATCAATCATACAAGAATGTGGAGGAAAACTTGAATAGCTTTATTGATAATCAAGAAAGAGCAAAGAGGATTACAACCAATTGTTCTGACCCAGCATCATCCTCTCAGCAAGAAAGCCCTTCCTCACCTCATGAAAATCTTAGATCACCCAACACTATGATATTGCACCAAGAAACCAACAGAACTTCCTTACAAGATACAAAATTCCAGCCTCTGGATCTCTGGGATGAGAGATCCATATATAGATATTTGCAAGGGAGGTGAGTCAACTTTTGAGATTTGATTAATGTCCTCTCTCTGATAGTTCTTGGTTCCACTTGGAGATTTATGATCTCTTACTCATCCCTGGGCGAATGCAGAGAGGCATGTGTCACAGGAGAGGTTTCTAGAAGATTCCATGCTCCTCCACCTTGCGGATTGACCCTGCCATTTGTCCACTCTCGCCCATCGCACCCTATAGAAGGGATTTTCAACATGCATCGCACCTACTGTGTGTATTTAGGCGGGATGCAACGCACTTTGACCATGGAGCAGGTGAAATGGTCCATTTTTGACCAGTTCTGAGTAGTTTTTCATGGAGAACTTCTTGGAGATGCTGTAATCAGTTGACCTTGTTCTTTTAGGGGTTGGAACAACACCTTTAGGGACTTAGGAGCCCTTGGTTTATGGACATTTATGATTGGGGTTGCAGTGCCCAAAAATGTCTATAACACATGCTACAAGCGAGCATTTTATAGACAATGATGCGTTTTTAATGCAAAGAGAGCCACTGAGCCAGATGGCTAGTCGAAGAGACAAGGAGTAGAATAAGCGCAGCTGCAGAAGGTGAATTGACAAAGGCAGAAGAGGAACTGAGCGGGCATGGGTTCGAATGACAAAAATCCATGAATAGAGACATAATACACAGTCAAGTCGGAGGAAGTCCGAGAGATGAGGGAGAAAGGACCAGAATCCCGAGAGGAGGACAAAATACAGAGAAAAGGTAGTGAAGCAAGAGAAGAGCAAAAAGAGAGAGAGGGCCGAGCTGACCAGTGACAGCATCGAGCACCAGAGCTTGAAGATTCAAGCCATCCCATAGGAGAATCCGTTTGGATAGAGTATCACATTTGGCTCTGTCCATTATATACCCGAAGGTCACAGAGCTGGTAGGAAGAAGAAGAGTTTATGCACTCAGTGGCTTGGGAAATCCAAGAACCACCCTGCCAAGCAAAACCTGCTTCAGGAGAACTCACATTGAGTCCCTGCATTGTAATTCTCTGCTAAAGGCACAATAAAACAAGGCCACCACTGAAAGCTAGACCGAAGACGTAACCCTGGAGAATAGGGTGAACTCCTTATTAAAATTCTTGTGTCTTTGTGTTTGCTTATTGTATTTCTCTACTGTCTTTCCATTTAAATATCTATGTATTGGAAATCTGATCGATCCATTGCTTAAATAACACAGAACACACACCAGCACATGAGTCTGTAATACCTTCTGTTTAATAAATATTCAACTGAGGTCACTCATAGGGTGATTATCAGATCAAAGAGCCTTGTTGAGAATCTCAGGATTGTCCAAACCCAGGCCTCCTCGGTTCTTGGCTTTGCAGATCTTTTCCCATGAGACTAAAGCCCATTTTTTCCTTGTTTCCTCTTTGCCCCAAAGAAAATCTCGTTGAATTTCGAAATTCCTGTAAGACTCCTATTGGCGCTGGGAGGGCTGATAGCATAAAGATTGGGATCGCTTGGAGAACTTCTTTAGTAAGAACCTACTTGTTTCATTCTATTATTCATAAAGATTGGGATCGCTTGGAGCTACCTGTTTCATTCTATTATTCAACATTCTCTGTTTTCTTTTGCTTCCTAGACCTCTGATGTTCCAATTTGTAAACTTCATAATTACTGATTGGCAAAGGAGTAACTGGTTAGGTCTTTCATCTTACTTGAGTCTATCATGAGCTTTCCACATTCCATTAATAGCTCGTTCTACCTTTTTCTGCCCCTTTTTTCCCCGGGTTTCTTGGAGCCAATCCTAGAGTTGATTTTACCGCTTTCATTCCCTACTTGCCCTGTCTTTCAATGTTGTTATCTTCTCCCAAGCCCTTGGTCTGAGTTTTCGATAAGAATAACTGCTTTATTCGATTGCATTCCTCTTATGGTAGAGATTCTACTCCACCTGTTGTTCCCTTACTCAAGAACCCTTCTAGATCCAGGTTTTCTCTGTCAAGAATCTCTTGTAACTCATTGTCTTCCATTTCCATCTCACTCTGGGTCATTTCCTGATCCATATCCATCTCTAATTCACTCATCATGATCCCTTTCTGTTTTTCCTTTACCTGTTCCTGATCTTGTTCTTCTTCCTTTTCCTTCTTATCATCTCCATCCTTCATAACTTGGTTTTCAACTGCCGCATATTCCTCCTCTTCAAGAACATGGAACTGATTTGGCCTCACTTTTTGGTCTCCACTTTGGTGATGTTTTGGCCCTTTTTTTCCGTTTTTACCTTTGTGAGCTACTTTGTGAAATCCACCTGTTTTTTTCATTGTGTTAGGTTTGCTTTTGTTCTCTGCCGTACTGAGAGGACAGTCTCTAAGAAGGTGCCCGTGTTCATGACATTTTCGACATCTAAATGGAATATGATCGTGGTCAACTGTCTGCACCCATTCCCCATCATAAACCTCCAATATGACCTTGTCCGGAAGTGCTCCAGATAGGTCCATCTCTACACAAATACTGGCAAAGGAGGTATATTTTCCCATTCTTGTGGCTTCAGAAGTTTTTACATACCTCCCTAATTTATTTCCTATGGCTGTTAGTGATTCTATTTTCCAATAATCCAGAGGTAGCGAATAGAGTCTTACCCAAACCGGGATTGAGGTAAAGGTTTCCCACTCCGGCACGAAGTTCATCATCCACAGCCTCATGTAGAGCCCTGCTGCTACATAGAAGTAGGGCCCACCTTCAAACACTCTGTCTTTGTCCACAATGTTTGCAAACACCACCGTGAAAAAACCCTTGGATCCTAGATGAAGATCAATGCTTCCTTTAGGCTTCCAGTGGTATCTAATCCATGTTTGTAAAGCTTTTTCAGTGGGCCATAGTCCCATGAATTTGCATATGATTGCATAAGTCTACATGTGCTCCCTGTGGGCCTGCAACTCAGGGCTATTTAAGATTACTCTGGGAGTGACTTCAACTTTGGGCTTGCACGGTCCCTGTTGTTTCCTATCTTTTGTTCCCTGTTTTTTGTCATTTTCCTCTTTGTTCTTTGTGCCATCCTTCTCCTTCTCCTTGTTACTTTCTGTTTCCTCTTCCCAATTGTTTCCTCTTTCCATCGTGTTACCTCTGCCTGAATCTGTAGGTATCTTGCTCTTGTTAACCACTACCTCACTGTAGGAGGGAGTGGAGCTCCCTCCTCTGCACCCGTCCATGGAGAAAATCCCGCGCAGAAACCCTCAACCCTGGTTTTCCGCTCTTCCGCTCTCTTCCCACCTCGCCCCATGAATCGTCAACCTACCATCTAGATTGATCCCTCGAAAGTTGAGGCCATTGTCAATTTACCCCCCCTACATCATTACTGCAATTGCAAAGCCTGTAGGGAAAGGATAATTTTCTCCATTGATTTGTCCCTAATTATGCCGAAATCGCCAAGGGTTTTACTCACTTACTTAAGAAGGAGATCCTTTTTATTTTGGATGAAGTTTCCCATAAATCCTTTGATTCTTTAAAAGACAGGCTTATCAGTGCCCCTTTACTTCATCCCCCCGATTATTGACGTGATTACTTCTTGTACTTGGCTACAAGTGATACTACTATTGCTATCGTGTTAGTTCAGGACAACGACGACAACAACAAGCATGTAGTTTATTATTTGAGCTGGACATCTTCTTGATACCGAGTCTCGATATGCCCATGTCGAGAAACTTGCCTTGAAGACAGTTCATGTCGTCCAAAGATTTCAACACTATATCCTTTTACGAAAAACCACAATGATTTTTTATTGCAACCCCATGACATATATACTAACTCATCAGTTATTGGGGGGAAATACTCCAAATGGATCACAATCCCATAGGAGTTTAATTTGGAATTCACTACCGGAAAATCAAAGAAGTCGCTCGTCTTTGCTGAGTTGATTTGTGCTCTTCCGTCTGCAAGCACTTCAACTGATTTTACTAAGAAGATACCCGATGAAACTCTGTTTTCGATCAGCACCCTTGATCCATGGTATGGAGATATTATTTTTTTATCTCCAAACCCAAACTTCCTGGTCTGAGTTGTCCCGATCCAACCGACGCTACATTTGGCATCAGTGCCAACACTATTGAATCCTCAATGATACATTGTATCAGGTCGGTGTGGACTCTGTTCTTCACACGTGTCTCACCATTGAAGAGGCTGAGCAGGTCTTAAATGATTTCCACTCTGGTGCCTGAGGTGGTCATATGTCTAGATATGCCAATGCTCCGAAAATCCTTTGCATTGGTTATTTTTGGCCTTCTATATTTGAATATTGCATTCTAGTTGTCCAAAAATTCCATGAATTCCATATTTGCAACCATAAGCAGCAGGCCCCACCCGCCCACCTACACCTAGTAATTATCGTTGGCCCATTTTCTAAATGGGGCATTGATTTCATGACATGTAACACTCACTCAGGTGGGGGACATGGTTATATCATCGCCGCAGTCGACTATTTTACTAAATGGGTTGAGGTGATGCCTACATACAATGTTGACGATATTAGTGCTTCTAAGTTCCTTTCTAACCACATCATAGCCCGTTTTGGTGTTCCTCAAGCTATCATGACTGACTATGGATCACATTTTTGTCAGCATCTGATGGCAGAGCTAACTGCTTAGTTGGGCCTTCGACATGATAGCTCAGCGCCTTATTATCCATAAGTCAATGGCCAGGTTGAAGGAGTTAATAAATTTTTGATTACTATGCTTCAATGTACCTTTAGGAAGCACAAAAAGGATTGGCATTTAATGTTATTCTCAGCTCTCTGGGCTTATAGAACTTCTACTAAGATGGCCACTGGATTCACTCCATTCCATCTGGTGTATGGTTTAGAGGCAACTCTTCCAATTGAATATGAAATCCCCTCACTTAAGCTAGCTATCGAACTTCTTCTGAATACCTTGTCTGAAGAGGAGTGGCTACTGTATCTTAAGAGGCTTGACAAGACTCATCACATTGGTGCGATGGTAATTGAAGCTCAAAAGAAACGGGTCAAAGCCAATTTTGACCAAACCATTTCTCCTCGCACTTTTGCTGAAGGCGACTTGGTCCTTCTTTACAATCAAGCCAACGATAAATTTTGAGTAGGAAAGTTTGAACTCATGTGGCATGGGCCCTACATCATCAAGCGTGTCTTACAAAAAGGTGCCTATGAGCTATGTGATTATGAGGGAAATTCATTGTCACAGCCTTGTAATGGGTTATATCTCAAGAAGTGTTTGCGTGAAATTCGTGTAATAACTTTTGTACATTAGTGTGTTAATTCATTAGTGTGCGCTTTTGATTTTTGGGTGTGTTTGTTTGTTTTGCAGACATGTTTTTTTCTTCTTACCTTGTGTTCCACTTGGTTTGCAGATGTCATCGAGCCATTACGTTGGTTTTGTTGATGGTGCTTGTCGTAGCACACGAAATCTGTCTTTTGCAACATGGGTACTCTATGACCCTAAAGGCAAGCTGATTAACTTACAAGGTATCTACCTTGGTCGAACGACCAACAATAATGTTGAATATAGTGTAGTTATTGAACTCTTGTTAGAAGAAGTTTCTCTTGGCGTTAGGGGTTTAGTTGTCAAGTTGGATTCACAACTTGTTGTGTTACAATTAAACAATCATTACTCAGTGAGAAATCCACAAATATTGTGTATGTATCTATATGTTAGATTGCTGGAAATAAATTTTGATTTCATTACATATCAACATATTCCGCGTAATTTAAATACATTAACGGATGAATTAGAAAATCTCTCATCCAACATCCTGACGGATCCTCTGGTCTTAAATTTACCACTCCTTCACTTACTAGATCTATGTCATCCTTCCCTAGATCTACAATTTTGGGTGGTAGGAATCCACATATACCCTCTGTTCCCAGAAGTTTAACATCAAGACATTCTGCTCCAAGAGAGGATCATAGAAAGTCTACCTCCCACAAACATGATGATTGTCAGTTCTGCATTCTATCTTCATCTTCTACATTCCTGTTTGATGATTCCCCTAGCTCTGAATTCTTTATACCTAATATTAAAAGTTTCTCACTTCCTAGAGCTCAGTCAGAAGTCATTGCAAAAATACCAGAAAGATATTTAGAATCTAGAAATTCTAGAAGGACATTTTGCAATGGAACAAAGAAAGAAGATTTCCAATGGTTATCTATGAGAGCAACTTCTGATCCAGATCAGAACGAAATGAAAAGCTGCATAATTATACAAACTACCAAATATTTTGTATGCTTCAGAATATTGATGATATAGCCCGAGATGTTTTAGAAATTAAAGAACACATCAAAAAGATGCATACTGGTTATATTGAGACATTGGAAACCCAAGATGCACACACAGAAAAGTTAAATAATATTCAGTCAAATATGGGTATCATCTCCAAGTCTTTGGAACATCTTAAAGATGCACTCCCCGGTCCTGATTCTCCACCTCATTATAGAGAAGTAGATGTTTCAAGTTCAAAGTTGAAATTCTCCTCCAGTTCTGATGAATCGAAGCATATTTTTTTTAAGGGGGTAGAGAATATAGATAAAGTCAGACTTGAGAAAATCCAGAAAGGAATCAATCTAGCTAGAGAAAAAACAGAGTTGATGAAGAATAGACTAGCTGATCTTCCTTCTGTTGAAAGTCTAAGATTGCCAAAGAACTATGTCAGCCTTAGTTCTTTAATGAAACAAAATGGCCAATCATCTGCTCCTACAATAATGGCCATGTCAGGAGTAACTGGTGAACAATCACAAGGTGAACCAAGTTCTAAAAGAGATAGAAGTGATTCCTTTTTCTATTCTAACAAAGGAAAAACAGGTGCTGGGGATACCTCTGCACATGAAGCATTAGCATCAAGCTCGTTCAGTAGATATACTGAAAATCTACAATCTACATCTGTAAGATTAGACAATCTTGCTTCCAGAGGCTAAGGAAATTCATTGTTAGTAAATATTGATTGCCTTGATTATAATGAAGTGATTATTGTATTGCATAATGTCCATGCTTGGGCACTACAGAGAAAAGTTGAAACCAAAGCACCATGGTCTGATATAGTCACTCAAATTGTATGAACTTTTACTGTCATACTAAAGCAATGATGGGAAAGGCTTGCAGAAGAAGAGAAAGATCAAATAGTTGAACATAGTACTAATCCATTAAGAGCATTGTTTGAAGCTTTAAAACATGAATTTATTGGATTAGTCCCTGAAGACTCAGCCCATCATTCACAGCTATTTCTCTCCTAGAAGTTATGCAACATTGATTATTTGCAAGAGTATTTTTGTGTTATGCAGAAACTTCTGTATCAGGCTAGTGATCCACATAATGTTGCCTATCTGAGGTATTACATTCAGTCTATGCCTGGAAAATTCCTGATCTCATTAATCAGTACATAGCAGATCATAAAGTGAATTTGGAAGGACAATCATTTGCAAATATTCACCAAATGATTGTCACAATTTTGCAGAAAGAATGTGCAGAAAGCAAAGCTGAGAAGAATTCTTCCAAACAGATGCACTTTAGCACAAAGATTTGCAATAACTTCAAAGAAACCTATAATTTTGGTTGTCATAAGAAAAGCGAAAGAAAGGTTTCTAAAAGACAAAGTTTGACAAGTCCTGCTCTTGCAAGAATGGTAAATACTTTCCTAAGAAGAAAAAGTACTTTCCTTCCAAAAGATCATTTAAAGGAAGAAGGGTAGTATTTAGGAAAAGATCCAAACCTTCTAAAAAAGTTGTGTGTTTTATTTGTAGCAAAGAAGGTCATTATGCTAACACTTGTAGAGAAAGAAAAGATACGAAGCAGATGAAGATAATGAATATATTTTCGAAAATCCACGATCCGGAAGATTGGGATCTCATATCTCACTCTGAGGGAGAATATTTTGAAGTTTCAAGTTCTTCTTCAAAATCTTTAGATAATGAAATTCCTGAAATCAGGAAATTAACAATTGATTCAGAATCATCTGATTCTGATGAAACATTCATTCTTGATATTAAAATGTTCAGTTTAAAATCTTCAGGAGATATAAGAGCAAAGATTGCAGCAGTCAAAGCTGATCTCGCACAGTTAGATCCAGTCTGGTTTACAGCAAGAAGAAGATTGACTGAAAAACTTGAGAATCTTGAGAAACAACTGCCATCTAAAAAGAAAGAAAGATTTTTAGAAGAAGAAAGAGATGAGGATGAGTTCAGCGAAAGAGAGTTCGATTCAATGTTCAAACCTTTGCAGATTTTTGTATCTCCAAGTATGAATCAAATTAATGCTCTCAAGAAAAAGATCACAGATTTGGAATCTTCAATTCATCATACAAGGTCAGAAATGATACAGTTGTCATCCAAGCTTCAATTACTTATTTCTGATTATGATGATTGTAATTCTAAATTAACAAGTTTACTGATGAAAAATGTTCCAGTTATTGAAGAGATATCCCCAAAGAAAAATGTTGAGCTGTTTAATGTTATGGGCATTGGAGATAGAGTGGTTATTCCAATAAGAATTAAAGTCCCTAGCATTAAACCTTATACTTTGGATGCTCAAATAGATTCTAGTGCTATGAGTAGCTGCTGCAAATACAAAGCCATTCCACATTATTATTGGCAGCCTACTAAACTCCAATTCAGGGCTATCATTGGTGATTTAATGGAAATAGGTCACATAGCTCCTGAATTTCCCATTTTCTTGAATGATGTATAGGTTTTTGTCACTTTGTATAGTTTTGATACTGGTGCTGACATTTTGTTACGACAAGATTTTCTGAAGAAACATTTTCCAGTCAGTTTTGGGCAAGATTACGTTATATTCTCCACCATTGTTGGTCCTATCACAGTCCTTGCTTCCGGTGACTACAAAATCAATGTGCAGCCTGAAGATGAGGATCCTATCCAGTATAGTCTACAAGATCTGACCAAGATTAATAAGATTGTCAAAAATGCAGAGTTACATGGTCCCAAGACTTTGCAACAGATTTCTAATAGGCTTCGTGCAGATTGTACTTCCAGTAGGCCAGGTGCCTTTTGGGTACGGGAAAAGTATTTTGTTGCACTACCTTACAAAGAAGGATATGTTCCTAGGCCACAAAAAGCTAGTGAAAATCATATGAGTCCGAAAGAGCAAGAATTTTGCAAAGTAGAAATTGAACAACTGTTAGAACAGAAGCTTATTGAACCCTGTAAGAGCCCTTGGGCTTGCCCTACTTTTTATATCAATAAGCACAGTGAGTAGAAAAGAGGTAAGAAAAGACTTGTGATTAATTATAAAGCATTGAATGATGCTCTTCTTCCTACTCGATATCCTCTGCCTAACAAGGAATTGTTACTTGCAAAGATTGCTAATGCTAATGCGTTTAGCAAGTTTGATCTTAAAAGTGGATTTTGGCAGATTGGTATTATTCCTGCTGACATATATAAAACAGCTTTCACTGTTCCCCATGGCCAATATCAATGGACTGTGATGCCCTTTGGTCTGAAAAATGCTCCATCTGAATTCCAAAAAAGAATGGAAGACATTTTTGGTGGGGTAAAGTACATTATTATATATATATTGATGATTTGCTTGTATTTAGTAGAGATGTAAATATGCACAAGGTCCATTTAGAACAGTTCTACCAACTTGTATATAAGCATGGCTTGGTACTTTCAGATACAGAAGAAAAATTTCAAATTGGGAAAGTCAATATTGACTACTTGGATTTACACATAGAAAAAGGACATGTACAACTTCAGCCACATGTGCTAACCCATCTATTGAAATTTCCTGATATTATTACTGATGTGAAAACACTGCAGAGATTTCTTGGATGTCTGAATTACATAACGAATTTTTATGCTAAGCAATCAGAAGACACAAAGATATTGTTGAACAGACTAAAGAAGAAAGCTATCAGTTGGACAGATGAGATGACAGCAGCAGTAATTAGTATTAAGAGTAAGCTTAATGACTTGCTAAAACTTAAGCTTCCTGATACTAATCTTCCTTTTATACTTGAGACAGATGCTTCTGATCACACTTGGGTTGCAGTTTTGTTACAAAAGAATGGAAGAAAAGAACCAATTTGTGCCTATTCCTCAGGATCTTTTGATGATATAGAGAAAAAGTATCCTTCATCTCATAAGGAAATACTTGCAGTAAAGAGAGGAATAAAGAGATTTCATTTGTTCTTGAAAAGTGTTAAATTTATTGTCAGAACAGACTTAAAGCATATGAAATAGATGCTGGCAAACAAAATATTGTTAGAACAAGGCAGTACCAGAGTGTTGAGGTGGGCACTATGGCTTGAGGGTTTTGATTTTGATATTGTTTACAAGTCTGGTGCAGAAAATTATCTTGCTTACATGCTTACCAGAGAAGGTGCTCAAGAAATCAAAGAGATCAAGATGTTCAAACCTCTTCACCAACATGAAGCTTCTACAAGTCAGTCCAGTCATGTCAAGTCTAGCAGAGTCACGTATGTCACAGTCTGTAGTAACTTTCATTATGAGTTTTGTCTAGAATGTCTTTCAAAACAGTTCCTAATCTTACCATTATGCCTGAGACAAATCATTTTGCAAAAATGGTTTGACTCTGAAGAGTCTAGATGGTCATATATAAAAGAGTTACCCTATAGGATTAGGCCATGGTGTGTTTATTATGCATTGTCTAGAGAACCAGATCCTGTTTATTTTGGATGCATTCAAAATACTGACTGGACATGGTCAGACTATTTCTCTATTCATTAAAGAGATAGGATACATGGTTCGGTTAAGGTCATATTTTATGCAACAGCTATAGACCCTGCTAACAATTGGTGGAGTCCATGGTTTAAGCTATTATTGTTTAGGTATTTTCCTAGAGCTAAAAATATTTTTGATAGGACTTTTGCTGAGTTTGTCAGAATTCTCCATTGGGAAATGCATGTAGCTGTCCAGAATGATTATGTCATCAAGTTTGAGTTCATCCACCGCCACACAATTGTCATTCCAAATGAAGAAGATGAGTCCTTTAAGCTTTCGGTCAGATTTAGAGGATTGATATCAGTGGACGAGCAAGACAGGCCTCCATTCATGTACACATTTCCATTCTTTTGTTGTACCAGAGATGCCACACCATGTTGGCTAGATGAATCTGTACCATACGAAGTGCTTGCTCCAGATAATGAAGAACTAATTAATGAATTAATAGAAGTTGACCAAACCAGACTTGGTCATATTGATCCAGCTGTCCCAGATACTCATACACATGATTATGATGATAGACCTAACAGTGATTGATTGGAAGGATCACTCAGATGATATCATTCCATATCCTGCTTTATTTGTACATATATTGTTTTCTGGTTTCCGTGGGATTTAGTCCAAATAAAATCTCCACTGTGTAATTACTTTTGTAAAATAGCTGATGTCCTAGATTCTGGCCATCTTTTCGTTTTTAGATATATCATGATTCGGTCCCCATATGGCCTAGCCTCCAAGGGATGATATAACAAGTGGTTGTCCCCACTTTCCAGAATCTTTAGAACTGTTCATTACTTTTTGTACAAGGTCCTTTCGTGATAGACATCTTGCATGATGTTCTAGCTGAAAGTTGGATTCTTTTGGTTTCAAGTTCCCAGTAAAAGTTTTCATCGGATGACCTGCTAGGATATTATAAATACTAGCATTGTAAGTTCATTTGGGGTAGGAGTTTTTTTGGAGAGTTTTAGAGAGTCTGAGAAGTTTGAGTCTAAGTGAAGTCTCCCTTATCTGCATCTGCGAGAAGTTTTCTCGATCTGCTTGCAAATAAAAAAAGAATTGAGTGTTCTGGGACACTTGGCTTTGAAAGCCTACAAAATGTGTAAAAATACTAGATAAACTATCAACCTACATGGTGCTCATGATAGCACAACACCACTCTGATCACTCGGCCTAATAGCCAACGCAGTATCGCAAAGACTACCACTATGTGTCTCTGCCACCGTAGTGGAACATCATCAATAGTGGCATCTCTAGAACTCCACAAGTTATCGCCTCCATATTGTGCTCCATCTCAGCTAAGGAGTTTGCCCCTTCTTCATAGTCTACGCCCACTATCTGATGTGCAACTCACCGTGGTATTGGCGACATGCTTGGTGGTCTCTCTAGTCCCACATCTGCACAATTATCACAAGTTAAGTCTTAGTTTACACTTTTACAAAAATTCATAAATCTTGAAAAAATCCAAAAACAATTTTTTACCTGCATCAATCCACTGTTCTCCTGGTGGTAGAGGCAGATCTGAATCCCACATGAAATTGTGCCAGCATAAGCGTAGTCGCCCACCATGAGTAGTTGGCGTTCTAGCCAAATGAAAAATTATGGTGGGTAATGCATGTGCTGACCCGTTCCTCCTCGAGGCATGAGCTAACTCCATCGCACGAGTCTCAGATCTCGAGGGGCAAGATATGGTACCTTTGCCTAGTGATACCAAAATAAGGGCACTCGCTCTAAAAATAATGTCACCAATATTGAACCGAACCCAAATTGCTTTAGGTGTCCATGCTTCCCCTTAATTAGTTGTCGTTTCATGTTTTCCAAAAGGCCTCCACACCAGTTGAAAACGATGGGGGTCAAACATGTGATAGCATATTGGAACTGAAATTTTGAACCCTCATGCAAGGCTTGCATGGCAGCTACATGCGCCATAATGAACAAAATTGTTCTCAAGACGAGGTTGTTGGTGATTGTCGCTTTCTTCACTTTCCCTCCATTGGTCATTTCGGCATCAGGACAATGCCTCTAGACTATAGCCCTTATGCTTTCACCTCCTTGGCAAGATCTAAAGAGTTGGACTGCTTCCCCTCGTTAGGAAAATTTCGCGGTGAAACAGATATCCATCTCCTCAAGTGCTAGTTTCTGACCTTTTATGATGAAGATCTCTCGATCTACATCCCAGAGACTGATTAATTAGGGTAGAAATTCCATCTGAACCCTTAACCCTATGGTCCTGAAGAATTTTATCAGCCTGCAATTCCTTAGAGTGTATATGCATTCAGGATCCTAAGGTGATTGGAATTTTTCTACCTCATGGCCTCTTTCTTTCCATTCCAAGACCATTTTCTTCTGTAAAATATCATATATACATCAATTAATGCTTTTTTCATGGATTGAAATCATCAATTTTTGCTTTAAAGGAAGATTTTCTTCCCAAAAAATCTGCCTCAGTGCCATCGCGGTTATTTTTACAAACAGTGTGATGGCATCACGTGAGCCTTTGGGCTCGAGCGCGATCATTGCGAGTGAAATGACCATACCTGTGATGGTCACCGACACCCTAATTTTTAAAATCCTCCCTTATAGCATAAAAATAACCATTTAAAATGCATAAAAAAGTGATAAAATGCAAGAGCAGGGATGAAACTCTTACCTGTTGCAGACGGTTCATGAAACGGTACCCTGGATCTCCCGCAATAGCCACTAGAAAATCAAGAGAATTAAGGCACAAAATACACTTTCAGAGCTCACTTTGGTAAAATGGTAAAAAATAAAATTACTTTTGACTATTTATAAGTTTTGAAAGTCTTTTTTGTCGACATCTTCATAATATTTTAATATTTTCTCTCGATATCAGTGATGGGTGTCTTTCTTGTGTAGTTACAAGTACCTTCAAAGTGAACATTGATAATTATTGATCAATTCTTGCAAGTTTTATTTTATCTCCTTTTTGGACTCATTAAATGAATGAAAAAGGAACCCCCTCGGAGTCATCTTTGAGCTTTTTTTCGACTCTCGGAAAATGAAAAGATTTTCAAGTACTTGTCATTTTGAACTCATTAAAGTAAATCAACCGATGTCACCTCAGTATACGTTTACCCCTTTTTCAGGCTGAGGTTGACTCTTTACAAAAAATGTACACCTTGGTCAACATGGTCAAGAGGTTCTCTCGGATATTGTTTTCTACCTTTTCGTATTCAAGGGACAAAATACGAAAAGGGACATGATGGAGTTTTATTTTTTGTTTCTTTTTCAAACTCTATAAATATAAAAAAGATACTGAGTTATTCTTACATTGAACTCATTAAAACTCTACGATGAAAGACTCGTCACCATGATGAGACCGAGCTTCTCCTTCCCAGGGCTTGTAAAACATTGTTACACAATATTTTGTCACCGACCCCGCATCCCATGATCTCGGGTAGAGTTGGTCCTTGAATCGCATTTGTTCTGTGTCATACATCAAAATATGTGTCAACATCTTCCATATCACTCAAGAAGATTAACCATGCTCATTAATCCTGAAGGTGACCCTTTTTACCTATGTTTCAATATCGTCGCAGGACATCAATATCCTGTCTGCGACGATGGACCAGAGTGAACAACAAGCTCACGACACCGTCGCAAGAGTACATATGTTCTCTACGACGGTCAGATTTTATGGATCATCATAGGTCATCAGTATCTTGCCTATGACAATAGCCCATAATGCACTAACGCCTTGCGACATCGTCTCTAAGTCTCAGCGCTTGACTTGCAACGACCCAGATATGGTGAATTAGTTCAAATAGAATGCTTCTGGGTGGTTCTGGAGCTGGTTTTTGGGTCAAGGAAGTTCACCTCTCCTCATTTGAGATGGTGGTTCTGCCTTTTGAGTAACCTCCCTTGAAGATAAGCTTCCTCTCCCCTCATTTATGGAGGCTCCTCCTCTTATAAAAGCATCCTCCATGACTATGATCAGCTAGTTCGGAGTTCTAAGAGTGCTAGTTGAGCTTTTGGTGTGCTAGTTCTTAGCTTGTTGGATTGATAGCTTACAGTTTGGATTGCCTTTCATGTTGTGAGAGTGTAAAATGGTTTTGTAAGAAGGAAGCCTTGTTCTAATTTCCTTAGTTGCATACTTGTGATTTTAGGTGAGAGAGAGAGTGATCAGTCTTTCTGGGAGACCTTTGAGATTGAATGCTTATGGAGACATACTGATCGAACCCTTCAAGGAAGCTTGCGATGTCAAGGCGTGGTTGTAAGCTTTACTATTTTTCATATTAATACAATCAATTGTTATTTCCTATATCATGTATGAAATGTATGTTGATAGCTTATGGTTCCTTGACTCTATAAGTAGATAGTTCATTGTTTTGCTCTATTATGTGTTTTTTTGTTTTCTAATGTTGTTTCAGGTGCATCATTCATTAAGGAGAAGAAAGAGATAGCTGAAGTGACATGACGAAGATTTCAACGTACACTGGTTTAAGGTAGGCCTCTTCAATGAGAACTATTTAAGGAATTAGCTATTGTTTTTGTCTTGTTGTGACTAGACCTACTCTAAGGCTAGAGGGGTTGTCTTTGTCCGTAGAGGGAACTTACCTGCATCACAAGTTGGTGACCATACTGGGGAGTCCTTTGTGTGTTGTCTCTTGGTTTTGCTCTTGATTTTTTTTATATTGAATTACATATTGTCTCCTTGTTTGGGACTGAACCATCAATGTTCTAGATCACTTGAGTAACTCTGGTAGTCCACCTCACTGTCTGAGTGATAAGCCTGGTGTCTTTCAACTATTTTGGCCTTGTTTCCCTTATCTGTTGAGCTCGCCACTATTTAATTCCTAATAGCTATGACGAATTGCACCTATCCTCTTTACCCAGGTTGTACGTCGTGAATATCCCGTCATATAGCTACGATGATTCCTGAAATTGGACTGTCGTTGAGAACAGGTGTACCTTTGCGATGACGTCGCTCAGTTGCTAGTATAGTGCTTGTGACAATTTGGCGATCGTCTCAGGTTGTCAGTCTTACCCCTAGGATGATTCTTGTAGGGTTGCTTTTTACAGCCCTGCCTCCTGAATAGGCCAATGTAGCATTTCCTTTGTTGTCTCTTACACCTTATTAACGTTGTTTTGACTGTGTTTGCTAAGGAATATCCTTCTTAGTTCCGTTTGTATGAGTTTTGGTGTTTGGACTGTGTGACCTAAGTCTTTTAGGATTTTTTCAAGAATTCACTTGTTTTGGGTTGCTTGTCCTTCCAAGGTTCTGCACTACATCCACAACAGTCTTGTTGATTTGTTTGAAGTCGTTCTCTTGCTATTTTCCCATCTTCTTGGTTGATCCATAGTAGTTGTTCATCAAACTAGCTTATTGTGTTGATTTGATTTCCATTCAATATTGAAGCATAGATTACATTTTCCTTTTGATGATTCAAGTTGTGCATTAGCTTGTTTGTTATTTATTCCAAAAATAAAAAACAATTGCACTCATATAGTATACAAAATGAAAGAATGTTTGCATTAGTAGGTTCTTTATGATTAGGAATTGAAATGCGAAATTTCAATCTTTCATTTTTTTTGTCATTGTATTTGTGAGATAAGCTGAAATCGATGCATTGTGTTTCCTATTGATTGGATTACTTGCTTGCACTGTTGTTCTTGCATTTTCTTGTTTGGAAATGGACTCCTTACCCTCATTTAAGTAGTCATTCATTGAAAGGAATGGTTTTTTGCTCATATAGTTGCATTCTAGGAGTGTTAAAGATATATTTGATAAGGTCTTGAAATCAAAACTTAATCCAAGATTAACTGTTAAAATCCATTGAATGAACTTAAAAATGCATTGGAACCTAATTCTCACATATCTATAGGTCTAGGCTAGAGACGTGTTCCGACGTTGTTAATCCTAGTTGTTATTGTTTTCACTAAGGTTGGGTGATTCTTCCTTTTGTGATTCAATAGGTACAAGTATGGATTTGTGCTCCCCATACCCTCGCGTATATATTTGGAGACCCCACTAGGTTATCATTCTATTCTCCATAGGAAGCTGAGTCTGCCGCCTCACGAGTCGTAATGCACCGAACAAAAAATTCGAGAATATTGATTGTCGTATGGAAAGTCCTTGGTCATTTCTCTTTCATTTTATTACCAAGGTGTATATGCAGTTTTACGATTTCTCTGGTAAACCTCTTGCCTAGAATTCTAGAGTAGTCACTTTCATTCATTTTCGACTCTTTAAACGCAAAAGTATCATCTGAGCACTTGTCCTTTCAGGATTATTAAACTTCGAAGGCAACTAGAGTCATCTTTAGCCTCTTTTCTCAATTCTTTAAACATGAAAAGGCAAATTTTCATTCCAACGTCATAAAATTTATTTTCCATGATAACATTTTACCTATTAATCTTGGTTGCATTTTGATCGCATCTTGATAGATTTTTGGAAACCTTATTGATTTTCTCATAGACCTTTTGAGCTAAGCCATCCTGGCGAACTCACTGATCCCGTCCTCTTTACCAAGCGACAGAGACTCTGCATCTCCTGTCTCTTCTGAGGTATCGACTGTTGGTGGTACCCTTCCCATTGTCCCAAGTGTTCAACCTCTTGACTCTCGAGCTCCAGGAGAAGAACCTTTTGATTTTGATTAGGCTCCTCTCTACGAGTATTTAGAGGAAGACCTCCTGTCTACTCCTCTTGGTGTTTCGGTTGCAATGGCTTCTTCCAACATGGATGAGACGAGTCCCGTTAGTAGCGAAGAGAACCTTGTGTCAAGTGGAGAACTTCCTCTTCCCTCGGAAGGTTTCCCTTTTAGCACTCCTCTTGGCGCGTCATTACCATTGTGTTATCATGCCTTGTCTGATGTCATGAGTTCCACATCTCTAAATTGGAGTTCTGTGTGGTCTCGTACTATAAACCCGACTTGAGGGCCTTTCATGGCTTCAACTTCCACACCTTAGAATTAGTTCATATCGGTCATGTCTATTTCGTCAATGCCCATTGTTTGTGTGGCTTCTACAGCTCCTTCCATTAGTGTAGTTACTGCGTCCTCGGTGGTTACTACTGTTGTTGGACCCTCTTTTGAGCCTGCTAAGAGTGGTTCCTCATCCTTGGCATCCGAAGCTATTTACCCTACAGGTAATATACCACTTTCTTCTGGTTCCATTCCGGCAAGGTGGTGATATGAGCAATACATGTTTGCTCTACAAAACTCGAATCATAACACTCTGGGCTCCCAACCACCATCCTATCCACATAACCCATTACACTATTATGATCCTCGAGGGGCTCATATTTATCACACTAGGTCTCTCCCTCTGGAGCCCACAGTCGAATTTTCTGTTCTGCTCTCGGTTGCCTGGAATCACACAACTTATCATGGCCCGCAAAGCCTACCTTTACAAGGGAAATCATTCAAGGGAAACCCTCAGGCCTACAATGACAACCCTTTCAGGGACAACCTTTGGCCACCACAAGTGCCTCTTTTATTTATTTAGGGCAACCTTCCGGTCAACCAGGTCAGCCTCAATTCTAGCCAGCCCAACCAGTTGCCCAGCAAGGTCAACCTTCTGGATAGCTAGGTCAACCTGTATTTCAACCAGGCCAACCCGTTTCCCACCAAGGTCAACCTTCTAGTCAAACAGGATAGCCTTAGATCCAGCAAGGCTAGCCTACTGTCCAGCAAGGTCAACCCTCTGGTCAAATGGGCCAGCCTCAGATCTAGCAAGGCCAGCCTACTATCCAGTTAGGTCAACCCTCTGGTCAAATGGGCCAGCCTCAGTTTCAGCAAGGTCAACCTATTACCCAACAAGTTCAACCTTCTGGGCAAATAGGTCAACCTCAGTACCAATAAGGCCAGCCTTCTGGCCAGTTGGGTCAACCCCAATTTTTACAAGGACATCATTCCAGTCAAATCAATCCACCTCTCACTCAACCGGGCATTCAGACACTAGCTGTGTCTCAAGCCCCACCCACTTTCCAGACTCAGGCTGGACTCCAGACTCAACCGGGTCTCCAAAATCAAGTTGGATTTCAAGCCCAACCTGTTTATCAAATGTAGCCTGGGCCTCAGGTACAGTTTTGATCTCAGCCGTAATATAGTCCCCAAGTACTTCAGCAACCCCAAGGGAAAACTCAGGGTGCTCCGTATCAAAATTATCAGCAACCACAGGTTAATCCTTATCAAAATTTTCAGAAGCCCTATGCTACCCCTATTGGTCAAGCTAGTAACCAATGGTTTGCTGGTGGTCAAAATCCAGGACAACAACCAGGTTATGGCGTTAACCCACCTAACTATAACCCTTATGGACAAAATCCGTGGGGGAAACAAGGCTCTAGGTGGAACCCTAATGCTGGCCCTTATCAAAGGCCTATGATGTCCTTTAATCCTCAATTACCTTTTCTCGCAACCTTGGAACTGCTCGATGTGTCCAAGCTGATGAATGATCCAATCCTTCATAATCCATATTGGCCACTAGTTCGACCAAAATTCTCAGTGATTGTCCTAAATTTGATGGCAAATATAGAGAGGACCCTCAAGGACATGTCATGACTTATCACCTCTGGTGCTCATCTAACTCATGGCTTGATGATTCTATCCACCTCCGTCTTTTTCAAAGGACTCTCACTGGTTTCGCTGCGAAATGGTATATTAAGCTTGCTCGTGGAACTTTCCAAGACTTCAATTCGCTTTTGATGGCATTTCTTACCCATTTTTAGTTACCAGTTCATTATGAAACAGGAACACATTTCCTTACCTCTCTAAAATAGACACAACTACTCACATCTCCGATCATAGTCATGAATGGAGAAGGCAACGCCATTTGATTAATTTCTAGATCCCTGATTAACTTCTGACTGACCGGTTTACTACCTCTTTTGTCGGTCTGATAGCCCGAGATATCGCCATGGGGACATGTCTTACTGAAGAGCAAGGCTACGCACATGCTCATTATCTAGATTTGGTTTATTCCCAATATGGTACATTGTATGATGTCTTGCCTAATGATCCGTGTTATACTCCTATACCAATAGGTGTCATATTTCATGATTGACTTGATGAGCTCTGTAATATGTTCATTCCTTTCCTTGTTGCAAAGGTTTTCCATATTATCAAAAAAAAAAAAAATGTAAGAAATGTGAAGAGGGCATACCCTGAAAGAAAAATCAAAGGGTAAAAAGAATAAGATGGTCAAGAAAGTGAAAGAAATGAACCCCAAACAAAAATAGACCAGGAAAGTGTGCAAGTCCAAAATGCCAGTAACTTTTTATTTTCTGTAATAAGCATTGTGTGCAGCTTCTTAATTTATGCCACAATTGACGAATGGCCAAATAGCTTAATCTTGGCTAGTTCATATTTGAATTTCCTGTTTTAGAGATAGAGAATAAAATCTTACCAAACTGTTCAATCTTGGTAGGTAAGTAGATAGGTAGAGTAAATAAAAAGGAGATCAACAGTTTAATCTAAGCCCTTGGATGTAATAAGTGCAGACTTAGGTAGGCTTACCATGAAAAGAAAAGGAAAGTTGATAAGGGTTTGCCAGTCTAAGTGCACCCAAATAAAGAAGAAAAAATGCTAGGCCAAAGTAGGCAGGGTAGGTAGATGGTGTTGCAGAATGATACTTGTGATAGATTATGTCTCTAAAAGTGTTAATCTTTATCTCTATCACAAGTGCAAGGCAGACATTATACTAGATGTAGCTCAAGCAAGACAAGGTTGAATAACTAACTCCCCTTCATACTTTTCCCTAATCATTCACCAATTCCCCCAAAAGTATTAAGAACTATGCTTAATATCACTCATAAATCATTCATTTCATTTCGTAAAGTTTTTTCCTAAGTAAAATCCTGTTTCACTTAGGAAAAATGCACAATCTCGCCCATAAACCCCATTCCCACTTCAAAACCTAAGTTTAAATTGTAAATTTAACTTGGCGCTTATTATCATTTCATAACTCATATTAATTTTTAACATTTATTATGTAAATCCCTTATAAACATTAAACCCTTCCCGTACTATATAAATATATTAAAAACCCCAGATATTATATATATCCCACCCTGGTCGATTACGATCATAGGACTGTTTAACAGGAATTTACGGATTTATTATAAATTTGTTAATAACCAAAGTTCCCCGCCGTGCGACAAAGGCATTAATTAACCCTAGGTTAATTAATAACCATAAACCCGAAATGATTAAATCATTTATAAATACGTCGGCCCCACTGCATTAACTCTCCGCCATGTTCCCTGCCCGTCCGCCGTCCAATCTCCGCCTTCACATCCAATGGTGGACAACAATATCGCAACCCGCCTTACCTCCGCCCTTTAACTCACGATCGCCAACGGTTTTCCGCCCGTACCAAAGCCATGTGTCGCGCTACCAACCCGCTCGCTCGTCGTCTAGCTAAAACCGCCCGACCCCAAAAACAGTGCCAGCAAAACCGCTGACATCATCCACCCTCCGCTGACATCATCTGCCCTCTGCTGAGGTCATCCGCCCTCCGCTGATGTCATTCGCCCAAAGAAATCCAAAAATCTCGCCAAACCTACATTTTGTCAAATAAAACCGATAAAATGTCATTCTTGCTATAGTTTGCTGCATACTGTTAACACCCAGGTTGTTCCCTTTGACTCCCAAGGGAATACGGCCGGGGTAACCACTAACCAAGCTTTGGATTATAGGTTCTAGCCTACCTATAATCAGAGAGGGCTCTCTCTTTAAGATTTAACTCTGTTTTGTGAAGATTTTAGGCTAGTTATGAGTTCAGTTTTTGTTTAAAGTTTTGGTTGTGAACTGTTGTTTTGAGAAGGGCATGAAATGTTTGAGAGATTTTAGTCCATTGGGCATATGGAGTCAGAAATTGAGAAAGTCCTGATGCCTGTGATGGAGAAAGGTTTACTGCAAAGCTAGACAGCTATTCATGATACAATTTCTGGTTTATAAATGAAACAGTGTGAGATGGAATTTATACACAGTGTGACTATAAGCTGAACATCAATTTCCACTTAGTAGCATATATGAATTACTGAGTAGAAAATGTCAAAGATTCAGGGTAAATTGGAGCATTTAAGAATTCCAATTTAACAGCTAAACCTGAAGAAAACATTTATGACAAGGAAAGATTGAATTCAGGGTGTCTCCATGGACAAATCCTGAGTTATTCTTCTTCTTTCTTGTTGAGACTAGACAACATACATGAGAGATGAAATAAACAGAAATTAAACATAGACAGAGATAGAAAAACTTATTGTATCAAGCTATAGCACTAGAATTCTGCAGCATTCAATGGTTCCAACACAGCATACATCAGTAAAGACAATCTCTGGAAACCCCAAACTTCTTTGTATTATTTCTCCAAGGATACAGCCGAGTTCTCTTTCTGAACAAGTAACAACAACCCCCAAATGAACTGCGTGGGGGGAATTTATACAAAAATATCAAGGAAAATATCTGAAGTAATAGTTATTAAGCAATAACTGCTTCTACCAACTTTTACAATATGGTGGTTACAAAATTTAAAGCCTCTGGCATAGGTACACAACAGCTGTCTGCTGTTTGTCAGATTAACTTGACTTTTGGGCCGAAGGGCCGGCTGAGCTTCTTCTCGACGGTTCCTGCTGGCTGTGGCTGCTGTTGTTGACACGTTGTGGCACGGTTATCCTTGAGCTGCCGATCTGTATCCTTCAGGCCGTGACTGCTGACCTGTGATTTCTTTAATTGTTTGCTGCTTGCTGTAGGATGTCTTTAATCAGAATATTTAATTAATCAAAGTAGAATTCTGATCATATCAGTCCACCATTCATCAGTAGGCATTTGGTGCCTCTGCATTTTGTGTAATGTTTCATCAGCATCTGTATATTTGTAGTAATTAGGGGGCACTGCAAACAGATGGTTGATTTCATGTTCTATATAAAACAGATTTTCTAGTTTATCATACAATTCTTGTCCTGTAGGCGGCCCAGTTCCTTCTGAAGTGCTAGATGAGGTAACCAACTGATCAATGATGTAATTGTTGACTCTTTTTGCATATTGCTCATGAGACAATAGCCTTCCAGCGCTATTTATTAAACTGGGAAGTCCTCTGTGATATAATGCTGCGATCTTGGTGCCAAAAGTATTTACCTCTGCTTGAATATCCTGACATTTTCTTTCTAGTGCTTGCACATAGTTTCTAAGGGTGAGTACCCTTTTGATCAGCAAAATTGTATCAGTTCTATCTCTAATACCCATGTTTGCTAGCTGTATCCCAGTTCTGTTGTTCAACACATTGATCATTCTAGTAGCTACCTCTGGCATACTTCCTAGAGAAGATCTGGCTTTTTGATTTTCTACATAAGCCCTGCCCAGCAAATCCATTTGCTCATGGATAGTCTCTATATATTGCCATTGGTCTGTGATTGATTGACCAATCTTTTGCCATAAAATTTTCTTGAGCTCCGTTATTGCTTTGCCCATGGCCATTTCTTTCTCAAGCTCTTTGATTTTTCTTTCCAGGGTCTTTGCTTCCCTTGTCTTTTCTGCCACCTGTTGCTTAGATTTATCATATTTCTCATTAATTTTGGCCAATTCCTCCCTGGCTTCACTCAGCTCTGCCATCTGGGCTTCTAGGGCCTGAATTTCATTCTTCAATTTCTGCATGTCAAGGCTTGCAGCCTGTTCTGATGTTGGTGCTGGTGCTGAGGTTGATGGAGTTGTCTCCACTGACTGCCCTGTAGGAGGAGTGACACTTTGAGGAGGTTCCTCAAGGTTGATTACTTGTGGAGGGGGCTGGGATGTTTGGCCTCCTTCTTTCTCTTGTAGGGCTGCCTACAATGCAGTCTCTATCTCTCCCAATTTTTCCTCTGTCTGTATCAGTTGCTTATACAGTGATATCAGCATGGCTGCTGCATCTTGGTCATGCCTTTGCTGGGCAACCTCTTCTGTTTGAGGGTGAAGAGTTGCTGGGATCTTAACCATCTTTCTTAACGCTGCCATATCTGCATCTCTTATTTTTAACAGCGCTTGTATAGCTTTGGTATCCTTGGGATCATGCCCAAGCTCTATGATGATATCCTCCAATGCTTTGATTCTGTTGTCTTTTGCCTGAGAGGATGCTTTCTCCAACTCAAGTTGGGCAGCTGTATTGTTTAGGCTATTTTCCAACCTATGTGCCAAGAAAGTCTTATCTGCAAGTGTTGAATACACCATCTCACCCGTTTGCTTGTGAAGTTCTATTTGGTCCATAGGGTGGATGTCTTTTGCAAGAACCTCAAGGTTGGTCCTTATATAGTCTGCAGCTGACTGTGGCTGCAGCATGGTTGGCATGAAATGACTCATGGTCATTTTTCCCTCTGTTATGTCATAAGCTGACATAAGCCTCTACTGGTTTGTAGGGGCCATCTTAAGCAAATGATTGTAGAGCTGGATCCTGAGTGGCTCATTCCTCTTTTTGATATCAATGAATTGTTGTTTGATGCTTGTTTCAGCTCTCCTTTGCTGACTTGAGGAGCTGACCTCTCATCCAATGGTTCTTTCTTGTTCCTGCTGAAAGGAACTGGCAGATGCCTCCATACTTGGTGGGCCCATGCCCAAGGATTGCCCCATAGGCATCTCTTCTTCTGAAAGGGGATTTAGTCTCTGTCTCTTCTCCCCTTGATTTGTGGATGTGGTGAGGGGAGTCTCCTGCTCTCTATCCCTCTTCTTGCTTTTTTCCTCATTTTGTGGAGTTTGGAGCACCGAGGCCTCCACTGTAGTTTCTTGCCTAGGAGGCACAGCTTCTTGAGCCTGCTGCTCTTTGGATTTTGTGGCCTCAGATGTTTCTTCTTGCTGCAGCGGCTGCTCCTCTTTTTGCTGTTCTTTTTGCTGTTCTTTTTGCTGTTCTACTGTAGGAGGTGGTTGTTCCTGCTCCATCTGCTTTTCTTTACCCTTGCTGGATACCTGATGAGCAGTTTTAGCTGCTTGCTGGTGGACTGTAGAGGATGAGGCAGCCGCTCCAAGTTGCCTTTGATAGGAAGAGGAAACCTGTCCACAAGTTTCCAAGTCAGCCTCTTTCTCAATATTCTTTGCCTCTCTCTGTAGCATTTGCTCTCTAGTAATTGCCTCTTCTAGAGTGCCCTCTTTCCAAATTAACAAATTGGCATATTTCTCAATATGAGGCAAACCGATATGGTCATAGCTACCCAATCTATATTTTACCCTCCTGAGAGAAATGAAATGGTTAGGGTCATAAGGTACCCAGCGGAAACTGGTTTGCAACCGGAGGGCCTGTAGCATGCTATCTACTTCCTTCCATCCCTCCTCCCTTATGTTGTAAAGAAATGGGCCTAGCTGGTTCCTGACTTTTAGTTGCACTTTCTTGTTTTTACTATGGAAATGGACCTGGTCTGCATTTCCAAACTGCCTGAAATACTCCAAGGCAAAGAGTCTCATAGGGACATATCTTGGCAGCCTATAAGGGTTCAACTCACAGCCATATATTCTGATTACTGTATGGTGTTGGTAAAAGTACCAATCACCAATGTTGTAGGCCTTTGAGAGATGGAGTATTCTTTGCATCTCATCAGTCAATCTTGGAGGAGGGACACCAAATAACAAGGTCATATCTGGATGGATGAAAAAGTCTATGAATTCACAGTAGGTGTATGGTGAACAGGCGGTGTGATGAAAAACTGAAGTCCAAAATACCACAGACCTTGGGTTTCCCTAAGCATTAAGCTTCTTGAGAGGAATAGGGAAGCTATCGGGTTGATAAAATAAGAACAAGTGATAGATGTATGAGGTGTATTTAAACACCTTTTCCCTTTCTATATTCATCAATTGCTCATGAACCTTATTGGCAATGTATGCAGCATAATCATAGTGCACAGCAGGAGGCATTCCAGGGGAAAATATGGACAGCATGGCCATAACGGTGTCATCAACATCCTCAGCTGACCTGTACCCCAGGACATAACTGATCAAGTCCACAAGCATTTTGCCCAAGTCATTGACATATTGATTTCCAATAGGAGGTGTTCTCACAGCTTCAGAGCTTGGCTGAACAAATAACTGATTAATCTTGATGATCTGGGCACTGGACAAC
This sequence comes from Pinus tabuliformis, assembly GCA_031772625.1. Classification (NCBI taxonomy): domain Eukaryota; kingdom Viridiplantae; phylum Streptophyta; class Pinopsida; order Pinales; family Pinaceae; genus Pinus; species Pinus tabuliformis. Next base: position 1,972,633,819 of record CM062817.1, on the reverse strand, counting down.
TTGCCCCCTTTCTTTAACAAATCCATCATGGAGAGAGGTGTTAGGGGCTTTGCAGTGTGAAAATGCAGCATCTCATTTATGGCCTCAGGGGTGATATGGAATAAGATTGAACCTGAGGGACTGAGAACAGCTCTTTGACATGGATCATAGCTGGCACAACATCTATGAATCAAGTCTGGGAGGGCATTGACTTGAGGGAGATTGTAAATGGGCAAATTGGAATCCCAAATCCCCAAAATATCAGCTCCACTGAGGTGTTGGGCCTTTAACTCATTTAGCATATGAATGTTAAACTTGGAATTCATTAAGAATGACTCTGTCATCTGATAATCTTTGTCACCTAGGGGCTTCCACTCTAACTCTCTGTGTGGGGCATTCAAAGGTGGAATGTTCAGTGCTACTGGTGTTTCCATGGTCAACTAGCACTCTGAATTGTACTAAAACTTGCTTCACTTGGACAGAACAGCACAAAGGGGTATTTTTGCAACGGAAAGGTGAATTACAGAGGAAAACAGGGTAAATGGTGGTGACAACAATTGAAATACTCCAAAGAGAATTGATAGAGCAAATGCCGGGACTAGTAAAACTGTCTTCACGGTGAATTAGTGCAGCACGGGTCTCAAGTTCACGAATGCGCGAACTGACTGTGAATTTAGGAAAATTCGGCTAAATGCGGGCTCTGCAGATGAATTTCGACCCAACAACTGAAAATAAACGCTGGTCACCGGGGATTTACTGGTAGTTACAGTGCTTTTTACTCTCTTTGTCAATGGTTTTGGGTGAATTTATAGAAAAACCAGGCACGGAAGAGAACTTGGATAAATACCTGGTGAGCCTTCGGCAATGGTAGCAAGAGCGGACAGACTGAGAGCGCCCACTGTCCTTTGGTTTGATTTTTGCAGGTTGGCGGCTAAACGGTCGTAATTCGCATGCAGAGCGAAGCAGTATTTCTTTTAGCAAAAGTGACAAAAAACGCGTTTTTTGGCGAAAATATGGACTTTTTGGGTCATTGGCGCTTTTTTGGATGACGTCATCAGGTGGGGTCGGGTACGGAAATGTGACATGGCGGTCTATGAGTGGTCCATGGGAACTGCTGAGGTGGCGGATAGCTCGGATCCATGACAGGCGGGGCGGCAATGTGATGGTGAGTTGGCATGACGCTGGCATGACAGGACAGCGGAAAACCGGAAGTGGTAAGCAGTATGATCTCGGACCGCCCTTCATACGGAAGTGGGAATGTCAGAGGGCCGCCCGATCCAGTGAGATAGCGGCGCGTGTCCCTGCCCATACGTCAGCGGATGTCATTTCTCGGGTGCTAACGGCAGTACATCGGGGCCGCTCCGATATTGATGAGGGCCGTCGAATGGGAAAACCCAGATCCGACGGTTGGTGGGAGGGCAAGTTGTCAGGGCGATAAGGGCTGGCGGCCATATTAAACAAATAATATTTATCAATATTTGCGCTCAGCGGAACTTTAGGATATGATGAGAATTGTGGGTTTTTTCAACGTTTTCGGGCAAAATGGGTCATAAGGGGTTTATTTACAAAACAGGGTTAGGCTATTAAACCAAGTGGATCTTGGTTTAATCCCTAAAATTAAACTCTCGGCGCCCTTTTGCATCGCGCTCTAATGTTTAACGCTCGAAATTTAGACCATATATAAAGCTATAACGCTTGGGAAAGGGGATATGTACATATTTGGGTTTTTTCTATAGGATTAACCTAATAATAGGGAAAATGGAGTATAGGGAGTTAAATAATAAGAAATTAGGGGTTAATATGAGTGGAAGAGGTGGATGAGGGGGTAAAAACACTAAGTTTTATATGAAATCAACTTAGTTTAGGAAGTAGATCAAAATGAAAAGAATTTTACATAAGAAATGTGGATATGACATATAATATAAGTGAAAATAGGATGTTAGCAAGACTTATGATAGGGAAACTTGGGAAGTTAGACATGCTTCATCCTGATGCTGTAAGATGATGGAGAAGAGGACCTTCTCTATCCACTGATATTTCCTTTGCGTTAGACCAACAAAATGAAAGGAATGACACTTCTGCAACCCCATCTACCTACCCATCTACTTGCCTAGCATTTTTTGTTTCTTCATGGAGGGTGCACTTGAGCTAGCAAACCCTCAATTTCTCTTTTCTTTTCTTTTTCACTTTTTCTTTTGCTTTTCTATCTAGAACTACCCTTATTGCTTCCAAGGCCCCAGATTAAGCAGTTGGGAACCTTAATTCTCTACCTAACTACTGGTCTGCCAAGATTAAACAGTTTGGACAGACTTCTTTCTCTATTCTACAACAAGAAATTGAAACATGGCATGATCCAGATTAAGCTATTGGATCACCCATTCAGATATAGGATAACATCAAACTATGTACAAAAATGTTTCTCCATAGAAATATGAGATCTTTGCATCATCAAAGTAGATCATATTGGCATTTCCCCTGCCAATCATAAAAAATGAAACCTATTGGTATAGGTAGATAACACATACCACGCTCTCGTGCAAAAAACGATCTGCTCCAGTTTCTCGACCACTTCCTGACCAGAAAGACGATAGCACGAGCTCCACAGCCTACCATTCAACCTGCATTGTGCGGTCTTCCTCTTTAACACAGTTTGAACCAACACCGAGGGACTTCCAAGCTTGCAGAAGAGAGAAATAAAAAGAGATATAGGGAGATTCCTACCCTAACCAGTGGACCTTCAGAGACACAAATTTCCAGATGGAAGACAATCAGAAGACATGCTAGAAATTTCATAAATTTACTCTTGGTAAAAGATAAATTTCGATCTATTTACCATGGTTAGATGAATAAAGGTGAACAGGGGTCAAAACAGGTCGAAGAGTATCAGAGCAGTTAAAGAGTATCCGTAAAGATAGGGCAGCCAGCACAGAGTGACTGAAGAAGACAACTGCAAGCTGAATCCTAGGGCCTGCCTCCAGCACATTCAACAAAAACAGGACCAGCACAACATCAGTTCATCTTTTCCCTATTTTCAAGGCTAGCTGTTTCTATTTCTTGTAAACTATTTTTAGTCATCCTAGATATTATCTCACTCTATTATGAGATATTTGTTTTATAATTTGTTGCATAAATGCCCCCCCCCATTGGAGTATTGTGGGTGGATTCCTAGACTTTGCTGTAATATTGATTTTTTGGAATAAAGAGTTGTTGGAATCAACTGTTGCATGGCTTACTGGATGAAGAATTGAAGCAGAGGACTTGTCACAGACTTCTTGAATCAACCACTGGATCAATAAGTCCTCTATATCTTGTGTTTTAAAGTTTTCTTAGTTTATTATATCATCTGTGTTTCACAATCTGAATGATAAAGAAAAGATTTAATTTCAGAATATGCTTGATTGCACTCTGTTTTTAGTCATTATTGTTCTCTATGTTTTCTTCAGAATTAGGATAAGCAGTGAAATGTTAATTGCTCCTGTTTCCTAATTATTTCATGTTGATTCTTTGCTAAAGAATACTTAACTACTCCTTATTAGTAATCATCCAATTTCCCTCTTAAATATGTTGAAGGATTCTCAACTACCCTTCACCCCATTTGAGCCCATTCCATCTATTTCAAGTCTTTTATCTGTTCCCTGTTTGACTACCATGCTCTGTGAAGCCATCCTCTGTTAAGAAACCCAATCCAGAAAGCCATCTTCTTTGACTCCATTAGCCCAATGGCCTGAACTACTATGTCTTACCTCTCTGCTCTATTGAATCTCACCACCCAAACTCAAACAAAACTCCAGAACTTCATAACTAGCCTAATACCTTTAAAAAACAAAGCTAAATCATAAATAGAGAGCCCTCTCTGGATACAGATTGGCTAGATTCTGTATCTAAAAGATTGGTTAGTGGTTACCTCGACCTCCTTTCCCTTTCTTACAACTTTCGGGAAAACCTGAGTGATAACATAAATGGTGACTCCGCTAGGGAACTGAATAATTTGTTTGTTACTACTGTTTTCTGTATAAGCTACAGACGGAGCCTGAAGTTAGCCAGGTAGCCTTTGAAATGCTTTTGCTTTGCAATTGCAGAATTAAATGAATGCGATTTCATTCTATCTCTGGTCTAGCTTATAGATTGGACAGTTGGTTTCAAATACTTGATCAGTTCCTCTTTTCAAATAGTCTTAAGGAAGTTCAAAATTCCCACATCTAAAACTTCTTACAAGAGACTGTTAAAGTTGTATTGCCAAACCCATTTCAAGAAAAAACCCAAAAACACACCCACAAACCTGGCTTCAGAAAATATTCATTACACCAGATCGAATCCAAATCCAAATCCGCCACATGTGTTTGAAAATCCTAATCTGATTCCTAGGATTCTTAGAAGACAAGAGAGCCAAGAAAATTCTGCTAGTTCTCGGCCTCTATACAGATCAAGATCTTGTCCTGTGAAGTGGATCTACCTTGAGGACGAGCCTTTTGATGAGTATTTTGAAAACTCTTTATTGGTGACTGTTTCAGAATCTGGGTTAACCCACACAAATCAAGATCCAATATTCATTGAAAATTTGCAGATTGAAGTTGTTACTTCACACCTTGATAGACATTTGCAGAACTCCATTCAGTCTGAGCTTACCTCTGAAAGAACACCAAACCTTTATGTGATTACTACAGCTTCTCCAAATTCACCATCAGCCACCCCTTCCACTCCTCCATCTACAACACACATTCCCATTGTTATCCCTACTCCTCCAGTTGTCACATCTATTTCCGCAACCATGGAAAACCGATATACTCTCCTGCACTTACCTGCCAATCCAGGGGCTATGCCCCAAGACTATCAAAGGAAAATCACTTCTTTTGAAGGTACTGGAACTTACACAGCTCAACAACATACCAAGAAAATGACCGAATATTTTGAATTATATGAGGTTGATGCTGATGATGTTAGAATGAAAGTATTTGTGCAAAGTTTAACCGGAGATGTTAGAACCTAGTTTAGGGCTCTCCCTGCAAATAGTATCAATGACCCACAAGCTCTTTATCATACCTTTTTGAACAGATGGGAAAAGAAGAAAGATCCTCTCCACATTTTTTCAGAATATGAAAACCTAAGAAAAGGCACACAAGAAACTGTCCAAGATTATTGTACCAGATTCAATAATGTCTACAATGCTTTTCCTCAAAATCTCAGACCTCCTCCAGATTTGGCGTTGATCAAATTCCCTGATGCATTTGATTCTGATATGGCATACCAACTTAGGGAGAGAGCTCCTCGAAACTTAGAAGAGATGCAAAGTATAGCTGTCAGCGTTGAGGCCAACCTGATATCTAAACGATCTAGAGCAAGACCTGAAAGGAGGACACCTTTCAAAGAAGAACCTTCTGCCTTTGAACAAAAATTAGATGCTATTATTGAAGGAATGGATAGAATTGGAGATAGAGTAGAAACAATCGAGAGAAAATCCCCTTGGGATGGTCAACCAGGCAATATTGGGAGAAATCCAAATTTCAGGAAGAACCAAAATCCTAACACTGGAAAGACAGGGCCTGACCAAAATATTAGTCCCCCATTTCAAGAAAATTATGTTGAAGCCTCAACTTCTGGTGAACCAACAGAAGACACTCAAATTAATCTGATGGGACTCAACAATGAACAAGAAGTTTTCTTGACCCAAGAGGATCAAGAAGCTCACATTCTTAAACAATTCCAAACTCAGTCAGGTGAATCATTTGAATTTAGGGAGGGATATGATACAGCCATTTGTGAAGTCCACAAACAATACAATCTGAGGAGCAGAAGAATAGATGTCCCTAAAACCAATAAACAGAAAGATACCAAGCAGCCTAACAAAGGTAAGATTAATAACCCCCCTGTACATATTCTTTCTAGAACAGGTCCTAACCCAAATAATCCAATTGTTGAAGATGTATCAGATAATCAAACACCTAACAGACAACCTTCCACTTCTATTCCTTCTAAAGGAAACGTAGAAGAGCCTCTAGAACTTGATTTGGAAACAACTTCAGCCCATAATCCCACTCCTGAAGAGGAGAGAAATGCAGAAAATCCATATGTCCGAAATACAAGAACTCAGACCGAAAAACCTTTTAATATTGAGACATAAGTAGGAAAACTAAAGATAGTTGTTCCATTATCAGAATTAGTTAAACATGATGTCTATAGAAGTCAAATCAGTAGATCACTCAAAATTTCTGTGAACGAAGATTCAGTAAACGTTTTTGATGACCAGCCGGAATTGATCTTTGGCCCTAGAGTAAATGGAAAAATAGTAGAGAGAGAAGTTCCTCCTTTCTATGTAAGTTTAAACATACATGATAAAATACTTCATAATGCCATGTTTGATTCTGGTGCTTCTCATAACTTAATGCCTAAATCTGTAATGGAGAGACTAGACCTTGACATCACCAGGCCATATAAGGACCTTTTCTCTTTTGATTCAAGTCAGGTCAGATGTTTAGGTTTAATCAAAGACTTATGTGTATCACTAGTCCAATATCCTGCCAAAACCATCTTAATGGACATAGTGGTAGCTGATATTCCACCAAAGTATGGCATGTTATTGTCTAGATATTGGGGTGCAAAGCTTCAAGGATCTCTACAGTTAGACATGTCTTACGCTACTATTTCAGTGTTTGGTCAACCCAAGAAACTATACAGAGAAACCTTAATGAAGTATGTAGTAAGTAGTCAAGAGAAACCTCAAAATTTCCCTATCTACTCAGTACATTCAGATATGGATTCTTTTATCCTTTACAATGCTGAAATTGATCCCCCACATGAAATAAAAGTTTTAGCAGATGAAACAGAAGAAATAACAAATGAAAAGTCTAGTGTCTGAATCCAAGAAATTTCTGAAAATCATGAAACATCAGATAAACCAGAAGAAACTAAAAAACCAGATCTCCCTATTAAACAGATCCCTAAAACTCCAGATACTAATTATGAACATGAAATCCTTTGGTACTTAGAATTTGATGGTTCTGTGAACAAATTAGGAGCAGGAGCAGGAGTCTAGGTGCACAATCTTGAAAACAATCATGTTGAAGGCCATGCCTATACATTAAACTTTAGGTGCACTAATAATATGGCTGAATATGAAGCTCTATTGCTATGTCTTAAACTGGTCAAGAAATTGGGAGCAACTAGAGTGTCAGTCCTAGGAGATTCTAATTTAATCATTCAACAAATAAAAGGGAAGTTCTTAACAAATGATCCCAGATTAAGAGAGTACAGAGGAACAGCTATAGAGATCCTCAATACATTTCTAGAAACCCAGCTTGCCAAAATCCCGAGAAAACATAACTTGCAAGCTCATAGCCTGGCAACGTTTGCCAGCACCTGTAAATTACCATTTGAACCAAATCATCAATTCACAACAGAGATTAGACACAGGCCAGCCGTACCCAACAATGTAAAGAACTAGCAAGTGTTTGACAGTGATAATCAAATCAACAATTTTTTAACCCTAGAAGAAGAATTTTCTAGCACTAACATAGATGTAGATACAATTAGTGAGTTTGATCAAACAAATCAATTAGAAACAGAAATTTCAGCAGAAAATGCAACTCAAATGCTTCATCCAACGAAATTTACCAAAAAGGAAATGCAGGATCTTAAAGAAATAGACATTGATGAGATTATTGAAGGAGAATCAAAAGTTATCAATTTGAAAGACAATAATTTGCCCAAAGGATTAACTCCTTTGGAAGATCTCTTTGATTTCAACGATATTCCAAAGAAACCCAAGATGGAACCTCTAAAAGCATACATTGAAGATTATAACATAGGAACTGAAGAAAAGCCAAAAATGGTAAAATTATCCAAATCTTTGCCCCCTAATCAAAAACTTAAGTATGTTGAACTAATCAAAGAATTCCAGGATGTTTTTGCCTGGAGCTATGAACACCTGAAATCTTATAACACCTCTGTAATTCAACATATAATACCCCTCAAGGAAAATAAAAAACCATTCAAACAAAAGCTCAGAAGAATTAACCCTGTACTGCTTCCTTCAATTGAAAAAGAAATCAAACAAATGCATGATGCAAGGATAATTTCTCCAATCAGATTTTCATAGTGGGTGTCTAATTCAGTGCCTACCAGGAAGAAAACAGGAGAAATCAGATTATATGTTGACTTAAGAAATGTAAACAAGGTTTCTTTGAAAGACAATTACCCTTTACCTAAGATGGATCATATTTTACAAAGGGTAGTAGGTGCTTCTAGGATTTCACTTTTTGATGGGTTTTTGGGTTATAATCAGATTTTGGTTCATCGTGAGGACCAAGAAAATACTGCATTTACAATACCATGGGGTACATACAAATATGTTAAAATGCCATTCGGACTTAAGAATGCAGGGGAAACCTTTCAACGAGCAATGGACATAGCTTTTGCAAAAGAAATTCATGATTTTCTGGTTATATATCTAGATGACCTGACTGTATTTTCCGAATCAGATCAGCACATTTAGATCATCTCAAACAAGTGTTTTTAAAATGCAGAAAGTATGGTATTTCATTAAATCCTAAAAAATATTTGTTTGGTCTAGAAGAAGACAAACTATTAGGCCATATTACCTCCAAAGATGGCATCAGAATTGATCCTTCTAGAATAGAAGCTATTTTGCAAATACCCCACCCCAGAAATGTCAAAGAACTTCAAGATTTCCTAGGAAAGATTAACTTTTTAAGAAGATTCATATCTAATTTGGTTGAATTAAGTAGATTGCTGAACAATATGTTAAAAAATGATTCAAAGGTTAAATGGGCAGTAGAAGCCAAACAAGCATTTGAAGAAATTAAAATGGCCTTGACCAGAGCACCAGTCCTTACAAGTCCAAAGTTCGATAGAGACTCCATAATTTTTTCATTTGCATCAGAACACACTATAGCAGTTGTTTTACTACAAAAAGATGATCAAGGATGTGAAAACCCATAGCCTTTTTCAGTAAAGCACTTAGAGATGCACCTCTAAATTACAAAATCATGGAAAAACAGGCTTTTGCACTTGTGAAAGCTATTAAAGACTTCAGAGTCTATATATTGTACTCCCATGTAATAGCTTATGTACCAAATGTTGTTGTCAAAGACATCCTGATTCAGGATGGAATTGAAGGCAAATAAGGTAAATGGATAGCTAATATATTGGAGTATGATATTGAAATAAAACCTACAAATCTTATAAAAGGACAGGGATTGGCTAAACTCATGATTGAAACAAACTTTCAAGCCCTGGATATTAATGAACTGGATAATGAACAGGAGATGGCGACTCCACAAATCAACCAGGCCTTCTTAGAATCACCTTGGTATGCTGATATAACTCATGTATTATTAAACCTGCAAGCTCCTCCAGGGTTATCCAGAACAAAGAAAAGGTTTTTAAAGATGAAAGCTTCAAAATTCTGTATTTTATATAATGCTCTCTTTTGGAAAAATCATGAAGGTATTCTATTGAATTGTTTAATAAAAGAAGAAGTTGATAAGGTTCACAAAGAATTTATGCAGGGGACTGTGGTGGACACCTTTATTGGAAATCAACTACAGACAAAATCCTAAGGGCTAGGTTTTACTGGCCAACCTTGTTCGCTGATGTAAAGAAATTTGTCATTGCTTGCCACAAATGCCAAATTTTTGAAGGCAAAAGGAAATTGTTACCCTTACCCTTGAGACCAATTTCCACTCAAAAGCCCTTTCAACAATATGGTTTGGGCTTCATTGGAGAAATCCATCCTCCCTCTTTTGGCCAACATAAATGGATCCTCGCTGCCACAGACTATTTCACCAAATGGATAGAATCCATTCCTTCTAGACAAGCCAATGATACAGTGATTATATGATTCTTGGAAGCCAACATACTGTCTAGATTTGGCTGTCCTGAAAAGATCATAATCGATAATGTTGTTGCCTTCAAGTCCAAGAAAATGATAAATTTCTGTAACAAATACCATATCACTTTAGGCCATTCCACAGTCTATTACCCTCAAGGTAATGGTCTAGCTGAGTCTTCCAATAAAAGCCTAATCAATATTATTAAGAAATTGTTGGTAGAGAACAAGAAAAATTGGCACAAGAAACTTACAAATGCACTATGGGAAGACAGACTTACTACAAAGAGATCTATTGGAGCTAGCCCTTATGAGTTAGTTTATGGCATGGAGGTTGTATTCCCTTCATCATTAGGAGTTCCTGTAATGAAATTACTGCAAGAAGCTCAGGTGGAGCCCAATGACATTCAAAGGAGAGTAAATCAGACCATCCATTTGCAGCAGACCAGAGAAGAAGTGCACCAAAGATCCCAAGTGTTACAAGAAAAACTCAGGAAAATACTTGATAAAAGGACCAAAGTAGAAGACTTCTACCTTGGAGACAAAGTTCTAAGATGGGATTCCAAGAGAGAAGACAAAGGAAAACATGAGAACTTTGACTTCCTGTGGAAAGGGCCATTTATCATCCAGGCATTGCAAGGGAACAATACTTACTTTCTGAAGAGCCTGGATGGCACAGAAATAGAAGAAGGACCAGTGAATGGTCGAATGTTGAAACATTACTTTGATCCAGTTTTTTAAATGTATTCTGACTCTAACATGTACATACTATATCCTTGATAATGTCACAGTTTGGATTGGATAGTAACTTGTTGCAGTTGAAGCCCGAAGAGAAGGCCCTAAGCTTCACAAGTGTGCTGTCATATATACAATAAAGCAACCAGCAAAAGGAGATTTCAGAGCATAGTCTAAGTTATTCAGAAGGCCATCTAACCTGTTGTTCTTGACTTTCCACCAGGAAAAGCCATCCCCAAGTGGAGCCACTATTATACTCCTATACCAATAGGTTTCCTATTTCATGATTGACTTGATGAGCTCTGTAATATGTTCATTCCTTTCCTTGTTGCAAAGGTTTTCCATATTATCAAAAAATAAAAAATGTAAAAAATGTAAAGAGGGTATACCCTGAAAGAAAAATCAAAGGGTAAAAATAATAAGATGGTCAAAAAAGTGAAAGAAATGAACCCCAAACAAAAATATACCAAGAAAGTGTGCAAGTCCAAAATGCCACTACCTTTTTATTTTCTGTAATAAGCATTGTGTGCATCTTGTTAACTTATGCCACAATTGACGAATGGCCAAATAGCTTAATCTTGGCTAGTTCATATTTGAATTTCCTGTTTTAGAGATAGAGAATAAAATCTGACCAAACTGTTCAATCTTGGCAGATAAGTAGATAGGTAGAGTAAATAAAAAGGAGCTCAACAGTTTAATCTAAGCTCTTAGATGTAATAAGTGTAGACTTAGGTAGGCTTACCATGAAAAGAAAATGAAAGTTGATAAGGGTTTGCGAGTCTAAGTGCACCCAAATAAAAAAGAAAAAATGCTAGGCCAAAGTAGGCAGGGTAGGTAGATGGTGTTGCAGAATGATACTTGTGATAGATTATGTCTCTAAAAGTGCTAATCTTTATCTCTATCACAAGTGCAAGGCAAAAATTATACCAGATGCAGCTCAAGAAAGACAAGGTTGAATAACTAACTCCCCTTCATACTTTTCCCTAATCATTCACTAATTCCCCCAAAAGTATTAAGATCTGTTCTTAATATCACTCATAAATCATTCATTTCATTTCGTAAAGTTTTTTCCTAAGTAAAATCCTGTTTCACTTAGGAAAAATGCACAATCTCGCCCATAAACCCCATTCCCACTTCAAAACCTAAGTTTAAATTGTAAATTTAACTTGGCGCTTATTATCATTTCATAATTCATATTAATTTTTAACATTTATTATGTAAATCCCATATAAACGTTAAACCCTTCCCATACTATATAAATATATTAAAAACCCTAGATATTATATATATCCTGCCTCGGTCGATTACGATCATAGCACTGTTTAACAGGAATTTACGGATTTATTATAAATTCATTAATAACCAAAGTTCCCCACTGCGCGACAAAGGGATTAATTAACCCCAAGTTAATTAATAACCATAACCCCGAAATGATTAAATCATTTATAAATACGACAGCCCCGCTACATTAACTCTCTGCCATGTTCCCTGCCCGTCCGCCGTCCGATCTCCGCCTTCACATCCAACGGTGGAGAACGATATCGCAACCCCCCTTACCTCTGCACTTTAACTCGCGATCGCCAGCAGTTTTCTGCCCATACCAAAGCCACGCGTCGCACTTCCAACCTGCTCGCTCGCCCTCTGCCTAAAACCGCCCGACCCCAAAAGTGGTGCGATAAAAACCACTTACCGCCCACCACTGATGTCATCCGCCCTCGGCTGATGTCATCCGCCCTCCACTGACGTCGTCTGCCCAAAGAAATCCAAAAATCCCGCCAAACCTGCGTTTTGTCAAATAAAACCGATGAAATGTCATTCTTGTTATATTTTGCTACATATCATGCTCTCGTGCAAAAAGAGATCTGCTTTAGTTTCTCGACCACCTCCTAACCAGAAAGACGATAGCACAAGCTCCGCAGCCTACCATTCAACCTGCATTGTGCAGTCTTCCTCTTTAACACAGTTTGAACCAACACCAAGGGACTTCCAAGCTTGCAGAAGAGAGAAATAAAAAGAGGTACAGGGAGATTGCTACCCTAACCAGTGGACCTTCAGAGACACAAATTGCCAGATGGAAGACGATCAGAAGACATGCTAGAAATTTCATAAATTTACTCTTGGTAAAAGATAAATTTAGAGCTATTTACCATGGTTAGATGAATAAAGGTGAACAGGGGTCAAAATAGGTCAAAGAGTATCAGAGCAGTTAAAGAGTATCTGTAAAGACAGGGCAGCAAGCACAGAGTGACTGAAGAAGATAGTTGCAAGCCGAATCCTAGGGCCTGCCTCCAGCACATTCAACAAAAACAAGACCAGCACAACATCAGTTCATCTTTTCCCTATTTTCAAGGCTAGCTGTTTCTATTTCTTGTAAACTATTTTTAGTCATCCTAGATATTATCTCACTCTGTTATGAGATATTTGTTTTATAATTTGTTGCATAAATACCCCCCCCCCCCCCCCCCCCATTGGAGTATTTTGGGTGGATTCCTAGACTTTGCTGTAATATTGATTTTTTGGAATAAAGCGTTGTTGGAATCAACTGTTGCATGGATTACTGGATGAAGAATTGAAGCAGAGAACTTGTCACAGACTTCTTGAATCAACCACTGGATCAATAAGTCCTCCATATCTTGTGTTTTAAAGTTTTCTTAGTTCATTATATCATCTGTGTTTCACAATCTGAATGATAAAGAAAACATTTAATTTCAGAATATGCTTGATTGCACTCTGTTTTGAGTCATTATTGTTCTCTATGTTTTCTTCAGAATTAGGATAAGCAGTGAAATCTTAATTGCTCCTGTTTCCTAATTATTTCATGTTGATTATTTGCTAAAGAATACTTAACTGCTCCTTATCAGTAATCATCCAATTTACCTCTTTAAATAGGTTGAAGGATTCTCAACTACCCTTCACCCCATTTGAGCCCATTCCATCTGTTTCAAGTCTTTTATTTGTTCCCTATTTGACTACCTTGCTCTGTGAAGCCATCCTCTGTTAAGAAACCCAATCCAGAAAGCCATCTTCTTTGACTCCATTAGCCCAATGGCCTGAACTACTCTGTCTTACCTCTCTGCTCTATTGAATCTCACCACCCAAACTCAAACAAAACTCCAGAACTTTATAACTAGCCTAATACCTTTAAAAAAAAAGCTAAATCATAAAGAGAGAGCCCTCTCTAGATACAAATTGGCTAGATTTTGTATCTAAAAGATTGGTTAGTGGTTACCTCGGCCTCCTTTCCCTTTCTTACAACTTTCGGGAAAACACGAGTGATAACACTCCGCAACCTGGAACTTCTAAAGCTCTGTCGATGGTGTTATTGGTTCTGTTGCTTCATCTTCCTGAAAGCATTCCACTACCCCTGTGAAGCAAAAACCTACCGCTCCTAGTGAAAATGCTTCTCAGGCCACATCTAATGCTAGAAAAACCTCCGAAGTCAATGTCATCCACTCCACCGTGGCAGATAAAGCTTTGAAAGGTAAGAAGAAGGGGAAAGGCAAAAATAAGGCCGATCCATCGAAGTAAGACCCTCCTAAGCCTCCGGCCGATGATGGTGCTAAACACAAACCTAAGTATCCTTGTCTTATCTGTGATGAGGATCAGTACGCTAAAGACTGTTCTAGATGGTATCAAGTTAGTCATTTGCTTAAGGGGACTCCAGGAACTCCTGTTGTACTTAAAGAGCCTTTTGCCTCTCAACAAACTCAAATGGTGGTCGATCAACCTCAATCCTCTTCCACTTTTGGCTCCCAAGTTTTTGTGGCTAGGATTATCCCTATCCATGTCAGTACTCGAGCGAAAGAATATCCTACGTCTGCCAGCAAGGAACCTGAAGTCCCTTCAAACGTTCCTTCATCCAGTTCTGGCCCTCTTCATATTGAACGGCCTAACACTAAGTCTGCCATTCAACCTCCTACTAAGGGATTCCTCCAGAAATCTTCTTATAACCCCAATGCTCGTGCTACGTAGCACTATAGTATTGTTGAAGACTTAGCCCAAGCTCCCTCAGCTATGTCTGCTTTGGAAGTTCTCCATAGTTCTCCCTCCCAACAGAAGTCTTTGCTATCAGCCATTGGTGGCATTGACCCAGCCGATTCAGAATTAATTACATTCGATATTGAGAACCATGTGCCATGATTGCCTCATCAAATTGCTTTTCTCATTCAAGTCATCATTAACTCAAAGAATATTCATCATACTGTTGTTGATGAGGATGCCTCCACTTGCATCATGTTTGTTGCTTGTTGGAAGGCCATCGGCTCCCCGTCTTTGAGTCAATATCCTAATACTTTGGAAGCCTTTGATGGAAGATATTATAATCCATTTGGTATTCTCCCACGCTTGCCTATCACCCTGGAAGGGAAGATAGTTGAGGTCGAAGTTGATTTTGTTGATACTAATTTGACTTACAACCTTTTGTTGGGACGAAGCTGGACGTACACTATGCGTGACATGGCTTCGTCATTATTTCGTGTCCTTCATTTTCCTCATCAAGGGAAAATCATCACAGTCTATCAGTTTTCTTTCTTCGCTTCCTCTTCCTCATATGGCAATGTTCCATTTGTGGAGCATACGAGTATTCCATATGAGAGTGTGGGTGCTGGACTCTTTAAAGATCCTACCCATATGGGTGTTTTTTCACTCCCACCTCCAAACATCACCTTGGTTAATATGATTTTTCTTAATTCAGAACCTTGGGTGATTCCCCCAGTCAATCAAGTCGATTCATGGGGTGAAGTTATGTCGTTGAGCCCTGCTGAGCTCAACTATGTTGACATCGTTTCAGCTTCGGTTTCATCTTTTGACTCTGCTCCTTTGAGTGGATCTCTCGACGCATATGTGCAATCTCCTTGGCTTGGAGACACTATTTCTCCGGATCCGTTACAAGAGAAATTTCCTTCCGATGAAGCAATTCTTGAGACTACGTCTTTTGAGGATCCTCCTTGGTTCAATCATCACCATCGTTCCTTGTTTCTCCCAAGCCATGGGGCAATGAATTCCTGTCTAGAGAAGTTTGCTTTCTATATTCCCTCTCATTAACTTCAAATGCCTATCCTGATTCATGAGGTTTTTTCTGAGGGAAATATGGGGAATATTACGCAAACCATGCCCATCGACATCTCTGTTAAACCAGGGATTGTTGAAAATATTCACATTGGAGTTACTTGTTCTCCAGAGGAGATCCAGCTTTACACCGACCTTTTCCGTGACTTACGTGACATGTTTGCATGGTCATATGAATAAATGCATGGTATTGATCCAAGTATTGTGGTACATGAGATACCTACGTACCCTAGTGCCAAGCCAGTTCGATAACGTTTGCACCCTATGTACCTGAGAAAAGCAGCGACCATCAAAGGAGAAGTCGAGAAACTTCTCAAGGAAGGGTTTATTTATCCTATCCCACTAACGAACTAGGTATCTAACATTGTTCCTGTGACCAAAAAGCAGAGCACTATTAGGGTTTGTGTTGATTATCATGACATCAATCATGCATGCCTGAAAGATAACTATCCTACTCCCTTCATTGACCAACTTATCGATAATTGTGCTGGGAGTGAGATATTCTCTTTTATGGATGGCTTTTCTGGTTACAACCAAATCAATATTTCACCTACCGATCAACACAAAACCTCCTTCATCTGTCCGTGGCGTACTTCTGCTTACAAAAAGCTCCCTTTCAGCCTGAAAAATGTCAGTGCCACTTTCCAGCGAGTGATGTCCTATGCTTTTCATGACATTCATCACGTTTTTCAGCCATATCTGGATGATCATCTAGCTCATTCAGCTAAATGCTCTAACCATCCGAACCACCTCCGCGAGATTTTTCTTTGTTGTAGACATTACCATATTTGTCTTAATCCACATAAGTGTATCTTCTGCATCGAATCTGACAGACTCCTTGGGTTTTTTGTTTCTAAAGAGGGCATTCATCTCGATCCCCTCAAGTTTGAAGCTATATTTAATCTCTTGCCTCCTGCTTCTTTGCATTAGTTGCAGAGCTTGCAAGGAAAAGCCAATTTCCTATGTCTTTTTATCGCTAACTAAGCTGAGATTGCTAAAGGTTACACACGTCTCTTTAAGCATGACACTCCATTCATTTGGGATGACATCGCCCAAAGGTCATTTGAGCAACTCAAGACACTTCTTGTTTCTGGTCCTTTCTTGTGTCCACCTGACTATCATCATTACTATTCGCTTTATCTAGCTGCCACTGATAGTACTATTGGTATGGTTTTGGTTCAAGACGATGACGATGGTTCTGAGCATGTTATCTATTATCTTAGCCACAACCTTATTAACACTAAGACTCATTATACTTATGTCGAGAAGCTCACCTTGGCAGTTGTTCAAGTTGTCCAATGCTTTTGTCATTATATTTTGTTGCGTATAACGACCGTGATTTCAGAATGCAACCCGATGACATACATTTTTTCATGCCAATTTCTGGGGGGCAAGTACTTGAAATGGATTGTTATCCTTCAAGAGTTTGATTTGGAGTTTACTACTACCAAGTCTAAAAAGTCATTGGTCTTCACTGAGTTAATTTGCTCATTACCATCTGCTTCCGCTCCCTCTCGAATAGAGGACCGCATTCCAAATGACACCCTTTTCTTGATCAGTACCCTCGATCCCTGGTACGATGACATTATTGTCTACCTCCAGATGTCTTCCTTCCATCCTGATTTGTATAAGGATTCTTGGCGATGCATTCGTCACCATTCTCAGCCTTATCGTATTGTTGGAGACACTTTATACCGTCTCAGCGTTGATTCTGTTCTCCGTCGTTGTCTGACTTTCGAGGAAGCTAAAAGAGTCTTGAATGACTACCACTCTAGCGCGTGTGGTTGTCATATGTCTAGTTATGCTATTTCCCAAAAAATCCTTCATGGTGGTTACTTTTGGCCCTCCATTTTTAAGGATTGCATTCTGGCTGTCCGTTCCTGTCACGCGTGCCAAATTTACCAGTGGAAGATGCGTGCGCCACCTTCCCTTTTGCATCCTATCATTACCATAGGCCCTTTTTCTAAATGGGGCATTGATTTTATGACCTATAACCCTCGCTCAGCTAGGGGGCATAGGTATATCATCGTTGTCATCGATTATTTTATGAAATGGGCCGAAGTGATGCCTACATTGTCTAATGATGGTAAGACAGCTGCGCAGTTCCTATTCAATCATGTGATTACCCAGTTCAGAGTCCCACAGGCTATAGTCACTGATCATGGTTCTCATTTCCATGGTTATATGATGACTGACTTGACATCCCAGTTAGGCTTGCGTCACAATAGTTTGACGCCTTATTACCCTCAGGCCAATGTCCAAGTCGAAGTTGTCAACAAGGTGTTGGTTACTATGCTTTAGCGTACCATTGGAATGCATAAGTCCAACTAGCATTTAATTTTGTTTTCTGCCCTATGGGCCTACCATACCTCAGTTAAATATGCAATTGGATTCACACCATTTCAACTGGTTTATGGTCTGGAAGCTACACTCCTAATTGAATGCGAAAACCCTTCTCTCAAATTAGCTGTCGAATTGCTCCCAAATACTACTCTGGTGGAAGAACGCCTTCTTTATCTAGAACGGCTGGATGAGACTCATCAACTTACTTATTTAGTTATTGAAGCACAAAAAAATAGAGTCAAGACTCACTTTGATCATACTATCAATCCATGTTCCTTCACGGAGGGAGATTTAGTCCTGCTATACGATCAATCTAATGACAAGCTGGGGGCAGGAAAATTCGAACCCATGTGGCATGGGCCATATATCGTCAAACGAGTATTGCAAAAAGGGGCTTACGAGCTAGTTGATTACGAAGGTAACCCTTTGGATAAGCCCCGGAATGGGCTTCATCTTAAGAAATACTATGCATGAGTCTTTTGTGCATTGTTGTGTACATAAGTGTGTTTTTCATTTTGTACATGTTTGGCTTGGTGTGTAAGCGCTTGTCGCTTATTGTGTCCTTGTTACTTCTTATGCAGATGTCTATCGCACCTTATATCGATTTTCCTTATGGTGCCTGTCGCAGTACCTAGAATCCTTCCTCCGCGGCATGGGTTATCTACAATCCTCACAGTGAGTTAGTGGATCTTCAAGGTGTTTGTCTAAGGTGTACCACAAACAATTTCGCTAAATATAGTGCCGTCATCAAATTATTGATTGAGGTTGTTGACCTCAATATTCGTGTATTGATTGTGAATCTAGACTCCCAGCTTGTTGTTCTTCAACTTAACGGGCATTATTCCGTTAGAAATCCTCAAATTTTAAGGTTGTATTTACAGGTTCGCTTACCGCAAAAGGAATTTTGATTATATCACATATCGACACATTCCTAGAAGGCTAAATACATTAACTGATGCATTGGCGAATCAAGTATTAGATAGACATTTGAACAATTTATAAAAATCATAAGCAAGCATTCAAACACAATAAGTAGATAGAGTAAAACATAGATAGATGTATATCGTGTATTGCGCACCATGGCGCTCAAAAATATATATATATATGTGTGTGTGTGTGTGTGTGTCCAAAAAATATGTGTGTTCAGTTACATCGTGAGACACATGTCTCTCAAAACTCTACAGAAAAGAAACCTAGATGTCTACTATGCATTATGATCTCTATAGCAGACTACTACTAGGACCACACGTCGAAGCAATCGGTGTATCCTGTTCGACACACCTACGGTATGTCGTTGGTACTGCCTGGGAATCTCCTCGAACCCTCTGTAGTTTGGGATCCCCTCAATCAAGCCCTCTAGGTTTCGAGCTATTTCCTCCTCAGCATCTCCACTCGGAGGTGGTAAGTCAATCTCTCTAGCAGCCCTTCGGGCAGTAGGAGCGAGACCTACTAGTCTCTCAGGACCAACATCTGTAAAGAATTGAACATAATAATTAGGTCATGTATATTTAAAATCCAAAAACAACAGAAAATTACAAAAAAATTTCGGTCAAGCTGAGTATTTTACCTCTCTCGTCCCATTTCTCACTAGGTGGAAGCAGCATGTCTTTATCTCCCGTGAAGTCGATCCCAGCATACGGCCAATCCTCCACTACAACTTGTTGGCGGTTCATCCACTCAAAAAATTCCAGACCCCATGATGTAGGCTAGCCATTGCCTCCTCGTGGCATCACGAGCACCCATCGAGTTATCCGTGTCTGTTGTGGTCCTGGCCATCCCAATGTCACGTCCTGTCTTTGCAATATCGGTACTTACTCCAACATGAGCGGTATCAAGATTGAGTTGTATTCGAACTATTTTGCCTCACCCCGATGGCACTTGGTCAGTTGTCTCTTCATGTTGAGAGACACGGCCTCTGCCTAGTTAAACATAGTAGGTTTCAAGCAGTCCTGGGCTAACTATAACTGAGTTTTGGTCGCCTCGTGCTGTGCTTGGAAGCGAGCTGCTCTGGTTATGTTAAATAGCAGTACCCATAATGGCAAATCATTAACAGTGACAATTTGTAGCTTGCCACTTGTTGATGATTTCCGTGCTCCTGGGGGGCACAGTCGTGTGATAAGGGTGTCCATCGAGTCTCTAGTGACCCAAGTTCCCACCATGCGGGGCATCTCTCCTCTCCTTGACAACCCAATCAAGAAATAGATGTCTGTGGAATCAAATTCTATCTCTTGCCCACGAATTATGAACTTGCCTTCGTTTGGATTCCATGCTCGGATTAGGTACTCCAGGATATCCAATTATGCTCTTAGCAGTGGTGTTAGGAAGAAATGCAGTAACCCACAGTTCCGCGGGATGTTCAGACATTGAGGATCTGCCATTCTCATCTCGTCATCATGGTCGTGGGTATGTTCTTGTCATACAAATCCCATTGTTTATCCCTGCTTGCAAAAACATCCCATTGTTAAAAGCCATCCAACATTTTTTATCCTTTAAAACTAATTATAAATGAAGTTTTTTGGGTTCCAGCGCTCGTCGCAACTAATCCTAAAACAGCTGCAACAGACCGATTTGCATAGTTCATAAATTCATGGGTCATCGCAAGTGTACATCACTTTCCTGCGACGATCCCGTTGTTCCCCGTGCAAATTTCTCGGTTGTCGCAACCTCGAGGGGGAAACTTGCGACAACCGAGGCGGAATTTTTGTCCAAAAAACCCCTTTAAATATTGGTCTAAAACATGAAATTGCATCTAAATTAGGTGAAAAAACAAAGATAGGGATGGGGTATTTACCTGGAGGAAGCACGAGAGGAAATGGACCACTAGTTTCCCGAAATCGATCGCCCAGGTACACAATGTTTGAAGTTTTTTTTACCACAGTCAAAAAACAAAATTAAAAAGGTTTTTCACCATTTCACCCTAATGTCTCTTTTATAATCTTTTTTTCAAAAAATTTAGGGTTTTCCTTAAGGTTTGAAATTAGGGTTTTGACCTATATGCGTGTTTTTGTAAGGCAGATCTTATGCTTGCATTTTCTTGTGTAGTGACAGGTGTTTTGAGAGCTGGTGATGATCGATGCATGAATTATATACTCAAGCAGTACCGAAAAAATATTTTCCGAGTCAACTTTAAGCTCTTTTCTGACTCTTGAAATGTGAAAAGATTATCAAGCCCTTGTCGTTTTGAGCTCATTAATGGTTACAAAACATCGTGTCCCCAGTAAGTTTTTTACTTTTTCGGGCTGGAGGCACTATTTACGAAAAGTACTCCTTGAATGCATGGTCAAGCAGTTCTCTCAAGTATCATTTTCTACCTTTTCAAGCTTGAGAGACACAAACATACAAAAAGGGCCCCTTTGGAGTTTTTTTCCTCTGTCTTTTTCAAACTCTCTAAACATGAAAAAGACTCCCAGTTTTACCTATGTCGGACTCGTTAAACCCTGATGACATTGGACTCGTCGCCATGATGAGACCCAAGCTTCTCCTCCCTACGGCTCATTAAAATTTCACTAGGTTGGATTTGTCCAAAGGACAAACTTATATTGCAAGCATATGTTATCCCCTTCAAGCTTGTGTTTCAAAAATAATTGGGGTACTCACCAGCAATGGTGGGGGGAAATTTTGGAAATATTATGTTAATTACCTATGGCAACTTGTCGCTTTTGAACATCGACACCTTTGTTGCTTCTCGTTTGGTTTCGGATATCCTCACTTCATCATTTTCCTTCCGGGGTTTGGGTTCTTCATTTTGCCTCATTCCATTCAATCCATGTTGTCTCCACATGACCTTCGATCCCTTGGTACCAAAATGCTGCCACATTCTGGAGTCATGTCGCCGATATGTTTAAGAGCTTAATCCTTCTGCAGTTTCAGCCCTTACATCCTCCTCTGATTCTCTATTTCATCCATCTACATCTTGTTCCTTTGTCTCACGTCGTTGATGTGGGAAACATTATGGCCCTCCTGCGACGGATAGGTTGACATCAACTCATTATCCAGGAAGTTGATTTAGAGATTCCTTTCAGGTACCTTGGAGCTTGCATGCCTCAATGGAAAGTTCTTCGCATTCGACGATAGACTTGCATCATTGGTCTTCGATCAGGTGATTCCACATGTGTTCGAATCCAGATCATTCTTCGCAGTTTATGGATTGTACTAGCAGTACCTTGAGAACCATTGACATTAGTGGTGGTCTCTCTCACACTTGTTAACGGTTCACATCATTGGCTAGTAATCAAGCGATTTTCTAGTATGCTTGACTTCAACACATTTATTCACATATTAGAAATTGTACGATGGACAGGTCAGGATTCAAGACCCTGGGCTCAGATCACACAAGTCCAGGTTGTGTGGATTATTTACGCATGACTCTTTTGATTGGATGGCTACGACCATACCTGAGTCTTTCTGGATGGCTGCGACCATACCTGTATTTTCATATGGTCTTTTTGACTGGATGGTTGCGTCCATACCACAGACCAGTTCGATTTTTCTTTTGGATGGCTATGCCCATACCTCGACTAAATGTATTTCTTTCACTATCAAAGATAGCAGTTGTACTTGTGTCTGCAGGTTTTCCATGATGGTGTTCCAGTTCAGTTATGATTTCATAAATCATTTCACCCCTCCCACTCTCTCGAACTTCATGCTTTAGGGGGCATCTGTTATACAGTATTTTGTCACCGACCCCGTATCCCCTGATCCCGGGTAGAGTCGGTCCCTGAATGGAATCTGTTCTGTGTCATACATCAAATATGTGTCCACGTCTTCCATATCACTTAAGAAGATTAACCATGGTCATTAATCCTGAAGGTTACCCTTTTTACCTATGTTTCATTATCGTCGCAGGACATCAGTATCCTGTCTGCGACAATGGACCAGAGTGAACAAGAACCTTGCGACACCGTTGCAAGATTACATCTGTTCTCTACGACGGTCGGATTTTAGGGATTGTCGCAGGTCATTAGTGTTTTGCCTGTGACAATAGCCCAAAATGCACTAACGCCTTGTGACGTCATCTCTGAGTCTCAGTGTTTAACTTGTGATGACCCGGATATTGTTATGCTCTTGACCTACGAGAAGATACCAAAATAACAAGTATGTGAAGAAATATACACAAAACACAGAACAATAAGAAATAACAACATGTATTTTATTATTCAGAAAGGAAAGAGATGTTCACTTGCCTCTTCGAGGGGGCAACCTCCAATAGAGCTGGGCTCAATTACAAAATAAGACACGACGCTCCTCAAGGGGAGTCTCTATCCTTTATATAGGATTCATATATGCAATACCATGGGTTAGTACCATGGTTCTTATTAATACCATCTATCTAATACCATGGCCCATTTGCAACTAACTGTGGTCCTTCTTTAAATGTGGTTCAACCACTTACAATTATTAATATGGGCTTTATTGACTCCTTAACTCACTATAACTATGACTCAACCCTATTACATAAATAAGGGGGTTAGGGTTGGATCGTAACATGCCCTCCCCCATAAAAATAGCCTTGTCCTCAAGGTTGAAGCTGCTGAAACTGCTGAACAACAGTGGATGGTTCCCAAGTCGCATCTTCTGAAGATGTGTCTTTCCACTTGACGAGGACTTCCTTGATTGTGCAGCCGTGTAGGTGTTGTTCTCACATGTCAAGAACCTGTTCAAGTTGGAGCCAAATTGAACCTTCTTCATCCAATTCCGGTAGACTGGTTTGAATTTTGCAGTGGTTCCCAACCACTTTCTTGATGCATGAGACATGGAAGACGGGATGGATTTTTGCAGTGGATGACAAGGCTAGCTTGTAAGCTACTTCTCTGATGCACTGAAGTAATTGATATAATCCGTGGAATTTTGGAGATAATTTCTGACGACCCTTGTCTTTGAGTGATGTTTGCTTATATGGTTGCAGCCTCAAGAATACCTGATCCCCTTATTGAAATTTGCACTCTGAATGATGTTGTTGTGCCTGTTGCTTCAAGTGATTTTGAGCTTGATGGAGATTCTCTTTGAGGTGGGCCGGCATGATTGCACGTTTTTGTAGGAGTTGATCCACTGCTTGTACCTTATAGCATCCGTGGATATAAGAAGTAGGTGAAGAAGGGAGTTGACCATAAACTGCTTCATATGGAGTCATTTTGGTGGTGGCATGATAGTTAGTATTATACTGCCATTCGGCTAGAGGTAACCACTGTACCCATAGATTTTGTGTTTCTGAAGTGAAACACCTGAGGTAGGTCTCCAGAAATTTTTTGACTGCTTCAGTTTGACCATCAGTTTGGCGATGATAGGAAGTATTGAGTTGTAGTTGGGTACCTTGTAGCCTGAAGAGTTCCTGCCAAAAGTTACTGGTGAAGATCGGGTCATGATTAGACACAATGGAAGTGGGCATGCCATGCAATTTGAAGATCTGGTCCATGAAAGATTGAGCCACCAAAGCTGGTGTAAAAGGGTGGGGTAGGGTGCAAAAATGAGCATACTTAGAAAGTCTGTCCACAACCACCATGATGACTGACTTGTTGCCTGACTTCGGAAGACCCGTAATGAAATCCATAGAAACCTCCATCTAGATTGAGGCAGGGATGGGCAATGGCTGTAATCTGCCTGTGGATTTAACTGTTTCTCCTTTGTGGTGCTGACACACATCACACTTAGCTACAAAAGTAAGAATGTTCGTTTTCATGCCTGTCCAAAGAATGAACGTTGAGTGCGAGAATAAGTCTTCTGAAAGCGTGAATGGCCTACAGTGGCAGATAAGTGCAACTCTGCCAAAATGCGACTTTTGAGGGTGGATGTTGGTGATATCACTACTTTGTCCTTGTAGCAAAGAATCTCATCCTACTAAGCGTAGCCCGCTATGGAATTTGGATCTGCCTGCAATTTATTAATGAGTTGGGAGAGCAAAGGATTTGAAAACCATTCCTTGCGAGCCTCTTCAATCCACTCTGGGGAAGAGATATTTCTAGCAGGGTGCTTTCCTCCTCAACTTGGCGTGATAAATCATCCACTACAACATTTTCTCGCCCTTGTAAATTATCTCAAAATAATATCCGAACATTTTGCCTAGCCATTTTTTTTTTGTGGCAAGGATAGGCGTTGCTCCAAAAAATATTTAAGGCTTTGATGGTCTGTGCGGATTTGGAAACGCCACCCCAATAAGTATGATCGCTAGGTATCCACTACATGTAAGATGGCCATCATCTCTTTCTCATAGGTAGATTGTCCTAGATTTGTCCCACATAGTTGTTGGCTAGTGAAGGCCAAGGGTCAACCTTCCTGCATTAAGACAACCCCATTACCCATACCTGAAGCATCACCTTCAATCACGAAAGATTAGGTGAAGTCGGGTAGTGCCAATACAGGAGTGGAACACATGGCATGTTTGAGAGCTATAAATGCCTGTTGCACTTCATCATTCTAGAGGAATGAATTTTTCTTGAGAAGGTGAGTGAGGGGTCTAGCAATGTGACCATAATTGCGGACAAATTTGCGATAGTAGTCGGTGAGACCCAAAAATCCTCTCAAGCTCTTCAAGGTCTTTGGTTGAGGCCAATCCTGCATTGCTTGGATATTTTTGGGATCCACCCTAATACCTTCACGCCCCACAATGTGGCCCAAATACTCAAATTCTTCCATGCCAAAAGAGCACTTGGACAATTTGACAAATAATTTATGCTTCCGGAGCAGTTGTAAGAGTAGATCTACATGCTAAAGATGTTTTTCCTAGGTGAGGCTATAAATGAGGATGTCATCAAAGAAAACAAGGACAAATTTTCTAAGATATGGTTTGAGCAGGTGATTCATGAGGCTATGAAAAGTGGATGGGGCATTACAGAGACCAAATGGCATGACCAAGAATTCATAATGGCCTTCATGAGTTCGGAAAGCAGTCTTTGGAATGTCTACTTCTTTCATGTGAATTTGGTGATAGCCTGAGCGAGGGTCTAGATTTGTAAAGCATTGAACCCCATTTAGTTCATCCGGCAAATCATCAACAACCGGGATGGGAAATTTATCTTTGAATGTCAACTTGTGAGGGCCCTGAAGTCTAGACACATACGTCATTCCCCATCTTTCTTGAGCACCATGACCACAGGTGATGAATAAGGACTAATGCTAGGACGAATGACACCAGCTTCCAGGAGTTCCTTGATGATTTTTTCAATTTCATTCTTTTGGGAGAAAGGATATCTATATGGGCGCACATTTGGTGGTTGTGCCCCTGGGACCAAAGTAATGTTATGATCATGTTCCTCTCTCGAGGGTGGAAGCTCATGAGGCTTGTCAAAGACCTGCAGATGGTTGTTTAAGACCTATTGCATCTTAGGATTAATATGAAGAGAAGTGGGTTCGAAGGCTTGGATGGCATTAAATTGGGCTATAACTCCATGGTGGCCCTTTTTTAACAATTTTTCCATCCTATGCGAGCTGATGATAGAAGGAGCACCCGCCTGGAGTCTGCGGAGGGTATGTGTGTGGTTATTTTGCTTGAAGCTCATATATAATTCCTAGAAATCCATTGTGATTGGGCCGAGTGTACGGAGCCATTCAGCACCCAAGACAATGTCACACCCACCCATGTTGATGGCAAACATGTGGGTCTTTAGGTGATAATCCCCCATTTGAAGTTTGACATTTTCATAGCAGCCTTCACATTTCATTGTCCCCCACCAGCAATCTGGACCTAGAAGTTAGAGACTGCTCTGACGAAACAATGCACTGCTTCAACGACTCTTTGATGGATAAAGTTATGCGTACTGCCACTATCAATCAAGACTACTATAGGGCAATGCTTAATAAAACCTCTGATTTTGAGACTTTGGGGAGAAGAAATTCCTACCAAAGCATGAAGCAAGATAACTGGTTCTTCAGGTGTAGCTGGGAGCTCATTTTCTGGCTAGTTGTCCTCATCTTCCTCCTCTGGTCCCTAAAATGATGGGGCTTACTCAGATGAACTGTGATCAGTAGCTTCAATTTGAAAGAATTTGGGTTCCTTGCATTTATGCCCCAGGGAGTATTTCTCATCACAGTAGTAACACAATCCTTGCTTTCTCCTTTCTGCCATTTCTGCTGGTGACACATTTTGAACCTTAAGTGTTTGGGCAGTTCTCGGAGCCTGGGTGGGGCGTCCCTTGGCTATGAAATTTAGACAAGTCAACTATGCCACTAATGCGCGTTCTACTTCACGAGCTATCTTGCAAGATACCAGCCATGAGACTGGGTGTTGTAGTCGAAAGTGGTCTTATATGGCTTCTTTGAGACCACTGATAAAACATTCCAAGTAGAATTTTTCATCTACTAGACCTCCTATGTGGAAGGCTAATGCTTCAAAGGCTTTAATATATTCTTGCACTGTGCCTTTCTGTCGGAGCTTAGTAAGATGTGTTAGGATATTCCGACACATAGGATATAGTTAAGTTCAACTTGGTCTAGCATAGAGTTAGGTTAGAGTTAGGTAAAGTGTGTTTCTTTACCGTTGTACATTTTGTAACTTACAATCCGACGGTCACGATATGTAGTGATCCGACGGTTCACTCTCACCTCGGTATTACCGACACTTGATCCGTGGCTTGACACCCGATTGGTCCATGAGTTCTATTTAAAGCGCATGGAGGGTCATTGTTCGAATAATCCGTGCATGAGAGAAGCTTATGTAAATTTTCATTCTTTGATTAATAAATTGCCTGTAGTACCCACGTTGGGACAGGCCGTGGACTGTTTCCCTCCTTGCACTCTGAGGGTTTTAACCACGTCAAAAATACTGGTGTATTGATTTGAGATCTGGTTGTGAGCAGTGTCCTTTTGGTATTCTTTCTGTGGAACTTACCCTGTAAATTCTTACATGGTATCAGAGCAATTTGAGGGCCGCGTCCGTTGGTGATCCAAATCTGAAGCCGGTAGAACTGCATGCGGCTGTCGTTTCCTAGATCTGTTGTTTCTGACTGCTTTCGGGCCGAGAGGACTACTCTGTTGCGTTCGGAGCATCTGTTCCAGTGAGGAACCCCTTTCGTTTCATGCGAAAAGGTTTCCGGTAGCCCTAGCTGCGTCATTTTTTAGATCGGGAGGTATACAGTGTTTTTTTTTGCAGTTTACTGTTAATTTCTCTCTGCTTATTTCGGTCTCAGTTTATTTAGCCTTTTTTTTAACCGGATCTATACCTTTCATTTCTGCGTATGCTCTTTGCCCTGCGACTCTGTGCGATCTGGGCAAATCAGAAACAGAAAGGAAGGATTTTTCTCATGCGTATGCTCTTTTCCCTGCACCTTAGTGTGATCTCGGAAAATCAGAAACATTGAGAAAAATATTTAGTTTTTCGGCTAAAGCTAACCTTGAGATTTTTTTTTTTTTTTTTTTTTTTTTAATTTTTAGTTTTTTGGCTAAAGCTAACTTCGAGCCGCAAGGTTCGTTTTTCTTTGCATATTCGTGTTGGGTTTTGTATTTTGTGTTTTGTAGGGAAAAAGAGCTTTCTCAAGGCAAGCATGCAAATCGAGCCCCCCCCCCCCTCTCTCTCTCTCTCTCTCTCTCTCTCTCTCTCTCACAAATTTTTTGTATAGATCAATTGGTTCAAAGCTATTTTTAGAGAGTAGAGGTCTTGGGTTCAAGTCTCCATTTTGTGGGGGCGGATTTTTTCATTCCCGCACATTCGCGCACTTTGCCGGCAACGTCAACAAGTTTTTTTCAAAAAGCCATAACTTCTTCATCCGGAAGCCTTTTTCAGAGCCGTTTTTTTTAAAACCGCCTATTTTTTCGAGATCTATCCGTTGGTACACTTACTTTCAGCATCTTCAGCTTCAGTTTTTTTTTTTTAAATGGAAAGTCCATGCCAAGTCATTCTTGACAGCACTAACTACTTCCAATGGGTAGAATACATGGAAGATTTACTTAGAAGTAAAGGTCTCTTCAGAATAGCCACAAACCAAGAGAAGAAACCCAAAGATGAAGACAAGGCGGCAAAATGGGAAAATAGACAAGATCAAGCACGTGGTTTGATAGGGATGTCTATTTCTCCTGATCTTAGATTCCACATTGCAGGACTTAAGACTCCTCATGAAGCATTAGAAAAACTTGCTAAAGTTTTTGGGATTAAAAATGAAATTAGATCCCATCAACTTGAAAATGAGCTGCTTACTTTGGATCCTAATAATTTTTCTTGCATTGAAGATTTCTTGTCAAAATTCAAGACCCTTAGATATCTCTTGGAAGGTGTTAAAGTTAAGAAAGATGATGGTAACCTTATTTATTCCATCCTTACTAAGTTAGGACCAGCCTACTCTGTATTTGTTTCCACTTTCCATTCTACAAGAGAAGCTTTCATTTGTCAAGGACAAGAATACAAGGCCCCTTCCTTTGACTCCTTTTGTGATTCCTTAATAAGAGAACAAGAAAAACTCTTACATCTTGTCTTCTTAATCTTGGAAACTCTTCCACAAAAGCGTTAGCCGCCCAGCAGCACCCAAATTCAAAGAATCCTAAGAAGTCATATCCTCAAAAGAATGGTCCTAAACCATCTCAGCCTCAAAATGAAAGATCATTTCAGCAAAATGATAAGCCCAATAAAAACAAATGGAAGAAGACTGATAGACATTGTAACTTTTGTAATCGAGATGGCCACTTAGAATCTAAATGCTTTAAGAAGATGGAAGCCTTGGAAGCCGCAATGAAGAAACATAACATCCATCTGGAGCCTACTTCAACTTCAACTTCCGGAACGGCACTTTCTGCATGTCATCGTCAATCATCTCAGTCTGGTTATGCATTAAATGTATCTTCTTCTTCTTCTCATTCTCATGAGTGGCTCATTGATTCTGGAGCCTCTTGTCACATGGCCAAAAACCAAGCCATGTTTTCTTCTTTAAATGATTGTAACACCAAAAATATATATGTTGGTGATGATAGATCTCTTAATGTTGTAGGGACTGGAACTGTTCATCTAGACAATGGTCAGTTCAATGATGTATTATGTGTTCCAAACTTATCCTGCAACCTTCTATCTGTCTATCAGATAACTCATTCAGGTGAAGGTAAAATTGTTGAATTTTCACCTCATGATGTTGTAATCAAGGATCTAAAAGATCCTAAACAGATTCTAGCTACTGGTCTTGCTGATGATTCCAAAAGGTTGTATAAGTTTCACAACTTTGGGTCATCCCATCTTCCCTCAGTGTTTGTTGCTCATAATGATGAAGTGAGCAAACTTTGGCATGAGCGGTTTGGTCACTTAAACTATCGCTCCCTTCAGCATCTATGTAAAGAAAATATGGTGACAGGTCTTCCTATGGTATCTTGCAAAGATGGTGTTTGTTCCGGATGTGTACTCGGAAAACATCATCGGGAAAGTTTTGACAAACGTGCCTCTTGGCACGCCTCAGCCCCTTTACAGCTTGTGCACAGTGATTTATGTGGTCCTCTTCCTGTTGCTTCATTCTCTGGCTGCAAGTACTTCTTAACTTTCATTGATGATTTCTCTAGACGCACTTGGGTATACTTCTTAAAACTCAAGAGCGAAGTATTTAGCACTTTTTTGGCCTTCAAAGCATTTGTTGAAAAACAATCTGGACATCAAATTCTTAAGCTAAGAACTGATAATGGTGGAGAATATGTTAAAAACGCATTCATCAACTTTTGCACCGAAAATGGAATTCAAATGCAACATACTGTTCCATACACTCCACAACAAAATGGTGTAGCTGAAAGGAAAAATCGCACCTTAAAGGAAATGGCTAATTGTATGCTGCAATCTAAAGGACTCAGTCTTAGTTTTTGGGCCGAAGCAATTAATTGTGCAAATTATATAATCAATCGCACTCCTACTAAGGTTCTAGAGAATATCACTCCAGAAGAAGCTTGGAGTTCCATTAAACCAGATGTAAGTCACTTTCGTGTGTTTGGAAGTGAAGCATGGGCCCATATTCCAGATGAAAAGCATAAAGCTTTAGAACCTAAGAGTGAGAAATGTACTTTTGTTGGATATTCTGAAGATGTAAAAGGTTATAGACTTATTCCATTTAAGTCCAAAAATGTTATCATTAGAAGAGATGTAAAATTTGATGAAAATAAATCGGCCTGCGAGCCTAGTCCGGCGGATGTGCCACCTCTTCCTATCTCTTCTATCTTTGAAAAGATTTCTTCTTCTGATGATGAAAGCGAGGATGATAATCCTCCCCCACCTTCTCAGGATCCTCAACTTCCAAGATGGGTCCGTGCTACTCGGGATGCAGCAGGTGATCTTGCCGGTGATCCTACAGATCAGCGACGTACACGTTCTCAGTTTGAAAGAGCCTCTTCTTTACTGGCTCAAGCTCCAGTAAATCATGATCCTGACACTTTTGCAGAAGCTTCAGGCCATCCACATTGGGAAGCAGCTATGAATGAAGAATATCATTCATTGATGACAAATGATACATGGGATCTTGTTCCTCTACCAAAGGGACGCAAACTTGTTAGATGCAAATGGGTTTACAGAACCAAGTATGGACCAGATGGGAAAGTTGATAAACATAAGGCTCGTCTAGTTGCTAAGGGCTTTTCACAGGTTGAAGGCATTGACTACACTGAAACCTTCTCTCCAGTTGCCAAAATGAACTCTATCCGCCTTGTTCTTTCCCTTGCTGCCTCTTTAAAATGGGAAGTCCATCAAATGGATGTTAAATCTGCCTTCTTGCATGGGGACTTGCAGGAAGAAATCTATATGGAACAACCCATTGGCTTCATACAAACAGACTCCAGCCTCGTTTTTCGACTTAAGAAATCCCTTTATGGCCTCAAGCAAGCTCCTCGGGCTTGGTATGCCAAAATGGATAGCTTTCTTTTAGAATCTGACTTTTCTAGGTGTCATTCTAACAATACTGTCTACACCAAGAAAGTGGGCAACTCTCTTATCATCCTTGTTCTTTATGTTGATGATCTTATCCTTACTGGTAGTGATCCCAACCTTATAAACCATGTGAAGTCCAGCCTTAAAAAGAAATTTGAAATGACAGACTTAGGACACTTACACTATTTTCTCGGTCTTCAAGTCTTGCAATCCCAAGAAGGTATTTTCCTTTCCCAGTCCAAGTATGCTTGTGATATTCTTCGTCATTTTCACATGGAGGACTGTAAGCCAGCCCCTTCTCCCTTTCAGTCTGGAGTCAAACTTTCAGTCTCTTGTACTTCTCCTGAAGTTGATGCTACCTTATACCGTCAACTTGTCGGAAAACTCTTGTATTTAACCCATACTCGTCCTGATCTTTCCTTTGCTGTTGGCCTTGTTGCTCGTTTTATGCAAAACCCCCGTGAAAGTCATTGGAAAGCAGCTAAAAGAATACTTCGTTATGTTCGAGGTACAGTACAGTTTGGGATTCATTACAGTGCCAAAGCAGCTCCTCTGTTAGTTGGTTTCACTGATTCTGATTGGGCTGGTGACCTTGATGATCGGAAGTCTACTGCCGGTTATGTCTTCACTCTTGGTTCAGGACCTATTACATGGGCTTGTAAGAAACAGGCTGCCATTTCTCTTTCGTCAGCAGAAGCAGAGTATCGTGGTGCCGTGGAAGCTAGTAAGGAAGCCTTGTGGCTTCGTCAGATCCTATCAGAATTTGGCTTTGAGCAGCAGCATCCAACCACACTTTGGTGTGATAATCAAAGTGCCATTCAGCTATGCAAAGATCCAGTCCAGCATCAGCGCAGCAAACACATTGAACTACACATGCACTTCATCAGAAAGCTCATTCATGACCATGTTCTTGAAGTGCAATATTGTCCAACGGATGATCAGGTTGCAGACATCTTCACAAAGGCTCTCACAGAGGCGAAGTTCACTAAACTTCGATATATGCTTGGAGTTCAGGAAGTTGTCACTAAGGGGGGATAGGCTCTAGTGCCTCCTTCCTTCTCCTATTGTGTCATATTTGTAAATCCTTCAATCCTATCCCAAGTTGTTCTTAAGGGGGGATGTTAGGATATTCCGACACATAGGATATAGTTAAGTTCAACTTGGTCTAGCATAGAGTTAGGTTAGAGTTAGGTAAAGTGTGTTTCTTTACCATTGTACATTTTGTAACTTACAATCCGACGGTCACGATATGTAGTGATCCGACGGTTCACTCTCACCTCGGTATTACCGACACTTGATCCGTGGCTTGACACCCGATTGGTCCATGAGTTCTATTTAAAGCGCATGGAGGGTCATTGTTCGGATAATCCGTGCATGAGAGAAGCTTATGTAAATTTTCATTCTTTGATTAATAAATTGCCTGTAGTACCCACGTTGGGACAGGCCGTGGACTGTTTCCCTCCTTGCACTCTGAGGGTTTTAACCACGTCAAAAATACTGGTGTATTGATTTGAGATCTGGTTGTGAGCAGTGTCCTTTTGGTATTCTTTCTGTGGAACTTACCCTGTAAATTCTTACAAGATGACCCAAAAAGTTAGATTCATGATCACAGTGATCAGAAAGGGCTTTTGAGAATATCTACCAAGTCAGTGGCATTGCATAACAGCGTTGATGCCACTACCACCGTTGACATCTTTCTTGGTCCAAGTATAGGCTTCCCACACTTAGCTTAGTTGCATCATCTCTGATGTGATTCAATGTGAAATATTTCTCCATCTGTGCTAGCCATATGGCCGGATGAGAGCCATCAAATTTATACATGTCCACCTTGGGTGGTCGAAGCTGGGACTATTGGTGGTTTCCATAGAAGTGAAGAGAATGGCTAGACTCGCCCTCAAGGTTTTCATTAAAATCATATGCCTCTGATTGTGCCCCCGACTTTCCCTTTGTGATTGTGTCAATTAAGGTCTAGATCTGCTTCGTTAATGCCTCCAACTTTTGTTCAAGGGTGTCAATCTTCTCATTGGCCATAGCTTGAGCTCTGGTTTGTACCATGCACCGATCCGGTGCACTTGTCGTTACTGTGAAAAAAAAATTGGGACCACCCGAAATTTTGACGCTGGCAAGTGAATGGTACCACCTTGCTCAGCCCATCAACCTGATTCTTATGGACTAAGTCTCCTATAAGCATCCCAGGAGGGTCTCAATTTTCTTTTTAACTCTGAAAGGAGTTTTACTCCTCACTTAGGAATACTGTAGTAGCCGATTCCTAGAAAAGTTAATTATGCCCAATGTCCTACGAGAATCATGCCCAAGTATAGGAGCCACACAAATAGTCAAATCTATTGATGAAACCCTCAACTGCAGAGTATGAGTAGGAATGTGGTAGTGATCGGACCCCTGCTGCTAGATCTGAATGGTGGATCTGATTGTTGCGACTGCTACAAAACCCAAACTGCTAGATCTGAATGGTGGATCTGATATATCTGATTGGAATATCTGATAGATCTGAATGGAAGATCTGAGAGATCTGAATGGTGGAAATAATTGTTGCAGCTGAGATAGAACCAAACCTGCTAGATCTAATCTGGAAAAGATGATGCATGATCTAGAGAGAGACAAGGGAACTATGGTCTCAAGGAGTGTCAGGTGCTATAGATCGCAATATACATAAGGGTCTGATAGTAGTACTTGGCCCAATCTTTCAGGGCACTAACCAAGGAGGATCAACCATACCCTTAGCCGTACAACCCGACTACCCTATTGTACATGCGAGTAATCTCCTCGAGTGTTGTTCTTGGTGTACTGTAGCAGCAAGACAGCCGACAGTTTATCTATGGCGAGGTTTCAAGAGAGTCTAGGGGGATTTTGATATACCCAGAGGGTACTTGGAAGACAGTCCATGCGTGGTTTTGTCTAATGCGCTACTACTCGAAGGAGTATCCACAGGGGTTACAAGGGAGTCCAACAAGCGTGACCACCTCTTGTATTTCCTGCGTGCATGCCTCCCCAAATCCGTAGGTTTATGCGCTCAATGTAGATCCCCTGGTTTAAAGATGCTGGAACACATCTCTAGCCAAAATAAAATTCTGCTAAAAATGGAGATCCCACCGGCCCTTGAAAGTGCTCTGATACCACTTGTTATGCTCTTGACCTACGAGAAGATACCAGAATACCAAGTATGCGAAGAAATATACCCAGAACACAGAACAATAAGAAATAACAGCATGTATTTTATTATTCAAAAAGGAAAGCAATGTTCACTTGCCTCTTCGAGGGGGCAACCTCCAATAGAGCTAGGCTCAATTACAAAATAAGACACGACGCTCCTCAAGGGGAGTCTCTATCCTTTATATAGGATTCATATATGTAATACCATGGGTCAATACCATGGTTCTTATTAATACCATCTATCTAATACCATGGCCCATTTGCAACTAACTGTGGTCCCTTCTTTAAATGCAGGTCAACCACTTACAATTATTAATATGGGCTTTATTGACTCTTTAACTCACTATAACTATGACTTGACCCTATTACATAAATAAAGGGGTTAGGGTTGGACCCTAACAGATACGGTGAATTAGTTCAAACAGAATGCTTCTGGGTAGTTCTGGAGCTGGTTGTTGGGTCAAGGAAGTTCACCTCTCCTCATTTGAGATGGTGGTTTCACCTTTTGAGTAACCTCCCTTGAAGATAATCTTGCTCTCCCCTCATTTATGGAGGCTCCTCCTCTTATAAAAGAATCCTCCATGACTATGATTAGCTAGTTCGAAGTTCTGAGAGTGCTAGTTGAGCTTTTGGTGTGCTAGTTCTTAGCTTGTTGGATTGATAGCTTATAGTTTGGATTGCCATTCATATTGTGAGAGTGTAAAATGGTTTTGTAAGAAGGAAGCCTTGTTGTAATTTCCTTAGTTTCATACTTGTGCTTTTAGGTGTGAGAGAGAGTCATTAGTCTTTCTAGGAGACCTTTGAGAGTGAATTCTTATGGAGACATACTGATCAGACTCTTCAAGGAAGCTTGCAACGTCAAGGCGTGGTTGTAAGCTTTACTATTGTTCATATTAATACAATCAATGGTTATTTCATGTATCATGTATGAAATGTATGTTGATAGCTTATGGTTCCTTGACTCTATAAGTAGATAGTTCGTTGTTGTGCTCTATTATGTGTTTTGTCGTTTTCTTAAGTTGTTTTAGGTGCATCATTCATTAAGGAGAACAAAGCAATAGCTGAAGTGACGTGACGAAGACTTCATTGAACACTGGTTTAAGGTAGGCCTCTTCAACGAGAACTATTTAAGGAATTAGCTATTGCTTTTGTCTTGATGTGACTAGACCCACTCTAGGGCTAGAGGGGTTGTCTCTGTCCACAGAGGGAACTTACCTACATCACAAACTTACTAGGATGGATTCATTCGAAGAATGAACTTACATGATAAACATATGCTATCCCCTCAATCTTGTGATAAAAATAAGTTGGGTACTTGCTAGAAATAGCAGGGAAAAATGAAGAAGAGATATCCTTTATATAGGCAGCATGTTGCTCTTGAACATGACACTCTTCTACTCTCGTATCGGGTTTGGGTGATACATTTTTCCTCTCATTTGACTATTCCATTCTATCATCATGACCTTTAGTCCTATGTTGAGTCAAATGCTGCCACACTTTGGATTCGTGTCACCAATGTTCAAGAGAAGTCCACAATCCTAAATATTATTCCACTTTATTCCTCGTTTCGTGTTGATGATGAGGGATTCATTAGTGCCTCCTTCGATGAGTCGCTTCCTATCGACTTTAGCTCATTAGCTAGGAAGATGACTTAGAAACTCCCTTTCAGTACCTTAGAGTTGGCATGCCCTAATGGCCAGTTCTTCACATCCATCGACAGTTCTTCATTATTTGCTTTCAATTGAGTGATTCCATGAGTGTTTGACTTCAGCTTCATTATCACATTCATTGATTCTATTGTTGTACCTTGAGAGCCATTGTCATTATTGGTGGTTTCTCTCATACCTATTAATGGTCCACATCATTGGCCATAATCAGGTGGTTTTCTGGCATGTTCGACTTAAACACATTTATTCGCATGTTAGGATTTCATACATTGATCGGGTCGGGATGGAGTGCAAGACCCTGAGTCTTGTCTATTATGACTTAGGCTGCATGGAGTTATATTTTGTTCACGATTGTACACATGTTTCTACTATACACATGACTTTGACCATACCGTTGGACTTCATATTTATGACGATCTTGTTATCTGGATGGCTTCGCCCATACGATGAATCTTTTCATATATTCTTCATCATCCAGATGGATACGTCCATTCCGTGGATTCATGTCTTGATCTTAGATATGTATATGTATATTCGTCCTTGATTTTCAGGTCTCCTAACAGTGTGTGTCTTCGTCCTTGCCAGAGCTCGTAAAGCATCTTAGCCATCACTCCTCGTTCTGCCTTCATGCTTTAGGGGGCATTTGTTACCGTTATATACCTAGGGGGGATAATATGGGGTACAAAGGGAGGTACCTAAGGGAATAATGTAATAATGGGATGGGCCATAGTAATAAATAAGGTGGTTAACCCGTATCATGTAAGGGACCACAAGTAGTTAGTAATAATGTAATGGGTCGATGGTATTAGATAGATGGTATTGAGGGAACCATGGTATTGATCCATGGTATTGTATGTATGAGGCCTATATAAAGGCTAGAGACTCCACATGGAAAGATGTCAAAGAATATTGTATGAACAGGCATATGGCTTGTGGAGTGTCCTCCTTCCTTAAGGAGTGAATGTATGGTGTTGCCCTACCTTAAGGGTTTGATCAATAAAGAAGCATTTCTATCTATATTCACATATTGTTATTTCTTGGGTATATTTGTATTATCTTATATTTTCAGATCATATCTATAATGAGTGGTATCTAGAAATCTTCGAATCCTTATACACTTGAACATCCTCATCATCCACCTGTGTGTTTTCAATGTGTTTTGCTGGAACATGCAAATTTTTTGCCAAATTAACATTGATAAAATTATGTTTGCAACTAGGATTTATAGACACAATGATGTTCTCCTTCTGAATCAATCCATGAACCTGCAATAAGGAGACACCAGTAGAAAATAACCCCTTACGTGGCTCATTCTCCTTTTTTCTAGCATGAGACCATTTGTCTAAAAAGACTTTTTCAAATTCTGCATCTGAGAGTTTGGTCAACTACTTGTCGTCAAGTGAGAAATACCATTTGTAAGCCTCATCTTTGAAACCAAGCCACACTTAATCCCTCCAATTTTTTGCCCATAATGACTTTTTTGTTTTATGTACTCTTCAATAGTAAGACCATTATCTTTCCCTGTAAAATATTGCTTGCTAGAAGCCATGAAGAGGGTTTTGAAAAAAATTCACTTACTTGGCGAAAATTTAAAGTGGCCACAGTTTAGTTAATATTGCTTAGAATCTTTATTATGACCTATTTTTGGAAATGGAATGACCATTCTACATCTTCCCATGTGATAAAAATCTCGATCTAGGCACTGGAATTTCTGATCCGCGCTACAATTCTCCCGCCGTCACCAAAAATTCTAAAAAAATAGTTGATTTTAAATCAACGATATCTCCCTCATCCAAACTCCGATTCGACTGATTTTTTTTTTGAAATCGGGTATTTTCTCACAAAGAATCCAGATCTACAATTAGATTTTGCATATTTTTCCCCACAACATACAGATCTGCGCCACAAACTCACTGCCTCGAAAAAATGTCTGCAACACCACTGATTTTTAGATCAGTGATATCTCCTTCATCCGGACTCTGATTCGGCCGATTTTTTTTTTTGAAATCGGGTATTTTTTCACAAAGAATCCAGATCTGCAATTAGATTTTGTAGATTTTTCCCCAAAACGTACAGATCTGATCTGCAAACTCACCGCCCCAGAAAGTTCCTGTAAAAAATAAAAAAAAAAATTCTCCACTTTTGCCCAAGAAAGTGCTCCGATACCACTCATTATAAATCTGATCTGAAAATATATGAAAATAATACAAATATACCTAAGAAATAACAAGATGTGAATATAGATAGAAATTCTTCTTTATTGATCAAAACCCTTAAGGTGTGGCAACACCATACATTCACTCCTTAAGGAAGGAGAACACTCCACAAGCCATATGCATGTTCATACAATATTCCTTGACATCTCTCCATGTGGAGTCTCTAGCCTCTATATAGGCCTCATACATACAATACCATGGGTCAATACCATGGTTCCCTCAATACCATCTATCTAATACCATGGCCCATTACATTATTACTAACTACTTGTGGTCCCTTACATGATATGGGTTAACCACCTTATTTATTACTATGGCCCTTCCCATTATTACATTATTCCCTTGGGTACCTCCCTTTGTACCCCATATTATCCCCCCTAGGTATATAACAATTACACAGTATTTTGTCACACCTCCTACACTTCCTTGTGACATATCCTGAAGTGCCCAAAACATGAACGTTATACATTATACCAATCCTTGTATACAACTCAAATCCCTCCTAAGACTTTTTTTGGAAAATTCCTTAAGCTTTCCCTGAAGAAATAGCTCTTAAAACCCTAAAATGAGAGTCATCACTCTTATGAAGCTAAAAACAATGATGGTCTCTTACTACACTATGTATTACCATGATGGCATCGCTTTGTTCCCTTGCATACCTGTGATGATCCCAAAAAGGTAATTTTCCCAAAGGAGATGAGAAACGTCGTGATCTAGAAGCTTCCAGAGCAGTGAGCTGGAGGTGTTTTCGCATAGATGAGGTCGAATCATCCTAACTTGACCTCTTTGTCTTATCCCTATGAGCTACCTCCTTGAGATGTTGGCCTAATCCTATCTTTGGAAAAGTCCTAACTCCCTCTCCTAACCTATAAATTCCTCCTCTCCCATTCCCGAATGGTTGGTCTATGTCCATTTGCACCCCTATGTTGAGCTTGTGCTTAGAGGCTATTCATTAGACTTGGAGAAGGAGTGCTTGGAGAGTTTGTTGGCTTGGACTTGGATTACCACTCAAGGATAACCTTTCAAGATCAACGCTATTGTTGTAAGATTCCCTTTATTCCTTAAATAATATACAACTACTGGTTCATCTTCCCAAAATATATATGTTCATGTATTTATTAGCTTGACATTCCTTGATCATTTAACTAGGTTATTGTTGGATTTGCTATTGGTTTTGGCATCCTTTTTTGTCTCTTGATCACTTTTGTAGGTACATAAGCACTGAGAGAATCAAGAACAAGTTTGTGACACAAGTGGTTCAATGCCCTGAACAAAGGAAATTGAAATAGCATCAGAACAAGGTAGGTCATCTCTTTCGTTCTAATTTTCAACTATAACCTAGGAAAATGTCTAATTGATTGTCACTTCAGTTTCTAGACCCACTCATTGGGCTAGAGGGATCATCTATGTCTGCATAGAGGATTGACCTTGTCAACAGGGATATACCCTAAATGTTGCAGGTGCAACACTGTCAACATTTCTGGCGCTAGAGAGAGGGATAGATAACAAGCTGAAACCTTGAAACTGTTTTGAATTTTTGCACATCATTCATGACTTATATCACAGTCACAACCCTAAGATGTTTTTCTCATGCTACTAATTTCGATGTGTTGGCGGATGTTACAGATGACTTGTCACAACTCAAATTTGATGGCGAAAGCTAAACATCCCTATTAATTCATGCAGTTTCCTTTCTAGGTTTCTGCGACATGAATGAGGTCCCCTCAGATGACATTGTTTGTGGATTTTTCGCTTTCACGTTCAATGGGCATGTCAAGCAATGGTGTCAAACATTGCCCGCAACCTCTATACACTCTTTTGAGCACATGATTAGAGAAGTAGGCCGTTCTTTCATCTTTTATAACCATAAAGCACTTCATCACAAAATTCTAAAATTGTGAAAAGAACCCGATGAATCAATTACGTATTTTATGCTTGTTTCCATCATTACTGTTTTGAATTTCTAGAAGATGAAGTTAACTGGAAATTTCTCAATGAAATACTTTGGTAATTTGTTCACATCTCTCAGAATCCACATGAGTTAGAATCTTTCGAAACCCTCCCAACATAACTCGGTGTTAGAGCTTAGAAACCTAATATGAACAAGGTTTTAGTCCAAAGTGACCCTTCATCCCCTTCTCATCAAACAACTCTAGCTCCATAGGATGAGGTGGGAGAGGTTGTGAACCCACCATTTGAACTGTGGCCATCTCATCCTACCCCAATTGCTTTGGATTTCTGCGCAAATTTGGACTGCAATCCTGATGGTTGTCACGTGGTCACATCTTTTGAGCCTCCATCCACTAGTTCCCTTAATCCTCTGTATTTTGGTATGTTGTGTTCATCCATTCTGGACTTCACATGTGATGTTCACGAGGATCAAGTTATGGACATAGTTGGCATTGAACAACTAACTTGCACCATTATTTTTTATGAGTATGTGTGGGAATCTGAAGAAGAAGCTGCGGTGAAGAATGACCTCCTTCGGTCTGCGCCTCGTCCGCTTTATCCTGACGTCTTTTGTGATTCTTCCATTTATGATTCCTCTTGTGAAAATATATCTCCATATGTTTCCACTTCTGGTCATTCACATAACACACAGGATGTCAGTCTATCATCTGATTGTGGAGAGAACAAATCTTTCTTCCTCGATCCACTCGATCTCTCATAACTCATTTATGGAAACTCAGAGGGTGAAAATTTTTGTTTCTCATCAACCTCTCTTTATGATTCATCATATCATGAGGATTTCCTTGTCCATCTTGAATTTTCTGATTGTGGTTGTCGTGATATTTTTACTCATTCATGATTCACCTACTCTTGATATTTCTAAGCCACCATTCTTTGATGATTCATCTTCTGATGAAGTGAAATATCCTCAAGTTGTCGAGGCACTTCAGCCCAAGTTGATGGTTATGTTAGGTTCTCGTAGCCTTGAGGTTAGTCCCACTTCCGATCAAAAATATGTTGAATCTCCCCAAGCTCCTCATCATTCTCTTGTTCACATTGAAAATCAATCCAATTCAAAAATTTTGCATCCTCCACAAGAATCACACGATCCTAATTATATTGCATTGGAGTAGTCATATGTGGCAAACATTGTTGCGAAATGATGTTTTCTTTCTTTCTTCATGTTTTCTCATTTGTCTAGTTTGAAGGTGTGTACATGCTTGTCGTCCACACACAATGTGACACAACACCATGATACGTCTACAGAGTTCCTTTCATGTGATTTCAAGTTTTTCTTTTATGTGGATGTATTCAAACTTCAAACTTTTGGTTTGCATTGTTTTATCTTTCTTATTTGTTGGTATGCTTGAATATCTTTCACATCAACCATACCATCACCTACATGGATCAACCAATGCGTCGATGCTACATTGGAAATATCATTTCATGTGAGTTGGCCCATTCTCTACTTAAATTAGGAGTAGGAGTAGTGTTTTCTTTTCTATTTTGTTTTTCTTACTCTATTTTGCTTTCTCTTACTTGTTTCCTTTGCTTCTTTATTTGTGCACCTGTAGGATTAGTTTCGATATGAAACCATGTTTGGCTTCTTGAGACAATCTGGGTGAAATACAATAGGACTTGTACAACTATAAAGAGTTGGTTATCTATCTATTCCATGTCTTTATGAAGATCTTTCATTTCTTCTAGTCGATGATACCCTGATGCAAAACACATTCCTTTCAGAGTGAGTGTTGATGAAATCACAACGCTTGCACTTTTAACTCGTACCACCTACTATAATTGGTTTATATATTTGTTTAACCCTTGTCAACTCATTCAAGTAGAGTAAAGAGAGGGGGGAAACTTAACAAGTATGTCAGAGGTATATATAAACATCCTTCTCTGATGGGACAACCTCTTTTTCTCTCAATAAGTCGGGATCCCTCTTCCACCTCACAAAATAAATAAATGCCTATGCACAGTTCTATGAAAATGAAATGAAATGAAAGAAAAAAAAGAGAAAGGCTTCATGTGTAGAGAGGTGAAGTAAGTAACTCTGTCGAGGTACTTTCCAAGCTCACTGAAAGAAGAGAAATGCTAGTGTTCCTGAAGTGACTCTGTCGGGGTACTATTCAAGCCTACTGGCAGCGGAGCAACACCAAACATGAAACTAAAACTCTGACAGTCTATATTACTTGTGCATCAATATACCCCTCATCCCTAATCAAAACAACTCAATTGACATGGCTTGGTATGTGTGCTACCAATAAAGAGAAAGGTAGGGACTACATCTTTAACTCAAGCTAGTGAAGAAGCTATGACAATTAAATAATCAAATAATACTTCTGGAAGAGTTAGACTCGCTTTACATGAGACAAGGTCCATAGAGATAGCTAGAGTTCTACCAGTGTGTTGTCAATGTTGTAGTGGTTGCAACCACCCTCCAAAATTTTGTCAATGCTTCATTTTGGAGCCTCCCTCCTAAATCAAAGTAGCTCATCTAGCACTAACCCAAGTACTTGTTCTTTGATGAAGCATTATCTTTTTCATTATGGCTTGTGTTTTCTTAGTTTCTTTAACATTCCATCGCATTAATGGTCCATGGGTATCTTGAAGTTCGTTCCTATCGTCACTAGAGGCAGCCAAAAATTTGTCACCCTACATACCATGACCATATCATGTGTATTGCCATGCACTAAGCCCCAATAATTGGCTTAGTGCATGGTTGTTAAGAATTGTCATTATTAAATCATGCAATATTTTACTTCATAATAAATACAGACCCAAAATAGCATAATTTGGTTTATCCGATCTCTTTGGGGAATATTAGACCCACATTAGCACTAGAGTTGCGGGAACCTTGTAAGAATTGAACTTCATTTAATAAATTATAGGATAGGAACCAATTACAAATAACATATCTGAAAAAGGATCATATAATTTTTAGAGTGTTAAGATGACATTTTGCAGAGGTAGACAATGCATGGTGCATGATGCTGACAAAGAAAGAAGATGTATTCAATTTTGGAGTAGTTGTTCTCAAGATTATCGACGAAAGAAATAATCAAATTTTGCCTCAACACATGGATTTT
The DNA here is from genome assembly GCA_031772625.1 of Pinus tabuliformis. Lineage (NCBI taxonomy): Eukaryota > Viridiplantae > Streptophyta > Pinopsida > Pinales > Pinaceae > Pinus > Pinus tabuliformis. The sequence continues at coordinate 1,972,589,948 of CM062817.1, read as the reverse complement.
CTCATTGAAACAGTATGGATGATGTGGATCTCATAAAGTTTAAAGTAGAATTTTTCTAAAGTGTCCATAGAATTATGATTCTTGCTACCTATGTTTTGTTGATATTGGTCAATTAACATGGAGACTGTATAAAGAAGAGAGAGCATTAGAAGTTATGGCTCCCAAATTTTAGGGTATTTATTCATGCAAGGAAGCGATTAGAGTGATTCAAATTTGTCTTCTGTGCACTCAAGAGGTTGCAGTGTTGTAACCTTCAATGACCCGTGGATAGTAGCCAATACATCATTGACGACACACTGGTAGAACCACACTATTTTGGCCACACTATCTATTTCTTAATTCAAACTTCGATTATCTTGAAGTATAAACACAAATTTATAGACATCTATGGACACAAGAAATAGATTGGAAAATTGGTCTAATCATTCTTTTAATTACGCAGATTTCCAACCTAAAAAACAATATAGTTTCGCATAATTTTTAATAATATTTAACCGCAAGTGGTTTTACATGACAACCCATCAATTTTTTGCATATTATACATGTTCATAATGAATGTTTTTATTTGACAATTTATACAAAATTTTGTATATTAAACATGTTTACAATGAATCGATAGCTTGAGTGGGCGTGATGGTTAAGAGCATGTGTTTCTTTCTAGGAAGTAATAGGTTCAAAACTGGAGGGGGTAAAGTATGTATGCCTTCATAAATTTAGTAGTCAAATAGTTGCGTGGAAGTGAGTCCCTTGTCCCACAAACAAGAAGGTCTTGTGCACCAATCTAATATCTAGCTTAACAATAGCCTTTAAATTATATCTATATATATATATATATATATATATATATATATATATATATATATATATATAGTTCAGAGCCACATACACTCTACTTATCAATAAACCAATGTCTATTTCTCATTGTTCTCTTTCCTAAGAAGTTTGTTGTGGATGGTATATGGTGTTGTTAGCTAAGACATTGTCATCATGGTAATATAATGATAATAAATGCTCTTAATGTTTTATGTGAGAATATTAATGTCAAGATTGTTTGTGACCCCACCATCAACAACTCCGCTTAAATCAAGCTAAGGATGAATTTCATATTTTATTGTCATGTTCTTCATTTTGCCCATGCACCAAACATTGTTGAAGTGCCACATGGGTTAAGTCATATGGTTTTATCCCGTATTTATTGCGAGGAAAATAGGCTACATGTTGAAGCTATAGAGGTTGACACATGCAAAGCGTTGGAATCAAACGAAGAGAGCATGGAGGAGAACATAAACAATATACAATTATCTATTTTAACATAATATTTCATTTTATATATAAATTAGAAAATAATTATTTTTATTATACAATTTTTTTAATAACTAAAAGTAATATTATAAATGTTATTTACTTTAACGTTTACACAAAAAACTATACAAATTAAATATTAGAGTTTAAATTAATAAAACTATATCGAATATATATCAAAGTTTCAATTAACAAGGCTGTATAGATAGCATTCTCTCTGCTTAGTTTAATAAAATATTTTAATGTCATGATGTGTTGTATGTACTCCAAACAATAATAAAATTGTAAAGTGAGTTATATGAATATTTGTTTAACCTTAATATAATTAAACATTCTTTTGGTAGATAAAAGTTATATATATATATATATATATATATATATATATATGACATTGAAAAGAATGATAACAAGTTAATAATTATTTATTTAATATTGAATGATGACGTTTTTTTTATGAGTACAGATTGATATAATGAGAGTTGTACAAATTGTACACATGTTATTTTTACATAGTTTTTTCAAATTTATATTTTTTAGATTATCTTTTGTAAATTAAAAAATAAAACCCATAAATATTGTCAATTCAATACTTTACATCAATGTTTTCTTTTTTCCCCTAGGAAAAAATCGTAATTTTATTCATAATTGATAAAATTACATTTTGTAGATGCCATAGGCATTAGCAGATGGCTGATCCTGTAATAACAGGCAGCAAAACAAAGAAAAAACACTAAATAGCAAATGAACTATTCCTGTAAGGACAGGATCCAACAGAGTAAAAGAAAAAGAAAATAATAATATGTTCCAGCAAGCCTATACTTTTCTTCCCTTCTTCTTCTCCACCCGACGCCATCCTCCCGAGTCAGCTGTGGGTGTAATAGTAGCTAGCTGGTTTTCCATTGTGATCATTTGTTGTTCTTTGTCTGATTCTGAGCCCTCCGAGCCATGGGTTCTCTTTATGCCACTTACTTCCATTTGTAACTCCTGATGCAGATCTGTAATGATCAGCCCCGTATGAGTAGAAGGGGTATTCGCTTCCTGAGTTTGTTTCTGTCCCATTTGAGAGTCTGGTTCCATCTGGTTCTCTGTGGGTTCCTCCTTTATGTCCTCTTCTTCCAATGGCTCTGTGTGTTGCCAGCCTTTGGGCTTTTTTTGTTGTTTCTTAGTTTTCCTAGGGTCCTTTCGGGCTGATGGGCAATCATATTGAAGGTGCCCTGTCTGCATACAGTTCCTGCATCGGAATGTTGTGTTTTCGTAGTCAAGCTGCTGTATCCATTGAGTATTATTGAAGTTTAGCGTGATGTGGTCAGGTAGCCCCTGACTCAAATCCACTTCTACACATATTCTGGCGAATGTAAAGATTCCCCTGATTGCTCTGTCTTCATCCGTTTTTAGGAATTTCCCTAGAGAATTCCCAATGGCGATTAACACTTTTTGATGCCAGAAGTGTAGTGGGAGCCCATGTAGCCTCACCCATACAGGCATTGTTGAGACTATCATTGTAGTAGCATCAAAATCCGAGAACCAGGGGGTGGTGAAGAGGCCAGCACTGCCCCAGAACCAAGGCCCCTGTTTGATAATGCTGTCTCTTTCCTGTTCTGTATCAAATCTAACTATGAAAAACCCTTTAGGGCAGAGATAAATTTCACAGTTAGGTGTCCATGTTGAGTAGATCCATTGATGCAGGGCATCTGATTTTGGCCAGAAGCCATTGAATCTACATATAACTGCAGTATTAGATAAATCAGTGTATAGGCTATTTACCTCCGGCATAGATACTTGTAGAGTTGGTGATTCTGGCTTTTGTTCAACGATGTAGGGTCCTGGCAATTCTGATGGTGGTGCTGCTTTATTTTTCATTTTTTCTCCCTTTCCTTTTACTGCATCCCGAAAGGAACCTGTATTTTTAGAGCTGGTTCCAGAGCTTCCGCCACGCAGTCGGAGAGTTAGATTAATGGTTGAATCATTGGCTATGCCATAGTGCTGGAGGGTTTTGTTGTCCTGCATACTGAACCCTGAGTATATGAGGTTTTGTAGTCGTGCTGGGGTTCCATGGCGACCCTGTATTTCCTTTTTTAACTCATGGATGCTTGTTGCCTTTCTGAGCCGCATGCAGTAGTGTTTTCCCTCAATCAATTTGATGAAGATCTGAATCAGATCTGCATCTGTATGGATTAGATCGGTGCTGTGGAGCCTTTGCTGAGCCAGATCTGTAACCCTGCAAAGTGGATCGCTCTTATGGAACCCTATCTTTACAGGATCTGGCCGATTGGGAGGCGTGTCGATCTGTGCGGCGTTTGTTGGAGCGGCCGTTCCCAACCTGGGCGTTTCCTCTTTGTCTTGAAGCATGACTGAAACTAGATAGGTTTGCAGATCTGATCGGAGGCGAGTTGAAACCCCTACGCCATATCGAAGTTTGATTGGTTCTGGCGATACCTGGGAGAATAAAACTTGGGACAGTGGATGCGTCTGAGACCTGTAAGAAGGTCGATCTGCCGTCAGGAGCCGATCTGCCATGAAGAATTTGTTTTTTGGCCCGCCGCGAAGCCGACTCCATCTCTGCGCAATTGTTTTCGGCAGCCCTTCATTCGATTTCCTTTGCAGGCTAGCTGCTGTCGCGCCCCCAGCCTCTTCCTTCACCGCGGCTGTGTCGCTCAGATCTCCAGAAACCCTCGCCATCGTTTCAGCTTCAGTCTTCCGTCGGTTCTTTGTTCGTGATTCTACTTTACATCAATGTTAAAATGGATTTTTTGAATTTAATTACAAACCATGTGTTTATGGTACATAGTAATTAATATATAATGTTATTTTTCAAATTATTTATATTTATTGTACATAGAAATTAGTGATATAGTACATAGTAATTAATAATAGAGTACACAAAACTCAATTCTTGCCATCATTACACAATAAGACGGGAGACATTTCAGCCAATCATATTTGAAAGAAATAGAAATAAATTTTATTTAAAAATAATAAATTTAATTTCATAATGTTAAACTTTGGATAGATTTTAAATTTTTTTAGTCAAAGAAAACTAATAGAAAGTAAATGAAAAATTGCCAAGCAGCACTTATAATAAAACTAAATTACAATTTTTATTTTTATTTTTTGTTATTATTTTTTTTAAATTAAAAATATTCTCTTATTTTCTAAAAAAGATTATTATTTTTAATACTCATAATAATTATCAAATTTGAAATACTTAGTTAATAATTCATAATTAATAATAATTAGTTATTAATTATTATTTATAAAAATGTTATTTATTATTTTTATTATTTATTGATACAACTTGAGCGGGCCTAATGGTTAAGAGCAAGTGTTTCCTCCTAAGAGGTCACAGGTTCAAAACCAGAAGCGATAAATTATGTATGTCTTCGCAGACTTAGCAGTCAAATCACTACGTGAATGTGAGTCCCTTGTCCTACAAACAAGGGGGTCTCATACACCAATTTGATGTTTGGCTTGGTCGTGACCTTAAAATTGGATAAGAATAATAATAATAATAATAATTTTTATTACTTATAAAAATTATTAACTATAAAACTAATAATTATGAAAACGATAAAAATAATTATTATTATAAAAATATTTTATTTTATTATTTTAATATTATAATTATTATATAAAATTATTATTTTATAATAATTATTTAATTGAATAACAACAATAATAATGATAATAATAATACTCCCGATGGGGGTGGATATACGATGGGTAGACGGGCTTTGGGTATTCTCCTTAAGGCATGCGACGATCATGCTCCTCATTATGAAGGGATTAATGGGATGTGATGATAGGTGTCTGAACTCTCCAGAAGAGGCGGTAGATGTTATAATGGGTTACATTCATTGTGGTATGGTTGATGATAATTGGGCAATGAGTAGTGGGTGCAAGGTGGTGAGATTGAACGTGGGTGGCCATGCATGCTCACCCTGGAAGCTAAATAGTTGGCGATGCACAATGACAAACCATTATGCAGTGGTTTGTTTCAGGGATGGCTCTTAGGCAGACATTTGGGGCCTCAGAGCGCACTTAATTTGTGTCTTAGACCTCCTTCGCAGGTTTGGAACTGCGAGTGAAAGCTCTACCTTCTATAAGTGGTGCAAAGACCTCTCTAGACTAGCTCCTTGTGACATACAGGGAACCCTTTCTCTTTAGTTGCAGTCTTCCTATGCTGATTTTGCTTTGGTGGTGTTAGGATTATGGTTACATGTGAGTAATATTTCAGGCTCTTGGAATTGGGCTTGCAAAAGTGATTTTTCGTGGGTTATGAATGTGGTAGAATGTCCCAGTGGTCTTTTGATTATGCGGTGGAGGTGGTGTGTCTTGTGGCTCGTGGGTGGAGAATTCTCTATGCCTTGGGGGTCTGTTTCCTTTCTATTATTTGCAAGTCTTAGGAATCTTCAGTCCTACCCTCCCTTAGACCTGACTATAAGTGTATTCTATCTCAGTACTACGACCATTATACATCAGTTCCAGTTGGGTAGCTATGTTTTCTGTGTAACGACTTGGTGGGTTGGGTGGTTGAGTACTTCACAGTTTGCAATATTCTTCATTGGTGGTGAAAGTCGTTGGGATCGGAAAAGCTTATAGCTGCCCCTGAGTGGTGTGGGTTCTATCACACCATAGAATGTGTTTCCCCTCCTCTATGTTTGGTCTTGGCTTTATTGTTTGGGCTCTAGTGGGAAGCGTCTTTCTGGAAATCATTGCCCCTTTCGAGTATCGGGTTTTGGAAATTGGTAGGAATATAGCTATCCCTCGACGGAGAAGTTGACCTCGTAGAGGTGGAGATCAACAAGGCCTAATAGTGCACCGGGCCATCAGTCATAATTGTTCAAATGTAGAGTCGACAAGCGTGGAGTGCGAGGGGGAGTAGCGCATGACCAGGGTTAGAATGGTCAATAGAGATTAATGATGGTCAACCATTATCAACCATGGTATATCAAGCTGATCCAATTTCAACCATGGTCAACCATGGGTTTTTTAGCTTTTCATCTAAATAGTTTTTTCAATTTGAAATGGTATGGCGAAACATCCTCAGTTCAATGAATAATTATTTGAGTTACAAATAATTCCTAATAGCCTTCAATAAAATAGATTAAGACAATTAACAATATTTATATGGACGTGCACACTACATTGTTTTGAAAATCCTTTCAATTCTTGATGAAAATGTAACGTAGGAACGACAACTAAATCATCATAGCCACTAAAGATTTGTAGACAACGAAAGAGTATTTTCATGGAATGTGTGAACCATAAATCGGTCAACAAAGCCACTAAAGATCCTTAGACAAAAAAAGAGGATTTTCATGGAGTTTAATTCGAATAATTATACTCATGACCGCGATAGTTTAAATTTCACATTAAAAAATTTCCATGTCAATTTTAATGACAAAAATTTAATTGTTTAATCTAATTTAGGGTTTATGATCTCAGGATTTATAACAAAAATCTTAGGGATTATTATATTATGTTTTATAATGTTAGGGTTTTGTATGAGGGTTTAATGTAGAGACATTAAACCTTAATGCATAATATCCATTGGGTATATAATATCTTAATGCAACAAATGTTATCTCAATGTGACAATTAATCATTGTCATAATGTTACATTGCATTGCTATTTATTCAATGTCGCATTGCCACATTGAGAAATTGGGTTTTAATATTATGGTTTTTAATATTGGTTTTATATTATTACAAAAATGTGTCCAATGTCTCATTGCAACAACATTGTCTCAATGTGAAAATCAATCATTGTTGCAGTGTTACATTATATTGCAATTTAATGAACATCAAAATGCGACACACAAAACTTAGGGTTCAATATTAGGGTTTCTAAATATTGGGTTTATAATATTAGGGTTTGATATTGGGTTTATAATTTATAATAATGTAGTTTAATACTAGAGTTTACTAATATTAATCTTGGGGTTCAGTTTTTCATTAGGGGAATTTTGAGGTCTAAAATAGGCCTCTTAAGGAAATTATAAATAATAGGGAAATAATAAAATAAGATTAAGATTACAACATCAAATTTTACCGGAAAAAAAAAAAAATTGCTTTTTCAACTCGTATTTTCAACTTATATCCCTATGGGTTTACTCAAATTTTGAGCAGAAAACCTTGTTGGATGCAAATTTTGATTCCTCATCCAAGGAGTATTAGATACAGATCAAGGAGCTCAAGAACAAGCTGAGTGACATTGGTGAAGTTATGTCAGTTACATATTTGGTCACGATTACCATGAATGGTATGACTGATGAGTATCAGATGTTCATCATTGGCTTGAATACAAGAGAAAAAGCCCCCGTGTTTGAAGAATTGATAGGGATCCTCATGCAAGAGGAGGAAAGGCGGCTGACTCATAAACCTCAGAGTTCATATCTAGCCTTAATGGAAAAGAAGAAGCCCTTCAAAGGAAAGTTAAATGCAACACAGAAGAGTAGTGCAACCCCACAAAGAAAGATGCCCCCACCTCAAGGTACGTCTTTCAATAAAGATGACTCTGCGACAAAATGTTTTTATTGTGGTAAAACCGGCCATATGTTGATCTAGATTGTCATTGATGTCAATATGGCAATATTCTAGGATACTAAATGATGATAGGAAGCCAAGGAGAAGCAAAGTAGATCCATGAAGAAACAGGAGCAAGAAGCCAAGGAGCAAGGCCATCAAGAAAGCCAAGCCATGAGTAAGAGTCTGTTAATGGAGGAGTTAACAAAGGAGGCATATCAGAGCTATCGCTTATGCTTAAGAGTATTGCAGAGTATCATAGAAGTTAACACATCAGAGGAGTATTATAGAATATCAGAGCAAGAGAGGCATATCGAAAAAGATATCAGAAGCCATCAAGGTATGAAGGTATCAGAGAAGTTCATTGAAAGACATTGCAAAGCCAAAGGAAGGCCTATTGGAGCAAGAGGAACCATATCGGGAATATCACATGTATTATATTCCCAAGAAGTCCTGCAAAGAGGAAGAAGTCATCAAAAGAGAAGGAACAAAGAGGAACACACATCAGGAGGAGAAGCCAGTGGAAGAGCAATTAACAGAGGAACCATATCATGAGATATCGGAGGAATATCAGAGAAGAGCTATTGGAGCAGTGTATCGGAAGCCATAGGAGCAACAAGCCAAGAGAAAATAAGAGCAGTTAAGAGCGGAGAAGTATATATAATATCGACAGAAATCAAGAAGACGGATGAAGATTGAATGCACGTGGTTATATTCCAAAAGGCGGGTTTGTAATAGTGGCAGTGGTTTTCGGGTAGACGCTAGGTGGTAAGTGGTATTTAAAGGAGAGCGCCCGATTCCATTAACCGAGCGACATGTAGCACGAGGGTGGAGAGAGAAAACCACTTTATCGGGCGGGTATTCTCCGTGCTATTTGTCCATCCGAAATCTCTGGTAGTCATTGGATCTAGCGCAAGTTAATCTATGGTGGAGAATGAGCCTAATAAAGGTAAGCATCGATAAACGCACCAAGGCTATGGAAAAATGGAAAAATGCAAGTTCTCATGTGTTTGTGTATATTCCCATTATACGAGGGTTATAATAGAATTAAAGGGGATAAATGGTTATGGGTTAAGTTTGCACTAACCAAAGTTAAGAACGGAGGAGTTTATATATATTATATAGATGCAATACAATACACGGGCCCGAGGATTCCATTGCAATACACTTTAAAGTTACACCGCATCCGCCATATCTCAAGCCTCTTTAAAGCCTTGCCACATTAAAATTCCGATTCCGATACGTATGCAGACCCACTGCTACGTTATAAACCGCCCTAATGTAATATTTCATCCGCTGTGTTGCTAGTCTCTAAGGGATGTTAAATCCACCGATTGTGATGGATCTATGGACCCGACGGAGTTATTAAAAACAATTTATAATCATATTGCATCCAGTAGGGGAAATCAGTAGTCGGCCATCAACGATGTTATAGACATGACTTATAAAATACATCCTGAAATTTGCAATTGCAGTTGTGATTGTGACATGGGATGTGCAACCTCCCTGTTGGTACAGTCTCTCCAATGAAATCCTCTGTAAATAATGAAGTCTAATGTAAGAATATTATTAAAGGAAAAAGGACCTCTCTGATATTTTTTAATAAGCAACAATTATTTGTATTTCAGCCTCTCTTCCTCGAGAACATGTCCTGTGAGTATTGGAACACTTGAATAGACAGAAGAAGCCATGGAACGGGAAGTCGAAGTGTCAAGCGAGCATAGATGGTCGAGCGAGCGTAGAGGAAGCTAAAGTGACTGAAGGAGGGAAGCCAGAAGGTTGAGCGAGCATTGAGGAAGCCGAAGCCCAAGCGAGCGAAAGAGAAGCCAAAGGTCAAGCGTATCAAGATAAGAAAAAAGAGAATTGTCTTTTTGCAGTTGTTGTTGTAAAACTAGACGAAAGGAAGAAGCGGTAGGTCCAGCAGGACAGGAGGAAGCCGAAGGTCCAATAGGATAGGAGAAAGCCTAAGGTCTAGTAGGATAGGAGGAAGCTAAAGGACGAGCAACTCTATTGATTGGATTCACTTTTGGAAAGCTCAGACCAGTGCTGGGTTAATCATGTACATAATGCATACTGAAGAACAATTCTATGATATAATAAATAAAGTTTCATTTGATATCGCTTGAATGGAACAGTAGCCAGCACCAGTTTTGAAGCATATGTGAATGTATTTCTGGGAAGTAAGAGATTGAAATAGCAATAACAGTGTGCAGTAGTCATGTTGGAAGCATTCACCATGATAGTGGGAACAGAGGCTTGAAACAAAGAGTTGGTTCTTGTGCAGAGCTTAGTGCAGCTAATAGTAGACTCACTAAAGTTGTGCGGAGACATTATCAGAGATCATGATGGCTATTTGATATCATCATGAGATAACTTTTGCAGACTCTGTGTGGACAGTATGAAGAGTTGTAAAGACTTCTTCATATGAACACTGGTTGCCATTGATGCTATAGCATGGAGACTACAATGAAGCTGTAAATAGACAGAATTCAATAAAGAAGAGTTTTGGGAGCATATCATTACTATCAAACATGCCTTGACAGTAGAGGGTTGGACCCCTTACGGTTGGTGCCTCAAAAGTTGGAAGAATTGGTGTCCTTGGAGTTGGTGCTCCTATATCCAAGGTTGGTGCCTTGACAGTAGAGGGTTGGAGCCCTTGAGGTTGGTGCCTCAGAACTGAAAGGATTGGTGTCCTAAGAGTTGGTGCTCCTAAGTCCAAGGTTGTTGCCTTGACAAAACAGAGTTGGTGCTCTAGAGGTTGTAGCCTCACAAAAGTCCAAGTTGGTGCTTGGCAATAGATTGGAACCATATATATATTGTATCTATTTTATTGCAAAGATTATATTAATAAAATCATTTATTCTTGATGTTCATCTTGTGTTCTAAATATAAATGTTTTGATTGGAAAAAATAACGATTGAAAAGAAATACTGATTCACCCCCCCCCCCAGTATTTCCAACACCATATAGCCAGATATTGCATGAATAAAAAGTATGATGAAGGCCAGAAGAGACATAAAAAACATGCAGGTAATTTTTCTTATGAGGAACAGAGTCAGAACCTCAGACTGTTCATATCTGAATCTGTATTTTCGACTAAGGATGATGAAGCAGATACCTGGTTTGTGGACTCAGGTGCATCCATCCACATGGCAAGGAATAGACAGTGGTTTGAAGACTTCAAAGAGACCAGCAGTGGAGCAAACATCTATCTTGGTGATGATAGAGGGTAACAAATAAAAGGTTATGGTTATATTCCTGTTGTTTTGCCTAATGGAAATATTAGACATATTCATAATGTAATGTATGTACCCAGGATAAAAAAGAATCTGATCTCTATCTCTACAATAACTTATCAAAATCTCAAGGTAGAATTATATAAATCATATTGCATTATTAAAGACCTGTTGGATCGTATGAAGCCTATTGCATCAGGTATTCGTGTGGGAGGATTGTACAAGCTAAATGTTAAAAGCTCACCACATGAGGCATTGACATCATCTGCCATGACTGCAGTGGACTTATGGCATCAGAGGTACGGCCATATTAACTTCAATGATTTGCTGCTATTACAGAAAAGAGGTATGGTCGAAGGTCTTCCTGTTTTAAAGCCTATCCATATTGATTGTGATGCATGTGCACTTGGAAATATGCACAAAGATGAATTTCATGTGAATGTTGATAAAAGGAGGAGAGATATACTTGAGCCAGTACACACAGATTTATGCGGGCCTATGTAGACAAGGTCATTAGATGGTGCATACTATTTTTTACTATTTATTGATGATTGTACTAGATTTACTTGGGTGTATTTCCTCAGGAAGATGAACCACACTTTTGAATACTTCAAGGATTTCATAAGTATGGTTGAAAAATAGACAAGTAAATGCATCAGGATTCTCCGCTCGGATCAAGGGGGAGAGTACAAGAAAGCTTGTGTTCTCAAATACTGCAAAGATCATGGGATACAAAAACAATTTACAGTACCCCACACTCCTCAACAGAACGAGGTTGCAGAGAGGAAGAAAAGAACCCTTGTGGAGTGTGCTCGCAGTGTTAAAAGTTAAGAATCTTTCTAATGGGTTTTCGGCTGAAGCAATTAATACTGCAGTATATCTAAAGAATAGGAGTCCAACAAGAAGTTTAGATTTCAAAACTCCTTTTGAAGCTTTATTAGGCTATAAGCCTACAATTAAGCATTTGAGAGTTTTTGGTAGTAAAGCCTTTACTCATGTCCCAAAGGAAGATAGAAAGGAACTAGATTCAAAGGCCATCAAATGTATTTTTGTTGGGTATTCTACAAAATTCAAGGCTTACAAACTGTTTAATCCCTCTACTCATAAATTTTTTGCAAGAAGAGATGTAGTGTTTCATGAGCAGGTTAATGATGGAAGCCATCAGAGTGCTAATGAATAATGGCACATTCCCTTGTTGGTGGAAGAAGGGAGTGATGAATCAGGTGACAACAATGAGCAGCAGAAGCAACAAAAAGGGAAAGAAGATGATGTAGCTGTCAAGCCAAGTCCACAAAAGGATGATCAGACAAGGTTTGAAGCTACCCCACCACTCAAGAGATCAGGTAGGAATGTTTAGTTGCCAGCAAGATATAGGGAAAATTCTCTTATAACTAGTATGATGAATGTTGTTGAACCCTCTAGTTATAAAGAATCCAGTCAATATAGTGAATGGAGGGCTGTTATGGAAGAGGAATATGAGTCAATCCTCGAAAACAAAACTTGGGATATAGTAAAACTATCTGAAGGAAAACAACCCATAGGATGCAAATGGATGTATAAGCCTAAATTTAAAGTAGATGGGAGCATAGATAAATATAAAGCTAGGTTGGTTGCAAAGGGGTATTCGCAACAAGAAGGCATAGATTATGATGAAACATTTTCCCCTGTAGCTAAACTAAACACAATCAAAATGATAATTTCTTTAGCTACCAAACATCATTGGATGATTCACCAGCTAGATGTTAAATCCCTTTTTTCAATGGAGACTTAAAAGAAGAAGTCTACTTAGTGCAACCTAAGGGGTTTGTCAAAAAGGGTGAAGAGCATTTAGTTTGCAGGTTGAAGAAAGTGTTGTATGGACTAAAACAGGCACCCAAGTCATGGTATGAAAAAATTGATTCATTTTTCCTGCAGCATGGTTATAAAAGAAGCAAAAATGACCCTAATCTTTATACCGTGTTTGATAAAGAGGGAAGGATTGTTTTGATTTCTTTATATGTATATGATCTAATCATTACAGGCAATGTTGATAATCTCATTAAAGAAATCAAGGAGCAGTTGTCACAAGTCTTTGAGATGAAAGACCTTGGAGAGCTACATTATTATTTGGGTTTGGAAGTCTGGAGGGATTCTAGATAAACTTTTATGTAAAGAGTAAGTATGCTAGGAGCTTACTTTAAAAGTTCAGAATGGATCAATGCACAGTTGCAACAGTACCTTTACAGTAGAATACAAAACTTCAGAATGATGATGGATCTAAGGAGGCATATGCAACTTTCTATAGACAACTGGTTGGGAGTCTAATCTACTTGACTACAACTAGGCTAGATTTGGCTTATGCAGTTAGTGCATTGAGCCAATTTATGTCAAAGCCCCTTGAGAGCCATTGGGTTGCAGCAAAAGGTGTTTTAAGGTATCTCCATGGAACCTTAGATTTTGGTATTGTTTATACTGATTCATGTGATGTTAAATTTATAGGTTTTTCAGACTCTGATTGGGCTAGAAATGTAGATGACAGACGATCCATAATAGGCTATGCATTTAGCATTGGATCTGGGGTCATTACATGGAGCAGCAAAAAGCAAAACATAATATCCTTGCCTTCTATGGAAGATTAATATCAAGCTAGGTGCGTAGCAACATGTGAAGCAGTTTGGTTGAGGAGACTTCTCCTTGATGTTGTAGAAGAACAGAAGGTTGCAACAGTGATCAAATGCGACAACCCGAGCTCCATCAAACTTGCAAATAATACAGTATTTCATAAGAACACAAAGCATATCGATACACAGTTTCAGGGAGAAAGTCCAGTGAAATATTGAGTATTGTAATAGTTGGGACAATGTTGTTGATATTTTTACCAAACCTCTTGGTAGAATCAAGTTTGAATTGTTTAGGGAAGTGTTAGGCATATGTGTGAATCCATTTCTCCATTAAGGGGGAGTGTTGAAATTAACGATGAAATTTATTAATGGAGTGACGGCTCAACCGAACCTTAGATTAGGAATTTGTTCCTAATTTCTAGGATGTTGTTTCAACTTCCCTAATTGTGTGTAAATTATATATTTCTCATGTCATGATTGTAAGGGGAGAGTGAGTTATGCAAAGGCAGTCTCCAAGTGGTGTTCCACAGCTGAGAGTTGTGGAGATTTAATTCAATAAATTTGATTCTTCTGTTTTTAACAATTCTCCTATGCACTGGACGAACCCATAAACAGTGGTATTGTTGTCTTGACCCTTAACACTAGTATTGAATCAGCTCATAGAAGCGTTCCTGGACAATGATTCCAAAACCTGGATTACATTATGCTAGAAACTGTTATCATTTCTATATTCTCTATTCCCACAAACATCCCAAACCCAATTGGATATATCAGTTTTCTGAACTAGTGAGAGGTGCAGGTTGCGCGTCCATACAATGACGATAAGTAACACGCAGCAAATTAATGTTTTCAGCTTCACAATATTTTATAATTTGATGAGTGGAAGTGCTCGTATAATCTGAAGTAGTTTTCCAGAATTGAGTTATAGCACTAAACTTATTAATTTTGTAAAGCTGGTCAATTTTACAGGATCGTCTAACTCGTGGAATGCATTATCAATGTTCTATTAGGGTAATATTATTCGTTTTTCGATCGCTATAGTATCGGCATTGCTGCATGATTTGTTGACACAATTGGCGCTGCTTGCAGTAGAGGAAAGGAGGAACACTTGCAATGGAACCCTTCTACACTAACATAGAAAAGACCACGTTCTCGCGTTATTAATATGAAAGGGATGAACCAAACTCCTTCAAGGTCATACTTTTCTCCATAAAGACCCTTTTTTTGCATTGAAAGATTAAAGAAGCCAAACAAATTCAAGACCCCACTTTCATAAACTTAACAAACACATGCAAATAGCTGCAAAGAAATATCCCCAAGATTATGGGATCAAAAATCCCCAGGGGGAAATTTATTAAATTATACTATCTCGTGTGTTACATTTAGAGTACAATGGTTTTATATAATTATTGGTGATTATAATGATTTAGTTCAACTAACTATGTAACCATTTTTTCAATCAAATGTTTATCTATTATTTCTCCCATTTCATGTATCATAAGTGGGAGTTACTCTAATATACTACCCCGTAACTCATATTGGTGATCTTAATATGCATTATTCAACTCTTTTGAACTTCTTTCTATTTTATTTTCATTTTCAATGCTTTTTGTCTTCATCTTAAGTATTATGTGATACTTAGTCTTTTATATTTTTCATTCTTGATCTTCTTCACTTTTTATCTTGTTCATTCAAAAACTTAAATTATTTTCCTCCCCCTACATTAAGATCAATCATCATTTTTTATTTCCTTTGGATGACCTATAACCCTTACACCTATGAGTTTTTATAATGGCTTACCCTTGACCATCCCATTCCTCAATACTTCAAGTGGTTTCTACTTACCACAAAGACCAATGGTTTGCACAATTAACCTTCCTTTACAAAGTAGTGTTTACAAAGAGATTTTTAAAGTACCTAAAAAAATTTCAACAAAACAAATTTTAATGATATACATGCTTTGTGAGCATTACATCATCATTGATTTAAGTACATGCAATTCAAATTTCCATCCAAGCCAATCTAGCCCATAAGAAAAAAAAAAAAAAAAAAAATATATAATATATATATATATATATATATATATATATATATATATATATAGATATATCATTTCATTTCCATTATCTAAAAACTTTGTGAACCATAAAACATTTTAGGGATTCCTTTTTATGGATTTACTACATTTACATCTACATGGTATTGTTATTCATACCTTGTTTCTTGTCTTTCTTCTTCATACCTACATGTTCACATATTTCTTTCTTCTCTTTGTTTTCATCATCCATTCTCCCATGATGCTGCATCATTTTATGTATCGTCTTTTTTCATCTTGCCATTATATTGGGCACTACATAGTTCTCTCTCTCATCATCTTCTTTCATCATTCTCTTTGTTGTGTATTATTCTTTCTGTGATCATCTTCTTCTATCACAAATTCATCTACTTTTTCCTTTTGGTACTTTCCTTCTTCCTTGTGAACAACTAATCATTAATGTCCATATAAAAAAAATATGTCTACCAAGATACATGAGTATCATCCATTATACTTGCTATTTTTCTAGAAATCCTTTTCACCCACATGATTCATCAATATATTAAATTCTCTCTTCATTATAACTTGGTCCCAACCTTCTAAGATTAATCTATCTCACTTCCCCCTTTCATCGAAGACTCAATTTCTACGATTTCACGTCAAGCTAGCATATGAGTACAACTTACACCCTCATATCTACCCTAGTGATTAATTCAACAACTTGATGTCATATCCTCTCTATGCATAAGATGATACATGGTACATAATTACTACATGTGCGGCCTAACATAATAAGGATTACAAAAGACCAAGGGAAAATAACTTTCCTATGCCTAGTCGTTTACAGGATCAAAACTCCCTAGTGATTAATTCCATAACTTGATTTCATATCCCCTCTATGAATAAGATGCTAAATGATACATAATTACTACATGTTTAGCCTAACTTAATAGGGCTTACGAGAGACCAAGGGAAAAGAACTTGTCTATGCCTAGCCTTTTATAGGATCAAAACTTTCTAGGGTGTCACGTACAACTAAACATACACCCATGATAACATATACACATCACCTCATTTCAAATGATACAGTGAACATGCAAAATGCCTCATATTAATTGAAACAAACCTCATTTAACTTGAGCATGCAAAATGCTTCATGTTAATTAAACAAACTTCATTTAATGTTTTTTAACTCCAAGTAAAACCATAAAACTATTCACTCTATGTGATAGAAACCATGAAACAAAACTAAGTAAAACATAAAACTGTTCACTCTATAAGGTAGCAACCATGAAACAAAACTAATGATCACTATTCCAACACCTTTTTTTCAACTTCATTTGTAATAATTATTATACAAACCTTGCGCATCTCAAATCTGCACTTAACTTTATTTTTTCTCTCAACACATTTAATAAATTATTTTTCAATATATATTATTTTAATAAACCTATTCAATAAACCCAAACTTTGCCCAGATATGTCCAAACATACCAGGGTTACATTTCCAAAAAGGGCCATGTTCCATTATTTAACACATTAAGAATAAAAAAACACATCGCTATTAAAAAAAAAAAAATGGATAGAATTAAATGATTTCTTGGCCAACCTATTGTTGGTGGCCTCCACTATCTCAACCATTTCAATTATACCCTCATTTAATTTTTGTGGTTTACTCCTCTCCTCTAAACCAAGATACCATCACTTTAATTAATTGATGTTATAGACATTTTTGGGCACTGCAACCCCAATCATATATGTCCATAAACCAAGGGCTCCTGAGTCCCTAAAAGTGTTGTTTCATGCCCTAAAGGAACAAGGTCAGTTGATTACATCATCTCCCAGAAGTTCTCCACAGGAAATTGCTCAGAACTGGTCAAAATTAGACCATACAGGTTGCTCAGTGCTAAGGGTGCGATGCATCTCACCTGCTCAGTGTAAAGGGTGTGATGCATACTGAAAATCCCTTTTGTAGGGTGCGATGGGCGAGAGTGGACAAATGGCAGAGACAGTTTGTGAGGTGGATGATCATAGAATCTTCCAGAAACTTCTCCTGTGACACTTGCCTCTCTGAATTCGACCAGGGATGAGTAAGAGATAATCAATCTCCAAGTGGAACCAAGAACTATCAAAGAGAAGACACTAATCAAAATCCCAGAAGCTGACTCACCTCCCTGCAATCATCTATATATGGATTGCTCATCCCAGAGATCAGAGGCTAGAATTTTGTATCTTGTAAGGAAGTGTTGTTGGTTTCCTGGTGGAATATCATAGTGTTTGGTGATCTAAGCTTTTCATGAGGTGAAGAAGGGCTTTCATGCTGGGAGGATGACACTGGGTCAGAACAATGGGTTGTAATCCTCTCTTCTAATCTTCATATCAATAAAGCTATTCAAGTTTTCCTCCACATTCTTGTATGTCTGATAGTATATGTATTTTTGTGGTCAATATATATCTGGTCCTATATTGTTTATGATTGTAGATCTCTGCACTTTGAAGGTATTATGCTGCTTTGACTTTACAGGTACTCTTTGAAACGGAGTGGTCAAGGGAGAAGCGGCAAAGACCGATCGGTGAGGAGAAGGAACAAGCAAAGAACCGAGAGAAGGATTGAGGTTGGTGTTCTTTGATCTTCTCCTATCTACTTCTCATAAAGGAAAACGAAAGTAACTTTAATCTGTTTGTTTCTAAGATAGCTACCCGTCTTAGTGGGACTAGCAGCTCTCCATAGACACTAGATTTCCCGATAACAAAATGGCGACTCCAATGGGGAGCGAATAGCTTGTTTGCTTTATAAACTTACAGATGGAGCCTGAAGTTAAGCCAGCTAGCCTTCGAACTGCATTTGCTATGCAAGTGCAAAGTAGATCAATGTTGCTTCAGTCTATCTCCAAGTTTTGTTTATAAACTGAACAATCGATTTGCAATCATTATAATTGCCCTGGTGGTGGCTCTAGTAACCTCTTTATATCAGCCCCTGTGATTTCTATTTACTGATTACTATTAGCTCGGCCTAAATCCTTGAACTAAGCTGCAAACTGTGACCAAGAACCAAGTTGAAGTCTCCTCCCTGGACCATCGCACTTTCTCCTCTTGGGAATCTGGATGCATAGCACCTCTCATGTGCAGTAGGTGCGCTGCATCGCACTTTCCCTATGTTGCAGGTGCGCTGATCAGATAAGACCTCTTCTGCTCTCAGATTTTGGTTTTGTGTTCACTCTCTTCAGCCTTATTCAGGAGTTTTGCTGTCTGTGATCAGTATACCACTGTGGAAACTCCCTTCCTTTGCATGATTCCGCCTCCATAGTACAAATAATTGTGAATTTTTTTATGTATTGTACGCCATTTAAAGTTCTCTTTTACAAAAAGTAACATAATCAAACTGTCATATTTTGATTTGGAAGTGCCACAAGTGTTGTTTTCAGTCAAAGAAAAGAATTCTATTGTTTTGGATGTTCGATTATACAGTTACTCTTGTATTTGATTTGAATTGGTAGTTTTTCAAGTGTCGAAAGCAGTTTTCAATTCAAAATAGAAAAATGTCGTCATTATCTTCCTTTCGTTTTTTTAAGAGAAAATTGTTAGTACTGTCACTTTGAAAAGATAATTTAGATTTGTACTTAGCATTCTTGTTGTTGTTCACACATTAAGAATGCTAAAAACAAATACATGCATGTGCATTTGCATTTAGACTGCTTGTCGGTTTGATTTAGGACAGTGAATCTAGTGTGTGCTCTCTGCTCTATGTTGAAAGAATATCATCTCTCTTTCTTTAGTAGCTAGGATTTTCTGCAAAAAGAAGATTAAACGATTGTTTATCATCTTAGATTGCATTTTAGGAATTGTATATCTACATCACGCGGTGAACCTAAAAGGAAAATTTCGTAAGAAAGATCAACTGTAAAATAAATTCAATGAACATAAAAATGCTTTGGAACCTAACACACAACATCTAGAAGTCTAGGCTAGAGACGTATTCCGGCGTCGTAAAGCCTAGTAACTATCACTTTCTTTGTTGGTTGGGTGATTCCTCCTCTTTGAGACGACAAGTGCCAGTACGGACTTGTGCTCCCACGTACCGTCGAGTATATATTGGGAGACCACAATAGGCTATATCCTTTATCCATAGGAAGCCGTGTCTGCCGCCCTATCGATCGCAATGCACTGAACACAGCATTCGGGAAGATTGACTGCCGTAGCGTAAAAAGTATTTTGCAGTTTTGCGATTGGTTTGGTAATCCCTCTATCTAGATTTCCAGAGTAGTCTCTTTCGTTCCTTTTCAGACTCCTTAAAGGAAAAGGTCCATTTGAGCACTTGTCACTTCAGGCTCATTAAAAATTGAAGGCGACTAGAGTCATCTTTTGTTTTTTCTCGACTCTTAAAAATTGAAAAAACTAGTTGTTTCAAAGCGTCTAAAATTCATTTAATTCGGAATAATTTTTCCCCTTTTATTTTTAGTTGATTGAGTAATCCACAATCGTGGAGGAAAGTCAATTGAAACCCCGTCATTCACAAAGGCTTATGAGTCAACCGTCTTTGTCTCCAGAAACAAAACTATTCTGAACAAAGCGAACTCGTTTAACCGGATCAAAGTCCCCTAGTTTGGTTGGAACAAGTGTTCCGACACCTTCAGAGACTCCGGTTACTCCAAACATTTCTGGTATCCCTGCCTCTATAGAAGAAGTTCCGCAGCCACTAGAGGATAGTAGAATTGATCCTTGTGTGAAGGTAAACACTTCTATTCCTGAACCGGCTCAACCCACAGTGGATTTGGAAGGTGTTATTATCCAAACAATTGTCGCTGCAGAATCTATACCTCCTTCGGCACCAGAAATATTTTACGGACCTGACGGTGTACCTCTTCCACCTGGATTGATTGCAATAGAAGAGATTGTGGAGGATCCCCCATCTAGCACTCCATCGCATTTTGGAGTTGAGATCACCCTATATCCTTCTTCGTGAGAAATCAGTCTACCGTTATCGAAAGTTCCTGTAGAATCGCTAGGAAATATTTTGGATAGACTAGATATGTCTGAACAACCGTCGACATCTAGGACTGTGTCATCTGACACAGCAGCGGCAGAACTTCCTGCAGTCACTCCGACATTGTTCGCCGGCATACCATCTGTCGCAACTAGCTCTCAATCACTGGATGGAATCCATCCAGGGGATGTTTCGACAGTATGGTCTGTTCCCATTTGTTTGTCCGGAATAATATCTGGAATCTCTAATGTTGAGTCTCAGCAAATTGATCCTTCGCAATGTCAATTTGGGCAGTCTGGTCCTCGAAGGCAAATAATTCCTTTAAGCACTGGATTAGCGCTGCATGGGGGGCAATATGCCCTTTCATTATCTCCTCCAAGAGAACAAACATATGAGAGTTCACAATAGAATTCAGGTTATACTGGAATTACATCCAGTGGTTGGATGCCAATACTGCCTCAACAACCAAGAGTTGTATACTCAATGCAACAATCTTTGCCTATATCAAATATCCCCACTACACAGGCTATTGTGACGGTGTCGCAAGTACAAGCATTGCCTGTTGTATGCCAACCTCAAGTCTCTCAGGTCGCAATTCAACAGCCCCTTGTCTCTACGTCGCCACCACAATCATCGATCAGTGGCTCCTTAACCGGAGTGACCCAGGCTCAAACGGGTACCATTACCCCTCATCTTGGTCAAACAACGAGTATTAGACAATAGAAAATGGTTTCACAACCATGGCTAGTGCAATATCAACAACCGGAATTCCAACAAGTTTACCAAGGATCTGAGCAGCAAATCTTCGCAAGTAATGGGCAACCGTATATTCAAAACGGTCAAAATCAACCATTTCATAATGGTTATGCCCATCAACCTTACCAAAGTTATTAGCATCAAATGCATTATGCTGGTATGCAAAGACCCACTACTTAGGCAATCCCTTCTTATCCTGGGTATGCTTCGGCAAACTTGAATCAACAGTTTCCCTTCGTGGCAACTTTAGAGTTACCATATCTAAATCGGCTGACAAACGATCCAATTGCTTACGCCCCTTGTTGGCTAGCAATTCTTCATAAACTTCCGTCAGATATTCCTAAATTTAATGGAAATCCGGGTGAAGATCCGTCGAATCATGTGATGACCTTTCATATGTGGTGTTCATCTAACACTCTAAACGATGATTCAATCAGGCTTCACCTTTTTCAGCGAATGTTAACTGGTCCAGCAGCAAAATGGTATATCGAATTGCCTAGAGCTTCATTCGATAACTTTAGCACCCTAGCCACAACCTTTTTAACCCATTTTCAGTTACCCATAAGATACGAAACAGGAAGAGAGCTTCTTACCAATTTCAAACAGACAACGACCACTCACATATCTAATCATATTCATGAGTGGCGACGTCGTCGTAGAATGGTGAAAACATATGTTCCTGATCAGCTGCTAGCTGAATGGTTTATTAAGTCATTATTACCTTCTATTACGGAAGATGTGGCAAAGGGAGGGGTCGTCACTGAAGAGCAAGTAATTGCTCGTGCGCAATATCTAGACTTGATATATACTCAGTCTGGCACGCTCTACAATAAAATCCCTGATGCTCCTAGACTGGAATTCTCTGTTCCTCCCCCTCCTAAATCAAGCAAAGACTCTCATGCAGGAGATGGCGTGATAGGTGCGACTAGCACAAAAATCGTAAAAGTTACATCAAAGAAAGCTCGTACGGTTCCGAGTCAAAATGCAAATGAAGAACTTCTCGCCTCAGAGGTAAATGTCGTTTCAACTGACAAAGGCAAAGAACCAAAGCAACCAGGGGGCAAGAAGAAAAAGAAATGGAAGAAGACAAAACAGGAGGAGTCGTCTCCTAAAAAATCTTCTGCAAACCCTTTTGGAGATAGGAAACCAAGTCATCCATGCTTTATATGTGATGAGGATCATTCGATGAAAGATTGTCCATACAAAGCCAAGCTTAGAAAATTCTTAAAGAGTTCAAAAACTTCGGCAGTATTGACTGATCCGTTTCTGAATCCAGAAACAAATATGGTTGCTAGTGACAATGCTTCCCCATCCCAAGTGCTAATGTTGTCGGTTTTGAAGCAGCAAAATGATGCTTTGATATCGAAAAGGAATAAAGATTACGAGAATCCACAGCTGTCAGAAAACAAGGCTAATGATCAACCTAGTATTTCGACAACAACTTCGACCGAAGTTGTGCCACCCATCATTCCTGAACTAATGATAAAGCCGCCAAAGGGAGTAGTACACAAATCGACATTTAATCCTCGTGCCAGAGCAGCACAGCATTATAATATAGTGGAGGATCTGGCCCAATCGCCGTCTGCTATGTCGACACTTGAGGTACTGCAAACTTGCCCCTCCCAAAAGAAAGCTTTATTATTAGCGATAGATGGGATTGACCCAACAGATTCCAATATTGTGTCCTTTAATCACAAAGGATATGACCCTCAGTTACCAGCTCAACTAGCTTTCCTTATCCAAGTGAAAGCCCTCAACAAAACTGTTCATCGAACAATTATTGATGAGGGGGCATCTACATGTATTATGTCGATGAGTTGCTGGAAACCTTTAGGATCTCCACCCTTGTCACGATATTCGACAACATTAAAAGCATTTGATGGACGAACATACACCCCATATGGGATTTTAAGTAACTTGCAAGTCGAACTGGGGGGCAACACAATAGAAATTGATGTTGAAGTAATTGACGGAAACCTCAATTACAACATCCTACTGGGAAGGCCGTGGATATATGCTATGGTTGTCGTTGTGTCGACCTACTTCAGGAAGATTGAATTTCCCTTCCAAGGAGGTATTACAATTGTCGACCAGCAAACATTTCTACCCAACAATTCACAAGTTACGGGAAGCATTCCGATGATCCATGGAAGCCCTCATTCCCTTCAAAATATTGGAGTAGGCCTACTAAAAGACGCTATATTAATGGGGAATTTTGCCCTACCACCTCCAATAAATCTGGCGGAAGTGGCAATGGTGGGAACCTGCAATATGATATCTTCTATTCAAAATATCTCTGAAAACGATATTAACATGGATCATCTACAGGTATTTCCACCAAGACCAATAGAAATATTATAGCAATCAATGTTTTCAGCATGGGAGGCAAACCCAAATCAACGCTCATCAAGCGTTTGGATAGACAGGTCTAAGGAATATGGCACCCCTTCAGATCCTTGGTCACAAGTACATTCTACAGACGAAAGAATTGTTCAATCAATGATGATTGACAGGGCACCATGGGAAGATTACCACCAATGTTCCCATCTTCCGGATTACAAGGAAGATAGTTCCAGTGACCTTCATCATCCCTCAGTTTTTGATTTTCTATCAAATACTGTAAACACGGTGGATTCGGAGCGAAACTTGTCCAATATTGAAGAGACTATCGCCATAAATATCTCTACGAAAACAGATGTTGTAGAGAATATTCATGTCGGAAAATCTTGTTCTCCTTTAGAACTAGAAATATATTACGCTCTTTTTCGTGAGTTCAGAGATGTCTTTGCTTGGTCATATGATGAAATGCCAGGCATTGACTCGAACATAGTTGAACACGAAATTAAGATGTATCCAGATGTCAAACCGGTACGACAACAGCTACGGCGGGTGCACCCCAAGAAAGCTGCTGCCATCAAGGCAGAAGTTGAAAAACTCCTCCATGCTAGTTTTATTTACCCGGTTCCCCTAACCGATCGAGTATCGAATATTGTTCCTGTAATGAAAAAACAAGGAACGATTAGAGTGTGCGTCGATTATAGGGATGTAAATCAAGCTTGTCCGAAAGACAACTACCCTACACCCTTCATTGACCAGATAATTGATGAATGTGTCGAATGTTAAATCTTTTCATTTGTGGATGGATTTTCCGGGTATAATCAAATAAATATCCGCCTACAGGACCAGTCAAAGGCTGCATTTATTTGTCTATGGGGCACATTTGCATATTGCAAACTACCCTTTGGTTTAAAGAATGCAGGAGCAACATTTCAGAGGGCAATGAATTATGCCTTCCATGACATCAAAAACATCGTTCAACCATATTTCGACGATCTTCCAGCTCACTCACGAAAGCGGACCGATCATCCGCAACATTTCAAAGCGATATTTCTACGTTGCCGACACTACAAGATATGACTCAATCCACACAAATGTGTGTTCTATGTCAGTTCTGGTCGTTTACTTGGATTTGTAGTCTCAAAAGAAGGGATTGGTCTCAACCCATGTAAGGTTTAGGCAATCATTAATTTGCCTCCACCTTGAAATTTGCTTCAGTTTCAGAAACTCCAAGGGAAAGCAAACTTTCTGAGGAGGTTCATTCCAAATTATGCTGAACTTTGTGTCGAAATCTTTGTATCACTTGAACAACTGCAAGAGCTAGCTTGTCACGACAGTTGCTAGGAGGCAAATATTCAAAATGGATAGCAATTCTACAAGAGTTTGATCTGGAATTTATAAAATCCAAATCGAAGAAAGCCCTGGTTTTCGCGAAGTTACTATGGGATCTCCCATCGTCGTCCAACGATACCACATCAAAAGAAGCGATCGTGGACGAATCTTTGTTTCTAATATCTTCAAGCAATCCGTGGTATGGAGACATAATAATCTATCTCCAAACCCAAACATACAGGTCTAATACCTCCCGCTCGGAACAACGACGCATTCGATAACAAGCAAAAGACTACATGATCGTCGGTGATACGCTTTACCATCGTGGTGTCGATACAGTTCTGAGCAGGTGCCTCACCCACGAGGAGGCCGAAAAAGTCCTGAATGATTTCCATTCAGGAGCATGTGGGGGGCATCAATCTGGTTACGCTACGATGCAAAATATTTTACGAGCAGGATGCTTCTAGCCAACAATGTTCAAAGATTGCATAACTGCAGTCAGAAGCTACCATGCCTATCAAATATTCGATCGAAAAACCAGAATACCACCCGCACCTCTGCAACCAGTAATTGTTGTTGGGCCATTTTCCAAATGGGGCATAGATTTCATGACATGTAACCCCACCTCGGCCAGGGGGCATGGGTATATCATAGTCGCAATAGACTATTTACCAAATGGGCCGAGGCGATGCCTACATTAAACAACAGCGGCGAAACGGCAACCCTCTTCTTTTTCAATCATGTAGTCTCCAGATTCGGCATTCCACAAGCCATAGTCACAGATCATGGATCACATTTTCACAATCACATGATGGTTGAGTTGGCTGCCAAATTAGGGTTGTCCCATGACAGCTCTACTCCATATTATCCGCAGGCTAACGAACAAGTTGAGGCAATCAACAAGGTCCTAAAGCAGATGCTGCAAAGGATGATTGGAGTCCATAAAAGGAGTTGGCACCTGATCCTGTACTCAGCCTTGTGGGCATACCGGACATCGGTGAGGAATGCAACCGGGTTTACACCCTTTCAACTGGTGTATGGCCTGGAAGCAATCTTACCAGTTTAGTGTGAAATCTCGTCCCTCAAACTCGCAGTTGACCTTCTCCCCGGAACTTCAGAAGAGGAGGCTCATTTCCTGGAACTAATCCAATTGGATGAAACCCATTGTGATGCTGCTTTGGCTAATGAAGCCCATAAGAAATGAGTCAAGGTGCAGTTCAACAAGAATTTCAAACCCTGTGTCTTCTCAGAAGGTGACCTGGTCTTATTTTACGACCAGTAGTCCGATAAATTGGGAGCAGATAAATTCAAGTCTTTATGGATGGGCCCCTATATTGTTAAGCGTGTATCAGCAAAAGGAGCCTATGAGTTAGTGGATTATGATGGGATTCCACTGGTGCAACCCCGCAATGGGTTGTACCTTAAGCGTTACTATGCTTGACTCAAGATAGTAACCCCTACGCTTTTGTTACATTTTTGTTTTCACTAAAGGTAATTGTTTTGGTTAAGTGATCCGCTTTCACATTTGTTGCAGATGTCGGACCTATTGGAATCATTTGTTGGATATGCCGATGGAGCGAGTCGTATTTCACGGAACCTATCTTCTGCGGCCTGGGCCATCTTCGATCCAAGCGGCGAGTTAGTGAGTTTCAGAGGGGTATGTATTGGTCGGTCAACGAAAAGTATTGTTGAATACAGCGCGTTGATAGAACTCTTATCTGATGCCATCACACGTGGCATACGCCGACTTTTCGTCAGGCTAGACTCACAACTCGTCATCCTACAACTCACTAGTATCTACTTCATACAGAATCCAGCTATTTATCGCATGTTCCTAAGGGTCAAGATTTTGGAAAGGCAGTTTGATTCTATTCAATATCAACATATTTCCATAAACTTAAACACATTAATGGACTCATTGGCAAATTATGTGTTAGATAGACATTTGCAACATTTATGAAAGAAGCATTTCATTGATATTTGCATCAAGATCATGTAACTTAACCAAAATAAAGCCCCGAAAATCATATATATATATATATAGATATATATATATATATATCTATATATATATATATATATATATATATATATATGTATATATATATATATATTATGGTTATATACATTATGTTCTGTAACCAAGACAAAATCGGTCAAATCACCCAAAACTCAAAATGCTTGGGGGAACCCTAGTCTAATGATGTTGGTGATAACAACTCACCACCTCTGCAATCATGCGTAAAAGCCTAGTCCATCGACTCGGCACGCCGGTAGTATGTCATTGCAACCTCAAAGGCAGCTCGTCGGTCCTCACATTCAGAATACCAAGAGTGAGACCCTCAACCTGATCTTGCAATGCTGAAAGAGTCTCGGCCACATCAAGGTTGTGGAGGATAGCCCTCCCCACAGCCTCTCCTACTGGAACGGCAGCTGGTGCTCTCAGACGTACTGCTGGCCGAACTGGTCCAATATCTGCATGAGCACATGAGTTTTGATTAGTCTTGATAGAAGAAAGCAAGAGAACATTAGGAAAAACGATAAACAGAGATATGGTCAGAGAATTTACCGATAGCACCCCACTGCTCACCAACCCGCAGCACCAAATCCGGGTCACCCCGAAAATCCATACCAGCATATGGATACTCGGAAAAAACCATCTCCTAACAGTTGAACCACTCGAAGAAGGTATCAAAGAAAGAAACCTGGGACTGACCAGTGTGTCGGGCCATGAGATCGACCCATCTCTGCATCCGTGGCTCAGTCGGTGGAGGTAAACTAAGTGAAATGTATTGCGGCTGCAATAGTGGGATCTTTTCCAAGGCGAAAGCTGTCAAAATGGAACCATAGCCGAAATTCTTGGATTTTCTGCTTTTTACCTTGGTCAGTTGTTCTTTCATCATAGGGAGTACTGCATCACACCAGTTGAACACCTTTGGTTCAAGGCATTCCAAGGCGTACTGCATATAGGACCTGTTAGCCACGTGAAGAGCCGCACTACCAGCTCGTCTAGCAAAAGTGAACAGAATGGCCCTCAAGGACCGATCAGTGACATCTCGGATGTTGATCCTTCTATCCCTACTCGGCTGAGATCCGTTTTTGCAATACCGGCGAATATAATCTCTCACGGATTCGCCCCCACGGGCGGAACCTGATAATGAGAGAGGGGCACCACACCTCGATAAACCGGTCAAAAAATAGATGTCCACGACAGTCAAGGGGATGGATTTGCCTCTGATCTGAAACACCTGGTTGGTAGGATCCCATGCATCGAGAAAATATTGCAACAAGTTGATTTGTTGCCTCATGCTAGAGATGCAAAAAAACTTGAGCAGGCCACAGTTCCGCAGTGCAGTTACCATACCCGGATCATGTAAAGCAACCATGTCCTCTTCTTCATGCTCGCGTTCTCACCATGTAACAACCATTTTTCTCCGATGAATCTCTGCAAAACAAGCAAGAGAAGAATCAAGGTCCTGATTTGGCAAAAAACAGGCAAAAATTCCATGAGAAAACAGTGCAAAAGTTTCCCTTCTCGAGCCCATCACACCCCAGCAGTATACTAGGTGAGATGCATACTGACTGGCCAATGGCCAAGCTAGTATGCATCGCACCTTTCGACATAGGAAGGGTGCGATGGAGCTAGGGCGAATTTTTCAAACCCCAGTTGCTCAGAAAAATAGGGAAACATGCTCAGAATTCAAAAAGGAAGGAATGCAACTGAAGAGCTCAAGTTTAGCTCCTACCTGGTCCAGACGGTGCCAAGAATCGTCCATAGAATCTCCCGGAATCAGCTAGTGAAAATCAAGGGGGAAAGGCACCTCCAGAGCTCCAATAAACCAAAGTTCAAATGAAATGGTAAAATGAGGGGTAAAAACCACTTTTAAATTACTTTTCATGTAATTCAAGTAAAGTATTAGTGTTTTAACTCATTTTTCAAACATGTATTGTTCATTTCTAATTGGTTTGATGAAGCAATTGAACAGGCAGTACAACCGTCGAAGGAACAAAGTGGTTAGCGGTGAAATCAAATAATCAATGACCATTATCACAAGCAGTTTTTATGTGAAGTTCAAGCTCATTAAAAATTAAACCTAAGCGATGAGAAAATGTTTCCCCCAGAGTTTAAGCTCATTAAAAAATAACCAATTTCCAGTAAATAACCATTGTGAATGCATTATAATTAGCTTTTGAGCCTTGGTCGTGTTCTCGTCATTACCTCCACTCTCTTTTAACCGATCATACACCTCCATTTGATTGTTTACCCTTTTGAGGAACAGCTGCAAAGAGTGATCCTGTTAGCCATCCTTGTGACACTGCTGTGATTGGAAAATTCCAAACCTTACCTGCAATCATCTGCTACCCGAAATTATCACTCGTTCCTCAAAAAACGAGTCTCCTTTAAGCTCTTTTCGTCTGACTCGTAAAATATGAAAATATTACCGATCAGTTGACCTCTCCAGCTCGTTAAAGCTACCAAAAGTATTATCCCTCCTCTAGATTTTAATCTTTTTGGACCTGAGGGATTACTACACAAAAAGATTGAGCGCTTGTTTTGTTCAGCTCGTTGAAATTATCGAAAATTCATCCCTTTGTATTATTTTATACTTTTTCGGACTTAAGGGATTATATGACGAAAAAGGATTATTGGAGTTTCCTTTATGTCGCTTTCAGACTCTCTAAAATTGAAAAGGACCGAGTTATCTTTGTCGTTAAACTCGTTAAAACCAATAGCAACAAACTTGTCCATATAGATAAGAACGAGTTTCATTGTCGCTAGGCTCGTTAAAACATAGCGACGAGTTTTCCTGAAGGGAAAATTATAGAACAAGCATATGTTATCCTCCTCAAGCTTGATAAAAATAAAGAGGTACTGGTTAGCAATGACTGGGGAAAATTTGGGAAGAAAACTTGAATGGTAGCAAAGTCGCTCTTGAACATGACACTTTCACTCCAAGTCTGAGTCGGGTTGGGTTATTCCGTTCACCGGTCATATTACCATTGGTCCACCGTACCATCCATCTTTGGGGTTAACGCTACCAATCCATTCCAAGTGTCGCTGATATGTTCAAGAGAATTCAATCAGATAATTCACCAACCCATCTTGTGTCTCATCCACTACAATACCTTTACGCTTCATTCTTTCATGACCGCCACCCTGAACCCTGTATCATCAGATCATTTTCGCCTTCAAAAATCATTTTCTTCATTCCATGTCATAGATGTGGGATTCATTAAGGCCCTCCTACGACGGGTCACTTCTTGTCGACATCAGCTCATTATCCAAGAAGTCAACCTAGGAACAACCCTTTCAGTACTTTGAAGCTTGCATGCCTCAATGGCAAGTTTCTCACTTTCGGTGACAGGTTTACATCAATGGCCTTCGACCGAGAGATTTTGCGTGATGTTCGACGCCAAGTCCCATTCTCACACCACGTGAATTGTACTGTCGTACCTTGAGGGTCATCATCATTATCGGTGATTCCTCTCGCGCCTGTTAACAGCTTACATCATTGGCTGGTAATCAGGCGATGTCTTTCCATGTTCAACTCCAAAACATTTTTCACATGGATCGACTTGTACTTCGGGCGAAGATTGGATGAGTTTGAAGACCCCATATCTAGTTTCATCCATTCGGGCTACGATATATTCAGGAAAATAAAGACATCAAATGTACATCATTTCTGCACAGATAATCATCCGAATCAAAGGATGATGGCTCTATCAGGATCATCAGTCTGCTACACAGACGGTTGTCTGTCCTATGTACATAAAAATGAATTTATAAAGCTGAGCATGGGAATGCCCGCCTCAGCTAGATCATGAAAATATTATGAAGATAATGTATTGTATTGTATCTTATTACAGGTCGCCTTCCAGTTCGAAAAACCTCGGATCCTCATGATAAAGCATTTCACCTGACATCAAAAGATTAAAGACCTCATGCTTTAGGGGGAAACTGTTATAGACATTTTTGGGCACTGCAACCCCAATCATATATGTCCATAAACCAAGGGCTCCTGAGTCCCTAAAAGTGTTGTTTCATGCCCTAAAGGAACAAGGTCAGTTGATTACATCATCTCCCAGAAGTTCTCCACAGGAAATTGCTCAGAACTGGTCAAAACTGGACCATACAAGTTGCTCAGTGCTAAGGGTGTGATGCATCTCACCTGCCCAGTGTAAAGGGTGCGATGCATATTGAAAATCCCTTCTATAGGGTGTGATGGGCGAGAGTGGACAAATGACAGAGATAGTTTGCAAGGTGGATGATCATAGAATCTTCCAGAAACCTCTCCTGTGACACTTGCCTCTCTGAATTCGCCTAGGGATGAGTAAGAGATCATCAATCTCCAAGTGGAACCAAGAACTATCATAGAGAATACACTAATCAAAATCCCAGAAGCTGACTCACCTCCCTGCAATCATCTATATATGGATCCCTCATCCCAGAGATCAGAGGCTGGAATTTTGTATCTTGTAAGGAAGTGTTATTAGTTTCCTGGTGGAATATCATAGTGTTGGGTGATCTAAGCTTTTCATGAGGTGAAGAAGGGCTTTCATGCTGGGAGGATGACGCTGGGTCAGAACAATGGGATGTAATCCTCTCTTCTAATCTTCATATCAATAAAGCTATTCATGTTTTCCTTCACATTCTTGTATGTCTGATAGTATATGTATTTGTGTGGTCAATATATATCTGGTCCTATATTGTTTATGATTGTAGATCTCTGCACTTTGAAGGTATTATGCTGCTTTGACTTTACAGGTACTCTTTGAAGCGGAGTGGTCAAGGGAGAAGCAGCAAAGACCGGTCGGTGAGAAGAAGGAACAAGTAAAGAGCCGAGCGAAGGATTGAGGTTGGTGTTATTTGATCTTCTCCTATCTACTTCTCATAAAAGAAAATGAAAGTAACTTTAATCTGTTTGTTTCTAAGATAGCTACCCGTCTTAGTGGGACTAGAGGCTCTGCATAAACACTAGATTTCCCAATAACAATTGATATCACTACATCACTTTGATATCAATACTCAAACATTTTTTTTTTCAATGATCATTTCTTTATAAAAATAACTTCTTACTCTCCACGGAATTTTATGGACTCTACATATAACACTTAGATAAAACAGTAAAATGATTTTCCACATTGAGGTTATTTCATTCCACATAGCTCCACACTTTCATATTAATTTAAACACTCACCACATTTTGTTTATATAATTTGACTTTACATTTTGTTTCCTCTCGTTGTTCTTGGTTAAGCCAATAGATTTCTTAGTGTGGGCTTCCAACTCTATTCAATGCCACTATCACTCTTACGGATTGCGAACCATGCTACAAGGCTCGGCTTCTTCTCGTGCATCTTTTTGACGTATGAAATTCCTCCTCCTAGATTCATTTTTCCTTCATTGAACTAGATAAAACCTTCTCGATCCTAGTAAGCGTAAATCTAGTGCAGGTGAAAGGTGTATCCTCTTCACGAACACATTCTTCAAAACCACTACTTGATTAGTGAAATGTGCAGCTTCAACACAATATGAATGGCCAAGAATGATTACAAGTAAACCAAATCCTAGATGGATGGATATATTATTGTTCTCTGATGTTGAATTCAACCAAACTATTACTCAAAATTGCACATTTATGAGATTTTTTGTTTCTTTCTCACTGTGCAAGATCTCTCTTTTTCTCTACTCTCTTCTCTCTCTTCTCCTCCACTTACGTACAATTATATGTTGAGGATAATGCTTAATTATGTTATGTTATGGAATTGTTGAGAAATCAGTTAGCAAATTTTGTGCTCATGAGTTATTAGAATTAGGGATCGTGAGTTATTAGAATTAGGGCAACAAATTAATAAATGTAGTTAATATTGAAAGTTATTATTCAGCAAATTATTAAGGGCAATATGCTGGCTATATAATAATGTATTCATTGCTCCCATGAATATATGAGATTCGAATGATAATTGAGCTCATGGATTGAGAACCAGACTTCTCTAGTTTTTGTTCGTTGTATTTTTTTTTTTATATTTTTATATGTATTCTCTTCATAGATTTAACATGTGGTATGAAAGGTAGGTGAAGAGAGTTGATTTATATGTAAAGTATGTGTTGTTGGCAACAGGTTTCAAAATCTTGTCAAATCCATTGGCAAGAGTTTTCATAAATTTGTGAAGCTTGTGTAGATTCAAATTATTGGTGGGAATGTTCAGCAGTTAACAACAATTGCCAACAACAACAAAATTATGGATATTTCACACCCACAAATACCAGTGTTTAAATATGAGAACTTTGGTTTTTGGAGCATTAAGATGGAAACCTTGTTTCTATCAGTGTTTAAATGTGATAACTTTGGTTTTTAGAGCATTAAGATGGAAACATTGTTTATCTCACAAGATTTGAGGGATTTCGTAGAAAATGGCTATACAGAACGAGATGCTCAAACACTTGCCCATTGAACTCAAGACCAAAGAACATAACAAAAGGAAAATCATAAAAAGGATTCAAAGGCTCTCTTCCTAATCCAGCAAGCAGTTCATGATTCCATTTTTCCAAGGCTAGTTGGAGTAACAAAATCAAGGGAGGCATGGGATGTGCTGTAACAAGCATATCAAGGAACTGATAAGGTAAAAATTGTTCAGTCGCAATCCTTCAGAAGAGAATTTGAAAATTTGTTGATGCAAACTCTGAATCTGTTCAAGAGTTTTTCACCAGAGTTATGGGAATAGTGAATGAAATTAGGTCTTATGGAGAAGATTTAAAAGATCAAAAAATTGTTGGAAGAAGACTACCCTGCAAAGTTTGATGGGGTTGTTGTTATTGAGGAGTCTATGGATCTAACTCAACTCACTGTGAATGAGTTAATGGGGTCTCTTAAATATCACAAGCAAAAAATCAATAGATCTTATGAAAAATCTATTGAGCAAGCTTTTCAAGCGAAAGGAAATGTTTCCAAAGACAAAAGTCATGAACGTGAGAATTCCTCCAATGAGAAAATCCATAACACTCATGGAAGAGGAAGAGGAAGAGGATAGACATACAAAGGAAGAAGAGGTCGAGGAAGAATTTTTTCTACAAACAACAAAGGAAGATGTAATGATGACAGTGATGGAGGTAAAAGATTTAATAAATCCCAAGTTCAATGTTTTTATTGTAAAATATTTGGCCTTTCTGAACAGAATTGTTGGAAAAAATAAAAACAACAAGCTAATTTTTCTGAAGAAAAAGAAGAGGTTGGCACTTTATTCTTGGCTTGTGATTCAACTAATAATGTTTCCAAGGAGGTATGGCTTATGGATAGTGGTTGCAACAATCACATGACATGAAACAAATATGGCTTTGTGAAGATAGATGAATCTACAAAATTTGATGTACTCTTGGGAGATGACAAGCGAGTTGAAGCTAAAGGTAAGGGAATAATTGTTGTGAAGACAAAACAAGGAAAACAAAAGCACATTAATGATGTTTTATATATTCCTGGTCTAGCACATAATTTGTTGAGTGTGGGGAAACTCCTTCAAAAGGGATATTTAATTACTTTTAAGAACAAGCAATGCAAAATCTATGACAAAGATGATCATTGTAAAATTATTGCTAAGACTAATATGTTGCAAAATAGAATTTTTGCTTTCGATCTCCCATCTAAAGAAACTAAAACATTAAATATTGCTTGTGATGATAGTTCCTGGCTATGGCACATGAGGTATGGACATTTGAATATGAAATGTTTGAAATTGTTTTATAACAAGCAAATGGTGAAAGGGTTACCCCTTATTAGCTCTATTGATAAAGTCTATCAAGGGTGTATTCTTGGTAAGCAACATAGAGATTCAATTCCAATAGGAAAATCATGGAGAGCAAGTAAACCATTGGAGCTAGTGCGTGCAAATATATGTGGTCCTATGCAAACTTTGTCTCTCAACAAAAATAAGTATTCCATTATTTTTGTGGATGATTTTAGTAGAAGAACATGTGTATATTTCATTAAAGAAAAATATGATACATTTCTCATATTTCAACAATTTAAAGTTGTGGAAAAGAAAATTGGTTATTCTGTAAAAACATTACGCACAGATAGAGGGGGAGAATTCACTTCTAATAAGTTTGATTATTATTGTAAACTGCATTCAAAGGAACTTGACAACTAGTTATACTCCCCAGCAGAATGCCATTGTTGAACATAGGAATAGAACAATTGTTGAGATGGCTAGGCCCCATCCTGAAAGGTAAAAACCTTCCAAATTTTTTATGTCCTAAGGTTGTAACTACATCTATTTATTTTCTTAATATATTCCCAACAAGAAGTGTGCAAAATATTACCCCTTATCAAGCATGGTGTGGAAGAAAACCCAATGTTTCTCATTTAAGAGTCTTTGGTTGCATTGTTTATGCTCATATTCCTACTGAAAAGAGAAGAAAGCTTGACGATAAAAGTGTGAAATTCACTTTTATTGGATATTGTGAGGAAATCAAAGGTTATATATTATACAATCCACAAACTGAAAAACTAATGATTAGCCGTAATATGTTATTTGATGAAAAAGAAGAATGGCAATGGAATCAAGATGTGCAACAACAAACTCCAAGTATTATTGTACAAGATGATGAATCTTGTGTTTCTGCAAATCTATTCAGTAATCAAAATACTTCACAAGCCACATCCACTTCATCACCTTCTAAAACTTCAAGTCTTGTTTCAAGTCCAAGCCCTCCTCTGAAAAGGACAAAATCTTTAAATGTAATTTATGGGTATACTAATTTTTCTTTGATATCTCAGATTGAAGCAGAGCCAAGATGTTTTGAAGATGCAGCAAAGAGTAAGTTTGGTGTAAATAAATGGATGAAGAGATGGCAACAATTAAAAATAATGAAACATGGGAGCTTGTGGATCCTCCTAATGAAAAAGAAGTCATTCGAGAGAAATGGTTGTATAAAACAAAGTACGCAGCTGATGGATCAATATAGAGGCACAAAGAAAGGTTAGTAGCAAAGGGATATGCTCAACAACCAGGTATTGACTACAATGAAACATATGCTCATGTTGCAATATTTGATACAATAAAAAATGTTTTGGCATTGGCAACACAATATAAATGGTTAGTTTATCAATTTGATGTTAAATTGGCCTTTCTAAATGGTAAGTTGAAAGAATGTGTATATGTTCAACAGCCCCATGGATATGAATTAGAAGCAGGAAATGAACACAAAGCCTACAAACTCAAAAAGGCTCTTTATGGGCTTAAACAAGCTCTAAAAGCATGGTATAGTAGAATTGTTAATTATCTTATGAAAATGAGGTTTAACAGATATGAAAATGAATAGAAATTATATATGAAGTCAAATGGTAATGATATACTAATTCTTTTCTTATATATAGATGACTTGATATACACATCTTCAAGTGATTTGTTAGTGGAAGAGTTCAAGCAGGCTATGAGGACTGAATTTGAAATGACTGATTTGATTTTGCTGCATTATTTTCTTAGCATAGAAATGACAGAAATGAATGATGGAATTTTTATTTCATAAGAAAAATATGTTTCAAATCTTCTTCACAAATGGAAAATGGGAAATTGTAAACCCATGAGCACACCCATGAATACAAATGAAATTTTTTCTGTAGAAGATGGAGTTGAAAAGGTAGATGCTCAATCCTATAGGAATCTGGTAGGAAGCCTTTTGTATCTTACTACCACTAGGCCTGATATTACGGAGGCAGTACGTTTTATTTCGAGATTCATGCAAAGTCCCAGTAAGTTTCATTTTGGAGCAACAAAAAGAATTTTGAGGTATCTCCGTGGAAAAAGCAATTATGGAATTTGGTATACTTCATCAAATAATTTTGGGTTGGTTGGTTATACAGATAGTGATTGGGATCTCTTGATGATAGAAAAAACACTTCAAGTTATGTCTTCAGCCTTGGATCAGGTGCAATATTATGGTGTTCAAAGAAGCAACCAACTATTTCATTGTCTTCTACAGAGGCAGAGTATATTGCAGCAACAACGACAACATGTGAAGCAATTTGGTTGAAGAAAGTCTTATTAGATCTAAAACAAGAACAAAAACATGCCACAACTATTTACTGTGATAACTTGTCTACCATTTCCATAACTAAAAATCTTGTGTTTCATAATCGCACCAAACACATTGATACCAAATATCATTTCATAAGAGACTATGTGGCAAAAGGAGAAATTGAAATAAAGTTTTGTACAACAAATGATCAGCTTGTGGATATATTTACCAAAGCACTACCAAAAGGGAAGTTTCAATACATGAGGGATATGCTTGGAATCACCTCATTAAGCATTAAGGGGGAGTGTTTGAGGATAATTCTTAATTATGTTATGTTATGTAATTGCTGACAAATTAGCCAACAAATTTTGTGTTCATGAGTTATCAAAATTAGGGTAATAAATTAATAGATGTAGTCAGTATTGAAAGTTATTATTCAGCAAATTATTAGGGGCAGTAGATTAGAATCATAAGTTAGTCAGATAATTGATAATCCAATTAGAAATATGTTGGCTATATAATAATGTATACATTGACAACATGAACATATGAGATTTGAATGAGAGTTGAGCTCATGGATTGAAAACAAGACTTCTCTAGTTTTTGTTCATTGTTTTTTTTATGTTTTCATATTTATGCTCTTTAATAAATTTAACATTTTGTACCTCAATGTCTTCTCATATCAGAGGATTCTCTTCACTCGTTAGCAACAAACGTAAGATACACTTAAGCATGTAGACAAATCACATGATCTCTTTGGCCCACTCACATATCTATGTGGATATCACATAAATTTTACTAATTGTTAGCTTTAATAGTCTATAATAAACACATGCAAATAGATATGAAAAAATATAAAGATCAAAAATGTATTAAATTATACAATCCCTTGTGTTACATTTAAAATATAAATGGTCTCATATGTAACTATAGATGAACATAACGAATTTGGTTAATTCAACCAATTATAGAATAATCTTCTCAACTAAATTTTGGTCCCAAAATTTCCTATTTTGCGTATTACAAGTAAGAATCACCCCAACAAAAACTACACTACCAGAAATTATTCCATCATAAGCTATTTTTGGTGGGAAATAGATAAACCTATTTGTTAATTGTTGGTTGACCAACCTTTCGAGCAGTGGGTTATACACTCATCAGTTTAGTACACCATAACTTTTCTTTCGACTCCAACAAATGGCACACTCCCAATTTTTTGGTAGAAAATAGATAAACCCATTTGTCCGATCTGTACCTAACGAGGGGTGGTGTGTCCACTCATTACTTTGGTACATCCTAACTCTTCTATTGAGCATAAGGGCAACCTAAGAACCACCAATTACTATCTTTGGTGGTATTAAACTGAGAAAATAATGCGAAGAGGCATTGGCTAATTTTCACCTCTTCACATTAGCTAATTTTCACCTCGGCTCGAGGGTGCCTGATGAAGGATCCACAACTCCAGAATGGATATCGGAAGGCATTGTAAAATATGTTGCAATGCTTGATGTTTTGTGAGCGCCAATAACTCTAGGACGTTGAAGCAGCTGAGGTGCTGCCACAATATCCAGATCTATGAAAGCGGGCCTTGTAGGCGAACAAAGATGTTCTCGTTCAGTGATCATCATCAACACGACGCGGGACATTAAAGGTCGCAACACTGCAGTTTCTTGAGTGAATAGAAGACCAATTGTAATCACCCTATTCGCTTCGTCCGACAAATAACTACCCTCCAATATGGATCCATAACTTCTAATGCTCTCTCTTCCTTATTCAGTCTCCATTTCTTAAAATTGACCAATATCCACAAATCATAGAACGTTAGTTAGTAGAAATCATATTTATATGGCCGTTTCAGAAAATTTATACTTTAAACTTTCAAGATGAGATCCACATGAGCCATACTGCTTCGTGGAGAAACTCCATGCTTGAGACAAATTCTAATTCTTTCTTCCACCCACTGATAATCTCTGGTGAAAGTACTCCAAAACTGAATACATTTGCTTTCTTTGTAAGATGTCCGCGTAACGCATACTCAGGCGCCATGTAACCTCTACACAATTTCATCTACAATTAAATCTAGATATCTTAACCCTCTTAAAATTATATGATCCTTTGTGAGATATGTGAATTGTAATTGGTCCATATACTCCAATTTACTAAATAAAGTTGGGGATATCAAGAGATTAAACTGTAAATAGAATTCTTACAAAGTTCCTGCAACTCTAGTGCTAACGTGGCTCTGATCTTCTCCATAGAGTTTGGCTAACCCAAAGTCTGCTATTTTCGGTTTGTGTTTATTATCAAGTAAAATATTTATTGCTTTGATATCTCTGTGGATGATCTGAATGTCAGATTCCTCGTGAAGATAGGCCAGCCCAAGTCCAGTCCCAGCTATGATTTCAAACCTATCTCTCCAGTCAAGTAAATAGCCCTTTGTTGTATCTGCAATAATGGCATAACAGGATGTAAAAACATTAGAAACCTACATTTGATTTAGTGGTTCCAGCGATTGAGTAGTTGAAGAACCAGAAATTTTTTGGGGATTTTTCTGGCAAAATCCCAAAAACAAACAAACTGAACACACAGAGGCAATGCTCTGTTTCCTTCTCTCCACAGGATCTTTTGCACAGGGAAGCTT
The DNA here is from genome assembly GCA_031772625.1 of Pinus tabuliformis. NCBI lineage: Eukaryota > Viridiplantae > Streptophyta > Pinopsida > Pinales > Pinaceae > Pinus > Pinus tabuliformis. The sequence goes on along the minus strand of CM062817.1, from coordinate 1,972,550,184 downwards.
TAAAAAAAAAATTGTCTGAGAACAGAGTATTACATACCCAGAAAATGATTTCTATTCATTAAAATATAATACCTGATACATATTCATCCTCTTTTACTGAGAGGGATTCACCAAAAATACATTCAGCCAACAAAAACAAAACTTTGTCTCCTCCTGAGAATTTACACTGCTGGGTAAAATTCTCTTTTTCTTTTACTGTTGTAAAACCCTTTTACATTTACTGGTGTAAAACTATTTTTACACACTGCTATAAAACTATTTTTACATATGCTTCCTCAAAAATATTATGTGCTCCACTTCGTTTGGACCAAAAAAAAAACTTACATTTCAACCTGGTTATTTTTACGTTGCACTGTTGTGCATTCACAAAACTAAACTCCCATGCATCTTCTCTTATGCACTGCTGTGCAATATCTTCCCTGCTTCACGCTGGTCAAAAAAAAATTCACACACACATATGCGCTCCCCTGTTTTTCCTTTATGCACTGTTGTGCAAAAATAATACATAGTTTTTCGCTGCTCCTCCATTTTTTTTTTTACAATGGTCAACGCGACAAACAAAAACAAAAGATATAACATGTTTTTATGTATGTTAATATATGTCGTATATAAAAACTTAAATACATTACCTACACCTATGACAATGCATTAAAAAAAACTGCGGTCAACCAAACTAAATTTTTCACTTCATGCAATGTAATTAATGTATGCTCGTATGCAGGTATGCAGGTTTCGCTGATGGACGGCAGAGATCGATGAAGGCAATCAGACGGCTAGAATGAATATCGGGAGGCTCCTTTGTGTTGAACGTTAGCGTCCGATAAACCAGTACGGAAGCAGAAATGGCTGAGGATGCGTGGCTGAAATTAATTGGATCGGGCTCGTGTGTACGGAAACTGCTTTCACCGCAGAAGCGGTCCGAAATGTGTTAGGGTGGTTTTTGGTTTCGCTGTGGTGTTGGGCCCAGTACATACGTGGTTTCGTGCGCAGTTGGAATTACGACTTCAACACTCCCCTTTAATTTCAACTGTTGGGCATTCAGTCATACCCAGACACTTCCTCAAAAATTCAAAGCTTTTCTGATCCAATGGCTTTGTCAAGATGTATGCTACCTGTTCTTGAGTCCTGCAATGTTCTAGGACAATTTCTCCATTGTTCACCAATTCTCTGATGTAGTGAAACCTTGTATCAATGTGTTTCGTTCTCTTATGAAACACTGAATTCTTTGACAATGCAATAGCTGAGCTATTGTCACAAAAAATCACTGTCGCTTTTGCCTGCTCTTGGCCTAATCTCCTCAACATTCTTCTCATCCAAACTGCTTGACATGCTGTCGCTGTAGCTGCCACATATTCAGCCTCTGCTGTAGACAATGCTACAATGGACTGCTTCTTAGAAGCCCATGAAATGGCTCCTGAACCCATATGAAAAGCATAACCGGAAGTGCTTTTCCGATCATCTACACTTCCAGCCCAATCACTATCAGTGTATCCAACTAAATCTGAACATTCTGAAGTAGTATATAAAATTCCAAACCTTTTGGTACCTTTGACATACCTTAAAATTCTTTTTGCTGCCTCCCAATGTGCCTCCTTTGGCCTCTCCATGAATCTGGAAATTAAACTAACAGCAAACATAATGTCAGGCCTAGTAGCTGTTAAATACATAAGGCTGCCAACAATACTCTTGTACAAACTAGGATCAAAATCCTTGCTGCTGTCCTCTCTGCTGAGTTTTAATCCCATTACTGTAGGAGTGATCGCTGCTTTGCATTCCTGCATGTTAAATCTGCCCAACACTTGATTTACATATCTAGCTTGTGAGATAAAAATTCCTTTTTCATTTTGATCTACTTCTATGCCTAAGAAGTATCTCAAGAAACCCATGTCAGTCATTTCAAATTCCTCTTTCATGACTGATTTAAAATTCTCAATGAGCTGATCATCATTACCTGTGAAAATAACATCATCAACATATAAGACAACAATTAAAATTTTACCATCCTTTTCTTTGATGTAGACGGTGGGTTCTCCTTCACACTTGTCAAATTCATTATCCAATAGATAAGAATCTATCATGTTGTACCATGCTCTTGGCGCTTGCTTCAGCCCATAAAGAGCCTTCTTCAATTTGCACACTTTGTGCTCTTCACCTTTCTTCTCATAGCCTAGAGGTTGTTCAATGTAAACCTCTTCCATTAACACTCCATTTAGGAATGCTGACTTCACGTCCATTTGATAAACTTTCCACTTGTTTTGTGTTGCTATGGACAGCACTGCTTTCACGGTTTCCATTCTTGCAACCGGTGCGAAAGTCTCCTCATAATCTCTCCCATATTGCTGCTTGTATCCTTTGACAACCAGCCTTGCCTTGTGCCTTTCTATCTTGCCTTCAGCATTGCTCTTGGTCTTGTAAACCCATTTGACTCCAATGACTTCTTTACCTTTTGGTAGCTCGACCAAATCCCATGTTTTGTTTCTCTCTATGGCATTGATCTCCTCATCCATAGCTTCTATCCATTTCTTATCTTTAATTGCATCTTCGAAATGAATAGGATCATCAACATGACAATACAAGGCAAATAAGGAATTCATTCCTTCATCATAAATGTCATTTAGATTTCTAAATTTCTTACCTCTTTCATTTGGTGTGCAAGTGCTTGAAGATGCACTTGAATTTCCTCCTTGTGGTGTGCTTGATGAAGCACTTTCATTTATCCTCAATGGTGTCCCTTGCTGTTCTTGTGTTGGCGCTGCTATTTGGGGATGCATTTCAGCCATCTCCTCATCATCTTCATCATGAGACAAACAGTTTTTAACATTCACTGTTTTCTCTATGCTTCCATCCCAAGCTTCCTCTTCAATGAATTGAACATCTCTACTGACAAAAAACTTCTTGGTGGATGGGATATACAACCTGTAGGCTTTGGATTCCTCACTGTATCCAATGAAGAGACATTTCTCCCCTTTGTTGTCCAACTTCCTCCTTAGCTGATCTGGAATGTGGGCATAGGCCACACATCCAAAAACTCTCATGTGGGTGACTCCTTGCTTTCTCCCACTCCATGCTTCTTCCGGCACTTTGTTCATCACTGCTTTTGTAGGACACCTGTTCAAAATGTACACTGCACAATGTACAGCTTCAGCCCAATAATCATTTGGCAAATGCTTTGCCTTTAGCATGCTTCTCGCCATATCCATGATGGTCCTATTCTTCCTTTCAACAACTCCATTTTGTTGTGGGGTGTACCTAGCTGTAAACTGTTTGTGAATTCCATTTTCTCTACAATATCGTAGGAATTCCTTGGAGATATACTCACCTCCTCTGTCTGTTCTCAAAACTTTTATATGCAGCCCGCTTTGTTTCTCCACAAGTGCTTTGAAATTTCGGAATTTTTCAAACACTTCACTTTTGTTTTTAAGAAAATATACTCAAATTTTTCTTGTAAAGTCATCAATAAATGTTAGGAAATATTGGCTGCCTGCTAATGATGGAGCTTGCATCAGTCCACATAAATCTGAGTGGATGGAGCTTGCATCAGTCCACATAAATCTGAGTGGATGATCTCTAAGGGTGCCTTTGCCCTTATGCTCTTCCCTGATGGAAAACTTTCTCTGTGTTGTTTTCCCAATATGCAACCTTCACAAAGGCTGTCCAGTTTCTCTATCAATGGTAATCCTCTTACCATTCCTTTTCTGCTTAACAAGTTTAGACCTCCAAAATTGAGATGTCCAAATCTCAAGTGCCACAATCAATTTTCATCCTTTGGCACGCTTTGGAAAGCCTCTTGGGTGACTGCTGCAATTTCTCCTTTGTTTTTCAAATCTGCCCTTATTCTAAGAGGGAACATCCTGTTCCTCGTCATCTTCACTTCAACAATGCATCTTTTGCTGGGTGCTATATCCATGATGGTGCATACATCATTCTCAAAGAAAACATTGTACCTCTTATGGACAAGCTGTCCAATACTCAAGAGGTTACATCTCATTCCAGGGACATAGTAGACATCTGCTATGGTTTTCTTTTCACCTTTCTTTGTAAATATTTTTACCTCTCCTTTTCCCATAACAGAAATTTTGCTATCAGTTCCTAGTGTGACTTCTGATTTCACATTTTTATCTAGGGCAGAAAAGAGGGCTATGTTTCCTGTCATATGGTTGCTGCAACCTGAGTCTAAAAACCATATGTCCTCACTGTTTGTTTCAGCCATGTTACAAGCTAACAACACATTATCTTGGCTGATGTTTTCTCTAGTGACATTTGCATTTGGTCTATTACTTATATCATGCTGCTTCTTCCTACATTCACTAGCATAATGCCCATATTTTTTACAATAATAGCATTGGACATTGGATTTTTCATACCTTTGTCCTTGAGCATGATGTTGTCCTCTTTGTTGGCTGTTGCCTTGGCCTTGGTTCTGATTTGGATTGCTGCCTCTTCCTTGAGCATTTGCTAGACTGTTCCTTCCACCTCTGTTCTGGCTTCTGCCTCTTCCTCTCTTGTTTCGCCTGCCTTGACCTCTTCCTCTTCCAAAAGACATCTGGGTCTTGAAGGCCTGCTCTAGAGATGAGTTTTCATTTCTACTCAACCTCTGCTCATGTGTTATCAGTGATGCATGAAGCTCATCAACTGAAAAGTTTGAGAGATCCTTTGTCTCCTCTATGGTGGTGACAATCACATCAAACTTTGAGGGTAGGACCCTCAACAGTTTCTCCACAATCCTCCTTTGTTCAAGGGTTTCTCCATGAGTCTTCATCTGTGTGACCAGACCAATTACATGTGTGAAGAATGAGTCAATATTGTCTGACTCCTTCATGCACAGGTTCTCAAAATCTCTCCTTAGCAATTGTAGTTTTGTTGTCTTCACTTTCTCCATGCCTTGATAGGATGTTTTGAGGGTTTGCCATGCTTCATTGGATGTCTTAGCTGCTGCTATCCTTGGAAACACACTCTGGTCCACTGCTTGATACAACAATACAATGGCTTTTGCATCCTTCTTCCTATTGCTCTTCAGCAGATCTCTCTCTGCCTGTGTCAAACTGTTAAACTCTTCTTCATCTGCTGGTTCTTCAAACCCATATTCAACAAGTTCCCATAGATCTTGTGAGACAAACAGGGCTCTCATGGTTATGGCCCAGTAGTCATAGTTTTTCCCATTAAACTGTGGGAACTGGGTGTTAAACATACCCATGCTAGTGCTGGTGCTAGCGATTCCTTGCATCCTCAACTATGCTTCAATTTCTTGACTGTGTATTTTAAAACACTGACTGTTTCAGCAGTAACAAAAAGAAAACTTTGAGGAATACCTGAATCTTTTGCCTGAGACTTCACTTTGCTAGAGAAGATTTACTGCTGCAACAAAAGACTCCTCCCTTCAGCTTCTTGAACACCTTCAAAGAGCCTAAACCTGCTCTGATACCACTGTTGGGGATTTTTCTGGCAAAATCCCAAAAACAAACAAACTGAACACACAGAGGCAATGCTTTGTTTCCTTCTCTCCACAGGGTCTTTTGCACAGGGAAGCTTTAAAAAAAAATTGTCTGAGAACAGAGTATTATATACCCAGAAAATGATTTCTATTCATTAAAATATAATACCTGATACATATTCATCCTCTTTTACTGAGAGGGATTCACCAAAAATACATTCAGCCAACAAAAACAAAACTTTGTCTCCTCCTGAGAATTTACACTGCTGGGTAAAATTCTCTTTTTCTTTTACTGTTGTAAAACCCTTTTACATTTACTAGTGTAAAACTATTTTTACACACTGCTGTAAAACTATTTTTACATATGCTTCCTCAAAAATATTATGTGCTCCACTTCGTTTGGACCAAAAAAAAAACTTACATTTCAACCTGGTTATTTTTACGTTGCACTGTTGTGCATTCACAAAACTAAACTTCCATGCATCTTCTCTTATGCACTGCTGTGCAATATCTTCCTTGCTTCACGCTGGTCAAAAAAAAATTCACACACACATATGCGCTCCCCCCAGTTTTTCCTTTATGCACTGCTGTGCAAAATAATACATAGTTTTTCGCTGCTCCTCCGTTTTTTTTTTTTTACAATGGTCAACGCGACAAAAAAACAAAAGATATAACATGTTTTTATGTATGTTAATATATGCCGTATATAAAAACTTAAATACATTACCTACACCTATGACAATGCATTAAAAAAAACTGCGGTCAACCAAACTTAATTTTTCACTCCACGCAATGTAATTAATGTATGCTCGTATGCAGGTATGCAGGTTTCACTGATGGACGGCGGAGATCGATGAAGGCAATCAGACGGCTGGAATGAATATCGGGAGGCTCCTTTGTGCTGAACGTTAGCGTCCGATAAACCAGTACGGAAGCAAAAATGGCTGAGGACGCGTGGCTGAAATTAATTGGATCGGGCTCGTGTGTACGGAAACTGCTTTCACCGCAGAAGCGGTCCGAAATGCGTTAGGGTGGTTTTTGGTTTCGCTGTGGTGTTGGGCCCAGTACATACGTGGTTTCGTGCGCAGTTGGAATTACGACTTCAACAAAATTACTGAATAGAATATAATCTTGTTGAGACTACTATTCTGGTGGCTAGTAGCCTTTCCGAACTTTCAACGCAGAAACCAAGCAATTTCAGTAGATTCCTGTGTTGTTGAACATATTTGCTTCATTCAGAAATTCAGTGTCTCCTACCGTTGAATCTATATTCAACCTTTTAATTGCAACCTCCCTTGCATCAGGTAGGACCCCCTACAGCAAATCAATGAACTTCAAAACTATTTTTATTTTGTATTCGTGGAGGTGTTAGGTTCCAGATATGTAATTCGATTCTGAAATCAATGATAACAACAAGCGCTCACTTTAAATACGGTTCCAAAACCTCCCTCGCCAAGTTTGTTTTCCTCTCTAAAATTGGACGCAGCCTCTTTCATAATGTTGTACTTGAATACATTACGGATTCGTTATTGTCGGTGATAAGTTAATTTCTCCTCCAACACCTGCGAAAACATTTGATGAAAAGTTCATATAATCATGCGCACACTCATCATTTAGCAACCTCTCGTTCGAGAAGTGTGTTCCCAAGGTTTTCGACGAGACAAAGAAATCCATTTCCAAAGGCCTATGCCTGCAATTGATCCAAGTGTAGCCTCTAGTACACCCAAACTTATCTCAACTACCTTACATCTTTCGTGTGCTGTAAATTAACACATAAAACCTTAGTCAGTTGGCTATATTTTATGGAGTAGTCTAGCCAGGCGGGTTTCCGTTCTCGCCCGGAAAACCTCCGACTCCGGTCGGCTATCCTCTGACCCGCGACGTTGATGTTACTTTCAGAATCAGAATATGGCAGGATTCGATCGGGGTCACATCCCCCTCCGTCCAGCCGGCTACTCCGCTCGTTAATGCAGCAATGAGGGTGGCGAGTGGGTTTACGATTTGAATTCAAAATTTGATGAAAAACAGAAACGCGCCCTTGCTTCTCCAGAACTCATCACGCCCCTGCTTCTCCAGTACTCATCGATCTCCAGAACTTCTCGAGCTCCTTGCGCCTCCAGAACTGCTCGAGCTCCCCGTACCTCTCGAAATCCTGAACTGTAAGTCCTTTTGAGCACCTCATCTCCATGAAACATGCCTTCTCTGTGATGTTGAAAAACTGATGACCCCATCATGAAGAACAAGATTTCATGGGTTGATATATGCGCCAGTGGTGTACCAGTCTACTCTACCTTCCTCACCTTGACAAACAAACTGTAAAGATTCCCATTAGTTTGAATCTCTTGGGACACATGATGAGCCCACAGATTACTTGTGGAAAACCTAGAATCAACTACTTTAACGAGGTCTGCACGCAAAACCAATCTTAGGAACTGGCAGATGAAAAACATTTTGGGAACCTTCTTCCACTATTATTTTCTCATTTTCTCAAATACCAACCATAATGACATATGAAAGACCGAAAAACATTGTTGGAGACAGAAACCCACAGCTTGAAATCAAACCTGCAAGCATAGCTAACAGGTTTGGAAAGTTAGATTGTTTTGTGGGGGCAGGTAACAATGTCTGTATGGATGTCCATTGAGAGGGGCATGTTTCATAGTGATAAAGAAGCCTATCAGCCAGTACAACAAGCAGCCCACAGGAAACGGGTAGATCCTGAGTTAGATTTCTAGCCCCCTGTAAAAAATTTAACAGTATATGTGAAATTAATGTTTTATGTGGAAAACGAGTACCCTGCCCTCAAACTCTATCACCGAATAGTCATGTTGATGCTAAACAAAATCCTCAATAAGGGTTTTTCCAACTTTGATTTTAGTAATCCTGAAATTAAGAATAAAAATAACCACAAGGAAAGAAGGGACTGGCATAGCACATAGGCTTCAAAATGGGTTTTGGATATAACAAAAATACTGAAATCACATCATAACTTCCGTTCTATAAAGAGACAAAACAGGAGCTAAAAGAGGAAAGGAACTGTTGAATTATTGATATGGTGGAGAAGATAAATTGAGATCTTTACCAGCTAACAAATTGATTTATCTTACTTTCTTGATTTCTAATTATTTTTTTAGAAAAGACTTTGATGGGCAGTTCTTCTGCCTCGTTTGATTTAGAAAAGATAAGAATCCTAATTCAGATAACATAATGATAAATTTGTTCATGAAATCTTCAAGCATTGCTGACTGGAAATGCATTAACATTCTGATGGATTTATGCCCTTGTGATTTTGATAGTCCTCTTGTAATCATCTCTTTACCACTCACAAAAGATCCAGCAAATTCATCTGTCCAACAAGAGAATTCAGAGTTCATTAAAAATATGAATTCTCCAAAGTTTGTTTTCTTGTATTGAAAAAATATTTGAATGAGACTTGGAGAACACAACTTATGAAACAGTGAAAAAAACCCAAAATGATTGACAGCAACAAATATCATTTGCTTCAAGGGCTTCCTGCAAAGTAAATTTTTAAGAAATTTTATCTCATCAATTTTGACACCTATTTGAATGTTTCTAATGCATTTATTTGATGATGTTGTTGTAGATAAGCATAGTAACAGGAAAGAAAGTGGGACTAGAATAGGAAAGAAAGTGGGACTAGAATATGAGTCCTTGAGACTTGGGTTTCATTTGTAAGTGTATTGTAAGAAGGGGGCAGATCCATCTAATGGTCTGAGCTAGAGAGGGCCCCATTTAGTAGGTTATTTAAGGGAAACCATGACAACCACGGTGTACAACCACCACCATTATTTACTATCAACTTTCCCCAAATAGGAGACGAAAATTCAGCCAACCAAACTTTGATTGTCCCTAGGATCACAAATTGAGAATCAAGGATAGCTTGTAAAAATAAGCACCCAGGAAGAGGTAAAAGGACCTTCAATTTTGTATTATTTAATTGTCCAAGTGGAACAAGAAGGTTGATGTTGTTACTCCCAACAAAATCTTGTGTCATTCCAATAATTGTGTTAGAAAGACTCTGCTCATCGTGATGGTAAGCAGAATGCTCTGAGACATAACTCAAGAATTGAGCCACCTTCACTTGCATAATAAAATTTCTTTTCAAAGAACAAAACAATATTTTCCTTTTTTCTTAGTTTCAAACCATCAACCATGGATGGGATGGAGCTTTGCAAAGTAGCCATGGAAAATAAGAACAGTTCCTTGTTTACAGAGTTGTTGTACTTCATAAGCTTGTCAATCTGGTCCAAATAAGTTCCAAACCCAAAATGTCAGCCACTTTATGGTCCATCCTGATGCTAATCAATATAAAAAATTTCTCCATGATTCATACTCAGGCATGGTATAGAAAGACAATACCCACCCATCTTTATGGGTTGCCTTGACAATAAGAGTAATGAATTCAACAAGAAATGAGGGATTATTGAGTAGGGATGACCAAAAAGAGTGTATGAAGTTGATCAACAATCCTTTGATGTGTGAACCATCATGATCTTGATCTTCCATAATCATAAGATGGTCATATCTCATAGATTTGATACTGCCATATTCCTTTTCATGCTGCACAACAAGGATTTTCTTTACATGTTGAATCTCACTATTTTCCATGATCTTTTTATTACTGGTTACCCTTACAGTCAACAACTTACCTCTGGAAGGAAACACGCCATAATGGTTTTGACCAACAACATCCAGCCCTGCCATCGCAAGGGCCTTACCTCACTCTCTCTTTGTTAAAATCATAGTACATTGCTTAGAATTCCTATTCCCTGTATCATTTGCATCATTAAGCTCATACCACTGGTTTGAGAGAGATGGCCTAATAAATGCATAGCAATTCCCAATCAGAATACCCTTATGGGCCAATGTACTGTGAAGAATGTGCAATTTACATACACTTTTTTCTACATCTAGAGGAAGATATTTTCCATGAATTTTCCCATTTGTTACCTTCCCAGAGTAGGAAATAGCCAATAGGTTCAATGTCTTTTCCATAAGCATCACAAACAACACTAGTAGAGATTGGGATGCTAGAACTATTCAATATGTGGGGCTCGTCATTTTACCAGCCAACTTTAGAGATTTTTCACAACTTGGTACAACAAGTTGTTGCCTTATGGTGTCCCCTTCCTTGATAAGACCATCGTGTTCTTTGAAATATAGCCAATTTCATTCACCTTTATTGGTAATACAGTTACTTTCAGCACTGCTAACACTAGCTATGCTTTCCTCTTTAGGGTTTTCCTTTTTTTAAGGAGGACACAACCATGCCCATGCTTTTGCCTCTTCTTCAATTTCTCTTGTAATTTGTTTAGCAATCTTGGACTTGTCTACTATCTTAAGAGAAGATGAGAAAGGGTATTTCAGGAGTCACTAGTTAACGCAGCTAAAGCTTATCAAAGCCATATAAAATCATACTCGAGCATGTATTATTGGAAGTATCTTCTGAGCTAGAATCAAATTTTTTTCCTTAATTATCACAACAGAAAAGGAAATCAGTTAGGAACTTCAACCTCTTTCTTAGCCTCTTCAACCTCAAAGGCTAGTTGTTGCAGAGCTAATGAGAGACTAGAAGAAGCACCTTTTGCCTTTGCTTCTGCTATTGCCATTTTCGATCTGATTTTTATGAAGTTCAACATTCAGAGATTTTGTTAACGCTTCCAAATCACACCCTTCTAAAAATTGCTTTCCACTCCATGATGGGTGGTGGCATAAGAAAACAAGCACAACCTCAAGACAAAATTGGCTGGGACCACATTCCTAGCCAAATATATTGAATGAATGAAACTTCCTAACAAGACAAGAAGACATGGACTATGATAAAGCTATAGCCTCATAGTCACACATATATAAACATACTCATAATGCTAATTCGCACCATGTCAAGCATGAATATTTTGATTTTTTATGTCTTTGGCACCTGTTGTTTTATTTAGATTCATAATGTTGTTGGGATTTATGGCTACTAATATACAAAGAAGTAAAATTTTTTTGAATGAATGTTCCATATGAATCACCATCAAATTCAGGTGACATTGAAAGGCATGAAAGGAAAGAAGAATGGAATGTTTTCTTCTGTATTCAAGCTTCTGTGATCCATAATGAATTAAGCAAAGTCTTTCGGTAGAAATCACATAAGAGAATTTTTTGGCCGACGTGTTTTGAACCAACAAGAATGGTTTATGACTATTCAATTGATTAACAGTTAGTGGAATAGATTAGGAATAGATAAATAATTTTTTCAATTATATATCATTGAAAAACATGTTGAGTATTAAGAAATAGATAATCGTCTACTTATTTAACATGAATTTATTTTTATCTTATTTTCCAAGTCATTGAAGTGTAAAAAATGGTGCAAAAGTGGCGTTTATGCATTGAAGTGTCCTGCTTTCCAAATCGAGGTTCAGCAATTGCTAAATTTTTCCTTTACAATATGGCAACAAATCATTTATTTCATGGAAAGAGAGAAGTGCCTGGAATGACGACAAACAAGGAAGTATACTACATTTCCCTTGTTGAAGGGCTAAAAGAGGCAAAACAACATGATGTCAATGATAGTGAAGTCTTCACCAACTCAGAGCTAATATGTAATCAGATAAAAGGCATCTATCGGGTTCGGAGGGACAATTTAAAGCTCCTTTATAAGGAAGCAATAAATTGGAGTTGTCAATTTTAATATTTACCATCAATCACTTTGCAGACATTGAAAAGATGTCCAGTGATATAATGTCCATAGCATTGTTAAGCACATATGTAGATGTCAAATATGACATAGGATCACCATCCACTGCAACATAAATCATTGATCACCATCAATATAGATCCCCACTATGCGAATGGGTTGTTGTTATCATTTTTCTCGGGTCTATCATAGCATGTTTCTTTCACTAAAGAGGAATGTGTTAATGTTTTATTTTTCCCCAACTTGCAATGATTACGGTTTTTTGAATGGGAGACAAATTTATGGACAAATGTAATATATTCCATCTACATGGACAAATGTATTTTGAGAAAAGTAATTGGTTCATGGTTTTGTGATTATAATTAATACATTATGGTGTTGTATAATTGAGTTTTATCTTTTAGATTTTTGGTTGAAATCTTGTGATTTGTTTTTGAAGTCAAATCATTATTTGATTTGTATCTGTCTCAAAATATACAACTACTGTTGGTAGATCCCCCCTGAAGATCCATGGACATTTGTTAATCTATTCATATTCCAAAAATAGTTAATAACATCCAGATATCATTTTTTTGTAATTCTTGTTTATATTATATAACAAGACAATTTATGGGCATTCTTGATAAAGTATTTATGTACTTGTTTTGTGAAAGACTATCATCTGAATATTTTTGTTTAGATCCTTCATACTAGCTGATATACTTTGAGTGAAGCGGTTTGGCCTTTTTGTGCCAGCTTTCCAATATAAATTGAAGACTAAATTCCATTCGTGTAGTTTTTTCTAATTATGCACGAAGGTTTCTTGCAAAGGAGAAAAATCCAATTGGTTTTCTTTAATTTCATTGCAAAGAGAATAGTTAGGTCAATGTGCTTTACAGCTAGGTGGGTGGATCTACTTCTACATCATGGATTTTCTATTAATCACTATAACATAAAATATATGAAAGAACCAACAAATATTTATCTTTCTTACCATATTTAAACAATGGCTACTATAAAAATATCATAGTTACATTTTTCCCTGGTATTTTTTCGAGAGGGATAAAAACTGTTGAGGTTTGCACCTTGAGGTTTTTTGATATTGCAGATCCACAGTTAAAATGACTCTATGCCAGTGTTAGCAAAGTGTAGTTGAGGTGCCTATTTTTTGATCAAAAGGAAATTGAACTTACCATGAGTTACTGAAATTCGAATCCAGTTCATTTTTGTCATATTTATTTATTTTATTGTTAGCAGATTACAGTTTGAGTTGTGGATTTTTGGATCAAGAACCAACCAAATTTAACCTGCTTTATCCACAAGTAGAAAACTACCTTAAGCTGGATATTCTCTTCTTTCATAGCTATCTTTACACTTTTATTTACAAGTATGACTCACCGTTAACGCCCAAAATTTCAGATATCAATGCACTAGATCATGGCATTGGTCAAACCTCTCCCGAGATGTGAAGAGTTATTTCCAGAGAAGTTATATTTGTTGTTGTGAGGATTTGTATTGATGTGAGACTCTACAATTGAGCAGGCGATAGGGGAATGTTTTCTGAGAGGGAATTGTTTGACATGTCCAAATAAAACATAAATTTGAAATAGCCAAGCCATGGAGGAATGATTCATGTAAATTTATTCCATGAGAGATCAAGAACCTGTAATTCTTTACAATATTGTGGCCATTTGGGAACTTGGCCTGAAAGGCCACATTTTCCAAGAGCTAAAATCGTAAGCTGTCGAAAACCTGTAATATCTGTAGGAATATGGCCCTCATGAAAATTGATTAAGAGAATCAAGGTTGTGAGGTTCCTGCACTCTTGTAATACAATTAGTGCACCTGTAGCATTAATCAAGATGTTATTAATCAGGCACTAATCTGACTTCTCATAGCCTTGTGTCCGACTTCTCAAACACGAGAGAAGATGGCACCATCAACTAGTCTTTCGACTAACTAATGGAGTAGCATGCATGTCATTTTTGGGTGGTGAGACTACTTAAATTCTCTTTAAATTCAAATTTTATTATTGTAAGGAAACAACTGAGTGATGAAAGACTATTACTGTAGACTTGGTAGCAGAAGGCATCACACTATCACTAATTGTAAAGATGACCCTTCTCTTTTAAGTGCAATTTACATTACCTCTGATGAACACCAAATCATAATAGGTAGACATAAGAGTTAGAATACAAAAAATAACATCATCATGCTTATTCACTTTCTTTGTTGATTGTAAACTAACAAAAAAGATATGGTTGCCAACATGGATTTTTATGTATTGAAGGAGAATAATATGAATTTTTATGTCTTTAAGGAGGAGGACATAGGAGATCCACAACATCTACTATTATTTTGATTAGTTTGAATGTGAATATTTAAATGTTCAGTAGAAGATAACCCCCTTAAAACTAAATAGTTGTCCCTCCACTACCACTTTAATTTATTATTTGACCATTTCAGATCATAAGATTTGATGCAGTGATAACATATGAAAGGCTTGACCTATATAGAAATCAGTAGAATAGGTTGAATTTCTATTAGATTATTTTGGTTACATTTTATACAGTTGGATTTAAAGTGAAACTTTTTTATCGACACAAGAGCATTGGTCCACTGGTGAGCTTGATAGAGTATCCAACCTTCCTCTGGAGTTCCATTCTCACTGTTGGGTCCCTATAATACTAGTGATTACCCCATTATTATTGTAGTTATACCCCTTATTTATATTGTTGTGCCCCTATTACCCCCATGTTGTTATTTCTGTGCCCCATGGAATCCCTCTATTGTTATTTTTGTGGCTTTATATTATTATTGTTAGGTCGGTTGGATTATATTGTGACTCCTTAGACTCCTATATATAGAAAGGAGGTTTTTTCATTTGAATCATCGAAGAATTGTTCATTTATGTAATGTAAAGGAGGTTGACCCCTCGAAGAGGCTGAATTCTAAGGCGTTGATCTATCTTTTCTTGAGCTGGTTTCATAACATTTGGTATCAGAGCTTTGGATTCTAGGGTTTCGCTGCTCCAAATAGGGCATCGTGGCATTTTCGCTATAACTTTTTTTTTGTGACGTTTCAGAAGTCGCAAAAAAAACCCATTTGATAAGAAATCGCGCTGAACCTTGGGTGCAAATTTCAGAACTTTTTGCGCTATATTTGTGGAGATATGATCTGAGGAAGTTGGTCTTTTTGCAGACTCCTGAATTACATTCAAAACAGGTGACCTGGGGAAAATCGTCATAACGTTCTCTCTGGGGATCGGATTGAAATTTCGTAAGAAGGTACAAAAAGAGGACGGACTGTAGTTTCTTATATGCATGTTTCAGTTCCAAAGGTCGAAACAGTGACTCGTGGCACGTCGTACAAGTTCACTCTACTGAACTAGTCTATAAGAAAGTCACTGTGGGAGATTTCACATAACTCTTCCTTGGAGAATCCAATTTGGGTAGGACTTGTGGAATTGAAAAGAGGACACAGAGGGCTACTACAGCTCACAAATTCAGAAGTAGATGATTGGAAAGTACAGAGATACATCAGAGGCAATATCGAGCTCATACAAAGTGAAAAAAGGTGTGTAGATTTTCTTAAATTTTTGCTTAAGCTTGGTTGAAAATTTATTTTGAAGGAATTAAAAGGGCATAGTAGAGCATTATTATTGGTAACTGATGCCCCGAGGAAAGAAAATGCAAACACCTAGTAAGGAACCTGAAAGCTCTAGCATGACTCATGAAGAAGAGGAAGAAATGCAACATGATATATCAAAATTACAAGACCAAGTGCAACAGCTGTCCCTTGCACAAAAAGGAACATAATCTAAGATGGATGGTTTAAAGAAAGATGTAGAAGCTAAGATGGATGGTTTAAAGAAAGGTGTAGAAGCTAATATGGACTGTTTAAAGAAAGACATAGAAGCTAAGATGATTGACGTGGAAGCCAAGATGGATGATTTGAAGATAGATTTGAAGACAGACATGGACGAATTGAAGATAAATATGAATAAGTTGCTACAAGAAATAGTCCCTAAGGGTGAAAGGGTACTAAAGGAAACTCATGATGAGAACAAAAGAAATGTTAATCATGATTCCATAGACGCTAATGTTGGATTGAAGACTCACCATATTCCAAAAATCGATATGAGGAAGTTTGATGGCAAGGATCCCGCCACATGGATATTACAGATGGAGCAGTTCTTCGATCTCAATAATATGCAAAACACACAAAAGGTACATATGGCAACTGTATATTTGGAACCAAATCAATTTGTATGGTATCAATGGCTTTGCTCTCGTAAACAATTTATCACTTGGGCAATTTTTACGGAAGAATTGATAGCACATTATGAAGATACAAAAAGCAACATTTTTTTTAGCCAATTGATAAGTCTCAAACAAAAGGGTTCAATAATTGAGCACATTGAGGAGTTCGAAAAATTGAACATAAGGGTAAAAGATATTCCAGAGGAGCATAGGATTGATGTGTTCATAGGGTCTTTAAAGGATAATATCCAACATGATGTTCGCCTTTGGGAACCTGATTCATTATTGAAGGCATTCAGGTTAGCAAGAAAAATGGAAAGCAAAATTATGGCAACCAGGAAGCATACCACTCACAACTATAAAGACGGAAGTGTTGTTTCCCCTAGTCTTCCACAACCTATAAGGTTGACACCACAACAATTGGAAGAAAAAAGAGCAAAAGGGCTTTGTTACAGTTGTGATAGCAAATACACTAAAGGTCATAAGTGTGCTGAGAAGAAATTATTCTACATAGATTGTGAAGAGGAAGAAGAAAAGGAGCAAGAAAGGTCAAAAGAAGAAGATATACTCCAGGAACAAAGCCTAGATGAAGAACAAATAAATCCGACCATATTTTGTAATGCATTGGCGGGAATTACTACTCCTAAAACCATCAAGATAGAAGGACAAATCAAGAAGAAAAAGGTAATAGTGTTGATTGATTCAGGAAGCACCCACAATTTTATTCATTGTAGGGTAGCAAAAGAATTGAATTGCTTCCTATATCCAGCACCAGAGTGTCAAGTGATGATTGCAAATGGAGGAACAATAAATTGCTCTGGAAGGTGCCATAATATCAAGCTATCCATGGGAGAATATGTATTGACTAGCCCAATACTTGCCATTCCAATGGTAGGTGCTGATGTTGTACTAGGAGTCCAATGGCTACAATCCTTGGGTACAATAGCTTTTAATTTTCAAGAATTTTTCATCAAATTTTCTACGGAAGGAAAGGAAGTTGAATTAAGGGGTATTGCAGGGAAACTAGGAAAGATAATCAGCTCTAATGGTATCACAAAGCTTCTAAAAAAGGAGCAAAGAGGTGTAATTGCACAATTATGTTCGCTAGATGTTTCCACATCGGAATCATCTATTTCTCCAGATCTCCAAAAATTCCTGGACAATCATTCCAAGGTATTTGAGACTCCCAAATGTCTCCCACCTATGCGTGATCATGATCATGCTATCCATCTGATTCCAGGAAGTGTTCCTCCAAACATCAGGCTGTACAGATATCCCTATGTCCAAAAAAGTGAAATTGAACGTATGGTTGCAGAAATGCTAGAGGCTGGTATAATTCAACCAAGTCAAAGTTCTTTCTCTGCTTCAGTAGTATTGGTGCACAAGAAGGATGGATCATGGCGCATGTGTCCGGATTATAGGGAGCTCAACAAGCTCACTATTAAAGATAAGTTCCCCATTCCTGTCATTGATGAATTACTGGATGAATTGCATGGATCAATTTACTTCACCAAGTTGGATCTTCGTTCGGGATATCATCAAATCAGAATGAAGATTGAAGACATTCCGAAAATGGCATTTAGAACTCATGAGGGTCATTATGAATTTTTGGTCATGCCTTTTGGCCTTACCAATGCACCTTCAACATTTCAAGGTTTGATGAATTCAATTTTCAAACCATTCCTTAGAAAATTTGTGTTAGTATTTTTTGATGATATACTAATCTACAGCAAGTCTTGGAAGGATCATGTTGAACATGTTGATAAGGTGCTACAACTATTGGAGGAGAAACAATTATATGCAAAAAGATCCAAATGTTTCTTTGGAGTCCAGGAGGTGGAATATTTGGGTCATATTGTATCTCATGAAGGCGTTAAGGTAGACCCTAGCAAAATTAAAGCCATTAAGGAATGGAAAATCTCCACATCCATAAAGCATCTGCGAGGATTTCTTGGGTTGACAGGGTATTATCACAAGTTTGTTAAGAATTATGGGAGAATAGCAGCACCTCTAACAACATTATTGAAGAAAGATGCATTTTCATGGACTCCGGAAGCAACAAAGGCCTTTGAACATCTTAAAGAGGCAATGTGCCAAGCACCGGTCTTAGCTACACCGGACTTCACAAAAACCTTTATTGTGGAATGTGATGCTTCAGGAAATGGAATTGGTGCTGTTCTAATGCAAGATGAAAGACCCATTGCTTTTGAAAGTCGTCCAATCAAGGGAAAGTTTTTAAGAAAAGCTATTTATGAGAAGGAAATGTTGGCAATACTCCATGCACTTAAGAAATGGTGACCCTACCTAATGGGAAGACATTTCAAGGTAAAAACGGATCATGATAGCCTTAAATACTTTTTAGAACAAAGATTATCCTCTGAAGAGCAACAAAAGTGGGTCACAAAGATGTTGGGTTATGACTTTGAAATCATCTACAAAAAAGGGAAGCAAAATGTGGTGGCAGATGCACTCTCAAGAAAGGATGAGGATGTGGAAGCATTGTTGTGCGCCATTTCTATTATCCAACCAGATTGGATAAACGAAGCAAGGGAGGAATGGAAGAATGATGAAGAAGTGTGGGCACTTATTCGAAAGCTACAACAAGATTCCAGTACATCTGATACATTTAGCTGGAAAAATGATTCGTTATGGTACAAAGATCGCTTATACCTCTGTAAGAATTCCCAGCTAAAACAAAAGATTCTTATGGAATTGCACACTTCTCCCTTAGGAGGGCACTCAGGATTTTTAAAAACTTACCACAGGGTTAAGAAGGAATTTTTTTGGGATGGCCTTAAATCAGATATTCAAAAGTTTGTGGCGGAATGTTTGGTTTGCCAACAAAATAAAGTTGAAACAATTAAGACACCGGGTCTATTACAACCTTTATCCATTCCAAGCCAACGTTGGGAGGAGGTTTCAATGGATTTTATCACAGGTTTACCCAAGTCTGAGGGAAAGAGTGTAATCATGGTGGTAGTTGACAGACTTACCAAGTATGCACACTTTTGTGCATTATCACATCCATTTAAAGCCAATACAATTTCTACTGCATTTATGGAAACAATTCAAAAGCTACATGAAAACCCAAAGATTATTGTAAGTGACAGAGATCCCATTTTTACTGGAAACTTTTGGACAGAATTATTTTCTTGTCTTGGTACTCAGTTAGCTCATAGCTCATCTTATCATCCTCAATCTGATGGGCAAACTGAGATAGTAAACAAATGTTTGGAAGGATATCTTCGTTGCTTTGTATCTGATAAACAGACACAATGGGTCAAATGGTTGCCTCTGGCTGAATGGTGGTATAACACTTCCTTCCATACAGCAACAAAAATGACCCCATTTATGGCACTTTATGGGTATCAACCACCATCCATCACATCATATTTAAGAGAAAATTCTAAGGTTCAGGCAGTGGAAAATCACATCGAACATCAACAACAAGTCCTCCAACTCTTAAAGGATAACCTCGTGTTGGCACAAAATAGAATGAAACAACAGGCAGATCAACATCGCAGTGAAAGAAGTTTTGATGTAGGTGATTGGGTATTCCTACGGCTACAACCATACAAGAAAATGTCCCTAAAGCAAGCTAAGAAGGATAATAAATTATCACCAAAGTATTATGGTCCGTACAAGGTGTTGCAAAAGATTGGTACTATGGCATACAAATTGGAGCTTCCTGCAACTTCTCGATTGCACCCAGTTTTCCATGTTTCATGTTTAAAGAAGGTTATAGGTGACAAGCTCCCAATTCAAACAATATTGTCAGAACTTGACGAGGAAGGAAAAATTATATTGGAACCGGAAGTAGTCACAGAAACAAGAACTCGACAGCTACGAAATAGATCAATTTTAGAGTATCTTATCAAGTGGAAGAACTTATCCGCTGAAGATTCCACATGGGAGGATGAGAATTTTATGCAAAAGTATCCAGAACTACTCAAGCGTTGAGGACAACACTTTTTTGAAGGAGAGGGGCATGTTGGGTCCCTATAATACTAGTGATTACCCCATTACTATTGTAGTTATACCCCTTATTTATATTGTTGTGCCCCTATTACCCCCATGTTGTTATTTCTGTGCCCCATGGAATCCCTCTATTGTTATTTTTGTGGCTTTATATTATTATTGTTAGGTCGGCTGGATTATATTGTGACTCCTTAGACTCCTATATATAGAAAGGAGGTTTTGTCATTTGAATCATCGAAGAATCGTTCATTTATGTAATGTAAAGGAGGTTTCTCCCTCGAAGAGGCTGAATTCTAAGGCATTGATCTATCTTTTCTATCTTTTCTTGAGCTGGTTTCATAACACTCACTATGATCTAGTCTTCCCAAATGGTATGTTAAAAAGGGATGAGATTGGATACAAGTCTCTCATTAATTTGGTGAAATAAATACCCCTCAGACTTGGCAACTAAGCTGAAAAAAGTATGTGTTATGCAGATGAGCCTCCACCACTAGCATGCACTTCTCAAAGAAACATCCAAATGAGAAAAAACACTTGTATAATTTACCAACTAATAGGAAAAAAAAGGTTGCATGCTAGGCATTTACAATGTGCAAGGTGTTGGATCAAAACTTAAAAGGCATAACTTGAATATCCATAATCATAAAAACCCTTATTCTGAAAATAGAAATATTATTTTTTAGCACAACAATCATATGGTGGAGGTTATATCTTAGAGATAAAAAATAATGGTTGTATACAAAAGAGTGCAACATTATCTAACAGAATATCAAGGTCATAAGGAGATTGTTGATCTATGGTGAACATTACAACAAATCCTAACCTGGCCAAGTAGAACACAACAGAAAAATAGAACATCACTTCAATAATGATCACAATATAGATGACCAATACAATGTGCTTAAGAAATAAATCCAACACTGAAAGATTCTATGCAGCCTCATCCAATGATCACTGTCACTAATTACTAGCAGGAAAACCCCTAAAATGCCTCATGGAAATCTTGGAAAGACAAAGAAAGGTGGCCACCCATAGATGATCCAGAACATCTCCTATTATTTTGATTAGTTTGAGTGTGAATATTTAAATGTTCAGTAGAAGATAAACTCCTTAAAATTGAACATTTGTCCCTCTGTACCACATCAATTTATTATTTGACCATTTCAGATCATAAGATCTAATGCAATGATAACATATGAAAGGATTGACCTATATATAAATCAGTAGAATAGGTTGAATTGCTGATAGATTATTTGATTACATTTTATATAGTTGGATTTAATGTGAATTTTTGTTATCACCACAAGATCATTGGTTTGGTGGTGAACTTGATAGAGTATAAAACCTTCCTCCAGAGTTCCATTCTCACTATGATCTACCCTGCCCAAATGGTATGTTAAAAATAGATGAGATTAGATACAAGTCTCTGGTGAATTTGGTGAAGTAAATACCCCTTAGACCTAGCAACTAAGCTGAATTTTTTTTGTGTTATGCAGATGAGCCTCCACCCCTCGCATCCACTTCTCAAAGAAACCTCCAAATGAGAAATAACACTTGTACAATTTACCATTAAGAGGAAAAAATGGGTTGCATGCTAGGCATTTACAATGTGCAGGGTGTTGGATCAAAACTTAAAAGGCCTAACTTGAATATCCATAATCATAAAATCCCTTATTCTCAAAATTGCAATATTATGTTTTAACACAATAGTCATATGATGGAGGTTACATCTTGGAGATAAAAACTAATAGTTGTCTATGAAAGAGTTCATCATTATACAAACATAATATCGAGGTCATAAGGAGATTGTTGATCTATGGTAAACATTACAACAAACCCTAATCCAGCGAAGCAAAACACAACAAAAAAAATAGAACAACAGTTCAATAATGATCACAATATAGATGACCCATACCATGTGCTTAACAGAGAAATCCAACACTGAAAGATTCTATGTAGGATCATCAGATGGTTTCTGCCACTAATTACTAGTAGGAAAACCCCAAAAATGCCTCACGAAAATCATGGAAAGACAAAGAAAGGCGGCCAACCACAGATGAGATCCTCCTTTGAAATATACACACTCAAACTGCTCAAAATATATATCTTACCTATTGAAGCATGAAAGTTGAATTGTTGCAGCCATATAAACTGGGCATTCTAAAACATTATGCACTTATATCGGATGTCCCTTATTTGAAGATAACATGATCAAGAATCAAAACCTTTCTTTTAAGAGGAATCATAATGAGATTTAAAACTATAGAGGAATTGACTTTCATGGTATGCATGTAACTTCAATGTCCATTTTTGTCAATTTTACCATCAAGTTCAACATTAACATTTTGTAAAAGACTCATTTGAGAAGGATGACTATCATAGGTGTTTAGCATTTTCCAAATATGAGTGAACATAATACAAGTAGGTGCCCCCTTATTGAAACACAATGGTGAATAATCAAATTTTTTATGGTTATTATTACCTAAAATGGAATAGATGAAGTAAGATGAGGTTTTTACTTTTTAAAATAAGTAATTCAATTGGCTAACGAATGGATGAATCAACCCCAAAAAACATTGTACTCGTTCAACCTGGGGAACACACCATAAGTAGCTATTAGACAATATTCTATTCACTGGCACAGTCTCTAACACACTTGTGCTTGGATTTTTCATTCTACCAAGTGCACTGGATGTATCTCTCTCTAATGCACTTATAAGGAGGTTATTTTAAAAATTAGGTGAGAATTGGTTCCATTAATTCTCTTGTTGACCCTTATAAATATCATCGCCCAAAGAAAATGTAGTTTTTGTAAAACCATTATCAATTCATTAAAGATATATAATTGAAATCATGTCACATAGTTTGTGACCTCATCCAAATTGCGTAAAAGGTAGACAAAAACTTATGTATTCTCTCCAGTCCCTAAAAGGAAGTTCGTTGGGTAGTACAATGAACTGAGGAATGATATGCACAAATTTGACAATGAAATCCTTGAACCACTACATAGTTGGACACTTTGAACCATTTCATCACAAACTGTACCTGCCACAAATAGATGCTCCTTAATATAGACATACTTGAAAAAATAATCTAGCTTTAAAAAACCAAAAAGATAGGAAAGGTTGAAAATGAAGGTGATGTCTATGTGACCATTTCCAAATATAGAAAATCTAACGTTACACTGCCAGTGATAGCAACTTGTTGTGTGTGGATGAAAGGAGCCTCATCAGATTCACTTTTTTTACAAAGAACCCAAATATTTTCTCAGAATTGGCATGCAAGCCTTGAATAGTCAGAAGTTGATGGTGTATCTCACCTTGATAGAGAGAACATAAAGTAGACAAGGAGTTGGTTTGGTTGTCAAAGACAAACCTACACCCAACTTTCAAAAAACGGATAAAGCTAAAATCCACATCTTTTTTTTCTTATTCATTCTTCTTTCATGATCCAGCATTACCCCATTCTGTTTTCTTGTTCATTCTGCTGATCCAAGTTTCAAGATGAGAAAGCTTCTCAAGAGGGAAAGTGAACCCAAATGGTAGCTTATATTAAAGTCAAAAAATGTTTGCAATGTTTATATAGCTCATCAGAGAATGATCAAATGTAGAATGTCAAACAAGAGAATGCAGCAGCGTTAATGAGAGAACACAATTATTAATAGATTGTGTGGACCAAAGTTTTTTCAAGATGATAATATTATATATGCGGTGCAATCTTTATTAATTATCCATAAAACTATAACATCAATATAAAGCCATTAACCATGTAAAGTTCAAAACGCAAAAATGAAAGAAAATAACATAAATTTTGAAAATCATATGTTGGAAGGAGAGCAATACAATACATATATTAGAAACCCATAGATCGAAAATTACAATACTTCTTGCAGAGAAAATAAAATCTGCTTTCATCTACAATTTTATCAAAGTCAAAACAAGGAATCAAATTTGTTTCTCACATATGAAATTAAAAAAGCATTCAAATACTTATCAATGGTAAAATTCAATCCATTTAGAGGATATCAATACATAAGATCGCATAAAAAGTGTGGAATAAGCATACGTATTGTCCAATATACAGTGATATAGTGATCTTAAATATATCAACTCAGAAATAAAAATATGATTATGCCATGCTTTCACACAAGTTATCTTAGTCATGCTAGGAGTATTTCGTTTTTAACAAATTGAATCTAAATATCACATAAGGATAATGCTTCCAGTATGATAATATTGGTTGTGTAATAGATTCCCTGGTCACGTGCAAGTTCTCCTCTTCTATTTTGAGATGCTTTAGTCATGAGTGCCCATAATACTTCTTTTCATGACTACAGGAACCAACTAGCTCTCCATCACAATCCCATAGTTTGAAGACATTCCAGGCATAGTGTTGCACATAACAGGATGCCGCAAATAGTAACAAAATTGTAAGAAGTTTGCACTCAACAAATGAAAACAAGAAAAATACTAAGAATCACATTATATAAATCATATAGCTATATATTATATTTATTTTTTATATGATTTTCAAAACTCAAAGTTGGGTCTAGTGACATGGAAGTTGTGATGCCTAAGAAAATGTTTTCTTTCTGAATACACTCTTTGGAAAGTACTTACCTATTCTTTGTGCATACCTCATTGATTCCTATTAGATTTGAAGCCCTTCCATGGATGATCAATCATGGTAGAAGATGATGCTTCTCTACTTGTTCTATAGTTACCTAGAAAAGTGTCATATGTTAGCGCAATGAAATTTTCTAGAACATCAAGATATATGTACACACACAATGAAATAGAGTGTCAAATGTACCTGGAATGTCAGGTAAGGTTGGATGGTCTTGCATCTCCCTTTGGTCTTGGGTTATCGCCATGGTTGTGGATTGTTGCATTTCTATAAAAATAAACATACCATGTGTTAAAGAATGGTGATGATTAAATACTTAAATCTAAAACCATGACTCTATTCAACACGTGAAACTAACTGGAACCATAGACATGGAATTATTTGATCAATGACGTCCTCGCTTATTGACATATCGAAACTCAAATGGTTCATACTCTGATGTATCAACATTTAAATCAATTTCCAAACCATTTTTTTTTCTGTTGCTTCTTATTTTCTTTGTAGGGCTAAGGAAACTCTTCTTCCTCTTCAAATATGAATCAAGAGAACCCAACCCAAGTGTGAAGTCAAAATCCATAACGTGTTAATTATTGGCTTTATCCAACATTTTTTAAGCATACCAGTCAACTGGTTTGTCTTCGTCAAAGTAGTAGGAGAATTATCTAAAATGAGATGTACATGGCTAAACAACTCCTCCCTTGCCAAATGAAGTGCCTCGGCATCTGCATCAACAATATTTGTTGCCATAAGAGTAGCATCACCATCTACATCATGGTTTTTAGGCTCTATATTGATTTCAAGTGGGTCATTGCATATGTTATCCTCTGCATGTTGATGAAACAATGGATTTGAATTATCTGAGTCGAAATACAACCAATTAACCTTTATGGCATGCTTGTAAATGTTTCCAGGGATAGACCATGGACATTCACATGTTATAAAATATGTATGATACCAGGTGACAAGGTATTTTTTACCTTGATCCGTCTAACATCTCACCTAGTAAGCATGGGCTATGCTCCCATGAGGACAAAAATCAGTATCCAGAATTTTTCTTACTTGTTCCACTGATGATTATAGCTTATTTTCTCTCTTCTGTCTGACATCTCACCTAGTAAGCATGGGATATGCTCCCATGAGGACAAAAATCAGTATCTGGAATTTTTCTTGCTTGTTCCACTGATGATTATAGCTTCTTTTCTCTCTTGTAGTTGTTTATAAATCCTTCTTCTTTTAAGATTTCCTTGAACCGATAACAAGGTTCAACTGTTGTTAGTAGCATATGCAATAACCAATCCATCCTTCAAGCACATTTTTTCTTTCTATCAGATAGAAATGTTTTTCTTAGGTAACAATGGTATGACTCAACATCATTATTGGTCTCCTAATTTGCATGAGGAAACTCCCAAAAACCTTTCACCCACATCTCTAATTGCAAATAGAGCCATGTCAATCTCACTATATCACCTTTATAAAAGACAAAAATGCATATAATACAAAAAATTTGTTTACTTACAAATCTTATCTCTAGTGATCCAATTCTTGTGGAAATAGTCTAAGAACTTCTCTTCATCTACAAATTTGATAAAAAATTGATTGATTGCATCTTCCACTTCATAATTGAGAGTGTGTTTCATGTTGAAACCTAACTCATTGAACATCTCATTGGCTTTTATGTAACTAGTGGCCAACCGATTGACATTTTTTAACCAAGCCCTCCCTACATGCCAAACACATAAGATCACATCACAACCTGTGATCCTCCTGCCATATTCAATGAATTTTAGTGTGCTATTTTTAGAAAAGATTAAAGTTTGTTTATATCATGACAATGTTAAAGTTACCTCAAGGCAGTGATTTCAGCCAATGCATCATCAACCATGAAAGCATTGACTTTCCAATTAGGATGGGTTTGGAAACACTTGTGCATGAGTTGCTCCAACCATATTGCAATATCATCGGATGTGTTTTGTGATGGCATGGCCCATGCAATTGGCACCTCGCTTTGTTATTAATCAAATGCCACGAGTGTATACAATGGATATTATCATATTCAACATTACATAAATTCAAATACAAGTTATTAATTATTCTGAATGTCTACAACTTAAATAAATATATTCAATCAATCTTAGACAATAATCATTAAAGTATTACAGAATCATGTGAATGGATTTGCCTATGTTACTTTGTGCAATGGATCGATAAGATTGTGAAATACATAGACAATGAAGCAGTTAAAGAACATAATAGAAAAACACACATAAACACAGCAAGTTTACTAAGGAGTTCACCCAACACTCTTGGGCTACATCTCTTGGTGCAGCCTTCAGTGGTGACCTCTCTATTATGTCTTCAGAAGTAGATTTTTTACAAAAGTGAGCTCAATTTGAGTCTCACCCAACAGATACAAAACAATAAGGCTTTACTTGGATCCCCCAAGTCTTTCTGAGTACGCAGACTCTCCTCACTAACTCTCTGTCTCTGTTTGCTCTCTGTCTCAGAATTGCTTGCCCCTATCTTCCATCTTCTGTGGCTTTAAAGCCAATCGGTGTTGTATGTTCGTTTCTCCTCCTCAGGATTTCTGGCTTACCAGCCTCTGTCCGCTCAGATCCCCCTATGAGCGTTAGCAATCAATGTTAAACGCTTTCAGGGATGGTGGCCACCTCTTCTGTAACGGAATGGGTCATCGAGCCTTTGAAATCCCCAGAAACATCATTCTCTATTTACACAGATAAATACATTAAAAACACAGGAAATTCACCAAACTGCCATTTATCGGATTTGAAATAATATAAATCCTGCCTTATAACTCCTATCGGGTCTGCCTTTATGTCACTTATCGCATCTCCACCATTGATCTGGGAGATCTAGATCCAACGACTGTGGTTCATTTCAGGCGCCGCATGCGTACAGGAGTTAATCACCTAAAAAGAGTGGTTTTCTCTCTCCAGGGCCTGGACACATGGCAGCCAATGTATGGGCTCGAGCGGAGCCCGACCAAAACCTCTTACCGCCTTCGGTCCTCCCGAAATCCTGCTTGTATCGTGATTTCCCCTTGTATTTAAAAATACATTAAGACATCAAAATCCCACTCGTATCGGACTTGAAAATATATATATTTACATTAACAAACCCTTTTGGGTTTGATTCATCGTTGTATTCACGTTTTCTTTGGTTTTTCATTCATTTAACGAAAATGTGATTTACATTGAAAAAACCCCTTTACCGGACTTGAAATGTTATCAAATATCATTCATAATCTTCATCAGGTCTGGATATCACAGTCATAGTTATTATCGGCCCCTATCCTTTGCACAGTTCTGATGCGATATTACGATGTGATTGATCGCAATCACATATCGCAGATACCCCCAAGCCGTTTGTAAGTGCTCCTCTGTAATCGCTAATTGCGATATCGCGATTCAACCTGGGTCATTGATCTGCACGCTTGATCGACAATCCTCATTGACCCCACTAATTGCTGTCACGTTTTCCATGTGGTCTCTGCCGATAGCCTCCCTTTACCGCCGCTGATTGCGATTTTCCAATCGGATCTGGACCGTTGATTGGCCAGATCCGACGACTTCAATGCAAAGTTTCTTTAAGCCTCCAATACTCTATTTTTCCACTATTTCTTCATGTTTTCAATGTTTGAAGACTTAGAGGTATTCCTAGGATCCATTTAGATCACACCTTCCCACTGAAAAGGCTTTTGGACCACCAAAAGTTGGTTTTTAAGCATCAATCAAGTGAGGATAAAGCTTCCTCACTTGTCCAATCTCTATCCATCTTGCACTGCTTGATTTTTAACCTTTGAGTCCAATTCTGAGGTACTCAACATCCCCTTTGCATGTAGTTCTCACCTTCTTGTCCAGAACTGTATCTTCCTGCAACTCATTGAGATATTCAGGCAACAGATCATCAATAGAAGGCAACTAACTTTTCTCTTCGAGATCTTCAGTCAAAGAAAGTTCAAATAGTCTCAAGTTCTCTGCATTAACTATTGAATAGTTCTCACCAATTTTCTCAAGTATCTTGAAAGGCCCATACCTTATTGGCTTCAGCTTCTTACCTTCACCTTACATTCTGTCTTTGCTAATGTACATCCAAACTTGATCACAAACTTGGAAGCTATGCTCAATTCGATGCTTAACATGCCTTGCTTTGTACTTGGCTTGGCTCCTTTCCAGTTGTTCCTGCACTGCTTGGTGAATTTCTTAGATCTGTTCAATGAACTTCGTTGCTTTGTCCACATCACTGTGTCCATCAACTGCTATGTCTTTACTAAAGACAAAATCCAAGGGAGACCTTGGTGTAAAACCAAAAAAAGTATCAAAAGGAGATCTCTGTGTAGAATAATGTTTAGCACAGTTGTAAGCATGTTGAACATAACACAAATGTCCATCCCAAGGCTTGGGATGCTTGCTGCAATAGCCCCTAAGTAGCTGGATCACTGTCCTATTGAACACCTCTGTTTGGCCATCTGTTTGTGGATGAAATGTTGTGCTCTTCTTCAATCTAGTGTCCATTAACTCCCATAGACTTGACCAAAACATCCAAACAAATCGGGAATCTCGATCAGAGACAATAGAAGTGGGTAGCCCAAAATGAACCCATACATGCTGAAAGAACAACTTTGTTGTTTGTTCAGCTGTAATCTACTTGTTACAAGGTATTAAAATACACATTTTGTTGAACCTATCCACAACAACATATAAATAGTCATGACCTTTTCTAGATTTTGGCAATCCCCCAACAAAGCCCATGGAAACACTTTCCCAAGTATGAGAAGGAACTGGAAGTGGAGTGTACAAGCCTAGTTTTCTATTGTTGGGATTGCTTTTAGCACACATGGTACACCCTCTAATATATCTAGAAACTGTTTCATGCTTTCTTAGCCAATAACAAAACCTTTGCAGATGTGCAACTATTTTACTTACACCAAAATGACCTGATATGAGAGAAGTATGTGCTTCTCGGATTATGTTAACTCTTTCAGTTTGAGGAATGCATAACTTTCCCAAATGATATAAGAGTTGGTCCTTAACATGATAATCCAGTTCTTCTACTTGTTTTCCATGACTTAAAGTTGCATATACATCTTTAAAATCTACATCTTGAGCATATTGTTCAATGTAGCTTTCATGCAATACTGAGTTATGCTTAAGTATAGTAGATGCATATATAATTGGTTTGGATAACATATCTGCAACCTTATTCTATATGCCTTTCTTATATCTGATGACAAGATGAAACTGTTGTAGAAAATCCATCCACCTATAGTGTTTTGATTGCTGCAGCTTGGTTTGTGAGTGTAAATATTGAAGTGGTTGATGATCAGTATGTATAACTGTTTCTTTTCCCACTAGGTAATGTTTCCACTTTTTCACACTCTGTGCTAATGCATACAATTCTTTATCATATGTGGGATAATTAACTACTGCAAAAATAAATGTCTCAGAATGATAACATATGGGTTTACCATGTTGCATCAACACTGCTCCCATGGCATAGTCACTAGCATCTGTTTCAATCTCGCATGGTCTTTGAAGATCTGGCAATGCTAGTACTAGTGTTGTACTAATTTTTTCTTTCAAGTTGTCGAAGGCTTTCTGCTATTTGCCTCCCCACTGAAACACCTTTTTCAATCCTGTTAAATCATGTAAGGGAGTTGCAATCAAGGAAAAGTTAGCAATAAACTTTCTCCAATATTGTGCTGCTCCTAGGAAGCTTCTAACTTCTGTAGCAGATTTGGGTTTAGGCAAGTTCACAATGACTTCAACCTTATAGGGATTTATCTTCAATTCACCACCCCCTACAATATGACCCAAATAGTTCAAATATGTCTTACCAAATTCACATTTTGATAATTTAACATAGATATTTTCTCTTTTCAAAACATCTAGATTTTGCTTTACATGCTTTAGATGTTCTTCCTGTTATCACTCAGGTTGTCCTTTAAGCTCTGGAAAAGGATACGGCCGAGGTAACCACAAACCAACTTTTGACTGTAGGTTCTAGCCTGCCTGCAGTCAGAGAGGGCTCTCTCTTTTAGATTTAGCATTGTTTGAAAGGATTTTAGGCTAGGTATGATGCACAGGGGTTTTATATTGTTTTTGGTGGGAAGGAAGACGTTTCAAGTAAAGAGGCAAGACATAGTCTGGTAAGTTTTCGAACCATTGGGCGTGGAGTCAAGGAGTGGGACTGCTGGTGCGTTTTCTTGGTCACAAGAGAAATAAGGAGCAAGGTAGCTGCTCTTGAAACAACACTTAAAGCTTAAAAGGATGGGATGAGGGATAAGGAATGAGAGGCAACAAAGAATCTCTCATTAAGCTTAAAAGGGGGAAAGTGGATGAGCTCTATCTAGGAGCAATTAAGAATTCCTAGACAACTGTCAAAGATGAATGGATTAGGGGAAATATGAGCCAAAGGGAATTCATATTCATGACTGATCCAGAGGAAAACATAAAGAAACAACAGAAATTGAGCATAGAGAGCATTTAAACTAATTCTAGGCTATTCTTTCTTTCTGCTATTTAGACGGTATATCAATGAAAAAACAGAGATAGGAAAACTTATTGAGTCATGTTGCAGCACAAGAATTCCAAATTCACTTCTTCAAACCATTAGACACAGAGCAGACAGTCTTTCCTCCAATATTTTCAGTAGTCTTTGATTATAGAAAACATGTCAGGTATACAGTGCGAGCCTATACTGAAAAACTATCAACCAACCAACCCTTAAAGCAATACAGAGGGTGGTATATATAGGGAACATTTATCTGGAACTATCTATTACAGCCGACCTAACAGGTCCGACAGAAAATTGATTACTTTAACCTAATCCTATCCAGAAGTAAATGCCAGAAAATATCTTTGAGCTACGCTGGGGGCAGCTGTATCAAAATGAGTTAATATCTGTCCAGGTGGCTCTGTGCTTTTCATCTGTCATAACTGTGCATTGGTCTTTGCACCATTGCTGTTCGGCGGTATTGAATGCTTCTGACTGTGATTTGAGAGCTAAGGTGGGCTTACTCTTCTTGATTTGACTTTCTGGGGGGCTCATCAATGTTCCAGTGCATCGAGCCCCTGAAAAATCTTCGGCAGATACTCTTCGGCTCTCCTCCCTCTTCTGATACTCTTTGGCAATAAATTGATGTTGTTCTGTCATGCTGTGGGTCTTATTCATAATTTAATGGCCGTTGTTCGGCCTCTGTTTCTTTTAAAACTATTTTCTGCTCCTTCCAGCCAGCTTTGCGAAGAAAAATGAGTCATTCGGCGCCTTTCGGGCTTGCTGGGGGCCGCAGAATAAAAAGATTCCCTGAAGATTCCCCATTCAGGCCCAAAAAATCTAGCGATGAGCGATTTGAAACTGCCTCAGAATTGGATTCTGGGGCTCCGAAGTGCGATTTTCGCGCCTTTGCACCCAAAAAGTGCTCATGACATCAGCATTGTACGGTGGGTGACATCAGCATGATGTCAACAGGATGACGTGGCGAGATGACGTCATCATGTACGGATGATGACGTGGCAGGGACACGTGGCAGTGACGTGGCAGGAGGCCACGCAGGCAGGTGACTCGACGTGGTGATTGGGCAGAGGGTGACGTAGGATGTGACGTCACAGGCGGTAAGCGGTTTCGTGGCGCACCGCTTTTTGAGGATGGTGGTTTCGTGAGGGGGTGCTCCGCCACAGCCCAGAGCCTGACGCGTGGCGGGAGTACGGCGGCAATACCGCCCATCTCCCGGACGCTAAAGCTCGGGCGGTTCGGGGATGAGGCGGCCCACCCACCGTTGATCAGAGAGGCAGGCGATCCAACGGTTGGCGGTCGGGGCGAGGCGGCGGGTAGTTAGGGCGGGTAATATTCGCAGGAATATTCCAAATTTAATAATATGCGCGCGGTGGGTTAAAAACTATAGGAAAAGTGGGTTTGGGGTTTTTTAAAACGGACGCGATTAATATTTACAGGCAGGACTTAGGGTAAGGGGTAAAATATGGTTTTGTGAGCGAGGGTTTTAGCAATTTGCGCCCGAAAAACTTAGGATATGGGCAAAAAGTGGGTTTTTGAGGGCTTTAGGGCTAGGAGGGAGGTTATTAACCTGGCCAGGTGTCAAATTAATCCCTGTTTGGACACGGATGGGCCAAAGACAGCCCCAGATGGACTGTGATTCCCCGAACTTCTTAGGACATATGGCTATATTGCCAGGGAGGGGATATTTGCATAGGGGAGTTTTATATACATGATTTTAATAGGGAAAGGGAAAAACTGATAGGGAGTTATATAATAAAGTTAGTAGTTAATATGGAGATGAAAAGAGGGCGCTAAGGTATGAGACCTTAGGCTTTTTTGGGGAAAAGAAGGCTCACAGATGCTGAGTGAGCAGTCCTTGAGTGAAGCAAATCCTCACCAAGGTGAATGTCATGGAGATGATGAAACTGAGAGGTTCAAGCAGATCTTGACCTCTCGGGGGATGTTAGTAAGTGACTTGGGGGAAATGAGAAGAAGGGGAGGTTAGTGAATACCAGCTTGAGTACCTCCTTTGACTGCAAAAACTGCCTGATACCTGTGATCAAAAATGGAATACAGCAGTGGCATTTGGGCCAGGATACTTCCATGGCATCTTCATTGGTCTGTTCTGGAAATATTGAACACTGCAGCCTGCAAAGTATGACATATTTGGCATGTGAAAATGTGAATCATGAAAAATGAATAGCTGCTGCAGCAGGAGGCTAACAGTGGCTCCACTTGGGGATGACTTTTCCTTGTGAAAAGCCAAGAACAGCAGGTTAGACTGCCTTGCTTTTAATTACTGCTGTATTCTGCAAAATTTGCTTGGCCGGTTGCCTTATTAATCCTACCTACCTACCCTAACCAGTACTTTCTTTGTCGTTAGGTGAAATGAAACAACCAATGCAACCACTTAAGTATTATAAATATGAATGGTCCTTGCTGCTTATGCTTGCTGTTACCTGAAATGGAGATCTTGCAATCTGATATGGCTTTTTTAATCTTTGAGAAGATCAGGAAGCTGCTGACCTTTTCTGTTGAAACAAGGAACTATACAAAAGGGTCCTCTAGCATATATACGTTATTGCCAGACTGACTTGAAGAACTGTACAAAATTTTGGGATAGCTATCATGCTTTGAACTTGGGGAATCATCAACAACTTGATTTTGAGTTTCGCAGCCTGCTAGCGGAGAAGAGCAGTGACTTACCTCATCACACAACTTGCCATCAGATGGGTTATGCAAAATATGGAATGTAACCTGTAATTCTTTGAGCGCCTGCTCAGATGCCACCTGACAGATTTGTGCTGACTGTTCTTTTTCTTCTTCAAATATCCGAGATGGCTGAAAATCAACAGGCAGGAAATCCAGTTGGATTTTTTGGTCACATGCTGCTGCTTCTGAGTCTTCCCCAATCTGACGCTCATCGGCACTTTGGGGCTGTAAATCTAGTGTTAATGCATTAAGCGCGGGGCCTGGTCTTTCCTCTAGCCGGTCAATATCAAAATATGGCGATACTTGATTATAAATGGCATGATTATTTCCCCTAATAAACTGAAAAGACTTGAAACAAAATGGTAAAGTTCCCTCGCTGAACTCGACACCCTCTGCGTTTTCCTCCCTTTCTTCGCAGCTAAACTGGGCCTGCTGATCATTGGGTTCAAGCAAATGATTCTGAACTGTGCTTTCTGCCAAAATAGGCTTTGTTTCCTCTGCGAGGCTGATCTGATCGTTAGGTTCATAATCATCGTCATACTGATCATATTTGGGCAGACAATCGAAAGAAGAGAAGCTATTATATTCATATATTATATCAGGAGATTGCTCCATCATGTATGGCTGCATGAATATGTTATCTGTTTTGTAGTAGGTTTGTTCAGGAATACCATTACTTTCCCTTTGCAAAACAGATCCTTTGTGGTGCTCTAAACCTTCAACTTCTA
This sequence comes from Pinus tabuliformis, assembly GCA_031772625.1. Classification (NCBI taxonomy): domain Eukaryota; kingdom Viridiplantae; phylum Streptophyta; class Pinopsida; order Pinales; family Pinaceae; genus Pinus; species Pinus tabuliformis. The sequence goes on along the minus strand of CM062817.1, from coordinate 1,972,515,249 downwards.
TTGTGAATGTCTGCTTTAATTTCTCTGCTTTCTTTACCAAGGTATCCAATTTACCCTCCTTTTCTGCTTTCAACTTCCTCTCCCTAACTTCCAGATTAACCTCTACATCTACTGCCATGTTCTGCATCTGTTGCATAGTAGAGGGGCTCCTTTCTCTCAGATGAAATTCTATTTCGGGATCAAATGCTGCTGGATAATGTAGTAGAGCCAAATCAGGGGGAGGTCGTATATTCAATGGTAAAGAGTGATAAACCTGATTGAATCTCTCAGAAAATTGTTGAACAGATTCAGTTGGAATCCTTTTTAACTGTTGATATTCTTCTATAAGCATGAGGAAATTGACTTTGACCATCCATCTATCAAGGAAGAGTTTGAATAGCTGCTGGAGATTTGAGATGCTTGCCTCAGGAAATGCTTTAAACCAAGTCCTAACTTCACTTTGCAAAGAAAGGGCAAACAGCCTAACACTAACATCTTCATCTTCTACCTCAAAAATGTTTAAATAATCTTCAAAAGCATGGATATGCTTTTGGGCAGTAACTCCATTCTCTCCATCAAATTTTGGGAGCTTCATGGGGTGATTTTTGGGCAAAGGATTAAGCAGGGGAGGCAAAATGAGAGGCTTGTATCTATCAGGAACCTTACGAGGCACGGGATTGTGTACAGGGATTAAATGATTGGGTTCGGTATGGACAGGGATAGGATGATTTGATTTGACAGTAGTGTCCCCTTTGACTATGAGGTGAGCATCAGCTACATTTAGAGGCTGTTGTTCTGATGTGCAAGGAGGGCTTTCTTCAACATTTTCTAAAGGAAAATCATAAAGGTTAAATTTAAACAATATGTACAACAAAATTTTATGGAAGAGAAAGAACATGACCTCTTGGATCAAAATCCAGGTCAAAAGCCTGATCTGCTCATAAATTTCTCTTGGGTCCATTTCTCCAGTGGAGTCTTTATTATGAGGATGATGTGGAGTCACCGGGTGGATATATTACCTTTGAGTGCCTAATCTCTGTCCACCATCAAAGATCAGAACTAGACTTGAAGAATGGCTGTGAAGGTTTGTTTCCTCCTAGTAGAGCTTTCCAACTTTCTTCGTGAAACTTTGTGAAATTATCTGAGGAAGGTCCCCAGCGGAGTCGCCATTATGTTATCACTCAGGTTGTCCTTTAAGCTATGGAAAAGGATACGGCCGAGGTAACCACAAACCAACTTTCGACTGCAGGTTCTAGCCTGCCTGCAGTCAGAGAGGGCTCTCTCTTTAGATTTAGCATTGTTTGAAAGGATTTTAGGCTAGGTATGATGCACAGGGGTTTTATATTGTTTTTGGTGGGAAGGAAGACGTTTCAACTAAAGAGGAAAGACATAGTCTAGTAAGTTTTCGAACCATTGGGCGTGGAGTCAAGGAGTGGGACTGCTGGTGCGTTTTCTTGGTCACAAGAGAAATAAGGAGCAAGGTAGCTGCTCTTGAAACAACACTTAAAGCTTAAAAGGATGGGATGAGGGATAAGGAATGAGAGGCAACAAAGAATCTCTCATTAAGCTTAAAAGGGGGAAAGTGGATGAGCTCTATCTAGGAGCAATTAGGAATTCCTAGACAACTGTCAAAGATGAATGAATTAGGGGAAATAAGAGCCGAAGGGAATTCATATTCATGACTGATCCAGAGGAAAACATAAAGAAACAGCAGAAATTGAGCATAGAGAGCATTTAAACTAATTCTAGGCTATTCTTTCTTTCTGTTATTTAAACGGTGTATCAATGAAAACACAGAGATAGGAAAACTTATTGAGTCATGTTGCAGCACAAGAATTCCAAATTCACTTCTTCAAACCATTAGACACAGAGCAGACAGTCTTTCCTCCAAGCTTTTCAGCAGTCTTTGATTATAGAAAACATGTCAGGTATACAGTGCGAGTCTATACTGAAAAACTATCAACCAACCAACCCTTAAAGCAATACAGAGGGTGGTATATATAGGGAACATTTATCTGGAACTATCTATTACAGCCGACCTAACAGGTCCGACAGAAAATTGATTACTTTAACCTAATCCTATCCAGAAGTAAATGCCAGAAAATATCTTTGAGCTACGCTGGGGGCAGCTGTATCAAAATGAGTTAATATCTGTCCAGGTGGCTCTGTGCTTTTCATCTTTCATAACTGTGCATTGGTCTTTGCACCATTGCTATTCGGCGGTATTGAATGCTTCTAACTGTGATTTGAGAGCTAAGGTGGGCTTACTCTTCTTGATTTGACTTTCTGGGGGGCTCATCAATGTTCCAGTGCATCGAGCCCCTGAAAAATCTTCGGCGGATACTCTTCATCTCTCCTCCCTCTTCTGATACTCTTTGGCAATAAATTGATGTTGTTCTTCCGTGCTGTGGGTCTTATTCATAATTTAATGGCCATTGTTTGGCCTCTGTTTCTTTTAAAACTCTTTTCTGCTCCTTCCGGCTAGCTTTGCGAAGAAAAATGAGTCATTCGGCGCCTTTTGGGCTTGGTGGGGACCGCAGAATAAAAAGATTCCCTGAAGATTCCCCATTCAGGCCCAAAAAATCTAGTGATGAGCGCTAAAATCGCTCATCAAAAACTGCCTCAGAATTGGATTCCAGGGCTCCGAAGTGCGATTTTTGCGCCTTTGCGCCCAAAAAGTGCTGATGACGTCAGCATTGTACAGCAGGTGATGTCAGCATGATGTCAGCAGGATGACATGGTGAGATGACATCATCATGTATGGACGATGATGTGGCAGGGACACGTGGCAGTGACATGGCAGGAGGCCACGCAGGCAGGTGACTTGACGTGGTGACTGGGCAGAGGGTGACGTAGGATGTGACGTCACAGGCGGTAAGCGGTTTCGTGGCGCACCGCTTTTTGAGGATGGTGGTTTCGTGAGGGGGCGCTCTGCCACAACCCAGAGCCTGACGCGTGGCGGGAGTACGGCGGCAAATACCGCCCATCTCCCGAACGCTAAAGCTCGGGCGGTTCGGGGATGAGGCGGCCCACCCACCGTTGATCAGAGAGGCGGGCAATCCAACGGTTGGCCGTCGGGGCGAGGCGGCGGGTAGTTAGGGCGGGGAATATTCGCAGGAATATTCCAAATTTAATAATATGCGCGCGGTGGGTTAAAAACTATAGGAAAAGTGGGTTTGGGGTTTTTTAAAACAGGCACGATTAATATTTACAGGCGGGACTTAGGGCAAGGGGTAAAATATGGTTTTGTGAGCGCAGGTTTTAGCAATTTGCGCCCGAAAAACTTAGGATATGGGAAAAAAGTGGGTTTTTGAGGGCTTTAGGGCTAGGAGGGAGGTTATTAACCTGGCCAGGTGTCAGATTAATCCCTGTTTGGACACGGATGGGCCAAAGACAGCCCCAGATGGACTGTGATTCCCCGGACTTCTTAGGACATATGGCTATATTGCCAGGGAGTGGATATTTGCATAGGGGAGTTTTATATACATGATTTTAATAGGGAAATGGAAAAACTGATAGGGAGTTATATAATAAAGTTAGTAGTTAATATGGAGATGAAAAGAGGGCACTAAGGTATGAGACCTTAGGCTTTGTTGGGGAAAAGAAGGCTCACAGATGTTGAGTGAGCAGTCCTTGAGTGAAGCAAATCCTCACCAAGGCGAATGTCATGGAGATGATGAAACTGAGAGGCTCAAGCAGATCTTGACCTCTCGGGGGATGTTAGTAAGTGACTTGGGGGAAATGAGAAGAAGGGGAGGTTAGTGAATACCAGCTTGAGTACCTCCTTTGACTGCAAAAACTGCCTGATACCTGTGATAAAAAATGGAATACATCAGTGGCATTTGGGCCAGGATACTTCCATGGCATCTTCATTGGTCTGTTCTGGAAATATGGAACACTGCAACCTGCAAAGTATGACATATTTGGCATGTGAAAATGTCAATCATGAAAAATGAATACCTGCTGCAGCAGGAGGCTAACACTTCCCATGTTTTACTAAAAACAATAATGTCATCTAAATATACAATTACAAAATCATCAATAAAAGGCCTGAGTACATCATTCATAAATCTCATGAAAGTGGTAGGGGCATTAGTTAGGCCAAAAGGCATAACCAGCCATTCATATAGCCTTTGTTTTGTTTTTAAAGCAGTCTTCCATGCATCTTGTTCTACAACTTTGACCTGGTGGTAGCCACTACATAAGTCCAACTTGGAAAAGTAAACAGCTTCTTTCAGCTGATCTAATAGATCATCTATGTGAGGAAGAGGATAACGATTCTTGATCGTTCTTTTATTCAGTGCTCTGTAATCAATGCACATCCTCCACGAACCATATTTCTTTCTCACCAACATGATTGGAGATCCGCATGGTGATGTGCTTGGCCTTGTGAACCCTTTATCGAGCAGCTCCTATACCTGCTTCTTGATTTTTGCATTCTCTAAAGCGGATAACATGTACATTCCGATGTTCGACAATGGAGCATCTTGCTGCAAATGAATATCATGTACTATTTCCCTTTTGCGTGGTAGACCTTTAGGTTCTTGAAATAGGATATCATATTCTGAGACAACTTTTTCTAAATCAGCTTTCTGTTTAGCATCACAGCCTTCAAATACATTGGTTTTATCAAGGGTCTTTTCCTTTACAACCATTAGTAAAAATTGCTTGCATGAATTTAGAATTCTTTTCATCTGCCCTGAGTTTATGAGAGTGTAGTTATTTTTGAGATGATGAGCTCTTACAATATATTCTATTCCATCTTTTGTGAGTTGATACTTATTTTCAGTTCTATAGAAAATGGATTTTCTATCATACAAGTAAGGACTTCCTAAAACAATACCACATATATCCAAGGGAACTATATCTAACTCAACCTCATCTACAAAAGTTGACCCAAAAGCAAACCTAAGTTTACATTGTCTAGTCACTTGTAGCTTTGCTTTATCACATACCCAACCTAATAGATATGGCTTCTTGTGAGGTGTGGTTAGTAGTCCCAACTTCTTTACAATTGCTTCAGAAATCAAGTTTACTTGTGATCCACTATCAAATAAAGTATCAATCTTTTGGTGCTTGGAAATAACTATAATATAAAAAAGCTCATGTCTTTCCTCGCATTTTCTTCATTATCAATAGATTGTGCAAAATTACTAGTATATGCTTCAGAATTTTTACCTTTTATACCTGTGGATGTGACTGTTGTTTCATCACCTGAGTCTGACCCCAAATCTTTCTAAATAGCAGCAACAGTCTTCTTCTTCTTACCACTTAACTTCTTGGGTTTCAGCTCTGGATGCAAAGACCAACAGTGTTCATCATCATGTCCATCCTTCTTGCAGTGAGTGCATGAAGGTTTGTCTTTCTGTACAGTATTTGTCTTTCTCTCCTTCCATTTTTGCTTCTTCTTTTCCTTGTTCTTGCTTGCAGTGGGTTTTGATGATCCCCCAATCTCTGGGTTCACATTCTTGCCTCTTGCCTCCATATGTTTAGCCTGAACTGATACCTCATCTATGCTAGTAGGGTTAAACATGAAAATGGTGTGCCTCAAATAGCTGTGTAGACCACCTATATACTTCAGCGAAGTTTCAAGTGAGTCAAGGGAAATGCCTAGAATTAAAGCTCTTTTTCTAAATTCCTGGGTATAGCTTTGTACACCTTGCCCCTTTAATTGGAAAAGAGTTTTCCAAATCATCATTGATTGTTGCATATAAGCTAGTGGATAGAATTGTTTTTTAATGGAAGAAATAAATTCACTCCAGGTAGAAAGAATTTTACCATGCTTCTTCAAATCAGCTTGTGTCTTGCCTTCCCACCACACTAGGGAAGTTCCTCCAGGGCAAAGGCTGGCTAGTTGAATCCTTCTCCTTTCTGAATCGATGTTCTACACCTTACAATATACATCAATCTGTCTAATCCAGTTATCTAGATTTTATGCATTTAATTCTCTATCATATATTGGCAAATCAAATTTTACATCTAATTTAATCAAAGGGCTAGAAGGAGGTGTTGATACAGGAGGCTCTTTCCCTTTCCCTTTACCTTCTGAATGGCCATCTAGAAGAGGTTCCTCTATTCCTTTATCTTGTTTGGAGATTGAAGTATCTTCACCTCGACCTTTCTTAAATTCTCGATACATCTCTTCTACCATGGCTCTCATGGTCATGAAACTGTCCATGAACTGAGAGTTTGATTCTAAGGGAATTTCTTCTGCCATTTTCCTCCTAGGATAGACTCTTCCTATTTTTGGGTTAGTCTCAACAGTTCTCCTTCTCCTAATTTGAGCTTTGACCTAGTTAGCATTCAACAATCCAGCACAAGCTTTTCTATCCTTAGCAAACCTAAAGCTCTGATACCACTTGATCTGATAATGAGCTCTTAGACAATTATTAAGGTATTACAGACTCATGTGCATGGATTTTCCTATGTTACTTTGTGCAATGGATCGATAAGATTTTGAAATACATAGACAATGAAGCAGTTAAAGAACATAATAGACAAACACACATAAACACATAAATTTTACTAAGGAGTTCACCCAACACTCCTGGGCTACATCTCCTGGTCCAGCCTTTAGTGGTGACCTCTCTATTATGTCTTCAGAAGCAAAGTTTTTACAAAAGTGAGCTCAATTTGAGTCTCACACAACAGATACAAAACAATAAGGCTTTACTTGGATCCCCCAAGTCTTTCGGAGTACACAGACTCTCCTCACTGACTCTCTATCTCTGTTTGCTCTTTGTCTCAACACTGCTTGCCCCTGTCTTCTATCTTCTGTGGCTTTAAATCCAATCGACGTTGTCTATTCGTTTCTCCTCCTCGGGCTTTCTGGATTCCCGGCCTCTGTCTACTCAGATCCCCCTCTGAGTGTTAGCAATCATTGCTAAATGCTTTCAGGGATGGTGGCCACCTATTCTGTAACGGAATGGGTCATCGGGCCTATGAAATCCCCAGAAATAGCATTCTCTGTTTACACAAAGAAATACAATAAAAACTCAAGAAATTTACCAAACTTTCATTTATCAAATTTGAAATAATATAAATCTCGCCTTATAACTCCTATCGAGTCCGCCTTTATGTCACTTATCGCATCTCCACCGTTGATCTGGGAGATCTAGATCCAACGACTGTGGTTCATTTCGGGCGGCCCATGCGTACGGGAGTTAACCACCGGAAAAGACTGGTTTTCTCTCTCTAGGGCCTGGACACATAGTAGCCAATGTATGGGCTTGGGCGGAGCCTGGCCAAAACCTCTTACTACCTTCGGTCCTCTCGAAATCCCGCTTGTATCGTGATTTCCCTTTGTATTTAAAAATGCATTAAAACATGAAAATCCCGCTCGTATCGGACTTGAAAATATATATATTTGCATTAATAAACCCTTTCAGGTCCGGTTCATCGCCTTATTCATGTTTTCTTTGGTTTTTCGTTCATTTAACGAAAATGCGATTTACATTGAAAAATCCATTTTTACCAGACTTGAAATGTTATCAAATATCATTCATAATCTTTATCGGGTCTGGCTATCGCAGTCATAGTTATTATCGGCCCTGATCCTTTGCATAGTTCTGATGCGATACTGCGATGCGATTGATCGCAATCACATATCGTAGATACCCCCTGGCCATTTCTAAGAACTCCTCTATAATCGTCAATTGCAATATCGTGATTCAACTTTGGCCGTCGATCTGCACGCTTGATCGACAGTCCTCATTGATCCCACTGATTGCTGTCGCATTTTACATATGGTCTCCGCCGATAGCCTCCCTTTACCATCGCCGATTGCGATTTTCCGATCGGATCTGAACCGTTGATCGGCCAGATCCGACGGCTCCAATGCAAAGTTGCTTTAAGCCTCTGATACTCTGTTTTTCCACTATTTCTTCATGTTTTTTCCTCCCGATAGTGTAATCCGACTTTTTAACAGGTTCTTCTTTTGTGATAGTTTTGAATGTTTGAAGACTTAGAGGTTTTTCTAGGATCCTTTTGGATCATTGGCATCTCACTTACCTCATATTTATTTGTATTAAATGTTGAATCCATGGCTATTAAGCTATTGTGCGATAGATTGACCATTGTCTCCAACATCCACTTTTTTTGAATCCCTATTTTAAAAGGGACCACTACACCATTGGGCTTTTGGTAAAAGAAAAAATATTCCCGATGCTTTTGATACCAAAGGTTTACACTCATTTCATCCTTTTTGTGAAGTTGATAATTTCCCTTCGCCAACCTATTATAGATATTTACAATATCTTTTCCGCATAAGAAGAAATCTCTATCCAGAGCTTCTGCATCCATGTCAACATGTCTCTTAATGTGGGTTCTATACACTATATCAACATGCACTCCCAAAAATAAACAAGTCTCTACATATGCAACAACATCCCTCGAAAGCTTTGGCCTATGCAAGGTCTTGGTCTTACCTGAAGTGTCATGTTGGCCATGACAAGCTCAACCTTCCTATTATGAGAAACTTGGTATCTACGGATAAATACTAGTTCCCTAGGTAGGTAGCTATACCTAGAACAATAGATTTAAAGTGCTTATCTTTTCTCTATAAATGATAGATAAGAAAAAGGGACTCAAAGGACCTACTTGTTCTTTCACTTTCCTTTTGTCTCCTTTGTTTGACTCTCGTCGCTCCTTTTGAAACAGAAGACTGTGAACCAATCAAATCAAGAGATCTATCGAATACAAGTAAATGGAATCATATACATTCACACATATAAACATCATATCTCAAGATAAGCATATGGAAAAAGGTGTAAACAACTTTATTAGGTAAAAGGAATAATTACAACCATGATGTCCAATCCATTGTCACTCGTCCAGCTTGGGTTCCAACCAACATCTCATCAATAGCACAACACTCTGGCAGCATAACACTACTTTCTCATACTCTCAATTCTCACACCAACAATATCTCCTTACAAATTATCAAAGTCCAGCCCTTAATCACTTAGATGAGTGCTCTCTTTTTAGGCAAATGGAGGAGGTTTGATCATAAATGAGGGTATTGAATGGCCTTCAAAACTTAGAGTTTGTTTCCATGGAGGAAGGTATGAGAGGATAGGAGGTTACTTAACTCATTCCCTATCCAATTTCGAGCTCATAGGAGATGATAAGTGTGCAAAACTTCTAGATGACTCCAGATGATAAGAATATTCCCAGAACCCTATGTGAATTTCACTCAATCTCGCCCAGCGTAAGTCAAAGTGGGCCTAGGTGCTCTGCAGAGGACCATGACATGGGCCTACCTACACTAAAGCAAACTTATCCCTGTCCAAGATTGCGTTGGTCCCTCAAAGAGGCAATTCTGGAGGGTTTCAAGCCAAAGAACTCTTAGGGAAGGAGGCATTCAAAATGGTGACTTGTCTAGGGCATGTAGCAACTGAATTAGGATTTGATGAGCCCAAATGGTATTGATCTGAATGATGGGAGTGATGTGCTCAAATGGATCTATAACAACTGCCCCCTAAAGCATGAAGTCAAAAATAATGATGTCGAGTGATATATGCTTTACTACGTGATGAGGAGGTTCCGAAGTGGTTGGTGACCTGCATCGATTACAATACATAATATCATGATATTTTGATTTTTTCTCATGAATCGTTGAGGGAAGGAATACCCATGCTCAACATATAAACTTTCATTACAAGTACATAGACTGTCGTCTACAGATATAGGCCCATGATAGGATGACCATCAATGTAAAGCCATTGTACGGATGATTTGGTACATTTCCTGAAATCGCAGCGCGGATGGATGAAACGAGATCCGGGGTCTTCTATCTCGTTCAATCGTTTGCTCAAGTACGAGTCTAACCATGCGAAGATGTGATCTGAAGTCGAACATGGCAAGACACCGTCTGATTACCAGCCAATGATGCAAGCAGTTAACAGATGCGATAGAAATCACCGATAATGATAATGATCCTCAAGGTACTGCAGTACATTTTGCATGGTGTGAATGGATGTTTTGATGTCGAACACCATAAAAAGCCTTTCGGTCGAAGGCCAGTGATGTCAACGTATCGCCGAAAGTGAGAAACCTACCATTGATGTATGCAAACCTCAAGGTACTAGAAGGGTGTCTCTAAGTCAACTTCTTGGATAATGTGCTGATGTCGACAAGAAGCGACTCATCGCAGGAGAACCTTAATGTATCGCACATTAACGACATGAAACGAGTGTAATGATTTTGGAGATGGAATTTGACTGACGACAGAAGGTTTAGGAATGGCAATCATGAAAATGAAGGTTTATGAGTATTGCAAAGGATGAATTTTAAACCAAGTGACTTCTCTTGAACATGTCAGTGACACTGAATGGATTGGCAACATTGACCCAACAAAAAGTAATGGATGGTATGATAGACCAAGGTATGATTACTATCAAGTAGATAACCCAACCCAAATAGTCACAATGATGAAGTGAAAGTGTCATTTTCAAGAGCAACTTGCTACCATAAAGTGGTTTACCCCTTTTCCCATTTTCCCTAGTCATTGCTGACCAGTACCTCTTTATTTTTATCAATCTTGACGAGGATAACATATGCTTGTTGTATAATTCCACCCTTCGGGTGAATCCATCGCTATGTGATGTTTTAACGAGTCTAGCAAAGGTGAAACTCGGTCTTGTCATGATGGACAAGTTTGTCGCTATTTGATGTTTTAACGAGTCTAATGACATTGATAACTCGGTCCTTTTCATGTTTAGAGAGTTTGAAAAGGGACAAAAGAAAACTCCACGTGTTCTTTTTCGTATATTTGTCTCTCAAGTCTGAAAGAGCGTAAAACAATACAAGAGAGAACCTATCGACCATGTTCGGTCAACATATTCCTTTTTCATAAATAATCTATCTCAGCCCAAAAAATTGTTAAACTTATACTGAGTATATGTCATTTCCAATCCGTTAACAAGCTGAAAAAGACAAGCACTCAGCAATATTTTCATATTTTGAGAGCTTGAAAAGAGCTTTAAACAAGACTCCAGGGGAGGTTCCTTTTTTTATGTTTTAAAGAGCTCGAAAAGAGATAAAAATATGCTCTGTGGTCAAAATACAATTTGTAATCGTGCACATCAAATTATATAAGTCAGATGTAAATATGTTCAAAGAAACACCACATGGATTAAACATACCTGTTTCATTGGTAAAAATAGGTACTAAAGTTTACTCATTTAATGCTCATGAAATAAACATAAAAACAAGAATTTATCATGTTATTTTCACCATTTGAAATTTACCATTCAATTTGTGCTCTTACCCAGTTTTTTACCTCGATCTTCATCAGCTGATTGTAAGAGATTTTGTGGATCATTTTTCGTTCTGTCCAGACCAGGTAGGAGATCTACCCCTCCTCTTTCTTTTCATATCATTATTTTACTGTTTCATGCAAGTTTTTAGGGTTTTAAGGGCCCCTGGGGTTTGAATTTTTCACCATGGGACCAACGCAAGCTTGCATGTCAAAAACTGCACTGGAGAGCACCCAGATAAAGGGGATTCTGCACTGCAGCGTAGTGTCTCCTTGCCTCGGCTGCGCCGGGTGAGTTTCACAAAATTGTTTCACCAAATTGACCCAAAATTTCTTCATTTTTTTGCATGAAAAGGATCCTAACTAAGCTTAAGGTTTGATTTCAAGATTTCATCGGATCAGAATGTCTATTACTTGGCGAGAAAGAGAGCATGAAGAAAAGGACATGGTTTCCCTAAACGATTCGAGTACAATTGAGGCCCTCAGAAACTGTGGGTTGCTCAAATACTTCAGGTTGTCCGGAATGAGGCAACAATCAGAACTATTGCAGTTCCTAGTTCATGCATGGGATATTACAGATCAGGCTATTCACATAAGAGATAAATTTGTCCCTATTGTGATCGATGATGTTTACTTTCTTACAGGGTTGTCGAGACGTGGTGCCCCCATATCTCTTTCGGGTGCTTCCCTTGGAGGGGAAACAGTGAGGGACTATGTTCGACAATTCTGTCGGCTAGGTACATAGCCTAGCAAGGATAGAAAGACAATCATCAAAGATATCTATGATTTGCCTTTGAGAACAATCCTTTTCACTATCGCAAAATTGGCAGGCAGTGTGACAATTCATCTGGCGAAGAGATCATATGTTCAGTATGCAATTGAGTGTCTTGAGCCAACTTTATTCAATTGGTGTGAGGCAGTACTTCTTCACTGAAAGAACAGATGACAAAGGTAAAGAGCGGTAAGACCAAGAACTTTAGCTATGGATTTCTCTTAATTTATTTCACCTTAGAAATAATTCGATTTATGCAACCCCAACATGTAAAACTGGGTGTAGCTGGTCCTAGAGATCCACGGATGCAGCAATGGATCAAATTGATGGCTAAACATGCTGGTCAGTCCTCCATTACATTTACCATTGCATTCGTTAGTTGGCTCAATCGACAACACATTGTCATCGATGAGCATCCATATTGAGGGATGGATTTTCATGGAGATCCAGAGTTGAGTCTACCAGTGGGCGCTTAATAGGGTGCTATAGGTAAATTGTTTTTTACCAAAATGTTTTTTATTTTTAAGTTTCTACATGTTTTGTGTTTTGATGTTCCAAGGCTAAACCAAAATAATTCTCATGCATGCAGATGTGGGTATTGTTCGACCTATGAGGCACCAACAAGAGGCAGGTGGGCCAGCGCAAAGAAACATTGGGAGAGCAGTTTTCTAGGATTTGGATTTGGTCGAGACACTCGCAGACTTGCAGGATCATGTAGAGGGATTAACCCTTGGTTTTTTTGGATGTCCATATCGAGGAGTTACCTATGAGGATGCAGCGCTATACTATTGGTGTTCCAGGCCATTGGATGCGGATCGCTCAGGTTGTGACCTGTTATCATGAGCATCACTAGGTCTACTTAGGATGTTTTTCGAATGCATTTTGAGTTTTTGGGTCAGATGACCAAACATGTCTTGGACACAAATTTTGTAAAATCTTTTAAAACATATATCTATTTTTACTTTTAGATTTTTTATATATATGGTTTTGTGCAATCCTATTCAACTAATGATGTGAATTGAAAATTTACTTTTACATGTGTCGCAAATGTCTATTTAACACATCGTTCTCTCATGAGTCGATTAATGTGTTAAGTTTCTGGAAATATGTTGATATTGAATGCACTCAAAATTTCTTTCCAAAATAGTGGGCTCCAGTATTGCAGCAATAATGCTGCAACTCCTGGGACTCCCTTCTTTACTTTTATCAACCCGGTAGTTCGTAACAAACTTGGAAGCGACGGTGTTATATGCACAAGTAATAGCTCTTACTGCAGGTTGTCACTGGATCAACTGGCACAAGTCCACTAGGAGCTTAATCCAACTTCTATGAGCTCTTAGAAGAAGCTTTTAATGGTGATGGATGAAAGCTAACTCAAAGGAAGCTAGTCTTCTTACAGAAAGAAGCTGAAAGTGGAAAAGGAATGCAAACCCTAGCAAACCCTATTTTTATAGACTAACCCTACCGGTGCAAGAAAAGAGATGAAAGCAGTGGCAATGGATGCCATTGACTTCTAGAAATGTAGAATGCATGTGACTAAGCTACTCTAGCAGTGAAATCTGAAAGGGAATTTCTTTTTGTATTTTTGAGTAATCTTGTAGAATTATTATGCATGTGCTTAACTGTTTTGATTGTGCAGAGGTTGATTGATGGAAGGAAATGGTGAGGGCGCTTGCAGGAGGTTGGGAAGGTGAGAAGAGGGCCTAAGGGGTCCCTAGCACCCTTCCAAAGAGTTCACAGTGATTAGATCTCGAGAAACTGCTCACATGATCTTCTACAGGAAGTCTGCAGGGGTTCTACAGGATGTTCTACAGGAAGGGCCAAGAGAGGATTTTGGAGGGTTAATGGTGGAAAAATGGTGGGAAAGTGGGAATGGAGGATGGATGAGGGTGTGAAGGGGTCTAGGACCTAGTAAATGAAGCTGAGAAGTGATGAAAGTGGTTGGGCTTGGTTCAAGGATGGAAGGAGAAAGGTTGCACAAAGATGTGGAAATTAGGTCAAGTTGGAAAAGGGTGGTGCATGAAGGTAAGGAATATGGAATTAGAGGTTGGAGCAGGTGGGATGATGGAGGAAGGATAGACAGGGAAGTATCATAGATTCTCTGCACACTATTTCTCAAAACTAATCAAACAAAGACTATGCAAACCAAAGATCTAGCTATCTTGACCTAATTTGACCTAGACACCAGCAATCATGATGAACAGAACTTTATTGGTAGGAAATCATGTATGATAACTATGAAAACTAAGCAAGAATAGATCTACGCATGTAATCACAACTGGTATCAACTTTTACAACTGAGAATCTAACACTAGCAATTGCATGAAAAAGCAAGAACAACGTTTTTGTGGCAGCAAGGACACCTTGGTCTCAACTCATGGTCTCGAGGAGGGAGAGGTGAGATCAAGGGTTGCTTGATGGCTTTTTTCAAAGATATTTTCTGTTACCAACCTATCAAATTGACCTAAACATGAAAAGCTAATTCAATCATCAAAAGCAACCTAAATAACAAAGCAATATGTTAATCTAAGTAACAAAAATTATTCTAGGAATGCAACAAAGACACATAAAAGTACACAAAGGAGGTACTGGGCACTTGGGTTGGGCCCAACCCCAAGAGCTATAGCCTCCTAAGAAATATTAGAGCTGGTGCAAAGCTGGATCCATCTTTATTGATCAAGAAATAATAGTTACATCCGAAAAATTGTCCACAAGAAAAGCTCGAAAATGTGCTGAAATGCAGAGCTAACCTACTGACTAAAATTGAACTAACATCTGACTACCATCTAAATAAAAACTGACTAACATCTGCCTAAAAAATGACTAACTGAAAGGAGGCCCTAAGCCTTCTTATTTATACAAATTGAGGACCCCAACAGCCCTCCTAAACTTTAGGGACTTGGCTGCCAAAACTTGCAGTTAACAGCAGTCCTACTTGACTTGCTTGGCTGCTGCTTGTGCTCTGAGTTTTTGATGGAGAATTCGAGGTAAGGGCTCATAAATGAAGGGGATAGCTTCCTACAAATCCTCTCCATGAATTTGGCTACCAAGTGCTCATTTAAACCTTTGATTTTGTCTCAAAATTGACCAAAAATCTGCATAAAGCACACATTAGACTTGTTGGCATAGTGACTAACCCAATTCACTCTATTAGCATAAATATAATCAAAAACATGCAATAAACTAATGATAATGGTGGATTAATTCAAATTAGGAGGCTGAAGATCCCATATAATTACTCATTTCTGGGGCTCATCACAAAATACGAACTCTAAGGAAAATATGAAGAATTGTTGGGTTTTGGACAATATAAAAGTTTGTTAGTTGCAGTACGACGAGTTGTGAGTCCAGCCTAATGATGATTCAGCGAATGCCAAGTGAAATGGCATCAAAGAGAAGTTTGACCAACGCACTATACTCAGCGATATTGTTCGTTGATTGACCGATACAAATCCCTTGAAAACTCACTAACTCGCCACTTGGAGCGAAAATAGCCCATGCTGCAGAAGATAGGTTTTGCATACTACGACTAGCACCATCGGTGTAACCAACAAATGGTTCCAAAGGTTCTGACATCTGAAACAAATGCAAAGTGGATTACATAACCAAATAAAAACTCTAAAAGACACACTGACACACACACATGAAATTAAAGCATATATACAGTGATTTTTACTACACTCAATTAAGCATAGTAACGTTTGAGGTACAACCCATTTCAGGGCTGCGACAATGGAATTCCATCATAATCCACCACCTCGTAGGCACCTTTTTCCAAAACATGCTTGACAATATAAGGACCCATCTAATTTGGTTCAAATTTTCCTACTCCTAGTTTATCAGCTTCCTCATCATAAAGCAAGACCAGGTCTCCTTCTGAGAAAATGTGAGGCTTGACATTTCAATCATATTGTGCCTTGATTTATTTCTTATGCGCTTTGATTTGTTTCTTATGTGCTTCGTTAGCCAATGCGGCTTCACGACAGGTTTCATCTAAATGGATAAGTTCCAAGAAACGCGCTTCTTCTTTAGAAGTATTACGTAACAGGTCAATCACGAGTTTGAGAGATGAAATTTCACATTGTATCGGCAATATTGCCTCCATACCATGTACCAATTCAAAGGGTGTGAATCCAGTTTCATTTCTCACCAAGGTTCGATATGCCCACAAGGAAGATTACAGGATTAAATGCTAGTTTTTTTTATGAACCCCTATCATTCTTTGAAGCATTCGCTTCAGGACTTTGTTCATGGCCTCAACTTGTCCATTCGATTATGGATAATAAGGAGTAGAACTATCATGTGACAGTCCTAACTTGGCAGTTAACTCAGCCATCATGTGATTGCTAAAATGTAACCCATGATCTGTAACTATAGCCTGTGGTACACCAAACCGGGCAACCACGTGGTTAAAAAAGAAAAGAGTAGCCATCTCGCCACTGTTGTTTAATGTTGGCATCACCTCAGCCCATTTTGTGAAATAGTCAACGGTGACTATAATGTACCCATGCCCCCCATCCGAGGTGGGGTTACATGTCATGAAGTCAATGCCCCATTTGGCGAATGGTTCAACAACAATGACAGGATGCAATGGTGCAAGTGGTGATCTAGTTTTACGGTCATAGATCTGGAATGCATGATAGCTTCTGACAGCAATTATGCAATCTTTGAATATGGAAGGCCAGAAGTAACCAACACTGAGAATTCTCTGCGCGGTAACATAACCAGATAAGTGTCCACCACAAGCACCTGAATGAAAATCATTCAAAACTTTCTCGACTTCCTCATGAGTGAGGCACCTTCGTAAAATCGTATCGATACCAAGACAATAAGGAGTGTCACCAACGATCAGATAATATTTGGCCTGATATCAAATACGTCGCTATTGCGAGCGAGAGGTATCAGGCTAGAAAGTTTGGGTCTAGAGATAAATCAATATATATCCATACCAAGTGTCAGATGACGAAATCAGGAACAAAGACTCATCCAAAATTGATGGTTCTAATGTTGAATCAATGATATTCAAGGGAAGGTCGCAAAGAAGCTCAGTGAAGACTAGAGATTTATTTGATTTGGATTTGATAAATTCCAAATCAAACTCCTACAAAATGACGATCCATTTTGAGTATTTTCCCCCCAGCAATTAACGTGACAAAATATGTCGTAGGGTTGCAATTCGAAATGATAGTGGTCTTTCGGAGCAGGATGTAGTGGCAAAATCTCTGTACAGCTTGAATAGCAGCCAGAGCCAACTTTTCGACGTAAGAGTACTTAACTTCTGTATCATTGAGATTGTGGCTCAAATAATATATCGGATGTTCAATCCCATCTTCTTCTTGAACTAAAACCATTCCAATGGTTGTATCTACAGTGGCGAGATACAAGAAGTAGTCATTTTGATAATTCGGGGAATACATTAATGAGGCTCTAATCAAGGTATCTTTAAGAGCATCAAAGGAATCTTGCGCAACCTGGTCCCAATGGAAGGGTATCCCCTTTTTCAATAAACGAGTAAATCCTTTAGCCATTTCAGCATAATTGGGAATGAACCTCCTCAGAAAGTTAGCCTTCCCTTGGAGTCTTTATAACTATAGTAGATTGGAAGGTGGAGGCAAATCAAGGATTGCCTAAACCTTAAGTGGATCAAGTCGAATTCCCTCCTTAGATACTACGAATCCAAGCAAATGACCAAAACCAACACAAAACACACATTTGTGTGGATTGAGTCGTATGTTGTAGTGTCGGTACCTTAAACATATAGCTCTCAAATGCTGCGGGTGATCAGTCTGCTTTCGTGAATGAGCAGGTAAATTATCAAGGTATGGTTGAAAAATATGTTTGATGTCATGGAAGGCATAATTCATTGCCCTCTGAAATGTTGCCCCTGTGTTATTCAAACCAAATGGGAGTTTCTTATAAGCGAATGTGCCCCATGGACAAATAAATGCAGTTTTAGATTGGTCCTCTCGGCAGATATTGATTTGATTATAGCCGAAAAAACCATCCATAAATGAGAATATTTCACATCTGGAACATTCATCAATAATCTGGTCAATAAAGGGAGTAGGATAATTGTCTTTTGGACAAGCCTGATTAACATCCCTATAATCGACGCACACTCGTATTGTCCCTTGTTTCTTCATGATAGGAACAATATTGGAAACCCAATCAGTAAGAGGAACAAGGTAAATGAAACCAACATGCAAAAGTTTTTCAACTTTTATTTTAATAGTAGCAGCCTTCATTGGATGAATAGGACAGAGGCGCTATCGCACTGGTTTGACATCAGGATACATTTTGATTTCATGTTCAACTATACTAGAGTCAATTCCTGGCATCTCCTCGTATGACCATGCAAATATATCTCGAAATTCACGAAAGAGAGCATGGTAAATATCATGTTCTAATGGAGAAAAAGATTTTCCAACATGAATGTTTTCTACAATGTGAGGTTTGGTTGAAATATTGATATAAATAGTCTCTTCAATATTTGACAGGTTTCGCTCGGAATCTATTGTATCTATGAAAACAGAATTCGAAAGAAATTCGACAACCAAAGGGTGATTAAGCTCATTTAAATAATATTCTCTGTGATCTGGAAGATGGGAACGATGATGATAATCTTCCCATGGTTCTTCTTCCATCATCTTTGATTGGATGATTCCTTCATTAGTAGAAAATATACATGAAAAAGGATCAGAGGAAGTACCATATTCTAATGAACGATCTACCCATACAACTGATGAAAAAGGATTTGGATTTGCCACACAAACCCGAAAGATTGATTGCTATGCTAGCTCAATAGGGCTTAGCGGCATGATTTCATTACTACTATCAACTTCAAAACTATTTGTAATCTTCCTTAAGTCAGATGAAGTGGAAGATATCATGTTGCAAGTCTCAACTTTTGCCACTTCCGCCAAATTTGATGGTGGTGGTAGTGAAAAAGTACCCATTAGGGAAGAATATTTGAAGATACCTACACCAATGTTTTGAAGAGATAGTGGGGGTACGTGTACCAACGAAATGCGATCTAGAGGTGAAGAAAGCAAGCTGGTCGATAACTGTGATTCCACCTTTATGAGGGAATGCAATCTTATGAAAGTACATTGAAACCACAAAAACCATAGCATAAACCCACAGTCTTCCAAGTAAAATGTTATAGTCAAGGGTTCCTTCAACAACCTCAACTTCAACAGTTATTGTTTTGCCTCCTAGTTCGATTTGCAGAAATTACTCAATATTCCACAAGGCGTATATGTGTGTCCGTCAAAAGCTTTTAACATCGTTGGTGAATGTGACAAATGTGGTGAGCCAAGTGTTTTCCAGCAATTCATAGACATAATACAAGTACATGCCCCCTCGTCAATTATGGTTTTATGAACAAGTTTATTCAAGGCATTTACTTGAATCAAGAATGTTAATTGCGTTGGTAACTGTGGCGTATAACCCGCATGGATGAAAACCACAAGATTGGAATCAGTTGGATCGATTCCACCAATTGTTGACAACAAAGCCTTCTTTTGGGAGGGATGGTTATGAAGCACCTCAAGCGTTGACATAACAGAAGGTGACTGAGCCAAATCTTCTACTATGTTATAGTTCTGTGCAACTCGAGCTCAAGGGTTAAATGTCGATTTATGTAAAACTCCCTTGGGCAGTTTTATTGTTAACTCTAGCACAATAGGTGGTGGAATAGGATCATTCGAAGTTGAAGTCAAAGGGTTAGGTCGATCAGCCTAGTTATTCGACGACAACAGTTGATTTCCATAATCTTTACTACATGTTGACACCAAAACATCATCTTCTGGCTTAGAGGCGGATAGCATAGGCACTTGAGAAGTGGAAGCATGGTCTGTAGCAACCATATTTGTCTCCAGTTTTGGAAAAGGATTAGTTAATACCACAGATGTATTAGAAGTCTTCAGAAGCTTTAAGACTTCAGAGCAGTGAGGAAAATATCGCGCAAAATGCTCATCGTTACAGATCAAACACGGGTAACAAGGTTACTCATCCGAATAAGAGGAATCAGATGATTTCTCTTGAGGGGAATTATTTTGTTTCTTCTTGTTTCTCCCCTTCTTCTTACTTCCTGGTTGCTTTTCATTCTTGCCCTTGTCAGATGACACGACACTGATTTCGGAAGTAAGAGTGTTATCAGGTGCATTTGTAGTTTGATTGGAATTGGAAATTATTTGACCAGATGGTCTACCTGCCATTTGTGTGCTTGAAGAACCAATCACACCGTCGCCAGCATGAGAGTCCTTACTCAATGGTGGAGGAGGAACATTGAAATTTGGTCGGGGTGCATTCGAGATCTTGTCGTAGAGCGTGCCAGACTGTGTATAAATCAAGTCCAAATATTGGGCACAAGCAATTATTTGTTTCTCAGTGATAACTCCACCTTTCAGCACATCCTCAGTGATAGATGGCAACAAGGATTTTATAAACCACTCAGCTAGAAACTGATTAGGAACATATGTTTTAACCATTCGATGACAATGACTCCACCCATGAATATGATCAAAGATATGAGTAGCAGTAGTCTGTTTAAAGTTGGTTAATAGTTTCGTTCTAGTCTCATATCGTATGGGTAACTGGAAGTGGGTTAGAAATGTGGTAGCTAAGGCAATGAAGTTATCAAAATAAGCTCGTGGTAACTCAACATACCACTTTGCGACCGGACAAGTAAGAATTATATGGAAAAGACATAGTCTAACAGAATCATCATTCAAGGAGTTTGATGAACACCATAAATGAAAAGTCATGACATGGTTGTACAGGTCTTCTCCAAGGTTTCCATTGAATTTTGGAATATCGGAAGGTAACTTATGAGGAATCACCAACCACCAAGGTGCATAATGAATTGGGTCATTGGTGAGCCAATTTAGATCTGGTAATTCAAGTGTCGTAATGAAAGGCAACTGTCTATTGAGGTCAGGTTGAGCATATCCAGGGTAAGATGGGATTTCCTGGGCAATAGGTCTTTGCATACCAGCATAAGGCATCTGTTGTTGGTGACTTTGATATGGGTAAGTTTGTTGAGCAAATCCAGTGTAAGGTTGTTGTTGTTGTGCACCAGGGTGAATTTTCTTTTGTCCAAACCCAGCATAGGCTTGTTGACCAGGACCTGGGTAAACTTGTTGCTGACCAAACACATCATAAGCTTGTTGTCCAAGTCCATGTTGAGGTTGGTATTGTTGGAATTGTTGTTGTTGATATTGGGGCTGCCAAGGCTGTTGAATCAAATGTTGTTGTTGTTGGTACAACGGTTGTTGATTTAACGATTGTTGTTTCCCACCAATGTAAGGTTAACCAGGTTGTGAATACACTAAACTAGTGTAAGTCTGAGCCATTCCAGTAAAAGGTAAACTAACCTAAATTTGTTGGACTCTAGACACAAGTGGTTGTTGTAAAACTGCCTGAGAAGCTCGATTTGTATACCTGAAACTTGGGGGTCTGAGGTTGAAGGGCTAGCTTGCATATGTTGAGATACAACAATCTGAGCTTGTGACTGCGGTACAGCTATAACAACAGGTGTTGTAGGTATGGATGAGACAGATTGCATAGGTTGTGAGGGATACACAAGCCTAGGTTGAATTGGCATGGTTGGCTGCCACTAACAGACAGTCATTCTAGGCTAACCTAAAGACGACAGCATACCGACATATGGTTGCCCCCCAGAAAATGGAGGATAAGGAGAATGTGCATATTGTTCTCCATATGGGGGTAGTCCAGTGTAAAGAGGATACACAGGATGGTAACCAAATGAACCAGCTTGATATGAACTTGATGGGTTCAGTTGTTCGGTACCCGTAAATGAGGAACCAAATAATATTCCGGTAGAGGACATTGGTGAAGACCAAGGGCTAGAAGCAACACCTGAGTGGGTTCCCAATAAAGATTGGTAACCCAATGGGATGGACGTAACACCATACAAGTGTGACTCAGGTGTCGTAGTAAACATCGAAGAGGTTGCGATAGAAGATTTTGTCATAGCCATATCAGATGGTACAGTCTCGGATGTTAACTCTACCATAGTCAAATGTCCAAATAAGTTTCCTAATGAATCATCATGTGTCTGAAAGTAATCAAGATTAGAAGGAGCAGTAAAATGAGGAGTATAAGGATACAGATGCAGTCCAGTTCCAAAATGGAATGGAGTTATGGGTGAATCTACCTCATATTCCTCTTCTATCGAAATCAAACCAGGTGGAAGAATTTCACTATCTAGTCCGTAATAGATTTCTGCTATTTGTTGTTGAGGTAAAGAGGAAGTCTTGACAGTTACGGATTTCTAAGGATGTACTAGTTGATCTTCTTCCGGTAAGGTAACAACTTCTGATTGTTCAACCTCAAGATCCAAATGTTCTGGTAAAAGAACAAGTTCAGGTTGGGCTTCGTGAACAACTTCTAGTTCAGAAGTAACTTCTGATTGAACAATGATGGGTTCAGGATCCAGTTTTGGTTGAATAGATTCAGGTTCAGAAGTAATTTCTTGTTGAACAACTTCGGATTGAGAATCAACTTGTTGTTGAACAACTTGGGTTACTGTTTCACTAGATTCAGTTCTAGTTTCCTTAGGTAATTGTGGAGATTCCACTTCAGTAACAGATGTACCAGTAACCGTAGGAGTAACTAGGGTCACAGTACTTACCGGTATAGGTCTTTCTTGTAATTCAAATGAAGAACCAGAGGCTTGTGAAGTACTAGATCCAGTCAAATGAGACTACTTCAACCAGATAGGTGTAGCTTCGGGCGGTAAAGGCAATTTACTCGCTGCTCTCCGCGAACAACGGGGTAAGGGTTGATTTTCCTCCATGATTGCTGATGGATTTTATTACAAAAAAGAAATTAAAAAAAGGGGTAAGCTAGGCAAAAAGGTTTACCTAGCAACTGTGAACTGCAGAATACCTCCTGGTGAACCAAGAAGTACGGGCAGGCAATCTCCCCGAATGTTGTGTTCAGTGTATCACAGTGTACAAGGCAGCCGACTCGGTTACCTAAGGATGGATAGCAACCTAGTGTTTTCCTACCATATATGCCTGAAAGTACGTGGAGGCCCAATTCGTGTTAGCGTTGTCTAATACGAAACTGCACAGTGAGATCATTCCCATATACTTTATGTACTGTAACACCACCCTATATACCCAAAGGTAAGTGGACGAGCTACGATATACTCACGTACATGAAATGAGGTATCACACTCGGAATGTATCACAAACAAGTTAGCGACAACAACTATGTTTTACGATGTCGGAACATGTCTCTAGCATAGAACCTATAAATGTTTTGCCTTAGGTCACAATGCTCCATTAGGTTAATTGATGTTAATTTTAAGTTGATATTGATTAAGAATTCTCCTTTCAAGGTTCACCACGTGATGTATTCCCAATTCCTAGAATGAAACTAATATGATAAGCATTATTTTCATTCAATTTTGACAATGAAAAACTTAGCTAATAGGGATAAAGAAATCAGATTCTTGTAATCAAAGAACAAAGAACACATCTAATGAAATTTCCCTAAACTATTCCTATGAGCACACACAAACTCTTTTAATGCACAATGCAAGTTTTTCTTTTCGATTCCCTTAATGTTTTGATGAACAAAAGGAAACTAATGCACATACAATCAATCAATCTTTTTGCAAGAATGAAGACTTTACAACAGTTCCATTTCGAAAGAAAAGAAGACTTTTACGACACTTTCTTTTGAACAAAGATTAATCAAATATAAACTAACTTTGACAATGAATTGATAGTGATAAAGAAATCATTTAAGAAAAACTAAACAATCAAAGACAAAGTAGGGCTGGAAAAGGAAACACAAATTGAGTGACACAAGCATCTTTGACCTTTCAGCAAGCAGAAACGAAAGGAAATTTGGCAAAAAATCAACTCAAAGGAGGGATTTTTGTCCTAAGGAGGATCAGCGTAGCCTTGAATGGGAGACAGTGCGCTTTAGAGCACTGCCCTCAAGCCAAGGGTGCTTTGCAGCGCTCTGTCTCTAGACCAAGCCTGCGTTGGTGCTAGAGAGGCCATCCTAGGGACTTACAAGCAAAATTTTCACCAAAAAACACTTCCAAAGGCTGAAAGAAGATTAATGGAAGCAAGTAAGCTTTACTAGAGTGTACTAGGATGAAGGTAAACTACCCGGAATGATGATCATTCCCCAGCAAATTTGCCAATTTGTTATGAGGAATTTGGTATCTACAGATAAATACTAATTCCTCAGGTAGGTAGTTATACCTAGAACAACATATTTAAAGTGCTTATCCTTTTTCTATAAATGATAAATAAGAAAAAGGGACTCAAATGACCTACTTGTTTTTTCGTTTTCATTTTGTCTCCTTTGTTTGACTCCCATCGCTCCTTCTTGAACTTAACTCGCCCAAAATGTACCTGCAAGCATAAATAGAAGCTAGAGAACCAATCAAAGCAAGAGATCTATCGAATACAAGTAAATGGAATCATATACATTCACAACTATAAACATCATATATCAATATAAGCATATGGAAAAAGGTGTAAACAACTTTATTAGGTAGAAGGAAGAATTACAACCATGAAGTCCAATCCATTGTCACTCTTCTAGCTTTGGTTCCAACCAACATCTCATCAATAGCACAACACTCTGGCAGCATAACACGACTTTCTTATACTCTCAATTCTCATACCAATAGTATATCCTTACAAATTCTCAAAGTCCAGCCCCTAATCACTTAGATGAGTGCTCAATTTATAAGAAAATCGAGGAGATTTGATCATAAATGAGGGTATTAAATGGCCTTCCAAACTTAGAGTTTGTATCCATGATGGAAGGGATGAGAGGATAGGAGGTTACTTAACTCATTCCCTATCCAATTTCGAGATCATAGGAGATGATAAGTGTGCGAAACTTCTAGATGACTCCAGATGATAAGAATATTCCTAGAACCCTATGTGACTTTCACTCAATCTCGCCCAGCGCATGTCAAAGTGGGCCTAGGTGCTCTGCAGAGCACACTAACATGGGCCTACCTGCACTGAAGCGCACTTACCCCTGTCCAAGGCTGTGCTAGTCCCTTAAAGAGGCAATTCTCGAGGGTTTCAGGCCAAAGAACTCTCAGGGAAGGAGGCATTCAAAATGGTGACTTGTCTAGGGCATGTACCAACTGAATTAGGGTTTGATGGGCCCTAATGGTACTGATATGAATGATGGGAGTGATGTGCCCAAATGGATCTGTAACACTTCCCCATCTTCATGTTCATACATATTGAAAGTTAGTATTTCTCTATCAAGGATTTCATTCATAACTTTCACAATAAAATGGCATTGGCAACCCTCTTCTGCAAAAATGGCGTCCTTCGTTTAGCTGGAGGATCTCCTCTTTTGTCCTATGGGCCAAATGAACAATGAAAACTACAACAAAAATTTCAAATTTTATTACATACAAAGAAAGATAAACGTTATTTCAAAGTATCTAAAAATACATTTTTTAAATACTCACATTTCATATTTCAATGCAGCGGTAGCTCTTTTTTTTTGTTCTTTGTTTGTTTTTCGTATGAATTTACATGGAGCAATAGGATTTTTTTCCTCTCCTTTGATAAATTCAAAAACTTGTCCTAATGGGATTAAGGAAACTCGATCAGTACTATTATTTTTTCGATTTATTTTTGTCCAAACCAAGTCTTTACTAGAGAAGGTCATTTTGTCTTTGAGGTCTTGTACCTCAAGATCCATGATACGTTTCCATTTGCTTCACTTGCCAATTTTGAATTGATCTGGTCAAGCAATATGCAAGGACATTAGAGAAATAACCTATATAGAAACATGTTAGCAGCAAAAGCCATCTGTTCTAAAGAAAAACGACAAAAGAAAATAGATAGAAAACGATACACTGAGATTAGTGCTTCCTTAGCTAGTTTATTTATTTTTGACTTGCTATAGCAAATAAAGCTTCAAGCTATGACATGACATGGGAAGTCTCACAGATTATGCCCTGATCAAGTAGCAGTGGTAGCAAAAGCCAACAAGAGAAGTAGTAGCTAATTTTGTTGTTCACACCGAATAAGTTTAATAATCTTTACAGGGGAAGAGGTATGCAAGTTGAAAATTTTATTATTATGGATGGTCTGCCCTGAGAACAAAGACTGTGAAGTATGAATAGAGATATATAGACCTAAAGTTGAACTTTCAAGCTTATCAAGTTATCCAGCATATATATAAATATAAAACCTCTTTTATGCTTTTTTTAGGTCTGAGGGTTTGGCTGTTTTTCTTGGGTTTTGATTTAAAGGGGTTGTTTATAGCAAAGTCTGGTGTGAGAGCTTCGCTTGGATTAAGTAATTTATGGAGTGTCAACAAAAACAGAGCAATTTATTATCCAACATGATATCTCAATTACTCAGATTGCATATTGACAAAAAAATGCGTAAAAGTTGAGTACCACATAATTCCTAGCGGCACTAGCATAAGCAAGAAAATATTCTAAAATACTCTTGCTTCTTAACCTTACATACCTCATACAAAAAATGAAAAACAACCACCTAAATTTAGATAAAGAGGCAATCTCTAAGGATCTGCTTCTCTCCCTCTACTTAGAGCCCTATTTGTGCCACTATTTAATCATAGGTGAGGCATTAATTATGTGGAATTTAGTTCAGTACTCAAGCTAAAAAAACATTGTGGACAATTAGAGCTCCTTACTATTTAAGGAGTTTCGCCTGGTTAATAATATACAAGGTCATTCAGACAAAGAGACTAGCAAAAACTAGATTCACGAAGCCATCTCATCCTCACTGAGAGAAGAAACAATATGTTAATCTCTTTTGGGAGTGTGGGGTGGAAAAAAATTAACACTTACCAGATCCATTGGAAATTTGTACTATAGGATGACTACACCTTTGAAATCAAAAGTCACTTATTGGAAATATGACATTGCATGAGGTTGGAGACCCTGTTTTCTCTTTGAAAAGTGAGGTACACATCAGTGTTGAATGCCCCTTAATTTTATTTAATGACTAATCAAAAAAAGTCCCATAGTTAAGACTAATTCCAGAAGTTTCAAGAAGTTGCATAAGGTATATAGATCTCGCATTGCAACTAGACCTCCTTTTAATCGGCTAAATCCTGAATTGATTCAATTATTTAATTATTTAATTAATTTTATTTATTTTTTTGTGGTATTGAGCAAACCCATATCAGGGAGACTTCCCCGAAGTCATAGAAGAGTTCCTGGAACGAAGGGTAGCAATGCACATTGCATTCAATAGCAGGGGAACACTTCTCACTGGTTAGTATTCATTGCCCCCCTCTCTCTAGAATTCTGCTTGTGGGGGTTTGATGTTTAGTTTTTCTTTCTACCCATTCAAATATTTGTGCCAAAATGGCATAAATATGGAGATATATTCAAATTACGTTCCATGAATTAGGTTTCCTCATAAATATTAGAAGCTTTATGAGCAATAGTCATCT
Organism: Pinus tabuliformis; assembly: GCA_031772625.1. Classification (NCBI taxonomy): domain Eukaryota; kingdom Viridiplantae; phylum Streptophyta; class Pinopsida; order Pinales; family Pinaceae; genus Pinus; species Pinus tabuliformis. The sequence goes on along the minus strand of CM062817.1, from coordinate 1,972,487,779 downwards.
ATTAAACCTGACAGAGCTAATACAAGATCATATCACGTATAAGGTGCATGGAAGCATAACTTTGTGTTATGAAACCAACTCACAAAAAGATAGAAAAGATAGATCAATGCCTTAGAATTCAGCCTCTTCGAGGGGGCAACCTCCTTTACATTACACAAATGAACAATTCTTGGATGATACAAATGACAATACCTCCTTTCTATATATAGGAGTCTAAGGGGTCATAATATAATCAGAGCCGACATAACAATAATAATGTAATGGCACAATAATAACAATAGTGGGCTTATATGGGGCACAATAATAACAATATGGGGACTACATGGGCACAACAATATAATAAAGGGGTTGTACTAATAACAATAAGGAGTTACACTAGTAGTTTAGGGACCTAACATGCCCCTCTCCTTCAAAACGTGTTGTCCTCAACACTTGAGTAGTTCTTGATGCTTCTGTATAAAATTATTGTCCTCCCATGTGGAATCTTCAGCAGGTAAGTTCTTCCACTTGATGAGATACTCTGAAATTGATCGATTTTGTAGCTGTCGGGTTCTCGTTTTTGTGTCTGCTGCAAGTTCCAATATGATTTTTCCTTCCTTGTCAAGTTTTGGCAATATTGTTTGAACTGGGATATTTTGAAACTTTTGAGTGAGTGGCCACACTTCTTCATCCTTCTTCCATTCATCCCTTGCTTTGTTTATCCAATCTAGTTGGATAATAGAAATAGCACAAAACAATGCTTCCACATCCTCATCCTTTATTGAGAGTGCATCTACTGCAACATCTTTATTCCCTTTTTGTAGATGATTTCAAAGTCATAACCCAACATATTTGTGACCCATTTTTCCTATTCTTCTTTTCCTATTCTTCCAAAGATAATATTTGTTCTAAAAAGTATTTAAGACTATCATAATCCATTTTTACCTTGAAGTGTCTTCCCATTAGGTAAGGTCGCCATTTCTTAAGTGCATGTAGTATTTCCAACATTTCCTTCTCATAAATAGCTTGCTTGATATGTAGTCGTAAAAATACCCAATCGCCTACATCAAAACTTCTTTCACTGCGATGTTGATCTGCCTATTGTTTCATTCGATTATGCACCAAAGTGGCATTATCCTTTAAAAGTTGGAGAACTTGTTCTTGATGCTTGTTAAAATTGGCAACTAGGGCCAAACTCCATGAGGATCACCTTATTCATGGCTAATAATATTTTATCTAGATTCCTCTCGTCGAGAGGTGTAGGATTGATCTAAAGATCATCCGATTCCGATAAGTATTTATGGAGATATGAATTTATTTTGATTATGGACAAATTGTCAAAGTCAGTCAACAACTTATGTAGGCTCAAAAGCCCAACAGACACATCTATTCATCATCAACGTTTGCATATAAATACAGGATGTCTTCTCCTCATTTGGACACACACTTCTCATCCATCTCTCTCTCTCTTCTACGCAAAAAAGAGTCTCTCTCTCTCCTACGCAGATAGGTGTCTCTCTCACATGTGGGAAGGAAGGATGCAATTTTCTAAGGGTTTACAAACTGCAGATTGGAACTTTGACCAGCGTTGACCAGAATTCTATATCTCTTGACTATGCAGTAGGTGAAGCTGACTCTCCTTGGAAATGTGCAATTTTTGGCACAATAATCGAGGTGATATGACCTCCGGTTTGGAAGATATTGACTTCCCTAGTTTAGCGTTGATGCCGATGATACTGATGCCGTTGATGCCGATGATGCTAATGCCGTTGATGCTGATGATGTTGATGCATTGATGCCGATGATACTGATGCCGATGATGTTGATGCCGCTGACGCCGATGATGCTGATGCCGATGATATTGATGCCACTAATGCCGATGATGTTGATGCTGCTGATGCCGATGATGTTGATGCTGCTGATGCCTATGATATTGATGCCACTGATGCTGATGATGCTAATGCCAATGATGCCGATGATACTGATGTCGATGATGTTGATGTTGCTGATGTTGATGCCGCTGATCTAGGGTTTGTTGTTGATGTTGATGCCGTTGATCTAGGGTTTGTTGCTGCTGATATAAATCAGATTTTTGTACTATTTCTCTCTGTTGAATTATTGAAGATAAAAGAAGATTTGATCAAATGGTTTCCCCATATTGGGGTTTGTCCCTGGCTAGCTGCCACATCTTGTGTATCTTGTCTTGGCTTGTTTTCTATTGGTCGTTTAATGTTCTATCTGCACTTTGCTTATGTACATGTGATTGCTAATCTGTGGATAATAATAATAAAGATAAGTAAACTGCTCTAGGCATAGAACATACCATAATTTAACATGCTATCAGAGCTTAGGTGAAGATAAAGCCCAAGAAAGAGCAAGAGAAATCACTGAAGAGAAGGTTGGCAAGGCTATCTAAAAAGAACTATGGGGTCCTCATCACTCTTCCCCACCGAAGACAAGCTCCGTGAAAAGTCTGACTATCATGTATGGAAGATGTCTCTCGATCTGACTTTAGAAGATCAAGAAGTGTTGGACCATGTGAGAGGCAATATTGTTGAGCCTCCATCAAATGCATCCACTATTTCTAGGAACAAATGGAAATCTGGAGAAGTCAAAGCAAAGAAGATCATCCGGGACCTTATCAACAAGTGCTTGGTGGCCTATGTTTCTGAACTGAACACCTCCAAGGAAATCTACAATAGAATGGTGAGTTTATTTAAAGTTAATGATGCAAATCAAGTTCTGTTTCTTAGAAATATGTTGAAGGACACACTGCACCCCGAGGAACCTCCCGTGAAAGGTGTAGGCAATGTCTCTCTTAAATTGAATCATGGTAATACAATCCACCTATAGGATGTATTATATGTACCTGATCTCAAAAAGAACCTGGTGTCCATTTCGGTAATGGAAGACAAAGGCTACAAGGTGGCTTTCAGCAATGGAAAGGTACGTGTATGGAAAAACAATATTAAAGATGCCTTCACTCTTGGGTTTAGAGATGATTTATTATATTAGGTCAGAGGAGTTTGCTAGGCGTCATGTCTTGTGACACATCTCTTTAGTCTGAACTATGGCATCGGAGGTTTGCTCACCTTCATTATAAAGCTCTACCAGATGTAAGAAAAATGATGATCGGGATGCCCGAGTTCAGAATAGAGCAAGAAGGTGTATGTCTCGGATGTGCCGAAGGAAAGCTAAAAAGGGGACCATTCCCCTCAAGCCAAAGCAAGACCTCCGATATATTGCAGTTAGTTTAGTCAGACATATCTGGTATGATGCCTATGAACTCCTTGGGAGGATATTCATATTACCTCACTCTTACACATGACTATTCTCGCAAGACTTGGATAAACTTCTTGAAAAAGAAGGATGAAGTGTTCTCCTGGTTTCGACACTTCAAAGCCTTGATCGAGAATCAAACCGAAAAGAAGATCAAGATCTTAAGGACTGATAATGGGACTGAATATGAATCTAATGAGTTTCATGACTTTTGTAAAGAGGCTAGCATTAAGAGGGAGACTACTACACCATACACTCCTGAACAGAATGGTGTGGTGGAAAGGAAGAACCGTACGATTATGGAAGTTGTCCGTGTTATGCTTCATGATCAAAGACTTCTAAAGTTTCTATGGGCCGAAGCTGCAAACACCGTCATATATATACAAAACCGATGCCCCCATCAAGCATTGGGTTCCAAAACTCCTGAAGAAATGTTCACCGGTAAGAAACCTGATGTATCTCATTTTAGAAATTTTGGAAGCCTTGTATATTTTCATGTGTCAAAAGAGAAAAGGAATAAACTGGGTGCATTTGGAAAGAAAGGAATCTTCGTGGGCTATAATGAAAATACTAAGGGCTATAGAATCTATGTAGCCAGTCAAAGGGAAGCCGCGATTAGTCATGATGTCACCTTTGACGAAGATATGGCTCTCAGCAAGGTGAACAATCTTCCTACTATGAGGAGCTCTCAAGAAGCTGACACCAGGGAACTGAAAGAAAAAGATGATGAAACAATGCCTGATGTGGAAGAACCCATGGATCCGATTGATCCTCCTCCACCTGACCCTTCCTCCTCTAGGAAGAGGCCTTCATGGCTTAGGGGGACACTTGACGATGGAAGTACGGAAAAGTATAAGGCTCGTTTTTTCGCTCGTGGCTTCTCCCAGAAGGAAGGTATAAACTATGACGAGATATTTGCACCTGTTGCCAGATATACCACCATCCACTCGATCATAGCCCTTGTGGCTTCACAAGGATGGAAGCTACATCAGATGGATGTCAAGAGCGCGTTCTTGCATGGTTCGATCAAAGAAGAGGTTTACGTGGAGAAACCCAAAGGATTTAAGATTTATGATCAAAAATATCATGTGTGCAAGTTGAAGAAGGCCCTCTATGGGCTGAAGCAAGCACCCCGAGCATGGTATGAGAGGATCGTTAGCTACTTGATGAAGCTGGGATTCACTAGGAGTGAATCTGATCCCAACCTTTACTTTAAGGTTGAAGATGAAAAGCCTCTCATACTGGTGTTGTATGTTGACGACCTCTTTCTAACAAGTGCAGACCCTCTCATTCACAAATGTAAGAGGGAGTTTGCTTCTGAATTTGAAATGAAGGGCCTAGGACTGATGCACTGTTTCCTAGGACTTGAAGTTTGGCAAATGCCAAAGGAAATTTTCCTATCTCAAGGAAAATATGTGGTGAAGATATTGGAAAGATTCGATATGGTGGACTGCAAGCCTATAACTACCCCGATGGAGCTTGACTTCAAAAAGTTAAGCGGTAGTGCTGCTAGAACTGTTTTACGAAATGCCACTGAGTATCGTCAACTCATCAAAGCATTAATGTTCTTAGTGAACTCCTGTCCAGATATATGCTTTGCAGTCTACACATTGAGTCAACATATGGTTGAACCTCACCACATACATTGGATTGGTGCCAAGAATCTGTTGAGATATCTTCGTGGCATAATTACTTATGGGTTAAGATACACTGCCGAAGATGTGAGACTACTTGGGTATACTGATGCTGATTGGGCAGGCAGTGTGGTGGACCGAAAGAGCACTTTCGGGTGTTGTTTCTCTTTGGGATCTGCTTTGATATCCTAGATGAGCAGGAAGCAGAAGTTGGTGGCTTTGAGCACCGCCGCGGCAAAGTATATTACTGCTAGCATGGCCTCTTGTGAAGCAGTCTGGTTCCGAAAGCTCTTTAGTGAGCTATTTGGATTTACATTGGTTACCACCATGATTCTATATGACAACTAGAGCAAGATCCGATTATCAGAAAATCACATATTTCATGATCGCTCCAATAATATGGATATCAGGTACCATTATATTTGAAATATGGTGCAGCGAGGAGCAATAAGGCTCCAACGTATCAGTACAGATGAACAGGTCATTAACATTCTGACAAATCCCCTAGGAAAGGTCAAATTCCTGACTTTCTGAGAATGACTTGGTGTCGGTCAGAGACCCTCTGATGAGGGTCAAGTATGATGTACTAAGCTTTGGGAGCTCCAAGGGGCATAGGGTACTTCTTGGAGCGACATATGACCACAGGGTGACTCACCATCCCCTGTTGGTGCACTTTGTACAAGGTAAAAGGTTCAACCTTCCCCTGTGACACCCAGTGGCGACTATGGAACAGGATGATTAGTTCTCCTATGGGCCAGGATGATTCGTTCTCCGTGGTGACTATGGAACAGGATGATTAGTTCTCTTATGGGCCAGGATGATTCGTTCTCCATGGCAACTATGGAACAGGATGATTCGTTCTCATGTGGGCCAAGATGATTCGTTCTCCGTGGTGACTATGGAACAGGATGATTAGTTCTCCTGTGGGCCTGGATGATGTGTTCTCCATGGTGATTGTGGAATAGGATGATTCGTTCTCCTGTAGGCCAGGATGATTAGTTCTCTGTGGCATCCACTGGACAGGATGATTCGCTCTCCTGTGGACAGGATGATTCACTCTCCTATGGACAAGATGATTCGCTCTCCTGTGGACGAGATGATTCGCTCTCTTGTGGGACAAGATGATTTGCTCTCCTATGGACAGGATGATTCGCTCTCCTGAGGACAAGATGATTCGCTCTCTTATGGGATAGGATGGTTCGCTCTCCTGTGGACAGGATGATTCGCTCTCTTGTGGACAAGATGATTCGCTCTCTTGTGGGACAGGATCATTCGCTTTCCTGTGGACAGGATGATTAGTTCTCCTGTGGACAGGATGATTAGTTCTCCTATCGAGGCATCCTACCCATGCAGTCTGGGACTCATGGGAAGTACCTATCATCTGATCAATGAGTAGGGAAATGAGGATAGGGACCATAGTAGTAACGATGGATGCATCATTGTATCTACCGTACTCCCTATGCTAGGATGACCTTTATTGATCTGGGATCAGTGATACTGGTCTAGGATCAATGATACTGGTCTCTGACCAGTGAGAGTGGTACCCACTATGACACTGACTGCGAGTCAGTAGAGGACTGGTCTGGGACCAGTGGTACACACTCTAAGACTGATTTCAGGTCAGTGGAGGATGGTATGATACATCCTCGATCACTTCTTCCTCTTCTTCATAGTCCGAGTAGAGCAGAACAGAGCATAGCATAGCATAACATAGCAAGGCATAGCAGAGCATAGTAAGGTAGAGCAGAGCAGGGTTCGAGCTGTTCAGGGCAGTGCATTTGATGGATGAATAGTAGCGACGGTCAGACAAATTGCAGATGGAGTTCTCCCTAGTTGAGAGGGAGTGTTAAAATTGGAAACTAGGGCCAAACTCCATGAGGATCACCTTATTCATGGTTGATAATATTTTATCTAGATTCCTCTCGTCGAGAGGTGTAGGATTGATCTAAATATCATCCGATTCAGATAAGTATTTATGGAGATATGAATTTATTTTGATTATGGACAAATTGTCAAAGTCAGCCAGCAACTTATGTAGGCTCAGAAGCCCAAAAAACACATCTATTCATCATCAAAGTTTGCATATAAATACAAGATGTGTCCTCCTCAATTGTATACACAATTCTCATCCATCTCTCTCTCTCTTCTGCGCAAAAAAGAGTCTCTCTCTCTCTTCTGCACAGATAGGTCTCTCTCACATGTGGGAAGGAAAGACAAAGTTTTCTAAGGGTTTACAAACTGCAGATTGGAACTTTGACCAACATTGACTAGCATTCTTTCTCTCTTGACTGCGCAGTAGGTGAAGCTGGCTCTCCTTGGAAATCCGCAATTTTTTGCACAGGAATCGAGGTGATCTGACCTCCGGTTTGGAAGATATTATCTACCCTAGTTTAGGGTTGATGCCGCTAATGCCGATGATGATGATGCTGCTGATGTCGATGATGCTGATGCTGCTGATGCCGATGATACTGATGCCATTGATGTCGATGATGCTGATGTCGTTGATGTCGATGATGCTGATGCCGATGATATTGATGTCGTTGATGCCACTGATGTCGATGATGCTGAGGTCGCTAATGCCAATGTCGCTGATGCTGCTGATGCTGATGATGTTGATGCCGCTGATGCCGATGATACTCATGTCGCTGACGTTGATGATGTTGATGTCGCTGATTCTGATGCCACTGATCTAGGGTTTTCTAATGCTAATATAAATCAAATTTTTGTACTATTTCTCTCTGTTGAATTATTGAAGATAAAAGAAGATTTGATCAAAGAGTTGCCCCATATTAGGGTTTGTCCCCGGCTAGCTGCCACATCTTGTGTCTCTTATCTTGGCTTGTTTTCTGTTGATCGTTTAATGTTCTATCTGCACTTTACTTATGTACATGTGATTGCTAAAATGTGGATAACAATAAGAAAGATAAGTAAATTTCTCTAAGCATAAAACATACCATAATTTAACAATGCTTCATGTGATCTTTCACTGCTTGAACATTTTTCTTCTTGATATGTCCTTCTATATTGATAGTTTGAGGAGTGGTAATTCCGATCAATGAATTACAAGATATGGTTGGATTCATTTCTTATTTCTCGATGTGATTTTTCACTTCTTGAGCCTTTTTCTTCTTGATATGTTCTTCTATCTTGAGAGTTTGAGAAGTGGTAATTCTTGCTAATGCTTTACAAGATATGGTCGGATTCATTTATTCTTTCTCTGGGGTTGGTTCCTAGTGTATATCCTCTTATTTTGATGTTTCTTGATCCTTTTCTTCCTCCTCTTCACAATCAATGTAAAATAATTTCTTCTCAGCACACCTATGACCTTTAATGTATTTGTTATCACAATTGTAACAAAGTCCTTTTGCTCTTTTTTCTTCCAATTGTTGTGGTGTCAACCTTGTAGGTTGTGGAGGGCTAGGAGAAACAACACTTCCATATTTATAGTTGTGAGGGGTATAATTCCTTGTTGCCGTAATTTTGCTTTCCACTTTTCTTGCCAACCTGAATGCCTTCTCCAATGAATCAGGTTCCCAAAGACGAACCTCATGTTGAATGTTATCCTTTAAAGTCCCTATGGAGACATCAGTCCTCTACTTCTCTGGAATATCAGTTTCCCTTATATTCAATTTTTGAAAGTCCTCAATGTGCTCTTCCATTGAACACTTTTGTTTGAGATTTATCAATTGGCTAAAGAAGGTGTTTCTCTTTGTATCCTCATAATGTGCTATCATTTCCTCTATGAAAATTGACCACGTAACAAGTGGTTTACGAGAACAAAGCCCTTTATACCATAAAAATTGATCCAGTTATAAATATGAATATGCAATACATACCTTTTGCAACAGTTACACCTCATATAGATCAAAATATTTCTCCATCTGTAGTATCTATTTTAACAGATCCTTGCCATCAAACTTCCTCATATCGCCTTTTCTTGAGTTTAGGAGCTCGAACTTGAAACGACTGTAACTTTGTAATTTCATATCTTCTAGTTCTAAACTCGTGATCTGTAGTAGCCCTCTGCGTCCTCTTTCCAATGCCACCAGTCTGATCGAAATTGGATTCTCCAAGAAAGAGTTATGTACATTCTCCCAAGATGACCTGATTATATACCTTTTCATAATAGTGAACTTGTATGAAGTGCCACATGTCATTTTTTTGACCTTCAGAACTGAAAACTATACACATAAAACTACAATCCATCATATTTCTATAACTTGTTATGAAATTTCAATCCGATGCTCCGAGAGACAATTATGACGATTTTTCCCAGGTCTCCTGTTTGGGATGTAATTCGGGAGCTTGCAGAAACGCTAAATGTCTTGGACTTTATCTCCGAAAATATAGCGAACCAAGATCTGAAATTTGGGCTCGAGCTTCCCCACGATTTTTTCACAAATGGGTTTTAACTGTGGAGTATGAACTTTCGTATAAAACAAATTATAGCGAAAATTCCATGATGACATGTTTGGGATGAAATTTTGGAGCTTGCAAAAACCCTAACGTCCTTAGATCATATCTCTAAAAATATATCAAGACAAGATCTGAAATTTGGACCCGAGGTTCAAACCGATTTTGCCTAAAATGAGTTTTTGTTTTATCTTCTAAAACTTCATAGCGAAAAGGTTATAGCGAAAATGCCACGATGACTTGTTCGGAGCAGCGAAACCCTGGAATCCAAAGTTCTAATACCAAATGTTATGAAACCAGCTCACAAAAAGATAGAAAAGATAGATCAAGGCCTTAGAATTCAGCCTCTTCAAAGGGGAAACTTCCTTTACATTACACAAATAAATAATTCTTGGTTGATACAAATGAAAATACCTCCTTTCTATATATAGGAGTCTAAGGGGTCATAATATAATTAGAGCCGACATAACAATAATAATGTAAGGGCACACTAATAACAATAGTGAGCTTCTATGGGGCACAATAATAACAATACGGGGACTACATGGGCACAACAATATAATAAGGCGGTTGTAATAATAACAATAAGGAGTTACACTAGTAGTATAGGGACCTAACACTTTGTCCTAAAAAAACATGTTAAAGGGTTATGGAAAATTATCACATATTAAATTTGAAAATTTTAGTGCCTTTCAAGGGCCATTCTCTGTCATAAAAAGGTTGTAAATATTTTATCTTTCAAATAAAATTCATTTTACGATTTTTGTGTCATAAAATGGTCCCTTTCAATCTTACAAATGACTGGGTCACATTAAAATGTCTCTTTGCAAGGAAGGCCCCACCATACAATTTTGATGCCTCGTTAGGGTGAAAATAAAACGAAAATGTGCATGTTTACTATGGGAAATGTACTCTTATTTTATTTTGAAAAATGGAAAATACGAGTGTTATAACTTAAATGAAGTATAGTTTAAACTATGTTGTTGATAGTTTTGGTTTGACTTTTGGATGTAGATAAAAGACATGATAGTGGCGATGGTAGGAGATGGCATAAATGACTCTCTAGCTCTCGTGGCAGCGTATGTGGACATGGGAATTGGTGCATGCACACGTGTTTCCCTTGAAGATGCAGATATTGTTCTTATGAAAAGAAATCTCGAAGATGTGATCACTGCAATAGACTTATCAAATAAAACTCTTCCTCGCATCCATTTAACTATGTTTAGGCCTTAGACTATAATATTATGGGAATTCCTGTAGCTGCAAGTATATTGTTTCCTTTTACTTGCATTCGTCTTCCACCTTGGCTTGTAGGTGCATGCATGGTTTCATCTTCACTAAGTGTTGTATGCTCTTCTCTTCTTCTTTAATCGCACAAAAGGCCCAAGTAAATCAGATCTCTACACACAGAGACTGTACCACACAATTACTATTCACCATGAAAACTTTATGACCAAATGTCAAAAAATGTTAGACTTGGAAACTTAGGATGACCATTTAGGTTTTGATAGCAATCCCCAGAATTCTCAATATGTGATGCTTTTTTTATTTGTTCCACAGACATGCCTATTGGCTATGGAAAGATTGAAAGAGTTCTATTTGATATCAAATCAACCTTACCCAGAGATATTAGTTCTGTGAATCAACTAAGTGTAAAGTGATGTTCACAAACTAAAACTAGATGCATATTAGCGATTTGGACGGCTTGAGATGTACACAAAAGCTACTGCAAGAAAATTTTGAACGTTACTCCCAAATTACAATTGTTTAAATCTTGAGTTGACATGAGCTTGTTAAAAAATTAATGGTAATAGTAGTCACTAATATTTATGATCGATTAGTTTTCAATTCAATAATAATCCCACAATTGTATTATCAACTAACATTGTGGAGATCACTCATATTGAATCTTTTCCTTAAAATGATATGTTTTTCTCTTAAAATTTGCTAGATACAAAATGTCACAAATCAAATAATATACTCCTTTAGATTGAGTCATTTAATAAGATAGTCCATCACAGTTTAGGATATTCTGATTTATTCCAACACATTATCTCCTTATATAGGCAGTGACATTGATCACATGACACAAACTGGTCAAATTCCATCAACGAAATAAGTAATTAAATGCTCTACATGTGGTCATCTTTACACTTAATTGTTGGATGTAAAATGGTTTTTTAAAGTTCACCAAACATTCTGTGTATTTTACTAGATCCAGATTCTCGCTAACTTCTTTGTGCTAGATTAAGTTGTACTTGGTAAATTGCATGCACAACCTATATTTAGGCTAGATATCTCGATTAACCACTTTTAGCTTGAGGAAGATCTATATATATGGCCTTTCACTTTCTAGACAAGAAGTTGGCCTTGAACCACCCATGATTTCTCTACAACTTTAGTCAAGACTCAAGATAGATTTTCATGATTGACAGAACAAGCATCAAGAGCAGGTCAGGGAAAAGAATTTTTTTTACCCTTTTGGATTTATATTTCATCCAGGCTTATTAGTATTCACTAGCAATATTACCTTGGATGTTGTTTGCATCAACATTTCGCACAACCAAGGGTTGATTAAGGTTGCAAGTTTTGGTTTGTATCTTGTTCTTTAACCAATGGATGATAGTTTGTCATCATATTATGTATAAAGGACAAACCCACCTTAATGCAAAATCTTATGTATTATATAGGGATTGAAGACTTAACGCAGATCATGGCATGTAAATGTCAATTCTTATCATTGTTTTTATTTGGTTTGTGCCTTTTAACTTAATCATTTGGATATTAAAAAGCTACACCCATGTTATTCTCCAACAACACAGACTCCAGGAGGACCAATCAAGAAGGTGAAATCGCTAGTGTGTGAAGTAGGATAAAGACAAAATATATAGGGGAGCCCATAGTTAGATTGTCTTAGGCTCCTCGATGAGCTTGGTTACTGGTTCTATGGAGCCAGCTACAAATAGTGTAGATACACAGCATATCCATGGATTGAATCATGATTCCACTTTCGATTGACCTGCAGACTATGACCCACTAAAGTATTCGAGATGAAATTGTTTTTTTTGTCAAAATTGGGCTCCAACTACAGCAAGATGTACTCTGTGCTTTGGTCAATGAGAGGATTGGATGAGTCAATTAGTTGGTAAGGATTATCAGAAAATTAACTTATAGAAAGCCCTCCAATACAATTCTTGATAAAGGTCAAATGTTAGCCAAATAGATTGGGAACTTTAGCCAAAGAACATATAAAAGCGGAATCCGAACTACACATTTCTCCTTTTAGTATTGTTTGTTTCAACAGGTTTGTGTTTGTCTCAGGGGGTTTGTAGGTAAATATATAACTCTATGAAATTGTTTCTAAACTTTTCCTTGTGCTGTCTCTTTGTGTCAATAATGTTATCCTCTATTTCTGCATTTGGGCTTGCATGTGCATTGCCATGGTGGAATTATATGTAAGTGACGCACTGGAATGTGATAAAAATTGAAGAATCAAACTTTATTGATCAACTGGGCAGCTCTCAAGTGAGAGATTGCACCTATAGACTTCCACTGGCAGAATTCTCTACCCCTTTCATCTTACAATGAAAAATATATATAACTTTCACACAAGTAGGGAAGTTAGAACAACCTCCAAAGGAATAGGAACTAAATCCTAATCAAAGGCATACACTCAACTAATGAACTAACTCCCTCCTAAAATATATTTCTCCATTAATTCTAACACTCCCCCTTAATGGAGAAAGGGTACTTGAAAAATAGCATACACATGTTGGTCTAGTCTTAGCTAGGCTTACAATAATACATAAAAAGCTTGGTAACTGAGCTTTCATTTTTGTCTTCTTGCTTGAGAGTCCATGCTTGTTCATTCATCGGTAAGTTTCATCTTCACTTTTCTTTCCATAAGGTAGTGATGGAGCTTCTCCTCCTTTTTACGTTTTCTTCCCCAAAGGCGGAATGCTTGAACTCTTATCCTCCTCTTTCTTGATCTCAATTGTAGGCTAACATTCAATGTTGCAGGTTCTTGGGACTTTTCAATTGTTTCTTCTTGAATGCCAATATCTGCACACTTAAAAACAATGTTAGATTCATAAAGAGGACCATATTGGCTCTTGTCTTCCTGCTCCTTCAAGAGAGCTTTCATTTCTCCATCTCTCTCTGCTGACATAGTTTGTTGATTCATGCCTTCAACCTCTTTACTCAATTCTGTTGCTGCAAACATGTTGTCCTGCATTTGATTTGTATATGGAGATAGGCTTTTCTTCTCACTGAACAACAACTCATCAATAAGATGCTTTTCATGCATTAGATTGATCCACTCATCATGAGATACATAGATCTCATCAAATTTGACTTCATAGGTCTCTGCATCAGGGAAGCTTTCTTCATAAAAAAATTCAGATTCTACAATAATGGTTGTATCTTCATCATCACATGTTTTAATGTCAATTAAAAACACACATTCATCACCCACCATTGCATCTTCAATGTTGACATGTTCCGTTTCACAATTAGTTATGAGATTGAAAACACAGTCATCATTTTCAAAAGCAATACCTTCATCATCTTTTCCCTCAGTGTACTTCATTTCTAAAATATCCCACAAAAATTTCGCATTTTGAATCTTACCATATTCATGTAGTGTGTTGAACATGATATGTTCATCTAATGCAGATGTTATAAGACGTAATGCGGATGCATCTCCACTATTATAGTTTAAATTAATAGCATCTTCAACATAATTCAATAAATTTACCATCCATAATGTTGTTTTCATTTCAGTTGCCCATCTTTCATAATTCATACCTGAAAAAGAGGGTATATCCGGCATTAACCTCTTAACGATTTCAACAAATTCTAGATCTAGATCATGATCCTTGACTTGATCAGTTATAAGTCCATCAGCGTCGAATGGAAACTCTTCATCAAATTCAACAAAACAATATATTTCATTTGTTCCTTGATGCTTTCTCCTTAGTTTTCTTCGAGACATTCAGTCTCCTTTGTTGACCCATTTCTCCTTCTATTTTCTCCCTTGCATCAAGCACGAAAAAACACTTCGGCTTGGAATACTCCGCTGCCCAATATCGAATTCAATATCTAATTCAGTGGTTGCATCACCCATGGGAAGGGAAACCCACTCGCCTCAAGACCCAAAGCCACTTGGAGCACGACCAAGTTCCAAAAAATAAAATAAAAACAGTCCACACTACTGGAAATTGATCTCTTCCATTGCAACTCGACACAAACTTCACAAGCCGCTCTTTATTTTTTCTTTAATCTGTAAGTGGAAGATCCCATCTACGGATACTGGTGGGTCGGTTGGAAAATAGGGCAACGACATCTCAAGTTACCATCAGTAAATATCTAAAAAAGGAAAATACCATGATAAAAAATATATATATACGCCCACGGTAGTTGCAATGTCATGGATTTTGATTGGGCTGATCAAGAGACAAAGGAAGATGAAGATATTTGGGGAAAGAGACAACTCAAGTGGCTGCAAACACGTATCAACTACCTAATATATTTGGCTCTAGTTCCCAACCTCTACGTAGCCGACTCGATCTCGATCTCCGCTGCTCTCCTTCAGCCTTCCTTGATTCAAAAACCAGATCAGAAAAGACAACGATCATGATCTGTTGATCTGAGCGACGGATCTGAGCCTCCCGCGAACTCCTCAGGCATGTGGCTGGGTTAGCACGCAATTCCACCCATAGATGCTCACCACGCTCACGCTAGTCAAGGGTTTAAAGATTCGGCCAAGTAATCACAGTAATCCAACTAGATCAATCCTAAAAGTTTTCATCAAGTTGATCCGAATACGTCCCTCCAATTTCTCTTACTTGCAAATAAAAATTTGGGAAAATTCTCTTCTCCCAAAACCCGATCACACCAACAATCTCTCGACCTCTAGCAATATCACACATCAAAGGATTGGAATGATCTCGGATTGCTAACAATACTAGACACGAGTAGTTGATCCGAGTGATCCAATGCATGATGCCCCTCCTCACGCAATTCTCTCCTCCTACATGCAGGTTCACACCGCAAACCTGGAAAACTTGACTTCAAAGTCGTCTCGACACAAGGCTAGGGCTACAAATCTGCAGGCAACCAATGTTGTGCACCTAGTTCAATTCAGCCACAAAGGGCCACCGACCGGCCACAACGGGAAGGCTCCTCTGCCGGCGACCGCCAAATACCACAATCTGTTCCTCTGCTCGAGAGGCTCCTCTACTGGGTGACTAGTCCCGCAGCTCCTCTGCGCGCGGGATCCTCCAACACCATGGGATGTTGTTCTCTATGACCACACTCAGTCCTTTTTCACGAAGCCTCGACACCACCGTCTCCTTGTTCTCTCGCAATTTGGTGGATCTCCTTGTTTGAAGGAAGATCTCAACGCCAAAGAGTGAATCAGATTTCCTTTCAAAATCCAACACTTTCTAAAAACGGCGTTATGTGAGGGGAATTTCAGCTCCCAACAATGCATTGCAGTTTGAAAACAAATTGCAGGCCTAAAGCAAAAGACTCCAAATATTTAATTTTTGATAAAGCACTCCAAATTGAGTTCATAGGAGGAGGTTCCCTCTTTGTTGAAGCCATGACAAACTAAAGTCTTTTACAATAGTTTGTATGGCGAATTCACAAGTCTCCTTAAATTCCCAACAGCTTCACTAGCCTCAGACAACTTTAGTCTTGAGCTCGTAGCAAGACTCCATGGCACTATACAACCGCCCCCTTTGTTGAAATATTACTTTCAACTACAGTGCCAGTCCTTTGCTGGAATCCGCCATTAAACAACAACCGCAAATAGTTTTTTTTTTCGGAAAACCGTCATGGGATTCCCCGCACCGCTTTTACGGAATGGTGGTAATTCTCGAGGGGCAACGAACACACTCATCGGCCGACACGTACCCTGAGCGGTTTGCCAATACAACCTTTTCCCCAGCGCGTAAAGTTCGGTAAAAGAGACCATGCACAAAAGTAATTGTGCATTGTGTGGCATTGTTGTGAAACCTGTGCCTAAGTTACTCATGTATCTGTGTGAAGGCGACTGTTCGAATTCTTGAGCTGCATAATTTACATGACGCGGCATTAGAGGTGTCAAGTCTGTTGTCAAAGTGGGAGCTCGATGCAGAGGTCGGGTTGTCTTTGTAAATGTCCTTGAAGTGCGGCAACGACTTCGTATAGTCGATTTTTGAAATTGGAATTACCTACTGCGTACTAAGGTGAATGAATTTAACCGCTTCTGGGCATGAATTTATGGCACTGCTATTTTATATTGTGAGTTTTTTTTGTTTTGTGTGGGCACTGTAAATGAGAGATGCAATGTAATGCACAGCAGTGAAAAGTAAAAAAAAATTACACATAACAGTGTTAATTTATATAGTGAGAGACAGAGTGAAGTTTTGAACTGCCTCTAAAGCAGTCTTGTTGTAATCCCTCTGTTAGAGGAAGACTTGTAACAGTTAGTTTTGTTAATGAATACAAGTTTTTTTTTTTGTGAAACTCTGTCTTCCCGAAACATTTTTAGTTTTTCTGTGTTAAGAAACAGAGCATTATTCTCTATTTATTTGTTCTGGAATTATCAGAAATTCCCAACATGGTATCGGAGCGTGTCTAGGCTCTTTGAAGGTGTCAAAGAAGCTGAAGGAAGGATTTCTTGTTGCAGCAGCTTCTCCAGCAGAGTGAAGACTTAGTCAAGAAAGAATCCAAGGTATTTCTCAAGTTAGTTT
Source organism: Pinus tabuliformis (assembly GCA_031772625.1). Taxonomy (NCBI): domain Eukaryota; kingdom Viridiplantae; phylum Streptophyta; class Pinopsida; order Pinales; family Pinaceae; genus Pinus; species Pinus tabuliformis. The sequence goes on along the minus strand of CM062817.1, from coordinate 1,972,470,735 downwards.
TTTTTTGTGTTACTGTTGAGGATAATCAGTTATTTTAAATACACAATCAAGTATTTTGAAGCATAGTTTAGAGTGCAAGAATGGCTGGAGCTAGCACTAGCATGGGTATCTGTAATACTCAGCTCCCACAATTTAATGGGAAAAACTATGACTATTGGGCAATAACTATGAGAGCTTTGCTTGCTTCCCAAGACTTATGGGAATTTGTTGAGGATGGTTTTTAAGAACCAGCAGATGAAGATGAGTTTAATGATTTAACTCAAGCAGAGAAAGAACTGTTGAAGAGTAATAAGAAGAAGGATTCTAAAGCCCTCTACTTTTTGTATCAAGCAGTGCATAAGAGTGTGCTTCCAAGGATAGCAACAACCAAGAGATCCAAAGAAGCATGGAAAACTCTCAAGATAGCCTATCAAGGCATGGAGAAGTGAAGACAGCAAAACTACAGTTGTTGAGGAGAGATTTTGAGACTCTCTGCATGAAGGAGTCAGATAATATTGACTCATTCTTCACACATGTGATTGGAATGGTCACACAGATAAGGTTTCATGGAGAGATTCTTGAAGAAAGGAGGATTATGGAGAAACTATTGAGGATCCTACCCTCAAGGTTTGATGTGATTGTCACCACCATAGAAGAGACAAAGGATCTCACAAACTTCTCATTTGATAAACTACATGCATCACTGATGACACATGAGCAGAGATTGAGTAGAAATGAAAACTCATCTGTAGAGCATGCCTTTAAGACCCAAATGTTCTTTGGAAGAGGAAGAGGTCAAGGCAGAGAAAACAAGAGGGGAAGAGGCAGAAGCCAAAACAGAGGTGGAAGAAACAGTCCAGCAAATGCTCAAGGAAGAGGTAGCAAATCCAAATCAGAACCAAGGTCAAGGCAGTAGCCAACAAAGTGGACAACATCATGCTCAAGGACAAAGGTATGATAAATCCAATGTCCAATGTCACTATTGTAAAAAATATGGTCATTATGCAAATGAATGTAGGAAGAAGCAGCCTGATATGAGTAATAGAACTAGTGCAAATTTCACTAGATAAAATATCAGCCAAGATAATTTGTTTTTATCCTATAATATGGCTGAAGCAAAGAGTGAAGATGTATGGCTTCTAGACTCCGGTTGCAGTAACCATATGACAGGAAACATAGACATGTTTTCTATGTTAGATCAGAGTGTGAAGTCACAAGTCACACTAGGGACTGATAGTAAAGTTTCTGTTATGGGAAAATGAGAAGTAAATGTCTTAACAAGGAAAGGTGAAAAGAAAACCATAGCAGATGTTTATTATGTTCCTGGAATGAAATGTAACCTCATAAGTATTGGACAGCTTATTCAAAAGGGGTACAATGTTTTCTTTGTGGATGATGTATGTACCACCATGGATAAACCACCCAGCAAACAATGTATTTCTGAAGTGAAGATGACAAGGAACATGATGTTCCCTCTCAGAATGAAAGCAGATTTTAAAAATGGAGAAGAAATCGTAGTAGTGACACAAGAGGCTTTCCTAAGTGAACCAAAAGATGAAAATTGGTTGTGGCACTTGAGATTTGGACATCTCAACTTTGGAGGTCTTAACTTGTTGAATATAAAAGGAATGGTAAAAGGATTACCATTGATAGAGAAACCAGACAGCCTTTGTGAAGGTTGTATCTTGGGGAAACAACACAGAGAAAGTTTTCCATCTGGGAAAAGCATAAGGGCAAAATCACCCTTAGAGATTGTCCACTCAGATTTATGTGGACCGATGCAAACTCCATCACTTGCAAGCAGCCACTATATACTAACATTTATTGATGATTTTACTAGAAAAACTTGGGTTTATTTCCTAAAGAACAAAAGTGAAGTGTTTGAAATATTTTGTAATTTCAAAGCACTTGTAGAAAACCAAAGTGGGCTACTTATCAAAGTTCTAAGAACTGATAGAGGAGGTGAGTATATCTCCAAAGAATTTCTACATTTTTGTAGAGAAAATGGAATTCATAAGCAGTTTACCACTAGGTACACTCCGCAGCAAAATGGAGTTGCCAAAAGGAAGAATAGGACAATCATGGACATGGCGAGGAGTATGTTAAAGGCAAAGCATTTGCCAAATGAATATTGCGCTGAAGCTATACACTGTGCAGCGTACATTTTGAATAGATGCCCTACAAAAGTAGTCATGAACAGAGTGCCGAAAGAAGCATGGAGTGAGACAAAGCAAGGAGTCACCCACATGAAAGTTTTTGGATGTGTGGCTTATGCACACATTCCAGATCAACTAAGGAAGAAGTTGGACAGCAAAGGGTAGAAATGTATTTTCATTGGATACAGTGAGGAATCCAAAGCTTATAGGTTGTATAACCCATCCACCAAGAAGCTTATTGTGAGTAGAGATTTTCAGTTCATTGAGGAGGAAGCTTGGGATGGAAGCATTGAGAAAACAGTGAATGTTAAAAACTCTTTGTCTCATGATGAAGATGATGAGGAGATGGTTGAAATACATCCCCAAACAGCAGCGCCAACACAAGGGCAGCAAGAGACACCCTTGAGGAGAAATGAAAGTGCTTCTCCAAGCACACCACAAGGAGGAAATTCAAGTGCTTCTTCAAGCACTTGTACACCAAATGAAAGAGGTAAGAAGTTCAGAAATTTAAGTGACATTTATGAACAACAGGCAACAAATGAAGGTATGAACTTTTTGTTTGCTTTATATTGTCATGTTGATGACCCTGTTCATTTCGAAGAAGCAATTAAGGATAGGAAATGGATAGAAGCTATGGATGAGGAGATTAAAGCCATAGAAAGAAACAAGACATGGGATTTAGTTGAACTACCAAAAGAAAAAAAAGTCATTGGAGTTAAATGGGTCTACAAGACCAAGAGTAATGCTGAAGGCAAAATAGAAAGACACAAGGCAAGACTTGTTGTCAAGGGATATAAGCATCAGCATGGGAGAGACTATGAGGAAACTTTCGCACGGGTTGCTAGAATGGAAACCGTGTGAGCAGTGTTGTCCATAGCAGCACAAAACAAGTGGAAAGTTTACCAAATGGACGTGAAGTCAGCATTCCTAAATGGAGTGTTAATGGAAGAGGTTTACATTGAACAACCTCTAGGCTATGAAAAGAAAGGCCAAGAGCACAAAGTGTGCAGATTGAAGAAAGCTCTTTATGGGCTAAATCAAGCACCAAGAGCGTGGTACAGTAAGATAGATTCCTATCTACTAGAAAATGGATTTGAAAAGTGTGAGGGAGAACCCACCCTCTACATCAAAGAAAAGGATGGTAAAATACTAATTGTTGTGTTATATGTTGATGATATTATTTTCACAGGTAATGATGATTATCTTATTGAAAATTTCAAAACAATCATGAAAGAAGAATTTGAAATGACTGACATGGGTTTGTTGAGATACTTCTTAGGAATAGAAGTAGAACAAAATGGAAATGGGATTTTTATCTCACAATCGAAATATGTTAATGAAGTGTTGGAAAGATTTAATATGCAGGAGAGCAAAGCAGCAATCACTCCCACAATGATGGGATTAAAACTCAGCAAAGAGGACAACAACAAGGATTTTGATCCTAGTTTGTACAAGAGCATAGTTGGCAGCCTCATGTATTTGACTGCAACTAGGCTTAATATAATGCATGCTGTTAGTTTGATTTTCAGATTCATGGAGAGGCCAAAAGAAGCACATTGGCAGGTAGCAAAAAGGATTCTGAGGTATGTTAAAGGTACTAAAAGGTTTGGCATTTTATATACTGCTTCAGAATGTTCAGATTTAATTGGATACACTGATAGCGATTGGGCTGGAAGTGTAGATGATCAGAAAAGCACATATGGTTATGTTTTTCATATGGGTTCAGGAGCCATTTCATGGGCTTCTAAAAAACAGGCTATTGTAGCGTTGTCTATGGTGAGCTCCAGTATTGTAGCAATAATGCTACAACTCCTGGAACTCCCTTCTTTAATTTTATCAACCCGGTAGTTCGTAACAAACTTGGAAGCGACGGTGCTGTATGCACAAGTACTAGCTCTTGCCGCAGTTGTCACTTGGTCAGCTGGCACAAGTCCGCTAGGGGCTCAAGCCAACTTCTATGAGGTCTTAGAAGAAGCTTTTTAACTGATGGACGAAAGCTAACTCAAAGGAAGCTAATCTACTTGCAAAAAGAAACTGAAAGCCAAAAAGAAACACAAACCCTAGCAAACCCTAGCAAACCCTAATTCTACCAACTAGTCCTACTGATGCAAAAATGATAATGCAAACTACGAGAAGAGATGCCATTACTTCTAGGAAGGTAAAATGCATGTGTCTACATTATCACTATCCGAAGAAAACATCTTTTTGTATTTTTGATTAAGTTATTAGAATTATCATGCATGCGCTTCTAACTAGCTTTTCACTGTGCAGGGATGGATCAAGGGATGAAATGCTTTGGGAAAGGTTGGGATGGTACAGAGAGGGTCTAGTGGATACCTGACATTCTCTCTGAGAGTTTCACAAAATCTGGATGACATGCAACCGTGTTTATGAACTTCTACAGGAAGTCTGCAGGGGTTTCTACAGGAAGTTCTGAAGTTCTTCTACAGGATGTTTCGAAATGGGATTTTTGAGGATGGGTGATTGATGGAAGATGCATGGATGGTTATGGAGGTAGGATGGGGGTCTGAAGTGACCCAGGAACTGATGGATGGAGTGGTGAGATGATATGTGGAAGGCTGATTTGGCTTTAAGGTAGTTGAGACAACAATGGAGAAGAAAGTAGGGTTACGTGGGCAAGAGGATGGGTGTGAAGCGAGAAGCCTAGATATGGGATGAATCAGATGGCTCTGATGAAGCTTGACCATGTGAGTGAGTGATAGGGATGCCCTGCACAATGCACATTCAACCGAATCAATGAATTCTTGCAAACAAACTAAGTCCTAGCTAACTTAATCTAACTGTCAATGAAATGAATAAACAGCAGCCTTGTTTGGAAAGAGAACCATGTACATCACGTGAGCAAGAACATTCTGAATGATCTAAATGCATGACAAACTCCTACCAATCGATTCCAAACATAAAAAGCTACTTTAACCAACAAAAACGACCAAAATAACAAAGCAAGATCTAAAGAGCAGATTTTATTTTAAGAACGCAGCAACACATAAAGATAAACAAGGGAGGTATTGGGCGCTTGAGATGGGCCCAACCCCAAGAGCTACAGCCTCCCAAGAGAGATTTAGAGCTGGTGCAAAGCTGGATTCATCTTTATTAATCAAGAAATGAAGAGTTACATCAAAATTGTCCACAAGGAGAGCTTGAGAATGAGCTGAAAGCAAAGCTAATCTATTGCATACAAATCGAATTACAAAATGACTACAACAAGGTTATGAAATGACTAACTACTAGCTACTATCTATTGGCTAACTAGCTAACATCCACTGGCTAACCAAAATGAGGCCCTAAGCCTTCTTATTTATACAAATTGAGGACCCAACAGTCCTCCTAAACTTTAGGGACTCGGCTGCCCAAAACTTGGAGTTAACAGCAGTCCTACTTGACTTGCTTGGCTGCCCTTGTGCTGATTGATTCGGTGGCCCTTGAACTCCGAGCTGATGGTGGAGAATTCGAGGTAAGGGCCCATAAATGAAGGGGACACCTTCCTACAAATCCTCTCCCTTGTCTTCCCACGAATTTGGCTACCAAGTGCTCATTAAGACCTTCAATTTTGTCTCCAAATTGACCAAAAAGGCTACACAAAGCACCCATTAGACTTGTTGGCATAATGACTAACCAAATTCACTCTATTAACATAAATATAATCAAAAACATGCAATAAACTAATGAGAATGGTGGATTAAGTCAAATTAGGAGGTTGAATGAGCCCAAATAATTGTCCATTTTTGGGGCTCATCATCACCCCCCTACTGAAAGTGTTGCTCATCCTCTGAGCAACCAATCTCTCTCCTCATCTTTGATGGCCCTGGTGGCTTCTTTGGCTAACATCTCGGCCGATTTCTCCTTTGGATTCCCTCTTTTCAAACTTCCTGTAGAAACAGTTCGCTGGCTTCCTGTAGAAACAATCTGCTAGCTTCCTGTAGAGACAGTCTGCTAACTTCCTGTAGAAACAGTCTGCTAACAGTTCTCTGTCTTCCTGTAGAAACAGTCTGCACTGTCTTAGCCTACTTGGCTGAGGGTGCTTTCTCCTTGAATTGTGCTGCCTGAAAGCTGACGAATCCAACACAAATGGCAAGTCTAATGTATTATAAAAGCACACAAGTACAATGAACTGCCTGAGAATAGATATTGCATGCCAAAGCTGGATGGGAAAAAGTGTTTCCAGGCCTTTAACTGGTTTCTCTGCCTCAACAAGACAGAAAGAAGTTCTAATCTGAACAGACACCTCTATGAACTCTACACCGCCTAACAGAAGAAGGTGAGAAACATAAAAAACCTTGCTTTTTCTTGACTGGTGGGCTCAAATTTCCTGAATTCTGTGAAAATTGCTCAAGTGAAATGGCTGCCCTGCACTTTGCTAAAGGAGTATCAGATTGAAGAACCCTTACAAGAATTGATATAACATCAGCTCCAGCAGCTTTGAGTTGTAAATCGGGGTCTGTGGATACTGTAAACCGACATAATACTCCTGCAGTTTGGTCTTGAAAAAGCTGTGTATCAACAATATTTGAAACGCAGTCTTTGCTCAGAGGCATTTTTTCTTTTCTTAAAATTAGATTTTGACAAGCTTTCTGTTCATTTCCCTTTCGTTTCCTTTGAACGCTCTCTGTCAAAGCGCTCGAACTTGGCTTGTTTCAAGGTATCCTTGCAGCATCCACGTTGACTTCTTTCTTAACATCTGTCATCAGCCTGATCTTTCATGGCATGTTTTGCACCATCTCTGTGGAAATCCTTCACAATTACTTTGGATGCTTCTTTATGCTTGTACTGTCTTTTCTAGCGGGTTCATCCTTTTGTGCTGATACTTCAAAGAGACTTTTATGAAGAAATGAAAGAATAGAACCACCAGATACTTGATATGACATTATAATCTGCCTGAATAATAGATAAAGTACTCAAATCAGGGAGGCTCTCTGCTTTAATCAAATCCATCTGACTTTTACTGCTTTCAAGTGATGAGGAAGAAGGCTGAATGCCTAAGTCAGTGTAAACTGCAGCTTTTTGTGGTTAGAAAGAAAGTCAAAATTCACTTTAACACCGGATCTCAATTTCTTCTTTTCTTCAACAGTCAAATAAGTACCGGCCCTTGTTTCACAGAAAGTTCTTCCTCAACCTTTGCACCAGTCATAGCCATCACATTTTTGTTTGCAAAATCAACGGCTCTAGCTTCTCTTGCTTCTGTTCCAGATGAACTTTCCATTGCTATTGAACAAAACTTTGCAGATGGATCTGCATTTACTGGTCTGGCAATCTTCCGCTGTATATGCTCCATAGCCCCCTCATTTGTGTGTTTTTGCAAACTGTAGTTCTGCAATGGCATCAGAGCTTTCTGTAGCAATCTTGATGGCGGCTGCTCTTGTGCTAATAAAAATTACCAACAAAATCCACACTTCCAGTTGTGTGCAAGTTGACTAACAGCTGAGCGCTCATTGATGTCTGCGTGATTGTTGGTGGAGTGAGGTGGCAACGACGTGTGCTGGCCCATGCAACTGTTGTGCTATCATGAACTGCAGTGGTTAACTGTGTGTGCTCTGCCTGTAATCTCATCCATCAATTGCACTGGAGTTAGACTGCCCACACTGTCTGTGTTTTTTAAATTTCACGTGCATGACTGACCCGTGCATGCTGCGTGACTTTCTCGTGAGTGCTAGAGAACTGGGTGTCTTGCTACATTCATGGCTTAATTTCACCATTCCATTCGTTCATGCAATGCTTAGACTAGATTCATGTAATAGATGAACAAGGTTTAGTCACGTACCTGAAGTCAAACGGCTGCTTGTGAAGCTTTTTGCTGCTGCATGCTCTGATTCTGCTGCTGCATGCTTGGATCCTTTGATTGCATGAGGGCTTGGCTGATGATTTTTGATTGCTTTTCCTTGTGCAGGTGTCCTCTGGCCGGATCTGAGCTGCATGCAATTGTTTCCACGTTCAGATCTGCACCTTCAAGCTGCTGCTGCTGCAATGTCACAGAACCAGAACTTGTTTTCGCCATTTCTCCCAAACAGTAAACCGGATTGATCTGAAACTTGGTGAGCATGTTCCTATCATCATTATGCATCTCCCATAGCAAAATCGTGATCAATGGATGCACGGATTTCGAGAAAAGTGGAAAATGGCTGAAGATTTCAGAGATCGATTTCTCGGAAACCGTGCATCGGAATCGGCTGAAACTGCTTGGGTAGGTTACCATCACTCATATGCATATCCCCATGAAACAGGTTTTGAAACGGATGCACGGATATGGAGAAAATGCAAAAATGGCTGATGGTGATGGAGGCTGATTTCTTGGAAACCGTGCACCAGAATTGGCTAAAACTGCTCAAGCATGTTGCCATCACCCTTGTACAATTTCCCTTAAACTGGTTTTTCAAATGGATGCATGGTTTTCATGTTATGGCAAAAACAAATTTTGTTCTATGTATTTTTTTCTTTAAGGCATTTTGCAAGTTTTGCATGGAATGAAAAATGAACTTGGGTTGTGATGCAGGTATGGAGATGATGGAGGAGGAGTTTGAAAAGTGCAGGATGCTTCTGAACCCTTGAGGAAGCTACCACACTCACCAAACCACTTTTTGAAATCCATGACTAATTTCCCACAATTTCTACAAGAAGTTCCTGTAGAAGCACAATGAGAAGCATAATGAGGTGGAAAAAATGATGGAGAAAGGCAAGGGATGGACACACAAGTGCTTGCAGGCCTAACCAATAGGCTCCCACCATTAGATTCACTTTTGAAATCGAATTTGGCTCGTCCAAAGGTTCTACAGGATGTTTCCTATAGAAATACAGAGCTTCCTGTAGAAGGCACAAGAAAAATTCCTTTAACCTTGATTTGAGTGCTCCTCCTGTCATGAAACGTCATTCTTGCAACTTGCAATTAGCCAATGGAATTAGTTTTATTTTTCTTTTTCTTTTTCTCTTTTTTTTTCGAAAAACAACTAGGGCACCTCATGGAGGTTTTCACCCTAATTGCCTGCCTTGGGCGCCTCCAAGGGAGGTTTTCACCCAAAGATCTTATTGCCTTTTTATTTTCTTTTCTTTCCAACCCATTGACCGCCTCATGGAGGTTTTCAATCAATGAGCCAATCTAAGGCGCCTCAGAGGAGGTTTTCACCTTAGATTTTTATTTTCTTCTTATTTTCATTTTTCTCTTTTTTCCTTTTTATCCTACCCTACCCTACTTGAAAAACAAAATCATTTTCAAGTATAAGAATACTTCCAATGGAGCCATGTGCACATCAAGATTAGAGACAAGATGATGTGAAGGCTCGAAATGCATGCTTTGACAGGTATCCAGATCTCAGAGACCAAATGATCTAGCGTTGAAGGGATCCAACATAGCTGAGGAAGAGAGTACCGCTGCAACTTAGTGACCCTTTGAAACCATATCTCAATATAGCTTTGATATCCTTGGTTCTTTTGCTGATCTTGATCATTCTTCATGTCACCTTCTATCATGATCTTCTCATCTTCCTCTTTTTGCTGATCTTTCTCTTGAGTACATAGAGGATTTGATGGTAACCATGAGGGAACTCTCTTGCTCTCTAATTCTGATCTCTTCTCTCCATCAAGTGCAGCCCATGGTTCTTTGATCTCCTCTTTTGAATCTTCTTTTGCTGGATGTGATCCTTCAATGCTTTCAAGATGATCTCTTTTTTGCAATGCTTTTCCTGAGCTATGGTGAAGATCATTGAGCTCAAGAGGAGTCATTTGCACATGTTGTGCCTCAGCTTTGCAATTGGGTTGAGCTACTCCATTGTATGGTTTTGGAAATGGTGGTACGGGTAGCTGAGTGGGGGTGTATATTTGAGATGGATGTGGATGGGGTTGTGGTTGAGCAGGCATTTGGGGTTGCCTTGGTGGAGCAGGAGGCGATGGTTGTGGATGAGCAGGTGGTGGAGGGAAAGAAGCGGGAGGAGTGTTGTATTGGGGCGTCCACTCCTGATGAGGTGCATTCCACTGAGGCTGTGGCTGAGCATAAGAGTGAAATGAATGAGCAGCTGGTTGGGCATAATATGGATCTGTGAAGGAACAAGGAGGAGGTGTGAACCATGAAGGGTGAGCAGGGGGACCCCAAGAGGGTATGGAAGTGGTTTGATAGGGGTCATAATAGGTCTGGGATGTACCTTGCATTCCCTGTTGGTAGGGTATGGGTCCATGTGGCCTCCTTTGGTTCATATAACAGAGTGATTCAGTGGCTCCTTGGGCTCTCTGGTATGCAGCTTTGAGCCCAGGCAAGGAAGGGCACTGATCTATAGGATGGTATTCTTCACAGATGAAACACACTTCTAGGGAGTGCATTGGACATTCGTTCCTAGGATGCTTTTTTAGTGCACCTGGGACAAAAGATGACCAAAGCCCTCTTGGCTTCCTCTTGCTTCTTTTGGATCCACAGGGTATCCAATTGCATGGCAAGAAACTGCCTCATATCACTCTTGAAATCTTCTATCTGGTCTTCAAATTCGTTTTTGGACAAGGGACTGCTCCCAACATTTCTGCTTGTAGCCATTTGCTCCAGAGGAATGGTTTCTTCTTCTTCTCCCCTAGAGGTTCTTTAAATATGCCTTGATGTCCACCCAGGGGTTTCTTCAATCACAGCCATCGAAGAAGAGAGAATGTTGGCTGTGTGAAGCAATGGGGGTGTTGTGCAATCATTTTTTTAACTTATCTCTACTCCTACAAGGCATGAAATGAAATCTTTTTGGTTGTTTTTTTCTTTTTTCTACTTCTACTTGCAAAACTGAAATAGATTGAACTGCAACTAACTATCTTGCTAAAATGAAAATGCGGAATTGAAATGAAAGCAGGAAAGGACTAATCTATTTTTCTCAAATGAAGTTGCAGGAATGAAATGCTAGGCTACGCTTGCGGAATTGAAATGCTACCCTACGCTTGCAGAAATGAAATTGCGGAATTGAAATGCTAATCTATGAAAGCAGGAAATGCTAATCTACTTTTGCATAAATGAAATTGCATAATGGAAATGAAATAAACTACTTAGCAGAAGATTGGAGTGGAAAATAGAAGAAAAGCAACAATCACTAATACTCTGACGCTTCCCCGGAAACGGCGCCAAAAAGGATGGTGAGCTCCAGTATTGTAGCAATAATGCTACAACTCCTGGAACTCCCTTCTTTAATTTTATCAACCCGGTAGTTCGTAACAAACTTGGAAGCGACGGTGCTGTATGCACAAATACTAGCTCTTGCCGCAGCTGTCACTTAGTCAGCTGGCACAAGTCCGCTAGGGGCTCAAGCCAACTTCTATGAGCTCTTAGAAGAAGCTTTTTAACTGATGGACGAAAGCTAACTCAAAGGAAGCTAATCTACTTGCGAAAAGAAACTGAAAGCCAAAAAGAAACACAAACCCTAGCAAACCCTAGCAAACCCTAATTCTACCAACTAGTCCTACTGATGCAAAAATGAGAATGCAAACTACGAGAAGAGATGCCATTACTTCTAGGAAAGTAAAATGCATGTGTCTACGTTATCACTATCCGAAGAAAACATCTTTTTGTATTTTTGATTAAGTTATTAGAATTATCATGCATGTGCTTCTAACTAGCTTTTCACTGTGCAGGGATGGATCAAGGGATGAAATGCTTTGGGAAAGGTTGGGATGGTACAGAGAGGGTCTAAGGGATACCTGACATTCTCTCTGAGAGTTTCACAAAGTCTGGATGACATGCAACCGTGTTTATGAACTTCTATAGGAAGTCTGCAGGGGTTTCTACAGGAAGTTCTGAAGTTCTTCTACAGGATGTTTCGAAATGGGATTTTTGAGGATGGGTGATTGATGGAAGATGCATGGATGGTTATGGAGGTAGGATGGGGGTCTGAAGTGACCCAGGAACTGATGGATGGAGTGGTGAGATGATATGTGGAAGGCTGATTTGGCTTTAAGGTAGTTGAGACAACAATGGAGAAGAAAGTAGGGTTACGTGGGCAAGAGGATGGGTGTGAAGCGGGAAGCCTAGATATGGGATGAATCAGATGGCTCTGATGAAGCTTGACCATGTGAGTGAGTGATAGGGATGCCCTGCACAATGCACATTCAAGCGAATCAATGAATTCTTGCAAACAAACTAAGTCCTAGCTAACTTAATCTAACTGTCAATGAAATGAATAAACATCAGCCTTGTTTGGAAAGAGAACCATGTACATCACGTGAGCAAGAACATTCCGAACGATCTAAATGCATGACAAACTCCTACCAATCGATTCCAAACATAAAAAGCTACTTTAACCAACAAAAACGACCAAAATAACAAAGCAAGATCTAAAGAACAGATTTTATTTTAAGAACGCAGCAACACATAAAGATAAACAAGGGAGGTATTGGGCGCTTGAGATGGGCCCAACCCCAAGAGCTACAGCCTCCCAAGAGAGATTTAGAGCTTGTGCAAAGCTGGATTCATCTTTATTAATCAAGAAATGAAGAGTTACATCAAAACTGTCCACAAGGAGAGCTTGAGAATGAGCTGAAAGCAAAGCTAATCTATTGCATACAAATCGAATTAAAAAATGACTACAACAAAGTTATGAAATGACTAACTACTAGCTACTATCTATTGGCTAACTAGCTAACATCCACTGGCTAACCAAAATGAGGCCCTAAGCCTTCTTATTTATACAAATTGAGGACCCAACAGTCCTCCTAAACTTTAGGGACTCGGCTGCCCAAAACTTGGAGTTAACAGCAGTCCTACTTGACTTGCTTGGCTGCCCTTGTGCTGATTGATTCGGTGGCCCTTGAACTCCGAGCTGATGGTGGAGAATTCGAGGTAAGGGCCCATAAATGAAGGGGACACCTTCCTACAAATCCTCTCCCTTGTCTTCCCACGAATTTGGCTGCCAAGTGCTCATTAAGACCTTCAATTTTGTCTCCAAATTGACCAAAAAGAGTACACAAAGCACCCATTAGACTTGTTGGCATAATGACTAACCAAATTCACTCTATTAACATAAATATAATCAAAAACATGCAATAAACTAATGAGAATGGTGGATTAAGTCAAATTAGGAGGTTGAATGAGCCCAAATAATTGTCCATTTTTGGGGCTCATCAGTCTACAGCAGAGGCAGAATATGTGGCAGCTACAACAGCAGCATGTCAAGCAATTTGGATGAGAAGGATGTTAAGGAGTTTATGCCAAGAGCAAGCAAAAGGAACTGTGATTTTTTGTGACAATAGCTTAGCTATCGCATTATCCAAGAATGTTGTGTTTCATAAGAGAACGAAACACATTGACACAAAGTTTCATTACATCAGGGAATTGGTAAACAATGGAGAAATTGTTTTAGAACACTGCAGAACTCATGAGCAGGTTGTAGATATTCTGACCAAACCATTGGGACAGAAAATTTTTGAGTTTTTGAGGAAATGTCTGGGTATGACTGATAACCCGACAATTGAAATTAAAGGGGAGTGTTGAAATATTACTTTCAACTACAACGCCAGTCCTTTGCCAGAATCCGCCATTAAACAGCGACCACAAATAGTTTTATTTTTCGAAAAACCGTCATGGGATTCCCCGCACCGCTTTTACGGAATGGTGGTAATTCTCGGGAGGCAGCGAACACACTCATCGGTCGACACGTACCCTGAGCAGTTCGCTAATACAACCCTTTCCCCGGCGCGTAAAGTTCGGTAAAAGACACTGTGCACAAAAGTAATTGTGCATTGTGTGGCATTATTGTGAAACCTGTACCTAAGCTACTCACATATCTGTGTAAAGGCGACTGTTTGAATTCTTGAGCTGCATAATTTATGTGACGCGGCATCAGAGGTGTCAAGTCTGCTATCAAAGTGGGAGCTCGATGTAGAGGTCGGGTTGTCTTTGTAAATGTCCTTGAAGTGTGGCAATGACTTCATATAGTCGATTTTTGAAATTGGAATTCCCTACTGCGTACTAAGGTGAATGAATTTAACCGCTTCTGGGCATGAATTTATGGCACTACTATTTTATATTGTGAGTTTTTTTTTGTTTTGTGCGGGCACTGTAAATGAGAGATGCAATGTAATGCACAACAGTGCAAAGTAAAAAAAAATTACACATAGCAGTGTTAATTTATATAGTGAGAGATAGAGTGAAGTTTTGAACTGCCTCTGAAGCAATCTTGTTGTAATCCCTCTGTTAGAGGAAGACTTTTGTAACAGTTAGTTTTGTTAATGAATACAAGTTTTTTTTGTGTGTGAAACTTTGTCTTCCTGAAACATTTTTAGTTTTTTTGTGTTAAGAAACAGAGCATTATTCTCTTTTTATTTGTTCTGGAATTATCAGAAATTCCCAACACCCTTTTGAATTTATAACAACAACACATCATGATTCTCCTTTGCGCCACTGCGCTCGATAGCTCTAATCTCAGGTCGGTTCCAAGAGGAGACAGCTACCTGCCACTCTCCACTAGTCAACGCCTTACCTCCTCAAATCAAAACCATGCCTCCCCAAATTTTGCGCGATCACCAAGACTCGGCTTCACAAGACAGACAGGCCTCTGATCACAAGCTCTGGTACCATGACAAAAATTGAAGAATCAAACTTTATTGATCAACTGGGCAGCCCTCAGGTGAGAGATTGTACCTGGAAACTGCCACTGGCAAAACGCTCTACCCCTTTCATCTTTCAATCAAAAATATATATAGCTTTCACACAAGTAGGGAAGTTAGAACAACCTCTAGAGAAATAGAAACTAAATCCTAATCAAAAGCATGGGCTCAACTAATGAACTAACTCCCACCTAAAATATATTTCTCCACTGATTCTAACAGAATGCACTTCAATATTGAAAATGTGAAACCCTGCTCACCGTAAACATTGGGATTTTTAGCCCAATATATGTTCCTCGAATCAACTATATGATAAACTTTCCACGGAAATGTTATTACAAGAATCATGAAATATAGAGAAGGAATTCTGTTGATTGTAAAAAACCAGAACATT
Source organism: Pinus tabuliformis (assembly GCA_031772625.1). Lineage (NCBI taxonomy): Eukaryota > Viridiplantae > Streptophyta > Pinopsida > Pinales > Pinaceae > Pinus > Pinus tabuliformis. The sequence goes on along the minus strand of CM062817.1, from coordinate 1,972,455,636 downwards.
AAAGTAAAATAATAAAATTTGGGTTGTTATGGGATTAGCATTCATAGTTTTATATAAACAATCGAGCTTCTCTAAGATAGTTTGAGTGGTTTAGCAATTGCCAATTGAACCATCTGGTGGATTATATTGATTTCAATTTTTATTAAATTTGGGTTCTTTGTGTGTGCAAAGATGGAATTGGCCACAACGGAATCCACTTCTATATTGTTACCATGTTCATTGTAAAAGGGCGAAGATGCTCAACTGAAGAGCTAGATCGATGATCTACTTACCGGGACGAGACCAGTTGAGTGCCAAGACAAGGAAGGTAGGGATCGGTTGAGCGCCAAGACAAGGTCTCTCGTTTTGCAGGGGAGCACCTCTTGCTGTGTGATCTCTCGTTTTGCAGAGGATCAATGCGCAGAAGAGGAACCACGCGGTTTTGGCTGTCTCAATTTTGAATTGAATTCTATTTCTCACCCGCCACCCACTCCGCATTAATGAGGTGGACTGAGAGTCAGTCACATCGAACTCGATGTGGGTTCAAACACATTCAAAAACGACAGAATCACATTACATGGTGCAGCGTGAGAGGTTGGAGGATTGCCCACTATATCCAGAGGTTTTTCCGGGCTGGAACGAAACCGGGCAATTCCTCCGCTTGGCTAGACCACTATGAACAAAACCACTATATCCCTTTTCATTTTCTAAACTAATTCACAAAATACAAGGTACAGCGAATCTTTCCCTGGTAGTTGCGGTGACGCGGAGAGAGAGTTGGCGCGGGCAACGCCGGTATGATGGAGGTATGGAGAAAGTCCCGATAGAATTTCACAAGCAATTTGTTAGTCATTGGGTGATTTTCTCCTCAAATACATTTTAAAATTTTATGAAACCATCAAAATCTTTATTTGATATTAGAAACGGGCTAGGTGGAAAACGTGACGGGTGACTCTGTTTTGAAATTCATAACCTGGTCCAGTCTCGAAACGCAAAATACAAGTAGCGTGCCAATAGCTCCAGTTGGCAGACCGCGGTGCTTATACCGAACCGACCGGGATGGGATATATTCGACAGACATGCAGCTAAGCAAGACCGGCAGTTTGTTTGGGAAATATCTCCCAACACTTGGCTAAGCCGTAGATTTCTGGTGCATTCGGATTAACGGTTTGGAATTTATCTGTCGCAAAAAGTTTGGGACTATGCACAGCTTTTTCGATAAGTTTTGAGGGAAATTTCTCGGTATTATTTCCGAACTGTTTTGGCTGATGGCTTATAACGGCTTTGCAAATTTTCACAAACGGGCTATTCTCGTTATAATCGTCAAAATAAAATTATGATCGTCGTAACGTAAGAAACAGCCCTATAGATGAATGAATCCAGAAGTGTTGTGGCATTTCTTTACAAGGCTTTCTTTCGCAATAGATGCCCACCCTTGCACTCAAAGGAATTTAAATCTCCCATTGGACAAACCCATAAACAGTACTATTGCTGTTTTGATCCTCAACACTACTAGTATTGAATCCGAATCCGCTGGTGGAAACGTTCCCCACCACTGATTCCAAAACCTGGTTTAGATTACGCTGGAAATCGCTACCGCTTATATATTTGGTATTTCCACAAAAATCCCAAACGATATTAGTCATATGAGTGTCAGCAACTAAGAGATGCAGACGTGTCCATACAATGACGAGAAGTAACATGCAACGGATTAATATTTTCATCTTCATCGCTGTAGCAGAGCAGGGCTTCACAATCTTCTATAATTTGATGAGTGGAAGTCTGAGTTACAGACTAACTTATTATTAATTTTGTAAACCCGGTTGATTTTACGTGGTACAACGCGTGGACTACGCCATTAAGGTCTAATCACTGTGACCGAAGTAGCCTAAAGCTTATTCCTGCGCCGGCCGCTATATTATCGGCGCCATTAACGTGAAGACCGTGTTTTCACTTTATTAATGTGAAAAGCAAAGGAACCAAACTTCTTCAAGGCCATACTTTGCCGCGTAAAGACCCTGTTTCCGCGTTGAAAGATAAAAGGAGCCAAACAGCTTCCAGACCCCACTTTCCAGTACACTCACGTCAGACATCTCCTCCGGAAAGACCGTGTTTTCATGTTAATTATATGAAAGGGGAAGGAACCTTAACAGCTTCACGATCCCCACTTTTCTGCGAAAAGACCGTGTTTACTCGTTAATAATATAATAGTGAAAGCAACCAAATAGCTTCAGGCCGCCAGTATCCAGGTCAAGGAAAATCAACTATTAATGCGGTTCATATTTGTCGATGGGTGTTACAGATAAAAATTGATTTCGCAAATCGCAATGTGGTTGATATAGTTTGATTCGCGTTATGAATAAAATTTTATGTTACAAGATTGTTATATGTGAATATATGTTGGGAATAAAAATTGATGTTGCGATGTGGTTTATATATACTGATGGCTGTTATGAATCAAAATTGATGTTATAATGTGATAAATAAAGATTGATATTATATTGTGAAAATAATTATTAATTTTTTAATAATAAAAAATATTATTGTGAATATAAATAGTATCATGATGGATAATAGGTGTATAAATAGGATCACAATTTATAATATGTATAACATATATTATATTAGTTTTAGTTTATTTTGGTTAATTTTAATTAATTTTTTTAACTTTTAATTTTATCCATATTTTTCAACTATGGTAAATTATCAACAATCATAATATTTAATTCTCAACAACTATTTTTAACCATAGTCAGCAAACTTGAACCATAGTAAACCGTGGATTGTAAATCTACCACACACATGTTGATTGTCCACTAATACAATGTGTGGTTGTCTACTAACACAACAATATTAGTAAATGTTGTTGATATATGTAGGTTGGTGACATTTTCCACCTTTTAATACATCAATTGACCTATATCAACCATATTTACTAATAAAGTTGTGCAAGTAATGAGATAGGAGAAATAATTAAACAAATTTTAAAACACCACTTTCCTGGTCAAAGAGAATTGACTATCAATCCATGGAAGAAACAAATGTACTCCCATGATACATAATATTAAAATGCTAAAAAATATCAAGATAACTTTTAACCCTTAATATGTGACTACTCTTAAAATATTCCAACATATTTCATTGAAGTTGTGATTATTATTAAAAATATTCCAACATTTTTGTAGAAGTTAAATTTCCACCATCAATCTAATAATTAAATTAGAATTCTACAAAACTATTTTAAAATAAATGTCTACCAACATAATTAAAATATCTGTAAAAAATTAAAAACACTAATTTATTTATACATTAAAAATAAATTTAAACATCTAAAAAAAATTATTCTATTATCTCAAATATTTTAAAAAATATAAATATATATTAAAAAATTAAATTTAAATATTAAAAAACAATCTTTATACATGATAAATGAAAATTAAACCGCTCAAAGTTATAATTTAGAAAAAGCCCACCAAATTCGAAAAAAGGGAGGAATAAAACAGAAATCGAAAACAATTAAACGATACCTGATCTAAAACGCGCCATTTAACCCTGTTCGACTAATGTCCAAACGCTACTTCCAACCATCCATTTTTCGTCCATTCAAACGCTAATGCCAACCATTAATTTTCCGTCTATCCTCTCTCAACTTGACGGCGTCTCCGTTAACACTACGTTGCCCGCTTGGATGATATGGACGGATCTATAAAGCATTTAATGCTATTGGATTGCTCGATTTCAAATTCCATTCAAAATTTAAACGATGGCGCCTCTTTTAGTTGCATTGAAATCACTATTAAAAAACACAGTGTTCACATTTTTAAGGTCACAGCCAGACACCAAATTGGTGTTTGAGACCCCCTTGTTTGTGGGACAAGGTAGACACCAAATTGGTGTTTGAGACCCCCTTGTTTGTGGGACAAGGTGTAGACACCAAATTGGTGTTTGAGACCCCCTTGTTTGTGGGACAAGGTACCCACCTCCGCACAACGATTTCACTGCTAAGTCTACGAAGACATACATACTCTACCCCCCTCTAGTTTTGAACTTGTGACTTCTTAGGAGGAAACACATGCTCTTAACCATTAGGCCCACTCAAGCTAATAGAGTAATAATATTAACTCTATTAAGTAGCATTTGCACCAGAAGAGGGTTTTTTAGCTTTTGAATATATATATATATATATATATATATATATATAATATTTGAAATCAAGGGAAAAGGATACGTGGTTTCAAGTTTGAAAACTATAATGTTTGGAGCATATATTTAACAATTACATAGCATATTTTGGTGGAAAATATATTTATAAAACCATGTAGGTATTAGAGAATGAAAGCCATAATGTTCGGAGAACACATTTTACGTAAGAAATTACATGGCATATTTTGGTGGAAAATATATTTATAAAACCGTGTAGGTATCATGTGCAACACCTAGATGTCCCCGGTTTGGACTGTACTATGATCATGCCCATAGTGCTTTCCAATTCGACATAGCACCCTGAAGTATGGAAGTCTATGGCTATATGGCTTTCTTGTGAATTTGTCAGTAGCAAAAGAGTTTGGGACCTTACTTTCCTTTAATTTCTACTTGGAAAATGTTGGGTTAGTGGATTATAGATTGCAACATACACAAGAAAGCATTGAAGAAATCCACCTTCAATTTTTAGCTTCCTTTGTTCATTAACATAAGATCATAAGTTTTGTTATGCTTGAAGAAATTGATTGTTACCTTTCCATTTTGAGCTTCTTCACAATGAAGGTTAAGGTTTTCAAGCACCTTCAACAAGGGTTGTGCTACAAACAATGTAATGCCTTAGTATAGGTGTGCTCATTACGAGGAGATTATGTTACACCAAAATCAACGAGACTTGCATGTCTTATCCCCTTTAAGACTCATGTTATTATTGACTATCTCCTTACCAGTTAGTTCCTATGAAGTAAATTTTAGAAAATTGATCACATATATATATATATATATATATATATATATATATATATATATATATATATATCTGTATGTATATGTATGTATGTATGTATGTATGTATGTATATATATGTATTTATATATATATATATATATATATATAGAGAGAGAGAGAGAGAGAGAGAGAGAGATGAAACAAAGGGCGCCATACAACCATAGACTTATTTGCTTCAGGGTGATGTGTCGAATTGGAAAGCATTGTGGGCATGATCATAGTACAGTCCAAACCAGGGATGTCACGCCCCCAAGCCAGCGGTAGTCTTTCAACCGCTCTTAGCGACGTGCGGCACCACCGAACACTTTCTTTTCACCAATACTTATGTTCATGGACTACGCCTAATTCACTTTCTCGTACTTAGTTTGTGTTTCACAACCAAGTATTATTATGTTTAACCTTTATACCAATGAACACCCATACTCATTCATTATCAACAGCGATTATAACAAGAACACAATTGCACAGTATAAAGGGAGGGGCAACTCCCTGAACAATGAGTCTGCCCAAAATATATATTAATCAATCTTCAATGTTTACAAGCTTTTACAAGTATACTTGGAAATCCAAGTTTCATACTTAGCCAATTTTACAATCAAGGCAAACCTCTGTTCACCTTCGTGCACACCTTGCACGATGGGCGGGCGCTCACCTGAGCCACCAAGACACCCACGCCAAGTCTTGGCACAAACCAGCACTTGCACGTTCATCATGCACGCTTCAACCGACCCACGAGCACACCTTACCCAACACCTTCGCCCGACTCCAAGTACGAGCTACCTCCGTGCACAAACCAAGCCTTAAACGCATGAGCTATGCGCTCTTCTCCTTGTCCAAACTGCGCACTAGATCTGCGCACTTCTTGTGCGAAGTTTCTTGATCGAATTCGTTGTTGAAATGCCTCCCAAACGCATTATACTTATAGCCTTCGTAACGTGTGGGCGGGGCTACCCAGCCGACCACCCATCCTCCATTTACACACCCCCAAACGCCTTGCAAAATAGGTCGGCCCGCCCTCCATCATGGGTCGGCCTCCCCACATCTCGCCCACGCTCTATCGGGTATAAAACTCCCATCGCAATACTTGTTCCATCACATAACCAGTTGCTCCACCCGCGTGTGCACCAGCTCGTCTGTCCACCCGCGCGCGCCCGCCATGTGCCTCAGCTCGCCTGTCCGCCCGCGTGCACCCGTCGCGTGTGCCTCAGCTCGCCGTTCACCCGCGCCCGCGCCCGTCGTGTGTGCCAACTCGTCGTTCACCTGCGCTCGCGCCCGTCGTGTGCGCCAACTCGCCGTTCACCCGCGCCCGTCGTGCGCTCCGGCTCGTCGCACACCCGCGCCCGCGCCCGGTCCGCCCAGCGCCCAAACGCGTCGCACACCCGAGGACCTTACATCCTCCTCCACTTGAAATTGTTGTCGTCCACGACAACATATCATCCCGGTAGCCACCCACCAATATCATTAGTATCCATGATGTCAACTCCTCCACATACTGCAAACATCCCTACAACATATGTAGAACTCCATCTCCACCATGCCTCGCCTTAGCAACCAACTGTCACCAAGCTCACCATACCAAGGTATACACCTCATCAGTATGCTATACATCAGATATCATCTCTATCCATGATCATCGACCCTTTTGCCACAATCTCCACTGCAACATCCGTGTCGACCCCATCATGTGTCACCATGTGAACCTTTGTCATGATACTCCAACAAGTGTTAACACATCTCTATCATGTGCCAACATCTCATCCCAATAACAACATCATCCTATACACCGGATCCCCTCATGACTCAAGCTAGTTGGGTAGCTAATCCAACCATATGCCCAAACCAGAAGAATGCACATTCTTCCATCACCATCAGTCGTTTCTCAAAACATCCTGTCACATTCTTGACTCATCAAGAATCTATCTCCATAAGTGTAAACCACGCTCAGGTCCATGGAAACTCCATCCCATCTGCAACATGTCATGATGCTTGATGCCAAGCCATCCATGCACCATCATTCATACCTGCTCAACCTGCTTTAGGGACTCACTGCCATGAGCAGCTAACAATGAGCCCCATCTTCTCATCCTCCATATGCATCACTCCTAACTTACAATCAGGTCTTGTCACTCCAATGGTTGGCACACCAATGGGTACATCTTCCCTTCCATCGTAAATGTAGAGCTTCCTCAAATGTGGAACAATCATAGCATCAAATTGTTTCATGAATTCCATCCCCAATACAGCCTCATAGTCATCAATCCGCACTATAGTGAAATCAACCTTCCCTGTCCATTCACCAAGTGTTGTGTCCACCCTTTCAGCTATACCAAGAACTTCAATAGGAGGAGAATTGACTGTCTTCATCTGTGCCTTTTCCGGTACAAATTTCAGCCCAATTCTTCTCGCAGTATCTTCACCCATGAAGTTGTGAGAAGCCCCACTATCCACCATAGTGAGTATATCAGCACCTCCAACCTTCATCCGAACATACTCCAACCTATTCCTCTCAGGATCCCTCCGAGAGACCACCTCTGTAGTAGCAGAAGCACCAAGTATCTGCATCATCCCCACAGAAGCTCCTTCATTCTTCGTATCAGATTGTGCAATCGCAGCCACTTTCGGTCTAGAAGGACAATTCTTCACCGTATGTGGTCCAGCACATATCCAACACTTCAAGGCTTTCTTCATCTTCGAACTATCATCCGATTTCGAAGCATCATCCTTCTTCTTCTCCTTCGGTTTATCGGACTTCTTCTTCTTATCATCAGAAGTCTCATCATAATGCTCCACCAACCTGTCAACAGCAGCAAAAGCTTCCTCAAGTGTTCTAATCCTCTGCCTCTTCACTTCATTGCGTGCCCAAGGCTTCAACCCAATAATGAAATTGAACACCTTGTCCCTCTCCGCCATGTCAGGAAGTTCCAGAACCGCACTTGCAAACTCCCGTTGATATGTCTGAAGGTTCCTGGTCTGCTTTATGAACTTAATCTTCATCCTTGCTTCCCATGTTTCATCCTGAGGATTGAAATGGGTCTGCAAAGCTTTCTTCATGTCATCCCACGAAGTAATGTCACCAGCACTGCCATTGGCAATCTGATCCATCCTCCTTCGCCACCACATCTTAGCATCCTTTGTTAAGAACTGAGTAGCTACCTTGACCTTTGTCTCATCATCAGATAGACCCAATCGTTCCAAGTATTGCTCCATGTCCCATAGAAAGTTGCCAAGAGTCTTTTCACTCCTTGTACCATCATAAGATTCTGGTTCCTTGACTTTCACATGAGGCACTCCTCCACCTGAGTTATGCCTCACGGCCTTCTTCAACACCGCGATCTCATCCCTGGCTTCGTCAAGAGATTTCTTCAAGTCCATGATCTCTGCAAGACCCTGGTCCCTTGCTTCTTCAACCTCCTTGACCCTTACTTCAAGTTGTGTACACATAAGATCAGTGTACTCGTGTTGTGTCTGGAGTTCATCAAACTCTTCCTTCATCTTCGAATTGGCCTCTTGCTCCTTAGTGAACAAGTCCATCTTCTTATCCCAAGAAGTCTCCATAACCTCCATCCTCAACAACACCTTTTCCATAAGTGTGATAGTAGCATCCTGCACATGACTAGACCCAGCCTGAGATTCAACTGCCATTTCTAACAGCTTCTTCTTCTTTTGCAATCTAGTTTCGACCATCCAACAACTTCACCAAGATTCCTGTAACCTGAACCAACCCTTGTTCCACTTGTGTGGAACGGATTCCTTCACCTGCAAGTACCTGTTCCACTGTCTTCAATTTCCAAGTGTCTACACACCTGCACTTCGTCATGAGAAACCCTGCTCACCAGCTCTAAACCGAGCTCTGATGCCAACTTCACTTCGGTGAAGTTGTGTAGTAGCTTCAACCTTCAATGCCCGAATCAGCTGCTCTGATACCAACTCACGATAGTGTAGTGGGATCAACACTTCATCGTCAATCCGGTCATCAGCCAGCTCTGATACTAACTGTTACGCCCCCAAGCCGGCGGTAGTCTTTCAACCGCTCTTAGCGAGGTGCGGCACCACCGAACACTTTCTTTTCACCAATACTTATGTTCGTGGACTACGCCTCATTCACTTTCTCCCACTTAGTTTGTGTTTCGCAACCAAGTATTATTATTTTTAACCTTTATACCAATGAACACCCATACTCATTCATTATCAATAGCAATTATAACAAGAACACAATTGCACAGTATAAAGGGAGGGGCAACTCCCTGAACAATGAGTTTGCCCAAAATATAAATTTAACAATCTTCAATGTTTACAAGCTTTTACAAGTATACTTGGAAATCCAAGTTTCATACTTAGCCAATTTTACAATCAAGGCAAACCTCTGTTCACCTTCGTGCACACCTTGCACGATGGGCGGGCGCTCACCTGAGCCACCAAGACACCCACGCCAAGTCTTGGCACAAACCGGCACTTGCACGTTCGTCGTGCACGCCTCAACCGACCCACGGGCACACCTTGCCCAACACCTTCGCCCAACTCCAAGTACGAGCTACCTCCGTGCACAAACCAAGTCTTAAGCGCATGAGCTATGCACTCTTCTCCTTGTCCAAACTGCGCACTAGATCTGCGCACTTCTTGTGCGAAGTTGCTTGATCGAATTCATTGTTGAAATGCCTCCCAAACGCATAATACTTATAGTCTTCGTAACGTGTGGGCGGGGCTGCCCAGCCGACCGCCCATCCTCCGTTTACACACCCCTAAACGCCTTGCAAAACAGGTCGGCCCACCCTCCATCATGGGTCGGCCTCCCCACATCTCGCCCATGCTCTATCGGGTATAAAACACCCATCGCAATACTTGTTCCGTCGCATAACTGGTTGCTCCACCTGCGTGTGCACCAGCTCGTCTGTCCGCCTGCGCGGGCCCACCATGTGCCTCAGCTCGCCTGTCCGCCCGCGCGCACCCGTCGCGTGTGCCTCAGCTCGCCGTTCACCCACACCGGCGCCTGTCGTGTGTGCCAACTCGCCGTTCACCCGCGCTCGTGCCCGTCGTGTGCGCCAACTCGGCGTTCAACCGCGCCCGCGCCCGTCTTGCGCTCCGGCTCGTCACACACCCGCGCCCGCGCCTGGTCCGCCCGGCGCCCAAATGCGTCGCACACCCGAGGACCTTACAAGGGACATCTAATGGCCGCACATAATACCTACATGGTTTTATAAATATATTTTCCACCAAAATATGCCATGTAATTTCCTAAGTTAAATGTATGTTCCAAGCACTACGGTTTTCATTGTCGGGGCCCGCATATCCATTTCCCTCTATTTCAAATTTTATTGCATACATATTCAAAGGGTAAAAATAAACCTAAAACACTATCAACGTGCTCTTTGCACCTTCTGGTGCAAATGCTAGTAATAAATTATCCTCATCACGTCAATCCAAAATTTTACACTTTTTCCTTGTTCAAGACAAGATATTTTTTTGCCTAGGATAGTTCTTATCAAAGGTGTCCAAAATAAAAGATGGAATTCTAAAAAGCATCTGTTGTTAAGAGGAAGCCCTAATCCCATCACCTTACTGCTCCAAACTCTCAATGCATTCGATCCAAACAGTGACTCAAACCTCTGTGTTGGGAGCTTCGAAGAGACACCATGACCAAACACATAATGTCATACTAAGACTATTAAGTTACATATCCAGCCCAGAAACAATGTGCCTTAACTGTATCAAGTTTATAATGCTACCAAAAAAAAAAAAACAACCCACAAGCATCTTAACCAAGGAAACCAAAACCAACCACTCTTGCAAAAGATCCTTTGGTCTCTGTCATCGTCTTCCCACATAGAGGGTGGAAACTTTTCTCTAGAAACCAGGGTACTCTTGACTATCCACAATGACTTATTTATATATATATATATATATATATATATATATATATATATATATATATATATGGAATGAAATCACAAGAAGACCCCTAGTACTTCTCCCCATTTGTGGATGGTAAACCAGGTAAACTGTGAGCCCTAATTATGGAGCCTCTCCCCAAGGGAATTGAAGAGAGTCAAACCCGTTATTAGTAACAATTAGCAACAATATCAAAGAAATTCATGGCTGGCTCTAGACCACTTGAGTTAACCCTTGGGGTGCTTGTCAACCTCTCAACCAAATATTAGATAACAAGAGCAAGGATGAAACCATGGGCCATAAAAAACATTTGAGGGTGTGACCAGAGGAACCTTGAGATATTTTCAAGCAAAAAGAAATTGTAGACAATATATTTTACCTAATTTTTTTAAATAAAGATGATGAAAGAGAGAAAAGCCTTTAAATATTTTTATAGTTAAATCGACAGGAGACAAGATATTTTTGACATTTTTGAGAAAAATAGTGGGTGAAACCCGAGTAACCATCATACACTTGAACAAAAAAACAAGGGAATATATGAGATATTTTAGATATTTCTCAGGATGAACCAGAGGATCCATGAGAGATTCAAAGGGAGCCATAAGATATATTTGTGAGTGAAACCAAAGGAACCACTAGAGATTTTAAGAAAAAAATAAACAAGAATGACATTGAGTCAAAACTATTTGGTTAAATAATCAAGTGTCCTTCATGTGGCTGTATAGAGTCACCCTTTGAATTAAAGCAAAAACTGAGCCGCCTAATAAGCATTGTTTCTTTTATATCAAATACACAAATATTTTAGTCAAATGCAAAATTTCCACCCCTTGGCTACACTTCAACCCTAAAACTTTCTATGCTCAGAATGGTACAACCACAAATGACAAACTTCATAAAAGAAAGCAAACTAATATAGAAATACCAATATAGTGTGTCACTTATAAACACATTACCAATTATATATAGTCTTAAAATTAAACCCCCCTTAAGATAAAGCACGCCTTTATGGTTAACCATTAACATATAGAGGACCAAAAACAAATATGTCCCAAAGCAAGAACACTTGCGTAAAATGAATGTCAAGTAGCACAACAACCAATTGAGAATCAGATAGCACAACCACGTAAAATCTTGATAAACAAAAAGAATGTTATATCATCGATTAAACATATCGGTAATAATCTCTCTATTCAAAATCCAACTCTTGAATTCAATTAAGAAGTGGATGGCTTGATCTTTAAAGAACAAGATGATCTCAACACAAAACCTACCAAAAAATTATCAATTACAAAAAAAAAACACACTTAAAATTCTCTTTAAAAGAGATGAATATATATGAGATAGAAATTTCATTCCTTTAGCTGTCAGCAGAACTGGTACACCAAGTTGAGACTACTCTAAGTCTACATGATGGTGTCTTCCATCCATCTACTAAACCAAGACAAGACAAATTCATTGTGTCCATAGATGTGGATCCCGACCAAGACTACTCCTAATAAAGAACCTATCAAGGTTGCTTGTCTAAATAGTTTGTGACTGGTTAAGAATGACTCCTTCATATTTAACTGACAACCACTTCATGGCATCTTCCTTGGTAACCCTATGCTGAATTTCAACACCGGCTTGAGCTCTCTTTCTCTTGTCGACTTTGTATCTAGGACGTTCTAGGACTACAAAGAAGTTCATACCATAAATACCAGTTGAATGATCATAATTGTAAAACAAAACAAGAAGACATGTTTACAACTAAAGCCTAGAAAATAACTCAAAAACAATCTAATTATCACAAATGGATTTAAAATTAAACAAAAAAAATGCAGTCAAGAATAACAATCCTAAAGCACTATTTTTTCATAATAGTAAAATAACTTGAGATCATGCCAATATCACAATAGAGTTAAATTTCCTAGATTATGTCAATATCACAAGTCAAGCAAATGTTGAACTCACTTGATTCCCAAATCAATGTGCTCTTGAATTCCAAAACCAAAACAACCTGTATCACTAAAGTTCCTTTAGAGTAACTCATATTCCTTCACTTTCAACCCACTATCCAAAAGTTGAAGAGCCTCCTCTCCCCTAACAGTAACATAGAAGACAATATTTTCATTTTGCTTGATTCCAAAGGACCTTATAGTATACCTTGTTGCAGACAAATGATAAAAACCAAAGAAAAAACAAATGATATTTCAAAAGTATTTCTCCATATGAAAAGTATAAAAAATGACTCGACTAAATTTTTCAATTTTCCAACTTCATATAAATCCTCTTGTCCAACCAACGAATATCTTTGTGAATTACAAAACCTACCTTAGAAAAAATTGGAGTTTTCCCACTAAGTTGCTCCAACACCTGTCGAGAATCATCAAACAATAAACCTCATAAACTTCTAAGTCTAAAAACATGAATAAATCAATAAGAACATGATTTTATTCAAAGGAAATGCAACAATAATCCCCCTTTCAAGGATATGTTGTTCACATGCAAATAAAAACATGATTCTTGTAATGTGTGGTTTTTTGGGTATCAATTTTGGGGAGAATTGTAGGAAAAAAGTTGGTTAAATTTCCCTATTTAAAGTGATTAAATGTATTCTTTTGAGGGGATGGAATTGACGTGGGATGAATTAAATTTCATATTTATGGAAGGGACATGTCTCAAATTTTCAGTCTCAATTTTTCAGCGCATGTGTAACAACCCCAGGTTAAAAGTTCATGTAATAAAGTTAATAAAGGAAAAATAAGATGAAGGTCATGGGACATGTATTCCAAGCTAAATGTTGGGAAAAACATCCTAGTGGGTATTCATTTGCTTTATTATGGCTAAGGGAAATCGGCAAAGGCAATGGCAAAGGCTTTGAAAATGTAAGAGGCATTAATTGGGATTTTATTTATGAAAATGTTGGAAAATAAGAGAAAAGGAAGGTGAATGGTCACAGGTTGCATGTGAGGACGAAATTGAAGGAAAATAGAGGAAGAATGAAGAAAATAGAGGCATCAATGATAAAAAGGCTTCTGAGGATCAGTTCACATCTTTTTGATAGTTTTGGGTTGGAGCTCTCTATCTATTCCCTCTCTCTCTCTCTCTCAATTGCATACTTATAGCATTCTTGGAACACTCTAGCATTGGAGAAAGGAAGGAAAAGGAAGGAAAAGGAAGGAAAAGAAAGCAAAAGGAAGGAAGGATCAAGCAAGGAAGAGTTGGATCAAGCGACTATAATGGGATTACTTGCATGTATCAATTGCATTTGTGATTTCTTTGCTAGTTTTGGCATGCATGGTACATGCATGTGTGTATTTGGTTCTCTTGTTGTCATTGGCAATGGTTTTTCCAGGTGTGACAGTGGTTTCAACCTTGCCTTTCATTTCAGTATAGCCATGGTGTGATGGGGTTCTTTCATTTGGTTGAGCTAGATTACCGGATGGTTCTGGAATTGGGTGAGGTGGTCTCAGGAAAATTCCCAAAGACCTAGGAATCCCTTGACTGGTAATGGTGGGATACATGGTAAATCCAAAGGGTGGAGATGGGAAAATTACTCAAGGTATTGGTGAAGAATTCCAGAGGCATCCATGCTTGTTTAGGCCCATTAATCCCTTGATTGGTAATGGCAGGATTGCAGTAAAGCTTGTAGTGTATGTCCTTTGTCTGGGCCTACGAATCCTTTGACCGATAATGGCATGATACACTGTAAATCCTGTTTGTATAGATGATGGTTTTGGGCCCAGAAATCCCTTGACTAGTAATGGCGGGATACACGGTAAAGCCTAGTTGTACAGATGAGGGTTTTGGGCCTAGAAATGCCTTGACCGGTAATGGCGAGATAAATGGTAAAGCCTGAGAAGCCCTGGTTGGTTTTGTTGTGAGTCCCACATTCATGCTTGGAATATGGCATAGGGGTGATTGGCTGAAAGAAAGATTTGGTTCAACCCAATATATGGTTGGGTGGTACGTGGAAGTCCCTGACTTGGTTGACTTTTGCATATGTTAATAAGATATCCTTTTCCCTTATATTTTCATCAGTATTTATGCTTGCTATTATGTGACTTTGATGGTTATTCTATCATTGTTATTAATCTGGTTATATGATGGTTATAAGCATGGTTTTATGAAAGACTTGAGTTATGAATCTCATCATGTTTTGGTTAGTAAATGAAATGTTAATGAATGTATGACCTAATAGATGATAATGTAGCTATTCTGAGAAGGCATCAAACCTTCTTGAAAATTTTCAGATACGTGTGAGGCCCCTATGTTCAAAATTGTATTGATGACCATGCATTCATCAACAATTCAATAACGTATGAAATCATGAAAGATATCCATAGTTAGAGAACATCATATAACCAGATATATAACTAGAATATAACCAAAATAGAGACCATAACAAACTAGCCATAATGTCAACATGATAACCTGTACCCATGCTCATATATTACAATAGGAAAATAAATCTTATTAACCTCTGAAAATTCCAACCAGGTCAGGCACTTCCATGTACCACTCAACCATAGATTGGGATGAACCAAATCTCTCTTTCAACCAATCACTCCCACGCCATATTCCAATCATGAATGTGGCATCATAAGGGTTACACCAAAATAAAACCAACCAGAGCTTCAAGAGGCTAAACCACCGGACCCTCAACCACTGTGATCTCACTTATCAATCAAAAAATAACTAACATCAATCAGATCAGTCTCTACCTAGGTTTTCGAGGGCTCTAGGAACTAGTAGCTCATCCCACAACTAATTTAGGGCTTTGTTGTAGCAACTACAACCACCCTCCAAAAAATTTCAATGCTTTGATTTTGGAGCCTTCCTTCCTATCCTGAGGAGATTATCTTGCACTGATTCAGGTATTCATGCTTTGATTGAGACTTTTATTTTTAATTTGTGCTCGTGTTTGCATGTTTTAAACTTAACTAATATTTCTAAGTCACAAGCTAACCTCCTAACTTGGTCACACAACAGTTTTGGGCTTGCCTCCAAAAACTACACAACCCTTGAGGGCAGTCAACCTTGATGATTGTAATTGCACAGTTCAGACTTGAAGTCAACTTTGAGCTCAGAAATTGCGCAGTAATGGAAGGTATCCCAACAATAAGCCTAGAAACTACGCAATCCCTCACTGAGATTAGAAACTGCATAGTGCACTAAGCAGGAAAGTTGCATAGTTCCCTAGAATTTCACAATCTTTCTCGAGAGTGTGCATGGAAAGTTTCCTCAAGAAGAGCTAAAAATAAAAATAAAAATCACTAGGAAATAGGGATCCATTATTACCGAAGGTGGCACATTGCTATTTTTAGAAGTTTCTGCTAAGTGTCACTTTTCCTTGATTTTAGGCATGCACGTCATAAACACTAATTTGCTCAAATCTAGTTAATTGACACATATAGATCTCATTTGCGCATTCGATCTTGGATCTCTATCATTCTCGAGGAGATCAAGGAACATTGGGTGGATTTGTCGTCTCTTTTCCAGGTGAGTTTTTTATTTTATTGCCTTTTGCCGCTTTTTCTATCACTTTTTGTTGGTTCGCTTGCGTGAGTGTTGTTTTTCTTATTTCTCTTCATGGTTGTTGGAGTTTCAACATGTTCTAGCTTGTAAAAGTGTTGTTTCATCTTGTAAAAGTGTTGCATCAGTTTTCTTGTTTTTGCATTGATGTTTGTTGTTTCGTAGACTCTCCTTGCATATTTGTTTTTCATTATGTTCATTGAGTTTTTACACTTGATTCACATTGATTTATTTGTACTTAGCTAGATCCACACTCAATCTCACATCATCACTTATATATTCTTGTTTCCCACACCTTCACTAGGAAGATTTGCACTTTCCTTGGCCATTTTTTACCTTTCCCACTTGGGCATTGCGCTATCCTAATGCTCAAGTTGAGAGCTTGCCCTCTGAGACTTCGCAGTGCACAATACAGGTTGTCCCTACTGCGCACTACACAGATCTTAAGATCATTCAGCTACCCTTGGACACTGAGACTACACAATGTGTAGTCTCTACCCAGGTTGAACTGTGCATTCCGCAGTATCAACCCTCAAGTTGCACCCTTGGTTTTTGGGACTATGCAATGTGTAGTGCCCACAAACCGTCCCCCTCACCTATTCATGGAAAGTGCACAATAAGTCTCACTAGTTGCCTGGTTTTCTGCGTGATCATGCTTTGAAGTTATATTTGAAAAGATGTTTGCTTGCCATGAGTGTCTTTCTATCCCATGGGTACCACAGTTGTTTAGCATTTTGCTGCAGCTGTCATTGTTACCATGGCACCCAAGAAAAATGCTTCAAAACATACCAGTGAGAGAAGTACTGGGAAGTAGTTGAGAAAATGCCACTAGACTTGCCAATGTATGCGGACACTTAACTGTTGGTAGAAAAGGATTCAGATCTAACATGGCACAAGGTTAAGGGAGCTTTTCAACAAGGAGCTTCAAAGAAGATCTAGAGGACTGATAGGTTTACATCAGTGTCCAGTAGTCAGGATTACACAAGATTGCATGCATGTATCCAACCTTCACATGTGCAGATGTCATCAACTTACAGTCCAAGGAAGGAAAGATGTTGCAAGATGAAAGAAGATCATGTTGTTATGAAAGATTCTTTATCAAGTGAGAAAAAGAGGAAATAAAGGTTGTAGAGAACAGAACAAAGCAAAGGAGAAACATGACGGAGTAGAATGAAGGAAGAGAAGTAGAAGCAAGAAGAAGAAGAAAGGAAATGCACAATAGCAGTAGAAACACCAAAGAAATCGCCTTAGGACTCCCCAGTCTTTCCAAGAGGCCTCTCACCCAAAGTTCGCCTTCTTTCACTCTGCTTATGCCGGCTTAATTAGTCATTTTCCATCTGAAAAAACTACTTAGAACTGGCCAAAACTGGACCATACAGACTGCTCCATGGGCAAGGTGCGATGCATACTAACTACCTAACTGGGCAGGTGCGATGCATACTCAAATGGACTTCTGTGGGGTGCGATAAGCAAGAATAGACAAATGGCAGAGACAGTTTGCAAGGTAGATGATCATGGAATCTTCCAGAAACTTCTCCTATGACACTTGCCTCTCTGAATTCACCCAGGGATGAGTAAGAGATCATGAAATCTCCAAGTGGAACCAAGAACTATTAGTGGAATGACACTAATCAAAAACCCAGAGCTGACTCACACCCTTGCAAGACATCTATATATGGATCCCTCATCTGAGAGATCTAGAGGCTGGAATTTTGTATTTTGTAAGGAAGTGTTGTTGGTTTGCTGAGAAGAGACATTGCATTGTTGGGTGATTTTCTTGTTCATGAGGTGAAGAGGGCTTCTACAACTGGGAGGATGATGCTGGATTAGACAGCTGGGTTGTAATCCTCTCTTACATTACTATTAATAAATTTCTTTGAGTTTTCCTCCATACGATCTTATGTTTGTGAATCTTATTGTTTATGAATGCAATTGTATGGTCAATGTGTTTCTGATTCCACATTGTTTATGATGTTTTAGATAGAGATGCTTTGATAGTTTGTTATTTCTTTAACTCTCCAAGTACTCTTTGAAGCAGGACAAGTAGGAGAGGAGTGGCAAATTCTATCAAGGAAAGGAGAAATCAAGCTAGGATCAAAGTGGAAGATCCAGGTTGGTCCTCTTTTCTTCTCTTCCATCTATCACACTTAAAGGAACTCTTGAAAAGCTTTCATTGTTTGTTTCTAAGATAGCTACATGTCTTAGTGGGACTAGCAGTTCGAATCGACACTAGTTTTCCCTAAAACACTAAGAGTAAAATCTACAGGAGATTTATTTTCAAACATTCATAAATCTTCAAATTCATCACATACGTGTTCATAATCATAATCATCGAATTCAAAAAGAAAATTTGTGATAAATAGATCCCCACCGTGAATAGAGGCAACTGAAAGAGATTGACACCATCTTCTGGCTTTTCTCGAAAATGTAAGAGTAAAAAGTTTGCATAAAATACCTACATCAATGTCATAAAAAGTAGAATTTGAATTTTTTTTAATAAATTGCAAGGCATGATCAAATACTGCAGAAACATTCCTCTTACTGTTAAATTTTACCTTTTACAAGTGTCTTACTATCTTTAGTGGAGTATTGGAAGATGCACGTGCAACAATACAACTCCAAATGAGAAGTTCAAGAGGAGCCATTGTGATTAAAATAAAACTTAAAAATACAAAAACTCCAAAAGACAACAAGTCGTCAAGCCCTCCTTTCAGTGCCAAAAATGTTGATGGTCCAAAATGACCTTATGAACATGTAAAGGAGACCACTT
Source organism: Pinus tabuliformis (assembly GCA_031772625.1). NCBI lineage: Eukaryota > Viridiplantae > Streptophyta > Pinopsida > Pinales > Pinaceae > Pinus > Pinus tabuliformis. Next base: position 1,972,436,501 of record CM062817.1, on the reverse strand, counting down.
GGTCAGGACCTTAAATCAACTTCCTTTCCACTTGGAATGGTGGTTCCCACTCGTTCAATTGGGTCTAGTTACCCTTTCTCTTTCTTCGCTGGCTTAAAATGTGTCTATTACTTGCCAATAAGAAAGAGACATAAGATATGCCCTCTTGCAGATCTCATGCAAGAAAGTGATCTTTAAGCTGAATTAATGGCTCAGCCAGGCCACTCTAAAGTCTACCCCTTGTGTAAGAGGACTTCTAGAATGCAATATTTACATCTAAATGCAAAGCTACTCTAATTAATAGAAAATAAATCATAAATTTATCTCGATTGAAAGCAGGATTAATCCATCTCTCAACCAAAAGCATGGTAAAATGGGGACTTATTACTAGTTCAAGAAAGTATATGTATTAAGCTATCTGATGAATAGTCATCATATCGTTGGTGCACATAGATCCAAATTCAAATAAAATGAATTCAAACTAAAACATATATGGCTACATTAAGAAAATAGTTCTCATAAAACAATCATTATTAAAACCCAAATAAACTTGACATGAATTTACAAAATAGTTAACAAGTATATCTTGTTTGTCTATTTGAATTCATAATTTAACTTGATATAAATTAGATCCATCATTAAAAGATAGCTTTCAAATGATTTAGACAGGCATATATTAAATGAATTTACAATAGTGAAAAACTTCAAACAACACATACTTATCTCGATCAAGAATTGCATTAAATGTATTAAATGTAGACCACCAATAAGCCTCTATCTTTGAAAATAGTGTGCATCATTTAAACATCTTATCAAAGCCTTTGAGTAAATGAAATTCTCAGAAAATTTCATGATAACATGAAATTTTAAGAGCTGAAATACAAATCTTTTGATCTCCATAAGACTGATCCAAAGTAGATAATTCTCTACAAAGATCACGCTCCCTACAGTAGTGCAAAAAAAGGCCCTCTCTTTACAGAGAATTTCCTCTCCAAGTTTCAGATCTGGAACCCCCTTTGTCCATTCTACAAAAGTCATATTTATAGTTACAACATAAAATTAAAATGAGAGAGTTGTTGGAGAATAAATTTGCTCCAAGGAATTTTAATTGGCCAAAATCCTTCTTTCTCTCTTGTTGGTGCAATTCCATTGTTCCAAGTCTTGTCTTCCTCATCTCCCCAACTACTCATCTACCAAAAACCAATCAAAATTCAGAAATCAAAATAAATTTGGTGCACAAAATAGAAATCAAACCACTTCTCAAGAAATTGATAAATTAAAAAATAATAATAATAATAATAAAAATAAAAAAATGATTGTTTCACATAGATCAGAACATCCTTTGAGTATTTGTGGGAATGAATTCATGACAACATTTTTCAAAGGCCAATAAAATTTGCTCAAATCAAAATTTGGAAAAAAATTAATTTTTGTTGCAAATTCATCACTGTGTCTTCCGTTGGAATTCTGGGTAATTAAATGATAGAATCTACTAAAATTAGTTTTTCTAGATTATTATGTTTTGTCTTATCATTCCAATTAGCTATTTCAAGCTTCATTTGGTTGAATAAATCTTGAGATATGCCTCTTTGAAGTTAAAGTGCCAGAAATATCAGAAATCTTGAAAACGACTTGCCTAGGCTAAAGTTCAAAAAATTTAATTAAAAAATCTAATCATAATTAATTGTACAATTAACATTAGAAAATTTCATTTAATTGGTGATTACTTTATTGATTGAAATATATATTTATTCAAATTATTAATTTAAACCATATATTTGTAATTAATTAACTTAAATTAAACTACACTTAGTTATAAGTTAACTAATTTACAAATTATAGACCAAAATTAAATTATATATAAACCTTCCTAAATAAATTTAATTTAATTAAATTAAAACTAATATTAAACAAATGATATTAAAAATTAATTACACCAAACCTCTCCTAACAATATATAAATCTTGATGAATTAAAACAATACAAAATATATTACACCAAACCTCATACAATAACTCTCATGTGATAACTCTAATTATGAAAAATTGTTTAACAAACCCATTTTTCTTGTCGCTTGTCCATGTGGTTATGGATCGACTATGTTGTACTCTTATGAACTGAGAGGTTTATAACAATATGTACATCTTTGTGACTCCATAATTGTTGGGCGTACTCGTCTTCATTTAAAACTTGTGTTTATTCAAATCAATAAAACATTGTTCGAATTAGTAAAACAATTATATATAGGGGAGTATGTGGTTCATTGATGTATTCCCACCATCCCACAATCCGTTGTACTCGCCACATAAATATTGAATGGTTCATGTTGATTGTTTCATTACCGAGGGACACGATATTTAATTACCGTAAGAAATGGAAAACTGCTAATCTTTGTCGGTAACTTGAGAAATTCAAAGTATGCAACAAATATCAGTTAATATTACAATGTCTTTAATATAAAAGTATTAAATTTTGATTTTAATTATTTTAAATAATAAGAAATGGAAATTTTATTACGTTAATGGTTTTAACTTGTATTTGTGAATAATAGTCATGATAACTTTTTTTTTGTAAACTTGGCGGTGCTTCCTCTATTTATATTAGCTGTTCAAAATCAAAACTTCTGTTTGCTCCAGGTGGCTTACCTGCCCGAAGGAAACCAGATAGCCACCTGTCTACATTAAAACCTGTCCAAAATTTGAAAAGGTCTTTCTCTATCCATCTAGCAACATTGTCTTTATTGTCTATACTACTGTTCAAATTAAACAAGTAAAAGTTTTTCATCAAAATTTTATCAGAAATGTATTGGAACTCTACTTGAGTCCTCGTCCGAGGATATTACTGGGGCTGGCGCTTTGGCACTAGAGCCAAGCATCTCGCTCCTCTTCATTTCTTGTAGTGTTTGCTCAATTCTTCCCAAAGCCCAGTTGTTGCTATAAGTTTGTATCTGGACTGTTGCAATTTTCCTGAGGGGTTCTGCCCTGACAGAATCCTTTTCCTTGGCGTTCTCCTTTTCCTCTGATCCTTCGCTAGCTGCTTGTTCCCGATTAAGGTTCATGGCTCGTGCCACCACGTTCTTCATGACCCAATAATGTTGTATTGTTTGTCTAAAGAGGGAGTGTCGGCCTTAAGAATTCCCCGGATCTGGAACCATACTTTACCACTCCTCCATGGGGACGTCTTGGTTCTTTATACTGTCATTTAGTTCTTGCTCCCATCCAGCAATTTGGGCTCTGATATCCGGTGGGTTCCCTGCCATGTAGGCGTCAATGAGGGTTTTCATATGTTCACAACCTGACTTTCTCCCTGTTTTCCTTTGTTCTTTGTTCGAGACACTCATTCCCTTTGCCATCTTTTTGTCTCTCTTGCCCCTCCTGGTCACCATGTTACCTGTGTGCCTGTTGCTGATTGCTTCTTTTTGTTCGCTATCTTCCTCACTGTGCTAGGCGTGGTGTGAGGTGAGACCTATCACATAGCCATTACGATTATCAGTTTCATAATAATAAAACAAAACAATTTCCTATTTACCTGTGTCCCTTCCAGTGCCAAAATTTGTGCTCTTCGAGATTTCTTTCATAATTTCACCAATCCTCTAAAAAATATGGGTTCTTTCCATTCTTACTGCTCTAAGCTCTTGAAGTTTTTCCCTCACAGCAACAAACGTCACGCAAACCGCTCATCCAGGGCGTCCGCATAGGTTCTCCACCAAAGTAGGTTGGTTTGTTGTTTCTCACATCGCGGGGACTCTTGGTTATGGATATGTTCTTCCTCCCCTAGAGGTCTTATGTTTCTCTGGTTCCCTCTTTTCTCGGTTCTATGTGCTCTCCGAGGTTTTTCCTTTTTTTCTTCTGGTTTTCTCTCAGAGTTTCCAGTGGGGATCATTATAGTCTCGCTCTTCCTTATTTTGTTTTGAGAATTTTCCGTGGTGGAAACCTTTCCCATCATGGAATCTATTCCCTCCCTTCCTAGCTTACTACCCAGGATTTTCATTGCCCATTCTATAGTTTTTGGCCGACCAGGATCACAAGAGTTCTTGGGTGCCTCGCTGCCAGACTCATACCTTCTCCTGAACAAATTTCCTATATTAATGCAGAGATTCATCCTATGCCTTACAAAGTTAGGGGCCAAAGGATAAACATATCAACTTACAAGACTGGCTCCGCTTTCGTCTGTAGGCTGTAGCGTTGTTATTCGGCCACCTTTCCTCTCTCCAGTTCTCGTCTCCTTCCTCTGCATGCATATGTCTATGGCCTGATCTCCCTTCTGATTTATTACCCTCCCCTTCTTGTCATTTCTGTTTGCTGCCACCTGTTTTTCATCATTCCCTGCACTAATCCCTACGTCATCACCTTGGAATGGTGACCCTCCGTCCTCACTACCACCTCCTCGCTTTAACCATCATTTACTCCTGGTTGCTCTTGCCATATGATCGCGTCCCTCACCCTGCCACTTGTTGGCATCCTTCTACCCACCCTCCTACTGACCCCCCTGCCATCTTCATTGTCCTCCTTATCCGTCTCCACCCTCCTTCTCTCGGGGGTTGTTCCTTCTCTGCCTTGCCCGTCCACTTGCCTTCGCCCCTGTCCTCTCACTCTATTTCCCTCGCCTGTCCTTTCGCAACTTGGCATATTCCACCCCCTTCCCGGTCCCATCTCCCTGGTCCCTCTTCCTTCCTTGTGTTACACCCTGATCTAGTGCATGATAACTATTCTTAACATTAATTTAAAAATTGAATTTAAATTTATTTTCAATAAAATCAAAATTATATATAAAATTTTAAATTAATAAACAAAATTATTTTTAATTGTTTATTATGATTTATACATGTTACTCAATTGTTAAACATAATATCAAGCATATTTACCAATGATAATTTATAATCCACACTCATTTTTATTATTTTACTGTTAGTATTTTATTTTTTTAATTATATATATCAACTTTATTCCCCAATGAGGGTGAACGTTAAAAGTATGCTATTGATAGAGGGTATGATTTTTATTCCAAGTCGGAGATTGGTGCGAGGGTTGGCGCTCATAGACAGCAAGTCTATTCTTGCCACTTGGCCCTTTACGACTCTCGCATGGCGGCTGTCAAAAACCAAATTTCTGGGCCTCTCAAACGAGTCTCATTGTTATAAATGAAAACAAATGGTAGGATTTATGGGGATGCACAATAGAACATTTTGCCTAAGATTTCCTCACGTAGTTGTAGATCTCGCGTGTATCATGTTGGATCAATTGACAGGCTTCCCAGAACTCCTGACATCACAATCTCTGAGCTCATAGATGAACACATGATGTCTGGGTGCTTTGGCAGTTTTGAAGGACGTGTCAAACATGCCAAATGTCCCTTCTACGATGTCACAATCACTAGAAACATGTTGATGGTATTTGTATTATCACCATGCCATTATAGCTACGTGGAGGTCTCTTGTGGTTTGAAAAACGTTTACACATGTTGGGGGTGGCAAAGAGGGTCTCGCCTGTTGTGTTGTGTTATATTCTTTCCATGACTAGCCCATGTAGTTAACCGGGGGGTTAGAAAGGGGGTAGAGCCCCCCCTCGTTGTGCCGATTGTGTAGCGGGGAGGTCACAAGGGGTTTGAGGGGTGCAGGTAACCCCACTCTATGGGGTCCAGGGCAACGCCACAGAAAATTTTGTTTTTGGACCATATATTAGGTTGGGTGGACCTACTTATGGTTTTGTGCATGATTTTTCGCACATGGTTTTAGACGCAATGGTTTTCGGTCCATTGTTTTGGATGCGATGGTTTTTGGTCCATAGTATTGGATGCTTCGGCATGTATAAATATGTATTGTAACCTTGAAAGGAACATAATGAAAAATCAAGCTGGTATTCCCAGTTTTGGGATCCAAGGGAAAATCTCTGTGTATATGTGCTTTATGTGTTATGCTCTCGCATTGTTTATTTTATGTGTTTTAGAATTCTTATGCAGGTAATTTCTGTATGGGGTTAAAACCTACATTTGGTATCAAAGTTTTTTTGGCTTCAAGGGACGCCTTTGCTGCCGAGGGGTTTCGCTCGAGCCTGTGGTAGACCTTGTTCAGTGGGATATCTACGAGATCGATTCTAGTCGTAAAAGAAGATGGTGAGCAGTGGAAAGATAGAGATCGAGAAATCTAATGGTTAGAGTTTTGAGTTGTGGAAATTCAAGATGGAGGATCTGTTGGTGGATAAAGATCAGTGGATCACGATAGATCCGGGTACTAAACCAACGGGAGTGTCTAATGAAAAATGGAAGAAGTTGGATTGGAAGGCAAAGAGCACAATACGATTGTGTGTCTCAGATTCAGTATTGCTGAATGTATCAAGGGAAGCTACGACGAAGGCTTTGTGGGACAAGTTAGGGACTTTGTACCAATCTAAGTCTCTGGTGAATAAATTGTTCCTACGGAAAAAGTTGTATAGCCTGAGGATGAAAGATGGAGACTTGGTGACAGAGCATCTGAATGCATTTAATAATGTGGTAAGTCAGTTATTGTCTGTTGATATTAAAATTTTAGATGAAGATAAGTGCATCGGTTTTTTGTGTTCTCTACTAGATTCGTGGGATAATCTAGTTATTGCAATAGGTAGCAATGCAACTGCCTTGCAGTTTGATGAAATAGTCTCATCCTTGCTGACGGAGGATATGAGACAGAAAAATATGGAGAGCCAAAATGATGATGCCTTGTCTGTACGAGGACAGTCCCAGAATAGAAACAAAAATAAGTCATCGAGTGGGAGATCTAAATATAGAGGGAAATCTAAATCTCCAGGAAAACCTATAAAGGTGGTGTGTTGGAAATGCGGAAAGGAAGAGCACTACAAAAGGGATTGTAAATTTAAAGCTCCTGAAAAAGGAAAGGGATCTGATGATGCTCCTTCTGTAGAGTCGAAAACCACCTCAAATGAAGGTGGGGATGTGTACTTGGCTTCTTCAAGTACACATGTAGATCACGAGGCATGGTTGATTGACTCAGGTGCATCCTTTCACTTCACTCCCCATAAAGAGTGGTTCTGCGAGTATGAGAAATATGATGGTGGTGATGTCTTCTTGGGGGATGACAGGAAGGCTTGAATCATTGGTCGCGGAAAAGTAAAGTTGAAGTTGCAAGGTGGAAGGGTTAGAACACTTCTAGGTGATCTTCATATTCTTGCATTGGCCAGAAATCTAATTTCCGTAAGCAAGCTGGATGATGCAGGTGTAAAAACAGTGTTCGAGAAGGATACCTACAAAATGGTTCAGGGAGCACTGGTATTGATGCGGGGAGTAAGGATTGGAACTCTGTACAAGCTGCAAGGTAGCACTGTTATTGATGGGTGCAATAGTTGTGGTTCCTGAAAGTGGAGCAGAAAATCTAGTGGTCTCTGGAGAGAAGACCATGCTGTGGCATCAAAGGCTTGGACATATTGGAGAGAAGGGTCTTGGAATACTTCGTGGTAAAGGTATGGTAGAAGGTATGAGTAATATCTCTCTGGATTTTTATTTCTTTGAAAATTGTGTATATGGGAAACAGAATCGGGTGAGATTCCCCTCTAGTGGTAAGAGGGTGAAACATATATTAGAGCTCGTGCACAGTGATGTGTTTGGACCTATGAAGGTTCCATCACTGAGAAGGGTCTTGGAATACTTCGTGGTAAAGGTATGGTAGAAGGTATGAGTAATAGCTCTCTGGATTTTTATTTCTTTGAAAATTGTGTATATGGGAAACAGAATCGGGTGAGTTTCCCCTCTAGTGGTAAGAGGGTGAAACATATATTAGAGCTCGTGCACAGTGATGTGTTTGGACCTATGAAGGTTCCATCACTGAGTAAGTCTATGTACTATGTATCATTTATAGATGACTTCTCAAGGAATACATGGATATATTTCCTTAAGAAGAAATCTTAAGTCTTTGACAAGTTTAAAAAATTTAAGGCTCTAGTGGAAAACCAGACAGAGAAGAAGATAAAGGTGTTGAGGACAGATAACGGTGGAGAGTTTTGCAGTAAGAAATTTGAAGAATTCTGTAAGAAGTGTGGTATAGCATGGCAGAAGACTACTCCATATACACCTCAGCAGAATGGAGTTGTAGAAAGAATTAACAAAACATTGATGGAAAGGGCAAGAAGCATGCTCAGTGGTGTCGGGTTAGGACAAGAATTCTGGGTAGAGGCGGTGGAGACTGCATGTTACCTGGTCAACAGATCACCTTCATCAGCATCGGAAGATAAGACTCCACAAGAGGTATGGACTGGTAAGAAACCTTCTCTTTCACATCTAAGGGTATTTGGATGTGATGCATATGTACATGTTCCAAAGGAGAAACGAACCAAGTTAGATAGTAAATCCGAAAAGTGCATCTTTATCGGGTATAAGGATGGTTTAAAGGGTTATAAGCTTTGGAACCTAGTAATAAGGAAAGTTGTGTACAGTCAAGATGTGGTGCTCAGAGAGGTGAAATATGTTATTAAACATGAAGTCCAACCAAAGGAACCTGGGAAGATAGAGTTTGAGCTAAAGGATGAAGAATCAGATTCTACAGCAGAGGAGGAATCAAAAGATAAAGAGCCACAAACTCTGGGTGTGAGAAGATCAGTTTGAGAAAGAAGGCAGCCAGAAAGGTATAGTCCATCTACTTTCTGTTCAAATTTTTCTTTAACTATTACTGATGATGATCCCAGAACTGTGACGGAAGCAGTAGATTCAGAGGATGGAAAACTCTAGAAAGAGGCCATGGTTGATGAAATGGCATCTTTGCACAAAAATGAGGCTTGGGATCTAGTGCAGTTGCTGGCTGGAAGGAAACCCATTGGCAGCAAATGGGTGTTCAAGAAGAAGACAAATGCGAAAGGAAAGGTGGAGAAATACAAAGCTCGATTGGTAGTGTTAGCTTTGCTATATAATGATGATTTCCTAAGGTCAGAGACAAGCTTGGTCTGCTTGGTTGTGCTCAAAAGGATCCCACATCGGTCACTTTCTCCTTTCTTCCTCTATCCCGCTTATTCTCCTTCATCTTTGTTTCCTGTGTTTTTCCTATAAACCTGACAAATAACCCCTTTGGCCTTAGCCCCAAGCGCCAAAAGCCCAAACCCTCATAAAACCCTGCCATACGCCCTCGCGTTCTTGCTAAAACCTTTCATCATTTCCTCGTCGTTGATCTTCCTCGCCGAATCTAACGGCTCTTGTCGCACCCGATAAAGCGATCCGCTCGACCATTCCCAACCATCCGATCATCTCCGAAAAGATCCAACGGCATTCGCTCTCATCACGTCGTCCACTCAATCGAATGTTAGCGCGCGATGAGAGATGCTTTTCTCTCTCATCCGTTGCTATGTGTCAAGCGCTAAGTGGAATCGCGCGACTCTGTACTTTTACCGCTTTATGCCCGAAAGCGGTGCGATCAATACCAATATTGCCCGACCTAAACCGCTCCCGCCCGCTAACGTCCGCGTGGCTCCGTCCCCCGATCACTGTCCGATCTGCCCACCGAAGATCTGACGGCCCAAATTCATCCCGCTCCCACCTCGACCAATAGACCCCGTCGAGCCATCTTCGCCATCCATTCTCTCAATCCGACGGCTATTCATCCGCTCATCCATATCATCCACTTGCCCATGCAGTCCACGTCCCCTGACCACTCCGTTTGCCTGAAGGAGGAAGTTGACCAGCTTACCAGTACCAGTCACTAACAGACCCCAACAACCATGTTTAACAGACAGTATGGCCAAGGAAGAAAAGGGCAAGAGCACGACCCTACGACTGCATTTATCAGTTATGGAACTCCACTGGTACGAGCACTCCAACCGCTCAAGAGAACAACACAGCACCTGAACAAATCAGATTCACTCACTACAACAAGCAAGCTTGTTCAAGGACTCCATCAGGCAGTTAAATGCAGTTGGTGGTCAATTATGACCCCTCCATACCTAAATGGCCAAGTGCCCTTGTAATGTGAATCTATAAATACCGAGAAACAAGATGTAATTAGGGTTGGTGGTTGGTATTTTGATGTGAGGTTCAACTTCTGGAGACTGTAGATATTTTGTCACTTGCAGCGTCTCGTCTTCATTTTCAGCCAATACAAGCTTCTTTTGCTGCTAACTGCTCACTTTCCATTTTTCCTCTGTTCTAAGCTTGTGCTTGATATGTTGTGTTCTTGATCTTTTGAGGTTTAGCACTAGATAGCTATCATCCTGTCTGTGTTAGATGGTTGAATGTATCACTGAATAGGTTATTCAGATTTATTTCTATGTGCTGCAATAGAGCTATCATCCTGTCTGTGCATCAGTAGAATAGATTTACAAGCTTCTTTACTAGTTGCAGCTAGCCATCACATGATCTTGTGCATTTGTTGGTGTGGCTAGTATTCTCCATATTCACCCAATATCTAAACTGTGAGCATTTGGTGGTCTAAGGCCTTGTAGTTTGGGGGTGTTCATGCATGTCTGGAGTGAAACTAAGTAGAAGTCGTTATCTGGCTTGAACAAGCATCAGTCCTTCCGTTAAACCTGCAAAAATAGTTGAATTTATATGTTACCAGGCATCTTTGAGCTGCAACCTAGGAGAGTTTCTTGGAATCCTAACATTAATTGGCATCATTGCCTGGGAGAGGAGATTGAAGCTCAGCTTCCCTAGGAGAACAACACAGATCTAGCTTTGATGATAGACAAAGCCTGGACACATTTATGGTTGTAATCATCTATTTGGCAACTCTACTGGAGGACCAACCTTTGGCACATCACAGTTCTGGCTTAGTTTGTGAGGCATACTCGGAGAAATCCTCAGAAATCACCAGCTGATCCAGTGCCTGACCCTGAGAAGATTTTCAAGCAGAGAAAAACATCACAGAAAGGAGCATCAGGATCAAGTAAGCCTAAACAATCTTATGTATCTCTGCGAGAAAGGCTTGTAGCTGAGCATGTATATGTTGAAAATATAGAGCCTAGTACTATCAGTGAAGAAATCTTCCCAGAGATTCAGCAAGCTCCTTGTTCAATAATTTCCCCTTTGGATCTTAGTCCAAAGAAAACCTCCCCTACAGTCCATCATTTTCCTTTAACCCTGTCATTCGTTCCTTAACTCCCTACCTTTCAAACTACCAGTACCCTTCCATCTACCCCAGTCATGGCAGGCCCACAAGCACCTACCAAAATGGAAAGAATCAAAGCTGCTAGGTATGGACCCTTGGTCCTACCTGTTCCTTTGAATGCCATGCCTGCAGGAGAATACCAGAAATACATGCCTAAGTTCACTGGTACGGAGGGAGTAACAGTTGAAGAACACCTTGAGTCTTTTTATAGTTATGCTGATAACCTAGATATCAGTGAAGATGATGTGCGGATGAGAGTATTTGTCCATAGCCTTGATGGAGAGGCTAGAAAGTGGTTTAGAGAGCTCACCCCTAGGTGTATAGCAGACATTAAAGCATTATATGATGTGTTTCTAAAGCATTGGGGAGATAAAAAAGACCTACTATATTACCATACTGAGTTTGGCAACCTCAAGAGGGAAAATGGGGAATCATTGTCTGATTTTAATAAAAGATTCAATCGTATGTATAGCAAGATACCAGTTGAAGTAAAGCCTACCCCCACCTCTGCCAAACTCACCTATGCCAGTGCTTTTGATTCTAATTTTTTCCTACTATTAAGAGAAAGAAGATGTGCTACTCTTGCTGAAATGCAAGATGCAGCCTTAGAGGTGGAATCCAATATCATGGTTGCAGAAAAGTGTTGAGTCCCAAACTTGCATCTTCCCTATACACCTTTTCAGCTTTCTTTTCCATTTACTTGACCCACCAAGCTGTCAAATCATTGCATATTAGTTTAAACAGAGCTTATAAAATGGTTTCCTAACTATGTTTGTAATTGTTGCTTGATTTAGATTTTTGTTCAATCAGCTGCGGAAACTTGTCACTTTCTGCAGCCAGCTCAAGTTTCCGCAGCCATTTTGTTGAAGACTATGTTACAGGTGTCCAATGGAGAATCTGGCCACATGGGCAAGCTGCAAATAACATGTACATGGAGCATGTCCCCTTGGTTCAGCCGAATCACTCACAAACATCCATGGTCAAGGACGGTCAAAGGAGTGGTCAAACCAAGAGTTTTGCGGTGGCACGGCTCTGTTTTTCCCACGTGAAGTTTTGCGTGGCAAGTTCCTCAATCTCCGGAGGTGTGCTAACACCCGTGGATCAATCCGTGAACCAAATCGAATAGCCACCACTCAGATTTATTTGTCATGACTACCATACTGCTAGATCTCAGGACGTGGAGATTTACGTGTCTGTTTGGCAGCGCAAAATTTAGGAATCAGTTATAACATCTTCAGTTATCAATAACGCGTTATCATACGCTTGATAGTTAGCTTTTCATATGTAATTTTGACTGTTGTTACGAGCCCACTGTGCCATGCTTTACCTTTGTCTTATGATTGCACTTTAATATATGAGAAGACAGCGTTCTTAAGTTCAATTTGTGATTGGGTATTGATTGGCCGAGGTTGCAGAGGGCCCCTGTACACTAAGGCTCTGTATCTACTGTATAGTTTCTTACTTGCTTTCATTATGTTACTGCTTTTATAATCATTTGCTTGCATATATTACACTGTCCTGATATTCATGTTAACTGTTGTCCATCTTTTCTTTTATGCTTTCTCATGATTGTTAGCTGATCAATATTTTTCTTTTAGGTTCTTGTAGGCAGCCCAGGAAAATTACATAGTTTTAATGACTAATGACATGAGATCATCTTGTCCTTTCTGCTGATTCATTTTCTGAGTTTTAATTCCAGCATTGTCATTTCTTTCAGTTCTGCTTTGCTTATTTACTTTTATGCAATTTAGATATCATATTACTCATTTGTTTATGATTTCCTTCCTATAGCCAAGCGACTCAAATAGTGAGGAATCAGAATATTACTTGATGTAGTATGATTTAGTTTACTTTCCTGCAAGTTAGTGATTAAATTACTTATGTCATTTTCAGGAATTGAAATATGAATGTGTAGTTTAATCTTAGTTTCATTTTATGCAATTTCATTTCCTGCAACTTAGATATCAGATTACTCAATTTATTTATGATTACCTCCTATAGCCAGAGCGAGTCGAAAGGTGAGGGGTCAGACTATGAGTTGAAGTAGTGTGATTTAGTTCGCTTTGCTTTCAGTCTTTGAATTGCTTTGAGTTCAGTTTTTATTTTCTTTTTATACAGCAGTAAGGATACTGGGCTTCATTGTCACTAGTTCACTGTTTTGGTACATTTTTATTTTCTTTTGAGAATTGATTTCATCATAGCAAGTTTGAAACCTTTTTGAGAACCTTAGAGTTTGGAAAATCATTGTAGAAATCACCATTGCCATCCATACTTGACTTTCAATTCTGCCATCTCACATTAGGGAATCAACAGAAGATAAACCCAAAAACAAACCAAAAACTAAAAAACGACAAAGAAATAAGAAATCGGTTATCTTGCATATATAGTGCACTTCACTTCAGCAGTTTACGACTCTCGGATTGAAATTTTAAATAGCAATTTAGAACACACTAAATTGACCAAACATTTTGGCGCCGTTGCCGGGGAAGTGAAACTAGGTAGCCAATTTCTTAAAAAAAAACAAGAAAATTTCAAGGAAGGTAAAAATTGATAACTTCTCAAAGTATGCTCTCCTCTTGCACCTAGTGTGATCTGGAGGATCAGAAAAGAGAGTTATTGGTTTAATAATTTCTTGAGTATGCTCTCTTCTTGCAACTAGAGTGATCTAGAAGATCAGAAAGAGAATTATTAGCCCGACTTGAAGAAAAATAAAAAATGACATGCATAGAGCAAGAGATTCTAGGGGAAGGTTTTTAGTTAGGGCCAAGAGTTCGATTTTTACAACTCCAACTACTTCAAGGAATAGAAAAGAAACACCTCCATCATCTCCAACTCACACTCCTAGCCTTAGGATTCCTAGAATTCAAGAGGCAGTAGTTGAATTAGGAGACTCTCCCACACTATCCACCGAATCTGAATTAGGAAAAGACCCTTTCTTTACTTCTACAGGAAAACACATTGTAATTGAAGAAGTAGAATCACCTGAAGAAGAAGAGGTAGAAATTCCTCCTCGTTCGCCATTAGTAGAGGAACCAGAGGACTCTGAAGTCTCTGAGGAAACTATCATGACAGAGGAAGTAGTAAATGGATTTGGTAGAGGTAGAGGTAGAGGAGGAGGAGGAGGAAACAATGGAGGAGGTAGAGGTAACAATGGGGGAAATAGGGATGGAGATAACTCATTCGGATTTCCTATAGTTGATGAGGATTCTCGAGCAACAATGAAAATTATCTCACCATCCGTCCTCCCAAACTTTCATGGGTTAGGAAATGAGGATCCTGAAACATTTCTATTTGAGTTTGAAGTTGTGTGTCGGACTTATGATTATCTGGAAGACTCTCAAAAACTCAAATTGTTTCCTTCAACATTGAAGGGAGCTGCTTTGAAATGGTTCATGGGATTAGTCACTCAATCCATTAGGACTTGGAATGATATGAAACAAACATTTTTGGATAGATACCTGGACTATTGTATGCCCACCAATCACAAGGATGAGGTATTCAAAATGGTGCAAAGAGAAGATGAAAACATGGAGGATTTACTTGAAAGATTTCAATACAACTTGAAAAGAGAAAAAATGAATAACTTAGATGAGGAAACCTTGAAAGCCCTTCTATTAAAAGCCATTAGAGATGAATGGATAGATATTTTGAACATGATGGGAAAAGGAGATATATCTCAACTTCCACTTCATGATATAGCAGAGCTATGTGTCCATCTCTCAAGGGGAAAATCTAAAGCTGGAAAAGGGCCTAGAGATCCTTCTCTCATTAGAGCAAACAAATCTGCAACCGGATCAGTAAGTAGGGCTGAGATTGGCAACATGCTTGATGAATTCAAAACTGATATTTTAGGGAGTCTTAGTAAGCAACTAGACACCCTTAAGACACAAAACAAGCAGAAAGCGGAAACTGAAGCTTTGGCCATCTTTTGTCCAAAATGTAGGAAGAAACATGCTCTAAGGGAATGTCCCTTCGATGCAAAAGTTGTAGAAACATGTGTGATTTGTTCAGAAAGCCATGAGACCAAGGATTGTCCTTCAATCCCTGGGATCAAAGCTGTCTTTCAAGAAGATCCAAATTCAATTGAGTCTCTCTGTTTTGTTGCAAGGATACCTTGGGAGGGGCAACAAAATCAAGGGTTTAACATTCAACCCCCACCAAATTGGAATCCTTGGCAACAACCTTGGTCCCAACCTCAAAAACCTTTTCAATCATGGGTACAAGGTACGCAAAATCCTTATGGGAGATTTGCTCAATTTTATCAATATCCTCCATCTTTTCAAAATCAACAAACTCCACAACTTCCAAATCAAAATCCACAACTATCATTGCCATTTCCACAACAACAACAACCTTCTCAACAAAATCCAAATTCTCAACTCTTGCTTTTTATAGACATTTTTGTGCCTTACAGCATTGAGCATGAAATGTCCATAAACTAAGGGATCCAAAGTCCCTAAACATGTTGTTCCTACCCCTAGAGGAACAAGGCTAACAAACCACAGCAGTTCCAAGAAGTTCTCCACCAGAAACTGCTCAAAACAAGTCAATTCAGGGTCAATTCAGTAGCTCCACTCGCTACCTGCGCTGAATGTCAAAGGCAACACTGGCTACCTGCGCTGAATGTCAAAGCCAACACTGGCTACCTGCGCTGAGTGAGAGTGGACATGTGGCAAGCTCATTTCTCAAGGTGTCAAAACCCAGGAAGCTTCCAAAATGACACTTGCCTCAGGGAATTTGATTGGTGATGAGTAAGAGGTTCCAAATCTCCAAGTGGAAGCAAGAACCTCCAAGTGGAATCAAGAACTCACAGAGGGAGAGGACACTAGTCAGATCTCAAGCTAACTCATCCTCTCTCCAAAAATCTATATATGGATCTCTCCTCCATGAGATCCAGAGGTTGGAAATTGGTATTTGCAGAGAATTGTTGTTGGTTTGAGGTTAGAACTATTGAGTGATTTGCTTTGAAGGAGGTGAAGAGGAGATTCCTTTCTGTTGGGAAGGTGATGCTGGATTGGGCCTCACTTGGTTGTATCACTTCCTGAACTTTACTTCTTCATCAATAAAGCCATTTGAGTTTCTTCTATATGCATGTATATCAATGATGTTTTGTTGTATTTGCATATTTAGTTTATTCTAATCCTAAAACTAGTTATGAATGTATGCTTCTTGTAGTTTCCCTCTCTTGTCATTTTGCAGGAACTTGGTGTAGCTGGGCCAGTGAAGGAACAAGCAGTGGGAAGCAAGCAGAAGAGAGTGAGATTGGATCAACAAACTAGCGGAAGACATCGGTTAGTTACATCCTTCTCCTCTATTTACATTTCATAAAGAAGAACACTTAGATAGTTTTGTCTTGTTTGTTGCTGAGGTACTATCACTCCTTAGAGTGGGATATGGGCATTCCGTATTGGATACTTTTCCCAACAACAAATTGGCGACTCCGCTGGGGATCGTATCTTGTTGGTTTATTTGTGTTTTTGCTATTCATTTCATAAACTCAAAGAGTGCCGAATCGAACTGCATTTGTCTCTTTCAAATGCAAAGTAGAGGGCAGCTACTCTAGTCCACTCACTGGGCCTGTTTATGATCTGAAAAGCTGATCCACAAGTGCTCTAACAGCTCTTAGTGATAGATCTTCATCCTCCTTTGAATCATCCTTTAGATTGTACTTGATTGATAGCTTTTATTTGGCCAAAAACTGTGAATTTGACTGAAGTCTGTAACCCGGAACCCAGAAACAATTCTCGTTTCTGCTTCAGCGCAGACCCAGAGAAGAGGTTCTGCATTTCAACGCAGGTCCCGTGAAGGCTACCTGCGCTGAATGTCAAAACCTCTGTGTTAGACCTGCGCTGAACAGTCTTTGCCTTGTGCAGCTGTGTTTCCCTGTTTCCTTTTGCTCAATTTCACCTCTGTTTTTTGCAGCCTGTTATCAGTCAGTATACCTACCTGAAACCACCTTTCTTTGCCTCCATTCCGCCTCAGTTGTATAAAGAAACTGTATTTGTTCTTTGTGTATTTGTTACATCATTTGCAGTTTCCCATTACGAAAGTAATCTAGTCTTACTGTGACCCTTAGATCTAGACCTGTCATAAGTGTCGTTTTGATCTTAGGAGTGAGTTTGTTTGCTGTTCACAGTTGATTTAGCTTTTACTTTCGTCATTTGGTTTGAATTTATGCATTTCTAGTGTCGAAACAAGTAAATCATAAGGTGTCTTTTGATTTTGAAAAAGGAACTTGTTTGTGTTTTCACTTGAAATCGAATTCAAATTTATGCAACAGCTTTCTTTTTAGAACATCACTATTAAGAAAGAGAAAAGAAATACATGTAGTTGTGCATCTGCATTTTGATAGCTTGTATGTTGATTTAGGGAAAAGTGCATTACTGTGTGCTCTATGCTCTATGAGAAAAGATGATGTCTTTCTTGTCCCTTGTAGCTAGGATTTTCATCTGTTGAAAAGATATAAAAGCTTGCTTATCATCTTTAGACTGCATTTAGGAGTTGTATCATACATCTCGTGGTGATCCAAAAAGGCAAACTTCTAAAAAAGATCAACCTAAAATAAATTGAATGAACTTAACAATGCTTTGTAACATAACGCACAACATAGAGGTCTAGGCTAGAGACGTGTTCCGGCGTCGTAAAGCCTGATATCTTACCGTCGAGTGGTTGGGTGATTCCTCCACGGTGAAGCGATAAGTATCAGTACGGATTGTGCTCCCACGTACCGTCGCGTATATATTGGGAGACCCCTATAGGAATAAAGCCTTTATCCATAGGAAGCCGTGTCGGCCGCCCTACTGATCGCAATGCACTGAACACAGCATTCAGGAAGATCGACCGCCCGTACCTTAAAAAGTATTCTGCGGTTTTGCGAAAAGTTTGGCACACCCTCTACCTAGAACTCCAGAGCAGTTCCTTTTGGCCTTTTTCAGACTCTATAACAGAAAAAGTCCATCCGAGCATTTGTCACTTCGGGCTCGTTAAAACATCGAAGGAGACTAGAGTCATCTTTAGCTTTTTGTCGACTCTTTAAAAGTGAAAAAGCAAGTTGTGTCTAAAAGCGTCGTTAAAATTTATTTTAAACGGAACAAAATCACCTCCTATTCCTGCGTTGATCTTTAAGTTGAGAAAATGGAACACGCCAACCAAGGAATTCCCCTTGATGGAAATCCTAGTCCTTTCTCCTCTTTGGGAGATGTTGGTGCGCCCCATATGGCCACATTGTCGCTTCCAGGACTGACAATTGGCCTGCCAGTCTGGCTCTTCTCAACCAATGTAGTTCAGAACACCACGGTTCCTGAACAGTCGAGTCAACAGTTAGATCAGTCTAGAGCTGCCACCCAGCCTTCTACTTCCTATAACTCTTCCTCTCCTCCTTCCTCCTCGCAAGGTAGAGCCGACAAAAGCCAAGCTCCCAAAGAGAAGAAGGAGAAGAAGAAGAGAGAGAAGAAGAAGAAGGAGCCAAAAGCGACTGGGGGCAAGCAAAAGAAATCTAACAAAAATCCACACACAGCACTGACCGGGCCTAAATCGCCATGTGTCATGTGTAGAGGAGATCACTTCCATAGAGATTGTCCCTGTATTCCCCAGATACTAAGGGACTGGTCTCCTCGTTTGCACAATCTGGTAGCATCAACCTCTGATAGCCATGTTGAATGCTTACCGTCAACCAGCGAAAGTGAAGGTCCAAGACAAAGAGGGAGAGCTAGATCTCCCTGCAGACTGTGTGAAGGCGATCACGCCATCCACCGTTGTCCCTTCTTAGACGAGGCAAAGAGAGTTTTGGAAGATCATCCGGTTTCACCATTACGACTTCCTCCTGGATATAAAAAACTCGTGCCAAGTCCTTCATTAGTTGAGAATCCAGCTGGCCCACTCAAGTGGTCAGCTGAAGCGTCAGTCATTGAAAATGAACCTACTGAATCCATACCTGACGAAAGTCAAAAGGTCGAGACGGTAGTTGACCCGGTCTTGCCTTCAGAGGATTCATCTTCGAATGACACTGTCACTGAAGAGAATAAGGATGACACCATCCAGATTCTTTTCATCAGCACAGACTCCGACGAGCATGGGGGAAATGCGCCCATTCCTTTATCGCAGGCAGGAACTTCGTCAGGGTCATACCCGGCCGTGTATTCGGTCCCACCACCAAGCAACCTGGTTGTGTCCTTTGACTGGAACCAACTAGGCAGACCCCGATTGCCAGCCAGTATACCATTCAAAATTATCGTCCAAATATACAGAATGGTAATGGCTGGCACTATTATTGATGAGGGGGCATCTGTGAGTATCCTTTCCTCTATTGGTTGGAAAGCGCTTGGTTCGCCAGCGCTTTTGCCTGAAATGAGAAATCTATTAGGCTTCGATAAAGGAACCAGTCGACCTTTAGGGATCCTCCCCAATGTGCCCATAACATTGAAAGGGAGGGTCGTTCAAATGAACGTGATGGTCGTTCAAGGACCCTTGGATTATAACCTACTCCTTGGACGAGACTATATATATTGCATGGGAGCCGTCGTCTCCTCACTCTTTAGAGTAATGTGTTTTCCACACGAAGGAAGAATGGTCAAGCTCGTAGACCAACTTTCATTTCCGGGATCACGCATCGTAAATAGTCATATACCAACCCTAAATGGTCTGTTCACACAAGAAATGTCTCCACCCCCAGTCCTTCTTCCCGATGAGCGCGAGTGATTCAGAGAGATGTGACTGGAACCCAGGGGGCATGCATCCTGGTCTGCTTCGGGCAGAGAAAACTTTGGGTATAGAGTAGGTTTCCGCGGGAGAATATGACTAGTCCGTACCCCGTCCGTCTAGGAAGAGGGGTTGTTCTAGAATAAGATTCTTTTGTCAAAGTTATGTGTTTGATGGAACAGGGTCACTCACCTTTGTCTATTTCGGTAGACATCGCCGAAGAAATGTTTAGTTTGAAAGATTAACAAGACAATCTTTGGGTAACCTGAAAGAGGTAAGCCTCTCTCATTAAAACAAATGTTTTGACGGAAAAAAAGTAGAGGTAACCTTGAAACTCTGTTTTATACCTGGGGGCATGCAAACCTTTTGGATTGCAAGCAAAGAGCGGTTATTTATCTGTTTTTGGGATTGGCCGTTTCCGAACTTGCATGAAGAAAGGAGCGGAGCAAAGCTTAGTAAGATGAAGCTCCATAAAAAATAGAATCTTGAGGAGACATTCTTATCATATGACTGGTATAAACGAGCAGTTTTAGCACACAGTTCATGCTCGTTAAAAAATAAACGTAAGATCCGAGCAGTTTTAACGCGGACTTCATGCTCGTTAAAAAATAAACATAAGCAATGAGCAAGTGTTTCCACCAGCGTTTAAGCTCATTTTAAAATAAAAAATGAACCTCTATCCGGTAAATAACCACTGCGATTGTAAATTATCAGCCATTAAAGCCTTGGTCGTGTTTGCACCGTCACCTCCACTTTTCATTGGCTGATCATTCACCTCCATTTGATTGTTTACCCATTTTGAGGAACAGCTGCGAAGAGTGATTTCACCTAGCCATCCTTGTGACACTGCCGTGATTGGAAAATTCCAACCTGTACCTGGAATCAGCTGCTAACCCTGTTTATCACTCGTTCCTCAAAAGACGAGTCTTCTTTAAGCTCTTTTCAACTGACTCGTAAAATATGAAAAGATTACCGAGTTTTGGCCTTCCAACTCGTTAAAGTGACTGGAAGAGCTATCCCTCCTCTAGATTTTAATCTTTTTGGACCTGAGGGATTATTGCACAAAAAGATCGAGCTCTTGTTTTATTCGGCTTGTTAAAACTATCGAAAACTCATCCCTTTTGTATTGTTTTATACTTTTTTCGGACTTAAGGGATTAGATGACGAAAAAGGACTTTCGGAGTTGACTTTATGTCCCTTTTCAGACTCTCTAAAAATGAAAAGGACCGAGTTGTCTTTGTCGCTAGACTCGTTAAATGCATTAAATAGCGACAAACTTGTCTTTAGACGAGAACGAGTTTCCCTATCGCTAGGCTCGTTAAAACATAGCGATGGGCTTGCTCGAAGGGCAAGTTATAGAACAAGCATATGTTATCCTCCTCAAGCTTGACAAAAATAAAGAGGTACTGGTCAGCAATGACTGGGGAAAAATTGGGAGAAACTCAAAGAAACTTTGATGGTAGCAAGTCGCTCTTGAACATGACACTTTTCCTCCATACCACAATTGGGTTGGGTTGTTTCATTCACCGGTCACATCACCATGGTCTCGCCATACCATCCATATTTGGGGTAATGCTACCAATCCATCACATCAGTGTCGCCATATGTTCAAGAGAAGTCGTTCAGAAAGAGTCAACCGTGTCCCATCCACTGCCATACATTATCCTTCATCCTTTCATGACCGCCACCCTGAATCATATGTCACAGATCGTTTTCACCTCCATCAAAATCATTAGCTCCATTCCGTGTCACTGATGTGGGATTCATTAAGGCCCTCCTTTGACGGATCGCTTCTTGTCGACATCATCTCATTATCCAAGAAGTTGATCTAGGAACACCCCCTTCAGTACTTTGAAGCTTGCATGCCTCAATGGCAAGTTTCTCACTTCCGGCGACAGGTATACATCAATGACCTTCGACCGAAAGATTTTGCGTGGTGTTCGACGCCAAGTCCTTTATTCACACCACGTGAATTGTACTGCAATACCTTGAGGGTCATTATCATTTTCGGTGATTCCTCTCGTGCTTGTTAACGGTTCACCTCATTGACCGGTAATCAAGCGATGTCTTTCCATGTTCGACTTCAGAACAATTCTCACATCGATCGACTTGTACTTAGAGTGAAGATCGAACGGGTTTGAAGACCCCGGATCTAGTTTCATCCATCCGGGCTGCGATATATATTCAGGAAAGATAAAGACATTTGACATGTACATCATTGCAGCAGATGATCCTCCTACTCAAAGGATGATAATTTCATCAAAATTATCAGTCTACCATCAGACGATTGTCTGTTCTATGTACAGAAAATGAATTTATAAAGCTGAGCATGGGAATGCCTGCCTCAGCTAGATCATGAAAGCAGTATGAAAAATAATGTATTGTATTGTATCTTATTACAGGTCTCCTCCCAGCATTGGATGAACTTCGGATCCTCCTGATAAAGCATTTCACCCGATAAACGGCCTCATACTTTAGGGGGCAACTGTTATAGACATTTTTGTGCCTTACAGCATTGAGCATGAAATGTCCATAAACTAAGGGATCCAAAGTCCCTAAACATGTTGTTCCTACCCCTAGAGGAACAAGGCTAACAAACCACAGCAGTTCCAAGAAGTTCTCCACCAGAAACTGCTCAAAACTCCAAGAAGTTCTCCACCAGAAACTGCTCAAAACAAGTCAATTCAGGGTCAATTCAGTAGCTCCACTGGCTACCTGCGCTGAATGTCAAAGGCAACACTGGCTACCTGCGCTGAATGTCAAAGCCAACACTGGTTACCTGCGCTGAGCGAGAGTGGACATGTGGCATGCTCATTTCTCAAGGTGTCAAAACCCAGGAAGCTTCCAAAATGACACTTGCCTCAGGGAATTCGACTGGTGATGAGTAAGAGGTTCCAAATCTCCAAGTGGAAGCAAGAACCTCCAAGTCGAATCAAGAACTCACAGAGGGAGAGGACACTAGTCAGATCTCAAGCTGACTCATCCTCTCTCCAAAAATCTATATATGGATCTCTCCTCCATGAGATCCAGAGGCTGGAAATTGGTATTTGCAGAGAATTGTTGTTGGTTTGAGGTTAGAACTATTGGGTGATTTGCTTTGAAGGAGGTGAAGAGGAGATTCCTTTCTGCTGGGAAGGTGATGCTGGATTGGGCCTCACTTGGTTGTATCACTTCCTGAACTTTACTTCTTCATCAATAAAGCCATTTGAGTTTCTTCTATATGCATGTATATCAATGATGTTTTGTTGTATTTGCATATTTAGTTTATTCTAATCCTAAAACTAGTTATTAATGTATGCTTCTTGTAGTTTCCCTCTCTTGTCATTTTGCAGGAACTTGGTGTAGCTGGGCCAGTGAAGGAACAAGTAGTCGGAAGCAAGCAGAAGAGAGTGAGATTGGATCAACAAACTAGCGGAAGACATCGGTTAGTTACATCCTTCTCCTCTATTTACATTTCATAAAGAAGAACACTTAGATAGTTTTGTCTTGTTTGTTGCTGAGGTACTATCACTCCTTAGAGTGGGATAGGGGCATTCCGTATTGGATACTTTTCCCAACAACATTGCTTCCATTCCAACAGAAAACAAATCAACTACCTTCCCAGCCATTGACGAACCCCAACAATAAAAATACTCAAAATGCTTACATGGTAGAAGGACAACAATTTCCTACCTATATGATTGTTCCTCTTAATGATGTACAACTTAGATCTGGTAGAGTTTTAGACAAGCCTTCTATAGATTCCCAAAAGAAAAGCATTTATGAGGAAGATTCTCTTGAAGCCAATAAAGGTTCTGAAGCATCTCTTCAAAACCCAAGCACTCAAAAAGAAAAAGAAAAGGAGTCAACCCCCACAACTCCTATAGTTGAGCAACCTGCATCTTCATCCACACCTCCTTTTCCTGAAAGATTACAAATTGACAAAGGGGTGGAAAAACAAATCTTGTTGCCTAACTATGATTTTCTAGATGAATTAAAGAATGTCTGTATCAAGATTCCCTTGTTACAAGCCATTAGAGAGATTCCTATTCTAGCAAAAACAATAAAGGAGTTGAGTCTTAAAAGACCAGGAAGGAAACTAAGAGATACAAGAAGAATCCACCTGGTAGGAAAAATTGCAGATATCATGATGGGAAAAATTACTATGCAGAAGTATGTAGATCCCGGTAGTCCAATTGTCAAAACACATATCAATGGGGTAGAAATTCCAAATACTTTGATTGATTTAGGGGCTGCTATCAACATTATGAGTAGACAGACTATGGAACAGCTAAAACTGCCTAATCTTATTTTTACACCTACTTTACTGCAACTTGCAGATTGATCAATTATTAAACCAGATGGTGTATTAGAAGACATTTCGGTAGATTTCATGATTTTAACTCCCAAAAGTAATCTAGGAGGACACCCTCTCATCTTAGGAAGACCTTGGCTAGCCACAGCTGATGCTTTTATCAGTTGTAGATCTGGGGATATGTATATTTCTAATGGTAATTCGACAAAGAAATTCAATCTGTATCCTCCAGCAAAAGCAATTACAGAAGTAGGAGATAATGAATGGGTTGATGATGAGGATACTATACAACCTGTCTTTACCATTTCTGAAATCAGTGAAGATAGTCAAATTCTAAACACATTAGAAAACTTTGAAACATCTTCAGAATATGACCACACACAATTTCAGTTAGATTCTGACATTGAGTATCTATCATCTAGACAAATGTTTCTTTTCTCTATGGAAGAGTTTGGTAGTTCCGCCATTGAGATCTTTCCAGGTAAAACATTGAATATCAACAAAAACCTAGAAAAATCACAACAGGGAGAGCTAACCAAAATCTTGCAAAAACATTATACTGCATTTGCATGGGAGTATACCGATATGAAAGGTATTGACCCTAAGACTTGCATTCATCACATCTACATCGAGGAAAACAATAGACCAATCAGACAACCTCGGAGAAGGATGAATCCAAACCTTAGGGAGATAGTGAAAGAAGAGCTCCAAAAACTACTTAATGTAAACTTCATTTATCCAATTTCAGATAGCCGATGGGTTTCTCCTTTGGTTATAGTACCTAAAAAGAATGGTAAATGGAGGGTATGCATTGATTACAGGGAATTGAACAAAGCAACTTTGAAGGATCACTTTCCTTTACCCTTTATCGATCAGGTATTAGATACTCTAGTAGGCAAGAAGTACTTTTCATTTTTGGATGGTTTTAGTGGCTATAATCAGATTCAGGTAGCACCTGAAGACCAAGATAAGACCACATTTACCTGTCCATGGGGAACTTTTGCCTACCGAGTGCTTCCTTTTGGATTATGTAATGCACCCGCAACATTTCAAAGGGCAGTACTAGGAATCGTTTCTGATCTAATCCATGATTGTGTAGAGGTTTATATGGATGATTTTACAGTTTATGGTGATTCATTTGAAGAGGCATTAGAGAATTTGGAAAAAGTCCTTATAAGGTGTAAAGAAACAAACCTTTCATTGAGTCATGAAAAATGCTTTATGATGTTTACTGAAGGTATTGTTTTGGGACATCATATTTCAGGGGATGGGATTAAAGTTGATAGATCAAAAGTTGAAGCCATCTCCAAGTTGCCTATTCCAAATTGTCAAAAAGATGTTAGAAATTTTCTGGGATTTACTGGATACTATAGAAGATTTATAGAAAACTTCACCAAAATAGCATCTTCACTCTTCAAATTACTTACAAAAGACTGTGAATTCAAATGGGATCCTGATTGTCAATCTGCATTTGAAACTTTGAAAACAAGAATATCTGAAGCACCCATTTTGAGAGGGCCAAATTGGAAACTTCATTTCCATATTTCTACAGATGCTTCAGATACAGCTCTAGGAGCTGTGTTGGGTCAAAAGGATTTAGTTCTTTATGCCATTTACTACATCAGTAGAAATTTGACTCCCACTGAATTGAACTATACTGTGGCTGAAAAAGAGTTCTTAGCTGTTGTTCATGCAATCAATAAGTTTAGACATTATATAACAGGCTATGAAACTTTTGTCCATACTGATCATTCTGCAATTAGATATCTAATGAACAAACCTGTTACTAATGGCAGAGTTACAAGATGGCTCTTACTTTTACAAAAATTCAATATTACTGTGTTAGATAGACCAGGGAAACAAAATACAGTAGCTAATTTCTTGTCTAGGATCCAAAATACTAATGAAGATTCTCCTGTAGAGGATAAGTTTCCAGATGAATATTTATTTGCAGTAACTACTAAGATTCCTTGGTATGCAGATCTTGCTAACTATTTGGTTACAGGGAAGCTACCTCCACATTTATTTCCTAGTGAAAAAAGAAGAATTATTCAAGAGAGTTCAAATTATTCATGGATTTCTAACTAATTGTTTAAAACGGGGCTAGATTGTGTGATCAGAAGATGTGTTCGGGAAAATGAAATCCCTGACATCCTCAAGGCATGTCATGATGAACCATGCGGTGGACACTTTGCTGACAAAAGGACGGCCTATAAAATCCTTTCTTTAGGATATTATTGGCCTTCCCTCTTCAAAGATACAAAACAATATGTCAGAAGGTGTGACAGCTGCCAAAGAGTTGGGAGACCGACTCTTTCAAATGAAATGCCATTACAACCACAGGTACTCATCGAACCCTTTAAAAAATGGGCTTTAGATTTCATTGGACCCATTAATCCACCATCTAAACAAAAGAAGTATATATTGGTATGCACTGATTATGTCACTAAATGGGTAGAAGCCAAAGCATTGCCTTCTACCACTGAAAATTCAGTTGTTAATTTTATGTATGAGGATATTTTTACTCGTTTTGGTGTCCCAAGAGAAATTGTGACAGATCAGGGAAGTCAATTTACATCTAACTTGATGGAGAAGTTGATGGAAGAATACAAAATCAAGCACATAAAATCTACTCCTTACCATCCGCAAGCAAATGGCCAAGTGGAGTCTACAAACAAAGTTCTTGAGAACATCATCACCAAAACTGTTCATCTACACAGAAGAGATTGGGCAGAAAGGCTCCCTGAAGCCTTGTGGGCCTACAGAACTACATGGAGGAATACAACAGGACATTCTCCCTATGAACTTGTTTATGGGAAAGAAGTCCTGCTCCCCATTGAGTTTCAAGTCAAGACTTTCAAGATGGCAGTTCAGTTGGGGATGAATCTATCAGAAGCCCAAAAGCACAGAATGGAGCAGCTAAATGAGCTAGATGAGATCAGACAAGAAGCAATTTTAAGAACTGGTCTAGTTCAACATCAAAGAGCTAAGTGGCATGACAAATACATCAAAGAGAAAAAGTTTCAAGAGGGAGATTGGGCACTACTGTTTGATTCCAAGTTTAAAGACTTCAAAGGTAAATTTCAGACTCATTGGCTTGGGCCATATGAGATTGGCAAAGTCTTTAACAATGGAGCGGTAAGAATCAAGACCATTGATAAATTTCAAACTCCTCTTATTGTGAATGGCCACCGATTGAAAATTTATCATAAGCCACTCTCAAAAGAGGAATTTGTCAAAATGTTTCAAGAGAATTCTGCAATAAGGCTGGTGAAGAAGAATCCTTCTTCCCCACCAGCCTAGCCTTTGTTTCTTATGTTCAAAAAAAAAATAAAAAAATTGTATAAGCCTGAAAACCAATCACTGATTGGCGGTCTTATACAGAAAATATAGAGTGAAAATTAGGGACACCTGACATTCTATATTTTCCAAAAAAAATTCTTCTCTCCTTCTTTTTCCATCTTCACTCCACTTCATTTGCCATCCCACTCCATCTCCATCTCATTTTCATTTCAGTTCACTCCGCTTCATCTCACTCCATTTCATTCATTTTATTCCATTTCATCAATAAATGTCTCTTTCAGGACCATTTTCACTCAGTTAGTTATTTTCTAACTATCTTTGTTTAAGACAAGTGGGTGCTGTGTCAGTTTCCGCAGCTGGAAGTAGTTTCCGCAGCTGGAGGCAGTTTCCGCAGCCACCACTCTATTTTTCAAAATTTACAGTCAAAATGTTAGTGCAATAATCATGGAAATGCAGGTATGACTGAGCATATGCTATGAAGACATGGAGCATCTCCAGACATCAATAAAGAGCAGTTGGTTAAAGGCTAATGGAAAACAAATGACAAGGTTTCCAAACGTATGAGAAAAAATTTCTTTCAAATAGCAATTAAAGTCACAATTTTGCATAGTTGTCAAACCATAAAAGCTCTACTATGTGCAATGATCGTCACGATAGCTCCATTACCCATTACCATCCCACGATATTATTCCGCACACCATGCATTTATTTTTTAATGGTCTTATGATTGATTTTCGGATTTAAACTCATAGTCGACTGCACTTTCATACACCACCTGTAATCATGAGATGTGACCTATCTCATTACGGCTCCTCTCCACCGCATTTTCCGCAGCCATTCATTAAACTTGTAACATTTCGTACGCAGCCGTTTAATTCAAAATCCCGACTTCACTCCATTTCCTTACCATTCTATTAAGACCATCTTCTTCACATACGTCTGCACTTCATCTTGTGAACTCACCACGACTGCTCATCCTTTGTTCCGCTTGTAATTCCGAAACACTCCCGTTACCTGCTATCCATCTACCGATTGCAGCCACTGTATTTTTGCCATAAACCCTGCAACCGAGCCACCTTCCCTCTGCTAAACCCTCACACGCAATTGAATTTTTAGTTGAATTTCAAAACAAAGGAAGGAATGGGACGATTACTAAGGGCAGAACCGGAAGGACCTAAATATTTAGAAGGTTACCCTCAAGAAAAAGATTTGCTGAAGAAAGCAAAATGGTTACGCTTCATCCAGAAATTTAAGGGCCATAACAAGGAGGTAATGAAAGCCTTTGCACGGTCTTTTGATGGCCAGATGGTGGAAATTGGAGACTTAAAGCTCATGGTCACTGAAACAACAGTAGCAGCTGCCACAGGCTTACCCCAGGAAGGTGAGCGATGGTTTAAAAACAAAAGCGTGGACGAGCAGGCATGGAGAATTATGCTACGTAACCCAAGTATGGACGTTACTATGTTTACAAAAGGAATTCCTATTCATGCATTGAAGGAAGAATGGGCCAGCCTACTGTTAATTATCCAAAAGTTTATCACTTGCGAAGGATGCTTTGGTTCAATGTACATGTACCATGCTAGGTTATTGATGAACTTTTTAGAGAGTCAAACTCTTAATTTGCCTTATTTCTTATTGCTGAGTTTGAAAAAGATGAGTACCACAGTCCAAAAGCACATAGGAAATATAGAACCTCATCTATATCATCATGGACTTGCAAGGATTCTCATTGAAGACCAACTGAAGAAAAACAAAGATACCTGGGAACAATTCTTAGTAGGAAATTACTTTCAAGAGCCATCTGAGGCATCTGAAAGTAGTACACCAAAGACACCGAGAAGGAGTAGGAGAAAAGAAAAGAGTGCCATAGTCTAAGACTCTCCTACTACCGAAACTCAAGAAGTTGGTCAAAAAGAAAAGGAGAAAAGAACTAAGAACAGAAAACAGAGAAAATTGAAAGGCAAAAGAAACATAGAAGAAGTCTACCAATCACCAGAGCCATCTATAGAGGAGGACTATCAAAAATTGTCTGAGAGATTAGTGCATCTTCAAGAACAGGCTGCTACAACAAAGAAAAAGGAAAAAGGAAAACAGAGCATAGAAGAAGGGAGTACTAGTCCACCGTATTTAAGAAGAAGCAACAGGCTTAGAGGAAGGGGGAGTAAAACACAAGTAAAACGGCCCCACTTCATTGACTTGGGTGGGGAAACACCCGAGAAACCTCCAGCTGGCCGTAGTCCACCTCGTCCTCAGCCAAGTATTGAAACTAGTCCTCCACATGTTGATGAAAGCCCTTCTCGGCCAGAGCTAGAAATAAGTCCTCCTCCTCCACAAGATTTTGAAGTCAATCCAAGAAAAACACCCGAAATAGATCCCAGTCAACAGGAGGTGTATGACTACCTCAAATCTTTAGAAAAGATAGCTGCAGGCCCGAGTACCACTCTGCCCCATATGACACAAGATGCACAAGTCCAATCCTTAAAGCAAGGTGTGTTTGAATTAGAGGTTCTAAACAGGCATATTAAGCAGGAAAATGAAGCACTTAAGGAGCAGAGCAAAGTGGATAAAATTATTCATGATAATACTATGCTTCATTTGGGACTATGGCAAAAGAAGAACAAGAAACTAAAGAAAAAGTGCAGAAAGTTGAGCAGAGAATTGATCAATCTCAAATTCAGATGTCTGATAAGGAAACCCAGGATGGTGGTAGCACCAAGAAAGAAGAAAAGAGGACTAGATGTCCTAGCAGAGGCTTCAGAACATATGGATTAAAGGGGAATAACTAAATTTTTGGTTGCATGAGGACATGTAACACCTTCACAGTGGGGGTATGTTGAGTCCCAAACTTGCATCTTCCCTATACACCTTTTCAACCTTCTTTTCCATTTACTTGACCCACCAAGCTGTCAAATCATTGCATATTAGTTTAAAAAGAGCTTATAAAATGGTTTCCTAACTATGTTTGTGACTGCTGTTTGATTTAGATTTTTGTTCAATCAGCTGCGGAAACTTGTCACTTTCCGCAGCCAGCTCAAGTTTCCGCAGCCATTTTGTTGAAGACTATGTTACAGGTGTCCAATGGAGAATCCGGCCACATGGGCAAGCTGCAAATGACATGTACATGGAGCGTGTCCCCTTGGTTCAGCCGAATCACTCACAAACAGCCATGGTCAAGGACGGTCAAAGGAGTGGTCAAACCAAGAGTTTTGCGGTGGCACGACTCTGTTTTTCCCACGTGAAGTTTTGCGTGGCAAGTTCCTCAATCTTTGGAGGTGTGCTAACACCTGTGGATCAATTCGTGAACCAAATCGAACAGCCACCACTCCATAGATTTATTTGTCATGACTACCATACTGCTAGATCTCAGGACGTGGAGATTTACGTGTTTGTTTAGCAGCGTAGAATTTAGGAATCAGTTATAGCATCTTCAGTTATAAAGAACGCGTTATCATACGCTTGATAGTTAGCTTTTCATATGTAATTTTGACTGTTGTTATGAGCCCACTGTGTCGTGCTTTACCTTTGTCTTATGACTGCACTTTAATATATGAGAAGATGGCGTTCTTAAGTTCAATTTGTGACTGAGTATTGATTGGCCGAGGTTGCAGAGGGCCCCTGTACACCAAGGCTCTGTATCTACTGTATAGTTTCTTACTTGATTTCATTATGTTACTGCTTTTATAATCATTTGCTTGTATATATTACGCTGTCCTGATATTCATGTTAACTGCTGTCCATCTTTTCTTTTATGCTTTCTCATGATTGTTAGCTGATCAGTATTTTTCTTTCAGGTTCTTGTAGGCAGCCCGGGCAAATTACATAGTTTTAATGACTAATGACATGAGATCATCTTGTCCTTTCTGCTGATTCATTTTCTGATTTTTAATTCCAGCATTGACATTTCTTTAAGTTCTGCTTTGCTTATTTACTTTTACGCAATTTAGATATCATATTACTCATTTGTTTATGATTTCCTTCCTATAGCCAAGCGACTCAAATAGTGAGGAATCAGAATATTACTTGATGTAGTATGATTTAGTTTACTTTCCTGCAAGTTAGTGATTAAATTACTTATGTCATTTTCAGGAATTGAAATATGAATGTGTAGTTTAATCTTAGTTTCATTTTATGCAATTTCATTTCCTGCAACTTAGATATCAGATTACTCAATTTATTTATGATTACCTCCTATAGCCAGAGCGAGTCGAAAGGTGAGGGGTCAAACTATGAGTTGAAGTAGTGTGATTTAGTTCGATTTGCTTTCAGTCTTTAAATTGCTTTGAGTTCAGTTTTTATTTTCTTTTTATACAGCAGTAAGGATACCAGGCTTCATTGCCACTAGTTCACTGTTTTGGTACATTTTTATTTTCTTTTGAGAATTGATTTCATCATAGCAAGTTCGAAACCTTTTTGAGAACCTTAGAGTTTGGAAAATCATTGTAGAAATCACCATTGCCATCCGTACTTGACTTTCAATTATGCCATCTCACATTAGGGAATCAACAGAAGATAAACCCAAAAAAACAAACCAAAAACTCAAAAACGACAAAGAAATAAGAAATCGGTTATCTT
Source organism: Pinus tabuliformis (assembly GCA_031772625.1). Classification (NCBI taxonomy): domain Eukaryota; kingdom Viridiplantae; phylum Streptophyta; class Pinopsida; order Pinales; family Pinaceae; genus Pinus; species Pinus tabuliformis. The sequence continues at coordinate 1,972,404,579 of CM062817.1, read as the reverse complement.
GCATATACAATGCACTTCACTTCAGCAGTTTACGACTCTCGGATTGACATTTTAAATAGCAATTTAGAACACACTAAATTGACCAAACAAAAAGCTCAAAGGACATGCTGATAGAAGGAGGTAGAGAGGTGAGGCTTCCTCTTCTTCCTCATCTTCAGAGCCTAAAATAGACAAAATGACGAAGATGATAGAGTCACTGGCTGCCAAAATATCCAAATTGAAGGTTGAGGAGAACTATGGGAAAGCAAGGCTGTCTAATACATTTTCTCCTAGAAATCCAAATCCATTTAGAAGAGCAAATGAACAATTGCAGATCATTCAGAGGGATAAAGAAGCTAGTGAAGAACAAAGGGTTAAGACTTCTTTCCAGAACGTATTCATGGAGGAGGAACCATTTGATGATGAGGATGAGATTCACTGCATGGAAGACAAGGGTAGTGCTGCCTTCTTGACATTGGCCACCTACGAAGAATCATTACTTAAGGACCCAACCAGTTAAGGGTGGGACAGAGAAGCTGTTCTACAGACTAAAGACCAGCAGAGATATAATTTGAGGTCAAGAGTGAGTAATGTCAAAAAGAATCCTACCTTAAGGGCTGCTGTCCCCACAGAGTAGCAGAGCAGCAAACAGAAGAGAACAACGGCTGATCCAGTTATCCTCAAAGCACCAACTCAAAATGTAAGAGGTCCTAACAAGTCCCCTTCCCCTTTCAGTTTTGAATCAGAAGTCCAGAAACTCAAAATATCTGTGCCTCTGATTGAACTTGTAAAGAGTGAGGTTTTTAGGAAGCCTATCCTTGATGTCCTTGGGCTGAAAGCCACACAAGCCTCCACTGATTATGTCAACTTACAAGATGATAAACCTGCAGTTGTGCTCAGCCCCATGACTGAACCTGTTGATGATAATTCCCCATCATTTTATGTCTCCTTGACCATTCATGACAAAATCCTCCACAACTGTCTGCTAGACAATGGTGCCAGTCATAATCTGATGCCCAAAGCTGTCATGGAAGAGTTAGGCCTTGACATTACCAGAGCCTATCATGATTTATTCTCCTTTTATTCAAGGAAGGTGAAATGTCTGAGGTTGATCAAAGATTTAGCTGTCACCCTAACTCAACTGCCCATGAAGAGCATGATGATGGACATTGTGGTAGTAGATGTCCCCCCTAAGTTTGGTATGTTACTTTCCAGAGGGTGGATTAAGAGGTTGGGTGGTACATTGCAAAATGACTTATCTTATGCCACTGTCCCAGTGTTTGGAGGAGAAAGCAGAAGACTATACAGGGAAGCCCAGCTGGCCTATATCATCAGTGATGAGAAGAATCCCACTAATCATCCTATTTACGCTGTGGACACTGAATTTGGGCCATGTATTCTCCAAATTGAAGAATCTCACGAGGCCCCGGTGCAGCTCAAGAAACCAGTTGATCAGGCCATGGAAGAGGAAGGAACACAAGCTTGGGATATGTTTCTTGATGGAGCATGTTCAAGGGAAACTGCAGGAGCAGGAGTGGTGCAAGTATCTCCAAAACAAGAAAGCACACATCTGTCTTTTAAGTTGACTTTTCAGGTCACCAACAATATAGTAGAGTATGAGACTCTGATATTGGGCTTAAACGTTGCCAAAGACAAAGGAATCAGAAACATAAAGGTGTTTGTAAATGCTAATCTCATCATTCAGCAAGTGAACAAATAATTCCAAGCAAGGCACACAAGGCTGAAAGCATACAGAGATGAGGTATGGAGACTCAAAGATTCTTTTGATAGTTTTTGTATCTCATATATTCCTAGAGTCAAAAATCAGCTTGCTGATTCCCTTGTTATGTCTGCTAGCATGTTCATCCCTCCCATGCCCCCTAAATTGGTTTACGAAGTCCAGATTAAATATAGACCGTCCTTGCCTGATAATGTCCAGCATTGGAAAGTTTTTGAGGATGATGATGAAGTAAATAGGTTTCTGCAAGTCATTGATGAATTCTCTGAAATGCAAATTGATCAAGAGAATGAAACCTTGGAAGAATGCCCCCAACCCAAGCTAAGGAACAAAATTGGCCGAGACAACATTGTTCAGTTGCCTAGCAATTATATATCTAGGGGACCAGAATGATGTGCCTCTAAGATTGCCCAAAAAGTTGACCAATCTGCAGTCCAAAGGCATAACATAGGAAGTCCAAATCAGCCCAAGTATATAAATCTGTCCACCCATTTGTCTGCTGCCCAAAGTTTTGAATATTGCACCTTAATGAAGCAATTTTCTGATGTCTTTGCTTAGGAATATAGTGACCTCAAAACTTATGACAAAAAGATCATCCAGCATAAGATCCCTTTGGAGAAAGACACCATCCCTTTCAAGTAGAAGTTAAGGCCCATAAATCCTTTTCTCCTCCCTCTGATTGAAAAAGAAATCAAGAAGTTGTTGGCTGCAAAAATCATAGTTCCTCTGAGGTACTCAAAGTGGGTAGCCAACTTGGTGGTGGTGAGGAAGAAAAGTGGAGAAATCAGGTTGTGCGTTAATTTCAGGAACCTGAACAAATTCTCTAAGAAGGACATCTATCCCCTGCCCAAGATGGAGCATTTGTTGCAGAAAATCTCAGGAGCAAAAGTGATGTCTTTCCTGGATGGATCTTCAGGGTATAATCAGGTTGTTGTACATCCAGAGGACCAGGAAAAGACTTCTTTCACCACTCCTTGGGTCACTTTTATGTATTCCAAGATGCCTTTTGGATTGATGAATGTTGGAGCCACCTTTCAAAGAGCTATGGATATAGCATTTGTAGGAGAGAAGGATAAATTTGTCCTTGTATACCTAGATGATATAACAGTATACTCCAACAGTCATCAAGATCATTTGCAACATTTGAAGAAAGTGTTTATGAAGTGTAGAAGGTTTGGGATATCAGTGAATCCTAAGAAGTCACAATTTTCTTTAGAAGAAGGCAAGCTCCTTGGACACATTGTTTCTGCTGCAGGTGTCAAAATTGACCCAGAAAGAGTGAAAGCAATATAGACCTTGTCTGTACCAAGATCAAAAAAGGACATCCAATCCTTTCTGGGCAAAATAAATTTTGTAAGGAGGTTTATTACTAATTTTGCAGAACTAGTAAAACACATCACCTCCATGTCGAAAAACGGATCTGATATTAAATGGACTGATGCGGCAAGAAGATCTTTTGAAGCCATCAAAAGAGCCATTATGGAAGCTCCTACTTTAATTATCCCAGAATATAGCAAGGAGTTCCATATATTTTCATTTGCCTCAGGTGACACCCTTGCAGCAGTCTTATTGCAGAAAGATGATGAAGGCTCAGAACATCCAGTGGCATTCTTTAGCAAAACCTTAAGAAATGTTGAACTAAGGTATGATATTATCGAAAAATAGGCATATGCTCTTATCGAATCTTTAAAATCTTTCAGAATATACATTTTTCACTCCGAGATAATTGCATATGCTCCCTTTGCTTCAGTAAAAGATGTCCTAACACAACTAGATGTTGATGGAAGAAGGGCTAAATGGATTGCAAAGCTTATTGAGTTCAACATAGAATTGAAGCCCACCATGCTTGTTAGAGGTCAGGTCCTTGCCAAACTAATGGCTGAACAAAATTGCAGGATGCTGGACATGAATTGGATAAGAAAAAGTTCAAAATATGGACAAAGGGAAGAAGCAGTTGGACCAAGGCAGAACCAGTCTTTGGCTGAAAATCTAGCTTCTTGTGAATGGTATTCTACAATAGCTCAATTTTTGCAGAAGCTAGAAATTCCTCCAGGCTTAAATCTAAGCCAAGCCAGAACTATTAAGCTCAGAGCAGCCAAGTATTTCATTCATGAAGACTTGTTGTATTGGAGAGATCCATCTGTAATCATTCTAAGGTGTCTGGACAAAAAACAATCCCTGGAGGTCATGCATCAGTTCCATTCGAGCATCTGTGGAGGACATCATTACTGGAAAACCACAGCCCACAAGATCCTTAGGGCTGGGTATTATTGGCCCACGCTATTTTCTGATGTTTTTTCATTTGTAAAATCTTGTGACAAGTGCCAGAGATTTGAAGGAAAAAAGCAGTTGAAGTCCCTGCCCTTAAATCCAATACATGCCAGTGCCCCTTTTCAGCAGTGGGGTTTAGATTTCATAGGAGAAATAAATCCACATTCCAGTGGCCAGGACAGATGAATTTTAGTAGCCACTGACTATTTCACTAAATGGATCGAGGCCATCCCCACTAGGAAAGCTGATCATCGTGTGGTCGTGAAATTCTTGACAGAAAACATCTTCACCAGGTTTGGCTGTCCAGACAAATTGGTTACAGACACTGTAGCAGCCTTCAGGGAAAAATAATTGGTGGACATGTGCGATTCAATGGGAATTAAGCTGGTTCATTCCACCTCATATTACCCTCAAGGTAATGGTTTGGCAGAATCTTCCAACAAGAGCCTGATAAGGATAATCAAGAAGTTATTGGAGGAAAACAAGAAGAACTGGGATTCCAAACTAAAGTATGCATTATGGGCTGACATGGTAACCACCAAGAAATCCACAGGGAATTCTCCATTCAAGCTGGTATATGGAATTGAGGCTATATTCCCAATTCAGTTGACCCTCCTTGTGGCAAAACTCTTGTAGGAAGAGCAGAACGAGGAAAATGACATGGCTAGAAGAATCAGTGACTTGGTAGAAGTGCATCAAATTAGAGATCAGATGGTTGAAAAGTCTGCAACACATCAAAAGAGAATCAAGAAATCCTTTGACAGAAAGGCAAAGATGGATAACTTTCAGATTGGAGACTTGGTGCTTAAGTGGGATGCACTGAAGGAGAAGAAAGGAAAGCATGGGAAGTTTGATGCTCTGTGGACTGGACCTTTTATCATCACTCAGATCCAGGGGAACAATACTTTCATGTTGCAAAGTGTGGAAGGAGAGACAGTTTTTGATGGCCTAATTAATGGGCAATTTTTGAATATTTATATTGTTTAAGGTCTTCAGGCCTTAATGTTGTAAATATGTTATTTTTACCAAGTTTTAGTGTAGACTTAATTAGACTCCATGCCCAATGGAATACTAGGCAATGTTTTTTAATCTGTTTTTATATGAAGGCAGTGGTCTACGGTTCTTGAGACCTCACATGGAGGATCTCATCCCAAGAAGGAGCCAGTGTTAGCTTTGCTATATATCGATGATTTCCTAAGGTCAGAGACAAGCTTGGTCTACTTGGTTGTGCTCAAAAGGATCCCACATCGGTCACTTTCTCCTTTCTTCCTCTATCCCGCTTATTCTCCTTCATCTCCGTTTCCTTTTTTTTTCCTATAAACCCAACAAATAACCCCTTTGGCCTTAGCCCCAAGCACCAAAAGCCCAAACCCTCATAAAACCCCGCCATACGAACTTGTGCGCTTGCTAAAACCTTTCATCGTTTCCTCGCCATTGATCTTCTCCGCCAAATCTAACGGCTCCTGTCGCGCCCGATAAAGCGACCCACTCGACCTTTCCCAACTGTTGATCATCTCCAAAAAGATCCGACGGCATCCACTCTCATTATGCCGTCCACTCAATCGAATGTTAGCGCGTGATGAGAGCGATTTTTCTCTCTCATCCGCCACTACATGTCAAGTGTTGAGTGGAATCGTGCGACCCCATCCTTTTACCGCTTTATGCCCGAAAGTGGTGCGATCAATACCAATACCACTCGACCTGAACCGCTCCCACCCGCTAATGTCCGTGCGACTCCGTCCCTCAATCACCGTCCGATCTACCTGCCGAATATTTGACAGCCCAAATTCATCTCGCTCCCACCTCGACCAACAGACTCCGTCGAGCCATCTCCGCCGTCCATTCCCTGGATCCGATGGCTATTCTTCCCGCTCATCCATATCATCCACTCGCCCATGCAGTCCACGTCCCCTGACCACTCCGTTTGCCCGAAGGATGAAGGTGACCAGCTTACTAGTACCAGTCACTAACAGACCCCAACAACCATGTTTAACAGACAGTATGGCCAAGGAAGAAAAGGACAAGAGTACGACCCTACGACTGCATGTATCAATTATGGAACTCCACTGGTACGAGCACTCCAACAGCTCAAGAGGACAGCACAACACCTGAACAAATCAGATTCACTCACTGAAGCAAGCAAGCATGTTCAGGGACTCCATCAGGCAGTTAAATGCAGTTGGTGGTTAATTATGATCCCTCCATACCTAAATGGCCAAGTGCCCTTGTAATGTGAATCTATAAATACCCAGAAACAAGATGTAATCAGGGTTGGTGGTTGGTATTTTGATGTGAGGTTCAACTTCTGGAGACTGTAGATATTTTATCACTTGCAGCGTCTCGTCTTCATTTTCATCTAATACAAGCTTCTTTTGCTACTAACTGCTCACTTTCCATTTTTCCTCTGTTCTAAGCTTGTGCTTGACATGTTGTGTTCTTGATCTTTTGAGGTTTAGCACTAGATATCTATCATCCTGTCTGTGTTAGATGGTTGAATGTATCACTGAATAGGATATTTAGGTTTCTTTCTATCTGCTGCAAGAGAGCTGTCATCCTGTCTATGCGTCAGTAGAATAGATTTACAAGCTTCTTTACTAGTTGTAGCTGGCCATCACATGGTCTTGTGCATCTGCTGGTGTGACTAGTATTCTCCATATTCACCCAATATCTAAACTATGAGCGTTTGGTGGTCTAAAGCCTTGTAGTCTGGGAGTGTTCACGCATGTCTGGAGTGAAACTAAGTAGAAGTGGTTATCTGGCTTGAACAATCATCAGTCCTTCCATTAAACCTACAACAATAGTTGAATTTATATGTTACCAGGCATCTCCGAGCTGTAACCTAGGAGAGTTTCTTGGAATCCTAACAGGTAGTGTTATAGACATTTTTGTGCCTTACAGCATGAAGCATGAAATGTCAATAATCTAAGGGATCCAAAGTCCCTAAACATGTTGTTCCTACCCCTAGAGGAACAAGGTCAGCAAACCACAGCACTAAATATCAGTTCTCCACCTGAAAACACTAAAAAACAAGCTAATTCTGGATCATGTCAACTGCTCCACTGAGCATCTGCACTGAATGTCAACTGCTCCACTCTGTACCTGCGCTGAATGTCAACAGTAATGAAGGCTACCTGCGCTGGGCGAGTTTGGTCAAGTGGCACAGTCATTCCTCAAGGTGTCAAATGCCCAGGAAGCTTCCAAAATGACACTTGGATCAGGGAATTCGCCTTGTGATGAGTAAGAGGATCTAGACCTCCAAGTGGAAGCAAGAAACTCCAAGTGGACTCAAGAACTGAAGAATAACTGAAGTGGGAGAGGACACTAGTCAGCTCCATGCCAAGCTCAAGCTGACTCATCCTTTCTCCAAAACTCCTATATATAGAGCTCTCTCATGAGGTCTAAGGAGGCTGGAATCTTATGAATGTAAGGAAGTGCTGTTGGTTTGAGTATAGAACTATTGGGTGATTTGCTTGAAGGAGGTGAAGAGGAGATTTCTTTCTGCTGGGAGGTGTTGCTGGATTGGGCCTCTTATGGTTGTAACACTCTCAGAACTTTACTTCTTCCATTAATAAAGCATTTGAGGTTCTTCTATATGCATGTGTCTCAATGGTGTATTGCTATACTTGTGTATTTGATTTATTCTAATCCTTGAATCAATTATGAATGTATGCTTCTTGTAGTTTCCCTCTCTTGCTATTTTGCAGGATCTTGGTGTAGCTGGGCCAGTAAAAGAGCAAGGAGCTGGGAGCAAGCAGCAAAGAGAGAAGATTGGATCAATCATTAGCGGAAGACAACGGTTAGTGGATCTCTTTCTCCCCTCTCTTATATCTCATAAAGAAGTAATCTCGAATAGCTTTGCTTTGATTGTTGCTGAGGTACTATCACCCTTAGAGTGGGATAGGGTCATTCCGTATTGGATACTTTTCCCAACAACAAATTGGTGACTCCGCTGGGGATCGTATCTTGTTGGTTGTTTGTGTTTTTGCTATTCATTTCATAAACACAGGGAGTACCGAATCGAACTGCATTTGGAGCTTTCAAATGCAAAGTAGAGGGCAGCTACTCTAGCTCAGTTTCTGGGCATGTTTATGATTTGAAGAGCTGATCCACAAGGACTCTAATAAGCTCTTAGTGATAGCTTTTCATCCTCCTTGTCATCCCTTAGTGTGTACTTGACTGATAGCTTCTGATTTGGCCAAAAACTGTGAATTTTTGAGCAATCTGTGACCCGGAAACCAAGAGAAACGAAAGTTTCGTTCTTCAGTGCAGGCTGTGTGAAGGCTGTCTGCATTTCAGCGCAGTTCCCAAAGGGGCTACCTGCGCTGAATGTCAATCTGACAGTGTACTACCTGCGCTGAACCAGTCTTGCTTTGTGCTACTGGGGTTTCCTGCTGTTTCTTGCCCTGTTTTCACCCTTGTTTTTGCAGCCTGTTACCAGTCAATGTACCTATCTGAAACCAACTTTCCTTGTCACTATTCCGCCTCGGTTGTATAAAGAAACTGTGTTTGTTCTTTGTGTATTTCTTACATCATTTGCAGTTTCCCATAACGAAAGTGAACCAGTCTTGCTGTGGCCTCTTAGATCTATACCTGTGATAAAGTGTCGTTTTGATCTTAAGAGTTAGTTTGTTTGCTGTTCATAGCTGATTGAGCTTTTGCTTTCGTCATATGGTTTGAATTTATATATTTCTAGTGTCGAAACAAGTAAATCTTAAGGTGTCTTTTGATTTTGGACAAGCTTGTTTGCTTTCACTTGAAGTTGAATTCAAAGTTATACAACAGCTTTCTTTTTGTATCGCACAAACATTAAGAAAGAGAAAAGAAATACCTGCATTTTGCATTTGGCATATAAGTTTGCTTGTTGATTTAGGGAAAAAGTGCATTAGTGTGTGCTCTTTGATCTGTGAGAAAAGATTTTTGTCTCTCTTTTCCCTCAGTAGTTAAGATTTTCATAAGTCGAAAAGATTGAAAAAGCTTGCTTCTCATCTTAGACTGCATTTAGGAATTTGTATCAAACATCTCGTGGTGAACCTTGAAAGGAAAACTTTAAAAAGATCAACTTAAAATATACTGAATGAACCTAACAACGCTTTGAAACATAACGCAAACACATAGAGGTCTAAGCTAGAGACGTGTTCCGGCGTCGTTAAACGTAGTGACTGTCGATCTCGACGAAGGTGGGTGATTCCTCCTGAGAGTCGGTGGCACTAATACGGACTTGTGCTCCCACGTACCGTCGCGTATATATTGGGAGACCCCTATAGGCATATATCTTTTATCCTTAGGAAACCGTGTCGGCCGCCTTACTGATCGCAATGCAGTGAACACAACATTCATGAAGATCGACCACCCGTACCGTAAAACGTATTCTGTGGTTTTGCGAAAGGTTTGGCACACCCTCTGCCTAGATCTCCAGAGCAGTTTCTTTTGGCCTTTTTCAAACTCTATAACTGAAAAATTCCAACCGAGCATTTGTCACTTCGGGCTCGTTAATACATCGAAGGAGACTAGAGTCATCTTTAGCTTTTTCTCGACTCTTAAAAAGTGAAAAAGCAAGTTGTGTCTAAAAGCGTCTAATAAAATTCATTCAATTCGGAAACACAAATTTCCCCTTTTAATATTTTGGTTGATCGAGTAATCTGCAATCGTGGAAGAAAGTCAATTGAAACCCCGTCGTTCGCGGAGGCTTACGAGTCAACCGTCTTTGTCTCCGGAATCGAAAACAGTACGGGCAAAGCGAACTCGTTTAACCGGTTCAAAATCTCCTTTAAAAGTTAGAACAAGTGTTCCAACTACATCTGAGGTTCCGGTTACTCCTAACATTTTTGGAAAACCTGCCTCTATAGAAGAAGTTCAACAGCCACAGAAGGACAATAATACTGATCCTAGTCTGGGGGAAAATACTTGTATAACTGAACCAGTTCCATCTGTAACCAGTCCAGAGAGTTTTGTTCCTCAAACAACTGTCGCTGTCGAAGCAACCACTTCTTCGGCACCAGAAATATTTTACGGACCTGACGGTCTTCCTCTTCCACCGGGTTTGATTGCGATAGAGGAAATTGCAGAGGATCCGCAAGCAAGTACTCCAACTCATTTTGGAGTCGGGGTCACTCTATTTCCTTCATCAGAAGTTAATCCACCACAAATGGAAGTTCCTGTAGAATCGCTAGGCAATCTATTGGATAGACTTAAAATGTCTGAACAACCGTCATCATCTAGGACTGTGTCAAATGACACAGCGACAACAGAAGCCCCTGCCGTCACTCCGACAATGTTTGCCGGCATACCAGCTGTCCCAACTAGCTCACAACCGCTAGAAGGAGTCCACCAAGGGACTATTTCGACAGTTTGGTCTGTTCCAATTTGTTCATCCGGAGTAATACCCGGTAACTCTTATGTTGAAACTCGCCAAATTGATCCATTTAGAGGTCAATCTGGGCCATCAATCCCCTTTAGTTCTGGATTGATACCGTATGGGGGGCAATATGCCCTTTCATTACCCCCTCCCGGAGGGTACCCATACGTGAGTTCACAACAATGTTCAGGTTATACTGGAATTGCGTCAAGTAGTTGGGTACCTATGCTACCTCAACAACCAAGGGTTGTATATTCTATGCAACAGTGTGTACCTGTGACGAACATCCCAACCACACCGGCTATTGTAACTGTGTCACAAGTTCAAGCGATACCTGTTACATGTCAACCTCAGATTTCTCAGGTTGTAATGCAACAGCCACTTGACCATGGGTCACAACCACAATCACCAACTGGTGGGGCGACACAAGTACAAACGGGTACAATTACCCCACACCTCGGTCCAACGGTTAGCGTAGCACAACAGAACATGGCGTCACAACCATGGCTTGTGCAATACCAACAACCGCAATTCCAGCAAGTGTACCAAGGTTCTGAGCAGTAGATCTTTGCGAACAGTGGACAACCGTATATCCAAAACGGTCAAAATCAACCACTTTACAGTGGTCAAGTCCACCAACCGTATCAGTCATACCAACATCAATTACATTATGCTGGTATGCAAAGGCCCACTGCTCAAGCGATTCCATCGTACCCTGGTTACGCTTCGCCTAACCTGAATCAACAGTTACCATTCGTGGCAACTTTAGAGTTACCCGATTTACACCGGTTAACCAACGATCCGATTGCTTATGCCCCTTGGTGGCCAGCGATTCCTCATAAACTTCCATCTGACATTCCTAAATTCAATGGAAATCCAGGTGAAGACCCATCGAATCACGTGATGACTTTTCATCTGTGGTGTTCGTCGAACACCCTAAACGACGATTCGATAAGGCTTCGCCTTTTTCAGAGGACATTGACAGGTCCAGCGGCTAAATGGTATATTGAATTGCCAAGAGCCTCTTTCGACAATTTTAGTTCCCTGGCCACGACTTTCTTAACCCATTTTCAATTACCGATAAGGTATGAAACGGGAACACAAATATTGACCAACTTCAAACAGACAACTGCTACCCATATATCTGATCATATACATGAGTGGCGTCGTCGTCGTAGGATGGTGAAAACATATGTTCCTGATCAACTATTAGCTGAATGGTTTATAAAGTCGTTACTTCCGGCTATTACGGAAGATGTGGCCAAGGGGGGAGTCGTAACAGAGGAGCAAGTGATTGCTCGTGCACAATATTTGGACTTAGTTTATACTCAGTCCGGCACACTCTATGACAAAATACCTGACGCCCCTAGACCAGAGTTTCCAATTCCTCCCCCTCCTAAATCAAATAGTGACTCTCATGCCGGTGACGGTGTGATTGGCACGGCAAACGCGAAATCGATAAAGGCTTCGTCAAAGAAAGCCTGTAAGAATTCAGATCAAAATGCAAAAGAATAAATTCTTGCTTCGGAAGTAAATGCCATATCAGAAGATAAGGGCAAAGAAACCAATCAACCAGGAAGCAAGAAGAAGCAAAACAAAGGGAAGAAGATCAAACAGGGTGAGTCATCCCCTGGAAAAAATTCTTCAAACCCTCCTGGGAAAGGGAAACAAAATTATCCATGTCTAATATGTGATGATAAGGATCATAGCACAAAGAATTGCCCATTCAAAGCTGAGTTAAAGAGGTTCTTTAAAAGTTCCCAAACCTCAGCTGTGTTAACTGATCCATTTCCCAACCCAGGTCAAAATCTGGTTGATAGTGGAAATGCTTCCCCGTCGCAAGTGCTTATGTTGTCGGTTTCAAAACAACAGAATGATGCTTTGATTTCGACAAGGAACAAAGATTATGGGAATCCTCAGCTGTCGAACGAAAAAGGTAAAGATCAACCAAGTAGTTCGACAACAACTTCGTCAGAAGTTGTAACGCCCATCATCCCTGAATTAACAATAAAACCGCCAAAGGGTGTAGTACACAAGTCGACATTTAATCCTTTCGCCAGAGCGGCGCAGCATTATAACATAGTGGAAGATCTGGCACAATCGCCATCCGCTATGTCGACTCTTGAAGTATTACAAAATTGTCCATCCCAAAGGCAGGCGTTGTTATCAGCTATTGGTGGGGTTGACCCTAAGGATTCAAATCTTGTATCCTTTGATCACAAAGGATATGATCCTCAGTTACCAGCTCAACTAGCTTTCCTTATTCAAGTGAAAGCCCTCAACAAAACTGTTCACAGAACAATTATTGATGAAGGAGCATCGACATGTATTATGTCGATGAGCTGCTGGAAAACTTTAGGATCTCCAACCTTGTCGCGATCATCGACGACATTAAAAGCATTCGATGGAAGGACTTATACCCCTTATGGTATCCTTAATAACTTGAAAGTTGAACTAGGAGGAAAAACAGTAGAAATTGATGTTGAGGTCATCGATGGAAATCTTGACTATAACATCTTACTGGGTAGACCATGGATTTATGCCATGGCGGCTGTTGTGTCGACTTATTTTAGGAAGATCGCATTCCCGTTTGAAGGAGGGATCACGATCGTCGACCAACAAAATTTCCTCCCTAATGGTTCACAAGTTACGGGAAGCATTCCCATGATCCATGAAAGCAACCATTCAATTCAAGATATCGGAGTAGGATTATTGAAAGACCCCACCTTGATGGGAACATTCGCGCTACCACCTCCTATTTATATAGGAAATGTACCGTTTGTAGCAACCTGCAACATGATATCTTCCACGAAGGTCGACATGGATCATGCAATGGTTTTGCCCCCAAGCCCTTTAGAAATATTGTAGCAATCAATGTTTCAAGCATGGGAGGCGAGCCCAAATCAACGCTCGTCAAGCGTTTGGGTAGATAGGTCTAGAGAATATGGTACCTCATTAGATCCTTGGTCGAAAGTACATGGGACTGACGAAGGAATCTTACAATCAATGATGATTGAGGGGGCACCATGGAACGATCACCACCATCGTTCCCTTCTTCCGGAATATGAAGAAGATACTCAAAATGATCTTTATCACCCTTCAGTATTTGAATTCCTAACAAATACTGTAAATACGGTGGATTCCGAGCGAAACCTATCCAATATTGAAGAGACTATAGCCATAAATATCTCGACTAAAACAGATGTTGTAGAAAATATTTATGTCGGCAAAGGTTGCTCCCCTTCAGAACTGGAAATATATAACGCTCTTTTTCGCGAATTTAGAGATGTCTTTGCTTGGTCATATGATGAAATTCCAGGCATTGACTCGAGTATCGTTGAACATGAAATTAAAATGTATCCTGATGTCAAACCAGTAAGACAACGACTTCGGCAAGTGCACCCGAAGAAAGCCGCTGCCATTAAGGCAGAAGTTGAAAAACTTCTCCATGCTGGATTCATCTACCCGGTTCCTCTAACCGATTGGGTATCGAATATTGTCCCTGTTATGAAAAAACAAGGGACGATTAGAGTGTGTGTTGATTATAGGGATGCAAACCAAGCTTGTCCAAAGGACAACTACCCTACACCCTTCATCGACCAGATAATTGATGAATGTGCCGGATGTGAAATCTTTTCATTTATGGATGGATTTTCTGGGTATAATCAAATAAATATCCGCCCACAGGACCAGTCAAAGACTGCATTTATTTGTCCGTGGGGCACATTCGCTTATCGAAAATTACCCTTTGGCTTAAAGAACGCAGGGGCGACGTTTCAGAGGGCAATGAATTATGCCTTCCATGACATCAAGAACATTGTTCAACCTTATCTCGACGACCTTCCGGCTCATTCGCGAGAGCGGACTGATCATCCGCATCATTTAAGAGCGATATTTCTACGTTGCCGGCACTACAAGATAAGACTCAATCCACACAAATGTGTGTTTTGCGTCGGTTCTGGTCGCTTACTTGGCTTTGTAGTATCTAAGGATGGGATTCGTCTCGACCCCTGTAAGGTTCAGGCAATCATTAATTTTCCTCCACCTTCAAATTTGCTTCAGATTCAGAAACTCCAAGGGAAAGCAAACTTTCTGAGGAGGTTCATTCCAAATTACGCAGAACTTGCTAAGGGTTATACTCGTCTTTTGAAAAAGGATGTACCTTTTGTCTGGGACCAGGTGGCGCAAGCTTCCTTTGATGCTCTGAAAGATTGTCTAGTAAAAGCATCATTAATGTACGCCCCAGACTATCAAAGAGATTTTAACCTGTATCTGGCTGCAGCGGATACGACCATTGCGATGGTTTTAGTTCAAGAAGTCGATGGAATTGAACATCCTATCTATTATCTAAGTAAAAACTTAAATGATACAGAAAGTAAATATTCTTATGTGGAAAAACTAGCGCTTGCGGCTGTTCAAGCGATTCAAAGGTTTCGACATTATGTCCTCTTTCGGAAAACTACCATCTTGTCAAATTGCAACCCCATGAGTTATATACTGTCGGGACAGTTGCTGGGGGGCAAATATTCAAAATGGATAGCGATCCTTCAAGAGTTTGATCTGGAATTTGTAAAATCCAAATCAAAGAAAGCTCTAGTTTTCGCAGAATTATTGTGCGATCTCCCATCGTCGTCCAACGATGAAACATCGGAAGAGTCAATCGTGGACGAAAGTTTGTTTCTGATATCTGTAAGCGATGAGTGGTACGGAGATATCATAGTTTATCTCCAAACCCAAAAGTTCAGGCCTAACACCTCTCGCTCCGAACAAAAACGTATACGATACCAAGCAAAAGACTACATGCTCGTCGGTGATACACTTTACCGTCGTGGTATCGATACAGTTCTGAGGAGGTGCCTTACCCATGAGGAGGCCGAAAAAGCCCTGAATGAGTGTCATTCAGGCGCGTGTGGGGGGCATCAGTCTGGATATGCAACAGCACAAAAAATCTTACGAGCGGGATACTTCTGGCCAACCATGTTCAAAGATTGCATAACCGCAGTCAGAAGTTGCCACGCTTGTCAAATTTTTGATAGCAAAACCAGACGACCACCCGCACCTTTACAGCCAATAGTTGCTGTTGGGCCCTTCGCCAAGTGGGGCATCGATTTCATGCAATGTAACCCCACCTCGACCGGGGGGCATGGGTATATTATAGTTGTTGTTGACTATTTTACCAAATGGGCCGAGGCGATGCCTACATTGGATAACATTGGTGAAACAGCTGCCCTTTTCTTTTTTAATCATGTAGTCGCCAGGTTCGGCATACCACAGGCTATAGTTACAGATCATGGGTCGCATTTTCGCAATCACATGATGGTCGAATTAGCTGCCAAGCTAGGGCTATCTCACGACAGCTCTACCCCATATTATCCGCAAGCCAACGGACAAGTTGAGGCAATCAACAAGGTCCTAAAGCGTATGTTGCAAAGGATGATTGGGGTTCATAAAAGAGGATGGCACTTAATCCTGTACTCAGCCTTGTGGGCTTACCGAACATCGGTAAAGAACGCAACCGGGTTCACACCTTTTCAACTGGTGTATGGCCTGGAAGCAGTCTTGCCAATCCAGTGCGAAATTTCGTCGCTTAAACTCGCAATCGATCTTCTCCCCGGAACTTCAGAAGAGGAGGCTCGTTTCTTGGAATTAATCCAGTTGGATGAAACCCGTCGTGATGCCGCTTTGGCTAACGAAGCCCATAAGAAACGAGTCAAGGCTCAGTTCGACAAAAATGTCAAACCCCGTGTCTTCTCAGAAGGTGATTTGGTCTTGCTTTATGACCAAGAATCCGATAAATTGGGAGCAGGTAAATTCAAGTCCTTATGGATGGGCCCCTATATTGTTAAAAGGGTGTTAGCAAAAGTAGCCTACGAGTTAATGGATTACGATGGAATTCCACTGGCGCAGCCCCGCAACGGGCTGTACCTCAAGCGTTACTATGCTTAAATAGTAACCTGCATGCTTTTGTTGTATTTTGTTTTCGCTAAAAGTATTTGTTCTGGTCAAGTGATCCGCCTTTTCATTTATTGCAGATGTCGAACCTTCTGGAGACATGTGTTGGATATGCCGACGGAGCGAGTCGTAATTCGCGGAACCTATCCTCCGCAGCCTGGGCCATTTTTGATCCAAGCGGCGAGTTAGTAAGTTTCAGAGGTGTATGTATTGGGCAATCAACGAATAACATCGCTGAGTATAGCGCGTTGATAGAACTACTCTCTGATGCCATCACACGTGGTATACGCCGACTAATTGTCAGGCTAGACTCACAGCTCGTAATACTACAACTCAATGGTATATATTCAGTTCGCAATCCAGCTATTTATCGCATGTTCCTAAGGGTTAAGATCTTGGAAAGACGATTTGATTCAATTCAATATCAACATATTTCAAGAAACTTAAACACATTAACTGACTCATTAGCAAACTATGTGTTAGATAGACATTTGCAACATTTATAAAAAGGACACATCATCAAAGATTGTACATATGGATCACATGAATCAACCAGAATAAAAACTCGAAAATCAAAATATATATAAGCTGTTTATATAGTTCATACATAATGTTTTGTAACCAGGACAAAATTGGTCATATGACCTAAAAACTCAAAAAGATGCTAGGGGGCACCCTAGCCTAGTGGTGCTCATGATAGTACGTCACGGCCTGTGCAATCATGTGCAAGAGACGAGTCCATCGTCTAGGCACGCCGATAGTATGCCGCTGCAACTGTAAAGGTAACTCGTCAATCTGTACATCTGGAAGACCACGAGTAAGGCTCTCAACCTGCTCCTGCACAGCTGTAAGGGTCTCGGTATCGTCAAGGTCGCGAATAATAGCTCTCCTAGCAGGCTCCACTGCCAGGGCAGCAACAGGCGGTCTCGGACGAACTGCTGGACGAACAGGACCAACATCTGCATGCACCCAAGAGTATGATTAAAAGTCTGGATAGAATAAAGCACAGCAACGTTATGAATAAGAACAGTAAACAGTAATATGGTCAAAGAGCTTACCAATAGCACCCCACTGTTCGCCATTCGGTAACACCAAATCCGGATCACCTCGGAAATCCATACCCACATATGTATACTCGGAGAAGACCATCTCTTGGCGCTCGAACCACCTGAAGAAGGCCTCAGTAAAAGTAATCTGAGGTTGACCAGCATGTCTAGACATGTGACCAACCCACCTCTGCATGCGTGGCTCGGTCGGAGAAGGCAAGTCGAGTATGATGTACTGAGGCTGCATCAGTGGGATTTTCTCCAAGGCAAAGGCAATCAGAATAGAACCAAATCCAAAGTTCTTCAGCTTCCCGTCCTTTACCTTGGTCAATTGACTTTTCATCTGAACAAGTACTGCATCACACCAGTTGAATACTTTCGGTTGGAGACACTCCAAGGTGTGCTGCATATAAGATCTGTTGGCAACATGTAAAGCTGCACTACCGGCCATCCTACCAATGGTATATAGAATGGACCTGAGAGACCTGTCAGTAATCTCGCGGATAACAATCTTGCCGTCTCTGCTCGGCTGAGAACCTTCCCTGCAATACTGACGGACATAATCTCTGGTGGAATCAGTCCCCCGGGCCGTACCTGACAAGGAAACGGGGGCACCTCGCCTTGACAACCCAGTCAAGAAGTACATGTCCTCTATGGTCAAGGGGATGGACTTTCCCCTAATCTGGAATACTTGGTTAACAGGATCCCAAGCATCAAGCATATACTGCAGCAAAGTAATCTGTGCTCTCATGCTAGAGATACGGAAAAACTTCAGCAGGCCACAGTTCCGCAACGCGTTCACCGTGACAGGGTCATGGAGGGAAATCATGTCCTCCTCTTCATGTTCTCGTTCTCGCCATGTAAGGGACATTTTGGTCAAAGTTCCCTGCAAAGCCAACAAAGAGAAGGAGTAAGTTCCTGATTTTGATGAAAAACTGGCGAAAAATCATCAAAAAATGACCTGAAAACTCAGTTTTCTAAGCCCAACGCAGGCAGAAGGTGTCCCTCCTGCGCTGAAGGTCAGGCTGCCTTAAGGCAGCTTGACATTCAACGCAGGTTTCGAAAGGGGAACCTGCGCTGAAGTTAGGGCGATTTTGCAAAACCCCTGGGGCTCAGAAACACTGAAAAACAGGCCTAAAACTGGAAAATGAAACCATGAAAAGAAAGAGCTAGGGTTTAGCTCCTACCTGGTCCAAACGGTGCCGAAAATCGTCCGCAGAATATCCCGGAATCAGCTGGTGAAAATCAAGGAAGAAGAGGCACCTCCAGAGCTCCAACAAACCAAATGCAAATGAAATGGTAAATGAGAGGTAAAAACACCTTTTAATGACTTTTTACATAGTTCAAAGTGGAATATTAGGGTTATAATCTCATTTTCATGCAAATATTATTCATTTCTAACAAAGTTTGTTGCAACAATTGAAAATGCAGTACTATACTTGAAAAGAGAAAAGCTAGTACTGGTAAAAAAATCAAAATTTGACCATATATTCGAGCAGTTTTACCGCGGAATTTATGCTCGTTAAAAAATAGAAAAGCGAGATCCGAGCAGTTTTAGCACATAGTTCATGCTCGTTAAAAAATAAACATAAGATCGAGCAGTGTTTGGTGCATTCAAGCTCGTTAAATAAAAAATGAACCTATCCCGGTAAATAACCATTGTGATCGTAAATTTATTAGCCATAAAAAGCCTTGGTTGTGTTTGCACCCACCACCTCCATTCCATTTGGCCAATCGTTCACCTCCATATGATTGTTTACCTATTTTGAGGAACAGCTGCGAAGAGTGATTTCACTTAGCCATCCTTGTGACACTGCCGTGATTGGAAAATTCCAACCTGTACCTGGAACCTGCTGCTATCCCTGTTTATCACTCGTTCCTCAAAAGACGAGTCTTCTTTGAGCTCTTTTCATCTGACTCATAAAATATGAAAAGTTTGCCGAGTTTTGGCCTTCCAGCTCGTTAAAGTGACCGAAAGAGCTATCCCTCCTCTAGATTTTAATCTTTTTGGACCTGAGGGATTATTGCACAAAAAGGTCGAGCGCTTGTTTTATTCGGCTCGTTAAAATTATCGAAAACTCATCCCTTCTGTATTGTTTTATACTTTTTCGGACTTAAGGGATTAGATGACGAAAAAGGAATTTTGGAGTTAACTTTCTGTACCTTTTCAGACTCTCTAAAAATGAAAAGGACCGAGTTTTCCTTGTCGTTAGACTCGTTAAAATGATTAAATAGCGACAAACTTGTCTTTAGACGAGAACGAGTTTCCCTATTGCTAGGCTCGTTAAAACATAGCGATGGGCTTGCCCGAAGGGCAGGTTATAGAACAAGCATATGTTATCCTCCTCAAGCTTGACAAAAATAAAGAGGTACTGGTCAGAAATGACTGGGGAAAAATTGGGAGAACCTCAAAGCTTTAATGGTAGCAAGTCGCTCTTGAACATGACACTTTGTCCTCCGTATCACATCGGGTTGGGTTGTTTCATTCACCGGTCTCATCACCATGGTCTTCGCCAAACCATCCACATTTGGGGTAATGCTACCGATCCATCACATCAGTGTCGTTATATGTTCAAGAGATGTTGTTCAGAAAGAGTCAACCGTGTCCCATCCACTGCCATACATTATCCTTCATCCATCCATGATCGCCACCCTGAATCATATTTCACAGATTGTTTTCACCTCCACTAAAATCATTAGCTCCGTTCCGTGTCACTGATGTGGGATTCATTAAGGCCCTCCTTTGACGGATCGCTTCTTGTCGACTTCATCTCATTATCCAAGAAGTTGATCTAGGAACACCCCCCTCAGTACTTTGAAGCTTGCATGCCTCAATGGCAAGTTTCTCACTTCCGGCGACAGGTATACATCAATGACCTTCGACCGAAAGATTTTGCGTGGTGTTCGACGCCAAGTCCTTTATTCACGCCACGTGAATTGTACTGCAGTACCTTGAGGGTCATTGTCATTATTGGTGATTCCTCTCGCGCTTGTTAACGGTTTACATCATTGACCGGTAATCAAGCGATGTCCTTCCATGTTCGACTTCAGCGCATTTCTCACATGGATCGACTTGTACTTAGAGTGAAGATCGAACGAGTTTGAAGACCCCGGATCTAGTTCCATCCATCCGGGCTGCGATATATATTCAGGAAATATAAAGACATTTGATATGTACATCATTGCAGCAGATGATCATCCTACTCAAAGGATGATAATTTCAGTAGAGAATTATCAGTCTACCATCAGACGATCGTCTGTTCTATGTACCAAAATGAATTTATAAAGATGAGCATGGGAATGCCCGCCTTAGCTAGATCATGAAAGCAGAATGAATCATAATGTATTGTATTGTATTTTATTACAGATCACCTCTCAGCGATTGAATGAACTTCGGATCCTCCTGATAAAGCATTTCACCCGATAAACGACCTCATACTTTAGGGGGCAACTGTTATAGACATTTTTGTGCCTTACAGCATGAAGCATGAAATGTCAATAATCTAAGGGATCCAAAGTCCCTAAACATGTTGTTCCTACCCCTAGAGGAACAAGGTCAGCAAACCACAGCACTAAATATTAGTTCTCCACCTGAAAACACTAAAAAACAAGCTAATTCTGGATCATGTCAAATGCTCCACTGAGCATCTGCGCTGAATGTCAACTGCTCCACTCTGTACCTGCGCTGAATGTCAACAGTAATGAAGGCTACCTGCGCTGGGCGAGTTTGGCCAAGTGGCACAGTCATTCCTCAAGGTGTCAAATGCCCAGGAAGCTTCCAAAATGACACTTGGATCAGGGAATTCGCCTTGTGATGAGTAAGAGGATCTAGACCTCCAAGTGGAAGCAAGAAACTCCAAGTGGACTCAAGAACTGAAGAATAACTGAAGTGGGAGAGGACACTAGTCAGCTCCATGCCAAGCTCAAGCTGACTCATCCTTTCTCCAAAACTCCTATATATAGAGCTCTCTCATGAGGTCTAAGGAGGCTGGAATCTTATGAATGTAAGGAAGTGCTGTTGGTTTGAGTATAGAACTATTGGGTGATTTGCTTGAAGGAGGTGAAGAGGAGATTTCTTTCTGCTGGGAGGTGTTGCTGGATTGGGCCTCTTATGGTTGTAACACTCTCAGAACTTTACTTCTTCCATTAATAAAGCATTTGAGGTTCTTCTATATGCATGTGTCTCAATGGTGTATTGCTATACTTGTGTATTTGATTTATTCTAATCCTTGAATCAATTATGAATGTATGCTTCTTGTAGTTTCCCTCTCTTGCTATTTTGCAGGATCTTGGTGTAGCTGGGCCAGTAAAAGAGCAAGGAGCTGGGAGCAAGCAACAAAGAGAGAAGATTGGATCAATCATTAGCGGAAGACAACGGTTAGTGGATCTCTTTCTCCCCTCTCTTATATCTTATAAAGAAGTAATCTCGAATAGCTTTGCTTTGATTGTTGTTGAGGTACTATCACCCTTAGAGTGGGATAGGGTCATTCCGTATTGGATACTTTTCCCAATAACAGGTAGTAAAAGGTTATTCCCAGGTGCCAAGAATTGATTTTGGTGATATTTTTTCTCCTGTTGCCAAGGTAACTTCTATTAGATTACTTTTATCTGTTGTTGCTACTTTTGGTTTTGAGGTAGAACAGATGGATGTGAAGAAATCATTTCTTCACGGGGATCTAGAAGAGAAGATTTGCATTAAGCAACCTGAAGGTTTTGCGGTGAAGGGTAAGAAAGAACTGATGTGCAAGTTAAAGAAGTCTCTGTATGGGTTAAAATAGTCACCAAGGATGTGGTATCATAAATTTGATATATTTATACGGGGACTTGGCTTCACCAGAAGCAAAGCAGATCATTGTGTTTATTTTAAATTAATTGGTGACTGTGTTATTTATCTGGTCTTGTATGTGGATGATATGTTGCTGGTTGGAAATGACAAAGAAATTATCTAGGATTTGAAGACCCATTTGTCCTCCAAATCTGACATGAAAGATCTTGGTGCTGCAAACTATATTTTGGGCATAGAAATTAAAAAAGACCGGACAAAGAGGAAGCTCTGGTTAAACCAGAGGAAGTATGTCGAGACAATATTGCAGAGGTTTAATATGCAGGATAGTAAACCGGTGAAGGTTCCTATTCATGTATGTGTAGAGTTATCTGCTGAATAGTGTCCCAAGACACAAGAAGAGGAAGAGGACATGTCTCATGTTCCATATGCAAGTGCAATAGGTAGCCTAATGTATGTGATAGTCTATACTAGACCAGACATTGCACATGCAATGGGAGTATTGAGCAGGTTTATGTCAAAACCAGGGAAGGAGCACTGGACAATAGTGAAGTAGGTTTTCAAGTATTTGTGTGGCACAAGTGATTATGGTTTGTGCTACCAAGGAAGACCAAGATTGGACAGAGTGTTGGATATTTGTGGCTTTGTTGATGTAGACTGGGTTGGAGATCTGGATCAAAGAAGATTTACAAGTGGGTATGTGTTTAACCTATTTGGAGGTGCAGTCAGTTGGATGAGTAAGAAACAATATTTAGTGGCACTATCAACTACAGAGGAAGAATGCATGGTAGCCACTCATGCAAGCAAGGAAGCAGTTTGGTTGCAGAGATTGTGTTCAAGTATGGGGTTAGTATAGGGAGCTATAAGGATAGATTGTGACAACCAAAGTGCAATTTTATTGGCAAAGAACCCTGCATATCATTCAAAGACAAAGCACATTGATGTTCAGTATCACTTTGTGAGGGATATAATAGAAGACAAAAAGGTGTTGTTGGTAAAGGTGGACACTTTGAAAAATACTGCAGATGTATTGACAAAATCTGTGAGCTCTGATAAGTTCTCTTGGTGTAGAGAAACAATGGGCATTGCAGGGCTGGATAAATGACTAAGCTCTCTTGTGGCCACCTGTGGAAAGAAAACAACAAGTGGGAGAATGTTGGGTTGTGTTATATTCTTTCCACGACTAGCCCATGTAGTTAACCGAGGGTTTAAAAGGGGGTCGGAGCCCCCCTTCATTGCAACGATTGCGTAGAAAGGGGGGGTCACAAGGGGTTTGAGGGGTCCAGGTAACCCCACTCTATGGGGTCCGGGGCAACGTCCCGGAAAATTTTGTTTTTGGACCCTATATTAGGTTGGACGAACCTACTTATGGTTTTGTGCATGATTTTTTGCACATGGTTTTGGACGTGATAATTTTCGGTCCATTGTTTTGGACACGATGGTTTTCGGTCCATGGTATTGGATGCTTCAGGATGTATAAATATGTATTGTAACATTGAAAGGAACATAATGAAAAATCACGCTGGTAGTCCCGGTTTTGGGATCCAAGGGAAAATCTCTATGTATATGTGTTTTATGTGTTATGCTCTCGCATTGTTTATTTTATGTGTTTTAGAGTTCGTATGAAGGTAATTCTTGTACGGGGTTAAAACCTACATCGGCATCTTCTACAACCTCTAATATATTCATTTCCCCTACTTTATTTCACTAGGTTGTTGGCTCTCTTATGCTATATCTCTAGTTTTATATTTTGCAGTTCTGTTACGCTAACTCTCTCTTGTACCTCAACTCTTTGCTCCAAAAATCTACGAGTGGGTTTGTTAAAATTGTAGCAAAGAAGAGCTTCTTTTGACTTGTGTGTGAGTCAAAGAAGAAAATTTGAATTCAACCTCATAGAAATTCAGGTTAGTTGTCAATTAACATTTATGATGTGGCTTATCGTTGGTTTACTATTAGTTAATTCGAGTTAAATTGGTTTCAGTGAGTTATGGACCAGTTGATGTCTAAAATTAGCTAACTAGTTGAGTTATCTCTAGTGTCCATTAGTTAACTGGGCTTTAGTTCTAGAATAGAGGCAATTATGATTTTAGTTGGGTAGTTGAATTTCTTTTAACTCAACTTACTTTGAGTTAATTAGTTGTAACTACTAAAATTAGCCCTAGTAGGTCATGCAATTTGAATTGCCTATTGAGATTGGATGAAGGCACAATTGTAATCATTATTCCATATAGGTTTTTGTGTACAAGCTTGAGGATGAGAGAGTTGATCAGTATTGTAGGGAGCTTCAGGCTTGAAGCAGATTCTTTGTTATAGATGAGATTGCTTAGTTGATTTTATACAAGAAAGAGAGGTTTTTCCGAGTTGGATTCCCTAGATATATTTTGTGTTCTATGTGTGATTCTGTTCCTATTCATTGTTTACTTTCCGCATAAGTTTGGTAGAGAAATATTGTCTTTTGCATATCACTTTGCTCTCATTGGAAGTTGCAAGGTTTCGGGGATTTTCTACATGGTATAAGAACCTTGGTTACATAAAACCAAGGGAGAGTGAATTAGCAACAGTATGGAGAGTGAATTAGCAACAGTGTGTGGGAGAAAAATAATTTTTTTCTTTGGATTAAAGCTATAATGCACCGTGTGAGTGATAAAACATGGTGGTGAGCTATGTTACTTGCAGCAGACTTATGCGTAGTTACATGCAGACAAACTGAATGTGTCTAGGAAGCATTACAACACTAACATCACCCTAGATTGTCCAAATATCTTTAGCACACAAGCACAATACCCTTCAAATTGTGTTAGCCAAGTCCTAGCCCATTGAAGAGGAGATCATTTAGTGCACGAATCATGTATGTCTATGGTTTGAGGACAGAGCATGCCCTAGAAGGGACTTCAAATTTCAATGCATGGAAGGATATGATGGAGACTCTAAGACTTCATAGAATAGAATGGTAAATTTATGTTTAATTTAAATTTTTTAATTTACGAAAAAATCATCAAATCTATCTCTATATTAGAAAATCTAAAAAAGAAGAAATTTTTTAGTCATGCAAAGACAAAAGAGTTGATAATTATATAGATTTACTAACATGCTCATAATAAGAGCTTATAATATCGATATTGTATTACTAAAATATTATATGTGTAATTATGATTTTTTAAAGTAAGATATTAAATTTAGTTAAATATTCTAAAATAAGTTTTAATTTTTATTTTTATTTTTAATTTTCATTCCTGTAGGGTTAAGAGAGTAGACCGTTGAGGGTAGTATCTCTTATATATATATATATATATATATATAAAATAAAGTTGTTTTATGTTAAATTTAATTTAAAATTGAATGTATTAAAAAAGTTATAAATGAATGGATAACCATAATTTTTATTTTTATTTTTATTGTATTTTGTTTTATTTTATTGTTAAATAAGTATGAACTAAATTTAATTTTTTTTTTTTTTTAAATAATTATGGATTATTTTAAATCATTTATTAATTTTTATTAATTATTTTAAATAATTATCGATGTGAGATGCAATAACTATTACAAATAATTGTTAACTAAACTAGGGGTGGAACTTCCAAACTAAAAGCTATAAAAAGCAACTGCCCACAACTATAATAAATTCTTGAAAACTATTTTTTTTTAAATACTACAGAAACAACATGCACATATACTGGGTTTCGTTAAACCTATATTTATAGTTCACCAGAACAATCTAACCTTAAAAAAAAAAAAGTAAAACTTGATTTATGGAAAAAACCAGGACATTTGCTAATGCGTTTCTGGTTATAGATTAAAGTAATTTTTAATCAACTTAAAGATAACTTATAGAATCTGCATCCAGTTCTTTTAAATTTTGTTTTTCATAGTCAATAACAGTGATCTCTTAACTCTCTTTGGAAGCCCCTAAAGTCTACAGGGCTAGAAATAGACTGATATCTTCATAGCGTTGATTTATTCATTAAAGACACGTTATAGTCTTATAGCATCTGCCTCCAGGCCTTTTAAATTTAAATTTTCTTTCTTCACATTTTCTGGAACTCCATAAAGTCAACGGGGTTAGCCATAGACTAACATATTCATTAAATGAATAGCGTAATATTATCATTTAATTAGTTATAAATTAATCGTTAATCAACGTAAAGATAACTTATAGAATCTGCCTCTAGGCCTTTTTAATATTCACTGTGCTTACTTCACGTCTTCTAGAGCCACCTAAAGGCAAATGAATAGTTTAATATCATGGGTTGATATATCAACATTTTCTATTAGTTCACATTCATCATGCATTGTGAGAGGCTACACCTCATAAAATTATCTTTTTCATTCTTACCAAACTTGTTGACTTTAGAGGTAGAAAGAGAATCATATTATAAAAAAATATAGAATTAGATAACATTAAGCACATAATCCAAAAAGACAAAAAAAATGAGGAATCTGAAAAACACTTAATTTTCATCACTGATCAGTAAGGAGGGTAGAGGTTAGGACACCTTTCCCAATGTTTAGATATGGAGGAGGATGGAACATGAGCTTTTATATGCTCCATTATGCCTTCAAGTAAGAATTTCCTCAATCTTTTTTTCCCATTATCTAGCAAAGCCAAGCCATCGTGTCCATAATATGCCACTAGTTCTATTAGAGGTCATTCATAATAAAGATGAACTCGTTGCTATCTTTATGTCTCACTTAAGCCATCTATTTGAAGAGCATTGAAATCTAATAAAGGCGTTGTCCAAAGAATCGAAGGGAGGAGGCATCTAAGTGTTCTAGTGGGTGAGTGCACAACAAGTTGATTAACCTCCTCCTCCTTGTCACAATTTTCTCCGGGATGAAATGACCCATGGCCCCATGGACCAATGACACAACAAGCTCAACTACTTTATCACAGCATGGAGTGACAGAATCCCCAATTGTGCGAGCTACCGAGACAATGCTGCCGCGTAATGCACCTCCCACACAGTCACAACCACCTAGTCCCAAACATACCCAGAGGCATGTGCACAAAGAAAAAATCTAAAGTCTTTCACCTCACTATCCACATTGAGCTAGCCATTATTGCTCCAATTGAAGCCCTAGTCTCTATATACCACAATCAATGTTGTAAGGATGGGCACCTTCCTCACACAACAAACCCACCAAAACTGACCTTTGACACCCCAATTCTAGCTCAACGAGCAAAAGACACTAGGCCCTCCCCATTTCCCAATGTGGTGATTACCTAGTGAAATTCAACTAGCCAAACAAATAGATAAACATTCAAATGAAAAAAATAGAAAGAACCTCTTTTAAATTTAAGATAGTTATAAACTATGAACATATAAAAAGTTGTATAAAACCCCTAATTGCTTGACCTTCCTACTTCAGCCACCCACCCATTGGTAGTTCACCCACTAGAGTGCACTTCCAAGATCTCGCGAGGTCACCACATTAAGCCCACATCCCACACCTTGTCACATTGTACTTCAGCGCTGACATTACCAATTAAGCTAGTAAGTACTAAAATCCATCGTCGTTCTTCACACAAAAGAAGGAAATGGTACAGTGGAAATACCACCATGAAGTAAACAATGCCCAAAAATTACCACCAACATCAATTGCACAACATTCATCAAACAACAAATCACAAAATCAAACACCCACAATGATATAGCCCTCCACATCTCAAGAAACATGGACGACTCTTTACCAAGGGATGTGTGCGTGAAAGGTTGCATTACACCAAGTGGCCCTTCGGTGAGGGAGACAAGACCCGAGGGAACCTGTCATGCCCCTACACTAGCGGTAATCTTCCAACCACTTATAGCGAGGTGCAACACCACTGAACACTTTCTTTTCACCAATACTTATGTTCATGGACTACGGCTTAACATTCGATACTTAGTTTATTTTTCGTTACCAAGTATTATCATTAGCTTTTCGTTACCAAGTATTATCATTAGCCTTTATACAAATTAACACCCATACACATTTATTATCATTAGCAATTAACATATATACACAATTGCAACAGTATAAAGGAAGGGGCAACTCCCTGATATGAGTCTGCTCGATATCAATATATAATTTCCACTTTCATAAAAATACAAGTTAAACCTTGGAAACCCCAAGTTTACACTTAGCCAAATTTTCAACCATGTCGTTTGCCCAACTCGGGCGCTCCTCGTCGTAACCGTGTCGCCACACCCGGGTGCCCTTTGCACGAGTCACACCTTCGTTTTGTCAAACCAGCACACCACCGTCTTGTCGTGCATGGTGCGCCCTCACCCGGGTTGCCCACAACACGAGTCACCATTTCCTTTGTTTAGGCGTGCACGGTGCACCCACCCGGTCGCTTGTTCGCACTCCTTCGTGCACGGCTACCCATCGCACACCTCACCGGGCATTCACTGTTTGTTCCATCGGCGGGCGCACTCGTCGTGCCGCCTCACCCGACTCACCAACCGAACTCATTCACCTGAACTTCCTCTGTCACACAACCAACTAACCGCACTTCCTACCGTACACGACACACCCACCTGGGTCACCCGTTCAACCGCACAGCCTACCATCGTGCAGGTCTGCTCGCTGTCCAACCGAAGTCACCCGAACTGTTCAACTGCATGCAGTCCGCCCGAAGTGTGAGCACATCGACCTGCGCCTTTCTCCAACCAACTCCGCAGCTCGTGATCGAACTTGTTGATTTGATTGATGCCTTAGCTCGTCCAGCCACCCACCTATGTATATGGGTAGTGGCAAGGTCGTGCCACCCGACCGACCTCTGTTTAACTCACCCAGTCGACTCGTCTATAGCATGCAGCTTGCCCGAAGGTTAGGTCGGCCCACCCAACTCGTGGGACCCGCCACCTTAGCTCGCCCAACATCGCAAACCGTCGTGTAGACCTGTGGGTTGCTTGCCCATCTCACCCACGCATATAAACATGCGACCAACACTTCCTCCACACACTTTAGACATCGTGTTTCGCTCGTTTGGCTGCAGCTCGTCTCGTGGAGTCACCTCACCTATCGCACGGACCGCGGGTCCTTACATCCTCCTCCACCTGAAGTCATTGTCATCCTCGACAATATACCATCCTAGTAACCATCTGCTACCAAGATAATCATCTCATCCTTGGTCCATGATATCAACCAATCCATACACTGCAAACATCCCTGCAACATATGCAAAACGACCGTCTCAACCATGTGTCGTCCCATCCTGTGAATTGTCGTCAAGATACTCCAACATAATGCCAACATCTCTTTGCACATTGCTAGCCCTCATGACTCAAACTAGTCGGGTGCTCAGGCCAACTGTCACGCTCAAATCATAAGAATGCACATCCTTATGCCTACACCAGTCTTTTCTCAGACTCTGCCACATCCTGGACTCACTAAGAATCTCTCCCATGCTCAGATCCATGGAAACTCCATCCCATTTGCAACATGTCATGATGCTAATGCCAAACCATTCCTGCATCGCCTGTCATACCTGTTCAACCTGTTTTAAGGACTCACTACCATGAGCAACTAACAATGAGTCCCATCTTCTAAGACATCTAAGAATACGTGGAGGGAGTAGAGCCTGAAGGCTCACCCTCACTAATAAGCTCAATCCATCTGTCTGGATCCTCTATCTCCATCCTCAGTAGATATGCAACCCGATCCTCCCCCTAGACATTCGGCCTCACATAAACATCATCGTCATCATCATCCTAAACCTCCTCTAGCCTTCTTGACAAATCCAAGATACTATCGGATAGTGTCCTGATAACTAATGACTTATCAATATGCTTTGCCTCAACAGTAGACAACCGCTTACACACATCATCCATGCACTTCTCATCCTCCATCTGCACCACTGCTAATTTACAATCAGGCCTTGTCACACCAATGGTTGGAACACCAATGGGTACATCTTCCCTTCTATCGTAAATGTACAGCTTCTTCAAATGTGGAACAATCATCGCGTCATATTGTTTCAAGAATTCCATCCCCAACACAGCTTCATAGTCATCAATCCGCACTATAGTGAAGTCGACTTTCCTGGTCCACTCACCTTGTGTTGTGTCCACTATTTCAGCTACACCAATCACGGAATTAGGAGGAGAATTCATTGTCTTCATTTGTGCCTTTACCGGTACAAACTTCAGCCCAATCCTTCTCAAAACATCCTCACTCATGAAGTTGTGAGTAGCCCCACTATCCACCATAGTGAGCACATCAACACCCCCAATTTTCATTCGAACATACCCCAAGCTGTTCCTTTCCGGATCTCTTCGAGAGACTACTTCCGTAGCAGCTGTAGCTCCAAGAATCTGCATCATCCCCACAGAAGCTTCTTCTTTCTTCGTATTAGACTGTGCAATAGCAGCCACTTTTTGTCTTGAAGGACAATTCTTCACCGCATGTGGTTCAGCACATATCCAACACTTCAATGGTTTCTTCGTTTTCATCTTCTCTTTCGATTTCGAAGCATCATCTTTCTTCTTCTCTTTCGGCTTATCAAACTTCTTCTTTTTCTCATCAGAAGTTTCGTCATAGTGCTCCACCAGTCAATCTACAACAGCAAAAACTTCCTCAAGTGTCTTAATCTTCTGCCTCTTCACTTCATTGCGCGCCCAAGGTTTTAGCCCAATGACAAAGTTGAACACCTTATCCCTCTCCGCCATGTCCGGAAGTTCCAGAACTGCACTTGCAAACTCCCGCTGATATGTCTATAGGTTCCCTGTCTGCTTAATAAACTTAATCTTCATCCTTGCTTCCCATGTTTCATCCTGAGGACTGAAGTGGGTCTGCAAAGCCTTCTTCATGTCATCCCACGAAGTTATGTCATCAGCACTACCATTGGCAATCTGATCCATTCTCCTTCGCCACCACATCTTAGCATCCTTCGTCAAGAATTGAGCAACCACTTTCACTTTTGTCTCATCATCAGATAGACCTAAGCATTCCAAGTATTGCTCCATATCCCATAGAAAGTTACCAAGAGTCTTCACACTTCTTGTACCATCATAAGATTTTGGTTCCTTGATCTTCACATGAGACACTCCTCCACCTGAGTTATGCCTCACAGCCTTCTTCAACACTGCTATCTCATCTTTCACTTCATCAACAGATTTCTACAAGTTCAAGATTTATGCCAAACCTCGGTCTCTTGCTTCCCCAATCTCCTTGACTTCATCTTCAAGTTGTGTACACTTAAGATCAATGTACTCATATTGAGTCCGGAGTTCATCGAGTTCTTCTCTCATCTTCGCATTGACTTCTTGATCTCTAGCGACCTCGACCATTCTTGAAGTCCAGTAAGACTCCAATTCCTCCGTTCTTTCCAATATCGTGTTTATGAAAGCGTCAGTTGCATTGTGGCTAGATTCACCCGTCACAACATGAGTTTCATCTGCCATCTTTGCCTTCAGCTTCCTTCTTTATGATCTAGTATAGACCATCCACCACCTTCACCAACCATGAACTTGCTCTTCAGCAAATTTCCTTTGCACTTCACCAAGTTCCCTGCAAAACTGAACCAGCCCTTGATTTCACTTGTGTGAGATCAACTTCTTTCACCTGCAAGTCACTTTCACCAGCTCAACCGTGAGCTCCCTGATACCACTACACGATACCAGCTTCAACACTTCAACACGAGCACCTGCTCTGATAACCAGCTCCAACCATGAGCTCTGATACCAACTGTCACGAAGTGCAGTTGTGTATCAGCTTCAACACTTTAACACGAACACCAGCTCTGATACCAACTGTAACGCCCCTACACTAGCAGTAATCTTCCAACCACTTATAGCGAGGTGCGGCACCACCGAACACTTTCTTTTAACCAATACTTATGTCCATGGACTACACCTTAACATTCGATACTTAGTTTATTTTTCATGACCAAGTATTATCATGAGCCTTTATACAAATGAACACCCATACACATTCATTATCATCAACAATTAACACATATACACAATTGCAACAGTATAAAGGGAGGGGCAACTCCCTGATATGAGTTTGCCCGATATCAATATATAATTTCCACTTTCATAAAAATACAAGTTAAACCTTGGAAACCCCAAGTTTACACTTAACCAAATTTTCAACTGTGTCGTTTGCTCAACTCGAGCGCTCCTCGTCGTAACTATGTCGCCACACTCAGGCGCCCTCCACACGAGTCACACCTTCGTTTTGTCAAACTGGCACACCACCGTCTCGTCATGCATGACACACCCTCACCTGGGTCACTCACCGCACGAGTCACTGTTTCCTCCATTCAGGCGTGCACGACACGCCCACCCAGTCGCCCATCCGCACTCCTCCGTGCACGGCTGCCCACCGCACACCTCACCTGGCGTTCACCGTTTGTTCCGTCGGCGGGCGCACCCGTTGTGCCGCCTCACCTGACTCACCAACCAAACTCGTTCACCCAAACTTCCTCCCTTGCACAACCAACCAACTGCACTGCCCACCATGCATGGTGCGCCCACCCGGGTCGCCCGTTCAGCCGCACAGCCTACCGTCATGCAGGCCTGCCCACTGTCCAACCGAAGTCACTTGGACTGTTCAATCACGTGCAGTCTGCCCAAAGTGCGGGCACATCGCCCTGCACCCACACACTTCTTCGACATGTGGCCTTCTCCAACCAACTTTGCAGCTCATGATCGAACTTGTTGATTTGATTGATGCCTTAGCTCGTCCAGCCACCCGCCTATGTATATGGGTGGTGGCAAGGTCATGCCGCTCGGCCGACCTCCGTTTAATTCGCCCAGCCGACTCGTCTATAGCGTGCAGCTCGCCCGAAGGTTAGGTCGGCCCGCCCAATTCGTGGGACCACCCACCTTAGCTCGCCCAACATCGCAAACCTTCGTGTCGGTCCGTGGGTTGCTTGCCCAGCTCACCCACGCATATAAACATGCGACCAACACTTCCTTCACGCACTTTACACATCGCCTTTTTCTCATTTGGCCGCAGCTCGTCTCGTGGAGTCACCTCGCCTGTCGCAGAACCAATCCTACCCCGAGTTGTCACCCATCCATGAATAAATACATTTAAAGTAATTTTATTACTCTACATTTTAGTACTTTTCAGATGTATATATAATACTAATGTAAACTCATCAAAACATATAGAAGAATCAAATCTATCCCTATATAATTTTGTTTTTTAATTTTTTAATAATTTTTAAGTTTTTCACTTATTAAAATATATGTATAATTTAAGAGATTGGATCTCTCTACTTCCATCAAAAAAAAATCCATGTTTGAAATTAAATACTCACTTCAATATCCCAACTACCCCCAGCTGTGCAAAGTTCTTACGCATTTCTGTTTTCATAATCGGTCACTGTCAAACTAAACTAATTTAAATATCACAATCACAACGATGCAACATTTTGAATATTTTTTTTGCAGTTGTCTATAACGCGACTTTTTGAAAGTCTTTCTGGCGGGTTTTTCCAGTCGAAATCCGGCATGGAATTTATTGGAATCGCAAGTTTGATAGCTAGTTTCTGCACAATGAAAGCGTCCCAGGGGTTTTTCAGGGTGGTGAATCCAAATATGCAGTTAAAAAACTATTTTAGCTGCAACAAATCAAGATTTAACCTCAATTTCTTCCGCCCGATTCCGTCACCGGAATCTCCAAAAAGTCGCATTATAGACAACTCCATTTTTTTTTTTACAGGAGAGGCCTTCCATCCCAAGATTCTACCGCTTGAATTTGTTTTTGTGCCTGGTTAGTTGTAGACTCATTCCACCAAGTTGCATTAAACCAAGTGGCGCATGGGTGAGGGTGACAAGACCCCACCGAACTAATCTTACCGCGAGTTGGCACCACATCCGTGAATAAGTTTTTATACCTTAAAATATTTAAGGTAATTTTATTATTTTATATTTTAATACTTTTCATGTGTATATTTTAATACTTTTCATGTGTATAGACCCATCAAAATATACAGAAAACTCAAATCTAGGACCAAATCTATCCATCTGTAATTTCGTTTTTAAGTTTTTTACTTATTTAATATATTAAGAGATTTGATGTCTCTATTTATTAAAATATATTTAATATATTAAAAAATTTGATCTCTCTACTTCAGCTACAACCACAATTAAGATGGATGTATTAGTGATAAAATTATTTTCCATAAAAAATTCCATATTTGAAATTAAATACTCACTTCAATATCCCAGCTACCACCCCAGCTGTGCAAAGTTCTTAAGCATTTCAGTTTTCATAATCACTCACAGTCAAACTAAACTTCTTTAAAAATCACAATCACAACGATGCAACGTTTTGAGCGCATTCCATCCCAAGATTCGCACGCTTGAATTGTTTTTGTGTTTGGTCAATGATAGACTCATTCCACGCCCTCCAACTTGTAAAATGAACGGACATCTTTATCAGAAGTGCAAATTCAGTTTATCTATGAGCAAAGGGTTTGAAAAATAATAAATCATGCACAGATTTAAGATCCTAGGTGCAGCTCTCCTCATCAAATTAGAAACGAAAAAATAAAATAGAGAAGAGAGCGTTGAGGTTATGCATGCCCTGTCCTGAGACGCCGATGAAGATGAAAACATTAATTGGCTGCATGTTGCTTATCCTCACTCTATGGACGCAACTGTTACTAGCTCAGACAACTGATGTATATCAAACTGCCTGGAATGGCTGTGGGCAAATCGAATATATAAATGGTAGCGACTTCCAGCGTAATGTAATTCAGGTTTTGGAATCATTGTCGGGGAATGCTTCTACCAGCGGATTCAATACCTCAAGTGTTGAGGGGCAAAACAGCAATAGCACTGTTTATGGGTTTATCCAGTGCAGAGGAGATTTAAATTCCTCCGATTGCAAAGCGTGCGCTTCTCCCTTCTGAAGGAATGCAACGGCACTTCTGGATTCATTTATTTATACGGTTGCTTTTTGCGTTACGATAATCATAATTTTTCCAACGATTATAATGCGAGTAGTAATTTTCAGAAAATTTGTAACAATAATATTGCAAGCAATCAGCCAGATCTCTTCGCAAATATTACCCTGGAGGCTCTGTCAAAACTTATAGAAAAAATTGTGCCGAAACAAACATTTTTTGCTACAGAGAAATACGAAACAGGTTATCCAGATGTGCCGGAAATCTACAGCCTAGCCCAATGTTGGAATTTGTTGGCAAGTACAAACTGCCAATCATGCTTAACTGCCGGTAGGGCGATTATATCTGGTCCCGGTCGGTCTGGGATATCCAGCGAGGGATGCGAATCTGGAGCTCTTGGAGCAACCTACATAAGTATGGACTGCTTTTTGCGTTACGAGATTTATCTCTTTTTCAATACTTCCATCATCCCATCGCCGGCCCCGCCACCGCTCCTCCAGCCGCCGCCCCCAAGGGAAAGTCCTCCAGTATCCGGTATCTTCTTTCACCTATAGTTTACAATGATAAGTAGTATCGTGATTTTGTTCATTTTCTGAAATAAGACAGCCAATTTACAAGGATTTTAAATGTCAATTTGCAGGAGGTAAAAGATCTAAGGTGCTTGGGATAAGTGTGGGTGTAGTAGCCTATGTGGTTGGATTAATTACTCTCATAGGCCTTTGGAAATGGAACTTTTTCTCTCGTCGAAAACCTTGGAAACACATTTCTCGAACCAGAGGTTCTGAAATTGCTAAATCATCAGTGTGCGCTTGATATACTTGTGTCTTGTGAACTGATCATCAATTGTTTCTTTACTGCAAAATAAATAGATCCCTTGTAAATGTTTTCTCAGGGAAAGCAGGAGAAATTGACTTATCGCCTAGTATACATAAACCGGATCTTATATTCAAGTACAACATACTGAAAGAGGCTGCGTCCAATTTTAATGAAGAAAATGTTGAAATATTAATTTCCCCTGCTGCGTACTATTTCCAGAAAGCCAGTACGCTTCCCAGCACAAATTAAAACAACAGACACCTGGACAGCAGTTTTGCCAAAGCAATTTTCCCTGGAGCAAATAGAGCCGTGCGATATGGATGGGCAGCTGTCCGATTGAATGTACAGGGCCTACAGCAATGAATTTGACGTGAAGTTGAATCTTCATTGACAACCAGATTTATGAGTCAAGCGATAAATGAAATTTAATGCGGTTGACAGAGTTGGTAAAAATGGTAAACAACAGGTTTTATTGCAAACATGGGGAATGTACCGCAACATCCAGAAATCTCAGGAATTAGATTTATTTGTCTGCTGCTCCATACCTTGTTTTAATTTCCAGTCTTGTCATAATAATTCTAAGCAGTTTTTTCTAGTGTGTTGTTTTTATGTAATGAGCAGCAGCATAGAAGTAGAGCAGTAGGAGTGTTAATCTCTTAGCAATACAGTGCAGCAGCGCTCGAATGTAATTTCTGTGTTTTGAAAAAGAATGTGCAGCAGCACGAGCTCAGATGAATGAAGCTTTCATGCACAGCAGTGCAGGGACTGTAAATGAAATGTAAGAGAGAAGCGCAGCAGCGCTTGAATGTGATTGTGTGCTGCAGAGAAGAGTAGAAGCAGCAACGAAGGCACATCAGTGCAGAAAAGTAGACACAGCAGTGTGTAAGTTTTTTGAGGAACAGAGACAGAGCTCTCTTTGTAATGCACAGCAGTGCAGAAGTTTTTTTTGTTACAACAGCGTGTCACAGCAGCGTGTTACAGCAGCGTTCTGAGCTGAAACACCAGTTATAGCAACTAAAAAAAAAAAAAAAAAAACTGTGTTGCTGAAACACCATTTCCAGCAAGCGATTTTCTGGGTTTTCTGTGTTAAAACAGAGTATAAAAACAGAGCATTTTTTTTGTCTGTCTATTATGGAATTTTCACAAATTCCCAACATGGTATCAGAGCTAGTCCAGGCTCTTTGAAGTGTCAAAGAAGCTGAAGGAAGGGTTTATTGCAGTAGCAGCTTCACCAGCAGAGTGAAGACTCAGCCAAGAAAGGATCCAGGTATTTCTCAGATTAATTTTCTGTGTTGTTGTTGAAGAAACAGTCAGTGATTTTAAAAACACAGTCAGGGATTTTAAAAATAGTTAAGAATGGAAAAATCAAAGAAGAAAGTGTCCAAATCCGCTAAGGTTGTGTCTCCCTCCTTTATTAAAATAGAAGACAATCTACTTGAAAACATTCTATTTGAAACCCCAAAGTTTGATGGAAACTTTGATGTATGGGAAGTAAAGATGAGGGCTTTCCTAATGTTTGAAGGGATTGAAGTCTGGGAGTCAGTGATTGATGACAGCAATATGGATAAAGAATCCATGGAGTATGATGCACAAGCAGCAAAGACTATCTTGGATGGTCTCCCTGATTCAGTGAAGAAGAATCTTGGAAAATATACATCAGCAAAGGATATATGGGACAGACTGCATGACCTTCATGCAAAGGGAGCACTGACCATGACAATGAGTCAAGAAGAACCCATCATAGAAGCTGAAAATGAAAAGCTTGACCTCATCAAGCTTCAAGTAAAAGAAAGGGATGAAGAGCTAGCCAAGCTCAAGAAGGAGCTTGACCAATGCAAGAGGAAACATCATGAAGAAGTCATATCCATGACAAATCAGCTGAACAAAGCAAAGAAGCAGGAAGATGCCTTGACAAGTCAACTTGAAGAAAGACACATGAGAGTGAATAAGCTTGTAGAAGAGATTGGACAATACAAGGTAGAGGTCTCCTCCCTTAAGTCCGAACTACAAGAAGCCAGGAAGCAGGCACAAGAAGCTGGAAAGAAGATGGAGAGCAGTCAAGCAGAAATCTCCAAAATGAAGACAGATATTATCTCCTTCAAAATAGTAGCAGCTGAAGCTACTTGTAGCAAAGAAGAAACTGAGGAACAACTTACAAAGAAGAACAATGTATGTGAACAGTTGGAAGAAGAGATTGTCCTCCTCAGGAAGAAGGTTGAAGGGATGAACAAAATAATCAAGAGCTCTCAAGCCTTGGATGATATGCTCAGCTATCACAGATCTCCATTTGATAAATCAGGACTTGGGTATGTAGGTGAACCCTCAAACAAGGATGAGGATGCTTTAAGCAAAGGAGA
This sequence comes from Pinus tabuliformis, assembly GCA_031772625.1. NCBI lineage: Eukaryota > Viridiplantae > Streptophyta > Pinopsida > Pinales > Pinaceae > Pinus > Pinus tabuliformis. Next base: position 1,972,366,435 of record CM062817.1, on the reverse strand, counting down.
TGTGAAGAAGCCAGAGAGAGATGGTGATGCTCCTAGTTCCAGCAAAGGCAAGGAGAAAAATGAAGGCTGCAATAGAAGAAATCCTGCTCCAAGCATAAAACCAGCTCCAAGAAGAAATGTAGCTGATGGCAAAGAGGCAAAAGGCAATGGTTATCATCAAAGGATCTCAAGGCAGCAAGGCTTCAGAAGTGCATCAAGGAAACCTCCATCTGACAGGTACCAAAGTTCATTTTATGGTTATTGTTATGCTTGCTCAAACTTTGGTCATATGGCAAAAGATTGTAGAGCATTTCATGGAGATAGATGTTGTGGTCTTTGACAACCTCCAAGAAACAATTTTAGAAGAAATCATGAAATGTCATTCATGAACAATGTTGAATGTTTCAAGTGTCATAACATTGGGCATATGGCACGTGAATGTAACTTAACATGGGCTCCTATGCAAGCTAGACCCATGCAAAAGAAGAAAGTTACACAAGTATGGAGAAGGAAGGAAAGGCAATCTGAAAACCCCTTGAACTCCCCAGTGGATCTAAATTTGTTTTGAGAAGAGTCTGCTAAAAGAAGATAAGCACACATTAAAGGGGAGCTTGTAATTTTTGTTTGCTGAATTGTATTAACAGTCATTTGTTGATGGAGGATGTATTGCAGCGCAGCAGTTGCAAATGAAATCTTTGTTAATCCCTCTAAAAGGTAATATGCAGCAGTGATGAAATCAGCAATGTTTTTGCTTTGTGTTTATGCAATATGCACAGAAATGCATAAAGAAGAAAAGATGGCAGCGCTGAAATGTAAAGAGCAGCAGCGCAAGAAGAAAAGTATGCAAAGCAAGAAGATCCTCACAGCAGTGGGAAGACAGAACATAAAACAACAGTTTGGAAATTTTTGTTATGGAGCACATGCATTGAAATGCATAGCAATGGAAGGTAGTTTCCTTCTATGTAATATGAGAGAACATACTCACAGCAGAGTAAGTACAATACACAGCAGTAAAAATGTAATGTTTTTCTTCATATGCAATGCAGCATGCAAAGAAATGCATAAAGAAAAACATGGACAACAGATTTTTAATGCACATGGAATGAATGAGAATGTGTGTGGCAACAGAAAGCCAAAGGAATTGCACAGTAGTGCATTGTGTAAAAAAATGAAGCTGAAGATTGTGTGAAGCAAGGGTGTAAAAAGAAAAGGCAGCACCCCGTGTTAATTTTTTATTTTTATTTTTTTGTGTGGAGAATGCAGCGCAAAACAGCATGATGGCAAGAAGGAGAAGCACAGTAGTGCGAAGAAAATGAAACCAGAACTAAGAGAGAATGAAGAAATGTGTTTTTACACAGCAATGCAAATAAGAAAATGCAGCAGCATGAAATTTTTTGTTGAAGAAATGAAAGGTAATGGCACAGCAGCAGTGCGAGTGTAATCAATGAAGGGGAGCACGCAGTGCGTATTTTTGTTATTAAATATGAAAGGAATGCGCAGCAGCGCAAGAGCAATTTGAGAAGTTATTTTATGCACAACAGTGCAGTGATAGAGAGAGTGCTGAAACAGCAGTGCTAAAATAAAGCGCTGAAACAGCAGCGCTGAAACACAGTGCTGAAACAGCAGTGCTGAGACAGAGTTGCTGAGACAGCAATGCTGAGACAGCAGTGCTGAGACAAAGTTTTGTAATGGAATATGCAGCAGCATAAATGTATTGAAAGTTTTTACACACAACAGTGTAAAATATCAGGCAGACACAGTAGTGTCAATTTGGACAGATTGAAGTGCCTTTGAAGCAGGCATGTTGGAATCCCTCTGTTAAGAGGAAGATGCTCTCGCTGTGTTTTGGAGCAGCAATGCATTCTACAGGCGTGTTTCAGCAACTGTCTGCGAGACGTGTTTCAGCAACAGACTGTGTGACTGAAACTGGGTGTTTCAGCAACAGCCTGGCTGAAACTGTAATTTTATGAGATAGCAGAAATTGGTTTGTGGAACAAAAGCGTTCCTTGGTGAATCCCTCTATCAAGAGGAAGATGCTTTTTAGCATACACATGGTAAATCCCTCTATTAAGAGGATGATGCTTTTCAGCATAGTCACAGGTGAATCCCTCTCTCAAGAGGAAGGTGCTCTTCAGCACATTGTTATGGTGAATCCCTCTGTCATGAGGAAGGTGCTCTTAAGCACAGTCTCAGGTAAATCCCTCTATTAAGAGGAAGACAATTTTAATTGGTTGTGGAACTGCATCAGAAGCAGTTGGTGAATTCCTCTATGAGAGGAAGTGTTTGGGTACGACAGAATGCCCAGCAGTTGAAATTAAAGGGGAGTGTTGAAATATTAATTTCCCCTGCTGCGTACTGTTTCCAGAAAGCCAGTACGCTTCCCAGCACAAATTAAAACAGCAGACACCTGGACAGCAGTTTTGCCAAAGCAATTTTCCCTGGAGCAGATAGAGCCGTGCGATATGGATGGGCAGCTGTCCGATTGAATGTACAGGGCCTGCAGCAATGAATTTGACGTGAAGTTGAATCTTCATTGACAACCAGATTTATGAGTCAAGCGATAAATGAAATTTAATGCGGTTGACAGAGTTGGTAAAAATGGTAAACAACAGGTTTTATTGCAAACATGGGGAATGTACCGCAACATCCAGAAATCTCAGGAATTAGATTTATTTGTCTGCTGCTCCATACCTTGTTTTAATTTCCAGTGTTGTCATAATAATTCTAACCAGTTTTTTCTAGTGTGCTGTTTTTATGTAATGAGCAGCAGCACAGAAGTAGAGCAGTAGGATTGTTAATCTCTTAGCAATACAGTGCAGCAGCGCTCGAATGTAATTTCTGTGTTTTGAAAAAGAATGTGTAGCAGCACGAGCTCAGATGAATGAAGCTTTCATGCACAGCAGTGCAGGGACTGTAAATGAAATGTAAGAGAGAAGCGCAGCAGCGCTTGAATGTGATTGTGTGCTGCAGAGAAGAGTAGAAGCAGCAACGAAGGCACATCAGTGCAGAAAAGTAGACACAACAGTGTGTAAGTTTTTTTTTGAGGAACAGAGACAGAAGCTCTCTTTGTAATGCACAGTAGTGCAGAAGTTTTTTTTGTTACAGCAGCGTGTTACAGCAGCGTTCTGAGCTGAAACACCAGTTACAGCAACTAAAAAAAAAAAAAAAAAAAACTGTGTTGCTGAAACACCATTTCCAGCAAGCGATTTTCTGGGTTTTTTGTGTTAAAACAGAGTATAAAAACAGAGCATTTTTTTTGTCTGTCTATTATGGAATTTTCACAAATTCCCAACAGAAAACAAGCTTGGCCAGGGAAGTTTTGGATCCGTATTTAAAGTGAGCGCTTATTATCATTGCTTTCTGTCAAATTAGATATTGGCGTTCACTGATCTGCTGTAGGGGGTTCTACCTGATGCAAGAGAGGTTGCAATTAAACGGTTGAATATAGATTCAAGGCAAGGAGACACTGAATTTCTGAATGAAGCAAATCTTATCAGTTGTGTTCTGCACAGGAATCTAGTGAAATTGCTTGGTTGCTCCGTTAAGGGCTCAGAAAGGCTACTAGTTTATGAATACCTACAGAACGGCAGCCTCGACAAGATTCTATTTGGTACGTCTCCCTCTTTAACTACTTAATTACCCTGGATTTGTCCTAGTTTTTTAGTTAACTTGCCATCGTTTTTAATTCATGTTATGCAATCATTGCAGATAGAACAAAACGCCATTTACTTGACTGGAGTCGCAGGTATGAAATCATAGTTGGAACTGCACGTGGGTTGGCCTATCTTCATGAGGAATCTGAGGTCCGGATCATCCATAGGGATATTAAACCAAGCAATATTTTACTTGATAATAAATATAGAGCCAAAATTGCAGACTTTGGTTTAGCGAAACTCTTTGGAGAAGATCAGAGCACTAGAATTGCTGGAACTTTGTAAGAATTCTCTTTACATTTCAATATCTTGATGTCCCACCTTTATTCAATAAATTATAGGATATGAACCAATTACAAGTCACATATCTGAGACGGCGTTATGTAATTTTGAGGGGGTTAAGATATCTAGATTTTGAGGGGGTTAAGATATCTAGATTTCAATGTGCAGTGGTTACATGGCGCCTGAGTACGCCACGTGGACAGCTTACAGAGAAAGCGGATGTATACAGTTTTGGAGTAGTTGTTCTTGAGATTATCAGCGGAAGAAAGAATCAAAGTTTGCCACAGCACATAGAGTTTCTCCTCGAAGAAGTATGGCTCATGTAGATTTCATCTTTAAAGTAGAAATTTGATAGAGAATTATGAATCTTACTGGCTAATCTTTTATGCTTTGCTAATATTATCAGACATGGAGACTGTATAAGGAAGAGAGAGCATTAGAAGTTATGGATCCCACACTGGAGGGCAGTTATTCGTGTGAGGAAGCGATGAGAGTGATTAAAATTGGTCTTCTGTGCACTCAAGCAGCTGCGTCATTGCGGCCTTCAATGTCCGGAGTGGTGTCGATACTGATAAGTGAGCGAGAACAACTTTCTTCACCGACCAGGCCCATTTTCATAGATGTGGATAGTGTCGTCGCAGCCCATTTTCAACTTCTTAAAGTTAATGATCCCGACAGACCATCTTCAAGCACGTCAATTTCTCCTAACATTATCCATTCTGCAGCTGCCGATCCTTCATCGGGGACCCTGCAGCCGAGGTGAAAATCAGCCAACGTTTAGGTAGCAAAATTTATATTTCTCTATGGGCGATGAGTATAGTTATTATTGCTGTTTTCAATAAATGAGATAAGCAGACTGTTCATTATGGGAAGAAAATTAGGTTACATAGCATTTGGTAACGGGAAATGGTAATTTTCCTGACATGCCAATTAAGCTCGCTCTATGCTTATTTCCTTCTATTTGGAGAACAAAACAAAAAAAGTTATTTAATAAAATCGTTTTAAACACTAATCATTTTAAAGTTTATATTATTTTCATTTATTATCATAAACAGCGTTATTAATATGCTTACATGATGTTGTGTTTGGGAAAATATTGACGAATATTAAGCACATTGGAGGAAGTTAATTGTTGACTTAATGATTTTATGATTTTCCATTCTTGCACGGAGCTTTGCACGTCTCGAGAAATATTGCACTGTGGTTTACAGATGTGCCAGGTTGTTCCATCTTTTCTTATAGATTACGCACGCTATCATGTGCCACTAGTCAGGTTACAATTAAGTGCTTCAAGCTATGCGCTTGAAAACTTTAAAATTGTTTACTTTGGAATCGACTTCATATTTTTGTTTACAATTAATATTTAACCGCCTCAGTGTCATTGAATGGTGGTTTATAATTGCATAAAAATGTGTTATGGTAGATAACGTGCTTCTAATTATATGAAAAATTGATTATTGTTTATTTATTTCCATTTAAATTTGCTAAATAATGTTTACAGGATTACATTTTCATATATTTTTATATTTATTTATAATTACTTTCTCGTGCTTAATTTGATTGCAAATATTTATAATTTGTTGTTAGTGTGACTTACTCACTGTTTTAAGTGCTACGTATCAAATGAGATAGCACAATTTTTTTTATTTTTTTTTAAGGTAAAGTAACTTTATTAACTTCATTCATATTGACGAAAAAATTTACATTTTATATATACAATTTAGTGAATGTATTCAGTAACTAAACTTCCCACTTACTATAATGGTGATTACATCCAAAATATCATGTAATATGGTGTTATCACAGCTCATACGTATTTTTTTTGTACATCACAAAATAGAAAGTTTGATATAATGTTGCTATTGCCAGTGACTTGTAAAACAAAGATTATATGTATAATAACAAAAATGTGCTATAAAGCATCTAAAAATTGATATGGGAAGATTTCTAAAATTTTAAGATGTACATCTTTTTTATTCTTGTCCATAAATGGCTTCTGGTAGTATTGGTAGTGTTTAGTTCCCAAGTATTCATCTACCTGCCACAACCCCCAAAACATGTGTAGGCCTCTCTTAGAAAGCCTGTCTACAACTCCATTTTGTTCCCTATAAATATGCATGCATGTAAAGGAAATGAAAATTTACTTCGTTCTTAGAATATCCTCTAAAATATGACCAAGGGAAATTTTCCAACATTGTTCAGTCTCATTAACCAAATTCACCACCATCAAAGAGTCACCAAAAATCTTAAGTTGGTCACAACCTTTCTCTCAAGGAAAAGCTATAAGAGATTTGCGAGCTAAAAGTTCTACCCAACTATTTGAGCCTATACCTAAACCCATCTTCACATGAAAAGAGTGATGCTCAGATAAATGAACAACAACCACCCCCTATGAAGCAAATCATCACCCCTAGAAGCTCCATCATAATAACCCGAAAAAATAGTAACATGAGACTCCTCTTGAAAAACAGTCCTCCCACAGAGAGGCTCCTTTGGTTGTAAGAAATCTAAAAGCATAGCCAAACATTTAGCAACTATCATTTCCAAATAGGATGATATATTTCAGAAAATCTCTTTCTTCCTAACTAACAAGATGTGCAAGCTAACAATGAGTGGAAGGGCTATAAAATATTTAGTAGCCCTACTTTGGACCCATTACTTTGATATCTCCACAAAATGAAGTCCCTCCCACTTACAATCTAAGCCTAAAATAGCACTACAGGTCGAGCAAACTTGTTTTGTAAAGGGAAAATTAACAAATAAGTGTTCAATAGTCTCCTCACTACCTTTGCGAGAAGTTATGGATCTAAAATAGCACTACAGGTCGAGCAAACTTGTTTTGTAAAGGGAAAATTAACAAATAAGTGTTCAATAGTCTCCTCACTACCTTTGCGAGAAGTTATGGATCCCACACTGGAGGTCAGTTATTCGTGTGAGGAAGTGATGAGAGTGATTAAAATTGGTCTGCTGTGCACTCAAGCAGCTGCGTCATTGCGGCCTTCAATGTCCCGAGTGGTGTCGATGCTGACAAGTGAGCGAGAACAACTTTCTTCACCGACCAGGCCCATTTTCATAGATGTGGATAGTCTCGTCACAGCTCACCATCTTCAACTTCTTAAAGTTAGTGATCCTGACAGAACATCTTCAAGTACGGCAATTTCTCCTAACATTATCCAATCTGCAGCTGCCAATCCTTCATCGGGGACCCTGCAGCCGACGTGAAAATCAGCCAACGTTTAGGTAGCAAAATTTATATTTCTCTATGGGCGAGGAGTATAGTTATTATTGCTGTTTTCAATAAATGAGATTAGCAGACTGTTCATTATTGAAAGAAAATTAGGTTAGATAGGATTTGGTAACGGGAAATGGTAAATTTCCTCATATACTGATTAAGCTCGCTCTATGCTTATTTCCTTCTATTTGGAGAACAAAACAAAAAAAAGTTATTTAATAAAATCGTTTTAAACACTAATCATTTTAAAGATTATATTATTTTCATTTATTATCATAGACAGCATTATTATACCTGCCCAATTAGGTATATAGCGAGCGGTATGCCGTTGACCGGATATTAATGGTGTTGACTGGTTTTTTCTATTATACATTTAACCAAATTTTCTCTACGACTTTGTACTGCAAGCGGGCATGATAACGTTTAACCAAAGTTTCATCGCCATTTGATTGGGCAAGAAGATTGTACCTCTTATTGCAGCCTAGTTTTAAATTAAGTGATCAGTGCATTAACTTTACCACTTTAACCAAAGTTCAATTGAACAATGCATTAACTTTACCACTTTAACCAAAGTTCGAGCTTTAAATTCATTATATAAATTTTTGAAGATCATATCCTAAGTTTATTTTGAGGCGCACTGTTTTTGAAGGCACACACTTATTTTGAGCTGTTTTTAGACGCACACACTTATTTTGAGGCCAGCTGTGTTTTTGCATGTAGTCGCATTCATAGAGGCATGCTATGGCTTGCAACAATTTTTATATAATATCATGAACTATACCAACTGTACGAGTTTATATATTATCATGAACTACACCAACTGTACGAGGTAGGTGGTGACCGTCTGTGAGTGGTTTTGCATGACGAGGAAGGTGGTGGACATCTGTGAGTGTGTTTGCATGTAGTCACATTGATAGAGACGTCCTCTTGTGACTTCCAACAGACTATATAGTCGGTCGGTTCAATTTGCATTAGACCACAGTCACTTCAATTCGCATCAGAGACGGAAGCAAAGAAGAGAAAGACGCATTAGAGCACAGTCACTTCAATTCACATCAGAGACAGAAGCAAAGAAGAGAAAGACACGAGCATAATTGCATTTCTTCGTTGATTCAATTCACATCAGAGACAGAAGCAAAGAAGAGAAAGACACGAGCATAATTGCATTTCTTCGTTGATCCACTTTACACGAGCCTAATTGCATTTCTTCATTGATCCACTGTTTCACCGAACACTTCCTTAGTTAGTTTGCACTTCTTCGTTGATCCACCGCTTCACCCAAAGCTTGTTTTAATTTACAGTAGGTATCTATCATGGTAATTTGAGTTGACAGCCATATTATGTATGCAACAATCCCTCTTATCTATTCATAATACTCATTTGTTAATGCTCCTTTACTAGGTCTATGATTCATGGCTTGTAATGTTCTGGTGCATTCGGCGAGCAAGTTCTTGGTTATGAAATGTTTTCCACTTGGTTACCGTCGAGAAAACTATAGGTAAGTCATCATAGGTCATTTTTTACCTCTATTGTTCCTCGTTTTACTTCATTTTCTTAATTTTGTTAAAGGGAGAACTTATGAACGACTCTGCAATTCTCTTTCTTCCATACGTGACAGTTAGTGGTTGTTTTATCCAGTTCAAGGTAAGGTTACGTTACTCTGAGGCTTGAAATTATCTCAAGGATTTATTGATTTTCCTCACTCGTTGCTGGTAATGGCTAATTAAATTTCCCTCTCCGTTTTATAGGCTTCCGCCCATTCTATGAGAGGAACAACTCCGGTCATATTCCTTTGTCGTCGCAAGTATTTACGTAGAGGGATTACCATTATTTCCACCTGTCAAGGTTCTAGTAAGATATTTCCTTATTTTACTTTCCACGGTTCCTTGGTCATATAGCCGCAGTTCTTCCCTAGACATTTAAGTGCTAGGGTCAGCTTTCAATTACTAGGGTTTATCGACAGTGATGCTTGTTTCAATGAAATTTTTCTTACCCTAAAGAATCTGGCCGGTAGGCGGCGCCATTGTTTCTCCTGCAAGATTTCATTCCAAGTAATTCCATCTGGGTTATTGTAAAATAATATTTTTATGCTTGATGTTATATATACAAAATCTATTTAACTGTTGTATCGGCCCAATCCTTAACTGACTGTAATTGTTCGTTCGACTTACTCTGGACATATACATATATATATTTTTTGGCAGTGTATATACTTTTCTAATATCACATATACTTTTATAATATCACTTTCCTTTGTTGAGGAGATTCATTTAAACCGTAATTTCTTAATGATCTCGCAATTTCTTAATTACTTAATTTACACGGACTTACCAAAATGATGTATGACTAGAGGCGTAAGTCTTCGAGGAATTATGGAAATCTGTTACTCGGAACGGGAATATGTTACCTAGGACTATGCCCGATTTCTGCCCAACAACCTGTTACCTGGGACTACGAATTTTACCTGTTGTCTGTCGAAGTTTGCAATACAACAACGGAAATGCTTTTGCTTCCTTTGGTGTTTTTGCTTCCTTGACCAAAGGAAGGTCACTGATGTGAAGAAAGTAGTTCAAAATTATTGTACTTGATGTTGTTGTTTCTCGCTGAGAACCTGCCCTTTACCGCTTTGAAGAAGGATGGTCGAGTGAACCCTAATATTGGTTTGATAAGGGCTAGATAAGGGCTAAAGGTGGTCAAGGATGAAGAGAGGGTGCCTTTTTGTTGTGTGAAATTGAACCGTGTATCATACGTCATCATATATTTATGGTGGTTCCTTCTTTATAAAAGGGTTAGGGGAACAACGGGCACAAGGCAATCCCCCTCCCTTTCGTAATGGTAGTTTTCACACATATAATAACCATTTATAGACATTGTTGTGAGGAGAGAAAAAATTTAATAGATGTGTAAATATTCATTTTTAAATCGAATTGAAGTGAAGAACTCCTAATGATAACGGGTATACTAATGATAAAGGGTATATGGATGAGAACAATGCTGCCGAGGTCAATAAGAACAAGGAGTATATGGATGACAATGCTAGGTCAATAAGAACAAGGAGTGAACATGCTAGGGATAGACAAATAATAAAGAGCTCTTCCGTGTGCTCAAAGAGCTTATATCATGATACATACTTCTAAACAAAATAAGTTAAGTTATGCATTCATTCATTCATTATCTTACTCTAGTAGCTTTACTCCATTCATTATCTTACTCTAGTAGCTTAACAATCTACGCCAAATCCTCCCAAAAATCTAATTCTAAGTCTTGAAATTTCTTAAAAACATAAACATGCCAAAGATCAAAACAATAGCATGTCTTAGAATGACTGAAAAACACTATCGGGAGGCAAAAAACTAAAGAAAACTGTGAAAAAACAGAGTCTAGGAGATGTAAATAATGGATGCACAGTAGTTGTCAGATTTGGCCGATCAACGGTCTAGATCTGATCGGAAATCGCAATCGGCAGACAACAGATATAGGTGCAGACCACATAACACTTGTCACGGGGACTGGCGGAGTTAATTAGGACTATCGATCAAGCGTGCAGATTGACGACCTATATTACAACGCAGGATCGCTATTGGAGATTTCAAAGAGCGCTTGTAAATGGCCCGGGGCATGAGCGATATGCGATTGCGATTAATCGCATCTCGATATCGCAATGAGAGAGACATTATGAAGTGATCCAATGAACCGGACCCGACGGTTTTATGAATATTATTTCATAAGATTGAGGTCCGCAGAAAAGCCATTTTTAATGCATTTTCGTAGTTTTCATTTATTAAACGAATTGCGAAGGATGAAGGCCGATGCAATAAGCCAGACTCGAAAGGGTTCCTTAAAGCTATTGTACATTATTTCAGATCCTCCATAAGCCACTTTTAATGCATTTTCGTAGTTTTAATGTATTTTAATATAAACGGGAAATTGACGAAATAGGCAGGATTTCGGAAGACCCAAAGGCGGAAAGCGGTTTGGACCGGGCTCCGCCTGAAACCATACATCGGCTGCCATGTGTCTAGGGCGAGTAGAGAGGAAACCACCCTCATTGGGCGGTTAACCCCCGTACGAAAGGGCCACCCGAAATGAACCACAACCGTTGGATATGAATCTCCCAGATCAACGGCGGAGATGTGATGTCAGTATACAAAAGACGGACCCGATAGAGGAATAGACCAGAATTAAGGACTTTTGAAGTTCGAAATAAGTAGTGTTTGGGCAGAATTTCACAGTGTTGCAACGTTCTCTGTGCAAAACAGAAAACGATTGTTTTTGGGCATTCCAAAGACTTTTAGAGGCCCGATAGCCATACCGTTACAGTACAGGTGGCCACCACCCTTAGAAGCATTTAGCAATGATTGCTATTGCTTAGAAAGGGGTCTTAGTGGACAGAGGATGGGGAGACTGAAAGCCAAGAAGCTGAAACGAACAGGCAACGCTGTTTTGGCTTTAAAAGCCATAGCAAATAGAAGACAGAGCAGACAGTGCCGAGACAGAGCTAAGACGACGACAAAGAGTGATTCAGAGAGTCTGTGTACTCAGAGAAAGCTTGAGAGGTTCAAGCAAACTCTTACTGTTATATTTGTTGTGTATTGAGTCTCAAATTAAGCCCATACTGTTGTAAAAACTCTGCTTGAAGACATAATAGAGAGGCCACTAGTAAAGGTTGGACTAAGAGATGTAGCCCAGGAGCATTGGGTGAACTCCTTATTAAACTTGCTATGTTTTTATGTGTTTGTATATTATAGTCTTTTATTGCTTCATAGTCTATGTATTCTGCAATCTGATCGATCCATTGCATAAAATAACATAGGCAAATCCATGTACATAAGTCTGTAATACCTTATTAATTGTCTTAGATCTCATTATCAGATCAAGTGGTATCAAATCTTTAGGTTTACCACGGTTAGACAAGCTTGTGCCTATTTGGTGAATGATAAGTAGGTCAAAGCTCAAATTAGGAAAAGGAGAACTGGTTGAAGCTAACCCAGAAATTGATAGAGTCTATCCTAGGAGGGAAATGGCAAAAGAAAATCCCTTGGAATTAGACTCTCAGTTCATGGACAGTTTCATGACCATGAGAGCCATGGTAGAAGAAATGTAACAAGAATTTAAGAATGGTCGAAGTGAAGACTCTTCAACCTCCAAACAAGACAAAGGAACAGAAGAATTTCTTATAGATGGCCATTCTGAAGGCAAAGGGAAAGGAAAAGAGGCTCCTTTGTCCACACCTCCTAATAGCCCTGAAAATAAGAAGAAGAAAACATCTTTGATTAAATTAGATGTTAAATTTGATTTGCCAATATATGATGGAGAATTAAATGCAGAGAAGTTAGATAACTGGATTAGACAGATTGATGTGTATTCCAAGGTGTAGAGCATTGATTCAGACAGGAGTAAAATTCAGCTAGCCAGCCTATGCCTTGGAGGAACTGCCTTGGTATGGTGGGAAGGCAGGACATAAGCTGACTTGAAGAAGCATGGTAAAATTCTTTCCGTGTGGAGTGAATTTGTTTCTGCAATTAAAAAACAATTCTATCCACTAGCTTATATGCAGTAAGCTATGATGAGTTGGCAAACTCTTCGCCAATTAAAAGGGCAAAGTGTACAAAGCTACACCCAAGAATTTAGAAAAAGAGCTTTGATTCTAGGAATTTCTTTAGACTCACTTGAAACTTTGCTAAAGTATATAGGTGGTCTACACAGCTATTTGAGGCACACCATTCTCATGTTTAACCCTACTAGCATAGGAGAGGTATCTGTTCGGGCTACCCATCTAGAGGCTAGAGGCAAGAATGTGAACCCAGAGATTGGGGATCATCAAAGCCCGCTGTAAGCAAGAACAAGGAGAAGAGGAAGAAGAAATGGAAAGACAGGAAGGCAAATGCTATACAGAAGGCCAAACCTTCATGCACTCGCTGCAAGAAGGATGGACATGATGATTAACATTGCTAGTCTTTGCATCCAGAGCTGAAACCCAAGAAGTTCGATGGAAATAAGAAGAAGACTACTGTTGCTATACAGAAAGATTTGGGGTCAGACTCAGGTGATGAAACAACAATTGTAGCCACAGGTATAAAAGGTAAAAATTCTGAAGCATCTACTAGTAATTCTGCACAAACTATTGATAGTGAAGAAAATGAGAGGAAGAGACATAAGTTTTTTCATATTAGAGTTATTTTCAAGCATCAAAAGATTGATACTTTGTTTGATAGTGGCTCACAAGTAAACTTAATTTCTAAAGCAATTGTAAAGAAGCTGGGATTACTAATCACTCCTCACAAGAAGCCATATCCATTAGGTTGGGTATGTGATAAAGCAAAGCTACAAGTGACTAGACAATGTAAACTTAGGTTTCCTTTTGGGTCAACATTTGTAGATGAGGTTGAGTTAGATATTGTTCCCTTGGACATATGTGGAATTGTTTTAGGAAGTCCTTACTTGTATGATAGAAAAGCCATTTTATATAGAGCTGAAAAAAAGTATCAACTTGTTAAAGATGAGATCGAATATATTGTAAGAGCTCATAAACTCAAGAATAATTATACTCTCATCAACTCAGGGCAGATGAAAAGAATTGTAAATTCATGCAAGCAATTTTTATTGATGGTTGTAAAGGAAAAGAAACCTGATAAAACCAATGTATTTGAAGGCTGTAATGCTAAACAGCAAGCTGATTTAGAAAACGTTGTTTCAGAATATGATATCCTATTTCAAGAACCTAAAGGTCTTCCACCCAAAAGGGAAATTGTACATGATATTAATTTGCAACAAGATGCTCCATTGCCTAACATCGGAATGTACATGTTATCCGCTTTAGAGAATGTAGAGATCAAGAAGCAAGTATAGGAGCTGCTTGAGAAAGGGTTCATAAGACCAAGCACATCACCATGTGGATCTCTAATCGTGTTGGTGAGGAAGAAAGATGGTTCATGGAGGTTGTGCATTGATTATAGAGCACTGAATAAAATAGCGATCAAGAATCGTTATCCCCTTCCTCGCATTGATGATCTATTGGATCAACTGAAAGAAACTGTTTACTTTTCCAAGTTGGACTTGCGTAGTGGTTACCATCAGGTCAGAGTAGCAGAGCAAGATGAATGGAAGACTGCTTTCAAAACAAGGCAAGTATGAATGGCTAGTTATGCCTTTTGGCTTAACTAATGCTCCTACCAATTTCATGAGAGTTATGAATGATGTACTTAGGCCTTTTATTGATGATTTTGTAATTGTATATTTGGATGAAATTCTTGTTTTCAGTAAAACATGGGAAGAACACTTGAAGCATGTAAAGCAGACTCTAGATGTTTTGAAGAAAGAAAATCTCTATGTTAAATTATCAAAATGTGAATTTGGTAAAACATCTTTGATAGATCCCTCTAAGGTTGTAGTCATTGTAAACTGGCCTAAACCCAAATCTCCTACAGAAGTTAGAAGCTTCCTAGGAGCAACACAGTATTGGAGAAAGTTTATTGATAACTTTTCTTTAACTGTAGCTCCCTTGCATGCTTTAACATGATTGAACAAGGTGTTTCAGTGGGGAGGAAAATAGCAGAAAGCCTTCAACACCTTGAAAGAAAAAATTAGTACAACACCAGTACTAGCATTTTCAAATCTTCAACAACCATTTGAGATAGAAACCGATGCCAGTGACTATGCCATGGGAGCAGTGTTGATGCAACATGGTAAACTCATATGCTACCATTCTGAGACTTTTAATTATGTAGTAGTTAATTATCCTACATATGATAAAGAATTGTATGCATTAGTCTAGAGTGTGAAAAAGTGGAAACCTTACTTAATGGGCAAAGAAACAATCTTATATATGATCATCAGCCACTTCAGTATTTACACTCACAAACTAAATTGCAGCAATCAAGACACTATAGGTGGATGGGTTTCCTACAACAGTTTCATTTAGTCATCAGATATAAAAAGGGCATACACAATAAAGTTGCAGATATGTTGTCCAGACCAATCATAAATGCATCTGCTATACTTAAGCATAACTCAGTAATGCATGAAAGCTACTTTGAACAATATGGTCAATATATAGACTTTAAAGATGTATATGCAGCTTTAAGTAATGGCAAAAAGGTATAAGAATTGGATTACTATGTTAAAGACCAACTCTTGTATCATTTGGGAAAGCTATGCATTCCACAAACTGAAAGAGTCAACATAATTAGGGAAGCACACACTTCTCTGATATCAGGTCATTTTGGTGTAAGTAAAATAGTTGCACAGCTGCAAAGGTACTGCTATTGGCCAAGAATGCATGAAAAATTTTCTAGATATGTAAGAGGGTGTACCATGTGTGCTAAAAGTAAGCCTAGCAATAGAAAACTAGGTCTGTACACTCCACTACCAGCCCCTTCCCATCCTTGGGAAAGTGTTTCCATGGACTTTGTTGGGGGATTTCCAAAATCTAGAAAGGACATGACTATTTATATGTTATTGTGGACATGTTTAGCAAAATGTGTATTTTAATACCTTGCAATAAGAAGATTACAGTTGAACAAACATCGAAGTTGTTCTTTCAGCATGTCTCGGTGAATTTTGGGTTACCCACTTCCATAGTATCTGATCAAGACTCCCGATTTGTTCGGAAGTTTTGGTCAAGTCTGTGGGAATTGATGGACACCAGACTGAAGAAGAGCACAACCTTTCACCCACAAACATATGGCCAAACAGAGGTAGTCAACAGGATAGTGATCTAGTTGCTTAGGGGTTATTGCAACAAGCATCCTAAGCTTTGGGATGAACATTTATGTTATGTGTAACATGCTTACAACCATGCTAAACATTCTTCTAGATAGAGATATCCTTTTGAGACCTGTTTTGGTTTTATACCAAGGTCTCCCTTGGATTTTGTCTTTGAAAAAGACATAGCAGTTGCTAGACACAGTGATGTGGAAAAAGCAACCAGGTTCATCAAACAAATCCAAGAAATTCACTAGGCAGTGCAGGAACCACTGGAAAAGAGCCAAGCCAAATACAAGGCAAGGCATGATAAACATCGGGTGGAGCACAACTTCCAAGTTGGTGATCAAGTCTGGCTATATATCAGCAAGGAAAAAATGCAAGGTGAAGGAAAGAAGCTGAAGCCAATAAGGTATGGGCCTTTTAAGGTACTTGAAAAAATTGGTGAGAATGCTTTCCACCTTGATCTGCCAGCATACATGCACATCTATTAAGTGGTAAATGCAGAAAATTTAAGATTGTTTGAATCTTCATTAATTGAAGATCCCGAAGAGAAAAGTCAGTTAACTTCTATTGATGATCTGTTGCCTAAATATCTCAATGAGTTGCAGGAAGATATAGTTCTGGATAGGAAGGTGAGAACTATCCGCAGAGGGGATGTTGAGTACCTAAGAATTGGACTCAAAAGTTCAAAACCCAATAGTGCAAAATGGATAGAGATTGGGCAAGTGAGGCAGTTGTATCCTCACTTGAGCGACTTGAAAACCAACTTTTGGTGGTCCAAAAGCCTTTTTCAATGGGAAGGCGTGATCCAGATGGATCCAAGAACACTCTCTAAGTCTTGAAATCTCTTAAAAACATGCCAAAGATCAAAACAATTGCATGCCAAGGGCCTTTAGAATGGCTGAAAAACACTATCGGGAGGCAAAAAACCAGAGAAAACCATGAAAAAACAGAGTGTGGGAGTTGTAAACAATGGATGCATAGTAGCCGTCATATCTGGCCGATCAATGGTCCAGATTTGATCGGCAATCACAATCGGCAGACGATGGATATCGATACAGACTACATAACACTTGCGACAGGGATTGGCGGAGTTAATTAGGATTGTCGATCAAGCACATAGATTGACGGCCCATATTACATCGCAAGATCACTATCAGAGATTTCAAAGAGCACATGAAAATGCCTCGGGGCATGAGCGATATGCGATTGCGATTAATCGCATCGCGATATCACAATCAGAGAGACATTATGAAGTGATCCGATCAACTGGACCCGACGGTTTTATGAATATTATTTCATAAGATTGAGGTCCGCAGAAAAGCCATTTTTTATGCATTTTTGCAGTTTTCGTTTATTAAATGAAATGCGAAGGATGAAGGCCGATGCGATAAGCCAGACCTGAAAGGGTTCCTTAAAGCTATTGCACATTATTTCAGATCTGCCATAAGCCATTTTTAATGCATTTTCGTAGTTTTAATGTATTTTAATATAAAGGGGAAATTGATGAAACAGGCAGGATTTTGGAGGACCTAAAGGCGGAAAGCGGTTTGGATCGGGCTCTACCCAAAACCATACATTGGCTGCCACGTGTCTAGGGCGAGGAGAGAGGAAACCACCCTCATCGAGCGGTTAACCCCCGTAAGAAAGGGCCGCCCGAAATGAACCACGACCGTTGGATCTGGATCTCCTTGATCAATGGCGGAGATGTGATTTTAGTATACAAAGGATGGAACTGATAGAGGAATAGACTAGAATTAAGGACTTTTGAAGTCCGAAATAAGTAGTGTTTGGGCGGAATTTCACAGTGTTGCAGCGTTCTCTGTGAAAAACAGAAAACGACTGTTTTTGGGCATTCCAAAGGATTTCTGAGGCCCAATAGCCATATCGTTATAGTACAGGTGGACACCACCCTTAGAAGCATTTGGAAATGATTGCTAACGCTTAGAAAGGGGTCTGAGCGGATAGAGGACGGGGAGACTTAAAACCGAGAAGCTGAAACGAACAGGGAACACTGATTTGGCTTTAAAATCCATAGCAAACAGAAGACAGAGCAGGTAGCGCTGAGACAAAGCTAAGACAATGACAGAGAGTGATTCAGAGAGTCTGTGTACTCAGAGAAAGCTTGAGAGGTTCAATCAAACTCTTACTGTTATATGTGTTGTGTATTGAGTCTCAAATTGAGTCCATACTATTGTAAAAACTCTGCTTGAAGACATAATAGAGAGGCCGCCACTAAAGGCTGGACCAGGAGATGTAGCCCAGGAGCATTGGGTGAACTCCTTATTAAACTTGCTATGTTTTTATGTGTTTGTCTATTATAGTCTTTTACTGCTTCATAGTCTATGTATTTCGCAATCTAATCGATCCATTACATAAAATAACATAGGAAAATCCATGCACATAAGTCTGTAATACCTTATTAATTGTTTTAGATCTCATTATCAGATCAAATAAACACTACAAAGAGAAGGAAATAAGATCTAATTAAGAAGAACAATAATAGTTCTCTTCGTAGAATTAGATAGGGTTTGCTTTTAGCAGTGCATGCATTACATTACATATTAAATATTTATCTCACACCCAATAAATTTTACATGAATACCTGCAGAAGAAGCATTAATGGAGCAGGTTAGGATTGATCTCCATGTAACAACTTATATTACAAGCACATTAATGGAGCATGTTAGGATATATCTCCATGCAACACCTTATATTACAAGAAAATATATCGCCTAAACAACTCTAGGGATAAGCTCAAGGTTGTTAAGAGAAAATATATCCAGAATTTCACCTGCGATTTCATGGTAACCCAAAAATGTTGAGTATTGTGCCCAAAATCTAGTTAAGATCGACAACTTACCCTAAACATGTACAAGTTCCAATCAATAGAAGATAACCCCTCTACACCCTATGAAACAAACACCCATGCATGCCTATCAAGTTGAGCAAACAACCAACCTATCATCTCGCCCCCCTCACCTATACGATGGGGAATTCATGCTTTGACCTCGGAAATATGACAAAATAACATATCCCAAGATCATATATGAGAAAACTCCAAGAGGTGGAATAAATAATTAAAATAAATCCAAAACCAGATAATAAATATGAAAAAATAACATACCCCTATAACATACCTGAGAAAAACAAGAGGTGGAAGTAATATTGTCAACATCTCTATGAACGTTTCAGATGCCATTGGAATTACCTTACTTAGCTGACTAGATCGTCTCACCGAGTATTGTGTAGAATTCTGCGAGGAAGACAAATTTAGAAATGAAAGTAAAGAAAACAAAACGACAAATAATGATTTCAGGAGAGGAAGAAAT
The DNA here is from genome assembly GCA_031772625.1 of Pinus tabuliformis. Lineage (NCBI taxonomy): Eukaryota > Viridiplantae > Streptophyta > Pinopsida > Pinales > Pinaceae > Pinus > Pinus tabuliformis. The sequence goes on along the minus strand of CM062817.1, from coordinate 1,972,347,251 downwards.
CGAGAAGAATGGCACTATCGAGGCATGTTGTCAACTTGTGAAACCTTGTAAAATGTATTTGAACTAGGCGAGTATGTTGTCAGTTTGTGAAACCTGGTAGATGCTTATTTTGGCTGACTGTTTGATATTTCCAACACCTATGTATTAGTATTCATAACAGTTCCAGGGATCCATTATTCCTTCCAATCAATTTTCTACCTAATAATAGAGACATGTTATACCCTTGTGCATTATCATAACCATGTGAAATCCTTCTAATTGCAGGAAAGGAGTTCCAGACTGCGTAAAATTACTGACAAACCAACTCACCACTTCTTGAGTATTTACTGATTTAAAACAGGGAGTGGGCTATTGCTTTACCAATTGACGTGCATAATTAAGTTACACCTTAATGTGTTGGTTGGGTGGCTAATTTAGGGGATACATCATTTGTTAGAATTAATGGAGATTAGGTGATTATTGTTATGTAGTTATGATTGTGCTTTTGTTGGATATTTAATTCCTATCATTTAGGGATTTGATTTTCTATTCTTAACAACGTGTATCTATTTATTATTGGAGTTTAATGTGAAGCCTAAGCGGAATATTTTCTTGTAGGAGCTCCTGGTGATCCGCACCTGTGAGCTCCTCCAGTGTTGTTTGCCAATTCATGTCTTCCATATGCAAATCTTGACATGGTATTAGAGTTGCAGGAAGGAGAGGCCTGTAAGCTGAGTTGAGGAATATAAAATTGTGACGTCGTTGCAGGTTGAATGAAGAGTACTCGCGACAATACTATTCAAGACGATTAAAATAGTGGAAAAGCAGTGGATGCGGTGGTTAAAGATTACGTTTGTTTGCTGCGTTAAATTTGAGGAGAGGAGATTAAATTTGTGGCTGCGTTTGAAGGAGATTAACGGTGGTTGTCTTTTCACAACACATTGCCACACGTGAAGTTTTTTTTAAATTGTAAAGTATTTATGCATCATTTTTTAAAGCCACTCTCTACTTTAAAGCTTCACGTGGATTTTTTTTACCCACCCTTTTTACATTAAAGCTTCACGTGGATTTCTGAATTTGGGAACTTTCTTAATTAAAGATTTTAATTCTTTAATTAAAAACAAAAAGGAATTTCATTGTTTTTTGAAGGAATCCTTATTTAAAAAAAAAGGGTGTGTATTTTTGGAGTGATCTTTTTTAAAAAGAAAAAGAGGATCTGGAATTCTTTTAAGTGAAATTGGAGGAGGGCAATTTTTTTTTGTGAAGGAAATTTGCAGCGAACAGGGTTTTTTTTTTTTTTTTTTTTTTACATTTGAGGTTTGCTCAAATTGCTGAACATTTTATTCATTCAAGATGAATAATCAAATTGCCAAATCTTATCTCAATGAGAGTAATAATCTTGATGGTTCCAATTACACAAATTGGAAATTTAAGCTCCAGACTCTGCTTGAGGGACATAATACTTATAGCATTTCCACCAGTGATTAAGTCAAACTGACCACTGTAACTGGTGGATTGAATACAACAATTCAAGACTGGGAGAAAAGGGAGATGAAGGCAAATATGCTACTCAAGTTATCAGTCAAATATTTCATCATCCCTCAAATTCGAGATTGCAAGACATCGAATGACATCTGGACAGTTCTCAAAGATATGTATGAGATCAAGAACACCAGTCGAACCTTGTACCTCAAGAAAAATATTCTCTCAATCAAGATGGAGGAGAATGAGTCTGTTTCTTCATTCATATCCCGGATAAAGGAAGTTAAAGATAAACTATCTGATATCGGTCAAACCGTGGCAAATGATGATCTGGTAACAATTACCATGAACAACATGACACATGATTATCAGAAGTTTATAACTGGATTGAATGCAAGAGAAAAGCCTCCAGGATTTGAAGAGATCACTGGGATTTTTCTATAGGAAGAGGAAAGGAGGTTATCTCTCAAACCTCAAAATTCAGATCTTGCATTGATGACAAAGTTCAAGCCAAAAGGGAGAGCAGTGGTTGAACACAAGAGAGGCAGCGCATCAAGAAAAAGGACACCGCAAGGTATGACCTCGCATAAACATGACTCTGCTCCTAAATTCTTTTATTGTGATAAGATAGACCATATTGCTAAATTTTGCCATAAGAAAAAGGTAGATGAGGAGAGGTACAAGCAGAGAAGACATGCAGGTCATTTAGTTGATGCAGATGCAGATAAGAATCAGGATGTCAGATTGTTTATGGTTGAGGCTGAGACTGCTTTAGCTATTGAGGAGGATGAATCAGATATTTGGTTCGTAGATTCTGGAGCCTCCTCACATATGACAGGTAAAAAGAAATGGTTCAGAAATTTTAGACAATCCAACATTGGAGTAAAAGTATACTTTGGAGATAATAGAGGGTACGAAATCAAGGGACATGGAGATGTCCTTATTACTTTGCCTGATGGAAAGATCAAGAATATATCTGATGTGTCGTATATTCTTGGTATTAAGAAGAACCTGATTTTTGTGTCAAAGATTACACATCAGGATCTCAAGGTAGAATTCTTTAAATCTAATTATATTATTAAAGACTTGTTGGACCAGATGAAGCCTATTGCTACAGGTATTCACATAGGAGGACTCTACAAACTGAATGTGAAGAGTACGCCACAACAAGCCTTGATGTCATCAGATAAGTCTGCCGAAAATTTGTGGCATCAACGACTTGGGCATATCAATTTCAGTGACCTCCTTCTGTTGCAGAACAAAGGTATGGTAGATGGTCTTCCTATTTTGAAAAAGTTGCATATTGATTATGAAGCATGTGCATTCAGTAAACAACATAGAGATGAATTTCCTGCTATTAAAGATAGGAAATGAAGGGATATACTCGAACTTGTACACACTGACTTATGTGGCCCGACGGAGACAAGATAGTTAGGTGGGGCCTATTATTTTTTAATCTTTGTTGATGATTGTACAAGAATCACATGGGTATATTTTCTTAAACAGAAGAGTCATGCTTTTGAGTATTTCAAGCAATACAGAAATATGATTGAGAAGCAGACAAGAAAGTTCATCAGGATGCTTTAATCAGATCAAGGCGGAGATTTCAAGAAAGGGGTTTTCATCAAATACTGCAATGAGCATGGGATACAGCAACAATTTATAACACCTTACACTCCTCAGCAGAATTGAGTAGCTGAGAGGAAAAAAAGAACGTTGGTGGAGTGTGCTTGCAGTATGTTGAAAGGTAAGAATCTAACTAATGGTTTTTGGGTAGAAGCTGTCAATACTGCAGTATATTTGAAGAATAGGAGTCCTACTAAAAGTCTTGATTATAAAACTCCTTTTGAAACATTGTTTGGCTTCAAGCCTGTAGTAAGTCACCTTAGAGTATTTGGTTGTAAAGCTTTTGCACATGTTCCCAAAGAGAACATGGAGAAGTTAGATTCAAAGGCCATTAAATGTACCTTCATTGGATACTGTAGTGAGTATAAGGCTTATAAAATGTTTGATCCTTCTACACACAAGGTGTTTTTTAGTAGAGATGTAGTATTCCATGAATAGGTTGATGATGGAAATACTATTCAAAACAATGAAGAATGGGATGTAGCCTTACTTTTAGATGAGGATAGTGAAATAGGGATCAGTCAACAACAACAACAGCAACACTAGCAGGAACAATAGCAGTAGGAATAGCAGCAATAGTAGCAGGATAAAGAGGAAGAAATTGAGTTCAGTCCACAAAGAGAAGAACACATCAGAATAATTGAACCCCCACCACTCAAGAGATCTAGCAGGCCGAAATAATTACCAGCTTGATATAGGGATTGTGCGCTCATGATTGGTATGTTAAATATTGTAGAACCTTCTAATTTTTATGAAGCTAGTAAGGGTTCTGAATGGAAGGAAGCAATGAAAGAGGAATATGAATATGTTATTAAGAACAATACTTGGGATCTAGTAAAACTTCCTAATGATAAACAACCCATAGGTTGCAGATGGTTATTTAAGTTTAAATTTAAAGCAGATGGGTCTATTGATAATCATAAATCAAGGTTGGTGGCAAAGGGGTATTCCCAGAAAGAAGATATTGATTTCGAGGAAAAATTTGCCCTTGTTGCTAAACTAAATATCATTAGACTAATTATTGCTTTAGCCACTAGGCATCATTGGAAAATACATCAATTATATGTTAAATATGCTTTCTTAAATGATGATTTAAAAGAAGAAGTATACTTAGTGCAGCCCGAGGGGTTTGTTAAGAAGGGAGAAGAGCACTTAGTATGTAGATTAAAGAAAGCTTTATATGGTTTAAAGCAGGCTCCTAGATCCTGGTACGAAAAAATTGACTCATTTTTCCTCATGCATGGTTATAAATGGAGCAAAAATGATCCCAATTTGTATACTGTGTTTAATGATGAGGGACAGATAGTGTTGATTTCTTTATATGTAGATGATCTGATCATGACAGAGAGTGCAGACAATCTCATTGAAGAAATCAAGCAACAGTTATCACAGAAATTTGAGATGAAGGACCTTGGAGAAATGCATTACTGTTTGGGTCTAGAAGTTTGGAGAGATTCAAGCCAAACTTTCTTGTCCCAGGGTAAGTATGCTAAGAGTTTGTTAACTAAATTCAAAATGGATGAGTGCAAGGCTGCATTTGTGCCTTTACAATAGAACAACAAACTTCTGGTGAATGATGGCTTGAAATATGCAAATGCAACATTGTACAGACAATTGGTTGGTAGTCTTATTTATTTGACTACAACGAGACCAGATCTAGCCTATGCAGTGAGTGTTTTGAGTCAGTTCATGACTCGACCTCATGAGAACCATTGGATTGCAGCGAAAGGAGTGCTGAGGTATCTGCAAGGAACTTCAGACTTTGGTATTTTGTATTCTGACTCATTTGATGTTAGTTTGACAGGTTATACAGACTCTGATTGGGCAGGAAATTTAGATGATAGAAGATCAATTACAGGTTATGCCTTCAACATTGGGTCCGAGGTCATCTCTTGGTGCAGCAAGAAGCAACATACTGTTGCCTTATCCTCAGCAGAAGCAGAATATCAAGCTATGTGTGCAGCAACATGTGAGGCTTTAGTTGCGCAGACTTCTCCAAGATGTAGGAGAAGAACAGACAGAAGCTACGGTTATCAATTGCGATAATCAAAGTTCCATCAAACTGGCCTATAATCCCGTGTTTCATAAAAACACTAAACACATAGACACTCAATTTCATTTTGTCAGGGAGAAGGTGCAGTCCAAAGAGATTTGTGTTGAATATTGTAATTCTTGTGATAATATGGCTGATATATTTACTAAGCCTCTGGAAAGACTGAAGTTTGATTTGTTTAGGGACATATTAGGTGTGTTTAAGAACCCATTCTCCATTAATGGGGAGTGTTAGAATTAATGGAGACTAGGTGATTATTTTCACATAGTTATGATTGTGATTTTCTTGGATATTCAGTTCCTATCATTTAGAGATTTGATTTACTATCCGTAACAATGTGTATCTATTTATTATTGGAGTTTAATGTGAAGCCTAAGAGGCATATTTGCTTGTAGGAGCTCCTGGCGTGAGATCCAATTCATGTCTTCCATATGCAACTGTTGACATCATTTATATTTTCTATGACCACGAGATGCACGCACAACCAGCTCAGGGAGGATATAGTCTTTGTGTCGTTTTTTCTTCATTCGTTCATTGATTCAGCAACTCAACTATTATTTAATTTAATTTAGAATAGCGGTTAATTTTAGCAAAATATTTATAATTTTTTTTTTACTTCATTTATTGATTAAGCAACTTCACTATTCGTTAATTTAGTATAAATTAATACAAATTGTACGATGACAATTGAGTGATTGTTATATAGGTAAATTTATGATTGAAATTTTGGTTAAAAGAGTCAATGATTTTTTCCTTTACCATAGACAAATAAAAAGTTATATGAATATAAAAGGGTAAATAAAAAGTTATTTGAATATAAAAGTTTTGAATTGATTTAAAATTTAGATCAAATAATATGTGAATTTTATAATAAATAAATAATCTAAATGAATTTAAAAAAATAAATATCAACATTGCATATGTGATTTTTATAATAAATAAAATAATTGCATATGTGAATTTTATAATAAATAAAATAATTTAAATGAATTCTAAAAAAATGAATATCAACATTGCATATTACTGTAATATAACAATTTACATATTATAACAATTTACATGAATGAGATTCATGACCAACTTTGTATATCATTTGAAATTAATTAATATTTATTCATGACAAGCCTGTTATATATGTTGAATTAATTAATATGTTTAGAGATACATTTTTCATTTGTCTTTCACTTACACTTACAAATAAATGGTAACCACACAATAATTTTGCATAGACAAGTAGGAAACCTCATAAAATTACCGTGTAATTCCCAGATATATACAATTTCCAATTACTTCATTTAAATGTAGTCTGGAAGTCGTCCATAATTTAGTTTCGTCCATAATTTCCAAAGTACATGTTAGCCCATTTCCTGCACGTAGAACACAACCCGCTCAGCGATATATTGCAATCCAATCTAGGAAATACAAAACAAACGCTATTGCTGAAAACTTATATTGCCGATACCTTTTATTTGCCGATATCTTTAGAACTGTGTCACCATCTGTGGACGTGCATTAACCCTTGCAACAGATAGCAGATGTTAATCCTTATTGGGCAGGTATACCGTCCGCAACGCAGCGACTTGTTTCTGCGCTTGAACACTTTAAAATGGTTTACTTTGGAAACGACTTCAAATTTTTGTTTACAATTAATATTTAACCGCCTCAGTGTTATTGAATGGTGGTTTATAATTGCATAAAAATGTGTTTATGCTCTCCTTAGTTAAATGGTTGATAACGTGCTTCTAATTATATGAAAAATTGATTATTGTTAATTTATTTCCATTTAAATTTGTTAAATAATGTTTATATGATTACATTGGAAAATGTATATATTTTTATATTTATTTATAATTACTTTTTTGTGCTTAATTTGATTGTAAATAATTATAATTTGTTGTTAGTGTGACTTATTTAATTTAAATAATGTTTATATAATTATATTGAGAAATGCCTATGGGGCTTTGGATTGATGGCGAATGGGTGCACTGTTAAGACATTCCTTGCCATAGGTTAGAAACAAAGATTACATTGGGAAATGTATATATATTTTATATTTATTTATAATTACTATCCCGTGCTTAATTTGATTGCAAATAATTATAATTTGTTGTTAGTGTGACTCACTGTTTTAAGTGCTACCTATCAAATGAGGTAACACAATTTTTTTTATTTTTTATTTTTCCTCGAAAGTAACTTCATTTATATTGATGAAAAAATTTACATTTCATATATACACTTTAGTGAGTGTATTATAATGGTGATTACATCCAAAATATCATGTACTATGTTGTTATCACATAGTTCATATGTATTTTTTTTATGTCACAAAATAGAAAGTTTGATATAATGTTGCCATTGTGAGCAACCTATAAAACAAATATTATATGTATAATAACAAAAATACCTATAAAACAAATATTATATGTATAATAACAAAAATGTGTTATAAAGCATCTAAAAACTGATATGGGAAGGTCTCTAAAATTTTAACATGTACATCCTTTTTATTCTTGTCCATAAATGGCCTGTGGTAGTATTGGTAGTGTTTAGTTCCCAAGTCTTCATCTACCTGCGACAACCCCCAAAACATGTGTAGGCCTTCCTTAGAAAGCATGTCTACAACTCCATTTTGTTCCCTATAGATATACATGAATGTAAAGGAATATAAATATGCATGCATGTAAAGGAAATAAAAATTTACTTTGCCCTTATCATATCCTCCAAAGTATGACCAAGGGAAATTTTCCAACATTGTTCAGTCTCATTAACCAAATTCACCACCATCAAAGAGTCACCAAAAATCTGAAGTTGGTCACAACCTTTCTCTTGGGGAAAAGCTATAAGAGATTTGTGAGCTAAAAGTTCTACCCAATTGTTTGAGTCTCTACCGAGAACCACTTCACATGAAAAGAGTGATGCTTAGATAAATGAACAACAACCACCCCCCCATTAAGCAAGTCATCACCTCGAGAAGCTCCATCTTAATAATCCCAAGGAATAGTAACATGAGATTCCTCTTGAAAGGTAGTCCTCCCATAGGCACGCACCTTTGGTTGTAGGAAATCTAAAAGCATAGCCAAACATTTAGCAACTATCATTTCCAAATAGGATGATATATTTCAGAAAATCTCTTTGTTCCTAACTAACTAGATGTGCAAGCCAACAATGAGTGGAAGGGCTATAAAATATTTAGTAGCCCTACTCTGGACCCAATACTTTGATATCTCCACAAAATGAAGTCCCTCCCACTTACAATCTAAGCCTAAAATAACACTACAGGCTGACCAAACTTGTTTTGTAAAGGGAAAACTAACAAATAAGTGTTCAATAGTCTCCTCACTACCTTTGCATAGGGCACACCATCTGGGACCAATCTTGTGTCTTCTTTGCAAAACATCGCATGAAAGAGCTTTTTTCTCAATCATACAACAAACTAGTATGCAGGACTTTGAAGGACATTTCAACTTCCAAAGAACTTTCCACCGCCAAACAATCTCAACATTTTAGGGTATCACATTTTAGTGGATATATCCCAACTTGGGGGTATAAGAGCCACGGGGAGAGTGAGTCCAGACCAACACATCCTCTCAATTAGTTAATATGATGTGAGATAATATCAAATATTTCAAATAGCTATATCACTCCTCTCAAAATGCCTCTTAAAGATTTAAGTCTACAAGAATAAGTCAACCTTGACGCCAAAGAGTTGTTTGTATTGGATTTCCTATATGAGCAATTATGGAAAAGACTTTATCTCTAAGAATATCAATGAGGGCTTGTAACATGTTATGTATATCCCCACAACCTGACCAAGGATATGAACCCAATCTTACCTTATTCCCATCCCCAATCTTCCAGGTCGACCTTGATGAAATCCACTCAAAAGAATTCAGTGCATCCTACCAAACAACATAAATATTCTGACGGAATTTTTCCTATAGCCGCACCTGGTACACCAGGGAGTAAGGATTTATTCCTTTATAGAGAACAACCATAGTTTCGAGACTGTCAATGGATAACAAGCTCCAACCACATCTTGTTGCAAAGGCTTTTGAAAACAATCTTATATTTTTTAGCCCAGATCCACCCAACAACTTTGGAACAATAAGACAATTCCATTTGACCCAAGGAAGGAAAAATTTATCATGAGATCATTCCCACATAATCTTGAAACAAATCCTTTTGGATTTTCCCAAAAACCCTTCAAAATCCAAGCCAAGGACGTCCAATAAATTGGAATAGCTTCAATAATAGATTTTACCAAAACTAGCCTTCCAGCTCTAGATAACCGCCCATAATTCGAACAAGTGATTCTTTTCTAAATCTTGGTTGTTAGCCAAAGCTAGTCTTATTTTTTGTTAAAATTTGGCTTCAGATGGAAACCAAGATACTTTAAGCCACCCCCCAAATCATTTCTCTCAAAAGGAAAAAATTTCCTTATATTTAGGATCTCATGTACCTCCATATTATGAAAAGATATGGTGGAATTTCTTGCATTTATAACTATACTTGTAGCTTTCTCAAAAAAATCAAGTATCTCATGCAAATTTTGGACATCTCTTATTGAACCATTACAAAAGATAAGTATATCGTTAACAAACGTAAAATATGTAATTACAAGAGTATGAGAAAGTATCACACCCTGGAATTCACCTCTCCTCTTTACCACCTCCAACATACGACTAAGGCCCTGTGCTATGAGGAAAAAAAGGTGGAGATAAAGGATAGGCTTGTCTCAAGCCTCTCTGAGCATGAAATAATGACAAAGTAGATCCCTTTATTAAGATGGAAAATGATACTGAATTAAAATAACTCATGATCAAATTAATAAAAGGAACCTTAAAACCCACATTAGTTAGAGGAAGTCTGATGAAAAACCAATTAACACAATCATATGCCTTTGAGAGGCCTATTTTAGTAACAACATCTTTTACCCTCTAATTTTTTATGCTATGCATCCCTTCTTGAACAACTATAATTGCTTCATGTATCTATCTCGCCTCAAGAAAACACAATTGTTCCTTTGAAATGGTTTTTGAAAGTATAGGATTAATTCTTCTAGTAATCACCTTTGACATGACCTTATATACATAACTACATAAAGAAGTAGGTCGAAACTATTCAAAGGAGTGAGGATTGTCCACTTTAGGGATGAGAGATATGAAAGTAGAGTTAAAAGCGAAAAAAACCCTACCCTCACTAGTAAAATCATTTAAAAATGTTAACAGATCTTTGCTAATTATATTATAAAATCATAAAAGGAATTTATAGCCCATCCATCGAGCCCTGAGGTTTTTTCCTTTTCAAGTTTGGAAAGCACCGACTTCAACTCATCCTCGGACACTTCTTCCATAAGAGTTCTATTTTATTCCTCCGCCACAAATATTTCCTCCTAATCCTCCATATTCCAAATTGTATTATTCATTTCTTTTTGGTGGGCTGGTTGTAGGTGTTAAGGATAATCGTTCAAAACTTGAAACTATTCCTTCAAGTTTAGGTGGAACTTCTTCTCGGGTTTCCTTTGGAGAATCGGTCATCAATCTCCAATTTTAGTTATTCTGCTAAGATAGTAGAATTGGTTAATTTACTCGGAATATGGAAAACTTCCACTTTTCCCACGGAATCAAAATGAATTAAAACTCAGTTCATATCCTTATCACATCTGAAATTCCACAAACCTTTAGCACATTAAATCTCCGCCGTCAATCTCATTCCTCAATTTGACGGTTGTCGCTTCGTCCGCTCACCAACTAGTTCAGACAATCTCCATCGTTGATCAATCCCGCTTGATCCAACGACTGTCACGTAATCTCGCGTGGAATCTTGCGTGCTTTATAATAATCCAAAAGCACGCAAGAAAAGTGGTTTTCTCGTGCTACGTGTTGGTCGCTAAGGGTAATCGCGTGAAATTTCAAAATACCACTTACCACCTTGAGACCGCGCGAGATACAACTTACACATGTGAAGACCAATCTTCTATTTTGATTAGCATTTTCCCTTGTTGGCACGCGATGAATGTTAGATCTATTGGATCTGTCGATCGGACGATTCAGATCTACTCCTGGGTTTATCACCAATTTGTCAGGGTTTCCTTGCAAGACTTAGCACTTATGCCAAGTTTAGTCTATTTTTAATCTTATTTCCTATGATCTGTCAGATTCAAAATATTGCTAACTAAACTCTGTGGTTTCGAGCTATATTCAAGTTATATCAATATGCTTTGAGAGAAGGTTTAGATGCAACAACACAAGATTATACAAAACTCAACACTTCTCAGAAATATTTCGAAGGAAATTAAAACCTCCAGGATTTGACCATTCATACACAGTATACACGAGATGCAGAGAAATTCCAAATTTTTACATTCCAATCCTCCACATCCAAAATCTGTCAAAATCCTTCAAAATCCGTCAAAATCCTCTTCTACTAATTCAAAACTTACATAAATACTAATACATACAACAATTAGATCCTCAATCAATGGATCGAATATGTCTAATCCTAGATAATATGATATTCTCCTCACGAATCTCAACTAAGCCTAAATACTTTAATTAATTAGAAGATAATACAAATCCTTGAATTCTAGCTCAGATCCTATCTAGAAAGCTTTGTAAAGTGACAGCTCAAGGATCCCACTCCTTTGCTTGTAAACTTTTTTTGTATTTTTGGAATAAAATTTGAAGCCTTTTGTCTTCAAGCCTCATGCTCCCACATCAGACTTCTGAGGACAAAATTCTTCATGGGATCCTGTCCATGAGCTCTTCTATAGAAATACCCAACTTTTTTAGCATGGCATCTATCACTCAGGTAGCATCAACAATTGGTTGATCTTTCCACTTGATCAAGTACTGAAAATACTCCTGTCCTCTTTTCCTTTTAAACAATCTCTTATCAAAAATCTTTTCTGGCTGTAATGCCTTTGCTGTAGGTAACCGTTTTACCCAATCAACCTCTTGTTCTTCTTTTTCTTCTATTGCATCATCTGCATTTTCATACTTGTACAAATGAGCAACATTGAAAATTGGAGATATTCCAATTTCAGGGGGTAATTCAATTTCATATGAATTTGCAGAAAATTTCCTCAAGATTCTGCATGGTCCAATTTTCTTAAATTTTAACTTGTTATACTCCCTTTTTGGAAACCTTTCCTTCCTCATGTGTGCTAAAACAAAATATCTAACCTCAAAATTAACTTCTCTTTTCTTCAAATCTGATTTTCTATTGTACTTAATGTTGCTATCATGTAACTGTTGTTTTACCTGTTCATGTATTACTTGAATCTCTGAAGCAAAATATTCTCCTTCAACACTTCTCATTTTTGCTTTTCCCAAGTCTCTTAATTTAGACACTCCTCTTGGGTGCATTCCATAAACTATATGGAATGGACTCTGCCCTGTACTCCTGTTAAGAGAATCATTATAAGCATATTCAACCTGTGCCAAAATTTGATCCCATTGTTTTGGATGTTCACTTGCAAGACTTCTCAGAAGATTACCCAAGCTTCTGTTTACAACTTCAGTCTGTCCATCAATTTGAGGATGATAAGCTGAACTAAAACTTAGTTTAGTACCAAGTTTCTTCCACAAGGTCCTCCAAAAATGACCAACAAATCTGGTGTCTCTGTCTAAAACAATGCTCTTAGGGAACCCATGCAATCTTACAATCTCCTTAAAAAACAAATTAGCAATGTGAGTAGCATCACTGGTTTAATAACATGGAATAAAATGTGCCATTTTAGAAAATCTGTCAACTACAACATTAATCAAATCATTTCCTCTTTGAGTTTTTGGTAAACCCAAAAAAAATCCCATACTTACCATATCCCAAGGTCTATCTGGAATAGGTAATGGAACATACAGACCTATGTTTTGGCTCTTCCCTTTGCATACTGACATAATTTACAATTTCTCACATACTTCTCCACTGTAGATCTCATTTTCGGCCAAAAATAAAATCGACTCAACTGCTCATAAGTCTTGTTTGCACCAAAATGTCATCCAAGTCCACCACTATGTTTCTCCTTGATTAAATTTTCCCTCATAGTATAATTTGGTATGCACAGCTGATTTCTTTTAAACAACTGTCCTTCTTGCAAGAAAAAATCCAGCCACTTACTTCTGTCTAGCAAAACAGGATTTTTACAAGCTTCAAATGCCTCTTTAAAATCTAAATCTTTCTCATATAATTCCTTAAGAAAATCAAAACCCAACACTTGAATTTGACTTTCTTGAACTAAAATGCTTTTTCTGCTTAAGGCATCTACTACTTTGTTTGATTGACCATTTATATGCTTCAATACAAAATTAAAACTTTGAAGATATTCTACCCATTTTGCATGTTTCTGACTAAGCTTTGGCTATTGCATAATGTACTACAATGCATGATTGTATGAATAAAGTATAAACTCCTTAGACATTAAGTAATGTCTCCACTTTTTCAATGGCTGCACAACTGCATAAAATTCCTTATCATAAGAAGAATATTTCTTCTTTGATTCATTCAGTTTTTCATTGAAATAAGATACAGGTATGTCCTCTTGACTCAAAACACTGCCAATAGATTCTCCACTAGCATCACATTTCACTTGAAAAGGTTTATTAAAGTTAGGCAAAATCAAAATAGATTTTTCAATGATCTTTCTTTTCAACAACTGGAAGTTCTTTTCTGCTTCAACAGTCCATTTAAATGGCTATTTATCCTTCTTTATAGTGTCAATAATAGAAGCATTGATCTTAATAAAATTCCTTACGAATTTTCTATAAAAACTAGCAAGACCATGAAAACTTCTTACTTCAAAAACACTTTTCAGTGAAGGCCACTCTATGATTGCCTTTATCTTCTCTGGATCCATCTTTAATCCATCAGCAGAAACAACAAAGCCCAAATATACAAACTCTTCCTCCATGAATGAACGTTTCTTTAAATTTAACAGTAAATTTTCTTGTTGCAACTTCTGTAAGACATAATTCAAATGTCTCATATGTTCCTCTTTAGATTTGCTGTAAACTAATATATCATCCAGATATACTATTACAAATTTACCAATAAATTCTTTAAACACTTCATTCATAAGCCTCATAAATGTACTAGGAGAATTTGATAACCCAAAAGACATTACCATCCATTCATACAGTCCTTCATTTGTTTTAAAAGAAGTTTTCTGTTCATCTCCTTCTCTAATCCTATTTTGATGATAACCACTTTTTAAATCTAGTTTTGTAAAATATCTTGCTCCACTTAAAAAATCCAACAAATCTTCAATTCTAGGTAAAGGAAATTTGTACTTGATTGTTATTTTGTTGATTGCTTTTGAATCAATGCACATTCTCTAGCCTCCATCTTTCTTTGGACTCAACACTGTTGGCACTACACAAAGACTCAAACTCTCTCTAATCAGTCCTTTATCTAACAATTCCTGAACCTGTTTTCTGATTTCTTCATTTTCTGTGGGAGTCATCATGTTAGCTACTTTATTTGGTAGATTTGCCCCTGGAATCAAATCTATATGATGACTGATTTTTCTAATGGGTGGTAACTCATTAGGAAAATCATCTACAATGATATCGCAATAATTTTCTAACATCTCTTAAATTTCAATTGGCAAATCAACAATTTTAGTGGAAGTAATTATTACCTTGGGTTTGAAAATCAATGCAAAATTTACCTCATCCTCTTCAATCTGCTGCAAGTACTCTTTTCCACTTAGCAATAGAGTCTTTGGATAAAATTTTCTTGATGCATCCTCCTCTTCCATAGGCATCAATGTATGAATAATACCATCTTTATCAAATTTGTATGTGTTCATTTTCCCATCATGCATAGCTCCTCTGTCATACTGCCAAGGTCTTCCTAGCAATATGTGACACACATCCATAGGCATCACATCACACAGAATTTTATATTTGTATTTGCCCAACTAGAAATCCAATTCACACTATTCATTCACTAACAGCTTTTGTCCTTTTTGAAGCCATGACACCTTGTAAGGTGTTGGATGTTTCTTTGTCTTTAATTTCAACTTTTCCACCACTTCTGTAGAGACCAAATTATCGGTGCTACCACTATCAATTATCATTTGACAACATTTTCCTTGAACCTTGCACACAGTCCTGAACAAAGTCTTTCTCTGTGTTGGCTCAACAACTTCCTTGGCTGGCTTTAACAAAACTTTGTTAACTACCAAAGATTCCCCTTTCTCTAGTACAATTTCTTCTTCTGGCTCTTTTGCTGCTTCTTCTCCAGTCTGAGCAACAATTACATTTCTCTGATTTGTTCCTATGTTTTATAGGCACTCATAGGCTTTGTGTCCCAGCATGTTACATCTGTAACATATGATTTCTCTTCCTCTGCCTCTGCCTCCTCTTCCTTTGAAAAAACTCCTTCTGCCACTTGCATCACCTTCTGTGGGTGTATGATGATTCGAGCTGCTACTAGCTCCATCTCTAGGTGTTGTAGATCTTCCTCTACCACCTTGATTTCCTCTTCCTCAGAAAGTACCTCTACTTCTGGTAGATTTCTTCCTCATGAGTTTTTCTTTAGCCTTCAATACCATCTGATAATCCTCTTCTACTATTTTAGGAGACAACAAACTTATCGCATCTTGGAACTCCATTGTGAGACCATTTATATATCTTGCAACCTTCTCATCTATATCTTGAATTTGTCCAGCTCTTATGCTCACTTTGTAAAATTCCTCTGTGTATTCTTTCACTGTCAAAGACCTCTCTTTAAGGTTCTGCATCTGTCTATATAATGAAAGTTGATAATCACTTGGCAAAAACTTACCTCTCAACTTTGCCACCATCCTGTTCCAATTTTTAATTAGCTGCTTACCAAGTCTCCTTTTTGCCTGCACTCCATCCCACCAAAATGCTACATGTCCTTTCAATTTTGTGACAGAAAATTTCACTCTCTTTCCTTCTTCCATTTCTTCATAATCAAAGAATTTATCCATGTCATTAATCCAGTCTATCAACTCCTCAATATTTAAACCTCTTGTATAAACTGAAACCTCAAGTTTGGGTTTGGATGTGGATCCCAAAACTGATTTAAAGAATCTCATTTCAAGAGTAACTTTTGTAGGTTCCTCTTCTTTTGTAGCTTCAACTTCATGCTCACTGGCATCTACAACATTTGTATCTATTTGATTTCCCATTTCCACTGCTTCTAGTCTAGCTTGCATCTGTTGCATTGCTTCCAAAACTTCACCATTTGTGACTGGTCTTCCTCTTCTTTGACCACCACCATGTCTTCCTCCAACTTTGAAAGCCATGTTGGATTTCTTTCTCTGATCTTTGAGATCCTGATCACTGTCAATAGGCTTCTTTGATACCACTAATGGTGGGTTGGTTGCAGGTGTTAAGGATAATCTTTCAAAAATTGCAACTATTCCTTCAAGTCTAGGTGGAACTTCTTCTCGGGTTTCCTTTGGAGAATCGTTCATCAATCTCCAATTTTAGTTATTCTGCTAAGATAGCAGAACTGGTTAATTTACCTAGAATATGGAAAACTTCCACTTTTCCCACAGAATCAAAATGAATTAAAACACAGTTCATATCCTTATCGCATCTAAAATTCCACAAACCTTTAGATCATTAAATCTCCGTCGTCGATCTCATTCCTCAATCTGATGGTTGTCGCTTCGTCCACTCACCAACTAGTCCCGACGATATCCACTGTTGATCAATCCCGCTTGATCCAACAGATGTCCTGTAATCTTGCGTGGAATCTTGCGCGATGTATAACAAGCCGAGAGCATGCAAGAAACGTGGTTTTCTTGTGCTACATGTCAGTCACTAAGGGTAATTGCGTGAAATTTCAAAATACCACTTACCACCTTGAGATCAAACGAGATATAGCTTACACCTACGAAGGCTGCTCTTCGATTCTGATTAACGTTTGCGCTTGTTGGCATGCGATGACTGTTAGATCTATTGGATATGTCGATCAGATGATTTAGATCTACTCCTAGGTTTATCACGAATTTGTCAGGGTTTCCTCTCCAGACTTAACACTTCCGCCAAGTTTAGTCTATTTCTAATCTTATTTCCTAAGATCTGTCAGATTCAGAATATCACTAACTAAACTCTGTGGTTTCGAAATAAATTCAAGTTATATCAATACGCACACAAGATTATACAAAACTCAACACTTCTCAAAAATATTTCGAAGGAAATTAAAACCTCCAGGATTTGACCATTCATACACAGTATACACAAGATACAGAGAAATTCCAAAATTTTACATTCCAATCCTCCATAGCCAAAATCTATGAAATCTGTCAAAATCCATAAAAATCCTCTTCTACTAATTCAAAACTTACATAAATACCACTACATACAATAATTAGATCCTCAATCAATGGATCGAATCTGTCTAATCCTAGATAATATCTAATCTGCATGATATTCTCCTTACGAATCTCAACTAAGCCTAAATACTTGAATTAATTGCATGATAATACAAATCCCTGAATTTTGGCTCAAATCATATCTAGAAAGCTTTGTAAAGTGATAGCTAAAGGATCCCACTCCCTTGCTTGTAAACTTTTTTTGTATTTTTGGAATAAAATTTGAAGCCTTTTTTCTTCAAGCCTCATCCTCCTGCATCACTTTTCCTTTTGCATAAGCATGAAAAAACTTTGTATTCTCATCACCACAGTCCAACCATATTTTTGTGCTTTTTAAGTGCCAACTATCCTCCTTATTTTCTAGAATCTTCTTCCTTGTAGTTTCGAGTTTGCTCATCTCCCTCTTCTCTTGATTTTGAAAAAGCCATAATTTTATATTCTACCTCCACTAGATCTTCCTCCTCCTTTCTACAATTAATTGCATCCTACTCCATAATCACATACTTGACATGGTTCATATTGGCCTAAAATTTTCTGGTAGTAGAAAAACAAGATCGTGCATCAAAAGAACACCACTTATCTTTGAACAATGCTATAAAACTCTCATCTTTTAACCATCTAGAATTCATCTTCAAAGGACTAGAAAGCTTATAATTATGCTCTTTCAACTCTAATAATATATGATTATGATCAAATTCTCCTCTAGGTACAACCCATTGATGACTAAGAGGGAGCTTATAAACTAAAGGTTTTTCCACCAAAAACCTATCCAATATGTTTGAAAAACGCCCTTCACCTTCATGTTGGTTCCTCCATGTGGGTTTTAACTTAGTAGGTTGTGGATCAATCAAGTTCTTTGGGTCAATTTTGTGTGACAATAAACAATGAGATAATCAAATCTGCCATGAGGAACCCATGATTCAACAACTCCCATAGAGTAATTTCAGTCTCCTCCAATAATCAAATTCTCTTCTCCTAGCATAGAATTTCCAAAGAAATCATTCCAAAAGGAAACACAATCTTCATTCGACCCATAAATAATGATAAATTTAAAGGTTGTGTTCAATTTCACTAAAAAAACAACCATACCCAAACGAGAGGTAATACTACAAGTGTTATGAGCCAAAATTTTATGGTAATCCCAACCCAATACCAAACCACCTAATCTACCTCATGCATCCAAATTAGTGAGTTTCCAAGAAACAAATAAAGACTCAAGAAGATTTGATATACAATCTCCCTTACTAAGAGTTTATTGAAAAAAACTAATATCACGATGCTCCATCAGAACCAGTCTCCTCAATGCAAGTTCTTTGGGGTCACTTTATAACCCTTGACAATTGAAAGAAATAACCCTTAGTGGGAAAACCCTTGCAGGGAAATCATGGCTCTAAGTGCCCCATCTATGGAAGTTTTTTTCCTACAACTATCTCCTCACGAGGTTTGGATTTGGCTAAAGAAATATGTGATTTCCCCACCCCCTCTACCCTTCGTAGATAAAGAAGAACCAATTAACTAATGAAGTCCTCCATGAAAACCCTTTTGGCATAGTTTTCATTGATGGAAAAGTGTGTTAATGATTTCTTGCGTTGGTCTAAGCCACGGATGAAATTATGCATGCACTCCACAAATGAATGAATTAGAGGTACAGATGCTCGTTATTGATGTCAAAAGAAATATGCATTAGAGGTATTCATCATTGATGTTGTTGAGTATGTATTGCTGCTCCTATGTGGGTAATGTTGATCATGTAAATATGTGAGTGAGTTTGATGATTCTCACAAGTGTAGATGTTGTGATGTCATGATGTAAATTCCTTGCAAAAGTGCAAATTGGTGTTGTGTAATGTGCAAAACTAAATAGGCCTTATTTTAGCTTATATAATAATTATAGTTGGCTAGTGTTACTCTTTTAAATAATATTTGGTCAATCATTAATTTTGTTTTGATATTAAAAATATGAAAATTGTGAAATAAATAAGTGGAATACAAAGATACCACATTAGGAAAAAAACATGAAGCTAGTTATATTAACATAAACTTTGGAATGAAGAGAGGTGATTTTGAGAAAGTTGATTGATTTTGTGAGAGACCTAGTTTGTGAATTACCTGGCAAGGAGAAAAATAGGAAGAGGAGTAGACGTGAATAATAATTGAGGAAGAGGAGGTAGAGACAAAGTACAAAACAAAGATAAAGAGACAAAGGATAACAACAAGGAAAATATCCTCTAGCGGAGGTTTTGTGGAAGCCCCTATAAAAATATCCCAAATATTTGTTTGTAGTAGAGGTCACTAGCTGAGCTGGGTGGGGTG
Source organism: Pinus tabuliformis (assembly GCA_031772625.1). Lineage (NCBI taxonomy): Eukaryota > Viridiplantae > Streptophyta > Pinopsida > Pinales > Pinaceae > Pinus > Pinus tabuliformis. The sequence goes on along the minus strand of CM062817.1, from coordinate 1,972,327,447 downwards.
TTGTTTTTTAAAATTTCATCTGTAATGCACTAACGCACTTATGCATTACTATAACTAGATGCATCTGTGCTTATTAGCATATGGTGCACTGTGGCAGAGTTATTTTTTATAAAAATAAAAAAATAACAGTGCACTAAGTACATAAGGCACATTAGTGTGTATACTACTTGATAACAATGGTGTCGTTAATTGAACTAAAGGACATGTTTCTTAATACAAAATGGTGGACCATTGTAGCGTTATTTTTTATACAAATAAAAACTATGGTGCGCTACGTATATAAGGTGCACCGATATATATACTATTTGATAGAATTAGACAAGTGTTAAACTAAGAAAAAAAAAACATCGATCATAAAATTGATTTTCACCATTTGATACTATACTCTTATAAAACATTGGTGCAATAACTATTTACAAAAGCCTCAGCGCGTTAAAAAATATAGTGCACCATGAAAGGGTTTTTAATTTTAAAAATTCCAGTGCGCTTCTTAGATAATATGTGTCAGTTTCATTAATCGAACTATACAAACCAGTGCTTAATATACAATCGTGCACTATGGAAGGGTTATTTAAAGTAATAATAATAATATTGGTGCTCTGAGTAGAATAGGCACACCGGTGTGTACACTACTTGATAGCACCATACAAGGGTTAAATTTTAGAAAATGTCAGTGCTAAAATTCATTTTCACCATTTCGGTGCTATATTGTCATGAAGCATCAGTATTATCCCTATTTATGAAAGTCATGTTGTGTAAAAAACATGGTGCACATGGAAGAGTTTTTAATTTACAAATGGCGATCACATCATTAGCATATATTATTTTAAATAATTAGGATAAGGCACACTTCTCCATTCAACCGTCATAATTAATTCTTGTCACTTTCCCATTTCCTCCTCTTATGTTCATAAATTGTGACCCACGGCTGTGTCGCTTCCAAATTGTAAGGAATGGATTTATTGATGGCTTCAATTTCGTTATTCATTGATGAAATTAAACCGACATATATAGTATGTATGAGATCAAAATATGGATTATGAAGTTCAATGTGGATAGTTACTATGTAGAAATTTGAAAAATGGTAAGTCACTTAATCTTTATCAAGCACCTTTTTCCATTTTTTTGGAGAGGCTCCCCTTCTCTTTTGTCTTCATCCCTTCCATCATCCCAAATCACCGAACCTGGTGTGTTGTCGATTTGCTTGATGTACTCACTAGCATAATGGAAATACTCATATGATATGTACCCCTATACAATAGACCCATTGGATTTTTCCTTTTGTCGAACAAAACCTTTGAATTTTTGGATGTACATCTCTAAGAAGAACATCCAATGAAAAGAATCCACCATAGCTAATTCAACCTCATCTACTAGGTGAATTAGAAGATGAAACTAGAAGTCTAGGAAACTTGTCGGCAGTTCCTTCTCAAATATACAAAAAATATTAGCTATCTCTTGACACCTTTGTGGAATGTTAGCCATATGAATCTCCTTGATGTGATCCAATGTACGAATGAAAATAATTTATATATGGAACGTTGTATGCCTTAAGGGAAGTCATGGTTCACACACCCATGCACGAGCAGAGAATAATGATACTGAAAGGTAAACCCATAAAAAATTAATTATATTTCATCCCATGGCATAAAAATAATAAAAAATAATAAAATCATGTTTTTATCATACGTACTCTTAGAAATTTAAAATGGTCATGCAATTTCAACCCCAACAAATGGTCTTCCACAGTGAAGCAACACTGTAATGAAGACCCATATAAGGAAGGCACCATCATACCCATTATAACTTCCTTTTCCAAATAAAGATCATATTTCTTTAAAATCCATGGGACATTACCTTGTTTTAAAGACCAAGAAGGACAAACCTCTCCATTACTTTCTTTTCTTGGCAAATGTTTCTTTTTATTTTTTGACGAAATAAGATCTCTCCTAACAACCAATGTGTCACTTTTTTCGATGACATATGTCTCCATAAAGAAGATGAAACATTTTTAAATATATGCATCGAATCTAGTCAGTGAGTAATCTTAAGATGCTCCCAATATGAGAGCTCATAAATGACAAATTTCCTTTTCATCCCAATGGTCAATAATTTCTCAACATAGGTGTCACAGAATTTTGGATCATCAAACATAGGCTTCCCATTTGAATTGATTTTTTTTGTAATTTCCTTCTACTTCTCTCTCTCATATCCTCTAAGCCATTCAACTAGTGTCAGTATTACAAGAATTTGTGTCCTCTCTGATTTACCATTGTAAGTGGACGTTGCTCTTCTATAAGTGTGTTCTTTTGGGAGGAATACCTAGGAGGAGTCATACACTAGCTTTCGTAGGTGGTTGGACCACCTAACCTTTCGAGAAGGTCCACAAAACTTGCATCCATGATACCCTTTTGTTACAAGACCTGCGAAATTATTGTATACGGGGCTTGTTATCGATCATGAAGATAAGAGAAATTGTAGCGAAATAAGTTAATATGTGAAACAATATTGGTACGTATATAAAAAAATCAGTAAACATTTAATTTACTAGAGCAAACTCCTAAGCCTGGATAATCATGTGTAGTGTAAGAACATATGACATACAATATAAAATTCCTCTTTGTTGCAATGGGTCTTGATACATCGTATACATGTATCCCTTCCCATGATTCCTTCAATTCATCTACCAATGGTTGTAAGTAGACGTCCATATTATTCACTTATCTTCTACAAGGGACTATGAGAGCCAATATAAGATGTTCATTCTTCCTTAACAACTGTTATCACCAAAAAATTGATCATCTAGCCTAATTTACTAGATGGACCGAAGTATACCATGCAAAGCCAATTTTACCCTAGTAAAATTGCTTTCGTTGTGAGAAATTACCTAATAAACCACCTTTATTAAGTAGTTTATAGTTAAACCCATCAAGAATAATTAAATAAATCACTATTTATTTGATTTTCTTCTAGGAATAATTAATTTAACCATTGTTTTATTATTATTCCTTGTCAAATTTGACCCAATCATGAAAAATAAATAGATAAAAAATTATTTACTTATTTCTCTTTAAGAATAATTAATTATTACTCTTTGTTAAATTTGACTAAATCCATTAGGAATAAATAAATAAATCCTTATTTTTTTATTATTCCTTAACTAATTCATTGAGTTAATAAATAAATCATTTATTTATTTATTATTTCTAAATAAAAGTTTAAATACATTTTCCCTCCTAAACAAATATAGTAAAATATTCCAAATGGTAATTCCAAGAATGAGATCAATAATATTTTATTATTTCTCATTATTCGAGGATAACTCAATATTTTGTTATAAATAGGAGGGTTTTCCATTCATTATTCACTTTTGATTATTTTCATTGTTGCACTCACTCTTGTAACTTTGATTATTTTCATTGTTGCGCACCATATTTTTGCTGGGTTTATACATTATAGAGGAGAGAGACTCTACAGAAGCTAAAGATGTTCGAGGATAGCAAAGAACCCATCCCATAGAGGGGGACTGGTAACATTTATCTGTTCTCTTCACAAGTGTTATTATAAAATTATTCTTTACATATCTGGTTTCCATTAGATGTTTTTGGGTCATTACTCTTTCTTTCACTGTTTAACTATGATTGCAGCATAGATCAGAATTTTGGCAAGTTTTGTTTCTATCAATAGCTACAGATCTACAATGTTTAGCAGTGATTTCTATTGTTGAGATCGTTTGTCATCCGCAATCTTAAGTGGGTTCTTTTCGTACATCATTGAGAAGAAAACACTACAACAACAACCATGGGGGGATATTTTTATTGATGACTACTACAGGCCAAACAAAATATTTTGTGTTTTAGACAGATTATGGGTTGACACCACCCGTGGATATGCTGAGTCGTATAATTTGTATTTCATCCTTGAATTTTTTGGGCTATGTATCGTCTATATCCTTCATGGCTATTTAATCTATTGGGATTCACATAATGTTTGACTCACTTTTGTGTGAGGCATGCCATCCCTACAACATAGCTAATTATTTTCAATGAAAAAGCCTTTGAATCCTTGGGATTATAGGCATGTTTCTCAATATCTTATGAGGACCATGTGATTTACCCTTTTTTTATATTTATGGTACGTGTCATGCCCAAATTTCAAACGGATCTCTTTGTCTACATATTCTCCTCTATGTTGATTTTTGTGTAGCTTGGGAGGTACTTTAAGCCCTAGTGTTCGAGGGTTGGAGGTCAAAATGGCACAAGTAGGCTTGTGGGCTTAGAGCCCAAGCTTGGGATTTGGCACCCATAGATGTTTTCGCCAAAACCATCACGCGTTTTCAACATGTGATGGACGACGATGATAGCTCTTAGCAAGACAATCTAACATAATCAAAATCATCCGATTTTGAGTTGTTGTTGAGGATATATGAATTTTTGAAGGTTACTGATGGGTTTTCACTTGTATGTCAAGGTTGGTCTAAGGAATTCTAGGCATGTGACAAGTTGTGGAAGCCCTTGATCATGACGTTGTGGAGCCCCTCTCTTTAGTATAAATAGAGGGTGATGTAGTGATTAGGTGCTCAAAATTATGCTCAGAAATCAAAGTCATCAGAATGGTGTGGAACCTAAATGACCACATTGTGCTTGTCATCTTGAATTTGGCGCAACTTGTTTCGCACGAAACAGACATTGTATTCTCCTAGAAACACGTTCTATTCACTTTGTCAAACAGGTAAAAAATGTGCAGGTGGCTGACAGAGATGCTGAGTAGGAATCCGTACCTCCTAGGTGGTAAGGGGAATATTCTTAGAATATTCCTAGAATATTCTCAAAATATTTTTTTCATTGGCTTCATTTTTATTGGTCCATGTGCTTTTGTTTGGGCCAATGAGGAGGTGACACGTGGCTAAGACTAAGGCCAACATGTGTCCTCCTAATGGCATATTAAAATTTGTATGGTAGATAGGGCAGACACTGGGCTCGACCTTGTGACCTCCCATAGCACAAAACAAGCACTAACCATCGCACCCTCTCGTTGTTTCTTAACTATATGGGGAAGGCGGTTAAACTTAAAGTTGAATCGTTTATGATTTTGGGGATGGGATCGTGGTTAACCCTTGATCCTGGTCCACGGGCCATGGTTAGGGGCTAACCACAACCCCAAACCTTAATCATCGTCGTAACTGTTATCAATGTCGGCCATGTGAACAGAATGTGGGTGGTGGAGTGGGGGGGCCCGAATGGCGGGGACAGGATGTTGGCCTTAGCCCCCGAGCATGTGGCCCTCTACATGGCCAGAGTTTTCGAAACTTAACCAGTAGAGGATGTTTCAAAGTTCCGAAAAATTCACTTGATTTCTCATGAAATGTTGCACAGTTAGAGTGCTCAGTGGGCAAAATTGTAGGATGATGCTGGATTTTGGGGAAAATGTAGAGCGAATAGTGGGAAAACTAAGAGAGGTCATAAATTCTCTATTTTTCAAGAAAAAGTGGATGTAGAACGAGGCTTGGTAGCCATTTCTAAACATTATGGACTCATTGGAGCAGGTTTCAGAAGCATTTGAGCTTGTAAACACATATTTTTACACTTTTGAGCATAAAAGAGAGGCCCAAGCCATTGGAAGCTGGACCAAGGAGACGTAGCCCACGAGGGGTGAACTCCTTCATCATGTTCCTATTGTGATGTGTTTTTGGTGATGTTCTCTACATTTTTATGCTGTTATTTAGTCCCTTATTTATGTTAAAATTTCTCATAAAATTAACATAAAAACTCATTTTACACTTGCAAAACTCATGAATCCTTAAGTACAATGAAAGCATTTTGTTTCTAATCTGAGGAGGATCTTAGCACAACAATCTAATATTCTTAATAAGATCATTTTGGTATTAGAGCACTAGATATGCTTTGTGTAAGAATGATTTAACTGTTTTCAAGTTTATGTCATGCCTACAAGGTTAGAACTCAAAAGAGGATAAGGGAAGCTCTTTGGAAGCCTTGAAGTTGGGTCAAGGGGAATGAGGGAAAGGTTGCCCCAAACTCCAACACCAGTGCATCCTCAAGTTGTAGTTGAGACTCCAAAGAGCATGTCTCATGAAGGAGAACCTACAAACATGATAGAAGATGAGAAGCTATTTAGGAACACTTTCTTTGATATGAGAGAGATGGTGAAGGTCCTCTATGAAGAGAGGAATACCAGGCTGAAAAGTGAAAGTTCCAAACCTCCAAAAGGATAAGGTTCTTGAGGAGGAGGTAATGGAAATGGAGACAAACCTCCATCCTTTCCACCATTTTATTCCTCTTCTTCTTCACAAGCATCTTCACCCTCTTCCACTAACACAACCCTTACTCATACTCATCATCATACTTCAAAAGGAACTCGTAAATCACCTTTTTAAAATATTGATGCTAAATTTGAGCTTCCCATGTATAATGGTGAAATGAATGCAAAGAATATTGATAATTGGATTCTTCAGTTGGAGGTCCATTGCAGAATTCAAAACTTTCAAGAGGATGACATAAAGATTCAGTTAGCTTCCTTGAGAATGGAGGGTGCAACACTAGTATGGTGGGAATCAAAGACACAAGAGGAGATAAAAAATACAGTAATATCTCAATTTCCTGGATTGGTTTCATTGTTGCAATCAAAAGAAAATTCTACCCTCTATCTTATATGCATAAATTCATCAGGAATTGGCAAAACTTTAGACAACTTAAAGGTCAAAATGTGCAATATTACACCCAAGAATTCATAAAAAAGTCTTTAAAGTTAGGTGTAGATTTGTAATCACAAGACACATTGTGGAAGTACATAGGGTGTTTACACAATTACCTTCGGCATAATATCTAGATGTTTAATCCCAATAATCTAGTTGATGTGTGTGTGCAAGCCACTCATCTTGAGGCAAGAGGGAAAAACACTCCAGAAGAAGGTAGTAAAAAGCCATTTAAGAGTAAAGGAAAATAAAATGGTTTCAAAGGGAAGGGAAAGACAAATGCCTCTATCAAAAAGGAAGGAGAGGAATTTACATGAAAGCATTGTTCCAAAGAGGGTCACAATGAAGCTCATTGTTGGAAGCTTCATCCCAAAATGAAACGAAAAAAATTCAACAACAAGGGAAAACAAAAGATAACTACAACCACTCAACAATATTTGGGATCCAAATCGGGTGATGAAACTAAAATCACAACCATGGGTATAAAAGGAAAAGAATTCATTTCTAGCACTAGTTATTCAAATTCACAAAATGAAAATCCAAATGAAAGGAGGAGGATAAAATGTTTTCACATAAGGGTGATCTCAAAACATAACAAGATTGATACAATTTTCGACAATTGCTCTCAAGCCAATCTTATCTCTGAAGACATTGTCAAAATTTTAAACTTGGAAACCATTCCACATCATAAACCATATCCACTTGGATGGGTGTGTGACAATGCACAATTCCAGGTTACTAGAAAGTGTAAACTGAAATTCGCCATTACTGCAAATTTCATAGATGAAGTGGAGCTTGATGTTGTGCCATTAGATATATGTGGCATAGTTTTGGGTAGCCCGTACCTTTATGAAAGAAAATATATCTTCCATAGACATGAAAAAAATATAATTTGTTTAAAGATGGAGTAGAATATATTGTGGGAGCTCATAGCAAGAAACTAAGTCTTTCACTTGTTAATGCGGGGAAGATGAAAAGACTAGTGAATTCAAGAAAGAATTTTGTCCTTCTAATGATCAAACCCAAGAATGATGCTAATAATGAAGCTTTTAAAAGTTGTGATTCAAAATTGAAATCTGAATTGGTTGATGTAGTTAACTAATATGATGAGATGTTTCAGGAACCAAAAGGATTACCTCCCAAGAGAGGAATCCAAGATGAGATACAGTTGCAGCAAGATTGTCCTCTTCCTAACATTAGCATGTACAGGATGTCAGTGATGGAAAGTGTAGAAATTAAGAAAAAAATTCAAGAGTTGTTGGATAAAGGGATCATCAGGTCATCTTCCTTGCTATGTGGTTCACCGATTATGTTGGTGCCAAAGAACGATGGAACATGGTGCATGTGTGTGGACTTCCATGCATTGAACAAAGTTCCAGTAAAGAACCGTTACCCACTGCCTAGAATAGATAATTTACTTGATCAATTGAAATATGAAAAGTATTTTACTAAGTTGGACTTAAGGAGTGGCTACCATCAAATTAGAATAGCTGGTAAGACATCATTCAAAACAAAACAAGGTATGTTTGAATGGCTAGTTATGCCTTTTGGTTTATGTAATGATCCTGCTACATTCATGCGTGTAATGAATGATGTTTTGAGGCCATCTCTTGATGAGTTTGTTATGGTCTACTTCGATGGCATCTTAATTTTTAGTAAATAACATGATGAACATGTCATGCATGTGATAAAAGTACTTGATGTCTTGAAAAAGGAATAATTGTATCTTAAGATGTCAAAGTGTGAGTTTGGAAAAATGTCTTTAGTTTACTTGGGTCATATTGTTGGATTAGGTGAGTTGAAAATAGATCCCTCCAAGGTTGATGTTATTTTGAATTGGCCAAGGACCAAGACAGTTACTCAAGTAAGGATTTTTTAGGAGAAACACAATATTGAAGGAAATTCATTGCTAAATTTTCTCTTATAGCAGGTCCTTTGCATGCATTGACAAGTATGAAAAATATTTTTCAGTGGGGAGGGAAACAAAAAAATGCCTTTGATGCATTGAAGGAAAATATCAGTTCAGCTCCAGTACTTTCACTTCTAGAATTGAGACAGTCATCTGAGATTTAGATAGATGGTAGTGACTACGCCATCGGTGTAGTCCTCATGCAACATGGTAAGCCTATATGTTTTTATTCAGAACATTTTAATGGTGCAATGATTAACTATCCTACATATGACAAGGAATTGTATGCATTGGTGCAAAGTGTGAAAAAGTGGAAACACTACTTGATGGGTAAGAAAACAATCATTCACACTGATCATCAACCATTGCAATACTTGCAATATCAATCAAAGTTTTAGCAATCAAGGCAGTTCCGATGGATGGGTTTTCTTTAACAATTCCACTCGGTGATCAGGTATAAGAAAGGTATCTACAATAAAGTTGTTGATATGCATTCTAGGCCTATTGTTAGTGCAACTACTTTACTCAAGCATAATTATTTTTTGCATCAATGTTGTATAGAGAAATATGCATTAGACAATGACTTTCAAGATGTTTATGCAAGCTTGAGTCAAGGTAACCAAGTAGAGGAATTTGATTATCATTTGCATGATAACTTGTTGTACCATCTTAGCAAGCTTTGTATTCCACAGAGAGAAAGAGTTAACATCATAAGAGAGGCACATACTTCTCTTATTGCTGGTCATTTTGGTGTAAGTAAGACAGTGGCACATCTACAAAGGTATTGTTATTGGCCTCGTCTGCTTGAAAGTGTGTCTCACTTTATTAAAGGGTGTTCATTATCTGAAATCAGTAAGCCTAGAAATAGGAAGTTAAGATTGTACACACCACTTTTGGTTCCTTCACGACTGTGGGAGAGTGTTTCTATGGATTTTGTAGGAGGTCTTCCATTGTCCAAAAAAGGTCATGATTATTTGTATGTAGTTGTGGATAGGTTCAACAAAATGTGTATTTTGATGCCATGTAAAAATAAAGTTATAGTTGAAGAAATTGCTCAGTTATTCTTTCACAATGTATGGGTGCATTTTGGGTTGTCCACATCCATTGTTAGTGATTAAGATTATCACTTTGTTGGGAATTTTTGGTCAAGATTGTGGGGAATCATGGACACCAAATTGAAAAAGAGTACAACATTTCATCCACAAAAAGATGGTCAAACAGAGGCGGTGAACAGAACAATGATACACCTTCTTCGTGGGTATTGCAACAAGCTTCCTAAATTGTGGGATGAACATTCACACTATATTCAACATGCTTACAACCGATCCAAGCATTCTTCAACTCAAACATCGCAATTTGAGACATGTTTGGGATACTTGCCTAAATATCATTTGCATTAAATATGTTGCTATTGATGGTCATAGCGACATAGACAAAGCAAGAAAGTTCATTGAACAAATCCATCAAGTTCTTTTCCAATTAGATTATAAAATCCTAAAAGAAATTTATAGCCCATCCATCAAGCCTTGAGGGTTTTTCTTTTTCAAAGTTGGAAAGCACTGACTTCAACTCATCCTTGGACACTTCCTCCATAAGAGTTCTATTTTCTTCCTCCACCACAAATATTCCCTCCCGATCCTCCATATTCCAAATTGTATTATTCATTTTTTTCCTTTTTCATAGGCATGAAAAAACTTGGTATTCTCATCACCACAGTCCAGCCATATTTTTGTTCTTTTTAAGTGCCAATTATCCTCCTTATTTTCTTGAATCTTCTTCCTTCTAGTTTCAAGTTTTCTCATCTCCCTCTTCTCTTGATTTTGAAAAAGCCATAATTTTATGTTCCACCTCAACCAGATCTTCCTCCTCCTTTCTACAATCAATTGTATCCCACTCCATAATCACATACATGACATAGTTCATATTGGCCTCAATTTTTTTGGTAGTAGAAAAATGAGACTATGCATCAAAAGAACACCAATTGTCTTTGCACAATGCTATAACACTCTCATTTTTTAACCATCTAGAATTCATCTTAAAATGACTAGAAAGATTATAATTATGTTCTTTCAACTCTAATAATATAGGATTATGATCAAATTATCCTCTAGATCCAACCCATTGATGATTAAGTGGGAGTTTATGCACTAAAGGTTTTTCCACCAGAAACCTATTCAATATTTTTAAAAAACGCCCTTCACCTACATGTTGGTTCCTCCATGCGTGTTTTAACTTAATAGGTTATAAATCAATCAAGTTCTTTGGGTCAATTTTGTGTGAAAAAAATCAGTGAGATAATCAAGTATGCCACGAGGAACCCATGATTCAACAACTATGATAAAGTAATTTGAGTCTCCTCCAATAATCAAATTCTCTTCTCCTAGCATAGAATTTCCAAAGAAATCATTCCAAAATGAAACACAATATTCATTTGAACCATAAAGAATGATAAATTTAAAGGTTGTGTCCAATTTCATTGAAAAATCCCACCATACCCAAACCAAAGGTAATACTAGAAGTGTTATGAGCCAAAATCTTATGGCAATCCCAGCCAAATGCAAAACCACCTGATCCACCTCAGGCATCCAAATTAATGAGTTTCCAAGAAACAAAGAAAGAATCAAGAAGATTTGATATACAATATCCCTCACTAAGAGTTTCTTGAAAAAAGGGAATATCATGATTCTCCATCTGAACCAGTCCCCTCAATGCAAGTTTTTTGGGGTCACTTTCCAACCCTCGAAAATTGAAAGAAATAACCCTTAGTGGGAAAACCGTTGTAGGGAAATCATGGCTCTAAGTGCCCCATATATGGAGGTTTTTTCCTTGAAACCATCTCCTCATGGGGTTTGGATTTGGCTAAATAAATATGTGATTTTCTCCCCCTGTCCTTCGTAGATAAAGAATAACCAATTAACTAATGAATGCCTCCATGAAAACCCTTTTGGAAAAGTTGTCATTGATGGAAAAGGGTGTTGATGGTTTCCTATATTGGTTTAAGCCATGGATGAAATTATGCATGCACTCCAAAGTTGAATGAATTAGAGGTACAAATACTCATTATTTATGTCAAAAGAAATATGTGTTAGACGTATTCGTCATTGATGTTGTTGAGTATGTATCGCTACTCCTATGTGCGTAATGTTGATCATGTAAATAGGTGAGTGAGTTTGACGATTCTCACAAGTATGACCTTGTCACAAGTGTAGATGTTGTGATGTCCTGATGTAAATTACTTGCAAATGTGAAAATTGGTGTCTTGTAATGTGAAAAAAGAAATATGCATTGTTTTATCTTATGTAAGCATTATAATTGGCTAGTGTTACTCTTTCAAATAATATTTGGTCAATCATTAATTTTGTTTTGATATTAAAAATATGAAATTGTGAAACAAATAAGTGGAATACAAAGATACCACATTAGGAAAAAAACATGATGCTAGTTATATAAACATAATTTTGGAATGAAGAGAGGTGATTTTGAGAAAGTTGATTTATTTTCTTAGAGACCTAGTTTCTGAATTATGTGGCAAGGAGAAAAATTGGAAGAGGAGTAGAAGTGAATCATAATTGAGGAAGAGGAGATAGAGACAATGTTCAAAACAAAGATAAAGATACAAAGGAACACTACAAGGAAAAGGCCCTGTAGCAGAGGTTTTGTGGAAGCCCCTATAAAAATATCCCAAAAATTCGTTTGTAGCAGAGGTCACTAGCTGATTTGGGTGGGCTAATGTTTTTTAAAATTGCAGCTATAATACACTAATGCACTTCTGCATTACTATAACTAGATGCAACTGTGATTATTAGCATATGGTGCACTGTGGTAGGGTTATTTCTATAAAAATAAAAAAACAACGGTGCACTAAGTACATAAGTCGCACTGGTGTGTATACTACTTGATATCAATGGTGTTGTTAATTGAACTAAAGGCCCTGTTTCTTAATATAAAAGGTGGACCGTCGTAGGGTTATTTTTTATACAAATAAAAACAATGGTGCACTATTTATATAAGGTTCAGGATTATGTATACTATTTGATAGAACTAAACAAGTGTTCAATTAAAAAAAAAATTAATCATAAATTCATTTTTACCATTCAATTCTATACTCATAAAACATTGGTGAAATAATTATTTACGAAAGCCTTGGTGTGTAAAAAACATATTGCACCATGAAAGGGTTTTTAATTTTTAAAATGTCAATGTGCTTCTTAGATAATACGCATCGGTTTCGTTAATCGAATTGTACAACCCGATGATTAATATACAATCATGCACTATGGAAGGGTTATTTAAAAAAAAAATGGTGCTTTGAGTAGAATAGGCACTATAGTGTGTACACTACTCGATAGCACCAGACAAGGGTTAAATTTTAAAAAATGTCGGTCCTAAAATTCATTTTAACCATTTCGGTGCTATGTTGTCATGAAACATCGGTGTTATCCTTATTTACGAAATCACTAGTGCGTAAAAAACACGGTGCACATGGAAGACTTTTTAATTTACAAATGCCGGTGCACTCCGTAAAAATAACCACTGGTGCAGTCAATAAAACTGTATGCACCACGCTTAATAGATGATAGTGCACCATGGTAGGGTTATTTTTTATAAAAATATAAACAATAGTGCACTTAGTAAGTTGGGTGACCTGATGCGTATATTAATCGATAGCAATGGACAAGGGTTAAATTTAAAAAAAGGACATGTCGGCCATAAAATTCATTTTCACCATTTTAGTGCTATATTAACATAAAGCATCGATGCTTTCCATTTTTATGAAAGCCCCAATGCATAAACAACATGGTGCATCATGGCAAGGTTTTTAATTTAAAAATCATGAGTGTGCTACTCATATAATAATCATTGATGCCATTAATATAACTATACATCTTGGTGCTTAATAGGAAATGGTGCATAGTTCAAGGGTTATTAAAGAAAATGGTGTGTTAAGTAACTTTGGAGCACTGGTGCATATACTACTGGATAACACCGGACTAGTGTTAAGTTTTAAAAACTGTTAGTTAAAAAATTCATTTTCACCATTCTGGTGCTATACCCCCATGATACCCCGATCCTATGACCTTTTCTATTGACTAGAGTCATGGGCATAGTCAATCAAATCAAACTCATTGGTGAAACCATCACAAATTAGAAGAATGTTGAAAAATTCCTTCGAAGCATCCTTAAGAAATATGAAATAGTTGTAACAACCATTCTGTAATCCAATCATTTTACAACTTTCTTAGTAGAACAATTAACTGGATCACTTTTGGCACACGAAACAAGACTTAACTTGGAAGAAGATTCCTTGGAACAAGCTTTCAAAGTAAAAATCTCTCTTAGCAGAGGTCGAGGCAAAGGATATAGAGGCAGGAACAAGTGGGGCAAAGGCAGATCATAACATCATCATGCAATAGAGCAACCGAGACCTTCATGTTGGGGGCAGTATAGGGCTTATAAATGTACCAACATTTAATTTTTCAATCCACAAAGTTCGTGAACTTCAAGGCATGGCACTGGAAATGCCAGAGAGAGTCCTTGGCAAACTGCAAAACAAATTCTAGCTTATCTTGCGTATTAATCTCAACAATGAATGAAATCCTGCACTAAAAGGGAATTTGAGAAAACACCAATCGAAATAAGTAAATCATGCGGGAAATAAAAGAAATTAATAATGCAAAATGAAATCATAACTGGAAACCAAACAGTGTCGACAGAATATCGAGAGACTATAAATGCTGGAAGGAATTCAAAAGCAATTCAAAATCATTCTGCATGTACTAACTCTGCTTGTACTAATTCTGTGTGAAATTAACTTGAAATCATTGACAAGAAAATCTACTGCATAAATCACTTATGAAAGAAATTAAATTAATATGAATCTCGCCTTCCTTGTCCCTGAAAATAAATCATGGAGAATTGTCCAGAAGTTTAATGGAAAGTAAATATTATTGTTTTCAACATGACGCAATTTTATTTCATTAATATCGGCTCCACGACATACAAGTAATATATGGTTTTTGTAAGCATAGATTGAATGAATATGTCAATACCTCAAAACCATAATCACTCACATCATTTTCATGTTCTAGAATATAAATCAATTATAGCTCATCAACGCATAAGCCAATCTTGTAAATAAGAACAACTGGAGGGACACAATTTGATATGAAGAAATATCCCAAGTGTAAGCACAAATCTCAAGTACAGGAACAATTTCTTAATGTGGCAAATCAATGAAGTTTAGAGATGAAAGGAAAACGTTGCAGCAAATTAAATAACATCAATCTAGAGAAGGAAAGAGACTATAAATTATTAAATAAACTTCACACAGTAAATGACAATTTAAATGCTAATTGATTTAAGAAATGAAGAGCAGTGGCAAGCTGGTCTGGGGGCCAACCCAACCAGCTTACACCCTCGATTACCCTGGTTCACACAACTGTCAAAATAAATAGATGAAATAAATAAATAGACAGAACATAGATGAAAATTGCTTCAAGTAATTCTTGAAAAGCAATCTTTACATCAAGCAGACTATGCTCAGCTCTAGCAAGACAAGAGGAGAGATCCACCACTTATGAACTGCATGAGGCTACATTGGTGTTATAGACATTTTTGGGCACTGCGACCCCAATCAAACATGTCCATAAGCCAAGGGCTCCTAAGTCCCTAAAAGTGTTGTCCCATACCCTAAAAGAACAAGGTCAGCTGATTACATCATCTCCTCCACATTCCTGTATGTATGATGATATATGCATTTGTGTGGTCAATATACATCTGGTCCTATATTGTTTATGATTGTAGATCTCTGTTCTTCGATAGTATTATGTAGCTTTGATTCCACAGGTGCTCTTTGAAGCTAGGTAGATGAAGGAGAAGCGGCAAGGATCTGTCAGAAGGGAGAGGAACCGAGCAAGGAACCAAGCGCAAGACTGAGGTTGGTGTCCTTCATTCCCCTCTTCTCTACTTCTCATAAAGGAAAACGAAAGTAGTTTTAGTTTGTTTGTTTCTAAGATAGCTACCAGTCTTTGTGGGACTAGCAGCTCCGAGTGGACACTAGATTTAATGATAACAAAATGGTGACTCCACTGGGGAGCGAATAGATTGTTTGTTTGTCTATATTTGTTTGTTTTATAAACTTACAGACGGAGCTTGAAGTCAAGCCATCTAGCCTTCGAACTGCATTTGCTATGCAAGTGCAAAGTAGATCAATGCTGCTTCAGTCTATCTCCAGGTTTTGTTTATAAACTGAACAATCGATTTGCAAACCTTCTAATTGCCCTAGTGGTGGCTCTAGTAACCTCATTAGATCAGTCCCTGTGATTTCTATTTACTGTACATCACTTGCTCGGCCTAAATCCCTGAACTGACCTGCAAACTGTGACCCGGAACCCAGTTGAAGTCTCTTCCCTGGACCATCACACCTTCTCCTCTTGGGAATCTGTATGCATCACACCTCCCGTGTGCAGTAGGTGTGCTGCATTGCACTTTCCCTGTGTTGCAGGTGCGCTGATCAGACAAGACCTCTTCTGCTCTAAGATTTTGGTTCCTGTGTTCACTTTCTTCAACTTTATTCAGGAGTTTTGCTATCTGTGATCAGTATACCACTGTGGAAACTCCCTTCCTTTCCATCATTCCGCCTCCATTGTGCAAAGAACTGTGAAGGTTTTTATGTATTGTGCGCCATTTTCAGTTCTATTTTACAAAGAAGTAGCGTAATTGAACTGTCGTTTTTTGATTTGAAAGTGTCGCAAGTGTCGTTTTCAGTCAAAGAAAAGAATTCTATTGTTCTTGATGGTTGATTATATAGTTACTCTTGTATTTGATTTGAATTAGTAGTTTTTCAAGTGTCGAAAGCAGTTTTCAATTCAAAATAGCAAAGTGTCGTCATTATCTTCCTTTCATTTTTGAAGAGAAATTTGTTAGTACTGTCGCTTTGAAAAGATAATTCAGATTTGTACTTAGCATTCTTCTTGTCATTCACACATTAAGAAAGCTGAAAACAAATACATGCATGTGCATTTGCATTTAGACTGCTTGTTGGTTTGATTTAGGACAGTGCATCTAGTGTGTGCTCTCTGCTCTATGTTGAAAGAATATCATCTCTCTTTCTTTAGTAGCTAGGGTTTTCATTGCAAAAATAAGATTAAACGATTGTTTATCATCTTAGATTGCATTTTAGGAATTGTATATCTACATCATGCGGTGAACTTGAAAGGCAAATTTCTTAAGAAATATCAACTGTAAAATAAATTCAATGAACATAAAAACGCTTTGGAACCTAACGCACAACATCTAGAAGTCTAGGCTAGAGACGTATTCCGGCGTCGTAAAGCCTGGTAACTGTCGCTTTCACTGTTGGTTGGGTGATTCCTCCTCTTTAAGACAACAAGTGCTAGTACGGACTTGTGCTCCCACATACCGTCGAGTATATATTGGTAGACCACAATAGGCTATATCATTTATCCATAGGAAGCCGTGTTTGCCGCCCTATCGATCGCAATGCAATGAACACAGCATTTGGGATGATTGACTGCCATACTGTAAAAAGTATTCTGCAGTTTTGCGATTGGTTTGGTAATCCCTCTATCTAGATTTCCAGAGTAGTCTCTTTCATTCCTTTTCAGACTCCTTGAAGGAAAAGGTCCATCTCAGCACTTGTCACTTCAGGCTCATTAAAAATCGAAGGCGACTAGAGTCATCTTTTGTTTTTTCTCGACTCTTAAAAATTGAAAAAACAAGTTGTGTCGAAGTGTCTAAAAATTATTTTAATCGGAATAATATCACCATTCCCATGTTGGTGTTAGGTTGAGGAAAATGGAGTCCACCAACCAAGGATTTCCCCTTGGAGGAAATCCTAGTCCTTTCTCCTCTTGGGGAGATGTTGGTGCACCTCATATGGCCGCATTATCACTTCCACGATTGAAGATTGGCTTGGCTCTTTCCGACCTCCGTCATTCAGAACACCGTGATTCCTGAACAATCGAGTCAAAAACTGGATGATACTAAAGTTACCCCCCAACCTTCTACTTCATCCGATTCTCCCTCTCCTCCTTCCTCTTCGCTTGATAAAGCTGGTAAGGCCAAAAATCAAGTAACTAAGAAGGAGAAGAAGGGGAAGGAGAAGAAAGAGAAGAAGAAGAAGGAGCCGAAGGCAAAAAGGCATAACCGAGCATCATCTAGTGAAAATCCGCACGCTGCACCTTCCAAGCCTAAATCTCCATGTGTCATTTGCAAAGGAAACCACTATCATTGAGATTGTCCTTGCATCCCTTGGATCTTAAGGGACTGGTCTCCTCGTTTTCACAATCCGGTGTCATCAACCTATGAAGATCATGTTGAAAGTACACCATCAACTAGTGAAAGCGAAGCATTTGGAGAGAAAAGGAAGTGCAAATTTCCTAGTAAACTGTGTGAAGGCGATCATGTCATCCACCATTGTCCCTTCGTAGATGAAGCTAAAAGAGTCTTGGATGACCATCCTGCTTCACCGCTATGGCTTCCTCTTGGATATAAGAAACTCTTGCCGAGTCCATCACTAGTTGAAAATCTGACTGACAGGCCATTGTGGTTGGTCGAAGCATCTGTCATTGAAGATAAACCCATTGAATCCATACCAGATGAAAGTCAAAAGGTTGAGGCGGCAGTCGACTCGGTCTTGTCTTCGGAAGGTCCATCTTCCGATGACACAATCACCGAAGAGAATGAGAACGACACCGTTCAAATTCTTTTCGTAAACACAGACTCCGATGAGCATGGGGGCAGTCTACCTGTTCCTTTACCGCAGGAAGGAAGTTCGCCAGAGTCCTATCCGGCCGTGTTGTAGGGAAAAGTATCCGACTCGGATGACCCTATCCCACTCTAAGGGTGACAGTTCCTTAGCAACAACTGTAAAACAAACTACTGAAGGTTTACTTCTTTATGAAAGCAAAAGAGAATAGAGAAAGCACTAACCGTTGCGTTGCGCTTAATGTCGAATCCAAACTCTTCTCTTTGACCGCTTGCTCCTAGCTCTTTGTCCTTCTGCTCGCCTAGCTACGATGAGATCCTGCAAAATAACAAAGAAGGAAACTACAAGAGGCATGCAATCATAACTGGTTCATGGATTAGTGTAAACCAAACATGCAATCATCACAATATATAATTGAAACAAGAGCACATAGAAGAACCTAAATAGCTTTTATTAATGAAGAAATAAAGGTTCTGAGAGTATTACAACCATTGAAGGCTCCAACCCAGCAACACCTCCCAGTAGAAAGAATTGCTCTTCTTCACCTCTCTCAAACAATCACCCAATAACTCAATAGTGAAACCAACAGCATATCATTACTTTGCACAAAATTCCAGCCTCCTGAGCTCATAGGAGAGAGCTCAATATATAGATGAATTGAGAAAGGATGAGTCAGCTTGCAACTGATGTGTAGCTGCCTTGTGTCCTCTCTCTCTTCAGTTAATCTTCAGTTGATCTTCAGTTCTTGAGTCCACTTGGTGAACCTTGCTTCCACTTGGAGAAACAAAGCCTCTGACTCATCACAAGGCGAAATACCTGATCCAAGTGTCATTTTTGGAAGATTCCAAAGCAATGACTCACTGTGACACATGTCCAAACTCGCCCAACGCAGGTGGGCTTTGTTCTACCTGCTTTGCAACGCAGGTACACCATGGAGCAGTTGTGTTTCAGCGCAAAAGCCTAGTGGAGCACCTGCTTTGATTTCAAGATTGCTTGTTTTTGAGTGTTTTCAGGTGGAGAACTGATCTGAGAGCTGTTGGTTTGCTGACCTTGTTCCTCTAGGGGTAGGAACATCATGTTTAGGGAACTTTGGATCCCTTGGATTATTGACAATTCATGCTTGTTGCTGTAAGGCACAAAATTGTCTATAACAGATGCCCCCTAAAGTATGAGGTCGTTTATCGGGTGAAATGCTTTATTGAGAGGATCCGAAGTTCATTCAATCTGCTGAGAAGTGTCCTGTAATAAGATACAATACAATACATTATTTTTCATACATTTTTCATGATCTAGCTGAGGCGGGCATTCCCATGCTCAGCTTTATAAATACATTTTGGTACATAGAACAGACGATCGTTTGATGCTAGACTGATAATTCTCTGCCGAATTTATCATCCTTTGAAAAGGATGATAATCTGTTGCAATGATGTACATATCAAATGTCTTTATGTCCTGAATATATATCGCAGCCCGGATGGATGAAACTAGATCCGGGGTCTTCAGTCTCTTCCGATCTTCACTCGATGTACAAGTCGATCCATGTGAGAATTTCTTGAAGTCGAACATGGAAAGACATCGCTTGATTACCGGTCAATGATGTAAACCGTTAACAAGCGCGAGAGGAATCACCGATAAGGATGATGACCCTCAAGGTACGGCAGTACAATCTACATGGTGGGAATAAAGGACTTGGCGTCGACCACCATGCAAAATCTTCTGGTCGAAGGTCATTGATGTATACCTGTCGCCGGAAGTGAGAAACTTGCCATTGAGGCATGCAAGCTTCAAAGTACTGAGGGGGGTGTTCCTAGATCAACTCCTTGGATAATGAGCTGATGTCGACAAGGAGCGATCCGTCAAAGGAGGGCCTTAATGAATCCCACATCAGTGACACGGAACGGAGCTAGTGATTATGATGAGGTGAAAACAAACTGTGATGTATGATTCAGGGTGGCAGTCATGAAGTGGATGAAGGATAATGTATGGCAGTGGGTGGAACACGGTTGACTCTTTATAGAACCACATCTCTTGAACATATAACGACACTGATGTGATGGATTGGTAGCATTACCCCAATGGTGGATGGTGTGGCGAGGACCATGATTCTGCGACCGGTGAATGAAACAACCCAACCCGATGTGCTACGGAGGACAAAGTGTCATGTTCAAGAGCGACTTGCTACCATTAATGTTGTGAGGTTCTCCCAATTTTTCCCCAGTCATCGCTGACCAGTACCTCTTTATTTTTGTCAAGCTTGAGGAGGATAACATATGCTTGTTCTATAACCTGCCCTTCGGGCAAGCCCATCGCTATGTTTTAACGAGTCTAGCGATAGGGAAACTCGTTCTCGTCTAAAGACAAGTTTGCCGCTATTTAATCATTTTAACGAGTCTAACGACAAAGAAAACTCGGTCCTTTTCATTTTTAGAGAGTCTGAAAAGGCACGAAAAGTTAACTCCAAAATTCCTTTTTCGTCATCTAATCCCTTAAGTCCGAAAAAGTTTAAAACAATACAGAAGGGATGAATTTTCGGTTGCTTTAACGAGCCGAACAAAACAAGCGCTCGATCTTTTTGTGCAATAATCCCTCAGGTCCAAAAAGATTAAAATCTAGAGGAGGGATAGCTTTCCGGTCGCTTTAACGAGTTGGAAGGCCAAAACTCGGCAAACTTTTCATATTTTACGAGTCAGTGAAAAGAGCTCAAAGAAGACTCGTCTTTTGAGGAACGAGTGATGAACAGGGATAGCAGCAGATTCCAGGTACAGGTTGGAATTCTCCAATCACGGCAGTGTCACAAGGATGGCTAAGTGAAATCACTCTTCGCAGCTGTTCCTCAAAATGGGTAAACAAACATATGGAGGTGAACGATTGGCCAAATGAACAGATGGAGGTGATGGCATATAAACACGACCAAGGGCTTTTAATATGGCTTTCAAAGGTTACATTTCTCGAGGTTGTTTACCGGTTCATTTTTCTGGATGAGCTTGAACTGCTAGGGAAAGATTGCTCACAATTTACGTTTATTTTTTAACGAGCATGAACTTCTGCACAAAAACTGCTCGATGATTGCTTTTATTTTTTAACGAGCATGAACATTGCTAAAACTGCTCGAATTATACCAGTCTTAATACAAGGAATGCTTTAGGTGAGGTAATCTTATTTAAGGAGCGATACCTCACTAATTACTCCAAATTGGCAGGTTTTAACTTTTGCCCTTCATCCTTTCTTCATGCAAGCTAGAAACGGCTAATCCTACGAGTTTAACGGGTTAGACCTTCAGGTTTAAAGGGAGGACCTAAAAATTTAAAAAATAAATAGTCGTCCCGTGCTTGCACTCCAAAAGGTTTGCATGCCCCCAGGTATAAAGTATAATTTCGAGATTCTGCCATCTCTTACTTATTATCCGAAAAATGGTTTTGTTTGCTGCCGCAAACTAAACTCTCTTTTCGGTGATGTCTATCATTAGGTTGCTAAAGATGGTGACTACTTGTTGCAGCAATTTCATCTCTTTCTTTGAAGACTGCCCCTACTTATCCTTCAAAACAGCTTGTTTTAATGGGTGAGGCTTGACATTCAAAGATGGTGGCTTCTTGCTGCCACAAATAGACCCCCTCCTTAGGAGAGCCCACTTCTTTAGACAAAGGGAGCGATTGCTTCGCTCACATAACTTTGACAAAAGAATTTTATCCTAGAACAACCCTCTCTTCCTCTGCCGGACGGGGTACGGACTAGTCCATCCTTCTGCGGAAATTAACTTTATACCTAAGGTTTTCTCTGCCCGAGGCAGGCCAGGGTGCATGCCCCCTGGGTCCCAGTTCTTTCTTTCCGAATTACTCGCATTCATCGGGAAGTAGAACCGGGGACGGTGGCATTCCTTGAGCGAATAAACCGTTAAGGGATGGTATTTGACTATTTGCAATGCGTGATCCTGGAAATGAAAGTTGGTCTACTAGCTGGACCATTCTTCCTTCGTGCGGAAAACACATGACTCTAAAGAGTGAGGACACTATTGCCTCCATGCAATATATATAGTCTCGTCCAAGGAGTAAGTTATATGCCAAGGGTCCCTGGACGACCATGATGTTCATGCGAACTGTTTTCCCTTTCAATGTAACCGGAACATTGGGGAGAATCCCTAACGGGTGACTGGTTCCTTTATCAAAACCTGATAGATTTCTCATCTCAGGTAAAAGCGCCGGGCAACCCAGTGCTTTCCAAGCAACAGAGGAAAGGATACTCACAGATGCCCCTTCATCAATGATAGTTCCAGCCATCACCATTCTGTAGATTTGGACTATGATTCTGAATGGGATACTGGCTGGTAACCGGGGTCTGCCTAGTTGATTCCAATCAAAGGATACAACTAGGTTGCTTGGTGGTGGGACCGAATATACGGCCGGATACGACCCCGACGATGTTCCTTCCTGCGATAAAGGAATGGGCGCATTGCCCTGATGCTCATCAGAGTCTGTGTTGATGAAAAGAATATGGACGGTGTCATCCTTATCCTCTTCAGTGAGGGTGTCATTTGAAGATGGGTCTTCAATGGCGGAGTCATTGGACGATGAAACCTCTGAAGGAAGAACCGGGTCAACTGCCGTTTCGACCTTTAGACTTTCGTCTGGTCTGGATTCAGTAGGTTCATTCTCAATGACCGACACTTCAGCTGACCACTTGGGCGGGTCAGCTGGATTTTCAACTATCGAGGGATTAGGCGCGAGTTTTTGGTATCCAGGAGGAAGTCGTAACGGCGAAACCGGACGATCTTCCAAAACTCTCTTTGCCTCATCTAAGAATGGACATCTGTGGATGGCATGCTCGCCTTCACACAATATACAGGGTGATCTTGGTCTCCCTCTTCGTCCTTCGCTCTCGCTAGTTGACGGACTGCAATCAACATGACTGCCAGAGGTTGATGCTACCGGATTGTGCAATCTTGGGGACCAGTCCCTTAGTATCCGGGGAATACAAGGACAATCACAATGGAAGTGGGCCCCTTCGCAAATGACACACGGCGATTTAGGCCCGGTCGGTGAAGTGTGTGGGTTTTTGTCAGCTGTCTTTTGCTTGCCCCCAGTCGCCTTCGCCATAGGCTCCTTCTGCTTCTTTTCTCTCTTCTTCCTTTCCTTCTTCTCCTTGGGAGGCTGACTTTTGCCAGCTCTACCTTGCGAAGATGAAGGATCAGAGGAAGTATTGTAAGAAGTGGAAGGCTGGTGGGTAGTCCTAGACTGGTCTGACTGTTGATTCGACTGCTGAGGATTAGTGGCGATCTGGACTACATTAGTTGAAAAGAGCCATACAGGTAGGCCAATTGTCAATCCTGGAAGTGACAATGTTGCCATATGAGGCGCACCAACATCTCCCCAAGAGGAGAAGGGATTTGGACTTCCGCCAAGGTTGCCTCCTTGGTTGGTGGGCTCCATACTTTTCAACTGAAAGATCAACGTGGGAATAACAGGTGATTTTGTTCCGTTTAAAATAAATTTTATTAACGACGCTTTTAGACACAAACTTGCTTTTTCATGTTTTAAGAGTCGAGAAAAAGCTAAAGATGACTCTAGTCGCCTTCGATGTTTTAACGAGCCCGAAGTGACAAATGCTCGGATGGACTTTTTCAGTTATAGAGTTTGAAAAAGGCCAAAAGAAACTGCTCTGGAGTTCTAGGCAGAGGGTGTGCCAAACTTTTCGCGAAACCACAGAATACGTTTTACGGTACGGGTGGTCGATCTTCGTGAATGCTGTGTTCACTGCATCGCGATCAGTAGGGCGGTCGACACGGCTTCCTATGGATAAAGGATAATTGCCTATAGGGGTCTCCCAATATATACGCGACGGTACGTAGGAGCACAAGTCCGTATTAGTGCCACCGACTCTCAGGAGGAATCACCCACCTTCGTAGAGATCGACAGTCACTATGTTTAACGACGCCGGAACACGTCTCTACCTAGACCTCTATGTGTTTGCGTTATGTTACAAAGCGTTGTTATGTAAATTGGATTTATTTTAATGTTGATCTTGCTTATCAGTTTGCCTTTAAGGATCACCACGAGATGTATATAACAAATTCCTGAATGCAGTCTAAGATGAGAAGCAAACTTTTCAATCTTTCAACTTTGAAAACCTTAACTACTGAGGGAAAAGAAAGGCAAATCTTTTCACACAGATCATAGAGCACACACTAAAATGCAAATTTTTCTAAATCGTCAAGCACACAGTCAAATGCAAAATGCACAATGCATGTATTTCCTTTTCCCTTTCTTAATGTGGATGGATACAAAAAGAAAGTGGTTATATAACTTTGATTTCGATTTAAAGCGAAAGTAAACAAGCTTGTCCAAAATCAAAAGACACCTTAAGATTCACTTGCTTAATCACTGGAAATACATGAAATCAAACCATACAAACGAAAGTAAAATGACTAACCAGCTATGGACAACAAACAAGCTAACTCTTTAGACCAGCAAAACGCCTAACACAGGTTCAGATCTAAGAGGCCAAAAGCATGACTAGTTTACTTTTCGTTATGGGAAATTGTAAATGAGTAAGAAATACAAAGAACAAGTACAATTTCGTTATATAACAGAGGCAGAATGATGGCAAGTAATATTGGTTTCAAAACAGGCACAAGACTGACACATAGCAGCAAAACTAAGTGAAAACAGGCAAGAGAAAGGAGGAAACCCCAAATGCACTAAGCAAATTTGGGTCAACGCAGGCTCTGCACAGTCAAACTGGCTCTCAGCACAGGTAGCTAGTTCGGGACCTGCGTTGCAAAGCAGGTAGCCTGTGTACTACCTGCTTTGGAAAACGAGAGTTGCGTTTTCACAGTTTCCGGGTCATAATTTTCTCAAAAATGCACGGTTTTTTCTCAAATCAGAAGCAATCAGTCAAGCACACTCAAAGGGATGATTAGGAAGGTGCAAAGCTATCACTAAGAGCTTACAAGGATCCTTGTAGATCAGCTCTTCAAATCATGAATTTGCTCAGAAAATGAGCAAGAGTAGCTGCCCTCTACTTCGCTTTTGATATAGTCAAAAGCTTTTCGATTTGGTACTCTTTTGTTCAGGAAATGAATAGCAAAATACTACAAACACAATCAAATGGATACGATCCCCAGCAGAGTCGCCAGTTTGTTGTAGGGAAAAGTATCCGACTCGGATGACCCTATCCCACTCTAAGGGTGACAGTTCCTTAGCAACAACTGTAAAACAAACTACTGAAGGTTTACTTCTTTATGAAAGCAAAAGAGAATAGAGAAAGCACTAACCGTTGCGTTGCGCTTAATGTCGAATCCAAACTCTTCTCTTTGACCGCTTGCTCCTAGCTCTTTGTCCTTCTGCTCGCCCAGCTACGATGAGATCCTGCAAAATAACAAAGAAGGAAACTACAAGAGGCATGCAATCATAACTGGTTCATGGATTAGTGTAAACCAAACATGCAATCATCACAATATATAATTGAAACAAGAGCACATAGAAGAACCTCAATAGCTTTTATTAATGAAGAAATAAAGGTTCTGAGAGTATTACAACCATTGAAGGCTCCAACCCAGCAACACCTCCCAGCAGAAAGAATTGCTCTTCTTCACCTCTCTCAAACAATCACCCAATAACTCAATAGTGAAACCAACAGCATATCATTACTTTGCACAAAATTCCAGCCTCCTGAGCTTATAGGAGAGAGCTCAATATATAGATGAATTGAGAAAGGATGAGTCAGCTTGCAACTGATGTGTAGCTGCCTTGTGTCCTCTCTCTCTTCAGTTAATCTTCAGTTGATCTTCAGTTCTTGAGTCCACTTGGTGAACCTTGCTTCCACTTGGTGAACCTTGCTTCCACTTGGAGAAACAAAGCCTCTAACTCATCACAAGGCGAAATACCTGATCCAAGTGTCATTTTTGGAAGATTCCAAAGCAATGACTCACTGTGCCACATGTCCAAACTCGCCCAACGCAGGTGGGCTTTGTTCTACCTGCTTTGCAACGCAGGTACACCATGGAGCAGTTGTGTTTCAGCGCAGAAGCCTAGTGGAGCACCTGCTTTGATTTCAGGATTGCTTGTTTTTGAGTGTTTTCAGGTGGAGAACTGATCTGAGAGCTGTTGGTTTGCTGACCTTGTTCCTCTAGGGGTAGGAACATCATGTTTAGGGAACTTTGGATCCCTTGGATTATTGACAATTCATGCTTGTTGCTGTAAGGCACAAAATTGTCTATAACAGGCCGTCCATTCGGTCCCACCTCCAAGCAACCTAGTCATTTCCTTCGATTGGAATCTACTAGGCAGACCCCGGGTACCGGCTAATGTACCATTCCGAATCATTGTACAAGCTTTCAAAATGATCATGGTCGGTACCATCATAGATGAAGGGGCTTCTGTGAGTATCCTTTCCTCAACTGCTTGGGAAGCGCTTGGCTCGCCATCGCTTCTGCCTGAGATGAGAAATCTGACAGGCTTCGACAAAGGAACCAGTTGACTGTTAGGGATCCTTCCCAATGTGCCCATAACGTTGAGAAGGAAAACCATTTACATGAACGTAATGGTAGTCCGAGGACCTCTAGATTATAATCTACTCCTTGGATGTGACTATATTTATAGCATGGGAGCCATTGTCTCCTCACTCTTTAGAGTAATGTGTTTTCCGCATGAAGGCCGAGCGGTCAAGCTCATAGACCAGCTTTCGTTCCCTGGCTCACACATAGCTAATAGTCAAATACCATCCCTAAATGGTCTTTTCATGCAAGGAATGTCTCATCAATCTCCAGTTCGTCCACTTGAAGAGCGCGAGTGATTCAGGAGGACATGACTGTAACCCAGGGGGCATGCACCCTGATCTGTTTCGGCAGGAAAACCTTGGGTATAGGGTAGGTTTCCGCGGAGGATATATGACTAGTCTGACACACCCGTCCGTTTAGGAAAATGGGATTAGAACGGAATAAGATTCCCTCGTCAAAGTTATGTGAGTGGAGGCGACCGCGCCACTCACCTTTGTCTATTTCGGTAGACATCACCAAGGAAGCATTTTGTCTGCAACGTGGATGGAGAGATTTCATATGGTAACCTGGAATCTCTATTTCGCTATACCTGGGGGCATGCAAACCTGTTTGTGCGCAAGCGAAGAGCGACCATTTATTTTCTTAGTTTGTAGTTTCTCAACCCTTTAAACTCATAGGATTGGTCGTTCCTAGCTTTCATAATGAAAGGATCCGGATAAAAGTTTCGAATGGTGCAAGATCCCTAAAAATTGAACCTATCGATGAGACATCCTTATTATACAGCTGGCACAAGTAGTTTTTATGTGAAGTTCAAGCTCGTTAAAAATTAAACCTTCGCAATGAGAAAACATTCCCCGAGAGTTTAAGCTCATTAAAAAATGAACCAATTTCCGGTAAATAACCATTGTGAATGCATTATCATCAGCTTTTGAGCCCTGGTCGTGTTCTCATCATCACCTCCACTTTGTTTTAGCCGATCATTCACTTCCATTTGATTGGTTACCCCTTTTGAGGAATAGCTGCGAAGAGTGATCCTATTAGCCATCCTTGTGACACTACCATGATTGGAAAATTCCAAACCTTACCCGGAATCAGCTGCTACCCGAAATTACCACTTGTTCCTCAAAAACGAGTCTCCTTTATGCTCTTTTCACCTGACTCGTAAAATATGAAAATATTGCCAAGAAATTGGCCTCTCCAGCTCGTTAAAGCGACCAGAAATGCTATCCCTCCTCCAGATTTTAATCTTTTTGGACCTGAGGGATTATTACACAAAAATATCGAGCGCTTGTTTTGTTCGGCTCGTTAAAATTACTGAAAATTCATCCCTTTCGTATTATTTTATACTTTTTCAGACTTAAGGGATTATATGACGAAAAAGGATTATTGGAGTTTCCTTTACGTCCCTTTCAGACTCTCTAAAATTGAAAAGGACCAAGTTATATTTGTCGTTAAACTCGTTAAAACCGAATAGCGACAAACTTGTCCATACAAACAAGAACGAGTTTCACTGTCGCTAGGCTCGTTAAAACATAGCGACGGGTTTTCCCGAAGGGAAAATTATAGAACAAGCATATGTTATCCTCCTCAAGCTTGACAAAAATAAAGAGGTACTGGTCAGCAATGACTAGGGAAAAATTGGGAAGAAAACTTGAAGAAACTTTATTGGTAGCAAGTCGCTCTTGAACATGACACTTTCACTCCAAATCCAAGTCTGGTTGGGCTGTTCTGTTCACTGGTCATATCACCATTGGTCCATCACACCATCCATATTTGGGGTTAACACTACCAATCCATGTCAGTGTCGCCGATATGTTCAAGAGAAGTTGCTTAAAGAATTCCCCTGTGTCTCATCCGCTGTAATACATTCACGCTCCATTCTTTCATGAACGCCACCCTGAACCCTGTATCATCATATTGTTTTCACCTCCAATATCATTTACTCCTTTCCATTTCATAGATGTGGGATTCATTAAGGCCCTCCTACGACGGGTCGCTTCTTGTCGACATTAGCTCATTATCCAAGAAGTCGACTTAGGAACAACCCTTTCAGTACTTTGAAGCTTGCATGCCTCAATGGCAAGTTTCTCACTTCCGGCGACAGGTTTACGTCAATGGCCTTCAACCAAAAGATTTTGCGTGGTGTTCGATGCCAAGTCCCTTTTCACACCACGCAAATTGTACTATAGTACCTTGAGGGTCATCATCATTATCGGTGATTCCTCTCGCGCCTGTTAACAGCTTACATCATTGGCTAGTAATCAGGCGATGTCTTTCCATGTTCGACTCCAGAACATCTTTCACATGGATCGACTTGTACTCCGCGTGAAGATTGAATGAGTTTGAAGACCCCGGATCTAGTTTCATCCATCCGGCTGCGATATATTCAGGAAAATAAAAACATCAAATGTACATTGTTGCTGCACAAATGATCATCCTAACCAAAGGATGATGACTCTATCAGAATCATCAGTATGCCTCATAGACGGTTGTCTGTCTTATGTACATGAAAATTAATTTATAAAGTTGAGCATGGGAATGCCCGCCTCAGCTAGATCATGAAAAATATTATGAAGATAATGTATTGTATTTTATCTTATTACAAGTCGCCTTCTAGCTCGAAAGAACTTCGGATCCTCATGATAAAGCATTTCACTCGACATCAAAAGATTAATGACCTCATGCTTTAGGGGGCAACTGTTATAGACATTTTTGGGAACTGCGACCCCAATCAAACATGTCCATAAAACAAGGGCTCCTAAGTCCCTAAAAGTGTTGTCCCATACCCTAAAAGAACAAGGTCAGCTGATTACATCATCTCCCAGAAGTTCTCCACAGAAAACTGCTCAGAACTGGTCAAAGCTGGACCATACAGACTGCCCAGTGCAGAGGGTGCGATGCATCCCACCTGCTCAGTGAAAAAGGGTGTGATGCATACTGAAAAGCCCTTCTGTAGGGTGCGATGAGCGAGAGTGGACAAATGGCAGAGACAGTTTGTGAGGTGGATGATCATAGAATCTTCCAGAAACTTCTCCTATGACACTTGCCTCTCTGAATTCGCCTAGGGATGAGTAGGAGATCATCAACCTCCAAGTGGAATCAATAACTATTAGAGAGAGGAAACTAATCAAAATCCCAGAAGCTGACTCACCCCCCTGCAATCATCTATATATGGATCCCTCGTCCCAGAGATCCAGAGGCTGGAATTTTGTATCTTGTAAGGAAGTGCTGTTGGTTTCTTGGTGGAACATCATAGTGTTGGGTGATCTAAGCTTTTCATGAGGTGAAAGAAGGGCTTTCATTCTGGAGGATGATGCTGGGTCAGAAATATTGGTTGTAATCCTCTTTGCTATTCTTGATATTAATAAAGCTATTCAATTTTTCCTCCACATTCCTGTATGTTTGATGATATATGCATTTGTGTGGTCAGTATACATCTGGTCCTATATTGTTTATGATTGTAGATCTCTGTTCTTCGATAGTATTATGCTGCTTTGATTCCACAGGTTCTCTTTGAAGCTGGGTAGACGAAGGAGAAGTGGCAAGGATCTGTCAGAAGGGAGAGGAACCGAGCAAGGAACGAAGCGCAAGACTGAGGTTGGTGTCCTTCATTCCCCTCTTATCTACTTCTCATAAAGGAAAATGAAAGTAGCTTTAGTTTGTTTGTTTCTAAGATAGCTACCAGTCTTAGTGGGACTAGCAGCTCCGAGTGGACACTAGATTTCCCGATAACAATTGGGACAGCTCCTCTTTCCTTCTATGCCTTCCTCCTGTGCATCTGTGTGTCCCTATCTCTATGCGTGTATATCTATCGACTAATCTCTTAATGCCCTACTCTAGGAAGTATCTTAAAATTATATACGAATCGATTTACAAATTAGGGATTTTTAATTCAGCCAATTAAAATGTAGAAGATTATTAGTTTTAACAATTTTCCGAAATAAGAATTAGTTTGAAACTGAGTGTCGAAAGAGCGATTCTGGTGAATCGTTCCTCTTTTCCTAGAGTAGCTGTTGCTCGAAAGTGAAATTCAACTACTTCCTCAAATTTTGTGTTCAAATAAGATTAATTTCCTCAGCAAATTGGGATCGCCTAGATAATTTCTATTTTAGGAAAAACAATTTTACTCCACATTGGATGGGCACAACATTGCATCATCACAACTTTGCATAGTTGTAGAAGAACAATTATTTAATGCAATTAACGAAGTTTAAAACCATCCTACACAATTGTCGGTTCAGCTGGTGGCTTCACACAACGGGATCCATAAGACTATACCCAACCATTGACTGTAAATGCAAAGCCATGGAGCTGTTCTCCAAAGTACTCCACTGTGTCATTTGTAGAGACCTTCGCCATGATATCATATGGTTTGGAGTTGATTCCGTAAGAGATTGCACTGAAGAGTTTGGAATTGCCCCAGTCTTGGTTTTCATTGATGCATTTCTTCACACTCTAGAGAGTTGGATATAAAGGCCCACAACCTGGCTGTTGGCAACTGGCTTCATCATAATGAGGGTCACACTCTACAGTTACAACGCCAGCACTGATGGAGTATTGCGATGTGGATAATGGATAGCTACCATCACAACCTTCCAAACACCGAAATCCACAACATGCCACCAGGTGATTTTCAGATTCCTTTGAAATGTAAATTTGTGATTGGACAAAATAATATCCAATGCATTCACGCAATTTCCAGTTCACATTCTGCTCATAGGTGGAAGAACTTCCCATTACATCGATTCTAGTCAGAACATCATACGAGGTTGAAAACTACGAACATGTTGGTCAAGGCGGAAATAGCCTCAATGTCTGCTGATATGATCTGCAATTTCTTCCATGCTTGAAATGTGAGCAGAGCGAATGTCATTGACACCAGAACCGATTCCAACATTGTATTTCAATGGTGATGTCATCGACATCCATATCACTGATGGAGGAAATAATATCGTTGGAGTTCGAATAACACATGTGGTATGGAACTAAATGGTATTTTACACACCACAATCAGTGATGCAAATTCCATTTACAACTGAGTCAAGTAATAATAAATTTCAGCCTTCCGTAGAGGAAATCCTCCTCTAAGAGCTACCTCATTAATTTAAATCACCTAAATTACACCTTCTTCGAAATATTCCATGTTCCGAAATAAGGCATTGTAGAGGGATAACATGCAGTCCATAAACTCTTCGGATTATAGGAAACCATAAAAACATGTCTGGACTAAACATGCCTACACTTGAACATGCCTGCACTAGTACAGGAATCCCAATTGGTGCATGAATGTAAATGCAATGGTGCAGGCACATCCCAAAGTATAATCAAACCAGTTTTAATCCTGCAACATACAAACCTTAATTAAACTCTCATTAATGCTATTTTAATCCTGTTAAAACAAAGAAGTAACAAATACTCTTTGAAAATAATCATTTAGCTAATCGACAACATGAGAGAAATAGATAAAAATAAGACAAATTGGAAGCCCAACACTTCACAAAACCAAACACAACGAAGAAGAACATGGAGAAAATCAAATGTCCAATGTTATTACTGCAAGAAATTTGGACATTATGAACGTGAATACAGAAAGAAATAGTCATATCAAGAAAGAGGCATTGTTCATCTCTCCAATAATGAAGGAGAATTCTCTAAAACAATATTTCTTTCCGACCATCTTTCTGAAGACAGTGAAATTGAGGACCTTCGGTTGCTAAACAGTGGTTGCAACGATCATATGATAGGTAATAAAAATCTACTTTCTTGCACTGATGCTTTCATAACATCTGAAATTACTCTTGGAGACTGTTCCTATATTAAAAATGAAGGGAAATGTATTTTCCTTGTTCTTACCAAACAAAATCAACAGAAATACATCCCTGATGTTTATTATGTTCGACATATGAAGCATAACCTCATTAGTGTAGGTCAATTGATGGAACATGGTTATATGACGTAATATTTCAAGGGAACCCATGTTATATCTATGACAAACCTCCCAATATAATACTAATATAAAAGGTCGAAAAAACCAAGAATAAGATGTTTCCATTGACTCTTAGAAGTCGAATTCTCTCACAGTCTTTTGCCCACAATGTGTCAAGAATAGATGAGTCTCAATTATGGCATTCTAGGTATGGCGATATTTCATTCATGATCCATATTGGATCACTATATTGTTTGTCATCAATCTCAATGCATTCATAGTGGAAAAAGTGGAGGAATCAACTCATGGGACTGTTTTTACCGGTGGGACCCAATTTGGTAAAACAGGGTCTCAAACCTTGCAGGAGCATTTTGAGGCATAAATTGACATTTTTTGGGGGTAAAAATTTGGCACACCTCTTCATGTTTTTCTACACACATATATATTTACAACGACACAGGAAGTGTGTCAATCAGATTCTGTATGAAATCATTATGCCACTTAGAAGTTGACCTTCTTGTTTTGAGACCTATAATTTGGGAGGATGTCGCGTTAGCCCCCATTATTCATGGAAAAGGGGTTGGCCATGTTATTTTGATGTAAAATACTCTAGAAGAGTCTATATTTCAACTCTAGTTAAGTAGTCAAACTTAACCATTAGTAGGCTATTGGGCTGTGTTATAAGAAGGCCACTAGGAGGAAGAGGCATTCCATTCTTTCAAGAACATTTTGTTCCATAGCTAAGAAAATATATCTAGGAGAGATAGGAGTTAGAGTGCATAGAGAGGATACATGAACTGTAGCAACCCATGAGCCACAAAAAATACTTCTTTGTACATGAAGCCTTATCTTCCAGAAAGAGAAAGAGAGAAAAGTGGCCTCACCTTCTAGCTCGGTTTTCTACCGAAAGGTTTTCCTAGACCATATCTTGTGTCTTATGTGTGTTTGTGTGTAATATTTATTTTTTCGTTCTCTACTTTTCTACATAGTTTCCATTCGCATGCATGCACTAATTACAATTAAATTTATAGATCTAGAGTTTTAATAAAACTGTAATAGTGTAAAAATTCAACATTTAATATATTATTATCAAATATGTTCTGACGAACTGCCCAACAGAATATCCACTATAGTTTATAGATCATTTAGTATCAGAGCTGGTTTCTTTGTGTATTTTGTGGAGATTTCAGGGATCTAGATTGGCGGGGCCAAAAATCATAAAACTCTAATCATGGAAAACA
This sequence comes from Pinus tabuliformis, assembly GCA_031772625.1. Lineage (NCBI taxonomy): Eukaryota > Viridiplantae > Streptophyta > Pinopsida > Pinales > Pinaceae > Pinus > Pinus tabuliformis. The sequence continues at coordinate 1,972,293,438 of CM062817.1, read as the reverse complement.
AATATGTAAATGAACCTCGTGATCCTGTAAAGCCGAGGTTTACATGGCTTGAAGAACAAGTCACAGATATCAACCACAACGTAAAACTCCTCATGGTAGGCTTGAATAAAAAGTTGGGGATATTTGGAGAAGATGGGGGTTCGAATGTATAGGATAATCTGAATGAGGATCAAAATATTGGGGAGAAACGAAGAACCAGTCTGAGTGTTGTGAATCAGTCACTATTTAAAATGGAAACAAAAGTCGATATCAAGCCATATCACGGTGATATCGATGATCTAAAGCTAAACCATTTCTTATAGCAATTGGAAGTTTATTTCATGATCCATCATATCGACGAAGGGAAAAACATCTCAGTTGTGACGTTGAAATTAGAGGGCCATGCATTGACTTGGTGAGAGAGCCACACGGAAACCCTGAGGTTGGAGGGAGAAACTCCAGTGGCTAAATGGGAGGATTTCAAAACCCTCATTAAGTCATAGTTTTATCCCATTGGGTACATGAAGGACCAGTGGATTTTCTAGGATTACTTCAAGCAAAATCCAGGCTAAAGCGTGTAGTAGTACACCACATAATTCAGAAAGTTGGCTATAATGTTGGGTATCTCTCCAAGAACCTAGATGTACTCCTCAAGTATCTAGGGGGTTTGCATCACCATCTACATGAGAAAGTGATGCTATTAAAGCCCAAATTGATGGACGAGGCTTGTGTAAAGGCACAATACCTGGAGAACATAGGTCTGAAGAGAGTCCAATCAAGTGGATCGAAGAAGAAAGAGAAACATGATGCTTCTAAGGAGGGAAAGAGGAAGAAAAATGGGGGCAAAGATAAAAATATGGTAGCCACAACACACTAGTGCAAATATTCTAGCAACCACTGGAACATTGATGACCATAGAGAGGAGAAGTGTTGGAAGTAGAATCTAGAGCTAAACCCGAAGAGCAAGAAGAAATATAATAAGAAGAAAGATCTCACGACCACTGATTCAAGAAACCAAGTTGAAAGAAACTCAAATGTGGATGAGAAGATAGTTTGTACATCAATTCATTATGAGGTTAATATGAGGATACTTCAATAATAGAAAGAGAAATAAATGACCAAACTCTTCCATATAAAGATACAAGTCAAGAAGACAAAGATTGATGTTTTGTTTGACTCAAGATCGTAGACGAACCTCATTGCAACAGAGTTGGTCAACAAATTGGGGCTAGAAGTTCATGATCATCCAAACCCATATCCACTAGGATGGGTACATAAGGATGTAGAGCTAAAGCTAACTAAACAATACATAATTAGATTTGCTCTCAGTGCTGATTTTATTGATGAAGTAGATCTAAATGTGGTTTCCCTTGATATCTATGGAGTTTTTTTTGGGACTCCATACATGTACATGCGTGATAAACTATTAATTAGGAGACCCAACCAGTACCAAATCGTCAAGGATGGAAAATATTTCATCATCAACGCGCGCAAAGGAAAGAAAAAAAATTCACTGGTAAGTGCTAACCAATCCAAGAAATTGATTAGTTCTAGCAAGAAGTATGTTTTATTTTTTTTCGACAAATTCAGTCTGAAGAGGAGTCAGTAAGAGGCAAGGCATCCCTGGAGGGGTGTACTAAGAAATAGAAAAAAAATTGGAGGATTTTTTGCAAGCATACATGGATGTGTTTAGAGGTCCTAAAGGACTACCATCGAAGAGGGAAGTGGAGCACAAGATCCAGCTATTTCTAGACCCCCCCTTGCAAATATTGGGCTGTATAGAAAATATGTTATAGAAGCAAGTGAGGTGAAGAATCAATTGCACCAACTACTAGAACAAGCTGTCATTTTACTGAGTACATCACTATGTGGGTCACCCATCATCATTGTGCCAAAGAACGACGGGACTTGGTGGATGTGTATAGATTAAAAGGCATTGAACAAAATCACACTCAAGAACAGATAACCCCTACCAAGGATAGATGATTTGTTGGATCAATTACAACAAGAAAAAGACTTTACCAAGCTAAAATTGAATTTTGGATATCACTAGGTTCGTGTCAAAGAAGAAGATACATGGAAGACCACCTTCAAAACAAGGAAAGGTTTGTATGAGTGGTTAATAATGCCATTTAGACTATTTAATGCACCAACTACATTTATGAGACTAATGAATGATATACTACACCAATTTATAGATTTATTATTTATTATTTATTTCGATGATATACGGGTATATAATGCTACCTGGAAGGAACATATTTCACATTTGACGCAGGTGTTGGAAACTTTGAAGAAACACTAGCTACTGGAAAATCTTAAGAAGTGCAAGTTTGTGCAACAATATTTGGTGTACATGGGGTATGTGATCAGTGGAGGAGAACTGAAGATAGATCCTTCCAACATGGAGGCCATCATGAAATGGTCGATGCCTACTAATGTTTCTGAGGTCAGGATTTTCACTGGGGCAACACAGTGCCTGAGGAAATTCATAGACTCATTTTCAGTGGTAGCAACACCACTCCATGCCATCACAACAAGTGGTAAGAGTTTCTAGTGGGGAAAAGGTAAGGAGAGGGATTTCAAGGAGTTAAAGAAGATGATCAGTTAAACACTAGTTTTGACATTACCAAACTTGCAGTGACCCTTCGAAGTGGAGATAAACGTGAGTGGGTATGACATGGGAGTTGTCTTGATGCAGGGAGGAAGGCCTGTATGCAACCCTTCTGAAGTATTTCATGGGGCAATCCTTAACTACCCTACCTACGATAAGGAGCTCTATGCCATGGTGGAAGTTGTGAAGAGGTGGAAGAAATTTCTGATGGGAAAGGAGATAGTGATCCACATAGATCACCAGTCTTTAGAGTACTTGTAGGCCTAGAGTAAGCTACAACAGACTAGACATTACAAGTGGATGGGGTTTTTATAACAGCCTCATTTGGTGATCAAGTATAAGAAGGGAAACACAAGCAAGTTGACCGACATGGTTTCAAGGCCACCCACATCAAAGATTACAACTTTGGGGAATCTTATGCACATGGATTCATTCACCCATGATGCATACATACAGGCATATTAAGAGGACAAGGACTTCAAGGATGTCTATTAACAGTTGCAAAGTCAGATTCATGTGTATAATGGCGATAACACCATTGAATACCCTCTCCAAGATGGGTTACTCTACAATATTGATAAGATGTGTTCCTAAAGGTGAGCAATAGCAACTGATTAGAGAGGCTCACACCTCCAAGGTTGCAAGGCAATTTGGTTTCGGGAATACCATGGCTAACTTGCAGAGGTATGTTTATTGGCCTAATATGCAAGAGAAGGTAGCTAGGTTCATAAGAGGATGCATGCTCTGTTGTACTAGTAGGCATAGCAACACAAAACAGGGTCTATATCATCCCTTAGCTATAACTACTCGTCCTTGGGAAATCATTTCTGTGGACTTTGTGGTAGGTTTACTGACAACGAGGAAGGGACATGGCTATCTGTTCATGGTAGTTGATAGGTTTAGCAAGATGTGTGTTCTAATGCCCTATAAAAATACCATCAGTGGACAAGAAGCAACAAATCTATTCTTCGGACAGGTCTGGGTGCACTTTGGGATACCAAGGAGCATCATTTCAAATAGGGATACAAGATTTATCAATGCATTCTAGACTACATTGTAGGAGAATATGGACACGAATTTGAAAATATCTACAAAATTCAATCCACAGATAGATGGGAAGACATAAGTAGTCAATAGGAATTTGGTACAACTTCTAAGCGGATACATCCAAAAGCATCTGAAGACCCGAGATAAAAATATTGTATATATACAACATTCTTACAATAGAGCAGTCGACACTTGTATGGGAAAGTCTCCATTTGAAACTTTTTTGGATATTTTTTGCCTTCACCATTGGACATTGCATATGGGCAGTAAGGAGGAGAGAGGGAAGATCTTATAGGATATGCTTTGAGGCCTGAAAAATTTATAGAGAAGATGAAGGAGATCCATCTAAAAGTATAAGAAACACTATAAAAGTCATAGGATAAGTATAAGGCGAAGCATGATCAACACAGAAAATAGAAATCATTCAATGTGGGAGAGAGAGTATGGTTACAGTTGAACAAGGTGAGGATGCAAGGGCTTGGTAGGAAAATAAAGGCTCTGATGTATGGTCCCTTTAAGATACCGGAAAACATGGGTGGTAATGCAGATCGACTCAATTTACCACCATATATGCATGTTTATTTAGTTGTGAATATGGAGAATTTAAAACTCTATGAGCCTTCCATGCTAGATCAGGAAGAGCAACAAATCCTACCTTATGTGGAGAATTTGGCACTAGAGTCTCAGGCAGATTTTATAGAAGATACAATTTTTCACAAGAGATCCAAAACTACAAGATAGGGGAAACTCGACCTTTGGAATATTGGGTTGAGGGGACAACTTCCAGGTAAAGCTAAATGGTGCACTAGAGACAAGGTGGAGGAAACATTTCCTCACCTCATTTAGTAGAAGCTTTTGGGGACCAAAAGCCTCCAAAAATGGGGAGGTGTGATCTGGGTTAGATCATTATATTGTTTTTCATTCATATGAATCTATTCAGAGTGGAAAAAGTGGAGGAATCAACTCATGGGACCATTTTTACCAGTGGGACTCAATTTGGGGAAACAGAGTATGAAACCTTTTGGGAGCATTTTGAGGCATCAAACAACGTTTTTTGGGGGAAAAACTTTACCTATTTTGAGCTATATATTTTTATGTTTTTCTACACACATATATATTTCCAACAATGTAAGAAGTGCATCAATTAGAGTCCGTATGTAAAAGTTATGCCACTAAGACGTTGACCTTCCTATTTTCACACCTCTAATTAGGGACGATGTTGCGTCAACCCCCATTATTCATGGAAAAGGGGATAGCCACGTGATTTTGATGTAAAATACTCTAGAAGAGTCTATATTGTAGCTCTATTTAAGAGTTTATGTAGTCAAACTGAACCACTAGTAGGTTATCGGGTTGTGTTATAACCTGGCCACTACGAAGAAGAGGCATTCCATTCGTTCAAGGGAAATTTGTTCCATAGCTAAGAAGAGATAGTCAGGAGAAATAGGAGGTAGAGAACAAAGAGAATATTTGTGTACTGTAGCAACCCACAAGCCACAAGTATCACTTCTTTGTACTTGCAACCTTATTTCCAGATAGATAAAGAGAGTGAAGCAACCTCACCTTCCAGCACAGTTTTCTCCCGAAAGGGTTTCCCATATCATATCTTATGTCTTATGTGTGTGTGTGTGTGTGTGTGACTTATTTTTTCATTCTCTAATTTTTTGCATAATTTCCATTCACATGCATGCACTAATTACAATTTAATGTACAAATCTATAGTTTTAATAGAACCATAATAGTGTAAAAATTAAGAATTATTATTATTATTATCAGAAATGTTGTGACGAACTATCCAGTGGAATATCCAAGATAGTTTACGGATCAATTCAAGAGTCTAAGACTTCTTTAGAAACATTCAATGGTCATTTGTATTCCTATTATGAATGAAAAAGATTGTAACCGTGAAATTGGTTATCTAGCAAGCACAAAAGAGATAGATTTTTGACATCTTCCACTAGAGAAAAAGAGCCTTTAGAGCTAGTCCATACAGATATATGTGGCCCAATTGAAACACATTGTATTGGTGTCAGTATTTATTTTTCTTACATTCTTTTATTATTATAGTAGGAAGATATAGGTTTATTTTCTAAAAAATTAATCAGATACATTCTCAAGATTCAAAGAATTCAAAGTAGAAGCATAAAAGTAGAGTGGAAATCCTTTGAAAGTACTTAGATCTAACCAAGGAGGAGAATAAAACTCCAATGACTTCAAATCCGTTTTTCAAAAATAAGGAATCATCATGCAAAACACAACAATATATACTCCACAGCAGGATGGAGTAGCAGACATGAAAAACTAGAAAATCATGAATATGGCCAGATGTATGTTGCGTGAAAAGAAGTTGCCTAATAACTATTGGGTTGAAGTAGTTTTGACAACAGTATATGTTTCCAACATATCTCCAACAACCAGTCTCCAAGATGCAGTACCTCAATAGGATGGTAATAAGGCGAATGTATGTCACTTTAAAATTTTTGGATTAGTAGCTTTTGCACATGTTCCTGTGAAGCTAAGAGAGAAGCTTGATGATAGGACTGGGGAGTTAGTTATATGAAAGAACTTGTGCATTAAAAATTACAATACACTGGGGCATTAATCTCAAACAGGACCGATGCTTGAAGAGATAAACAAAATGGTGCTCTCTTTTTCTTAAAAGGCATCGAGCATGCAAAAAGATGTTGTCATGATGCTTTTATATAAAATCACACACCAGTGTGTTTTTATGTTATAGACACACTCGTTTTTTGAATGAAATTTTCTTTTTGAAAGAATTGACCTATGACAGTGCAAATATTGTAGTTTTTTAAATATATTATTCATCACAAAATTGGCATATATCTTATAACAAAATTCATATGGATTAAAATTTGATTAGTGCATTTATATATGATGTTTTGATTAATTTGTGATATTATTAGAATTCACATCTCTTCATTATAATATTTAATAATCCTTATATTTAATCAATGGCATAACATTTCACAACGACATTGGATAACAAAATAGAATAAATTAAATGTATTTTACTATATATCAATAAGAGGCTCTTTGACATATAAAATTGGATTGTTATTGGTAACCCCTTGTCTTTCAATCGGGACACTATGTTAATTAAATTAAACAAAATGTTTGTCTTTAAGAGAAAATTATTTCAAAAAATACAATAGGGTGCATTCCAAATCAATCATCATTCTTCGTTGGAACTACTGTTACTGCGCGAGCTGCTTCCATGACTTAGGTTATTTAGAGGAATGTTTTTTTGATTTCATCGATTGTTTTCATCTTCATGATCTTGCAGTTCAATCTACAAATATAAAACTAAAGTGTAACATGTGTATCTAGATGTTGATGGTGCCAACATTTAAGGGATCTTCCCAGTATGAAGTCCCAACTATATCTCACACCATTTTGTGTAGGAGTCCAATTAGTATGATGGCCTCGTTTCCATTATCTTAAAGATTAGCCTTATCTCTTGTTGATCCTGGCGGATATTGATGGCCACCGACCAAGTCAACTTGGACCCCACCACTGTTTCTTTCATCTTTTCAGTTTCCTTAATTGTAGCATAGTTTACTATTTTTAGTAGTTTTTCAGGTCCTGAACTTCTGGAGCAGTTTTGAGGCTGTAAATGACGTTTTTTTTGGAAAATTAGGAGTAGCATGGGTCCATGGACCGATGGTGTTCTTTCCAAAGTTGTAGTTCTCAAATAGATATTTCTAACGAGATATTATGTGCATCAAATGGAGATCATATGCCAAAGTTATGACCTCGAGAAGTTGATATACCAATTTACCCAAATGGGGCCCATAGTTTGGCGTTTCATCTTCTAGGGTTAGGTTTTTGGATGTTTAGGGTTTTCCATTGTTTCTCAACAATAAATAGGCCTTCGAGCCTCATTGTAACAAAGTTCAAAGGCATGTAGCCACACATCTCTTCTTAGAGATAAGCTACCATCGCCCTAGCTAGTTTATTTCCATTTCTATTTGTAAGCATATTTAAGTATTTTACACTAATGAAATGAAGTATTATTTCTGCTGCATCTCTATATGTATGGTTATATCTGTAATTTGTTGCGTTCCTGTTTAAATCCGGATCAGTGGTATCAGAGCAGTGTGCTCTTTCTCTGTTTTTCTTTTCATGTCCCTAACGAGGTTAGGATATAAGGAGTTAGGGCTTGAACTGGTCGAACCTTTGCAAGACCAACCTCAAAAATCCCGACGACCTCCCATGGCAGATGAAAAGAAAGATGAGGGGGCAGGAGATCCTATTAAAATCTTGCTCAAAGAGGCCCTCAAGCGACAAAGGAACATGATGATGGACAAATTTTCCCAGATCCTTCAGCGGCTACCCAAGGGCGACACATCTACTTCCAATAGCTACTATGGAAGTGCCACACCCTTTAAGGTACAAGTTAACTTTGACATTCCAATATTTGAGGGTCAGATAGATGCAGATGCCGTAGAGAAATGGTTAAATCTGCTAGAAGGGTATTTTTCTGTTCATGATTTTTCTAGCCAGGAAAAGATTACTTTCATTCTTCTCAAAGCTGCCCCCCATGTCAAGGACTGGTGGGTAACCTACTGCAAGCAGAAGGATGAAAGTACGGCCTCACTGTTTTTAGCCGCACCCACTTGGAATTCATTCTAGACTACCATCAAGGAGCAATATTATCTTGTCGGAAGCTATGAGGATCAATACATGAAGTGGACCACACAGCGGCAGGGAAGGGACCAAGACATGCCAGATTTTACCAATATTTTCCATACCCTTCACATTAAGTTAGGTTTCAAGGATTCGAAGTAGCATTTGGTACTCAAATACCATGGCTGCTTGCATAGGTACATCTAGGAAGAAATAGAATTCTTGAACATCTCCTCGCTCGGCAAGGCATACCGATATGCCATCAAGATTGAGCAAAAGTTTAAACAAAACAAGCGAGACTTTGGATTTTCAAATCCGAAGCAAGGGAAAGGTGCCCCCAAACTGCAAAACAGTGGACAAAGCCAAGGTGGGGCAGACCAAGACAACCCGCCAAAGATGCAAGCAAAGAACAGTGCCGCGAAGCTGAAAAAGGACATGGGAAAGGGGTGTGAGTTCCATAAGAGCTCCACTCACAACACAAGTGAGTGTCGGGCCAAGTAGTCACTGGTGGTTGAGCTAAAGGTTTCAGAATCAGATGCATGTTTTGACTCTGAGTCAGAACCCAACAAGGGGAATGACAAAGGGAAGCATATTATCTATGTGGAGCCCAACACCACCGTTGCCACCACGAAGATCCTAAAGGAGGAACCCGAAGATCCAGAGGAGGAGGAGCGTCTCTTCCAGTCCCAAATGTGGGTAAAGGGCTCCCCGCTACAGTTCATTGTCGACAGCGGGAGCCAAAAGAACCTCATTTTGGCTAGGGTCGTGAAGTGGCTGGGCTTACTAACCACAGCACATCGAAAACCGTACACCATTGGGTGGCTTAACCAAGGACAAGATCTTCACATGAGCCAGCAGTGTCGCCTTCCATACAACATCAAGCCCTTCATAGATGACGTATTGTGTGAAATTTCTCCCCTTGAAGTTTGTGATGTATTATTAGGACAACCATACTTGTGGAAGCAACATGCTATGTATGAATCAAGGCCCCTTTGGGAAATAAGTTGTATAGGATACCGGAGGTAGCACTGCCTATCGCCATATCTTTGGTTACTGCAAAACAATGCAGTAAGCTCATTTCCAAAAATGGGATTTTTTTTTCCTGATGATACACCCTCAAGGAAAGAAGAAGACGGTGGCCACAACCTCCAGACAGGGCCCCTCCGAATGACAACTATAGATGGACAAGGCCGTGGAGGAGTACGCGGAAATCTTCACCTCCCCCGTAGGGGTTCCTCTGCACTGTCAGGTCAAGCACTCCATTGATCTGACCCCAGGTGTGCCGCTGCCCAATGGACCAATCTATTGGTGGTCTGTTATGGAGAATGATGAAATCAAGAGTCAGATTCAAGAGCTGTTGCAGAAAGGTCACATCCGTCCTAGCTCATCGCCCTGTGGGAGCCTGATCGTATTGGTACAAAATAAGGATGGGACTTGGAGACTCTGTATTGACTATCGGGCGCTGAACAAGATCACTGTCTGTAATAGTTACCTAATGCCACGGATTGATGACCTCCTGGACCAACTGAAGGGGGCAAAATATTTCAGCAAGATCAATTTGAAGTCAGGATATCACCAGGTACCAATCAAACCCTCCGATGTGTGGAAGACTACCTTCAAAGCCAAGGAGGGCCTTTTCAAATGGTTGATTGTGCCTTTCGAATTGAAGAATGCTCCTGAAACCTTCATGAGGCTAATGGATGACATCTTGCGGCCATTCACCAACTCATTTGCAGTGGTATACTTGGATGACATCCTGATCTTCAGCCAGAGTTGGGAAGAGCACCTCCACCACATCCAACAGGTTCTCCAAACACTGCGGCAACACAAGTTATGTGCCAATTTGGAGAAATGCACTTTTGGCATGACCCAGGTTTAGTATTTGGCATACATTATTGATGAATAGGGGGTTCATGTGGATCTAGCCAAGATCCAAGTAATTCAGGATTGGCCATCTCCATCCACTCTAAAAGGGCTCCGCAACTTTCTAGGTCTTACCAATATCTACCGCAGGTTCATGTTGGGATTTTCTCATATCACTTGGCCCTTGAGTCAAGTCACCAAGGGAGGAGAGAAATCAAAATTCTTTTGGTTTGAATCTCAACAAAAGGCATTCACAGAGATGAAAGATCACCTCTGCTCAGCACCAGTGCTCGCATTACCAGACTTGCAACAACCATTTGAGGTCGAGGCAGATGCCTCTGACTATGCTATTGGGGCAGTCCTTACTCAACACGAGCATCTAGTGGCATATCATAGTGAGACACTTTCAGACACATTCAGGTAGTATCCCACTTATGACCAAGAGATGTATTCCATTATGCAGGCTTGCCGACAATGGAAGGATTACATTTTGGGGAAGGAAACGGCTATCCACACAGACTATCAACTCCTACAGTTCATATAGACCCAAGGAAAATTGCATAATGATCACCATCAGAAGTGGTCCACATACCTGCAATAGTTCCATTTGAATATCAAGTATAAGAAGGGCAACACCAATAATGTTGCAGATTTCATAAGTCGACCACCAATCATGGCATTAACCATTGTGCTCAACTCTTGTGGGCACGAGACTTCTAATTGGCTACTTCTCTACAAAGGAAACCCAAAATTCAGCCACACACACCAAACACTCTTGGAGGGTCAGCATGTTCCAGATTTTCACCTCCAGGATGCCCTGTTATGCCACCTGGGTCACCTTTGTGTTCCTTCAAGTGAGCGTGCCAAAATGATTTGGGAAGCACACTACAATCAGGCTGCTTGGCATTTCGGGGTTGAGAAAATGGTGGCAGTACTGTAAAAAGTATTTCTATTGGCTTAATCTTCGATAGGATTTCGGGAAGTACATCAGATCATGCACTACCTGCGCCATTTCCAAACCGACCATCAAGAAGAAAGGCCTCTATACCTTGCTACCTACCCCTAGTTGACCTTGGGAATCCATATCCATGGATTATATGTCTGGCCTTCCTTCCACTAAGCATGGAAACGACTATGTTTTTGTGGTCGTCGATAGGTTGTTGGAGATGGCCATTATGGCAGCCTACAAGAAGAATATCACAGCAGAAGCCACTACTAAACTCTTCTTTGAACGAGTGTGGGTACACTTTGGGATCCCACAGTATATCATCTAAGATCGAGATAGCAGGTTCCTCAGTACATTTTGGTCCAGTCTCTTGTTGATGCTAGACACCAAACTCACTAAGTCCATAGCCTTCCATCCTCAAACTGATGGCCAGACAGAGGTTGTCAATAGGATGATCGTACATATTTTGTGCATGTACAACTCAAAGCATCCACGCATATGGGACAAGAACCTCCCCTATGTTCAGCACAGCTACAACCGGGCTCTCCATAGCTCGACTGGCCACAACCCTTTTCAGGTGGGCTTGGGATTCCAGCCACTATGTCCCATTGATGTGGCCATGCCATTTGCAGCTACTCACGTAGATTCGGCTCATGTCAAGTATGAAACAAATAAGGAAAACAAATTCATTGAACACATCCAACATATTCTCCAACAAGTCCATGACATTATGGCTAAATCAAATGCCAAGTACAAGTAGTGACATGATCAACATTGGGTGCCACACAAGTTTCAGGTGGGTGACAAAGTCTGGTTGCATTTGCAAAAGGAATGCCTTAACGGAGCCTATCAGAAAATCAGACCACTCCGATATGGTCCTTACACCATTACAAAGGTTGTGGGAGACAATGCATTTGAGCTCAACATTCCCCCATTCCTTGGCCTGCACCTAGTGTTCAATGTGGACCGCCTTTAGCCATACTTTCCACCATTACTAGACACATCTGACATTGCAGAACAACTCACACCCAAAGAGTTAAATCTAGATTGCATGGAACAAGCCGCAACTTATCAGATCATGGACACACAGATCAAGAACAGTTGATAGTAGAATATCCAACTGTATCGAGTTGTCAAAGTAGGCCAACTTCTTCACCAAGGCAAGTGGCTCACCAGGGATCAAGTTCAGTAGAAGTTTCCTCATCTCATGGAGGAACTCAACGCAATGGGGACCATTGCTTCCTAAGGGGGGAGGAATGATCCAAGTGGATATTGGTGGCCACCCACCAGGTCCACTTGGATCCCCACCATTGTTTCTTTCAGCTTTTCAGATTCCTTAATTGTAGCACAATTTACTATTTTTAGCAGTTTTTCTGGTCCTGAACTTCCGGAGCCGTTTTGAGACCCCAAACGATGGTTTTTTTGGAAAAACTAGTAGAAACATGGGTCTGTGGTTTGATGTTTCTCTTCCCAAAGTCGTAGTTCTCAGATAAATCTTTCTAGTGAGATATTGTGCACGTCAAACAAAGATCGTATGCCAAAGTTACAACCCCAGGAAGTTGATGTACCAATTTACCCAAATGGGGCCCATAGTTTGGCATTTCATCTTCTAGGGTTAGGCTTTTGGATGTTTAGGGTTTTCCATTGTTTCTCAACAATAAATAGTCCTTCGAGCCTCATTATAATGTAGTTTGGAGGCATGTAGACGCCACATCTCTTCTCAGAGATAAGCTACCATTGCCCTAGCCAGTTTATTTCCATTTCTATTTGCAAGCATATTTCAGTATTTTACAGTAATGAAATGAAGTATTATTTCTGCTGCATCTCTATATGTAGATCTATGATTTGTTGCATTCTTGTTTAAATTCAGATCACTTGCTTGTCAAGGAATGAGAGTGGTTTGCTTTGTATTTGAACCATGAGGTTCGCATGCCTGGTGAGTGCTTAGTGTCGCTTCTGTCAAGGTTCTTTCAAAGAAGAGGGAGAGGGTGAGAGTGAGTCTCAAGTCGAAAGGGAATAGTCACAACTCTATTAGAGACATGCAATAGGACATGCGTAGCTTCTGGTGGAGTAGTCCACATGGATGCGGCAGTCAGAAAACACAAGGTGAACATATAACACATACAACACAAAGCGGAATAGTCCACATGAGTGAGGCGATTGTTATAACAAGTTTATGAACATGAATTTGTCGAGTGTCTAACGGAATAGTCCACCTGTGTGAGATAGCATTAACAACTAATACAACACATTTCCAATAACATATGTACTAGAACAACTAAAATAGTTCAACTATCTTAATATAGGTTAAAGCAACATGCATCACAAGCGTCCAAATAATAGTCTTACAAACGAATATGATGCATGTGTGAAAATGCGCTGGCCTGTTAGCAGGCTTATGAATTAAGTGAAAGTGCCAAGACACATCGGTACACCATACATCACTAACCCCGATAGTGGGGCATTGGAGTCATTTCCCACTCCTTAAAGAAAAGACTACAGACTCTCAAGCCTATGTGGGAGGAGCCAAGGTGAAAAACCTTTTACATGTACAAATGAGGGGTATATATAGCCAAGGGTGAAACTGAACCTTGTGACTGTTCGACTTCCCTCATGAATGTTTGACTTACATGACTCTTCAACTTTACATGTGGGCCTCTTAGACTCCCACATTAAATTACATTAATTACAACTCTGTGGCCCACAGTAGTGATGTGGCCGAGATCACTCAATACATGACTCGACATAACAGTGTTGGTGTGTTCATGCTGATGGTTGTGTCCATGTTGAGTTGTAGTGCTGCTGAGTGATGGGTGTGTTCTTGGTGGATCATAGCTTCACCTCTTGATGGAAAGGTGTGTAGATTCATCGATGGTCTTGGTGTTATCTTGATGTTGCACGTGCATGTATCCATTTTGTTGGTACTTGGCATGATTCATGTGTTCATCCATTCATGAACAAGTCTTCAAGCATGTGCTGCTTGTTCATCCCATTCATCACCGCACCATGTATAATCCATTTACTTGTATCTGAAATCACTCATGACGAGATGAAATCAAAGCCAGAAATCTCCCAGTCTACCATGATGCATCATCATTCATTTTCAGGTGCAGGTGACCAGGAGAGAGGACAAGGCTATAAAAATGTGCAAAGTAAATTTCAGGTAGGGATGCGGGCTACAGGGCACTGTCAAGGACAATTGTGCAGAGGTCACTGGGAGGCTGAGGTGAGCATTCCATAACAACAGTGACCATTTACAGGATCTAACTCGGCTTCAGGGCATAACTGCATAAATTTTCCAGGGAGGTAGTGTAAGTAGCAGGGAGGACACTGGCAGTGAAAATTGCAAAGATTCTTTGGGGAGGTTGGCATCGAGATATTGTTGGCCAAAACTACATAGAACTAAGATTTTTTCCTACAGGAAATTTCTGTGCAGTTTCTGGGTTGAGCGGGGTGTCGAGTAGTTGGAGGATAGCTTAATAAAACTGTTGACTTTTTAGGAGGAGCAATAGGCCAACTAACAAAGGGACTATCTGAAAGAACTGCACAAATTTCTGGGATAGTGCATTGATAGGATTGGGTGCCTACCCTTCATGTCTGCACAATTTATTAAGTCAGCGAAGGTGGTCATGCTGGCAAATTCTACTTAGGTTTTTGGAGTAGTGAAGCCTGGGTCACTACCCTATCAAACTCTTCGATTGACCAGTGAGAAACTTGATAGATTTCCTTGTGGGCATCACAAATTGAGATGGCTTGCTGAGAAACTTCTGCACTATTTTGGTTGACAGTCGAGGTCAGTTACAGGATCATGTAGTGCAGACTACCTGGGAGGAAGCCCCAAGCTCTACACAATTCTGGGAAGCAGCACATGATCATTGAGAGTTGAGACTATGCAGTGCAGCTCAGTGGAGGTCCGGCTGGTGGAGGGTGGTCTGGTCGAAAATACTTCAGAAAAATGACTAAGTGTGTGAATGACTGAACTTGTTCATGCATGACCTTGTGAACACACACTCAACATGACTCGAGGACAAGACACCTCAAACCATCAAGACAACATACACTCATTGTGACTGGCCGACGGGTGCGAGACATAAGCACGAAACTTGGGATAGATCGTTGAACGAACAAGGACACTTTCTCGATAGTGCATACAACTTTGTGTGTGAGTGCGACAAATTATTACATAGCGAATAGAACTTGTAGACATGAAGACGAACCTTGAGCATAGCCAGAACATGACTGCAAGCATGACATTGTGACCAACATGCTAAAAGATGTCTGGTGAATGGTCAAGCAAGGGCGGTGCAAAGACTCAAAATGAGCTCATGGGATGAGCCCTAGTGTTTACAAACATTAAATAGAAGAAACAAGGAAGGCTCCAAAATTGGATGCAAGCTAAAATTTGGAGGGTGTTGCAGCTGCTGCAACACTTGGTGACACATTGGTTGAATATTAGCTTCTCTGTTTTGTTCCATTGATAGCATAGGGCCTTGGTCGGTTAAGGAGTATTGAATAACTATGCAGGTTACTTCGGTTTCCCCACTTACCCCATGGACAAACATGGTTCACCTTTTTCCAACTCAGGCCAACACAACAACAAGTTTCAGCTTGACCATAGTATTTCAAAATCGGGAAGGGTAGTTTGGCTCATGAGTTTAAAATATTTAGGGTAAAATTTTTCATCATTGGTGTTGCTTCGCAGCCAATAGGCCTAGAAAATACCCTAGTGGAGTCACGCAAGAACACACACATTTATCCACTGCTAGTGAGCCTGGTCAATACTTTGGTGGAGTTGCATGCTTCACCTCTCTGCGTAGGAAGCCTTTCTCTTCTTTTGCCTTTGTATTTTTAAAAGAGGAATGTGCATATGCACTTATTTATTTTTGGGGCAGAAGAGGGATCCTGAATTATTGAGAGCATAAGAGGTTGTTCCTTCAGAGAAGCATGTAAGACCTATGACATAGGTTTGCTCATTTAGATTTTCGTGTTCTATGTTTCTACTAGTTGGATGAGCTTGAACACACAAAGCAGAAGACTGAGTACAAGCATGGGGTTTCCCAGTGTGGACATAGTTTCATGGTTGGACCAGAGCTTCCCTTACAAATGGATCATATTTTCTGTTAGTGCCAGTCTTTCTAGCCTTCCTCAAGTGATCAAACATGCTCTTACAAAGTGATTTCAAGGTGTCAAGGTCACATTTTATCATTTCAGTGAGTCCTCAAGTAAAATTTGGTCACTAGGCATTAGGTCTAGGGTTTGCTTTCAATCCTTTCAAAGTTGTCCAATGTCGGTCCTTGTCACCATTCAGCTGAGTGTACCATCATTCAGAGGGTTGTCATCATCATGTTAAGTTCCACTGGGTCATTTTACACCTTGTTCATGCTTCAGTTGTGCCTAGGTAAGGTCACTTCCCTCTCCTAGGGTTTTGAAGGAAATTTCTCTTAGATGGTCAAATCACTGGCAAAACTTGTATCCTAATGTTCATACACCTTCCCCTATCCTTAATGTACCTTATTAAACACTTCCCATCATTGAGATCCCCCGAATTCCTCATTTTCGCACAAACCCTAGTTTCTTGCTACAACTTGGCAATTTTCTAGGTTGGGCCTATGTTTTTCCCTTTTGGACCCCTTCCCCTCACTCAATTTCTGAGATTCCACTTTCCCCTACTTCCTAACATCCCTCCCTACTTCTAAAAATTTCCTCAAGAATTTAGAAGCTCCCTATCCCCTTCATTTCACTTCATTTCGAAAAATCTCTTGTTCCACACATCGGGGTAGGTTTTACTCAAATGATGTTTCTGAGCAAGGAAAGATGAATTTGGAAAAACTGAGAGAGGTTTTTTTGTCCACAATAGGTCAAGGAAGAAAAAAATCCTTCACTTTTTACACAGGTGTCATGGTTTTAGAGAAATGTCAAAAATACAATTGCCTCGGGAGAATTGATGCACCTCTGAAGTGACCTTGGGAAAATCAAGTTTCCTCCTAGATTGGTCAGCCAAATGATCCAGGTGGATCTTGGTGGCCACCTGCCAAGCCCACCTGGACCCCCACCATTGTTCTTCTCAGCATTTTCAGTTTCCTTAATTGTAGCACAACTTACTATTTTTAGCAGTTTTTCGGGTCCTGAACTTCCGGAGCCGTTTTGAGGCCCTAAACGACGTTTTTTGGGGAATCCGGGGGCAACATGGGTCCATGGAATGGATGGATGTTGCCCGTTCCAACAATGATAGTGCTCGGATAGATCTTTCTAACGAGCTATTGTATGCGTCAAACGGAGATCGTATGCCAAAGTTACGACCCCGGGAAATTGATGTACCAATTTACCCCCAAACGGGGCCCATAGTTTGGCGTTTCATCTTCTAGGGTTAGGTTTTGGAATGTGAAAGGTTTTCTACTATTTCTCAGCAATAAATAGGCCTTCGAGCCTCATTGTAAGACAGTTCAGAGGCATGTAGCCACCACATCTCTTCTCAGAGATAAGCTACCATCGCCCTAGTTGGGTTATTTCCATTACTGTTTGTAAGCATGTTTCAGTATTCTATATTAATGAAGTAAAGTATTATTTCTGCTGCATATCTATGTTTATGGTTATCTCTGTGTTTTATTGCGTTCCTGTTTAAATCCGCATCAGTGGTATCAGAGCGGTCTGCTTTTTCTCTGTTTTTCTTTGCATGTCCCCAACGAGGTCGGGATATAAGGAGTTAGGGCTTGAACTGGTCGAACCTTTGCAAGACCAGCCTCGCAAATCCCGATGGCCTCCCATGGCGGACGAGAAGAAAGATGAGGGGGCAGGAGATCCTATCAAAATCTTGCTCAAAGAAGCCCTCGAGCGACAATGGAACGCGATGATGGACAGTTTCGCCCAGATCCTTCAGCGGCTACCCAGAAGCGACGCTTCGGCTTCTAGCAACTACTCTAGAAATGCCGCCACGCCCTTTAAGGTACAAGTTAATTTTGAAATCCCCATCTTTGAGGGTAAAATAGACGCAGATGCGGTGGATAAATGGTTAAATCTGCTAGAAGGGTATTTTTTTGTTCATGAATTTTCAAGTCGAGAAAAGATTGTTTTCGCTCTGCTCAAAGCAGCCCCCCACATCAAGGACTGGTGGGAAACCTACTGCGAGCAGGAGGATGAAACTACCGGCTCACTATTTTCAGCCACACCCACCTGGAATTCCTTCTGCGAGGCCATCAAGGAGCAGTACTACCCTGTCGGAAGCTATGAGGATGAATACATAAAATGGACCACACTGCGGCAGGGAAGGGACCAAGACGTGCCGGAGTTCACCAATCTTTTCCATACCCTTCGCACAAAGTTGGGTATCAAGGATACGGAGCAGCATTTGATACTCAAATACCGCGGCTGCCTGCACAAGTACATTCAGGAAGAAATACAATTCCTGAACATCTCCTCACTCGGCACAGCATACCGATTTGCCGTCAAGGTTGAGCAGAAGTTTAAACAAAAGAAGCGAGATTTTGGATCTGCGAATCTGAAGCAAGGGAAAGGTTCCCCTAAAACTCAGAACAAAGGGCAAAGCCAAGGCGGAGCAGCCCAAGACAACCCGCCAAAGCTGCAGACAAAGAACGGCACCGCAAAGACGAAAAAGGACACGGGAAAATGGTGTGAGTTCCATAAGAGCGCCACGCACAACACCAGTGAGTGTCGGGCCAAGCAGTCATTGGTGGCCGAGCTAAAGGGTCTAGAATCAGATGCATATTCCGACTTTGAGTCAGAACCCGACAAGGGGAATGAAAAAGGGAAGTAAATCATTGATGCGGATCCCAATGCCACTGTTTCTACCGCCAAGATCCAGAAAAATGAACCCGAAGATCCAGAGGAGGAGGAGCGTCTCTTCCACTCCTAGATGTGGGTAAAGGGCTCCCCGCTACAGTTCATTGTCGATAGCGGGAGCCAAAAGAACCTCATTTCGGCGGAGGTCGTGAAGCGGTTGGGCTTAGCGACCACAGCACATCCACAACCATACACCATCGGGTGGCTTCACCAAGGACGGGATCTTCGCGTGAGCCAACAATGTCGCCTTCCATACAACATCAAGCCTTTCACGGATGAGGTATTGTGTGACATCGCTCCCCTTGAAGTTTGTGATGTATTATTAGGACAACCATACTTGTGGAAGCGACATGCTGTGTATGAATCAAGGCCCTGGGCTGTTATTGTTACATTGGGGAATAAGTTGTACAGGATACCAGAGGTAGCACCGCCTACCGCCATCTCCTTGATTACTGCAAAACAATGTAGTAAGCTCATTTCCAAGACTGGGAAGTTTGTTTTTCTGATGATCCGCCCTCATGGAAAGAAGAAGCTGGTGGCGACGACCTCCAGACAGGATCCCTCTGCGCGACAACTACAGATGGATAAGGTCGTGAAGGAGTACGAGGACATCTTCACCTCCCCTGCAGGGGTTCCTCTGCACTGTTAGGTCAAGCACTCCATCGATCTAACCCTAGGTGCGTCGCTACCCAATGGACAAATTTATCGGCGTTCGGTTCTAGAGAACGATGAAATCAAGAGGAAGATTTAGGAGTTGCTGCAGAAAGGTCACATCCATCCGAGTTCATCGCCTTGTGGGAGCCCTATCGTGTTGGTACAGAAGAAGGATGGGACTTGGAGACTCTGTATTGACTATCGGGCGTTGAACAAGATCACTGTCCGTAATAGGTACCCGATCCCATGGATTGACGACCTCTTGGACCAACTAAAGGGAGCAAAGTACTTCAGCAAGATCGATCTGAAGTCAGGATATCACCAGGTACCAATCGAACCCTCTGATGTGTGGAAGACTACCTTCAAAGCCAAGGAGGGCCTCTTCGAATGGTTGGTCATGCCTTTCGGATTGACGAATGCTCCTGCAACCTTCATGAGGCTAATGGATGACATCTTGCGGCCATTCACCAACTCATTTGTAGTGGTATACTTGGACGACATTCTGATCTTCAGCCAGAGTTGGGAAGAGCACCTCCACCACATCCGACAGGTTCTTCAAACACTGCGGCAACACAAGCTGTGTGCCAATTTGGAGAAATGCACTTTTGGCATGACCCAGGTTCAGTATCTGGGATACATTATTGATGAACAGGGGGTGCATGTGGATCCGGCCAAGATCCAAGTCATTCGGGATTGGCCATCCCCGACCACTCTGACAGAGCTCTGCAGCTTTCTAGGCCTTGCCAACTTCTATCGCAGGTTCGTGTTGGGGTTTTCTCATATCGCTTGGCCCTTGAGTCAAGTCACCAAGGGAGGAGCGAAAGTGAAATTCGTTTGGTCTGAATCTCAACAGAAGGCATTCATGAAATTGAAAGACTGCCTTTGCACGACACCAGTGCTCACGTTACCAGACTTACAACAACCATTTGAGGTCGAGACAGATGCCTCTGACTATGCTATTGGGGCAGTCCTTACTCAACACAGGCATCCAGTGGCATATCACAGTGAAACACTTTCAGACACAGTCTGGAAGTATCCAACCTATGACAAAGAGATGTACTCCATTGTGCAGGCCTACCGACAATGGAAGCATTACATTTTGGGGAAGGAAACAGTCATCCACACAAACCACCGACCCCTGCAGTTCATACAGACCCAAGGGAAATTGCAGAATGATCGCCATCAGAAGTGGTCTACATATCTTCAACAGTTCCATCTGAATATCAAGTATAAGAAGGGCAGCACCAATCATGTTGCAGATTGCCTCAGTCGACCACCAATCATGGCGTTAACCACTGTGCTCAACTCTTGTGGGCACGAGACTTCTGATTGGCCACTTCTCTACAAAAGTGACCGAGAATTTTGCCACACATACCAGACACTCGTGGGGGGTCAGCATGTTCCAGATTTTCACCCCCAAGGTGCACTGTTATGCCACCTGGGTCATCTTTGTGTTCCTTCAAGTGAGCGTGCCAAGATGATTTGGGAAGCACACTACAGTCGGGCTGCTGGACATTTCGGGGTGGAGAAAACAGTGGCAGTACTACAAAAGTATTTCTATTGGCCAAATCTTCGACAGGATGTCGCGAAGTACATCAGATCATGTACTGCCTGTGCCATTGCCAAACCGACCATCAAGAAGCAAGGCCTCTATACTCTGTTGCCTACCCCTAGTCGGCCTTGGGAATCCATCTCCATGGATTACATGTTAGGGCTTCCTTCCACTAAGCATGGAAATGATTGTGTTTTTGTGGTCGTTGATAGGTTCTCAAAGATGGCCATTATGGCGGCCTGCAAGAAGAATATCACAGCAGAAGCCACTGCTAAACTCTTCTTTGAACGAGTGTGGGTGCACTTTGGGATTCCACAGTCTATCATCTCAGATCGGGACAGTCGGTTCCTCAGTACATTTTGGTCCAGTCTCTGGTCAATGCTGGACACCAAACTCACTAAGTCCACAGCCTTCCATCCTCAAACTGATGGCCAGACCGAGGTTGTCAATTGGATGATTGTACACATTCTGCGCATGTACAACTCAAAGCATCCACGCACATGGGACGAGAGCCTCCACTATGTTCAGCACAGCTATAACCGAGCTCTTCATAGTTCGACTGGCCACAGCCCTTTTTAGGTGGGCTTGGGATTCCAACCACTATGCCCCATTGATGTGGCCCTGCCACTTGCAGCTACTCACACAGCTTCAGCTCATGTCCAGTCCGAAACAGATAAGGCAACCACCTTCATTGAGCACATCCAACATATTCGCCAGCAGGTCCATGACATTCTGGAAAAATCAAATTCCAAGTACAAGCAGCAACATGATCAACACCAGGCGCCACACAATTTTCAGGTGGGCGACAAAGTCTGGTTGCATCTGCAAAAGGAACGCCTTACTTGAGCCTATCGGAAACTGAGACCACTCCGATACGGTCCTTACACCATTACTAAGGCTGTGGGGGAAAATTCATTTGAGCTCAGCATTCCCCCATTCCTTGGCTTGCACCCAGTGTTCAATGTGGATCGCCTTCGGCCATACTTTCCACCATTGCTAGACACATCCGACATTGCAGAACAGCTCACACCCACAGAATTAAACCGAGATTGCATGGAACAAGCTGCAACTGATCGGATCATGGACACACAGATCAAGAACACTCGCCAACAGAATATCCAACTATATCGGGTTGTCAAAGCAGGCCAACTCCTTCACCAGGGCAAATGGCTCACCAGGGACCAGGTTCAGCAAAAGTTTCCTCATCTCATGGAGGAACTCAACGCAATGGGGACCATTGCTTCCTAAGGGGGGAGGAATGATCCAGGTGGATCTTGGTGGCCACCTGCCAAGCCCACCTGGACCCCCACGATTGTTCTTCTCAGCATTTTCAGTTTCCTTAATTGTAGCACAACTTACTATTTTTAGCAGTTTTTCGGGTCCTGAACTTTCGGAGCCGTTTTGAGGCCCTAAACGAAGTTTTTTGGGGAATCCGGGGGCAACATGGGTCCATGGAATGGACCAATGTTACCCGTTCCAACAATGATAGTGCTCGGATAGATCTTTCTAACGAGCTATTGTATGCATCAAACGGAGATCGTATGCCAAAGTTACGACCCCGAGAAATTGATGTACCAATTTACCCCCAAACGGGGCCCATAGTTTGGCATTTCATCTTCTAGGGTTAGGTTTTGGAATGTGAAAGGTTTTCTACTGTTTCTCAACAATAAATAGACCTTCGAGCCTCATTGTAAGACAGTTCAGAGGCATGTAGCCACCACATCTCTTCTCAGAGATAAGCTACCATCGCCCTAGCTGGGTTATTTCCATTACTGTTTGTAAGCATGTTTCAGTATTCTATATTAATGAAGTAAAGTATTATTTCCGCTGCATATCTATGTTTATGGTTATCTCTGTGTTTTATTGCGTTCCTGTTTAAATCTGGATCACCAAATGACTTTCTTGATGAGTAAAATGATAACTATACGCAAATATATTTCCAATGAGCTATCATGAGCTCAATTTTGAGTTGAGGAACGCCTTCAAAAGTTGACTGTAACAGCACTCTGCCTTTAGGCAGCCTCATTTGGCACATTTTGACCAGTCTTGGGAGATTTGATTTTTGATAGGGAAAATCAACCCCAAATTGGAAAATTCTACTTGGGTTGGAACGTAGACTCCAACACCTTTCCAACTAGCTATCCTACGCCCAATTTGGACACCGGGAAGGCCTCCAAACATCTCCTGCAAAAAGCGCTACGCACAGGCTCTATGCGTCGCGCCTTCCCTGTGTGCCGCGCCACGTGGCGCGCGCTTATGAGAGGAGGCTCCAAATGATTTTTTTTTTATATTTTTTGATTTTTCATGAAAAATAATTACTACTGATGCATGGCCAAGAATTTTGGGCAAGTTTTGAGTCCCCAGGAGGTCAAAAACACTCAAAAAATGACCTCACTGCCTCTATTTTGACACACAGGAAGTAGTCTTGGGAGATTGAAGTTTTGGAGGGGAAAATGGGCACCAAATTCCGAAATTACACTTGGGTTGGAAAGTAGACAGGTAGGGATTTCCAACAAGTACACTTGGGCTCAATTTGGACTTCAACAAGTGCCTCAAAATCAGCATCAAAGTGGCACGATGCATACAGAAATTGGCGCGGGCACAGAGGTTTTTTGCCCAATTTTTCACCATCCAGCTCAGAAATGCGGCCAGTTTGACTAGTTTTGATTTGTGATGTTATTTTTGACCTATATTGATGTAATTGGATGAACATGATGTAATTTTTGTACTTATTTACTTGTTCTAGAGGATTCATTCAACAAAATGTGAAAATTTAATGAATGAATCAGTTTCCTACTTTATAGAGGCAAGTTGTTTTGATTGCCTAGATTTTAGTGCTTTGTTTAGAATTGGTTGAAATAGCTCCTAGAATGATGAGCTCGACTCCTAGAGGCAAGGGAATGGGTTGGGCTAGTCTATATCAGGTAATTCCTAAGTCATTTTCATGGTTGGACTCTTGGGAAAAGTTGGGCACTCTATTGTACATTCATTTCTGCATTTTTGGCAAAGGAAAGACCAGGGTTTTGCAGCACTGTTTGGGATCCATGTGGCTTTATGTTTTGATGGTGTGCTTCTCTGAGTAATTGTAAGTTCATTAGTGTTATGTGTATCATTTTCCTGCTTCTTCTTCTGAATTTGAACAAATGAGTGATTAAGGTAGAATCCATAACTGCTATGCGCTACCTTTGAATTTGTTTAAATTTTCATGTTTTCATCTGTTTAAGGAGAATTCTTGAGACTCTCTTGCTCTCCTTAGCTCCTCACCGGTCTGATCTATCCATTCCATCACTTTAAAGCGTCAAAATTATTGCCTTCCTTGCCCCAATCAGAACTCTGCATAAACTGTGCCTCATCCTGGAGCCCAATTTGCCTTTCCCTGTTTCCAACACAAAACCCTCAAAAACTCAAATCAAATCCTTGCACTTAATACCTAGCCTAAGATCAGTTGCAAATTTAGTCATCTCAAGCCTCATCGATTACCTTTTGCCGAGATTGACCTGGAGAGAGCCCTCTCCTGTCCTCGTAGGGCTAGCTACGAGGTTGAGTGTGGTTTGATGTGGACCTAGAACCTTGTCTTTTCAGCCTGAGACAAATCTAGGCTCTAACATAGTGGCAACCATACTGGGGAAGAAAATGGTTTGCTTGTTGATGTCATTTGTTTTATAAGCTACAGACGGAGCCTGAAGTTATGCCAGGTAGCCTTAGAAACGCTTTTGCTTTGCATTAGTGGAAGTAGATAAACGCTGCTTCTGTCAATCTCCGGTCTAGCTTGTAAACATAACATCTAACTTGTTAATTGCCCCAGTACATGTATCAAGTTTAGATCTGATTGTTGATGGGGGACAACGATCAAACATCAGAAGGTTGAAATCATTCACCTGGCGACTCTAAATTAGTTTCGAGATCAGATCCAAAGACTCCACTGGAGGATGAACCTGGCGAGCAGAAACATGACAAGACAATATGGACAGATCAGGTATTCAAGTTGGAGTTTCATCCAAGACATTTTGTTCTTTGTTCTAAATTATTTCTTCTCTCTTCCCGAGAATGTCATGAAGGCTTTACAAAGTATACTATGCTTGAGAAAATATCCCAAGCCTGCATTTGATTCCTTCCCTTTGAAGATGGTAAATACCAAAGATTTGCATGCCTTTGAGCTTGATCAAGACCCTTCTTCTGAATCTTGTGATGACCGTCTTCAAAATGATGAGCTTCAAGAGACCAATACTGATTCTATACCTTCTGTGCATACTCCTACACCTTGTAAAATTCCAGATTGATACAAGCCTTTGATTTTACCTCCTATATCCCATGCTTTCCCTAAACATCATGATCTATATCTACCAAGATTTGATGGTGAACGCGACAATATCACTGCTGAGAGACATGTACTGAATTTTGAGTCTTTCCTTGACCTTTTTGAAGTTGATGAAGAAGATGTCAGTATTAGGCTTTTTGCTCTTTCGTTGCAAGGCAAAGTCAAGAGTTGGTTCAAAACCCTTCCTGATGCGAGCATCTCAGATTTCCAATAGTTCGTCAAAGTTTGCCTCAACAGGTGGGTGGTAAGACAAAACCTTTTCTTGATTATAGAAGAGTATAACTAGCTGAAAAGACAGTCAGGGGAGACAATACAACAATTTTCTGCCAGATTTAACCAAGTTTATTATTCGACACTGGTTGATATAAGACCTCCTCCTAGATCTTCTCTCTTGCACTATCCGGGTGCCTTTGATACGGAAATGGAGTTTCAGATGAGAGAAAGGAATGTTTCAACACTTGAAGAGATGCAGAACAGTGCAGTAAATGTAGAGGCTCACTTGCTGATCCGAAGGGCAAGGTTGAAAGAAGAAGAGACGAAAAACATAGATCCAGAGGAATCGACATCTCTAGAGGTAAAGCTTGACATTTTGGTAAGTGCAGTGGAAGAGATGATGCAAAAGATCACCGCAAGGAATGATTATGATGTTCAAGCCCATGGCTTGCTGATTGAAGAAGAACAAGTTGCTGATCCAAAACATTTTCTTTCTTATTCTAGTTGTCATAGATCTGATAATGATTGTTTTGTAGATCATCTGGGAGAAGAGAGATCTGTTGATATGACACGTATGCTTGATGATGTGTTTTATACTAATGATTTTCCTAAGTTTGATCAGTATGATGATGATGATTATGTTCTCCAAACAGAAGCTAATCTTGCAGACAAATCAGTAGCTAGTTTGTGGGAGGAGGATGTTCATTTTCAGCAGCTCGAATATAGTGATCAACCGATGCATATCAGCTATGAAAATGACGAGGAAAGTGCAGCAAATTTTGAAGTAAGTGAAGGATCTTTGCCTTTTTGTTTTGGTTTGTTTTAGTTCATCAGAGACAACATTCATGCAATCAGAAATCAGCTGTCAACAAGTCTTGATTTGGACCCTCTTGAGGGCAATGAAAACCTTGTTCAAGACTTTTCATATCCATATTTGCAGCCCCCAAATTCCTTTGATTGTCAAGTTGCAAATAAAGACTTGGAAGCTGGAACACATGCTCAGATGATGCAAGATGATTCCATACCATTTTGTTTCGAATCATTTCAGTTTTTGAGTGGTAAATTGCATAGTATATCTTCAAATGAGCAGCCTGTAGGAAATCATGTAATCTCATCGGAACCAATAGAAAATGGGTTGCAGCAGTCTTTTCAAGTTTTTCATGATCCAATAGCTAATGTGTTGGATAATGTTTGCAGTTCAAGTCCTTCTCTATTGACTACATGTGAGCTTGAAACGTGTGCTGATATGAATTTGATTCGGCAGCTGGTTTCTTTGTCATTTTCAGCAGGAGTCTCATCACAAAGCTTAGATCAAAGTTTGCATTCATGGTATGAAGGGAAGAGAAGTAATCCATTGGATGAGCTAAGTCCCAGTGTGCATGAATTTCAAGATCCTTATGCAGTGTTTTTGGAGGCAGATAGAGAATCCATAGCATTCAACGGATCTGTTTCCAAGTTGTCATGGGAGTTGCCTTTCACTAGTTCTCTCTTGTTGTTCATAAGTGAGCACTTGCAGAGAATTCAAACAGCAGACAGAATACTTACTTGGTTACATTGGTTGTTTCATTTCACTTGATCAGGTGATGAATGAAACTATTAGAGTAGGTTTTGATGAATAAGATCCACTTTGAGCATCATTTCTAGTTTTTCGGTTGTGTTTAAGTATCGAGTCAGTTTTTAGTTTAGTCATGAGTCATTTGTGAGTCAGTTTTCAGTCTTGTTGTTAGCTTAGTTTGTGTCAGTTTTCAGTCATGCATTTTAGCTTGAGTTTTGACTCCATTACCCAATGGACGAAGGCACTGTCTAGCTCTTCCAGAGATCTGCCGTTCTTGGCACCTCCAAGGAGCTACCATCCCCATTGGAGCCAATGTTAGTTTCAGTCTTTCCAGCCTTCCTCCAGTGATCAAACATGCTCTTACAAAGTGATTTCAAGGTGTCAAGGTCAAATTTTATCATTTCAGTGAGTCCTCAAGTAAAATTTGGTCACTAGGCATTAGGTCTAGGGTTTGCTTTCACTCCTTTCAAAGTTGTCCAATGTCGGTCCTTGTTACCATTCAGTTGAGTGTACCATCATTCAAAGGGTTTTCATCATCATGTTAAGTTCCATTGGGTCATTTTACACCTTGTTCATGCTTCAGTTGTGCCTAGGTAAGGTCACTTCCCTCTCCTAGGGTTTTGCAGGAAATTTCTCTTGGATGGTCAAATCACCAAAAAAACCTGTATCTTGATGTTAATACACCTTCCCCTATCTTTAGTGTACCTTATTAAACACTTCCCTCACCGAGATCCCCTGAATTCCTCATTTTCGCACAAACCCTAGTTTCTTGCTACAACTTGGCAATTTTCTAGGTTGGGCCTGCGTTTTGCCCTTTTGGACCCCTTCCCCTCACTCAATTTCTGAGATTCCACTTTCCCCTACTTCCTAACATCCCTCCCTACTTCTAAAAATTTCCTCAAGAATTTAGAAGCTCCATATCCCCTTCATTTCACTTCATTTCGACAAATCTCTTGTTCCACACATCGGGGTAGGTTTTACTCAAATGATTTTTCTGAGCAAGGAAGATGAATTTGGAAAACATGAGAGAGGTTTTTGTCCACAACAGGTCAAGGAAGAAAAAAGTCCTTCACTTTTTACACAGGTGTCATGGTTTTAGAGAAATGTCAAAAATACAATTGCCTCGGGAGAATTGATGCACCTCTGAAGTGACCTTGGAAAAATCAAGTTTCCTCCTAGCTTGGTCAGCCAGATGACTTTTGTGATGAGTAAAATGATAACTAGACACAAGTATCTTGCCAATGAGCTATTCTGAGCTCAATTTGGAGTTGAGGAAGGCCTTCAAAAGTTGACTGTAACATCACTCTGCCTTTAGGCAGCCTCATTTGGCACATTTTGACCAGTCTTGGGAGATTTGATTTTTGACAGGGAAAATGAACTCCAAATTGGAAAATTCTACTTGGGTTGGAAAGTAGACTCAAATAAATTCCCAACGTGCTATCTTGTACCCAATTTGGACACTGGGAAGGCCTCGAAAAGTCTCCTTCAAAACGCGCTATGTACAGGCTCTATGCACCGCTCCTCAAGCCCAGTGCGCTACGCCTTCCCTGTGTGCCGTGCCACGTGGCGCGCGCTTATGATAGGAGGCTACAAATGTAAAAAAAATTATATTTTTGGATTTTTCGTGAAAAATCATGACTGCTGGTGCATGGCCAAGAAGTTTGGGCAAGTTTTGAGTCACCGGGACTGCCCCTATTTTGACACACAGGAAGCAGTCTTGGGAGATTAAAGCTTTGGAGGGGAAAATGGGCACCCAATTTCGAAATTCCACTTGGATTGGAAAGTAGACAGGTAGGGATTTCCAACAAGTACATTTTGGCTCAATTTGGACTTCAACAAGTGCCTCAAAATCAGCATCAAAGTGGCGCGACGCATACCGAAATTGGCACGACGCACAAAGGTTTTTTGCTCAATTTTTCACCTTCCAGCTCAGAAATTCGGCTAGTTTGA
The DNA here is from genome assembly GCA_031772625.1 of Pinus tabuliformis. NCBI lineage: Eukaryota > Viridiplantae > Streptophyta > Pinopsida > Pinales > Pinaceae > Pinus > Pinus tabuliformis. The sequence continues at coordinate 1,972,264,303 of CM062817.1, read as the reverse complement.
CTAGTTTTGTTTTGTGATGTTATTTTTGACCTATCTTGATGTAATTGGATGAACATGATGTAATTTTGGTACTTATTTACTTGTTCTAGAGGATTCATTCAACAAAAGGTGAAAATTTAATGAATGAATCAGTTTCCTACCTTATAGAGGCAAGTTGTTTTGATTGCCTAGAATTTAGTGCTTTGTTTAGAATTGGTTGAAACAGCTCCTAGAATGATGAGCTCGACCCCTAGAGACAAGGGATCGGTCGGGCTAGTCTATATCAGGTAATTCCTAAGTCATTTTCATGGTTGGACTCTTGGGAAAAGTTGGGCACTCTATTGTACATTCATTTTTGCATTTTTGGCAAAGGAAAGACCAGGGTTTTGTAGCACTGTTTGGGATCCATGTGGCTTTATGTTTTGATGGTGTGCTTCTCTGAGTAATTGTAAGTTCATTAGTGTTATGTGTATCATTTTCCTTCTTCTTCTTCTGAATTTGAACAAATGAGTGATTAAGGTAGAATCCATAACTGCTATGCTCTACCTTTGAATTTGTTTAAATTTTCATGTTTTCATCTGTTTAAGGAGAATTCTTGAGACTCTATTGCTCTCCTTAGCTCCTCACTGGTCTGATCTATCCATTCCCTCACTTTAAAGCGTCAAAATGATTGCCTTCCTTGCCCCAATCAGAACTCTGCAGAAACTGTGTCTCATCCCCGAGCCCAATTTGCCTTTCCCTGTTTCCAACACAAAACCCTCAAAAACTCAAATAAAATCCTTGCACTTAATACCTAGCCTAAGATCAGTTGCAATTTAGTCATCTCAAGCCTCATCGATTACCTTTTTCTGAGATTGACGCTGAGAGAGCCCTCTCCTATCCTCGTAGGGCTAGTTACGAGGTTGAGCGTGGTTTGATGTGGACCTAGAACCTTGTCTTTTCAGCCTGAGACAAGTCTAGGCTCTAACATTTTCCATCAAGACTTCATTGGCTGAAGGTTATAACCAAGTACATAGAAGACAGACACAGGACTGGCCAAGTGTTCCAGTGTCATAAGACTCTTGGATCTCAACCACATACTCATTCAAAAGCCAAAACTCAGTAGAGGGAAGCACTTATTGAAAAACAAAAAATAGCATGATTCTAAGTAAACCAAACAAAATGGTACAAAAATTGTAAAGAAAAGCAAAAAGACAACAAGCAATAAATAGACTATGTACATGGCGCTGGGCGTGACCCTGAATTACTGAAAGTAGTGTTTGAGATCTTAGCCATTGACAGGAAGGTTGTTAATCCTCCCGTCGAGTGATTGTAGATGGTATGTGTGTGGGCCAAGCTTCTCCTGTACAATATACAGACCAATCCATAGGGACTAGAACTGCGTATGTTTGCCTTTGTCTTCATGGGGTTTGTCCTACTTCAAGACTAAGTTACTCACATCGAAGTTAGCATTCCCTTTAGACTTCTTGTCCAACTATCTCTTATTACGATTATGGTGGAGTGTGAATTTTTCTTTTTCTTTCATCCTTTCTTCCTGCAACTTGTGAAGTGTATCCATCCTATGCTAAACTAGCAGACAAGGCTTACCTTTGGATTCTTGGGACAATTGGAGGGCAGAAAAGTAGATGTTTGGCAGAAGGATGGTTTCATTCCCATAAACCAGGAAGTATGGCGAAGTGTTCAGAGAGGGTTTGGGTGTTATGCGGTCAGCCCATAAATAATTCATCAAAGTGGAGTGCCAATTACACTATTCAGAGAAAATGGTCTTCTTTATAATGCGGATAAGGTTTTTATTTGTGGATTATGTGAGACCATTTCCCTATGGGTAGTAGTTGGATGAGTTCTTAAGAATGATACCATATTGAAATGAAAAATCACAAAGCTTTAAATATGAAAATTAAGTTGCATTGTCAAACACAAGTGATACATGAACGCCAAAGTGTGAGATGATGTTCTGTTGGAGGAAGCTGATGACTTCCTGGTCATTGAATTTCTTAAGAGGAACTGCTTCAATCCACCATGTGAAGTAATCGGTAGCTGTCGAGATGTAGCGATGTTATTTTGACAAATGTGGGAAAATCTCCCCAATGATGTCCAGGCCCCATTGTTGGAATGGTTCAATCACTACAACAGGGTGGAATGGGGCTTCTGACCTTTGTGTTCTGTTGGTGAATCACTAAAAGACTGGGCACTTGCGGGCATAAGCGTGTGCATCCTTGAACAATGTGGGCCAGTCGAAACTGGCTCGCATAACTTTATGTGCAATGGTATTATCCGCGAAGTGGCCCTCAGCTGGTCTGTCATGTAGATCATGAAAGACCTTCTCTAAATCATGTACCTCTAGGCACCTGAGAAAAAATCTGTTGCTGTGCTTTTTATAAAGCACTCTGTGAACCAATTGTAAGATAAAGATTTGAGGCAAAGTGCCCTGTTCTGTCTCATGGAAAAGTGATAGGGTATGGTGCCTTGCTCAAGGTATTGGTGCACATCTTCATGCCATAAGTTTCCGAATGAAGTGGGTGGGGCTTGCTCTACATTATACATCTTGATTTATTGCTCCCAACCATCAAGCTCTTCATCTTCCTCCTATGCATTGACGCTTCAGCTATGTGTCTGCAGATACCATGAAACCTGGCAGTGTGAACTGGCTTAATGTCAATATCATACTCTTGCAAGCCTGTCATCCAGTTCGTACAACTTTCACCCATATCTTGTTGTACAAGTAGTGATCAGATTGCTGGATGTGGCACAAAGACTGTGCAATTTTTCTTCAGCAAATAGGGTCTAAAGTGTTTCACTTCCTTGTATACTACATATCCTTGTTTGTCAATAGCTGGGTAGTTGAGTTTGGGTCCCTGTATGTTTGCGCTCATGAAGGAGATGGGGCGTTTGTCATTCAGCTCATCCTTCTAAATGAGTACTGCAACAAGCAAGTTGTTGGAGGAAAAGGTTTATAGCAAGAAATCTTTGTTAAAATCTTGGCTGTAAAGTGCAGGTGCATTTGCTATAGCCTGCTTAATATGGGTGAATGCATTATTTTCCCTCTTACCCTAGCTGTAAACTGCATCCTTCTTGATCATGTCTTGCATAGGATTCACTATCTGCGCATAATCCGAGATGAACTTCCGGAGGAAGTTTATCTTACCCAAGAAGGACAACATTGCTTTCTTGCTGGCTAGGTGAGGAATCTGTGCAATCATCCAAACTCAATCTAGATCAACCTTGATCCCACTTCTGGAAATGATGTGCCCAAGGAGCTTCCCCTTAGACATTGAAAATACGCTCTTTTTGGGATTCAAGGAAATCCTATATTTCTGGCATCTCTCGAATATCTTCTTCAAATGGAATCTGTGGTTTAACCATCTTTTGTAAAAGAAATTCACGTCATCAAGGTACACCACTATGCTCTGTCCGATGAGTCCATGGAAGGCGATGTCCAGGGCACGTTGAAAGGTTGCGCCTGCATTCACGAGCCCAAATGGAATTCTCTTGTATGCGAACGTACCCCGCTTGGTACAGAAGGTAGTCTTTTGTCTATTAGGTTTTGCTACCAGAACTTGGTTATATCTTGAAAAACTGTCGAGTAAGGAAAACATTTCTGCCCGAGATATTGTCCGTAAAATATGCTCCATTGAGCGCATGGGGTAGTTGTCTTTGTTTGAGGCATGGTTCAAGTTTTGAAAATCAACACACATGTGGATCTCCTAGACTTCTTTCGTACAGGAACTAAGTTAGAAACCCACATGGAATGATGAACTTTGTAAATGATCCATGAATCCAACAAATTAATCAACTCTTTCTATTGGGTTCAAGTGATGGATGTACTTTTCTTAGCTTCTGTTGAAATGGACCCATTCTTTGATTGGAATCACAAGTTGGATTATTCGTGTGTTGTATGTTTTCTAGATCATCATATGTCCACGTGAACACATCCTGTTTAAGCAAGTAGACAAAGGCATGTCGCTCCTGGTGTGTGAAAGACGTACCCAGATTGACGAACTTCCTATCTTGTTCTGTTCCCAAGTTTATTTGTTCGTGAATCATGGTGGAACTATCGATTTTGCTATTCCTTAGCCCCTGAAAGTGGTTTTGCAAGTCATAGATATTTTCGAGAGATACTACACCCTTGAGGATGAGGTTGCTTTTCTTGTCATCAGCTACAACTTGCAGATACTACTCGTGCTCATCTTCGCCAATCACTGCATCCTTGAAGAAATCAGAATTATCCATGAAGTGCAGTATCTATTGATCATTGTAAAAAATGCGTAGATTAGTTATGTTATTAGGGATAGAAGGCTCATACAAAATTTCAACAATAAATCTATCCCTAAGTGGTGACATCCTAGCAGCTATGTTCTCCAAGGCATCTGCAACTGCATTATGCATTCTAGGCACAACAATGATATTGAAGGCTTGGAAGTTAGAGATTAGTCACCATACCTCTTGCTGGTAAATTTTAATATGAGGTGATAAATAGTGTATGGTGTTACGTACTTGTTCTACCATAATTTATGAATCACCTGTCATTTTGAGCATAACAACATTGAGGCTAATGGCTTTATGCAAACCCAATATGAGTGCTTTGTATTCAATAGTGTTGTTCATGCACTCGAACTCTAAGTGGCTTGAGATCAAATGTTTCCTATGCTTCAGGTCTATTAAGACACACTTGGGTCCAGAGACATCGTGTGCCTTTGATCCATCAAAATACATGGTCCACAACTCGTCTGTACACAAACTGCTTGACACGCTAGTACTACTACTGCTATTTCTACTATTGTTACAATGTACTGTACAAGTTTCATTTCCATCAGTTGGGAAAGGAAGGAGACCAAACTGAGTGTCTAGTGGGGTTGGAGTTGGTTGTGTGAGATAACACCCCAGCGTTGTTTCGAAGAGGCAGTTTTCGAACATGAGTTCCACAAAAGCCAACGGTTCGTTCTCACCATTGATGGGAGTGACATTGTGTCTCATGTATCTCTCAAATAACATCTGGATTAGAATGTTTTTTTCCCTAGTATGGAAGCCACAAGTGTGACCAGGATGTAGCAAAGTATCCATTCAACTTGTTGGACCAGTATTTGCTAACTAGTAAGCCATATGCTTTTGGTATGTTGACAATGAAAATGTTGATGCAATGGTGAACTCGGACGTCATGAGATAATCGGATGATTGCATCCCAAATTTCACCAATGGCTGGTATGCACGTATGATCTAGTTGGATGATCTGCATAGATGTCTTACTCCATTGCGCATTGTCTTCTTAGCAATGGATAGTGGCATGACATTGGCTGATGTGCCAAAATCAACCAAACAATTGTGAACATTGTATTTAAAAAATTCAAATGAAAGCAAGAATGGAGGGCAAACAAAGTTTGCTTCTTCCATCCAGACTATGTTAGGCACAATTGTGAGTGAACTAGGAGATGTGATTGCTCCTTTACTAGTATAGGTTGTGCTATCTACAGATGTTTTCCCCAATCACACAACAGAATATCCCGCTAACCTTGGATCTTAACTAACTCGAACAAAGAGATGTTTGCACGAGTTTTCTTCATGTATTCCACAATATTGTAATCAAGAGCGGGTAAACTCACCGACATGTTCGGGGTTAGACTTGTGTTTATACTGTCCAACGAAGTGTTCTGCATTTCACTGCTCATGGAAATACTTTTGTTCGTAGCTATCTTCTGAGGCTTTCTTTGTGTTTTCTTCTTTTGGAAGGCTAGTGGATCAACCTTCCTTAACATGTCAAGCCATTCTCGCATTTTGCCAATCGCAGGGGATCCCCTTGACTCCTGAGATTATATTGACCACTTTAATTTTAGGGTTTCTTCTTGGTGCTTTTTTTTGTGTTGCTTGCGAGCATTGATAGTTGTTGATCACTTTCCTAGTGCTGGATGCCTCATCATATGGAGCATCTTCCTCCTCGTCGACATTTCTTGGTTGGTATTGCATATTTTTTACTATGTTTGGCATGTGATTGCATACTGAGTCCGCAACTCATTTCCATTCCGAACAAGTCCCTTCCAGGTGAAGTTCTTTGTGTAATGAGAAAAAATCTTCGTTCGCACACAATTCGATTTGGAACACTGAGTTAGAGCTCCGCCCAGTTTTAGCCGGGAAGCGGTTGCTTCCTGATGATATGCTTCCTTTGTGTTGTCTGGGAGGCCGGCTTCTCGCAGATGTCTTGATTGTTCGTTTCTTTAGTTCAAGGACCTCTGTTGTCAAGTTCTTGACAAGACGAGTAAGGGTTTCAATGTCACTTTCTTCCTTATCTTTACCCTTCCTCGCCGCAGCTTGAGGCTTCTTGCTCACATCTCTAGATTCATTTGTTGGTTCATCATCCTTGATGTCTCTAATTGTGTGTAGGTCTTTTTCCACAGTGATCTCCTCTTCGCAGTTCTTTGGTAATGTTGGTTTTGCAGCATGCTTGATGAACTTTGCAATACTGGTTGGATGTGCAGGCATATAATAGTCGACAGTGATGGAGTCATGAGTTTTTGTGTTTGCTACAAACTTGTTCAATATGCACAAAAACATTTGATTAAAATCTTTTACTTTCTCTTTCGACTTCATCTTCAGACTGCCCAACTCTTTGAGCAACATGGCTGGGGTACTGTCATTAGGAAATTTTTCCAAAAACATCCTTTTTAACATACCGTAGTTATGGATGGAATTGACAGGAAGGTTGTGATACCATATCATTGTGTGGCCGTCCAAGGTACACGGAAACAATCTACATGGAACGTCATTGTGTCGTACCTCAAGTTTCTGCAGTGGTAGGTAGAAGTTGTCCAAGTAATATTATGCCTTCACTGTTCTGTTAGGGTCATACTTTGTCAACATCCTCTCCAAATTCTTTGGCATCATGTGCAAAGCACCCGGGAGAGATAATGGTCCCTGAGTCATCCTTTTCCACGTTCTGGTCAGCCATGTCTTCTTCTTCTTCGTCCTTCTCCTCTTCTCTAGAATATTATGGTTCCGACTCTGAGTTTGTTGGTCCATCCATGCCTTTGCCTACTCCATTACCTTCCCCTCTACCTCCTGTACCAGAGTGTGATCCCAAGATCACGAGTGTGTGCTATTCTCCCTATCGAAAGACTGTAGCTTCCTCTTCATTATCAACAACTTCTACCAGACCTTCAAGCATGGTAACAAATGCTTCTTCCACCGATGATACAACAACTATTGTGGGAGCGGTCATTCGCTTCTTTGATGCATATGGAATATATTGTATTCCTAAAATTAGTCTGACTACTTTGGAAAACTGACGGGTGATGGGATGGATAGAGCGGAGTTGGTGATACAAGATTTTGTGTTCACATTTGGGAGGTGAGGAGTAACCAACTTTAGAGTTACGCGTAGGTGAGAGGTAATGCGAGTTACTAACTTGACCAAATGATTGATGAGTGGGTGTGAGAGGAAATTCAATGATAAACAACTGGCGGCCCTCCTTCTAGCACTAGATATGTTGACGGTGCTAGACTTGCCAACATTCATGGGATCTCCCCAGTGTAAAGTCCCAACTGGACCTCACAACGTTTGGTGTAGGAGTCCCATCTGGTATGATGACCCAGTTTCCATTATCTTAAAGATTTGCCTTAGCTCTTGCTTGTCAGAACATGAGAGTGGTTTTCTTTGTCTTCGAAGAATGAGGTTCATGTTCCTGGTGAGCGCTTAGTGTCGCTTGTGTCAAGGTTATTTCACTACAGAGGGAAAGGGTGAGAGTGAGTCTCAAGTTGAAAGAGAATAGTCCCAAATCTATTAGAGGGACACAACATAGTAGGAAATCTGCAACTTCTAGCGGAGCAGTCCACACGGATGTGGTGGTCACAAAACATAAGGTGGATAGCACGTACAACACCCCACATAATAGTCCACATGAGTGCGACAGTCATATGACAAGTTTAAGAAAATGAATGTGTCAAGTGTCCGGCGGAATAGTCCACATGGGCGAGATAGTGTTAACAACTGATACAACACATTTCCAATAGCATATGTACAAGAAAAACCAAAATAGTTCAACTTTCTTAATACATGTTAAAGAAACATGCATCATAAGTGTCCAAATAATAGTCTTAAAACGAATACAATACGCGTGAAAACGTGATGGCCTGTTAACAAGATTCCGAATTAAGCGAAAGTTCCAAGACACATCGATACACCATACATCACTAACCCTGATAGTGAGGCATTGGAGCCATTGCTCACTCCTCAAATAAAATACTATAGACTCTCAAGGCTATGTGGGAGGAGCCAAGGTGAAACATTCTTTTGCATGTACAAATTAGGGGTATATATATCCAAGGGTGAAATTTACCCTTGTAACTATTCAACATCCCTTATGATTGTATGAATTACATGACTCCTCAACTTTACATGTGGGTCTCTTGGACTTCCACGTTACATTACATTGATTACAACAGTATGGCCCACAATAGTGATGTGGCCGAGATGGTTCATGAGATGACTTGACACGATAGTGCTGGTATGTTCATGTTGATGGTGGTGTCCATGTCAAGCTGCAGTGTTGCTGAGTGATGAGCGTGCTTCTTGTGTATCATAGCTTCACCTCTGCATGGAAAGGTGTGGGTAGTCTTCGATGGTCTTGGTGTTTGATTGATGTTTCACATGCATGTATCCCTTTCACTAGTACTTGGCATGCTTCATGTGTACATCCATTCGCGAACAAGTCTTCTAGCATGCGCTCCTTGATCATCTCATTAGTTTTCACACCATGTCTGATCCATGTACATGTATATGCAATCACTCATGGCGAGATGACATCAAATCCAGAAATACCATAGTCTACCATGATGCATCATCTTTATTTTCAGGTGTAGGTGACCTGGAGAGAGGAAAAGGCTCTGAAACTATGTAGAGAACATTTTAGGTCGGGATGCAGGCTCCGGGGTATTGTCAAGTAAAATTGTGCAGAGTTCATTGGGAGGATAAAGTGAGAAGTCTAGAAGAATAGTGACCATTTGCGCGATCAGGCTTAGCTGTTGCACATAACTGTGCAAATTTTCTAGGGAGGCAGTACAGGCAGCAGAGAGGAAATTGACAGTGAAAACTGTGCAGATTCTCCGGGGAGGCTGGCAGTGGGCTACAAGAACTTATTGGCCAAAAATGCATAGAACTGGGAGGATGGCCTGCAAGACATTTGTATGTAGTTTCTGGGTTGAATGGGGTGTCGGGCAGCTCGAGGACAACACAAGAAAACTGTGTAATTTTTAGGAGGAGCAGTAGGCCAATTGAAAAAAGGAATGGCTGACAGAATTGCACATGTTTTGAGGACAATGCAGTGACATGCAGCGGGTGACTATCCTTCATGTTTGTATAATTTCTTCAATCTGCAGAGGCAGGCATGATGGCATCTTCTGCACAATTTATTGGAGAAGTGAAGCACAGGGTCACTTCCCGGTCAAACTCTCTAGTTGACCAACGGGAAGCTTGATAGATTTTCTTGTGATCAACGCAGATTGAGATGGCTTGTTGAGCAACTTCTATGCTATTGTGGGTGAAAGTAATCCAGTTCGACTCCAGGATTGTGCAATGTAGATTTCCTGGGAGGTAGCCTCAATCTCTGCTCAATTTTGGGGAGCAGTACATGATCACTGAGGGTTGAGACTGCGTAGTGCAGCTCAGTGGAGGTCCAGATGGTAGATGGTGGTCTAGTCGACACTACTATGGAAAAATGACTAAGTGTGTGAACGAGTGAACTCGTGTATGCATGAACTTGTGAACACACACTCAAGATGACTTGACAACAATACACCTCGAACCATTAAGACAACATATACTCAGTGTGATTGACTGACAGGTGTGAGCGACAAGCATGACACTTGAGATAGATCGTTGAACAACCGTGATGACACTTGCACAAAATTGCATACAACTTCGTGTGTGAGTGCGATAGATGCTTACATAGTGAATACAACTTGTACACATGAAGAATGAATTTGAACATAGCTAGAACATGACTGCAAGCATGAAATTGTGACCAAAATGCTAAAAGATGTCCAGTGAATAGTCAAGAAAGGAGGGTGTAAAGACTCGACATGAACTCATGGGATGAGCTCGAGTGTTTGCAAACATCAAGGAAAAAGCCAAGGAGGTCTTTGAAATTGGATGTAGGCGAAAATTTTGGAGGGTGTTGCAGCCTCTACAACACTACATTGGTGAGAATAATGAAAACTGAAATAAATAATATACATGAATGTAAATTGAATAGAAATGTACCATAGCAAGAAGTGACTCATAAACAGTGCACATGGTTTCAAAACCAAGTCTCATGGCTTGTTGCAACAAGCCTTCTACTGGCATAGTTCCATACTTTGTTTCTTGTGTTGAAAAATGCAACAAAAAATTTTGAATTTGATTTTTCCTTGATTAAATTGAGAAAATAAGAATTTCCACATCAACAGAAATCTTAGATGCAGTTCACTTGTGACACTTGGCATGTGTCACCTAGTTTAATTATTAAGTTTAAGTTGGAGGAGTTAGAGTTCAGTTAAGCATGTTTGATTGTGAATTTATAGCAATCAAGGTCAGTTATCTCGAGTTGTTTTCAATTAAACTATTTCCAACTATCGGAGGAACTAGTGGAAGGTCAGTTGTGTGCAGTGGGACTTTACTCAAACTTAGTGATCATCCATTTAATTTATCAATTAGCCCAAAATATGTAGTGCATGCAAACAATTCTAGTTCCCTAGGTATTGTGAAGATTCGAATGCAGTGTAACATCAATTGTAGATTAGTCTTGAGTTTACATGTGTTGTATGCAGTCAGGTGATCATCCTTGGGAATCGTGCAATCCATCTTTGAAAAATTCATAAATAATAAGGGCCTAATTTCTCAGGAATTTTCCAGGACATAGGGGCTCAAGAAGAGGCATAAATTGACTAATTATGGGCCAAATATTCTCAGTGAGTAGAGAGATAGGTTATTCACTTGCAGGTTGTGCTCAGTTGTGTTATAGACATATTTGGGCACATCAACCCCAAAACTTATATGTCGATGTATTAGGGCTCATCAACCCCTAAAAGAGTTGTTTCATATCCTAAAGTAACATAGTCACCTGAATACATCATTCCCCAAAAGTTCCATCTGAGAAACCATACAGAAATTGCCTAAATTGAACCATATTGACTGCTCCATTGGCAAAGTGCGATGCATACTAAGTGGTACACTGCCGGTGTGTGATGCATACTGTTTAGGCCTTATATAGGGTGCGATGGGCGAGGATGGACAAATGTACAGGACATTTGTTAGTTGGTTTCTCATGGAATCTTCTAGAAAGTTCTCCTGTGCCACTTGCCTCTCTGAATTCGGCCAAGAATGAATAAGGGATCTAGGAAATCATCTCCAATACCTTCTCTTGTGGAACCAATTGTAACAAGTGGAATGACACTAATCAAACCCCATGGATGACTCACACCCTTGCAAACATCTATAAATGGATCTCCAATCCAAGAGACGACGAGGCTGGAATATTGTGAATTGCAAGGAAGTACTGATAGTTTGTAATTGAGGAGAGAGCATTGTATTCTTGTTGGTGTGATCTTGCTATTTCATGAGGTGAAGAAGGATTGAAGCTATAAGGATGATGCTGGATTAGAAAACTAGGTTGTAATTCTCCTTTCTATTAATAAATCTCTTCAAGTTTTCTCCCATATGATTGTGCAATTGTGAATGTTATCATTTGTGAATACTATCATTTGTTCATTATATATCTGATTATATAATGTTTATGTTGTAATAGATCACGATACTTTGACAGTTCTTTGTTGCTGTAATTGTGCAGGTACTCTCCAAGTGTGTTAAGTATGGGGAGGAGTTGCAGGATCTACTAAAGGAGAGAGAGATCAAGCAAGGGATTAAGTGGAAGTTCCAGGTTGGTTCCATTATCTTTCTCTTATCTGTTACACATAGAAAAAATCATTGAATTGCTTTAAACTATTGTTTCTAGGGTAGCTGCCAAACCTAGAGGGCTAGCATTTTTTAGGAATACTAGTTTTCCCAGAAACAAGTTTAGTAACGAAATTGTAATAAATCTCCATTCATCAAATTAATGCAAGCAGGCATTGGGGTTTTTAACAGATTGATTTCCATGGAAAAAAATACTATGTGAATGTGTGTTATTTATTATTGCATGTATGAGACTTTTGTTCTAAATTGTTAATTAACTTTTGCAAAACATTAGATTAGGTTTGTGTATTGTGAATTTGATTAAAAATTCATGTGTAGTTGTAAATATACACCAAACTTTCTACATAGTATCAGAGAAGGATTCACATTAGAGCAGGAATTTCGAAGTGTTTCTTAGGAGAATCGAATTTGAAGTTCAGTGCAGTAGGAACTCTAGAGCTCAGAAGATGGCCTTCAATGGACTGAGGCTAGAGTATAACTTGGAAGGAAGCTCTAATTTCATTGCATGGAAGGATCACATGGAGGTGATATTGGATGAAAATGGATTGCTGGAATACATTAGGAAAGACATTACGAAACAAGGGAAATATGATGCCGAGAACCTTTCTTAGTGGAAGAAATATGTAGCCAAGGCAAGGAGAATAATATTAGAGGGAGTATGGGATCACATTATCTCAAATTTCCATGGGAAAGAAACTCCATTTGCAATGTGGAAAGAACTGAAATAATTGTGCGAGAATAGTAGGGACCACAAGTAGATGGCACTGAAGGATAAACTTCGAAATATCGAGATGCAAAAGAATGACACTATTCCATAGTATCTGAGTAGGTTCACACAATGTCGTAATGAAATTGATGGGCTTGGTGTTAATGTTGCAGAAGGTGACTTGGTAATCATGGCTCTTTTAGGCCTTCCCAAAAGCTGGCATAGCTACCAAGATTTGGTGAATGGGAGGGAGAAACTACCAAATTGGGAACACGTATGGTCTGATTTGGTACAGGAGGAAATAAGGTGAAATATCAAAGATGGGACTTCATCCAAAGATGAGGATGAAGAAAAAATTACATTGGTTGGAAAGGGAAAGAAAGGAAATGGGAAGAAATCTCAATCCAAATGAGAGTCCAACCATGGGGGCAAGAAGAAATATTTTTCCAAAATTAAATGCTTCCCTTGTCATGAATTTAGGCACTATGCCACAAATTGTCCACACAAAAAGCAATCAAGAAGACCTTAGGAGGAGAAACAGGTGAAGCCTTGGCTTCACAGTTCAAGCTTGAATTTATCCTTATTTCTTGCATGTCCAACACAATGATGGGGATTGTGTTTTACTTCCTTCCTCAATAGATTTTGCTTCCATCCTTTAACAATTAGAACATTTGAAGTTAGTATCGCTCCATCAAGAAGACTAACACTACAAGGAAAATACCTTATAGAAGAGGTTATAATGAAGATTTTTAGTGTTATAAAATTGGCAAACATTGTGGAAATAAATGACCTCTAAAACATTCGTTTAGGATATCAGATGTTTTAGTGAAGGTTTTAATGGAACTTCATCGCAACTGAAAAAATTTGGGTGGCCAAAGTTTCTAGCAGATTTCCTTTTGTGGTGCGCTTAATGGAACAAGTAGCATCAACACATTACATATATAAAAGCGCCCGGAAGCATACATAACTAAAATAATGGAGGAATTGAGTGTAAAAAATACCGCTGCATAATATATACCTCATTAGTGCTAAGAGAAAAAAACCCTGGGAAATTCTTCTAAGAAAAGACACCGAGGTACATAAAAAATAATTGTTGTGCCAACACTTTTTTTAAAACTTGCAGTGCCGATGCATATCATTTGTACAAACACCTCGGTGCGTTAGTTATACAAACGGACCGATGTTGTTAGTTTTCATATGCACCAGGATAGAAATAAGATTTTGTAGAGATGAGGATTTAGTTATATGAAAGTAGTGGTGCATTAAAATCACAATGCACCAGGGCATTAATCTCAAACAAGACCAGTGCTTGAAGAGATAAACGCACTGGTGATCCCATTCTTTTAAAAGCCATCGAGAATGAAAAAATATGTCGTCATAGTGATTTTATATAACATAACACATTGGTGCATTTTTTTGTTATGGACACACCAAGTTTTTGAATGATATTTTCTCTTTTTTGGAAGCATCAACTTGTGATAGTGCAATTATTGTAATTTTTTAAATATGTTATTCATAAAAAAATTGACATGTATCTTATAACAATATTAGTGCATTTGTATATGATGTTTGGATTAATTTATTATGTTATCAGATTTTGCATATTTTCATTATAATATTTAATATTCCATATATTTAATCAATGGTGTAACATTCGATAGTGACATTGGATAACACAATAGAATAAATTAAAATGTATTTTATTATATATCAAAGAGAAGTTATTTTTCATACAAAATGGGATTGTTATTGGTAACCCCTTGTATTTCAATTGGGACAATATATCTATTACATTAAATAAAATGTCTGATTTTCACAGACAATTATTTCAAAATATACAACAGGTTGGATTGATATCCAAATCGATCATTATTCTTCGCTAGAACTAGTGTCGTTTCTCAAGACACTTCCACAACTTGGGTTATTTGGAGGAATTTTTTGTTGATTGCATCGATTGTTTTCATCATAATCTTGCAATTCAATTTGAAAACATAAAAATAAAGCGTAATGAGTGTATCTATATTGGTGACAATAATGAAAATTGAAATAAATAATATACATTAATGTAAATCCAATAGCGATGTACCATAGCAAGAAGTGACTCATAATCTATGCACATGTTTTCAAAACCAAGTCTCATGCCTTGTCACAATAAGTCTTTTGCTGGCGTAGTTCCACACTTTGTTTCTTGTGTTGAAAAATGCAACAAGAAATTCTCAATTTTATTTTTCCTTGATTAAATTGAGAAAATTAGAATTTCCACATCAACATAAATCTTGGATGCAGTTAAATTGTGAGACTTGGCTTGTGTCACCTGGTTTACTTAGTAAGTTTAAGTTGGAGGAGTTAGAGTTCAGTTAAGTGTGTGTGATTGTGAATTTGTAGCAATCAAGGTCAGTTATCTCGAGTTGTTTTCAGTTAAACTAATTCCAATTATCAGAGGAACTAGTGGAAGGTCAGTTGTGTGCAGTGGGACTTCAGTCAAACTCAGTATTCATCCAATTGACTGATCAATCAACCCAAAATAGCTAGTGCATGCAAAGAATTTGAGTTCCTCAACTATGGTGGATATTACAAGGCAGTCTAAAATCAATTATAGAGTAGTATTGAGGATACATGTGTTGCATGTAATCAGATTATCGACCTTGGGAATTGTGCTATCCATTTTTGAGAAATTCCTAAATAATAGGGGCCTAATTTCTCGGGAATTGCACAACAAAATAGGGGCTCAAGCAGAGTTAAAAATTGACTAGGTCGAGTCAGAGCTTCTTAGTGAGAAAAAATATAGGTTATTCACTTACAGGTTGTGCTCAATTGAGCAAAGAAATTGTAATACATCCCTATTCATTAGATTAATGCAATCAGGCATTGGGTTTTTCAACAAATTTCTTTCCTTGGAAAAAATATTGTGTGCATGTGTGTTATTTCTTATTGCATGTCTGAGATTTTTGTTCTAAATTATGAATTAGCTTCTGTAGGGAAGTAGAGTAAGTTTGAGTCTTGTGATTTTGATTAAAACTTCATGAGAAGTTGAAAATATACACCATATTTTCTACATGGTGCCAGAGTAGGATTCACATTAGAGTAGGAATTTCGAAGTTGTTTCACAGGAGAATCAAATTTGAAGTTCAGTGTTGTAGGTTCTATTTAGAGCTAAGAAGATGGATCCAATGGACTAAAGCTAAAGTGTAACTTGGAAGGAATCTCTAATTTCATCACATAGAGGTGGTATTGATGATAATAGATTGCTAGAATACATCAAGACAAATGTTGTGAATCGAGCAGAATTTGATGCCCTGAACCTTGCTTAGTGGAAGAAATATGTAGCCAAGGCAAGGACAATAATGTTGGAGGGAGTACGAGATCACATTTTCTGAAATATCCACGAGAAATAAACTCCATTTGCAATGTGGAAAGAACTGAACATAGAACGTTGAGATTCAAGGATAAATTTTGAAATATAAAATGTAGAAGAATGAAACTATTCCATAGTATTTGAGTAGGTTCACACAATGTCATGATGAAATTTATGGGGTTGGTTTTATTATTATAGAATATGACATAGCTACCACGTTTCAGTGAACGGGAGGGAGAAACTACCAAATTAGGAATTCTTATGATCTAATTTGGTACAAGGGGAAATAAAAATACCAGAGATGCGACTTCGTCCAATGGTGAGGATGAAGAAAAAATTTCATTGGTTGGAAAGGGAAGGAAAGGAAAAGGGATGAAATCTCAATCCAAACTGGAGTCTAGCCAAGGGGGCAACAAGAATTTTTTTTCCCATATTAAATGCTTCAGCTGTCATTAATTTAGGCACTATGCCACGAAGTGTCCACACAAAAAGGGAAGCAAGAAGGCTGTTTGGTAATTAACTTTGAAAGATGGGATACCATGATCTTGTCATGATTTTCTATCAAAACAGCAAATCATGAGGCTAAAAATTTGCATCTGGCTCGCCTAGTTCGCCTTCTACGATGCTTGAATTTCACTTTTACCAGGCTTCTAGGGTGTCTTCTTTATTGATCCAGACTACGAAAGTAGTAAAAAATCATTGTACCAACTAATTTCCATCTGCCCATATGCCCTGTTCTTCGGCTGAAGCTTCGCAACCATCAAACCTTGGTCATAGCTAGAGAAGCATGCATCAATCATAGAATCCCTGTAATTATGTAGCTCAGGTAAATATTGAGTTAAATAACAAAGACAAATGATATTTATGAAATAGAAGATGATTATGTACCTTCTATTCTATGAAACCTGTAAAATGATACCCAAATTGGAGTTATGAAGGTCAAAAAGGGAGGAATGGAGTGAAAACGAGCTATAAAAAAGAAGCAATTTTGGGGTTCAACAATCCCTCACACAGAAGACATTGCATGTACTCATGAAAAATTTAAATTTTTTTGAGTCCTCCCTATTAATGAGCCTCTTCAGATGCTTGAGTCCTCCCTATTACTGAACCTCTTCAGATGCTTGAGCAAGGACATCCAAGTTTGTTCTCCTTACTTCCTTAGTACTGACTTCCATCCTCGGTTTCTTCATCAAAATTATGTGTTGCAGACTTATATCTTCCTCTTAAGAAATTTGTTTTGAGCTCTAAATTTCTTATTTTTCTTATACCATATGTTGGTTGCTAAATTTGCCCACTTTTTACCCACCTTTTTATCCCTTTCTTGTACTCGTTTCATGTCCTTATTGGTCAATTTGTATTATAAATGGCAAAGGTATACCTATTGTCATGTATTTGTGAATTGTTAATCGACGAAGCACAGTTGTAGGGAATTATTGCCTAAATCGACTTGATAACTTAAGTTTCCTTGCAGATTTGAAGCAATCATGATCAAGAACATGATTCAACATATGATGAGTATCGAGTTGGAAGCACTATCTTTGGATATTAGTTGCAACGATGGTTCAAATTATCGACCAGCACAAGTGTTATCTTTATATCTTGTTATATCTCAAGAACCGCTATGAAATTATAGGCAGACATTTTTTGTAATCTTAGGCATTGTTAGTTGCTAAATAAAATGAATAAGTAGTGATTATGGGGTTGAGAAAGCCACCGCAAATAGATACACGAGAATTTTGAGCCGTAACAACAGACCTATGTAATGTTATTTGGATTAATACAATTGCTGATGTTCTGAGTATTTTATAGTTCTTGATCTTTCCATAGCCCTGATCAGGGAGTTGGGTCCACTCTGTTATTGGGAAATCTAGTGTCTATACAGAGCTGCTAGTCCCACTAAGGATGGTAGCTACCTTAGAAACAAACAAACTAAAACTACTTTCGTTTTCCTTTATGAGAAATAGATAAGAGGGGAATAAAGGAGACCAACCTCTGTCTTGCACTTGGTTCCTTGCTTGATTCCTCTCCCTTCTGATAGATCTTTGCCACTCGCTTCCTCGTCTACCCAGCTTCAAAGAGCACCTATAGAATCAAAGCATCATAACACTATCCAAGAACATAGATCTATTATCATAAGCAATATAGGACCAGATATATATTGACCACACAAATGCATATATCATCAATCATACAAGAATGTGGAGGAAAAATTGAATAGCTTTATTGATAATCAAAAATAGAAAAGAAGATTACAACCAATTGTTCTGACCCAGCATCATCCTCTCAGCAAGAAAGCCCTTCTTCACCTCATGAAAAGCTTAGATCACCCAACACTATGATATTGCACCAAGAAACCAACAACACTTCCTTACAAGATACAAAATTCCAGCCTATGGATCTCTGGGATGAGGGATCCATATATAGATGTTTGCAAGGGGGGTGAGTCAGCTTTTGAGATTTGATTAGTGTCCTCTCTCTGATAGTTCTTGATTCCACTTGGAGATTGATGATCTCTTACTCATCCCTGGGCGAATGCAGAGAGGCAAGTGTCACAAGAGAAGTTTCTGGAAGATTCCATGATCCTCCACCTTGCAGATTGACCTTGCCATTTGTCCACTCTCACCCATCACACCCCATAGAAGGGATTTTCAAGATGCATCGCACCTCCTGTGTGTATTTAGGTGGGATGCAGTGCACTTTGACCATGGAGCAGGTGAGATGGTCCAGTTTTGACCAGTTCTGAGCAGTTTTTCATGGAGAACTTCTGGGAGAAAATGTAATCAGTTGACCTTGTTCTTTTAGAGGTTGGAACAACACTTTTAGGGACTTAAGAGCCCTTGTTTTATGGACATTTATGATTGGGGTTGCAGTGCCCAAAAATGTCTATAACAGTTGTCCCCTAAAGCATGAGGTTGTTAATCCGTTGATTTTGGGTGAAATGCTTTATCATGAGGATCTGAAGTTTTTTCAAGTAGGAAGGCGACCTGTAATAAGATACAATACAATACATTATCTTTATAATATTTCCATGATCTAGCTAAGGCGGGCATTCCCATGCTCAGCTTTATAAATTCATTTTCATGTACATAACACAGACAATCTTCTGAGTGTAGACTGATGATTCTGGTAGAGCCATCATCCCTTAGCTTGGATGATTATCTCTGCAGTAATGATGTACATTTGATGTCTTTATTTTCCTGAATATATATCGCAGCCCGGATGGATGAAACTAGATCAGGGGTCTTCAATCTCGTTCGATCTTCACTCAAAGTACAAGTCGATCCATGTGAGAGATGTTCTAGAGTCGAACATGGAAAGACATCACCTGATTACCAGCCAATGATGTAAGCTGTGAACAGGCGCGAGAGGAATCATCGATAATGATGATGACCCTCAAGGTACTATAGTACAATTCACGTGGTGTGAATAAGGGACTTGGCGTCGAACACCACGCAAAATCTTTCGGTCGAAGGCCATTGATGTAAACCTGTTGCCGGAAGTGAGAAACTTGCAATTGAGGCATGCAAGCTTCAAAGTACTGAAAGGGTTGTTCCTAGATCGACTTCTTAGATAATGAGCTGATGTCGACAAGAAGCGATCCATCATAGGAGGGCCTTAGTGAATCCCACATCAATGACATGGAACGGAGCAAATGATTTTAATGGAGGTGAAAACGATCTGGTGATATAAGGTTCAGGGTGGCGGTCATGAAAGAATGGAGCGTAAATGTATTGCAGTGGGTGAGACACAGGTGAATTCTCTGAGTGACTTCTCTTGAACATATCGATGACACTGACATGATGGATTGGTAGCGTTAACCCCAAATATGGATAGTGTGATGGACCCATGGTGATATGACTAGTGAACGGAACAACCCAACTTGACTCGGACGCGGAGTGAAAGTGTCATGTTCAAGAGCGACTTGCTACCAATAAAGTTTCTTCAAGTTTTCTTCCCAATTTTTCCCCAGTCATTGTTGACCAGTACCTCTTTATTTTTGTCAAGCTTGAGGAGGATAACATATGCTTGTTCTATAATTTTCCCTTCGGGCAAACCCATCACTATGTTTTAACGAGCCTAGCGATAGTGAAACTCGTTCTTGTCTGTATGGACAAGTTTGTCGCTATTCGGTTTTAACGAGTTTAACGACAAGGATAACTCGGTCCTTTTCAATTTTAGAGAGTCTGAAAAAGGGACGTAAAGAAAAATCCAATAATCCTTTTTAATCATATAATCCCTTGAGTCTGAAAAAGTATAAAACAATACAGAAGGGATGAATTTTCAGTACTTTTAACGAGCCGAACAAAACAAGCGCTCGATGTTTTCTTGTAATGATCCCTCAAGTCCAAAAAGATTAAAATCTAGAGGAGGGATAGCACTTCCAGTCCATTTAACGAGCTGGAGAGGCCAATCGCTCGGCAATCTTTTCATATTTTACGAGTCAGTTGAAAAGAGCTTAAAGGAGACTCGTTTTTTGAGGAACGAGTGATAAATTCGGGTAGCAGCTGATTCCAGGTAAGGTTTGGAATTTTCCAATCACAGTAGTGTCACAAGGATGGCTAACAGGATCACTCTTTGCATCTGTTCCTCAAAAGGGTAAACAATCAAATGGAGGTGAATGATCGACCAAAACAAAGTGGAGGTGATGATGAGAACGCGACCAAGGCTTCAAAGGTTGATGATAATACATTCATGATGGTTATTTACCAGAAAATGGTTCATTTTTTAATGAGCTTAAACTCTGGGGGAACATTTGCTCATTGCTTATGTTTATTTTTTAACGAGCTTGAATTCCACGTTAAAACTGCTCGATATAATGGTCATTGATTATTTTGGTTTTACCATTGACAACTTCGTTCCTTCAAAGGTTGTACTGCCTGCTCAATTGCTTCATCAAACTAGTTAGAAATGAACAATAAATGTTTAAAAAATGAGTTAAAACACTAATATTTTACTTGAATTACATGAAAAGTAATTTAAAAGTGCTTTTTACCTCTCATTTTACCATTTCATTTGAACTTTGGTTTGTTGGAGCTTTGGAGGTGCTTTCCCCCTTGATTTTCACTGGCTGATTCTGGGATATTCTCGGTGCTGTCTGGACCAGGTAGGAGCTAAACCTGAGCTCTTTAATTTCATCCTTTCCTTTTTGAATTCTGAGCATGTTTTCTGGTTTTTCTAAGCCTTTGGGGTTTGAAAAACTCGCCCTGGCTCCATCGCACCTCTTCTACATTGAAAGGTGCGATGCATGTTGGTTTGGCCATTGGCCAGTCAGCATGCATCCCACCTAGAACACTGCTGGGGGTGTGATGGGCGCAAAGAGGAAATTTATGCACAGTTTTTCATGGAAATTTTTGCCTGTTTTTCACCAAATCAGGATCTTGACTCTTCTCTTGTTTGTTTCAAAGATTAATTGGAGCAAAATTCCTGTTACATGGAGAGAACATGAGCATGAAGAAGAGGACATGATTGCTTTACATGATCCAGTTACGGTAAATGCACTGCGGAACTGTGGCCTGTTCAAGTTTTTCCGCATCTCTTGCATGAGGCAATAAATCAACCTGTTGCAATATTTTCTCGATGCATGGGATCCCACCACCCAAGATTTCCATATTAGGGGCAAGTCCATCCCCTTGAATGTCGTGGACATCTATTTTTTGACCGGCTTATCGAGGCAGGGTGCCCCTATCTTATTATCAGGTTCGGCCCGTGGGGTTGAATCTGTGAGAGATTACATTTGTAGGTATTGCAAAGAGGGATCTCAACCGAGTAAGGATGGCAAGATAATTATCCGAGATGTCACTGACAGGTCCCTGAGGACCATTCTGTTCACTTTTTCTAGACTGGCTGGTAGTGCGGCACTTCACGTGGCCAACAGGTCTTATATGCAGTACGCCTTGGAATGCCTTGAACCAAAGGTGTTCAACTGGTGTGATGCAGTATTCTCTGTGATGAAATAACAACTGACCAAGGTGAAAAATGGAAGATTGAAGAACTTTGGATATGGTTCTATCTTGACAACTTTTGCCTTGGAAAAGATCCCGCTGATGTATCCGCAGTATGTTTCACTTGGTTTACCTCCACCGACTGAGCCACGGATGCAGAGATGGGTCGACCTTATGGCCAGACATGCTGGTCAGTCCCAAATTTCCTTTTTTGATACCTTTTTCGAGTGGTTCAACCGTCAGGAGATGGTTTTTTCTGAGTATCCATATGCCGGTATGGACTTCCGGGGTGATACGGATTTGGTACTGCCTGCTGGCGAGCAGTGGGGTGTCATCGGTAAATTATCTGACCATATCTCTGTTTATCGTTTCTCTTTATAATTTTCTTGTGCTTTCTTCTATCAGGACTAATCAAAACTCATGTGCTCATGCAGATGTTGGACCAGTTTGACCAGTAGTACGCCTGAGAGTGCCAGCTGCCGCTCCAGCAGGAGAGGGTGTGGGAAGGGCTATCCTTTGCGACCCTGATGTGGTCGAGACTCTTTCAGCATTGCAGGATCAGGTCGAAGGCCTCACTCTTGGTATTCCAGACGTGAGGACCGACGAGCTGCCCCTGAGGTTGCAACGACATACTACCGGCATGCCGAGTCGATGGACTAGGCTTTTACGCATGATTGCACAAGCGTTGACTTGTTATCACCAGCATCATTAGACTAGGGTGCCCCCTAGCGTTTTGGGTTTTGGGTCATTTGACCAATTTTGTCTTGGTTACAGAACATTATGTGTAAACCATAAACAGTTATATATATATTTTTGATTTTCAGAGCTTTATTTTGGTTAATTTACATGATCCTGATGCAAATACTGATGAAATGCTTCTTTTTATAAATGTTGCAAATGTCTATCTAACACATAATTTGCTAATGAATCTGTTGATGTGTTTAAGTTTCTGGAAATATGCTGATATTGAATAAAATCAAATTGTCTTTCCAAAATCTTGACCCTTAGGAACATGCGATAGATAGCTGGATTTCGAACGGAGTAGATACCAGTGAGTTGTAGTATGATGAGCTATGAGTCTAGCCTGACAACAAGTCGGCTTATGCCATGTGTGATGGCATCAGAGAGAAGTTCTATCAACGCACTATATTCAACGATGTTATTTGTTGATCGACTAATACATACCCCTCTAAAACTTACTAACTCGCTTGGATCAAAAATGGCCCAAGCCGCAGAAGATAGATTTCGCGAACTATGACTCGCTCCGTCGGCATATCCAACAAAAGATTCCAATAGGTTCGACATCTGCGACAAATGTAAAAACTGGATTACTTGACCAAAACAATTACTCTAAGTGAAAACAAAAATGTAACAAAAGCATATGGGTTACCACACTAAATCATGCGTAGTAACGCTTAAGGTACAACCCGTTACGGGGTTGTGCCAGTGGAAACCCATCATAATCCATTAACTCGTAGGCTCCTTCCGCTAACACTCACTTAACAATATAGGGGCCCATCCATAAAGACTTGAACTTACCTGCTCCCAATTTATCGGATTCCTGGTCATAAAGTAAGACCAAGTCACCTTCTGAGAAGACACGGGGTTTGACATTTTTGTCGAATTGCGCCTTGACTCGTTTCTTATGGGCTTCATTAGCCAAAGCGGCATCACGACAAGTTTCATCCAATTGGATTAGTTCCAAGAAACAAGCCTCCTCTTCTGAAGTTTCGGGGAGAAGGTCGACTGCAAGTTTGAGGGACGAGATTTCACACTGAACTGGTAAGATTGCTTCTAGGCCATACACCAGTTGAAAAGGTGTAAACACGGTTGCATTTCTTACCGATGTTCGGTATGCCCACAAGGCTGAGTACACGATTAGGTGCCAGCTCCTTTTGTGGACTCCAATCATCCTTTGCAACATCCGCTTCAGGACTTTGTTGATTGCTTCAACTTGTCCATTGGCCTGCGGGTAATATGGAGTAGAGCTATCGTGGGACAACCCTAATTTGGCAGCCAATTCGACCATCATGTGATTGTGAAAATGCGATCCATGATCTGTGACTATAGCCTGTGGAATGCCGAATCTGGCGACTACATGATTGAAAAAGAAAAGGGCACCTGTTTCACCAATGCTATCTAATGTAGGCATCACCTCCGCCCATTTTGTAAAATAGTCTACAGCGACTATGATATACCCATGCCCCCCGGTCGAGGTGGGGTTACATGTCATGAAATCAATGCCCCATTTGGCGAATGGCCCGACAGCAACTATCGGTTGCAGAGGTGCGGGTGGTTTTCTGGTTTTGCTATCGAAAATTTGACATGCATGGCAACTTCTGACTGCGGTTATGCAATCTTTGAACATTGTTGGCCAGAAGTATCTTTCTCGTAGAATTTTTTGCGCCATAGTGTAACCAGATTGATGCCCTCCACACGCGCCTGAATGGCAATCATTTAGGACTTTTTCGGCCTCCTCATGGGTGAGACACCTCCTCAGAACTGTATCGACACCACGACGGTAAAGTGTATCACCGACGATCATGTAGTCTTTCGATTTGTATCGAATACGTTTTTGTTCCGAGCGAGAGGTATTAGACCTATATTTTTGGGTTTGGAGATAGATGATTATATCTCCATACCACGGATTTCTTGAAGATATCAGAAACAAGTATTCATCCACGATGGTTTCTTCGGATGTTTCATCATTGGATGACGATGGGAGATCGCATAGTAATTCCGCGAAAACCAGGGATTTATTTGATTTGGATTTTACAAATTCCAGATCAAACTCTTGAAGAATTGCTATCCATTTTGAATATTTTCCCCCCAGCAACTGTCACAACAATATATAAGTCATGGGGTTGCAATCTGACAAAATGGTAGTTTTTCGAAAGAGGACATATTGTCGAAATCTTTGTATCGCTTGAACAGCTGCGAGAGCCAGTTTTTCAACATAGGAATACTTGCTTTCTGTATCATTTAAGTTCCTACTCAACTAATATATAGGATGTTCAATTCTGTTGTCTTCTCGAACTAAAACCATTGCTATGGTTGTATCTGCTGCAGCCAGATACAGGTTAAAGTCTTTTTGATAATCAGGAGCGTACATTAATGATGATTTCGTTAGGGATTCTTTTAAAGCATCAAAGGAAGCTTGCACGACTTGATCCCAGACGAAGGGAAATTCCTTTTTCAATAGATGTGTATAACCTTTAGCAAGTTCGGCATAATTTGGAATGAACCTCCTCAGAAAGTTTGCTTTCCCTTGGAGTTTCTGAATTTGAAGCAAATTTGAAGGTGGAGGCAAATTTATGATTGCCTGAACCTTACATGGGTCAAGACGAATCCCGTCCTTTGAGATTACAAAGCCAAGCAAACGACCAGAACTGACACAGAACACACATTTGTGTGGGTTGAGTTGTATCTTGTAGTGTCGGCAACGTAGAAATATCGCTCTCAAATGCTGCGGATGATCGGTCCGCTTTCGCGAATGAGCCGGAAGGTCGTCAAGATATGGTTGAACGATGTTTTTGATGTCATGGAAGGCATAATACATTGCCCTTTGAAATGTTGCCCTTGCGTTCTTTAAACCAAAGGGTAATTTGCGATATGCAAATGTGCCCCATGGACAAATAAATGCAGTCTTTGACTGGTCCTGTGGGCGGATATTTATTTAATTATACTCGGAGAATCCATCCATAAATGAAAAGATTTTACATTCGGCGCATTCATCAATTATCTGGTCAATAAAGGGTGTAGGGTAGTTGTCTTTCGGACAAGCTTGATTTACATCCCTATAATCGACGCACACTCTAATTGTTCCTTGTTTTTTCATTACAGGAACAATGTTCGATACCCAATCGGTTAGAGGAACTGGGTAAATAAAACCAGCATGGAGAAGTTTTTCGACTTCTGCCTTAATGGCAGCGGCTTTCTTGGGGTGCACCTGCCGTAGCCGTTGTCGTACTGGTTTGACATCTGGATACATCTTTATTTCATGTTCAACTATACTCGAGTCAATGCCTGGCATTTCATCATATGACCATGCAAAGACATCTCTGACTTCACGAAAAAGAGCGTTATATGTTATGGAACCAGCTCAAGAAAAGATAGAAAAGATAGATCAACGCCTTAGAATTCAGCCTCTTAGAGGGGGCAACCTCCTTTACATTACATAAATGAACAATTCTTTGATGATACAAATGAAAAGACCTCCTTTCTATATATAGGAGTCTAAGGGATCATAACATAATCAGAGCCGACATAACAATAATAATGTAAGGGCACAATAATAACAATAGTGGGCTTCTATGGGGCACAATAGTAACAATATGGGCACTACATGGGTACATAAATATAATAAGTGGGTTATACTAATAACAATAAGGGGTTACTCTAGTAGTATAGGGGCCTAACAGGCCCCTCTCCTTGAAAAAGTGTTGTCCTCAACGCTTGAGTAGTTCTTGATGATTCTGTATAAAATTCTTGTCCTCCCATGTGGAATATTCAGCGGGTAAGTTCTTCCACTTCATGAGATACTCTAAAATTGATCGATTTCGTAGCTTTCGGGTTCTTGTTTTTGTGACTGCTCCAGGTTCCAATATGATTTTTCCTTCCTCTTCAATTTCTGGCAATATTGTTTGAATTGGGACCTTTTGCAACTTTTGAATAAGTGGTCATACTTCTTCGTCCTTCTTCCATTCATCCCTTGCTTCGTTTATCCAATCTAGTTGGATAACATAAATATCACAAAACAATGCTTCCACATCCTCATCCTTGAAGAGTCTTCCCATTCGGTAAGGTTGCCATTTTCTAAGTGCATGTAGTATTGCCAACATTTCCTTCTCATAAATAGCTTGCTTGAGATGTAGCAGTAAAAATAACCAATCACCTACATCAAAACTTTTTTCACTACGATGTTGATCTACCTGTTGTTTCGTTTGATTTTGCACTGTAGTGGCATTATCCTTTAAAAGTTGGAGAACTTGTTGTTGATGCTCGATGTGATCTTTCACTGCTTGAACCTTTTTCTTCTTGATATGTACTTCTATCTCTAGAGGTTGAGGAGTGGTAATTTCTTCCAATCCTTTACAAGATATGGTCGATTCATTTCTTGATGCTCGATGTGATCTTTCACTTCTTGAACATTTTTCTTCTTGATATGTCCTTCTATCTTGACTGTCTGAGGAGTGGTAATTTCGAACAATGAATTACAAGATATGGTTGGATTCATTTCTTCTTTCTCGATGTGATCTTTCACTTCTTGCACCTTTTTCTTCTTGATATGTCCTTCTATCTTGAGAGTTTGAGGAGTGGTAATTCTTGCCAATGCTTTACAAGATATGGTCTGATTTGTTTCTTCTTTCTCTGGGGTGGGGTCCTGGTGTATATTTTCTTCTTTTGATGTTTCTTGATCCTTTTCTTCCTCCTCTTCATATTCTATGTAAAATAATTTCTTCTTAGCACACTTATGACCTTTAGTGCATTTGCTATCACAATTGTAACAAAGCCCTTTTTCTCTTTTTTCTTCCAATTGTTGTGGTGTAACCCTTGTAGGTTGTGGAAGGCTAGGAGAAACAACACTTCCATATTTATAGTTGTGAGGGGTACACTTCCTGGTTTCCATAATTTTTCTTTCCACTATGTCACAAAGCCCTTTTACTCTTTCCAATTGTTGTGGTGTTTCTCTAAAGAAGGTGTTGCTCTTTGTATCCTCATAATGTGCTATCATTTCCTCCGTGAAAATTGACCACGTAACAAGTTGTTTACGAGAACAAAGCCCTTTGTATCATAAAAATTGATCTGGTTCTAAATATGAAGATGCAATACATACCTTTTGTAACAGTTGTACACCATGTAGATCAAAATATTGCTCCATCTGAAGTATCCAATTTACCAGATCCTTGCCATCAAATTTCCTCATCTTGCTTTTTCTTGATTTTAGTAGCTCCACCTTGAAACAACTGTAACTCTGTAATTTTGGATCTTTAAGTTCTAAAATTTCAACCTGTAGTAGCCTTCTGTGTCCTCTTTCCAATGCCACTAGTCTGATCCAAATTGGATTCCCCAAGCAAGAGTTATGCACAATCTCCCGCAGTGACCGGATTGTAGACTAGTTCAGTAGAGCGAACTTGTATGAAGTGCCACGTGTCACTGTTTCAAGCTTTGACTCTGAAAATTTTATAAAAGAAAAATACAGTCCGTCCTCTTTCTGTACCTTCTTGCGAAGTTTCAATCCGATCCCCAGAGAGAAAGTTATGATGATTTTCCCCAGGTCACCTGTTTTGAATGTAATTCAGGAGTCTGTAAAATGACCAACGTCCTCAGATTGTATCTCCTCAAATATCGCGCGAAAAGCTCTAGAATTTGGACCCAAGGTTCAACGCGATTTCTTCTCAAATGGGTTTTTTTTTAGACTTCTGAAACATCACAGAAAAAAAGTTATAGCGACAATGCCACGATGACCTGTTTGGAGCAGCGAAACCCTAGAATCCAAAGCTCTGATACCAAATGTTATGGAACCAGCTCAAGAAAAGATAGAAAAGATAGATCAACGCCTTAGAATTCAGCCACTTCGAGGGGGAAACCTCCTTTACATTACATAAATGAACAATTCTTTGATGATACAAATGAAAAGACCTCCTTTCTATATATAGGAGTCTAAGGGGTCATAACATAATCAGAGCCGACATAACAATAATAATGTAAGGGCACAATAATAACAATAGTGGGCTTCTATGGGGCACAATAGTAACAATATGGGCACTACATGGGTACATAAATATAATAAGTGGGTTATACTAATAACAATAAGGGGCTACTCTAGTAGTATAGGGGCCTAACATTATATATTTCCAGTTCTGAAGGAGAACAACATTTGCCAACATAAATATTCTCTACAACATCCGTTTTGGTCGAGATATTTATGGCGATATTCGCTTCAATATTGGACAAGTTTCGCTCGGAATCCACCGTGTTTACAGTATTTGATAGGAAATAAAAAACTGAAGGATGATGAAGGTCATCAGGAGTATCTTCTTGACAATCCGGAAGATGGGAATGATGGTGGTAATCTTCCTATGGCGCCCCTTCAATTATCACTGACTGAACAATTCCTTCTTCGGTGTGATGCACTTGCGACCAAGGATCTAAAGGGGTGTCATATTCCTTAGACCTATCTACCCAAACACTTGATGAGCATTGATTTGGGTTTGCCTCCCATGCCAAAAACATTGATTGCTACAATATTTCTATTGGGCTTGGAGGCAATACCTGTGGATGATCCATGTTAATATCGTTTTCTGAGATCTTTTGAATCGAAGATATCATATTGCAGGTTCCTACGGTCGCCACTTCCGCCAGATTTATTGGAGGCGGGAGGGAAAAAGTCCCCATTAATATAGGGTCTTTTAGTAGGCCTACTCGAATATTTTGAAGCGAATGGGGGCTTCCATGGATCATCGGAATGCTTCCCGTAACTTGGGAACTATTGGGGAGAAATGTTTGTTGGTCAACGATTGTAATTCCTCCTTGAAAAGGAAATGCAATCTTCCTAAAGTAGGTCGACACAACCGCAGCCATAACATATATCCATGGTCTTCCCAGTAGGATGTTGTAATCAAGGTTTCCATCGATTACTTCGACATCTATTTCTATTGTTTTCCCCCCTAGTTCAACTTGCAAGTTACTTAGAATACCATATGGGGTATATGTTCATCCATCAAATGTTTTTAATGTCGTTGAAGATCGTGACAAGGTTGGAGATCCTAAAGTTTTCCAACAACTCATCGACATAATACATGTAGATGCCCCCTCATCAATAATTGTTCTATGAACAGTTTTGTTGAGGGATTTCACCTGAATGAGGAAAGCTAGTTGAGATGGTAACTGAGGATCATATCCTTTGTGATTAAGTGACACAAGATTAGAATCCTTTGGGTCTATCCCACCTATGGCTGATAATAAAGCCTGCTTTTGGGATGGGCAATTTTGCAGTACCTCAAATGTTGACATAGCGGATGGCGACTGGGCCAGATCTTCCACTATATTATAATGTTGTGCTACTCTGGCACGAGGATTAAATGTCGACTTGTGTACTACTCCCTTTGGCGGTTTTATTGTTAGCTCTGGATTGATGGGCGGCGCAACTTCTGTCAAAGTTGTTGTCGAACTACTAGGTTGATCTTTATCCTTGTTGTTTGACAGCTGTGGATTCCCGTAATATTTATTCCTTGTCAATATCAAAGCATCATTTTTCTGTTTCAAAACCAACAACATCAGCACTTGGGATGGGGAAGCATTTTCACTAGCAACCAGATTTGTCCCTGGATTTGGAAACGGATCAGTCAATACCGCCGAGGTTTTTGAATTCTTGAAGAATTTTCTAAGCTCAGCTTTATATGGACAATCTCTTGTCCAATGATCCTCATCACATATTAAGCATGGAATTTTTGGTTTCCTATCTCCAGGAGGGTTTACAGAAGAATTTTCAGGTGATGATTCCTCCCGTTTCTTCTTCCTCCTATTTCTTCTTCTTCCCTTTGTTTTTCTTCTTGCCTCTTGGTTTCTTGGATTCTTTGCCTTTATCAGTCGAGACGACATTTACTTCCGAGGCGAGAAGTTCTTCTTTTGCATTTTGACTGGAAATCTTACGGGCCTTTTTAGATGTGGCCTTTGTCAATTTCATGTCTGTCGTACCAATCACGCCATCGCCGGCATGAGAGTCATTGTTCGATTTAGGAGGAGGAGGGACGGAAAATTCTGGTCTGGGATTCTATCGTAGAGCATGCCAGACTGGGTATAAATCAAGTCTAAATATTGCGCACGAGAAATAAATTGCTCTTCAGTGACGACTCGTCCTTTTTCCACATCTTCTGTAATGGAAGGTAATAATGACTTAATAAACCATTCAGCTAAAAGCTGATCAGGAACATACGTTTTTACCATTCTACGACGACGTCGCCACTCATGAATATGATCGGATATGTGAGTGGCCGTTGTTTGCTTGAAATTGGTAAGAAGTTCTATTCCCATTTCGTACCTTATTGGTAACTGAAAATGGGTTAAAAGGGTTGTGGCTAGGGCACTGAAGTTGTCAAACGAAGCTCTGGGTAACTCGATATTCCATTTTGCTACCAGACCAGCTAACGTCCTCTAAAAAAGGCGAAGCCTAATCGAATCATCGTTTAGGGTGTTTGATGAACACCACAGATGAAATGTCATCACATGATTCATCGGGTCTTCACTCGGATTTCCATTAAATTTAGGAATATCTGACGAAAGCTTATGCGGAATTGCTGGCCACCAAGGGGCGTAAGCAATTGGATCGTTCATTAGCCAATTTAGATCTGGTAACTCTAAATTTGCCACGAAGGGTGACTGTTGATTCAGGTTTGGTGAAGCATACCCAGGATAGGATGGAATGGCCTGAGCAGTTGGTCTTTGCATACCAGCATAATGCATTTGATGCTGGTAACTTTGGTAAGGTTGATGAGCATAACCATTGTAGAATGGTTGATTTTGACCGTTTTGAATATACAGCTGCCCATTATTTTTAAAGATTTGTTGCTCAGATCCTTGGTATACTTGTTGGAATTGCGGTTGTTGGTATTGCACCAGCCATGGTTGCGAAGCCATGTGTTGTTGTCCAATACTGGCCGTTTGACCAAGATGAGGGGTAATTGTACCCGTTTGGGCCTGTGTCATTCCACTAGTTGGCGATTGTGGTTGAGTCGCAGGGACAAGAGGTTGTTGCATTACAACCTGAGAAACCGGAGGTTGGCATACAACAGGCAACGCTTATACTTGCAACACCATCACAATAGCCAGCGTAGTTGGTATATTTGACATAGGTAAACATTGTTGCATCAAATATACAACTCTTGGTTGTTGAGGCAGTATTGGCACCCAACCGCTAAATGTAATTCCAGCATAACCTGAATTTTGTTGTGAACTCTCGTATGGTTGTCCTCTCGGAGGGGACAATGAAAGGGTATATTCCCCCCCATATGGCGGTAATCTGGTACTCAAAGGAATTGTTTGTCCTTGAGGACCGGACTGCCCAAATTGACACCTTGAAGGATCAATTTGCTGAGACTCAACATAAGAGTTCCCGGATACTATTCTGGATGAACAAACAGGAACGGACCATACTGTCGAAATAGCCCATGAGCGGGCCCCTTCTAGCGATTAAGAGCTAGTTGGGACAGATGGTATGCCAGCGAACATTGTTGGAGTGACAGCAGGAAGTTCTGCCGTCACTGTGTCAGATGACACAGTCCTAGATGTCGACGATTGTTCAGACATTTCTAGTCTATCCAAAAGATTGCCTAGCGATTCTACATGAGCTTCCGAGGACGGTAGACTAATTTCTGATGAAGAAGGATATAGAGTGATCCCGACTCCAAATCGCGATGGAGTACTAGATGGAGGATCCTCCACAATCTCTTCTATAGCAATTAGACCAGGTGGAAGAGGTAGACCATCAGGTCCGTAAAATATTTCTGGTGCCGAAGAAGGTATAGAATCTGCAGCGACAGACGTTTGGGGAATAACACCTTCCGAATCGGCTGTAGATGGAGTTGGTTCAGTAATACAAGTGTTTACCTTCACACTAGGATTAGTTCTATTGTCCTTTGGTGGTTCCTGAACTTCTTCTGTAAAGGCAAGGATACCATAAATGTTTGGAGTAACCGGAGTCTCCGAAGGTGTCAGAACACTTGTTCTAACTTTACCAGGGGATTTGGAACCGGTTAAACGAGTTCGCTTTGTCTGTAACAATTTAGATTCTGGAGACAAAGACGGTTGACTCGTAAGCCTCCACGAACGACGGGTTTCAATTGACTTTCTTCCACGATTGCGGATTACTCAATCAACTAAAATAAAGGGGAAATATGTTTCCGAATTAAATGAATTTTAGACGCTTTGACACACCTTGTTTTTTCATTTTTTAAGAGTCGAGAAAAAACAAAAGATGACTCTAGTCGCCTTCGATTTTTAATGAGCTTGAAGTGACAAGTGCTCAGATGGACCTTTTCCTTTAAGGAGTCTGAAAAGGAACGAAAGAGACTGCTCTGGAAATCTAGATAGAGGGATTACCAAACCAATCGTAAAAATGCAGAATACATTTTACGGTAC
This sequence comes from Pinus tabuliformis, assembly GCA_031772625.1. Lineage (NCBI taxonomy): Eukaryota > Viridiplantae > Streptophyta > Pinopsida > Pinales > Pinaceae > Pinus > Pinus tabuliformis. The sequence continues at coordinate 1,972,231,248 of CM062817.1, read as the reverse complement.
GACAGTCAATCTTCCCGAATGCTGTGTTCAGTGCATTGCGATTGATAGGGTGGCAGACATGGCTTCCTATGGATAAAAGATAAAGCCTATTGTGGTCTCCCAATATATACTCGACGGTACGTGGGAGCACAAGTCCATACTGGAACTTATCATCTGAAAGTGGAGGAATCACCCAACCATCAATGAAAACAATAGTTACAAGGCTTTACGACGCCGGAATACGTCTCTAGCCTAGACTTCTAAATGTTGTGCATTAGGTTCCAAAGCATTTTTAGATTCATTAAATTTATTTTACAGTTGATCTTGCTTAAGAAATTTGCCTTTCAGGTTCACCGCATGATGCAAATGTACAATTCCTAAAATACAATCTAAGATGATAAACAATCGTTTAATCTTATTTTTGCAACGAAAATCCTAGCTACTAAGGAAAGAGAGATGATGTTCTTTCAACATAGAGCAGAGAGCACACACTATATGCACTGTCCTAAATCAAACTAACAAACAGTCTAAATGCAAATGCACATGCATGTATTTGTTTTCAGCCTTCTTAATGTGTGAATGATAGAAAGAAAGCCAAGCGCAAATCTGAATTATTTTTCAAAGCGACATTACTAACAAGTTTATTTTCAAGACAAAATGAAGACAATGATGACACTTTGTGATTTGGAATTGAAAAATTGCTTTCGACACTTGAAAAACTACTAATTCAAATCAAATACAAGAGTAACAGTGTAATCGACTATCAAGAACAATCAGATTCTCTTCTATGGTTGAAAACGACACTTGCGACACTTTCAAATCAAGAAACGACAGTTCAATTACGCTACTTCTTTGTAAAAGAGAACTGAAAATGACTCAAAATACATAAAAACATTTACAGTTCTTTGCACAATAGAGGCAGCATAATGGCAAGGAAGGGGGTTTCAACAGAGGTATACTGACTACAGACAACAAAACTCCCGAATAGAGCTAAAAAGAGTGAAAACAGAAACCAAAATCTAAGAGAAAAAAAGGCCTTGTCTGATCAGCGCACCTGTAACACAGGGAAAAAGAGATGCAGCACACCTACTTCACTCGGGAAGTGCGATGCATCCAGAATCCAAAGAAGAGACAGTGCGATGGACCAGGGACGAGACTTTAACTGGGTTCTGGGTCACAGTTTGCAGCTCAGTTCAGGGATTTAGGCCGAGCAAGTGGTAATCAATAAATCAATCACAGGGGTAGGTCTAAAGAGGTTATTAGAGCCACCACAAGGGAAATTAGAGAGCTTGTAAATCGATTGTTCAGTTCATAAACAAAACCCGGAGATAGACTGAAGCAGCATTGATCTACTTTGCACTTGCATAGCAAATACAGTTCGAAGGCTAGCTGGCTTGACTTCAGTCTCCATCTGTAAGTTTATAAAGTAAAAAAATGTAGATAAACAAACAATCTATTCGATCCCCAGTGGAGTCGCCATTTTGTTATCGGGAAATCTAGTGTCTATGCAGAGCTGCTAGTCCCACTAAGGCTGGTAGCTACCTTAGAAACAAACAAACTAAAACTACTTTCGTTTTCCTTTATGAGAAATAGATAAGAGGGGAATAAAGGAGACCAACCTCTGTCTTGCACTTGGTTCCTTGCTTGATTCCTCTCCCTTCTGATAGATCTTTGCCACTCGCTTCCTTGTCTACCCAGCTTCAAAGAGCACATGTAGAATCAAAGCAGCATAACACTATCCAAGAACATAGATCTATTATCATAAGCAATATAGGACCAGATATATATTGACCACACAAATGCATATATCATCAATCATACAAGAATGTGGAGGAAAACTTGAATAGCTTTATTGATGATCAAGAATAGCAAAGAGGATTACAACCAATTGTTCTGACCCAGCATCATCCTCTCAGCAAGAAAGCCTTTCTTCACCTCATGAAAAGCTTAGATCACCCAACACTATGATATTGCACCAAGAAACCAGCAACACTTCCTTACAAGATACAAAATTCCAGCCTCTGGATCTCTGGGATGAGGGATCCATATATAGATGTTTGCAAGGGGGGTGAGTCAGCTTTTGAGGTTTGATTAGTGTCCTCTCTCTGATAGTTCTTGATTCCACTTAGAGATTGATGATCTCTTACTCATCCCTGGGCGAATGTAGAGAGGAAAGTGTCACAAGAGAAGTTTATGGAAGATTCCATGATCCTCCACCTTGCAGATTGACCCTGCCATTTGTCCACTCTCGCCCATCGCACCCCATAGAAGGGATTTTCAAGATGCATCACACCTCCTGTGTGTATTTAGGTGGGATGCAGTGCACTTTGACCATGGAGCAGGTGAGATGGTCCTGTTTTGACCAGTTCTGAGCAATTTTTCATGGAGAACTTATGGGAGAAGATGTAATCAGTTGACCTTGTTATTTTAGAGGTTGGAACAACACTTTTAGGGACTTAAGAGCCCTTGTTTTATGGACATTTATGATTGGGGTTGCAGTGCCCAAAATTTCTATAACACACTCCCCTGACTAGGCATTGTTGGATTAGTTATGTGTGTAAGTTTATTTCTATTGTGTTATTTCCTTGTTGTACATTGATTTCAGTGTGTTGCTGTGAGTCTTAACTTATTGTTACTCTCATTGATGTTACAGTTATTACTTGTTGTTACACATTGTTATGTTTATGAATGAATGTTCAATGCTAGGTAGGGAAACTATGTCTTGCATATACATTTCATGAGAGCCTTGAAATAACCAGTCAAGCCCCCGGTTGAAAATTAATGTGGAATTAGGTGAATTGTATGATTCATATCTGAACACCAACATTTTGGCGTCGTTGTCGGGGAGGCTATTGAATGCATAGAATTATGACCAGTACTGACCATAGGACCTTTCTATGGTCCTAGGGAGGGAAGTTTTTCACCCTGCTCTAGGTCCTGAGCATTATATTGTTTTGTTTCTTTCACAGGAACCCCTCCCTTGTCCTGTGAAGGGGACTTTTTTTCACCTTGTTTGAGGTCCCAAGCTTAGAGTTTTTGGTTGGCTTGTTTTCCTTCTTTTGATTTCTTTCTAGGGGCCACTCTCTCGTCCTGAGGAGGGAAGTTTTCACCGTGCTTTAGGTCCTGAGATTTCAATTTTCTTGAAATTTTCCTTTTATTTTCTGATTGCATGAATAGAGATACAAATAAAAGGGGCAGAGGAAGACCCCCCAAAAGAGGAAGGAAATGTCTAGGAAGAATTACCTATATCCAAGAAATCATTTCAAAATTTGAATCAGCAGCATTATCGTGAGCTTCTATTAGGGTGAGATCTCATATGAGATTTGGTGGGTATTTGGTTTCACAACTAGAACCTCCCCCAATAACAGAAGCACAATTCAAGGAAGAATAAGTAGAAAGTAGAGGATCAGGGGAACTAAACATTGTGAATTCAAAAGAAGAAGAAGACTTGAGGGAATTCACAACACCATTTAATTGAGGAAGTGTTGTTAAACAAACTCAACAACGCATTATAGAACAACCAGAACCTGTTGATATTCTAGGTGAATATTGGAAGATATTCATGGCTGCTACAACTTCTTCGATCGAGTTACCAATTGGAGATATAAGGGGTGAGGCGCCTATAAAGCCTATTCCTTTGACAACATTAACTAAATTTCATGGTCATTCTTCTGAAGATCCAGGCACATTCTTATTTGAAATTGACGTTGTTTGTCAGGGGTTTGACTATATTTTTGATGCCCATAAATTAAAGCTATTCCCCACCACTTTGAAGGGAACAACTTTGAGGTGGTTCATGGGTTTAGGGGGAATTATATTACTACATGGGATGATATGAAGATTATTTTCATTGAAAAGTATAAAGACTATTGCAAATCCCGAGATGTTAAGAAAGAAATCTTTAAGATTATGCAGAAATAGGCTGATAACATGGAGGATTTTGTGGAATGTTTCAAATATGGTTTGTAGAGATCAGGCCATAATGATCTATATAAGGACATCTTAATCTCCGGGCACTAAGGGAGGAATATTTAGAACTTTTAAATGTAGTAGGAAATGGAGATATATCAAAGGAAGAATTCGACGCCATCTGTGAATTGTGCATTAAGTGTTTACGTGGAGCTGTGAGGCCTAGGCAAGGGATCTGAACCTTCAAGACATCCAACAACGGAGATACGAAAACAGAAATTAGAAAGTTGCTAGACAACTTGAGGACTGATATCTTGAGTGCACTGTCCTCACAACTAGACATTTTACAGGTGAAACAAAAGCAGATGGAAGCAGAGAAGGCTATGTCCATTTTCTACCCTCAATGCAGGAAGAAGCACCCAATAAAGGAATGTCCACTAAATACTATTGAGACTTGTGCAATATGTGAACAGAGTCATTCCACTAGCACCTCTCCATCTCTTCTTGTGTTGAAGGTAGTTTTTCAAGGAGAAAATGAAAAGGTAGATCAATTGTACTTATGGGATCAAGGAAACCATGGAAACCATGACCACATAACATGAATCAAGGTATGCCTCAAGACCTCTCTCAGTATTTTAATAATTTGAATTTTGGGCCTCAGTTTGTACCTTTTTCACCTTCATGGTCGTCGTCCTCTCAATACTCAATGCCCTGGCAACCATGGTTCCCTCAGTCTGGTCCAAATCTTTCATGGTCCTAGAATTGGCATGGACCTCATCCTCTTTTAGGACATTTCTCCCAGCCTATGCCACACAGTAGCTACAACTGCTTTCTAATGCCTCCATTAGTAATCCTCCTCTTTGTCCACAACTACCTGTTCAATCAAACTGTAATCCAAACAATAGGGGGGCCTAACAGGTTGAAACACTCAACCTTCCTGCATATAGTATTTCCACTGAGGAATGTAATGAATTAAATCTCTGGTTCGGTTGGGTGGTAAATACTCCAACTTCACCAATAATTGTTAAACATATTGATGATGAAGTCTCAGAACCAGAACCTAGAAATTCTGCTGGAATAGCTGGGGATGAATTAATGCAAAATCATATAGAGCTACAACACCCTTCTCAAACAATTATTACTAGAGGATGTTAGACTAGTCCACCTTATACCGAGAGACTATCCTTGAGCAAACAAAGTCTTCGTCCTGAATTTCACTTTTTAGGGGAATTGCAAAATTTATTTGTTAAAATCTCATTACTTCATGCTAGAGGGAAGCATCAATTTATGCCAAACTAATCAAGGAATATTTCTCTAAGAAACCTGGAAGAAAATCAAAGGATCCACTCACTATTCACGTTATTAGAAAATTATCAGACATAATGTTGGGGAAGCCTACACCTGTTAAGTATGGGGATCCAGGGAACCCAATTCTTACAGTACATATTTATGGGGGGTATATCCCGAATGTGTTGGTAGACATGGGGGAACAATTAATGTCATAAATTCTGCAACTATGATTACCTTAGGCCTGCAAAACCTTAAACAACTCCCACCATCCTAGAATTGGAAGATGGGTCTACTACAAGACTAGTAGGGAAGTTGGAAGATATAACCATTTTAGCAGACCCATGGTAGTACCCTGTCGATCTTTTGGTATTACATACCCAATCCCGAGCCGGTGGGCATCCTTTGATTTCAGGAAGGCCATGGATTGTGACCACAGACGCTTACATTGGGTGTTGGTTAGGAATTATGGTAATATCCACTGGGGAAGTTACAAAGAATCTTATCCTTTATCCCCTCATAGAACCAAGTTCCTCAGATAAACTAGGATTTATCTTAATACAAAAATCTCTATGTGAGAAAGGGTTTGAACCTGAAAACAAAGAAATTAGATGAATTATTACTATTGGTGAGGCCCTTTGTTTTAAGGATGAAACGAAAGATGATGCCATTAGTACCTTTATCACATGCCACAACTCTGTTTTTGATTCAACCTGCCAGCTATTAGAATCTTTTATGAGTTGCAATGTTCAGGAAGCCATTGAACTAGAGACTAAAGTTGAAAATGTTACTGTAATTGTACCCCATAACATGTTCCTGTAGAAATTGAACCAAGGAAGATGCTTAAAGTTAATCTTGATCTTTCACCTTCCAAGTTTGAACAGTTACTAAAAGTCCTTCAAGAATAGAAAGAAGCCTTCGCATGGGAATATAAAGATACGAAAGGAATCCCTGCTAACTTCTGTATTCATCACATATACATTAAATAAGAATGTAGACTTGTGAGGAAACCATAGAGAAGAATGAATCCTGCTTTAGAGAACATTGTCAAAGATGAATTACATAAACTATTAGATGTGGGATTTATTTACCCAATCTCAAATAGTCAATGGGTATCCCCACTATTCATTGTTTTGAAAAATAATGGAAAGTGGCAGATTTTTGCTGATCACAAGGAATTACATAAATAAACTCAAAAAGATCATTTTCCCTTACAGTTTACTGGCCAGGTCCTTGATACATAAGCTGGAAATAATTTCTTCTCCTTTCTAGGCAGATTTAGTGGGTACACCCAGATTGAAATAACTCTTGAGGATCAAGACAAAAATACCTTCACATGCCCTTGGGGAAACTTTTCATACCGAGTCCTCCCATTCAGTCTCTATATTACACCCGCCACCTTTCAATGGGTAATATTAGGAATTTTTTCTGATCTAGTCAATGATAGTGTTGAAATATACATGGATGAATTCACCCCATATGGGGATTATTTTGGAGAAGGTATGGAAAAATTAGAGAAAGTAAATTAAATATGTAATAAAACATGTGTTTCTCTTAGTACAGTGAAATACCATATGATGTTGGAAGAAGGAATAGTCCTAGGACAAATGCTTTTAGTTGCAGGAATTCGGGTTGATCCTGCCAAGGTAGAGGTAATATTAATTTTTCCTACACCTAAGATACAACCACAGGTGCGTAGTTTCATCAGTTATGCTGTCTACTATAGACATTTTATAGAAAAAATAGAATTTCCACTTTTTCAATTGTTACCTAAGGATGCGCAGTTTGTGTGGACATATGAATGTGAAACAGCCTTTGTGAAAATCAAAGAACTAGTTTGCAAAGCTCTCATATTTGCATCGTCCTGACTGGAAGCTCCCATTTCATATCTCTACAAATGGTTTTCACACAGCAGTAGCGGTAGTCTTGGGACAACAGGAGGACAAGAAACCATACGCGATCTATTACATCAGCAAGAATCTGACTCCCACTGAACTAAACTATATGGTGACTGAAAAAGAGTTCTTGGTTGTTATTTATGTTATTAATAAGTTTTTGCATTACATTATAGGGTCTCCCACTTTCATGAACACTGATCATAAAACCATCAAGTATCTGATGAATAAATCGATAACTCCTTGTCGTATTACGAGATGGTTATTATTAATTCAAGAATTTGATATCACCATTGTAGATAAGCTAGGAAAAGATAATGTAGTTTCATATTTCCTATCTAGGCTAGATACTAGTGATGAAGGTACACATGTAGAGGATAGTTTTCCAGATGAACATCTTTTTTCAATTTCTACTCAAACTTAGTGGTATGCAGATATTGCTAACTATCTTTCTACATGGAAAGTACCTCAACACTTGCCATACAGAGAGAAGTGAAATATTATCCATCATAGTGCCCGTTATTCATGGATGGAGGGCTACCTCTTTTATACAGGACTTGATTAACAAATCGTGTGCTGCATAGGTGAAGATGACATCTATGATGTCCTAAAATCTGCTCACTATGGGTTGTGTGGAGGGCATTTTGCAGATAAGTGGACAAGTCATAAGGTGTTATAGATGGGGTACTACTGGCCCTCTATTTTTTGTGATGCAAGGAAATATATTCGAGGGTGAGATAGCTGCCAACGAATGGGATAGGCAGGTTGGTTGGATGAGATTCTGTTACAACCTCAACTAACTCTTGATACCTTTGAGAAATGAGCTATTGATTTCGTTGGGCCATTCAATCCACCTTCACATCAGAAAGTCCACATTCTGGTTTGCACGGATTATGTGACAAAGTGGATAGAGGTCAAGGCTGTTGCAAAATAAACATAACAGGTTGTCTCAAACTTCTTATTCAAAGAAAGTTTCACTCGGTATGGAGTTGCTAAAGAGATATTTTCAGATGGAGGGGCGTAGTTCACATCACATCTGATCGTAGGACTTATGAAGAAGTATGGAATCAAGCATAGGGTGACATCTCCATATCATTCTCAGGCGAATGATCGAGTCAAGAGAACGAATAAAGTGTTGGAGAATATTCTTACGAAGACTATAGCAAACCATCACCAAAATTGGGCCGAAAAGCTTCCTCAAGCACTTTGGGCTTATAGAATATCATGGAAGAACAAAACAATATTTTCACCATAAGAGCTTGTCTATGGGAAACCCCTTTGTTTCCTATGGAATTCGAAATTAAGGCGCTCAGGACAACCCTTGAAGCAGTTTTGGACCTTTCAAAAGCCCAAAAACATCGATTATAACAGTTAAATGAGTTGGATGAAATTTTTTTGATAGCTGTCTAGAACACTACTGTAATTCAGAAACAGTGAACTAAATGGCATGATAAATTTATCAAGAAAAAGGTGTTTCAAAGAGGATATTGGGCGTTTCTATATGAATCTCGGTTCAAATATTTTAAAGGAAAACTCTAATCTAGATGGATGGTACCATATGAAATTGACACGATGTTTGATAATGGGACTGTTAGACTTGTAACAACTGATGAAGAACATACTCCCTTGATTGTAAATAGACATCACCTTAGATTGTATCACTTTATCGTTTCTAAAGAATCCTTTTTTAAACATCTCTTTGATAATTCTGATTTTGAAATTGTTAGCACAGAGAACTCTTCCTCTACACCTCTTTCTTAATTCAATATACACACACACACACACACACACACAATAAAATGTTTTTGATACTCTACCATTATTTTTCTTGTAGGTACTTCACTGGTGCTGCTACTCCAATGGTGTGGTTACTTCCCCATTGTTGTTACTCTATGGATGCTGATTTCATCTAAGTACTTCACTGGTGTTGTTACTCCTCTGGTGCTATTACTCCTCGGTGTTGTTACTCTACGAATGTTGATTTCGTCTAAGTACTTCACTGGTGTTGTTACTCCATTCGTGGTGATTTCGTTTAAATACACTGGTTTTGTTACTCCTCCGATGTTGTTACTCCCTTCTTCACGATTATGTCAAAGTACATTGGTGTTGTTACTCCTTTCGTGTTGTTACTCTGTTCATTGCGATTCTGTCTAGGTACACTGGTGTTGTTACTCCTCCGATGTTGTTACTCTATTCGTCGTGATTTTGTCTAAGTACACTGGTGTTATTACTCCTCCATTGATGTTACTCCATTCGTCACAATTCTGTCTAAGTACACTAGTGTTGTGTTGTGGCAAGCAACACCCCCCCTTCTTATTTAGTGTTATTACTAATACTAAATAAGTGGGGACCCTTAGTCAAAAAATTTAAAAAATCAATTAGTGCTTGAATTTCCTTTTTCAATAAAACTTACCATCATAAACTTAGGATAATACCTTTGAAAAATCTAAAAAGCCTAAGTTTTATGATAAGGTAGAGTAAAATCACTCAAGAAATATCGCATCGCAAAAAGGAAAATGGATACCTCCTTACAAACACAATTCTAATGTTGAGAGATTGCGATGTGAAACCTCATCGCATCGCATGCATCAAATATCACGTACGCTGAAAAACCTCAAACTGCCAATATGTGATGGGGCATATCGCAAATCGCATTTCGCGGAAAACACATTAATGGATGATTGTCATATGCTACGCTCAAGCGATGTTGTGATGTTGCGATATTGTGATGTTGCGATAAAGCGATAAAGCGATAAAGTGATATTGCGATGTTGCGATCTGCGATATTGCGAAGCAAATCGCAAAATCGCTTCATCGAAAAATCTTTTGAGCTCGTTGTTCAAAAAAGCATTTTCCATAAACTGAGACCTGGTTATGCGCTTTAATGCTAATTAATGAGTTAGTTGCAAATCATTAATGAAATAGGGTTTCGTGCTTATCGAAGAGCCATTTCACGTAAGGTGGTATATTTTATATGTCTTCGGAATTTAAAGCTTTCCCGTCACCCTTTCCTTATCATGATTCTCACCTCATTGGTTTCTAGGAAGACCGTTCGACCCTTATGATATTGCTAAGAATTTTACTACTACAGTCAAAATAAAGTTGTTTTCTAAAGGAGATGATATTTTTGATGACATGTTCCAACAGAAAAGTGCGCTTGAAGAAATTCTACATTCGGCCCATGTGCGATTCCCTCTAGCAGAATTTCAAGAGTTCAAGATATACAGGGAAAGGAGGTTAACTAATATCCCTTTGGAAGAACTACGCTTGGAACCCGTAAGGAAACCAACTCCGAGTATCAGTCTCAGTGGAAGTTCAGGCACAGACAGATCTAAATCTAAATCCGGGAAAGAAACATCAGAACATTCTAAGAGATCCGAAAGTGGCCATGATAAAAGCGAAGGGTCAGTAAGGGATATTACGCAGTCAAAAGAGCTCCCACAACAACAGCCTTTGATCTCTCCATAGCTATATCCTTCCCCTCTCATCGTCTGGCCACCATCAATCAGAACTGAGCTAGATAAAGAATGGGAGACCTTCAATGATTTAATCAATATTGAAGGACAAAGCACAAAGACACCTGTGAGTAATATACAAGCAATAGAATATATAGTCACAGGAACAATTAGCAATGTCTTAGAAATGGAACATATTCCCATTACCCCATCCTCTGAACTTATGCTCAAAATAGAGGAGATTCCTCCTCTTGATGTATTTTATAGTCCACAACACAAGGCAATAGTGAGAAGACAAAGAAAGAAAATAAAATTGGAAAACGTTCTCTCTCATGATACAGAGAAATTAGACATCCTATGTCAAGATCCTACCACCAATCCCACTGAAAATCTCACCAAATTATCTCAGATTGCAGGAGCATATGCCTCTGCGACCATTGATAAAGCATCTGAGGTATAACAAATACTGAAAGAGAAGGAAGATCAAATATAGGTTTTGCAACAACAGCTGCAACAAGCCAATGCCAACAACGAAGCATAGAAATAGGTTGAAAGATTATAGCAGGACTTCCAACAAATACAGATAGGCTACCAGAACAGTTTGGTTGAAAGAGAAAAATAGTTACAAGATATGCAAGAGATGTAGAAGGATGATCCTAAGCTTACAGAATTCATTACAGAATCCATTTCCTTAAATGATCAACTACTGCAGCAACAGGAAGAATTGTGCCAAAGAATATCACAGTGGAACTCTTATTGCGAAATAAGCGATAAAATCGGTAATCAAGTCGTGGACTTATGACATGACTATGATTTAATTGATAGAAGACTTACTGAATATTTGGCTTGGAAAGAAATAGAGGAGGGGAAAAGAGCAGGCATGCCAATAATCAACGACAATCACAAAGAAATGATCTTTAACAAATGGGATGCAGAAATCAGGAAAGCAGAGCAAGCGACAAAAGAAGCAGCCACAGCAGCAAACAGTGTTATTGACTGCATAATGAAAATTTGCACAGGGCAAATATGATCTCAGAAACTACTCCAAGGTATCTACCAAAAGCACAACAACTGCAGACAGGCTGGAGACAGAAAGCTCAAGAAAAAGCAGAATCAATCAAAAGATTAACTAAGTTGAATTGGGATTCTTACTAGGCACATTTGGTAAAACCACACAGCCAGTGCATGACTCTCAAATGTATCATCAATTCTGCCGAAAATATGGTGCCAACTCTTGCCGATGCCATTTTTGCAGGATAGTTAAAGTCGAAAGTCAGCCAACCAACTCTTCTCAAACAAATGTTGAACGCTTGCGATTTCAAGGAACAGATACATAAATAGTTAGTTGTTAGTTTTAATTTCAGATTCAATGTTAGTATTAATTTTGCTTTATTTTTGCCTGAAATGAGGACGGTCATTTAAACTGTATCCTACATTTTTGTAATAAGTTATTTTTAGATTTAGTTAGTAGTATTTCAACCCTTCTCATGCATTTAGAGAAGGGTCCTGAAATTTGTCAAAAACTTGTCCTCAAAACATCCAATTTTGCACCCTCCGAGGAGGTTTTGATGAATGAATGGAATAGGATTTATTGATATCTGCATTTAATATCTGCTACCGATGTTGCACTTTTCTACTCTTAGTGGATGTTGGATTAAGAAGAGATAAATCATTATCGCTTGAAGCTTATGAGTAGAACTAGTTATAAATGGTACTTCTATCTCTTAACTATTTCTGCCTTTTGTGTTAAAGTGATATTTATATTCAGTTGTTTATATATTGACGCGTGAATGCTTGAGTTATCATTTGGCACTTCTGTATGAGGATAACTATTTATTTATGCTTAATGTATGAGTAGCTTATGATGCGATATGTTTTTCACAACTGTTTCGTCTAACTTTTTATACGAAGTGGTTTATCTCTATTGAATTCTCTTCTTATAACAGTTGAATGATATTTATTACCAATTGTTATTCGAAATCATTTTAGATCACATAACAAAAATATTACACCCCGTGTTAGTGTAGAATTAGATATTTTTGTTTATTAGAATACAATTGCATGTTATTAGATTAGAGTTAAAGTAAAAGCATTTCACTTAGGAAATTTTAGAAAGTAAATATCAAATCTCAACAAACACACACATAAATTGGGAAACTGGTCCCATATCCCCAGTCAGGCCCACTATACCAAACGGAAAAGGAGCTGCTAACCAAGGTCCAGACCGGGTGGGTATCCCCCTTGTTGTAGACCCAATTTTCGGGGCTTCAACATATTTGGCGCTAGAAGGAGGGCCCCTGAACTGTGAATGGCAAGTAAGTCTAAATCTAAATACCATTCTGAGAGTAAATCACCCTCACCATATCCCCCGACTTCTCCATCGCACTTAGAATCTTTAAATCTAGAGCCATAAGTCAAAAGAACAATAGTCGTTGCTACAAACCCTAACATTTCAGAACAATCTACTATTGAACCTCCTGAAATTGAATCTTTGATCCATAAACTTCAATGATTTTCTATATCACCTCAAGGATTTGATAAATCTCAAGGCAGCATGACTTCGCAATATAACCCTGCTCATCCTCTTACCAGATTAAAGAGCAAAACGTTTGGTGTTCAACCAACTGAGTTACCTCTACCTATAAGAAAGAGAGCAAGGAAATCGCCTAAAGGGTCCGATAGCGAGACTCTTTCATCATCATCATCCATCTCCACCTCTCCACCGCGAAGTCAACCATCCACTCCTCCACTTCAGATTATTGTCCACCAGTCCACAGGAAATTCCACACCTTTTTTCTCAAGCATCTGGAGTCGTAATATCCTCATCTTCTCAATCGCAGGGATCATCTTCTGCACTTTCCTCTGTTAGTAATTCAGCAATAGCCCAATCTCCATGGAATAACCCAGGGGCAGTCTTAATGCCTGCACCCTTGAGTCACTTACCGACCCATCCTGAAAAATGACTGCCTAAGTTTAATCCTGAAGCAGTCATCCTAACAGAAGAACATATAAATAACTTTATGTTTTCCATAAATCTCAATGGAGTTACCAACAAAGATGCTGTCGTCTGACTTTTCCCTTATACTCTGCAAGGAGCAACCAAATCATGGTATTTCTCATTACCATCTAGATCTATCACTAGTTGGGATATCTTCCAAGAACAATTCCTGACTAAGTTCAATGATGACAGGTCTACGACGACACTGATCAACGACCTATCTAACCTTAGGGCCGAGTCAAAGGAACTATCAAAGATTTTAATTCACGTTTCAATAAACCGTTAAATAAAATTCCTACTGCTTCCAAGCCTAGCAATGAAGTGCGAAGTGAGTGGTACATCTCTGCTTTACCATCAAACATAGCAATCTTCATTGATACATCTAACAAAACAACTTTAGCCGACAATATGAAAGAAGCAATAGTGGTAGAGAAACATATCATAGCTCTAGAAAAGAAAAACGCGATAGAAGAATGAAAATCCAAGAAGGTTACTTTCAAGGAAGACCCCAAGAAAAAACAATCGAAAGATCTGTTCGATTTAGAAGGATTGAAAAAAGTTTTGAAAACCATGTCTAACGAAATGGTTGACATTAAGAAACAAGTGGCAGAAACTTCTTCTAAAAATCCGTACAAGCCTTATAGAAGAAACCCTTCAACTGATTCAAAGCCGCCAAATGCTATCACAAATGCTAAATCAGAAGAAGAAGAAGAGGAAATTGTTACCGAAGAGCATACCGATGAAGAAGAAGTTGTAGAGGTACAAGGTATGTGGGACTTCATCCTCCCAGATGAAGAGGATCAAGAGGCATCCCCGGTTAGTACTTGAAGTAGAAATCAACTTGATCCTCCTCAACCTACTCCTAAGCCAAAGAGCGCAAGCTCAATGACTAAGGATAAAGTCACAACCAAGAAAACGACACCTAAAGCGACTCAAACCAACCCAGTCCAAATAGATTCATCAACTCCATCAAAAACGCTGATCATTTCGGATGAAATGGAGTATAATATCATAGAAGACATGAAAAAGACTAGGGATAACATCACTTTTTACGAATTGAGCAAGTTAAAACACCAGCAAAAGGTACTTTTGAAAGAATTACATGCTGTACCAGTTGCACCTTTGCCCGCTGCTGTAATCTCTCAAGCTTCCCATGAAATGGGAAGACCTCCAATTAACGTGATTAATAAAGTTGATCCAAATGACATCGCTTTAATTGGAGGAAGGTCGAGATCTCACACTCCCCCATTTATTCTTACTTATGAAATTTTCAATAAAAATTTTCATAATTACTTAGTGGATTTTGGAGCTTCATCTAATATTCTACCAAAATCAATATGTGCAAAGTTGAATGTTCAACTGCAAAAATCTGCTATGTGCATAGTTCAGCTAGATCGATCACAAGTTGAAGTGATCGGCGAATTAAATCAGGTTACCATAAGGCTGTCATCCAATCCAAAGTTATGTCAAGTTATCGACATTTTAGTTGCTGATATTTCGGAATTTTATGGCTTAATTTTTAGAAGATATTGGTCAGAAAAAATTCATGGATACTTTGCAACTGACTGGTCGCACATGTGGCTCCCTTACAATGGTAAACCAAATCCGATAAAATTTGAGCGAGAAAGACATCAGAAATTCATAGTAACGGAACTGGAAGGAGAGAATGAACTAGCAGCATACAGCAATAACATCATTAGCAACTACTCAGTAGATTCTTTCTTAGGAGATTTTAATGCTCATACTTCACCTTACTTAGAACATTCTGTTTTATCTCAAGTAGAAAATTTCTCTCAAACAGATAGTTCTAAATGTATTAATTTTATAGATAGTCCTGTAAATAAATCTTTATTTTGGAAGTTTTTTTTTGACGGTTCTAAGTCTAACGAAGGAGCATGAGGAGGATGCATGTTAATCAGTCCAGAGGGAAACAAAACTATGATAACTTGTAGACTAGAATTTGATTGCACCAATAATACCACATAATACGAGGCTTTAGTCCAAGGATTTTACAAAGCAATCGGATTAGACATCAAATATCTTCAAGTTTTTGGAGATTCTGAAATTGTAATCAGATAGGTCCGCAATACTATACATTTTTTATTAGGTCATTTAAAGCATTACCAATCTTTAGTTCAAGATCTAACTGAACACTTTATAGCATTCAATATTTCATCAATTCCCAGACTCCAGAATGCTAGTGCAGACCTCCTAGCTAACGTAGCTTCCAAGCTCATTCCTTCAGAAGACTATAGCCCTGATCGATTTTCAATCGAATTAATCTTTAGACCCTCAATTCCTGATAACATTACCAATTGGAGGATTTTTAACGATGATACTGATATTGTGATCTTTCTCACATCTGAAGGATCTTCCACCAATCAGATAATTGATGAGGACCAACATGACAGAAAATTGCAACAAGATAGCACTAATAATTCTATACCAAAATCAGTAGTCAAGTTAGAAGACCTTTATGATTTGAAAGATCGATTCAAAAGATCTACTAGTTCAAAACTGCAAAGTTCAACTTTGAACTGTGAATTAGTAAATCTAGGAACTGATGCTAAACCGCAGAATATCAACCTAGGCCTTGGCCTAGCTCCTGAAGAAAAATTAGCGTATATTCGTCTCATGAGACAATACAAAAGTGTCTTTGCTTGGAACTATGATGAACTCAAAACTTATGACACTTCTATCATCCAACATACTATCCCATTGCTAAATGATGAAAAACCTGTCCAGCAAAAGCTGAGAAAGATCCATCCCAATCTAGAAAACCAGATCAAATCTGAACTCAATAAGTTATTGAAAGCCAAAATCATTTTTCCCATTCGACATTCCAAATGGGTTTCCAATATGGTTCCCGTTAGAAAGAAAAACGGAGACATTAGAATTTTCATTGACTTTTGAAACCTTAACAAAGCCTGTCAAAAGGATAATTTTCCTTTACCTCCCATGGAGCAAATACTGCAGGCAGTAATAGGATCAGAATTAATGTCCTTCTTGGATGGATTCTCAAGATACAACCAAGTGTTGGTTCATCCTGATGATCAATTAAAAACCACATTCAGAACCAAATGGGGCACTTACGCATATCAAAAGATGCCCTTTGGTTTGATCAATGCTGGTGCCACATTTTAGCGAGCCATGGACATCACATTCAAGGGATTAGTTAACAAATCAGTGGTAATCTACTTGGATGATATAACTGTATATTCCAAGAAATGAGGCAATCATCTTAGAGATTTAAAACAAATTTTCCAACATTGTCAAAGGTATGGAACTTCACTTAACCCGAAAAAATCCTTTTTCGCATTAAGTGAAGGAAAACTTCTTTGATTCATAGTGTCAAAATCTGGAATTCATATTGATCCTGACAGAATCAAGGAGATTTCTGAAATACCCCTACCTCACAACAAGAAATCTATGCAACCTTTCCTTGGCCAGATTAATTTTGTAAAGAGATTTTTTCCAAAATTTTCAAGAATCGTGTCGCCTTTACAAGCAATGATTAAAAAGAACTTAAACTTCAAATGGGGCCAATATGAACATGAGGCATTCAATCTAACCAAACAAGCAATTGTTAACGCTCCATCTTTACCAACTCCAAATTTTTCCGATCCTTTTATTTTATATACATTTGCCTCTGATAGATCATATGCTGCGATACTCACTCAAGAAAATCAAGACAAGGTAGAAGCTCCAATTGCTTTTTTCAGTTCAAATTTACAGGGTGCCGAGTTAAATTATTTAGATGTAGAGAAACAAGCTTATGCTGTTTTCATAGAAATTAAATATTTCAGACCCTTTCTACTTAAAACCCATACAAAAATCATAGTACCATTTCTAGCAGTAAGAAATATCTTAGTACAGAAATATGTGGGTGAGAAAAGAGCCAATTGGGTTACTGCCTTACAGGAATACGATGTAGAAATCAAACCAGCAAGTATTGTAAAAGGTCAAGGCTTTTGCAAAATGTTGGCTGGAGCATCGCTTATTTCCAAAATGCCATCTACAGAGATACAATTGTATGAGGTAAGCCTAAATGATGTTGAATCATTATACGCTGATATCATATTTTATCTAAAGAATGGATATGCTCCTTCAAACCTCGATCATACCAAGAAAAGAGCTCTAAGGTTGAAGGCTAAACAATATCAGCTCGTGAACAATGTTCTTTTTTGAATAAATTATGATTCTGTTCTCCTTAGACATCTTGAGAAATATGAAGCTGAAAAATTCTTACGGGAACTCCACGATGGGCCAGCAGGCGGACAGTATGCTGGAGACGCTACTGCACATAAAATCTTATGCGTAGGCTATTACTGGCCCACATTATTCAAAGACTCACATAACTACGCAAGGAAATGTCAAGTTTGTCAAACCACTGCTGGGAGACGAAAGAAACCATCACTGCCGCTGCAACCGGTCAACATTGAGCAGCCATTTGATCAATGGGGATTGGACATAATAGGTGAGATCATTTCTCACTCCTCTAAACAACATAAATATATCCTTACAGCAACAGGTTACTTCACTAAATGGGTAGAAGCAGTCCCTCTCAAGACAGCTAATGCCGAACACATCATCGAGTTCATAGATCAGTTCATAAACACCAGGTTTGGGTTGCCTTTTGCTTTAATGTTTGATAATGCATCATATTTTTTTGGTAATGTGATGACTGAATTTGCACTCAAAAGGGGTTTCAAACTTAAATACTCTGCCAATTATTACCCACAAGGGAATGGGTCAGCTGAATCTACAAATAAAAACTTAATCAGAATCATTAAGCAAACCATTGATCAAAATCAAAAAAATTGGCACAAGTCTTTAATATATGCTTTATAGGCAGATCGAATAACGCAGAAAGCCTCCATTGGCACTTCTCCCTTTAATTTAATTTATGGGAAAGAAGTGGTTCTTCCAACTCATTTAGCAATTCCCTCTTTGGCCTTAGTTCAATATATTGATGAAGCACTAACTTCTTCCTTACAGCTAAGGCAACTGGAAATAATTAAGTTAGAAGAGAGACGAGAACAGGCCAAAATAACTCATGCTCATCACCAAGCATTAGTAAAAGCTTCTTTTGATTCAAGCATAATATCCATAAAGGAATTTCAGATGGGAGATCTAGTTCTAAAATGGGGCAAGGCTCATGAGGAAAAAGGGAAACATACGAAATTTCAACGAATGTGGCTTGGCCCTTTTCAAATCACAGAAGTCATAGGTCCATCTACTTTTATGTTACATGATTTAATAGGAAAAAGAGAATCTTTACCTGTTAATGGACAGATCCTCAAAAAATATTTTCCATAGGAGGTCATTCTTCTATCTTGTAGATTAGTTTTTTTATTTTTATTTATTTATTTTCATAATAAAACTAGTTGTAAATGGTTACATTCGGAATTCATCAAAAAGAAACAAATTCTCTTTTAGATTTTGTTTTTTCACTTGTATAAATAGAATTTTTCTAGAAAATTGATCGTTATCACTGAAAGATACAGTTAAAGGCTCTAGGCCTAGAAATGATACTAGTTTCAACCTTGTAAATTTTGATGAAAAGTGACCTTTAGTGGGAAATTGTTTTATATCAGTCCAATGAAAGGTATCAATAACAAAATGAAGATTCTCTATAGAAAAGCTCTTTCCAAAAAACTCTATCATTGTCGTCCAGAGTTATCTTAAGGAAACAATGACTTCCTCCCCACCTAGGAACTTACAACGTTCAAGGAATAATCCAATGCTACACTTTAACTTAAAGAGTAAGAGGTCTCATCACGAGCCGAATTATCATGATCATAGATATTATAGCTTGCTAACTTTGCCAATACTGCATACCACAACAGGGCAATGACTTAAAGATTGTTGCAATCAAAAGACAAGGGGTCTCATCACGAGCCAGCTTGTTTAGCAGAGTTATAAATCAAGTGAATGACACTGTCATAAATTGGCTACCAAACCAAGACATTGTTCTTTCAGGTTAAAAAAGAAAAATGAATGCAATAAGTTTGAATATGGATTTTTCTTTGAAAATTGTATATTTCTCTAAGTGGGATACAGGATCATTGCTGGGTAACAGGTAACCCTGTCAAGGCTATAAACGCCTGCTAGCAGCAAAGGCTCTACCTACGACAAATGAGCATATTCAAAACTGATTTACAGAGAAGGATTTGTTTTTATCTTTATAAACCAAGTAGTGACTGATGTAGATACAAGGACTAGCTTGAGGGAGTAAATAATCAAAATTAAAATAGAAGAAACGAAATATCATTGATAGGTAAAAGCATAATGTACTTTGTCTTTCTATAATAAAGTTTGATTTTCTGGAAAATTTTCTATTTTGGATGTTTAGAAAATTCAAAAGAAAAGTAGAGATAACTGGTTCTTCCAAGTGAATCACCAATTGTTGTGACCAGCAACACCCCCCTTCTTATTTAGTGTTATTACTAATACTAAATAAGTGGGGACCCTTAGTCAAAAAATTTAAAAAATCAATTAGTGCTTGAATTTCCTTTTTCAATAAAACTTACCATCATAAACTTAGGAGAATACCCTTGAAAAATCTAAAAAGCCTAAGTTTTATGATAAGGTAGAGTAAAATCACTCAAGAAATATCGCATCGCAAAACCGAAAATGGATACCTCCTTACAAACACAATTCTAAGGTTGTGAGATCGCGATGCGAAACCTCATCGCATCGCATGCATCAAATATCACTTACACTGAAAAACCTCAAACTACCGATATGCGATGGCACATATCGCAAATCACATTTCACGGAAAACACATTAACGGATGATTGTCATATGATATGCTCCAACGATGTTGCGATAAAGCGATAAAGCGATAGAGCGATATTGCGATGTTGCAATCTGCGATATTGCGAAGCAAATCACAAAATCGCTTCATCGCAAATATTTCGGGCTCGTTGTTCAAAAAAATATTTTCCATAAACCGAGACCTGGTTATGCGCTTTAATGCTAATTAATGAGTTAGTTGCCAATCATTAATGAAATAGGGTTTCGTGCTTATTGAAGAGCCATTTCAAGTAAGGTGGTATATTTTATATGTCTTCGGCATTTAAAGCTTTCCCATCACCTTTTACTTATCATGATTCTCACCTCATTTATTTCCCGGAAGACCATTCGACCCTTATGATATTGCTAAGAATTTTACTACTGCAGTCAAAATAAAGGTGTTTTTTAAAGAAGGTGATCTTTTTGATGACATGTTCCAACAGAAAAGTACGCTTGAAGAAATTCTGCATTCGGCCCAAGTGCGATTCCCTCTAGTAGCTTGGAACCCATAAGGGAACCAACTCTGAGTATCAGTCTCAGTGGAAGTTTAGGCACAGACAGATCTAAATCTAAATCTAGGAAAGAAATATCAAAACATTCTAAGAGATCCGAAAGTGGCCATGATAAAAGCGAAGGGTCAGTAAGGGATACTGCACAGTCAAAAGAGCTCCCACAACAACAGGCTTTGATCTCTCCACAGCTAGATCCTTCCCCTCTCATCATCCAACCACCATCAATTAGAACCGAGCTAGATAAATAATGGGAGACCTTCAATGATTTAATCAATATTGAAGGACAAACCACAAAGACACCTGTGAGAAATATACAAGCAACAGAAGATATAGTCACAGGAACAATTAGCAATGTCTCAGAAATGGAAAATATTCCCATTACCCCATCCTCTGAACTTATGCTCAAAATAGAGGAGATTCCTCCTCTTGATGTATTTTATAGTCCACAAAACAAGGCAGTAGTGAGAAGACAAAGAAAGAAAATAAAATTGGAAAACGTTCTCTCTCATGATACAGAGCAATTATACATCCTATGCCAAGATCCTACCACCAATCCCACTGAAAATGTCACCAAATTATCTCAAATCGTAGGAGCATATGCCTCTGTGACCATTGATAAAGCATCTTAGGTACAACAAATACTGAAAGAGAAGGAAGGTCAAATACAGGTTTTGCAACAATAGCTGCAACAAGCCAATGCCAACAACGAAGCATAGAAATAGGTTGAAAGATTATAGCAGGACTTCCAACAAATACAGATAGGCTACCAGAACAGTTTGGTTGAAAGAGAAAAATAGTTACAAGATATGCAAGAGATGTAGAAGGATGATCCTAAGCTTACAGAATTCATTACAGAATCCATTTCCTTAAATGATCAACTACTGCAGCAACAGGAAGAATTGTGCCAAAGAATATCACAGTGGAACTTACGACATGATTATGATTTAATTGATAGAAGAGTTACTGAATATTTGGCTTGGCAAGAAACAGAGGAGGGAAAAAGAGTAGGCATACCAATAATCAATGACAATCACAAAGAAATGTTCTTTAACAAATGGGATGCACAAATCAGGAAAGCAAAGCAAGTGGTAGAAGAAGCAGCCACAGCAACAAATAGTGTTATTGACTGCATAAATGAAAATTTGCACAGGGCAAATATAATCTCAGAAACCACTCCAAGGTATCTACCAAAATCACAGCAACTGCAGACAGGCTGGGGACAGAAAGCTCAAGGAAAGGTAGAATCAATCAAAAGATTAACTAAGTTGAATTGGGATTCTTACTAGGCATATTTGGTAAAACCACACAGCCAGTGCATGACTCTCAAATGTATCATCAATTCTGCCGAGAAGATGGTGCCAGCTCTTGCCGATGCCGCTTTCATAGGACATTGAAAGTCGGAAGTCAGCCAGTGGACTCTTCTCAAACAAATGCTGAACGCTTGCGATTTCAAGGAACAGATACAAAAATAGTTAGTTGTTAGTTTTAATTTTAGATTTAATGTTAGTATTAATTTTGCTTTATTTTTGCCTGAAATGAGGACGGTCATTTAAACCGTATCCTACATTTTTGTAATAAGTTATTTTTAGATTTAGTTAGTAGTATTTAAACCCTTCTCATGCATTTAGAGAAGGGTCTTGAAATTTGTCAAAAACTTGTCTTCAGAACATGCACTTTTGCACCCTTCGAGGAGGTTTTGATGAATGAATGGAATAGGATTTATTGATATCTGCATTTAATATCTGCTACTGATGTTGCACTTTTGTACTCTTAGTGGAAGTTGGATTAAGAAGAGATAAATCATTATCGCTTGAAGCTCATGAGTAGAACTAGTTATAAATGGTACTTCTATCTCTTAAATATTTCTGCCTTTTGTGTTAAAGTGATATTTATATTCAGTTTTTTATATATTGATGCGTGAATGCTTGAGTTATCATTTGGCACTTCTGTATGGTGATAGCTATTTATTTATGCTTAATGTATGAGTAGCTTATGATGCGATATTTTTTTCACAACTGTTTCATCTAACTTTTTATACGAAGTGGTTTATCTCTATTGAATTCCCTTCTTATAACAGTTGAATGATATTTATTACCAATTGTTATTCGAAATCATTTTAGATCGCATAATGGAAATATTACACCCCGGGTTAGTGTAGAATTAGATATTTCTGTTTATTAGAATAAAATTACATGTTATTAGATTAGAGTTAAAGTAAAAGCATTGCACTTAGGAACTTTTAGAAAGGAAATATCAAATCTCAACACACACATACACATAAATTGGGAAACTGGTCCCATATCCCCAGTCGAACCCACTATACCAAATGGAAAAGGAGCTACTAACCAAGGTCCGGACCGGGTGGGTATCCCCCTTGTTGTAGACCCGATTTTCGGGGCTTCAACATGTTGTTACTACATTCATCATGATTGTCTAAGTACTCATCTGGTGTTATTACTCTATTAAGGTAAGTCACAAGGTACGTCCCCAACTGGCTACGTGGATTTGATTGATATTTCATCTATGACATGACTAAAGATGAATGTGGATGGTCATCCCTTAGTTGGAGGGAGGTATCATGTTTAACGTTAAAGGTACTATATTTAATAGCAATGATGATCCGTCATTATTGTTGTTGAACCTTGCCCAAACTCGTACATTCCACGATCATTATTCTGATCCCCACCATACCCTGCACATTTATCCATACACATTGGAACTTGAACTACGTATGATTGCATTGAATTACAATCCTTCCCAATGTGTTGTAATAATTGCCATTATTACCATAACCCACCATGGATTTTCCCCATAACATCCACCTGGATTTCCCTTTCAATGCATCCTTTGCCACCGCAATCCCTGTCATCACAACTTTACCAGCTAACAAAACCCTTAACAATTTTTCTACTACTCTGAGTGTTGCTACATAGCAACTGGAAGAATGGGTGGGAAAGTTGTCAGGCATGAATTGGAAGAGTCAACATATTTCTGATGCCATCGGGATGTATAGAAGGTTTTTCAAAATGCAGGATGGCACAACTATTTTGAGAGGTTGTAAGGATTTGATGAAGCCATTATAGTGGAATTTGCATTGAATTTGGACAGGAATTATTCCAGAGTCCTTGTGCTTGACATTCTTGTCACTAAAGAAATTATCTTGATTGTTAGCATGTTGCTGTAAGGAGGGAAGAAATGGTTCATCTGGAAATCACCCTTACCAGAATTTCCTAAATTATTCCTCTAGGAAGGAGAAACTGTGGTTTAGAAGGGAAGGGGATACGACCGAAAATCCTTGCCACATGCATTGGCCTAGGCCGCATACTTTTTGGTGTGATACATTACTTGTGAAGGTCATCTCTCTACCTTGTTCAAATGCCATTTTCAACTTCTTGCATGCCTTCGGTTCCATCATGTGCATTCTCAGGACATGATATTTTCTTATAGAATAACCTTTAGTTAATGGCATGGTTTTCTCATCGGTGGTGTCAACTATAGGTAGTCGTCACAAACAATAGGCTTGTTAGGTCACTGGTGGTGCATGCCCTGTCATAGAATTCCATGGCTTTGCCACAATTCACTGAATTAGTAGAAGAGGAACTTGCGGCCATGATGTCGGAAAGAGAAGAAGAAGACTTACTGGCAGAGGAATAAGTTGTAGATGATGTTGATACATAATAACCAACATCAGCTGCCAAACAATGGGAAGAATTGGCGACGAAATAGGTTGCAAGAGAATCCCCATTAGAGGAAGGGGCCATAGATGATGTTGTTACACAAAAACGAGTATCGACTATTGACCTGGAAGCAGAAGCAATGGAGGTAGAAAGGGGTGCAGGCGGTGCTACCATACAAGAACCAACATCGAATGCCGACCTGGAAGTAGGAGGAATGGAAATAGAAGGAAGCACAAGTGACATTGTTACACGAGAACCAACATCGACTACTAAACTGATGAAAGAATTACTGGCAGTGGAAGAAACTGCAAGCGACATTGTTACACAAGAACTAACGTTACCTGCCAGAGTGGGGGAGAAACCAGTGGAAGAAGCGGAAGCCATAGTCGATGTTGTTACACAAGAACTAGCATCGACTACTAAACAAGTGGCAAATGGAAAAACATGTGGCACAGGATGAAAAGGAGAAGGAAATTGCGAAACAACCAAGGGAAGGAGAAAGAATTGAAACAACAGGTGCTGAAAGGATGGAAATCGACGAGGATATCCCTCATTCTCTGCTTTCCGCTTCCCTACCAAGAGGGGAAAGAAATTTTCACTCCATGTTATTGGGAAAACTAGTGTCCGTTCAGAGCTGCTAGTCCCACTAAGACGGGTAGCTATCTTAGAAACAAACAAACTAAAGTTACTTGTGTTTTCCTTTATGAGAGATAGATGAGAGAGAATCAGAGAGTACCAACCTCAGTGTTTCGCTTGGCTCCTTACTTGTTTCCTCCCTCTTTTGATAGAGCTTTGACACTCTTTCCTTACTTGTCCCGCTTCAAAGAACACCTGTAGAGTCAAAGCAGCATACTACCATCAAAGCATAGAGATCTATAACCATAAACAATATAGGATCAGATGTTTATTAACCATACAAATGCATATATCAATACAAGATTCAGATATATACAAGAATATGGAGGAAAACTCAAATAGCTTTATTGATAGAAGTAGTAGAAGAGAGGATTACAACCCATTGGTCTGACCCAACACCGTCCTCCTAGCATGAAAGCCCTCTTCACCTCATGAAAAGCTAGATCACCCAACACTATGATGTTGCACAGAGAAACCAACAACACTTCCTTACAAAATACAAAATTCCAACCCCTGGATCTCTAGGATGAGGGATCCATATATAGATATTTGTAGGTGGGTGAGTCAGCTTTTGGGATTTTGATTAGTGTCATTTCTTTGATAGTTCTTAGTTCCACTTGGAGATTTCATGATCTCTTACTCATCCCTTGGTGAATTCAGAGAGGCAAGTGTCAAATGGGTAGTTTCTAGAAGATTCTCTGGGTTTCCACCTAGCCAATTGCCTCTGCCATTTGTCTTCTCTCACTCATCACACCCTACAGAAGGGATTTCCAGTATGCATCACACTTTTTGCATGTAGTAGGTGAGATGCATCGCACCCTTAGCACTGAGTACTCTATATGGCCCAGTTTTGACCAGTTCTGAGTAGTTTTTTAGGGAGAACTTCTGGGAGATGAAGAAATCAGTTGACCTTGTTCCTTTAGGGTATGAAACAACACTTTTAGGGTCTTAGAAGCCCTTGGTTTATGGACATATGAGATTGGGGTTGCAGTGCCCAAATATGTCTATAACAGTTGCCCCCTAAAGCATGAGGTCGTAAATCTTTTGATGTCGGGTGAAATGCTTTATCATGAGGATCCGAGGTTTTTCGAACTGGAAGGTGACCTGTAATAAGATACAATGCAATATATTATCTTCATAATATTTTCATGATCTAGCTGAGGCGGGCATTCCCATGCTCAGCTTTATAAATTCATTTTCATGTACATAGGAAAGACAATCATCTGTATGGCAGACCGATGATTCTAGTAGAGCCATCATCCCTTAGCTTGGATGATTATCTGTGTAGCTCTGATGTACATTTGATGTCTTTATTTTCCTGAATATATCGCAGCTCGGATGGATGAAATTAGATCCGAGGTCTTCAAACTCGTTGAATATTCGCCCGAAGTACAAGTCGATCCATGTGAAAAGATGTTCTGGTGTCGAACATGGAAAGACATCGCCTGATTACCAGCCAATCATGTAAGCTATTAATAGGCACGAGATGAGTCATCGATAATGATGATGACCCTCAAGGTACTATAGTACAATTCACGTGGTGTGAATACATGAGTTGATGTTGAACACCACGCAAAATCTTTCGGTCGAAGGCCATTGATGTAAACCTGTCGCTGGAAGTGAGAAACTTGCCAATGAGGCATGCAAGCTTCAAAGTACTGAAAGGGTTGTTCCTAAGTCAACTTCTTGGATAATGAGCTGATGTCGACAAGAAGTGACTTGTCGTAGGAGGGCCTTAAAGAATCCCACATCTACAACACGAAACGGAGCAAATGATTTTGTGGAGGTGAAAACGATCTGATGATACACGATTCAGGGTGGCGGTCATGAAAGAATGAAGCGTGAAGGTATTGCAGCGGATGAGACATAAGCTGGGTTAGTGAATTCTCTGAGCGACTTCTCTTGAACATATCGGCGACACTGAAATGGATTGGTAGCGTTAACCCCAAAAATGGATGGTACAGAGGACCAATGGCGATATGACCGGTGAATGTACTAACCCAACCCGACTCAATCATGGTGATGGAGTGAAAGTGTCATGTTCAAGAGCGACCTGCTACCAATAAAGTTTCTTCAATTTTTCTTCCCGATTTTTCCCCAGTCATTGCTGACTAGTACCTCTTTATTTTTGTCAAGCTTGAGGAGGATAACATATGCTTGTTCTATAATTTGCCCTTCGGGCAAACCTGTCGCTATGTTTTAGTGATCCTAGCGACAGTGAAACTCGCTCTTGTCTGCATGGACAAGTTTGTCGCTATTGTTTTAACGAGTTTAATGACAAAGATAACTTGGTCCTTTTTAATTTTAGAGAGTCTAAAAGAGACAGAAAGGAAACTCCAGTATTCCTTTTTCGTAATATAATCCTTTAAGTCTGAAAAAGTATAAAATAATACGAAAGGGATGACTTTTCGATAGTTTTAATGAGCCGAACAAGATAGACGCTCAATCGTTTTGTGTAATGATCCCTTAGGTCCAAAAAGATTAAAATCTAGAGGAGGGATGGCACTTCCAATCACTTTAACGAGCTGGAGAGGCCAATTGCTTGGCAATCTTTTCATATTTTATGAGTCAGATGAAAAGAGCTTAAAGGAGACTCATTTTCTGAGGAATGAGCGATGTTTTCGGATAGCAGCTGGTTCCAGGTAAGGTTTGGAACTTTTCAATCATGGCAGTGTAGAGAAGGTGGCTAATAGAATCACTCATCGCAATTGTTCCTCAAAAGGGGTAAACAATCAAACAGAGGTGTATGATCGGCTAAAAAAAAGGGAGGTGATGGTAAGAACACAACCAAGGTTTAGAAGCTGATAATTATGCGATCGCAATGGTTATTTACCGAAGGTGGGTTCATTTTTTAATGAGCTTAAACTCTGGTGGAACATGTGCTCATTGCTAGGTTTATTTTTTAACGAGCTTGAACTTCGCGTAAAACTGCTCGTGCTAGTCATATAATAAGGATGTCTCATCGATAGGTTCATTTTTTAGGGAGCTTGCCCCATTCGAAACTTTTCTCTGTAGCATTTATTATGCAGGCTAGGAACAACCCACCTACGAGGTTAAAGGGGTGAGAGCCTACAAACTAAGAAAATAAGCCTACAAACTACGAAAATAAAATTTTGCTTTTCACTTGCATGTAAAAGGTTTGCATGCCCCCACGTATAAAGAAAAGTAGAGTTTCCAGGTTACCATATGAAAGTTCTCGCATTTGCAAGATTGCTCCATCTGCATTTGCAGACAAAACACTTCCTTGGCTCTATCCATCGAAATGGACAAAGGTGAATGGTGGGACGCATCCACTCACATAACTTTGACGAGGGAATCTTATTCCAGTCTAATCCCATTTTCCTAAACGGACGGGTGTGTCAGACTAGTCATATATCCTCCGCGGAAACCTACCATATACCTAAAGTTTTCCTGCCAAAGCAGGCCAGGGTGCATGCCCCCTGGGTTTTAGTCACAATCACTGAATCAGTCATGCTCATCAGGTGGACGAACTGGAGATTGACTAATAGATGTGTTTGAACCAGAGAATGGAAGTTGGTCAACTAGGTGGACCACTCTGCCTTCATGCGGAAAACAAATCACTCGAAAGAGCAAGGAAAAAATAGCTCCCATGCTATAAATGTAGTCACGCCCAAGGAGTAGATTGTAATCTAAAGGTCCTTGGACTACCATCACATTTAGATGAATAGTTTTCCTTCTCAAAGTTATAGGAAAATTTGGAAGGATCCCTAACGGTCTACTGGTTCCTTTGTTGAAGCCTATCAGATTTCGAATCTCAGGCAGAAGCGATGGCGACCCAAGCGCTTTCCAAGCAATTGAGGAAAGGATACTCACAGAAGCCCCTTCATCTATGATAGTACTATTGGGTCCCTATAATACGAGTGACTACCCCATTACTATTGTAGTTGTATCCCTTATTAATATTATTGTGCCCCTATTTTCCCCATATTGTTATTACTGTGCCCAATAGAATCCCTCTATTGTTATTTTTGTGGCTTTATACTATTATTGTTAGGTCGGCTGGGTTATATTGTGACTTCTTAGACTCCTATATATAGAAAGGAGGTTTTGTCATTTGAATCATCCAAGAATTGCTCATTTATGTAATGTAAAGGAGGTTGCCCCTTTGAAGAGGCTGAATTATAAGGCATGGATCTCGCTTTTCTATCTTTTTGTGAGCTAGTTTCATAACATTTGGTATCAGAGCTTTGGATTCTAGGGTTTCGCTGCTCCAAACAGGTCATCATGGAATTTTCGCTATAACTATTTTTCTACGATGTTTCAGAAGCTTAAAAAAAACCCATTTGAGAAGAAATCGTTTTGAATCTTGGGTCCAAATTTTAGACTTTTTTGCGCTATATTTGTGGCGATATGTTCTGAGGAATTTGGTCTTTTTGCAGACTCCTGAATTACATTCCAAACAAGTGACCTGGGGAAAATCGTCATAACTTTCTATCTGAGCATCGGATTGAAATTTCGTAAGAAGGTACAGAAAGGGAACGGACTGTGGTTTCTTGTATATCATTTTTAGATCCAAAGGTCGAAACAGTGACTTGTGGCATGTCGTACAAGTTCACTCTACTGAACTAGTCTATAATCAGGTCATCTTGGGAGATTGTGCATAACTCTTCCTTGGAGAATCCAAATTGGATCAGACTGGTGGCATTGGAAAAAGGACAGAGAGGGCTACTACATATCACAATTTCAGAATTAGATGATCTGAAATTGCAGAGATACGTCAGATTCAATATCAAGCTTCTAAAAAGTGAAAAAAGGTGTGTAGTTTTTTTTAAATTTTTGCATAAGCTTGGTTTGAAAAATTAGTTTGAATCAGTAATTGATGCCCCGAGGAAAGAAAATGCAAACACCTAGTAAGAAACCTAAAAGCTCTAGCATGACTTATGAAGAAGAGGAAGAAATGCAACATGATATATCAAAATTACGAGACCAAGTGCAACAAGTGTCACTTGCACAAAAAGCAACAAAATCTAAGATGGATGGTTTAAGGAAAGATGTAGAATCTAAGATGGATGGTTTAAAGAAAGGTGTAGAAGCTAAGATGGATTGTTTAAAGAAAGGCGTAGAAGCTAAGATGGATGGCATGGAAGCTAAGATGAATGGCATGGATGCTAAAATTGATGGCATGGATGATAAGATGGAAGAATTGAAGATAAATATGAATAAGTTGCTACAAGAAATGGTCACTAATGGTGAAAGGGTAGTAAAGGAAACTCATGATGAGAACAAAAGAAATGTTAGTCATGATTCCATAGACTCTAATGTTGGATCGAAGATCCACCATATTCCAAAAATCGATATGAGGAAGTTTGATGGCAAGGATCCCGCAACATGGATATTACAGATGGAGCAATTTTTCGATCTCAATAATGTGCAAAACACAGAAAAGGTACGTATTGCAACTTTATATTTGGAACCAAATCAGTTTGTATGGTATCAATGGCTTTTCTCTCGTAAACAAATTATCACTTGGGCAATTTTTACAGAAGAATTGACAGCACATTATGAGGATACACAAAGCAACACTTTTTTTAGCCAATTGATAAGTCTCAAACAAAAGGGTTCAATAATGGAGCACATTGAGGAGTTCCAAAAATTGAACATAAGGGTAAAAAATATTCCAGAGGAGCATAGGATTGATGTGTTCATAGGGACTTTAAAGGATAATATCCCACATGATGTTCGCCTTTAGAGAAGGCATTTAGGTTAGCAAGAAAAATGGAAAGCAAAATTATGGCAACCAGGAAGCATACCACTCACAACTATAAAGATGAAAGTGTTGTTGCCCCTAGTCTTCCACAACCTATAATGTTGACACCACAAAAATTGGAAGAAGAAAGAGCAAAAGGGCTTTGTTACAGTTGTGATAGCAAATACACTAAAGGTCATAAGTGTGCTGAGAAGAAATTATTCTACATAGATTGTGAAGAGGAAGAAGAAAAGGAGCAAGAAAGGTCAAAAGAAGAGGATATACTCCAGGAAAAAAGCCTAGATAAAGAAGAAATGAATCCGACCATATCTTGTAATGCATTGGCAGGAATTACCACTCCTCAAACCATCAAGATAGAAGGACAAATCAAGAAGAAAAAGGTAATAGTGTTGATTGATTCAGGAAGTACGCACAATTTTACATTGTAAGGTAGCAAAAGAATTGAATTTCTTCTTATATCTAGCACCAGAGTGTCAAGTGATGGTTGCAAATGGAGGAACAATAAATTGCTTTGGAAAGTGCCATAATATCAAGCTATCCATGGGAGAATATGTATTGACTAGCCCAATGCTTTCCATTCCAATGGGAGGTGTTGATGTTGTACTAGGAGTCCAATGACTACAATCCTTGGGTACAATAGCTTTTAATTTTCAAGAACTTTTCATGAAAATTTCTGTGGAAGGAAAGGAAGCCGAATTAAGGGGTATTGCAGGGAAACCGGGAAAGATAATCATCACTAACGGTATGACAAAACTTCTAAAAAAGGAACAAAGAGGTGTAATTGCACAATTATGTTCACTAGATGTTTCCACATTGGAATCATCTATTTCTCCAGATCTCCAAAAAGTCTTGGACAATCATTCCAAGGTATTTGAGACTCCCAAAGGTCTCCCACCTATTCGTGATCATGATCATGCTATTCATCTGATTCCAGGAAGTGTTCCTCCAAACATCAGGCCGTCCAGATATCCCTATGCCCAAAAGAGTGAAATTGAATGTATGGTTGCAAAAATGCTAGAGGCTGGTATAATTCAACCGAGTCAAAGTTCTTTCTCTGCTTCAGTAGTATTGGTGAACAAGAAGGATGGATCATGGTGCATGTGTCCGGATTATAGGGAGCTCAACAAGCTCACTATTAAAGATAAGTTTCCCATTCTAGTCATTGATGAATTACTGGATGAATTGCATGGATCATTTTACTTCACCAAGTTGGATCTTCGTTCAGGATATCATCAAATCAGAATGAAGACTGAAGACATTTCGAAAACAAAATTTAGAACTCATGGGGGTCATTATGTATTTTTGGTCATGCCTTTTGGCCTTACCAATGCACCTTCAACATTTCAAGGTTTGATGAATTCCATTTTCAAACCATTCCTTAGAAAATTTGTGTTAGTATTTTTTGATGATATACTAATATATAGCAAGTCTTGGAAGGATCATGTTGAACATGTTGACAGGTTGCTACAATTATTGGAGGAGAAACAATTATATGGAAAAAGATCCAAATGTTTCTTTGGAGTACAAGAGGTGGAATATTTGGGTCATATTGTATCTCATGAAGGAGTTAAGGTAGACCCTAGAAAAATTAAAGCCATTAAGGAATGGAAAATCCCCACATCCATAAAGCATTTGCCAGGATTTCTCGGGTTGATAGGGTATTATCGCAAGTTTGTTATGAATTATGGAGGAATAGCAGCACCTCTAACAACATTATTGAAGAAAGATGCATTTTCATGGACTCCAGAAGCAACAAAGGTCTTCGAGCATCTTAAAGAGGCAATGTGCCAAGCACCAGTCTTAGCTACACCAGACTTCACAAAAACCTTTATTGTGGAATGTGATGCTTCAGGAAATGAAAATGGTGCTGTTTTAATGCAAGATGAAAGACCCATTACTTTCGAAAGTCGTCTAATTAAGGGAAAGTTTTTACACAAAGCTATTTATGAGAAGGAAATGTTGGCAATACTCCATGCACTTAAGAAATGGCGACCCTACCTAATGGGAAGACACTTCAAGGTAAAAACAGATCATGATAGCCTTAAATACTTTTTAGAACAAAGATTATCCTCTGAAGAGCAACAAAAGTGGGTCACAAAGATTTTGGGTTATGACTTTGAAATCACCTACAAAAAAGGGAAGAAAAAAGTGGTGGCAGATGCACTCTCAAGAAAGGATGAGGATGTGGAAGCATTGTTGTGCGCCATTTCTATTATCCAACCAGATTGGATAAACGAAGCAAGGGAGGAATGGAAGAATGACGAAGAAGTGTGGGCACTTATTCGAAAGTTACAACAAGACTCCAGTATGTCTGATACATTTAGTTGGCAAAATGATTCGTTATGGTACAAAGAACGCTTATACCTCTGTAAGAATTCCCAACTAAAACAAAAGATTCTTATGGAATTGCACACTTCTCCCTTAGGAGGGTACTCAGGATTTTTAAAAACTTACCACAGGGTTAAGAAGGAATTTTTTTGGGAGGGCCTTAAATTAGATATTCAAAAGTTTGTGGCGGAATCTTTAGTTTGCCAACAAAATAAAGTTGAAACAATTAAGACACCGGATCTATTACAACCTTTATCCATTCCAAGCCAACGTTGGGAGGAGGTTTCAATGGATTTTATCACATGTTTACCCAAGTCTGAGGGAAAGAGTGTCATCATGGTGGTAGTTGAAATACTTACCAAGTATGGACACTTTTGTGCATTATCACATCCATTTAAAGTCAATACAGTTTCTACTGCATTTATGGAAACAATTCAAAAGCTACATCCCATTTTCACTGGAAATTTTTGGACATAATTATTTTCTTGTCTTGGTACTCAGTTAGCTCATAGCTCATCTTATCATCCTCAATCTGATCGACAAACTGAGATAGTAAACAAATGTTTGGAAGGATATCTTCGCTGCTTTGTATCTAATAAACAGACACAATGGGTCAAATGGTTGCCTCTGGCTGAATGGTGGTATAACACTTCCTTCCATACAGCAACAAAAATGACCCCATTTATGGAATTTTATGGATATCAGCCACCATCCATCACATCATATTTAAGAGAAAATTCTAAGGTTAAAGCAGTGGAACATCACATCGAACATCAACAACATGTCCTCCAACTCTTAAAGGATAACCTCGTGTTGGCACATAATAGAATGAAACAACAGGCAGATCAACATCGCAGCGAAAGAAGTTTTGATGTAGGTGATTGGGTATTCCTACGGCTACAACCATATAAGAAAATGTCCCTCAAGCAAGCTAAGAAGGATAATAAATTATCACCAAAGTATTATGGTCCGTACAAGGTGTTGCAAAAGATTGGTACTATGGCATACAAATTGGAGCTTCATGTAGCTTCCCGATTGCACCCAGTTTTCCATGTTTCATGTTTAAAGAAGGTTATAGGCGACAAGCTCCTAGTTCAAACAATATTGCCAGAACTTGACGAGGAAGGAAAAATTATATTGGAACCAGAAGCAGTCACAGAAACAAGAACTCGACAGTTACGAAATCGATCAATTTCGGAGTATCTTATCAATTGGAAGAACTTATCCACTGAAGATTCCACATGGGAGGATGAGAATTTTATACAGAAGCATCCATAACTACTGAAGCGTTGAGGACAACACTTTTTTGAAGGAGATGGGCATGTTGGGTCCCTATAATATTAGTGATTACCCCATTACTATTGTAGTTGTATCCCTTATTAATATTGTTGTGCCCCTATTGTCCCCATATTGTTATTACTATGCCCCATAGAATCCCTCTATTGTTATTTTTGTGGCTTTATACTATTATTGTTAGGTCGGCTGGGTTATATTGTGACTTCTTAGACTCCTATATATAGAAAGGAGGTTTTGTCATTGAATCATCCAAGAATTGCTCATTTATGTAATGTAAAGGAGGTTGCCCCCTCGAAGAGGCTAAATTATAAGGTGTGGATCTCTCTTTTCTATCTTTTTTTGAGCTGGTTCCATAACAAGTACCAACCATGATCATTCTGTAAGCTTGTACTATGATTTGGAATGGTACGTTAGATGGTAGGCAGGGTCTGCCTAGTAGATTCCAATCGAAGGAAACGACTAGATTGCTTGGAGGAGGGACCAAATAAATGGCTGGGTAAATCTCTGACGAACTTCCTTCCTGTGGTAAAGGAATGGGTAGATTTCCCCCATAAAAAAATTTAGGGGCGAATGTTCGCCCTTTGGCGAAATTAAGGGGTTTTAAATTTTTAGTGGGCGAATATTTTGTATCATAGTACATTTTTACAAATCACCTCAAATAGCCCACCTTATTTTAAGGGAGAGGGTAGAAAAGGTAAATTTGGCCCTTGAAATTAGGAGTTACAACCTTCCATTAGCCCATTTTCAAGAATAGGTTTTATTTAAGTGAATCCATTCACCCATTTTCAAGAATAGGTTTTATTTAAGTGAATGCTATGGGCCAAAGGCCCAAATACCATATTTATAAAAGAGGTATGGTAAATTAATAAAAATATAAATAAATGAGAGGTATGGTAAATAAATAAAACATTTTTTATTTTACTCCATAAGTCACCTTATAACAAATAAAAATATAAGTAAAGTGGAGGTATGGTAAATAAATAAAACGTCTTTTTATACTTACTCAAAAGGTATGGTAAATAAATAAAACGTCTTTTATACTTACTCAAAAGGGATGGTAAACAAATAAAAATATAAATAAACTAGACGCATGGTAAATAAATAAAACCTCTTTTTATATTTAGTCCATAACCCTCGTTCTATTTATGAAGGCTCAAGAAAGAGGTTTTATTTTAGTGAATCCTATGGGCCAAATACCATATTTGTAAAAGAGGTATAGTAAATTAATAAAAATATAAATAAATGAGAGGTATGGTAAACAAATAATTTTTTTTTTTATATTTACTCCATAAGTCACCTTATATTTACTAACACTCAAAAAATGTGTTTTATTTAGGTGAAACCTATGGGCAAAATACTATGGGACAAATACCATGGACTAGATTGTTATTAATACCATGCAAAAAAACATTATTAATCCTAATATTAGTATTAATAAAAATAAAAATGGCACATGGTATTGACCCATGGTATTCACCTGGAATGTAGCCTATTTAAATGGGGGAATTAAACCAGCATAGATCCATCTTCACTCTGGATCTACTAACCCCCGAGAGGTATCAAATATCGTGATATGCAAAGTAGCATAGAGTGAAAAAATATTTGATCCGATCAAGAGTAAAAATGGATGTTGTAATTTAATGTATGTTAAACATTTTAGCTTGGTTAAAATAAAAAATAAAATAAAAATCAACTATTAATTTTATTAATTTTTATAAATTACTAATAGTAATTTTTAAGCTCCAGGTTTATGATAACCCATGGTATTGACCCATGGTAATACCATGGTATGGTATTGACCCATGGTAATACCATGGTATTCATGTGAGCATAGACTATTTAAAGGGGATATTCTATCATCTTAGATCCATCTTAATTCTGGGTCTACCAAGTGCTCAGAGGGATAAATAGATTTCATCCCCTTAAGAGTGGTAGATGTGGAGTTAAGATGGATATAGGTTGGTTTTTATGATAATGAAGATATTAAATAGACTTAGAAAATTATATTGTAAAAACATCTTAAGGTGAATGGTTAAAGCATAGACATTGGACAAGTATATTTGTATACTTCTATTTTAAACTGAAACAAATCTAGGGCTAAAAGGAATGGATTGATTGCACTAGTCATCCTTCTATAACTTTCCAACATATGCTGGAGTAAACAGATTTTAATTTGGGTAATTTTTCTAATTGCAAATAGGAACATACTTGTGTATTGGTAGGGTGGCTACGAGGTCCCTAGAAGTGATGAATTTGAATTTTTCTTGGTTTTATATATAGTATTAGATTTTTTCTCATGCTTTTTGTGAATGGCACGGGTGAATTTTATCCTACACCCACTAGGTTATCGATATGTAATTTCGGTGATTTTGATTTCAAAAGATATTTTAAAGAAATGCAATGATTTCATTTGTGTATTCAATAAACACAAGATTTTATAATTGAGTAAAATATTCGCCATGCCTGGTGAGAGATTCACCAAAAAATTATATATACATATCATATTATTGATAAAATTGCCTTCCATTTTTCCTATATACCATGGAGATTCGCCCATTTATTATAAATGTAAATTTAGGGGGGGTTCTTAAAATTTTCCCTAATTTCCCCCATGTTCATCGGATTCTGTGTTAACAAAAAGAATTTGAACGGTGTCGTCCTCATTCTCTTTGGTGACCATATCATCTGAAGGTGGACCTTCTGAAGACAGGACTGGGTCGACTACCATCTCGACCTGTTGACTTTGGTTCGGTGTGGAATCAAAGGGTTTATCTTCAATGATAGGTGCTGCGATCGACAATGAAGGCGTGTCAGTTGGATTTTCAACTAGCGATGGACTCGGCAAGAGTTTCTTGTATCCAAGGAGGAAGTGGTTGCGGTGATGCAGGATGGTTATCCAAGACTCTTTTAGCTTCATCCAAGAAGTGACAACGGTGGAGTGCATGATCGCCTTCACACAGTCTACAAGGAAGTTTTGATCTTCATTTTTGTCCATTGACTTCATTTTCACTAGTTGACGGTGTACGTTAAACATGATCGTCAGAGGTTGAGGACACTGGATTGTGTAAGCAAGGAGACCAATCCCTTAAGATTTGTGGGATGCAAGGACAATCTCGATGATAGTGGTCTCCTTTGCAAATGACACATGGAGATTTAGGTTTGGATGTTGCAGTGTGTGGATTTTTGTCGGACGATGCATGGTTGCCCCCTTTCGCCGTTGGCTTCTTCTTCTCCTCCTCCTTCCCTTTCTTCTT
This sequence comes from Pinus tabuliformis, assembly GCA_031772625.1. Taxonomy (NCBI): domain Eukaryota; kingdom Viridiplantae; phylum Streptophyta; class Pinopsida; order Pinales; family Pinaceae; genus Pinus; species Pinus tabuliformis. The sequence goes on along the minus strand of CM062817.1, from coordinate 1,972,193,495 downwards.
CTTCTCGGTTACTTGGTTTTTAGTTTTACTAGAATCACCAAGTGAGGAGGAAGAAATAGAGGGAGAGACAAACGCAGTGGAAGGTTGGGGGGTAACTCTAGTATCATCTGGTTGCTGATTTGATTGCTCAGGAATCATGGTGCTTTGAACGATAGAGGTCAAGAAAATCCATACTGGTAGGCCAATTGTAAGTCCTAGAAGGGACAATGTAGCCATATGAGGTGCACCAACATCTCCCCAAGAGGAGAAGGGACTAGGATTTCCCCCAAGGGGAAATCCTTGATTGGTGGACTCCATTTTCTCAACCTAATACCAACGAGGGAATAGTGATGTTATACTGATTAAAATAAATTTTATGATGCTTTGACACAACTTGCTTTTTCAATTTTTAAGAGTCGAGAAAAAGCTAAAGATGACTCTAGTTGCTTTCGATTTTTAATGAGCCTGAAGTGACAAGTGCTCAGATGGACCTTTTCTTTTAAGGAGTCTGAAAAGGAACGAAAGTGACTACTCTAGAAATCTATACAGAGGGATTACCAAACCAATCACAAAACTGCAGAATACTTTTTACGGTACGGAAGTCAATCTTCCCGAATGTTGTGTTCAGTTCATTGCGATCGATAGGGCGGCAGATACGGCTTCCTAAGGATACAGGATATAGCCTATTGTGGTCTCCCAATATATACTTGACGGTACGTGAGAGCACAAGTCTGTATTGGCACTTTTCATGTCAAAGAGGAGGAATCACCCAACCTACGATGAAAGCGATAGTTACCAGGCTTTACGACATCGGAATACGTCTCTAGCCTAGACTTCTAAATGTTATGTGTTAGGTTCCAAAGCGTTTTTATGTTCATTGAGATTTATTTTACAGTTGATCTTTCTTAAGAAGTTTGCCTTTAAGGTTCACTGTGTGATATAGATATACAAATCTTAAATGTGCAATCTAAGATGATAAACAATAGTTTACTTTCTTTTTGCAATGGAAATCCTAGCTACTAAGGAAAGAGAAGTAAGATTCTTTCAACATAGAGCAGAGAGCACACACTAAGATGCACTGTCCTAAATCAATTTCCACAAGCAGTCTAAATGCAAATGCACATGCATGTATTTTTTTTTCTGCTTTCTTAATGTGTGAATGACAAAAAGAATGCTAAGTACAGATTTGAACTATTTTTATTTCAAAACGATAGTACTAACAATTTTCTTTTCAAAAAACAAAAGGAAGATTAAGACGACGCTTTGCGATTTAGAATTCAAAAATTGCTTTCGACACTTGAAATACTATTAATTCAAATCAAATACAGTGGCAAAAGTGTAATCGACTATCAAAAAGAGGAAGACTCTTTTCTTTGACTGAAAATGACACTTGCGACACTTTCAAATCAAAAGACGACAGTTCGATTAAGCTATTGTTTGCAAATGAGAACTGAAATGATGAAAAATACATAAAAACATTCACAATTCTTTAACAATGGAGGCTGAATAATGCAAAGGAAGGGAGTCTCAAAAGTGATATACTGATCACAGACAACAAAACCACTGAATATAGCTGAAGACAATGAAGAAAAAACCAAAATCTTGAGGCAGAAACAGTCTTATCTAATCATTGCACCTGTAACACAGGGAAACAAGGATGCATCTCACCTTCAGCACATGGGAGGTGTGATGCATCCAGGTTGCCAATGAGAGACAATGCAATGGTCCAGGGATGAGACTGAGCTTGGTTTTTGTTCACAATTTGTAGCTAAGTTCAGGCGTTTGTGCCAAGCTAATGATAGGCAGTAAACACAAAGTATAGGGGCTGATCTAATGAGGTTACTTGAGCTACCACCAGGGCACTTAGGATGTTTGCAAGTCAGTTGTTCAGTTCATAAACAAACCTGGATATGGTCTGAAGTAGCGTTGATCTACTTTGCAGTTGCATAGCAAAAGTAGTTTGAAGGCTAGCTGGCTTAACTTCAGGCTCCATCTGTAGTTTATAAAGAAAACAAATAGAAACAAGAAAACAAGCTATTCGCTCCCACTATGGTCGCCATTTTGTTATCAGGAAAACTAGTGTTCATTCATAGCTGCTAGTCCCACTAAGAAGGGTAGCTATCTTAGAAAAAAATAAACAAAAGGTACTCGTGTTTTCCTTTATGAGAGATGGATGAGAGAGAAGCAGAGAGTACCAACCTCAGTCTTTCGCTTGCCTCCTTGCTTGTTTCCTCCCTCCTTTGATAGAGCTTTGCCACTCTTTCCTTACTTGTCCCGCTTCAAAGAACACCTGTAGAGTCAAAGCAGCATAATACCATCAAAGCATAGAGATCTATAACCATAAACAATATAGGATCAGATGTATATTAACCATACAAATGCATATATCAATACAAGATTCAAAGATATACAAGAATATGGAGGAAAACTCAAATAGATTTATTGATAGAAGTGGTAGAAGAGAGGATTACAACCCATTGGTCCGACCCAGCACCATCCTCCCAGCATGAAAGTCCTCTTCACCTCATGAAAATCTAGATCACCCAACACTATGATGTTGCACAGAGAAACCAACAGCACTTCCTTACAAAATACAAAATTTCAGCCCCTGGATCTCTAGGATGAGGGATCCATATATAGATATTTGCAGGTGGGTGAGTCAGCTTCTGGGATTTTATTTAGTGTCATTTCTCTGATACTTCTTAGTTCCACTTGGATATTCCATGATCTCTTACTCATCCCTGGGCGAATTCAGAGAGGCAAGTGTCAAATGGGTAGTTTCTAGAAGATTGCCTGGTTTTCCACCTAGCCAACTACCTCTGCCATTTTTCTGTTCGCACTCATCGCACCCTATAGAATGGCTTTCCAGTATGCATCGCACTTTTTGCATGTAGTAGGTGAGATGCATCGCACCGTTAGCACTGAGCAGTCTGCATGGTCCAGTTTTGACCAGTTTTGAGTAGTTTTTCAAGGAGAACTTCTGGGAGATGATGTAATCAGCTAACCTTGTTCCTTTAGGGTATTAAACAAGACTTTTAGGGGCTTAGAAGCCCTTGGTTTATGAACATATGAGATTGGGGTTGCAGTGCCCAAATATGTCTATAACACTCCCCTAGGCGCTTGGTGAAAGAAAATATCTCTCCCTCAATACTAATATTTGTAGGGCAATTATGGGCACCATCGTCAACACCATCACACAAGAACCACTGTCGATTGGTGGACAAATTTGGAAAATTCAAGAACTGGTGGTCGAAACTGTTACACAAGAAGTAGTGTTGATCGAGGGGGAATTTTAAGAAACTATGGTTGCTATTGTTTGCATAGAGCCATTGGAAGAAAAAGTTGTTGTTGGTACCATCCTACAAGGGCTAGAACCAATTTTTGAGAAAATGTAGGAAGATGAGTGGGAAACATAACAGCCATAGGAAAAGGGTGTTGAAAATGCTACTCTATAAGGGCCTATAGTGGATCTGGAGTCATTCAGGGAAGATATGGAGGTTCCAAGGCGTGTGGAAGAAGTTGATGGGGTCGTCCCACAAGTTGTGGAGTAGAGAGAAGAAATAAGGGTGAAGTAGGAGCCGATTGATGATTTTCTTGACATCAATCCACCAAATACAATATCGACCGCGAGACCAATGGAGGAGGTCATTATCGAACATGAATTCATTGAAAAATGCACAAAGAGAAGGGTCCCCATCCAGGAAAGGTATCGGTCACAATTTAAGGAGAATATGAAATTAAAAATGGAGATTATTAAGTTGAGGAAGCAAGTGTTACACTTACGAATATGGGTGAGGAAGCACAAGAGGAATTTTAGTTGTCTGCTGTACATTCTGGAGCTGAAAACACTTTAGAAACAATGCAGACTGAGCCATTTTTGCATCTATTTGAGTCGTAGGAATTATTGTTCACCACAAAAATTTAGAAATGGCAGGCTACTACATCTCACCTTCAACGGGGTCTATCTCTTTAGGATCCCACCATAAGGAGTGAGAGGAATTCGAGAACAAGCTATGAAAGTAGTGACTGATTACATGACTTGAATGGAGAAAGAAAAGCAGAAAATAGGAAAAGCATCAGGAAAAGTTTGAGGAATTAGAAGAGCAAGTGCAACTACTGAAGGCTGATATGTTGTGTGTGGAGCATGATTGTTCAAAGGTCTTTGTTTCAGCCGGATGTATACCCCTGGAAGTTTTGTAAACCCCACCACATGGGGGGGTGCGGGGGGGACTTGTCCCCCCTGCGGGGGTCCAGGGGGGCCGATCCCCCCCGCCTTTGGGGTCCGAGGGCCAGCGAGGGCTCAGGGGTAGCACCCCCAAAGCCAAAAATAAATGTAAAATTGCCTTGTAAAAGTATAGTAATTTCTAGTCAATCTGGGTCGTTCATTAGGCGGATGATCTGACGGTAGAACTTATGTTTAGTTTAGGGTTTTTTGCCCTAGAAGGCAACCCCTCTCTTTGTATGAGGGCATTGTATTTGAGGCCGTGAAACCGATGTGTATTCTGTGAGCGAGAAACAGAGAGGTGAGACTGTGAGAGAAAACAAAGGATATTACAGCGGATCTGTTGTAGGTTGTGTCTCTTCATTTTGCTGGATAATAGAAAGGAAGGACTGGTTGTTCGGGGTGGACATAGCCCAAACTGGGTGAACCACGTATATCTGTGTCTCTCTTGTTTTATTTGTTTTTTGTGTTTATATTTCTGCAATGTTTTATGTGTTCCATTGCTCCGTAATATATAATTTTCTAACATGATAAAGATGAAATGTTTTCTCTGGCACAACAGACGATGGCGTGCCAACCTCCTACTCATATTTGTGATATGTTACTCCATCAAAAATACTTGTAATAATATTTGGAGATCATACATCAGGAGATAAGCAATGAAATCCAAGATCTGATACAACTTTTGTGGATTCTGAGGGGTCACAATATCCTGAACCATCACTTAATGTGCGAACTCTGTTAACTCTCCTTAGTTTCCCAAAGCTGAGAAAGGAAACCAAAGAGGTAACCTCATGCCAAATTTTGACTTGGTAGCTAACCCTACCCAATTAGAGAGGCCTCTCTCTAAATCGACCTCACAGCCAATGGAAGTGACTTGCGAGTACTAGGGTTTTAGGCTAGTTATCATCTCAGTAGGGGTTTGCTGGATAAAGAGCATTAGCTTTAGGCCAGGTATTCCAAAAGATTAGTTGTAGTCATAGAATGGGGCAAGATAGGTGTAAGAAGTGAAAAACGTGATTTGTCATTGTAGCGTGGTGAGGAGTAAATCATATAGAAGAAGTTTAAGTGAGCATAACGAATTCACTTATTTAGAGGATGAAACACTTATATGAAAATCTCAGACAAAAACAAAGCATTCAAGACAATGTATTATGCTTAACAACTTAAGAGATAATCATCAGAAGAAACATAGATGGTTTCCAAAAACATTTAAAAATCAAATGCATAAGAAACAATGGAGAAAACAATGCCACTGAGCACAACACATGAATCCCATAAAAATCGCTGCAACTGTATATTATTTCTGCCAATATCAACTACACTAGTTCAAAAGTATGAGCTTCCAATATCCAACCCTTCCTTTAATGTCATTCTATCTACATATAGATGAAGAAAAAGTTTTTCCCTCCAAGGGGTCAAATCCTTCTTCCTAGGAACTGATTACATGATTTTCTCTAACTAATGCCAAAACCTAGTGGAGTTAGAAACCACTTCCCATTTTAAACTAACTGATTGAGTTTGTCTCTCAAACCCTTTAATTACAAGATTATTTATATTTAACGCCTAACAAACTCATTTACATAATACGAAATCATAAGGTAACCATTTACATCATCCTAGCTTGACCTTTCACCATTACAAGCAGTAAAAAAATCAAATTCACAAAAGCACAACAAATTAGCAGAAGCGTAACAAGTCTAGCAGAAACACAACAAAACTTTGGAGGATTATTTTGAGACCTTCCTGGATGAATTTTGTTCTTCAAAACACATGGATATAAAGCTTAATATTTCCTCTACAACCTAGAGTCATTAATCCATGCAAAAACATCCTTCTAGCTCCTTCAAAACTGATTTCAAAAAAGGTTATCCAGAAACCCAACGATTGCCCTAAAAAGGTGGTAGAAAGGTGGAAAATAGGCATTGTTTGATCATTTTATAAACATTTATGACTCTTCAAGCGTGCTCATGTAATTTTATCATATCCCTATGCCATTAGCTATATTCACATGCTTGAAAACCTGAATTTGGACCTCCCGAAGAAAAGTGCAGCAACGAGTTGCTGCGTTTTTGTGTAGTCAAATTTCTGCAATTCTGTAAACATAGGGATCAAAGATGAACTAATATCTCTTTAACCATAATACGTTTTACAAAAAATGGGAGAGGTTTTGTAGATAAGGTTGTTTTAAATTAAAAAACTCTCTCCATTTTGTGAAATTCATTCCCATATTCGTGGAATCCGTGCCACCAAAGAATGACTAAAACATGCAATTAAATTGGAGAATTTAATTTTCTGACACAGGCCTCCAAGAAAGTTGAATATCTTCCAAAATATGATACATGTGTAGAAATGGAAGGAGGTTTTTTTTCTTTTGTATCTTATTAACAAAAACCTCTTCCATGTTTGTAAAATGCATCTTCATGACTTCAAAAATGGATTTTGAAGTAAAATTGTCCATGTGTGCAACAAATGATCCCAAAACCCTAAAAATCATGCCAATCACCTCCTTCTTTTGACTTATTTTTGGTCTCTGATGTTTCCATGGTGCAGGATATGTAGAATTACGCTTTGAATTAACATGGAATGCAAATAAAGGTATGAGGAAATGTTGCTCACGAGAAAGGGGTTGTGAAGGGGAGGCAAGGGATTTGATCTGCAAAACAGGGCTAAAAGTGCAGCAAGTTGAGGAAAGGTAATGGAGGAGAAAGAGGATAGGAAACATTCTGAGGAAATTATCGGGGGTAGAGATATGTGTTACGAAGGAAATGGTGGTGGAATTATCAAAACGAGTGAGGAAAGGGGTGAAAAGGGGAAAACATAGTCCTAGGCTAGAAGCACAACAACTAGCTAGGTTTTTGAGGAATAATGGAAAAATGATTGAATTTAAGTGTGGGAAGTAACAAGGAGTGTTTGATGAGTGTATACAAGGATATTTGGACTTAGAAACTAAGGGATTTCTTCTCAAATGAATAAAAATACCATGAAAATGAAAAACATAGCAAGAAAGCACAACAAAACCCTAGGGATAGATATCAATGATCTTTCTAAGGGAAAATAATGCATAGATGGTTTGTGAGGCTTGACTTACTTGTTAAAGGATCCTTTGAAGAAACTGAGATGATAATTGAACCCGGTCTTTCATCCTTTTGGCCTCCAAATCAAAAGCGCATAAAATCTACCAGAAACGCAACAAAATGATGAAACATGCAATTGATGATGAATTTCAGAGTTCTGATAGTTGTGGCAAGTCTCACAATGGCAGAGAGGAGCTCTTGGAGCTTTTGGAAGGATAGAATGAAGTTTTAAAATTCTATGATGCTCCTTTATAACTCAAAAACTGGATTTTTGGCTTGATGATTGAATGACATCATGTGTACTTTTTGATAAAATGACTATTGATTGATTTGACTGCAACATTATTTATTCGAAAGGAAATTTTTCTTTGATTCACCTTATTCCCTAATTGATAAATCCCATGATGATGACCAAAATGGATGACATGAATCCCTTGTTTGATATTTATGACTGATATAATGATGACAATCCAATGTATATCCTAGACAATGACCTATATGGTGACCCACTAACTCTTTTGATGACCTAGGATGGGAAATGATGACATGACCATGATGGGTGATGGTGACCTTAAACAAGTGGAAGGAGTATAAATGATAAAAAGAAAAATGACTTTGGGACCTTTTGACAACTATGAGAGATGGCAAATTTTATTTGAAAATATAATAATTTGACCATAAGACCCTATCCAAAAGATTACATTTGATCACTGTGACTATTGGACACTAACAAACTCTACATGCATGATTATATTCTGGGTACCAAGCAATCATTCAATCCTGTGCCATATGTGGTGGATATTCAGTTGATAGCCTTCACCTCCTTCATGATTAACTAGGTTAACTAGAAGAAAGCCTTCGACACATTCAAAGAGAACCAAGTGAACATGCCACTTGTAGTTTGAGTTGAGCATTTTTAGGTTGTGAATGTTTTCAACAAACATCATACCTTATAGGGAATAGAAGGATGGAAGTGTCAGATGCTGGAAACACAGAAGTGGTGCACTAACATGTGTATAAAGAAAATTTTTACTTTTGAGGAGGAGGTCATGGTCGGCTGTTAGAAACGATGGGTGTTTTCGTCATCTACATTAAGGATATGCGAACCTTTCGGGGCCCCTAATTTTTTTCGGGCTCTAGATAGAATACCACAATATATCACATGTATTCAAACCTATGGGAACCGATGGATGGGTCTAAGATTTCGGTTTCCCATTATTTGGCTACCAGCTGAGAAATACACACTAGCTTATGTGGTACACAAGGATTGGTGGAAGGAAGTCCTTCACACAGATGGATAACACAGATGGATATAAGGTTCCTGAAATAGAAATAGCTGCACAATATGACCTTGCATAACCCCATGCTAATGACAATAGCTCTAACCCAGATCTACACAAAAGACGAGTTGCATGAGGACATGTAGAAAGGCTAGTTGGGGAGAGATGTTGGTTGCTAAATTTTCCCACTTTTTACCCACCTTTTTTATCCCTTTCCTGTACTCATTTCATGTCCTTCTTGGTTAATTTTTATTCTAAATAGCAAAGGTATACCTATTGTCATGTCTTTGTGAATTCTTAATCAATGAAGCGTAGTCGTAGGAATTTCCCCTCAGACTTGAAGGAATGATGATCAAGACCATGATTCAGCATATGATGACTATTAAGCTGGCAATGCTATCTTTGGATATCAGTTGCAATAGTGGTTCAACTTATCGAACAACACAGGTGCTATGTTTATATTCTGTTATATCTCAAGAATCACTATGCATTTGTAGGCAGACAACTGCCATAATATTATGCATTATTATTTATTAAATGAAATGTATAAGTAGTGATTACGAGGCTGAGAAATCCACCATGAAGAGATAGACGAGAATTATGAGTTGTATCCTATGTTTCTTATATGGGCTTGAATTAGGAGTTTTACTAGGCCATCATGATATAGGGCATTATCTATAGATTGTATCTTTCTTTGAACCTTACCAACCATTTTCCTTAAGCTACGAAGTAGGAAATATGGTAGGTTAATTTCATTCTAGTTAAGAAAATGCATCATTAAGTGTGCATGTTAAAAGAACATGTTACCGAATCTTCCTTCAAAAGTTACAAAATTTTGAAAGATCAATAGAAAATTCCTTCATTTATTTTTCAAAGTTGTGACTGGTATTCCATTTTAAACACAAAAATGCCCATACCTAGTTTCTTGAGGAGAAATCTCCATTATTTCTCTTCAATTTGTCTATTCTTGAACCATCTCTCTCCAATTCTTGGTAATCCAGTAGATTCTGTTATGAAATACTCTATCAACACCAGCTTCATGTCCATAATTTCTACTTCAATTCCATAGTATTCCCTAGAGAAATACTTTGTCACTTCTTTCTCATGCCCATTGAAATTATCCATGAATTTAGCCACTATGCCTGTTGCAACAAATGTTTAAGTTGTGGGTATCCTTCAAGAAACCTAACCCCATTCGGCTCTGATCTTATAATGACCACCATGTTAGAGAATATTAGATTGTAATTTCTCTTTCGACAAGGTTAAGGAGTGGAAGTAATTTGAGTATGGACTAGATCAGGGAAATAGAGTTTAGGTGAGGGTGGTCTCAACAAAGGAAAAACACGGTTGAGTGAAATGGAAGTATCTCAGCATGAAGTGGAATGATGAATGGAGAGGAGAGGGTGAATTTCGAATTATATTAGGGTTCATTCCCAACTTGGTTGACAATACATAGATATTTTCATTAAAAATGAATTTGTGTGAGAATAATTAAGGGTAATCATTATTTAGTATGGCAGTAGCAATGGTTACTCATCATTTATTTCATAATTCAAATGTTATACCTTTATTATATAACTTAATATTTACATACCTTTGATTCTTTATCTTACTGATTTTGATTTTTCCTTTATAGGTTGTCAAGTTGCTTTAGCTGCAATGTTCATTGGAGTTGTTTTTCCATAATTTTCATCTACCCTAGTCGCAATCTACCAAGTCAGCTGCATAATTATAGAAGAGCTGCAGATTGTTGACAATTTTGTAGCTACATTATTTTCAAAAGAGAAAAGAGGAATAAAAAGAAAATGGGATTAGAATAGAGAAAAGAAAATTTATGCTGCCAATAACTCTTAGTTTTCAATCTGGATTTTTTGTATAAACATGCCAACATTGTTGTTTTTCATGTTTATACAATTATTATTTTTTTATATTTTTATTCATTTTTATTTAATTTTAATTTAATTTTATTAATTTTTATTTTGAAAAATAAATTAGAAGAATAAGTTGGAGAGGAAGAAGAATCTTCCTTGACCAACCTCAAATCAAGATTATCTTGCAGATTTGTTCTGAATTCTTCCCTTGTTAATGATTTATGATATATTCGTAATCCATGACCGTCACTTTTTCTTCATCAATAGTTATGAGTCTGACTACACCATTTGTTGGAAATAATACTGGTGGGTGGGTGGGGGGGGGGGGGGGGGAATCAATATTATCATATCAATAATTTTTTCATTTCCCAAACAAATATATATACGCTACTTCTACGAAGTGAACTAGTGTGTACATGCTACTGTTATTAGGGAAACCAGCATATACCTAGAGAACTTGTGATTTAGCCAATTTATCATGTGTTTATCTTTAAACAATGCATCAGTAACTTATTAAACAGTGCAATAAAAATAGAATAAACCATCAAACATAAGCAACACACATGAACACCGAGATTTAAGGTGGAAACGCAATGTGGATGAAAACCACCTGCTGTTGTCATCTCTGTCTTCTTTTAATATTAAGAAAATATGTTTATAATCTTGTATTGGTGCAGACACATACCAGTACGCAGGCACCCACCTGCAGAAGGATACAACCTTCTCTCATTCTCAAGCTTCTACTCGAAGGGATTTACAAACCCCTAGTTCCTGTACTAGCTGATATGTTTACTAGTATGTAGGTTCCAACCTATAGAAGGTGACAACCTTCACTCGTTCTCGAGCTGCTACTGGAAGGGAGCTCCAACCCCTTGAACAAATCACTAGCCACTACTAGCAGGAAGCTTTGACTTCCTCACTCAAGGCTCCAACCCTCAGTATTCTCTAGGGACCACGTTTCATAAATTTTTAGACTGGATACTCTTGGTACATAACAACACATGAAGGCCTTGTTTCATTAAATTTTCATACTGGACCCATTAGTAACATTGAAGCTCAAAATCAATCACCACTACAATACAACCATCAATTACACCTGCATCAACCAATCATTAAAACCCAATCATCAATATTTGATATAACTGAAACCCAATCATCAATCTATGATATAACTAAAACAATCAATCATTGAAACCTCTGAACCTCTGACACAACTGAATCAAACAATTAATGGACCTCTAAAACAACTGAATCAAACAACCACTGAACCTTAATCAAATTCAACCAATCAACTGGAACAGACAGATCACTATAACCAATACACAGATCTGAACCCAGAACACTGCATCAACAACCAGAACTAACTGTAACCTCAAAAGGCATGTGTCAGAATGTATACACTCCTTTATTGAAGCAAACTTGCGTGTATACGCTACTTCCTTTTGCCCAACCTGTATATACCTCTAAAGATACTGAATCATAAAATCTCTGAATCACAAACTGTACCAATCAATGACATTCAGAAGATCTACTGTCATATTACAGAGTTCTAAATAGATAGAAACAAGGATCACCCTTCTTTCTCAATCAATTAATCAACCAGACTCATTCTCCTTATACAATCAATTTTATTTTCAGATCTAATGAAGACATCATTGACAAACAAAAATAAAATAGTAGCATTGATCTGATATATCAGTCATCCTTGAACAACAAGGTTTTATTTTTCATACGTTCCCTGGAAGAGCCGAACTAGCATGTATACGCACCTTCACCAAAGCGAACCAATGTATAGATATGAAAATACTTACTTATAACTTTGTTGCAATTACAGACTTTAGACATACCTAGATCATCACATATAAAGGATAAAACATGCATTAGAAATCGGATCTAGCCTATCCATTATCAGATCACATAATGATAAGTCATTATGATCCTACTCCATCATTAGATCCCATCCATCATCAAACACTCAAATGCATACTTAGTTTAGATCAAGCAAAGCATCAAAAAACCATAACATGCATATTTTCTTTTGATCAAACGCTTCATAAGATATTCATTACTTCTTCACTTAGCCCTTTGATTTTCTCCTCCTTATATAGTTTTACCATTTCTCAATAGCTCGGATCAAAACAACACTTAGAGCCTGTGGTATTCTTAGACGTGATCAAATATCTATTATTCCACTCAATATTTGGGGTTAATACCATGGTATTGACCCTTGGTATTATTTCACCTTAATTTCCTTAATTTTTCATCCCATGTGCACTTTTTCTTATATGAAAGTGTGCACATACGTATAAGCTCTTTTTGTACAGTGAACTCACGTGTACACTCTCTTTTTGTACAGTGAACCCGCATATACAACTTAACATACCTGAAAATGTCCTTTTTCTTCAACTTCTTGATTCTGATCCGTAGTCCTTTGTTCCTTCATTCTATTCTTTTGTACCAATACTTTGTTCCCTCTAAATAGACCTGTAATAATGTGATTTTCCGTTGTACATTACTTATGAATTGATTCCTTTGAACTGACCTGCATTTTGTCACATCTGTAAACACAACTACAATGCATTCTGTCACATCTGATATCTCTCCTATAGATTCATCTAGTTGTGTAGATTCATCTAGTTACCATATACAAGTGAGTTGTTCTTCTACAAGTGGGTTCATCAAGTACAACACATGTATCATAATGCGAACATCATTATCAAAGATAGTTTAATTTTCATAAGGACCATGCCAATGAGTTTGAAATTTCCTTGAAAATCTTTGAATTTTGAATCAAAAAGCAATGCCCAATCACGAGGCTGAAATTTCCTTTCTTTGATAAAATTATCATGCCACCTGGATCTTTGTTGTTGGACTATATAGGTTCTATGAATAGAATCTTGTCGTATCTCATCAAGTTCATTCAATTGTTCCATTCTTTGTCTTTGGGCTTCTGATAAATAAAAACCCAATTTGGTTGATGTTTTAAAAGTCTTTATCTAGAATTCAAAAGGAAACATGACTTGCTTTCCATAAACAAGTTCATAAGGAGTGTGTCCTGTTGTATTCCTCCATGTGGTACGATATGCCCATAAATAAACTAGACGATTTTCTACCCAATCGCTTCTATGCAAATGCATAGTCTTCGTAAGAATTTCTTCAATTACTTTATTGGAAGATTCAACTTGTCCATTGGCTTGTGGATGATATGGAGTTGACTTCCTATGTTTGATTTTGTACTCCTCCATTATATTCTATACCAACTTGGATGTAAACTGAGTGCCTTGATTTGTCACAATTTCCTGGGACACGAAAACAAGTGAAAATATCCTAAAACCAAAATGAAACTACATCATTTTCAGTAACAAAAGAAAGTGCTTTAACTTCTACGCATTTTGTGACATAGTCTATGCAAACGAGAATGTACCTTTTTTGTCTTGATGATGGATTGTTTGGACCAAAAAAATCTGATGCTTATTTTTCAAGAGGTTCAATAATTACCTGAGGTTGTAGAGTCATTTCATCTGAAGGAACATGTTTCCCCATTGTCTGATAACTGTCACATCCCTTAAAAAGAGAAGGTTAATAATATTCTAAGAGAAGGACTTTATAAGAAACTCTTTTATCAGTGAAATGTCCTCGACGTGGTTCATCATGAAAATCCTTTAATATCTCTGGTATTTAATCCTATCTATCACATCTTTGAATGATTAAGTGAGGTATTGTATTGTACAATTATTCATTTATCCATGAATAAGATGCACTAGTTTGAATAACCTTCCTTTTCTCTCGAGGAGACAAGGATGATGGTAACTTTCATGTAGCCAAATAATTTGCAATATCTACAAAGCAAGGAGATTTAATAATCAGGAAAATTATCTTCTACAGGAACATCATTATTATCATTTTGGATTTTAGATAGAAAATCAACAACTATGTTTTTTTCCACATCTATCCAAAATAGTAATATTAAATTCTTGTAATAACAATAACTATATTGTAATTATTCAATTAGTAATTGGTTTATTCATTAAATATATAATCGCATAAAGATCGGTGTGAATGAAGTTTTCATAATGAGTGATATAATGTTTGAATTTATTGATGGCATATACAACAGCTAAAAACTCATTTTCTGTTATAGCGTAATTTTACTCTACAGGAGTCAAATTTTTGCTTGTGTAGTAAATGGCATAAGGGTTTAAATATTTTTTCCTACTACAAATCCTAAGCTAGATCCGAGGCACCAGTCAAAATGTGAAAAGGTAGTTTCCAATTTCATCCTCTTAAAATGGGTGCTTCAGAAATCTTTTCTTTCAATGCTTCAAAAGCTTTTTGGTAGTCAGAATTCCAAATGAATTCACAATATTTTGAAAGAAAATTGAAAAGTGGAGAGGCTATCTTTCTAATTTTTTTTATAAATATTCTATAATAACTAGGAAGAGCAAGAAAAATTCTAACATCTCTTTGACATGTTGGAACTAATAATTTATAAGTAACTTTGACTTTAGATGTATCCATTCTAATACCATTTCCTAAAATATGGTGTCCTAAAACAATTCCCTCAGTGAAAATCATAAAACATTTTTCATGGATTAATGAGGGATTTTATTATTTACATCTAATGATAACTTCTTCCAAAATTTTGAGAGATTCTTCAAAATAGTTTCTAGAGACAGTAAAATTATCCATGTACACTTCTACACAATCACGAATTAGATAAAAGGAATGCCTAAAACTGCCCATTGAAATGTTGCAAGTGCGTTACATAACCCAAAAGGAAGTACTCGGTAAGCATAGGTTCCTCATGGACAGGTAAAAGTTGTTTTATCTTGATCTTCTAGAGCTACTTGGATCTGGTTATATCCATTGAAACTATCCAAGAATGAAAAATACTTGTTCCCTGCCAATGTATCCAAGATTTGATCAATAAAAGGAAGTGGAAAATGATATTTTAAAGTAACTTTATTCAATTCCATATAATCAATGCATACTCTCCATTTTCCATTTTCCATTTTTCTTAGGAACAATTACCAATGGTGAAATCCACTTGCTTCCTGATATTGGATAAATGAAATTCACATTTAATAATTTTTGTGATTCCTCTTTAACAATTTCCCTTAGATTTGGATTCATTCTTCTCCGGGGTTGTCGAATTGGTTTGGCATTCTCTTCAATATAGATATGATGCATAAAAGTGTTAGGATACATTCCTTTCATATCAATGTATTCCCATGCATAAGTAGAGGAACGTTCTTGCAACATCTTTATTAATTCTGTCTTTTGATATTATTCCATATTATCATTAATATTAAATGTTTTCCCTGGAAACAATTCTATTAAATAATTTCCAAATTTATCCATAGAATGTAAAGACATTTGATTAGATTATAGATATTCAATATTACATTCTTCTTGAAAACTTTGACCATATTCACAATATGAGGAAGATTCATTATTTTCTATTATGTTTAAAATCTGATCTTCTTCATCTATTTGTGAAGTAGAAAAGATTAGTCGTATATCAATATCATCATCTATCCATTCATCAATGTATAATTTTATTGTTGTTTTTGCAGGAGGATATAATGTGAATTTATTTGTCAAAATTTCATAAGAGATAAACATATCACCAGATCTACAACTTATAGAAGCATCAGTTGTAGCTAACCAAGGTCTTCCTAGAATCAATGGTTGTCCTCCTAAATTATTCTTCGGTGTCAAGATCACAAAGTCAATAGGATATTCCTAAGAATATAAGGATACAAATATATTTTCTAACACACCATCAGGTTTGATAAGAAATATATCTGCTAATTGCAATACTGTAGGTGTCTATTGAAGATTAGGAAGTTTCAATTGATTCATAGTTTGTTTACTCATGATGTTTATGGCTTCTCCTAAGTCAATTAATGTGTTTGGGATTTTGGCACCATTGACATGTTTTTCTTTCTATCTTTTTATTTTTCCCATCATGATATTTGCAATTTTCACAACTAACTGAAATATTTAACTTCTTTTCTTCTTCTTCCTGGTCTTTTAATACTCGACTCCCTGTTTGTCTTTGCAAATATTGGTATTTCTTTAGTAGCTTGTAACAAAGGAATTTTTATGCAAATATTCTTTTGTTCATCTATCATATCATAATCAGGCAACACTATATTTTTTTCTACCCCTTTAGCAATTTTCAATCTTTCAGGAAAAGGTGGGTTTTGAATAGAAACTCAAGGTTGTTCTATGATGGGAGTTGAGTTTATTGGAGTATCATCAAAATGTGTAGGGGTGGTGTTTTCTTGAGAATTTTCCTCTTAATGAAGAGATGTCTCTTTGTCATAGAGGTTATCCTTTTTAGACTCTTGGATAACAACATATGGTGACTTCATTTCCAATACTTTACCAAATCTAATTTGGACATTGTTTAGATCTAATGGATTTATCATGTAAGTTTGGAAATTATGTCCTTCCATATTGTAAATAGACTGTGAATTTTTATTATTGGATTTCGAAGTGGCTGAGAATGTAGTTGATTTGGATTTTATGGAAATGGTAATGAAAGTTGTGGGTTTGGATTTTGAGGTTGAGAAGGTTGAACAAGCTGAAGAAAATATTGTGGTGGAAAAATAGGGTAAGGTTATTGAAATTGAGGATATTAAGCGTACTTGCCATAATAATTTTTCCATCCTTGTGCCCAAGGTTGAGGCCAAGGTTGCCAAGGCATGTGTGGAGTCCAATTACTTCGTGATATTTGTGGATATTTTTGAGTGTTGAAACCTTGGGTCATATTCAATTGTGGATTTTTCCATGGTCTCTTGGAAATAAAATAGAGGGGTTCTACTTGATTTGGCATTACTTCCTCTTGATAGATAGATTTAAGACTTGATATTGAAGGAAATTATTTTGTATCATGATTTTATGCACATATAACACATGTTTCTACACATTTTAACTCAAGAGGGCATTCTCTCAAGGAATTCTTCTTTCTACATTTTCGACATGTTGGGTGTGGAGCATGATTATTTAGAGGTGTTTGTTTCAACCAGATGTATACCCTAGGAAGTTTGTACACCCCTCCACGCAGGGGGTGCAGGGGGGGGAATTCCCCCCCCCCCCGCCGAGGTCCGGGGGGGGGGGGCTAATCCCCCTCGGTTGGGGGGTCCGGGGGCCAATGGTCCCCCAACGGGGGTTTCGAGGGCAACACCCCCAAAGCTAAAAACAGATGCAAAATTGCCTTGTAAAAGTATAGTAATTTCTAGTCAATCTGGGTTGTTCATTAGGTGGATGATCTAACGGTAGAACTTATGTTTAGTTTAGGGTTTTTTGCCCTAGAAGGCAACCCCTCTCTTTGTATGAGGGAATTGTATTGAAGTTATATAATAGATGTGTATTCTCCGAGCGAGAAACAAAGAGGTGATACTGTGAGAGATCAGAGGATATTGCAGTGGATCTGCTGTAGGTTGTGTCTCTTCATTTTGTTGGATAATAGAAAGGAAGGATTGGCTATTCGGGGTGGATGTAGCCCAAACTAGGTGAACCATGTATATCTGTGTTTCTTTGGTTTTATGCGTTTTCTGTGTTTATATTTATGCAATGTTCTATATGTTCCATTGCTCTGTAATATATAATTTTCTAACAACTAGTACCAGAGCCGAAGGTCTATTTGGCTGATAAACTCGTAGGAAAGAAGAGTTCCTCATTCGAGTGGGAGTAATGGTGGAAGATGGTAAGTTTAGGGTCAAGAAATTTAATAGCCAAAACTTCTTGTTGTGGAAGATGTAGATGGAAGATTATCTGTATCAGAAAGATTTGTACCTACCATTGGGCAGAAAAACAAAGATGCTGACGGGTATGACAGATGAAGAATGGAACCTTCTCGATAGAAAGGCACTCAGAATAGTACGGTTGTGCCTCACAGCATCGGTCGCCTTCAACATTTCGAAGGAAACAACGACAGAAGGTTTGATTAAGGCATTGGCGAAACTATATGAAAATCTCGCGGCCTCAAACAAGGTATTTATTATGAAACGGTTATTTAATATGAAGATGTCGAAAGGTGGATCTGTTGCAGACCATTTAAATGATTTTAACACTGTTACAAGTCAGTTAAGTTTTGTAGGGTTAAACTTTGATGATGAAGTTAGAGCTCTGTTATTCTTGTGCTCATTGCCAGAAAGTTGGAATGGTTTAGTAATGGCCATTAGTAACTCTGTTTCTGGATCTAGTACTTTAAAGTTTGATGATGTTGTTGGTGCTATCCTTAGTGAGGAAATGCGATGGAAAAGCTCCAGTGAGACATCGGGTAATGCTTTGAGTGCAAAGTCTAGGGGAAGAAGAATGGAAATAGGAAAGAGCTCAGGATATCATAGTAAATCAAGAAAAGGCAGATCCAAGTCCAGATCAAGGATAGTGCGCTGGAAATCTGGAAAGAAATGACACCTAAAGAAAGACTGTAGATCTCGGAAGGGAAAAGAAGGAGATTCACAAAAAGAAAACAATCATGAATCAAGTGTGAAAGGTGAGGTGTTACAAGATGCTTTGATTCTTTCTTTCAAAAATATTACTGATTCCTGGGTGGTAGATTTAGGGGCCTCATTCCATGCCACACATGATAAGAAATATTTTCATGATTATGTTCAAGGAGATTTTGGACAAGTCCATTTGGGTGATGATAAACCCTGTAAAATTATTGGAATGGGTAAGGTTCTTGTAAAATAGCAGAATGGAAACCAATGTCTACTAAAGGAGGTAAGGCATGTTCCAGATCTGAAGAAAAATCTGATTTCAACAAGGCAGTTAAGCGGTGAAGGTTGTGTGACAACTTTCACAGATAAAGCTTGGAAGGTCACCAAAGGAGCCCTGGTAATAGCAAAAGGCGAAAAGGTTAGTACATTGTATTTATGCAATAGTATTTATAGCTCTGTTAATGCTTTAACTTCCAAAGGAGCAGATGCAACATTATGGCATCATAGGCTCAGACACGAGTGAAAAGGGGATGAAGATTCTTCACTCAAGGAATTTGTTGCCGGGTTTGAAGAATGTTGATTTGGACTTTGGTGAGAATTGTATTTATGGAAAATAGAAGAGAGTCAGATTTCTCAGAGTTGGGAAAGAAAAGAAGAGCGAAAAATTAGATCTTGTGCATACAGATGTATGGGGACCTGCTCAGGTATCATCTCTTGGTGGCTCTCATTATTATGTTACTTTTATTGATGATGCAACTAGAAAAACTTGGATTTATTGTATTAAGAATAAATCTGATGTATTTGATACTTTCAAGAAATGGAAAGCTTTGGTTGAGATTGAGACATGAAAGAAATTGAAGTGTCTTAGATCAGACAATGGAGGTGAATATTGCAGCAAAGAGTTTGATAGGTACTGTTCAGAGCATGGAATTCGCAGAGAGAAGACAGTTCCAAGAACACCACAAGAAAATGGTGTGTCAGAAAGTATGAACAGAACAATCATGGAGTGCGCAAGGTGCATGAGATTGCATGCAAGATTGCCTTTACAATTTTGGGCAGATGTTGTAGATACTGCTATTTATCTAATAAACAGAGGGCCTTCAAGTTCCTTGGATGGTGGTGTTCCAGAGAAAGCATGGACAGGTTAAAAGGTAAACTACTCTTTTTTAAAGCCTTTTGGTTGTGAGGCCTTTGTCCATATTAATAAAGAAAATAGAACAAATCTTGAGGCAAAGTCAAAGAAATGTACCTTTATTGGATATGGTGTTAATGATTTTGGTTATCACTTATATGATTACGAAAATCACAAAATCATTAGGAGCAGAGATGTAATATTCAATGAAAAGGTCTTGTATAAGAATCAGTTGCAGGAAAAGAAATAGGAAAAAGAAAACAAGGAATACGCAGTTCTTGATGAAATCACTGAAAAAGTAAAGGTGCCTGAAAATAATAATAATCAACAACCACAACAAAAACAACCACCTAAATAGCAACAGGCACCCCAAACACCTGAAAGTGGTGTTAGAAGATCTACCAGGATAAGTATACCCCCTGAACGATACTCTCCTTCATTATATTATTTATTGTTGACTGATTCTGGTGAACTCGAATGTTATGAAGAAGCAATGTAGGTTGAAAGCAAGAAGAAGTGGGAGGTAGCCATGGAAGAAGAGATGGAATCCTTAATGCATAACCAGACTTGGGACTTATTCAGGTTGCCTACAGGAAAAACTACATTGAATAATAAATGGGTTTATAGGCTGAAGGAAGAAGATGGAGGAAAACAAAGGTACAAAGCTAGACTTGTGGTGAAAGGGTTTGCACAGAAGAAAGGTATTGATTTTGATGAAATATTTTCTCCTGTTGTTAAAATGACTTCAATCAGAACTATTTTAAGTCTAGTAGCAGTTGAAGATTTGCATCTTGAGCAGTTAGATGTAAAGACAACCTTTCTCTATGGGGATTTGGAGGAAGAGATATATATGCAACAACCACAAGGATATGAGGTAAAAGGTAAGGAGAAACTAGTGTGTAGGTTTAAGAAGAGCTTGTATGGCTTAAAACAGGTTCCAAGGCAGTGGTATCTAAAATATGACAAGTTTATGTCTGAACAAGGTTATACTAGATGTCACTATGATCATTGTGTTTATCTGAAAAAGCAAAATGATGGCAGCTATTATATTGTTATTGTATGTAGATGACATGCTTGTTGCAGGTTCTAACATGCAGGAATAAATGTGCTCAAAAGAAAATTGGCAAATTCATTTGCAGTGAAGGATTTGGGAGCTGCAAAACAAATCCTTGGTATGAGAATAACTAGAGACAAGAAAGATCGCAAATTAACATTGTCTCAGAATGAGTACATACAAAAGGTGTTGAAAAGATTTAATATGCACAATGTAAAACCAGTTAGCACACCTTTTGCTAGCCATTTCAAACTTAGTAAGAAAATGTGCCCAAAGACCCAAGAAGACATGGATTATATGTCTAAAGTTCCATATGCATCAACAATTGGAAGCTTAATGTATGCAATGATTTGCACAAGGCCTGATATTGCACATGCAGTGGGAGTTGTAAGCAGGTACATGAACAATCCAAGAAGGGAACATTGGATGGCAGTGAAATGGATTCTCAGATATTTGAAAGGTACCACAAATCAAGCATTATGCTTTGGTGGCACAAACATTTCTCTACAGGGATATGTTGATGCAGATATGGCAGGTGACAGAGATAACAGGAGGAGCACTACAGGATATGTATTTACTGTAGGTGGAATAGCTATCAATTGGGTTTCAAAAATCCAAAGTGTTGTTGCACCTTCAACAACAGAAGCAGAGTATGTTGCTGCTACAGAGGCTAGTAAAGGAATGATTTGGTTATAAAGGTTTATGGGTGAATTGGATAAGAAGCATGATATGGGCATGTTATACAGTGATAGCAAAAGTGCCATTCATCTTGCAAAGGACTCAACATTTCATTCCAGGACTAAACACATACAACCCAGTACCATTTCATACGATCAGTGTTGGAAGATGGAGAGTTGAAGCTGGAAAAGATACACACTAACCAGAATCCTGCAGATATGCTAATAAAAGTTGTAACTAGGGAGAAATTGAGAATATGCTAGGTTTCAATTGGTCTTCAAGGATGACGATGAAGATGAGAAACAACCAGGTCCAAAGAGGAGTCATTGTCCAGCAAATGAAGTAGTGGTGGAGTTGTTACAATCATTCTCCAAGTGGGAGATTGTTGGGTTAGGAGCATGATTATTTATAGGTCTTTGTTTCAGACAGATGTATACCCCAGGAAGTTTGTACACCCCTCCACGCAGGGGGGGGGGGGGGGGTGCGGGGGGGACTTGTTCCCCCCGCGAGGGTCTAGGAGGGCTAATCCCCCCCGGCTGGGGGGTCTGGGGGCTAGCGGTCCCCCGACAAGGGTTTTGGGGGCAGTGCCCCCGAAGCTAAAAACAGATGTAAAATTGCCTTGTAAAAGTATAGTAATTTCTAGTTAATCTGGGCCATTCATTAGGTGGATGATCTGATGGTATAACTTATGTTTATTTTAGGGTTTTTTTCCCTAGAAGGCAACTCCTCTCTTTGTATGAGGGCATTGTATTGAGGCTGTGTAATAGATGTGTATTCTCCGAGCGAGAAACAGAGAGGTGATATTGTGAGAGAAGACAGAGGATATTACAACGGATTTGCTGTAGGTTGTGTCTCTTCATTTTGCTAGATAACAGAAAGGAAGGACTAGCTGTTCGGGGTGGACGTAGCCCAAACTAGGTGAACCACGTATATCTGTGTCCCTATGGTTTTATGCATTTTCTGTGTTTATATTTATGCAATATTCTATGTGTTCCATTGCTCTGTAATATATAATTTTCTAACACGACAAAAGATATATAATGTAGCATTTTCAGCCTTTCTCTTGTTTTTTACTATAAGGGCATTTATTTGTTCACTAAGACTCCCCAAAATATTTATTTTAAAGTTGTTAAGCAAATGTCCTATTTCAACCCTACTTATTGTCCCATCTGATGATTTATTAATCCAGGACATCATAATATCTCATGGTTTTTCCCAGTTCTTTCCTTTCCCCTTGAATTGTGAATGTATAACTCCCAAATATCTCCAAATGATAACTGAGAAATATCTCCTTTACCCATGGAATTGAGAATATATATCCACTCATCTCTGATAGATTTTAGTAAGAGATATTTCAAAGTTTCTTCATCTAGATTATGCATTTTAGCCCTTTTAACATTATAAACCAATATTTCAATGAAATCTTCAAGATTTTCATCTTCTTTTTGTACCATTTAAAGATTTCATCTTTAAGATTATGGGGCATACAATAATATTTGTATTTTTCTAATAATGCAGTTTTCATTTTTTCCCATGTTCTAATATAATGTACTCTTAAGTCGATAAACCATTTTAATGTTGCATCCTTAAGAGTGGCTGGAAACAATTTCAACTTTTGAGTATCAAGCAAGTAGTTATAGGATTGACACAAGACTTCAAACTCAAAGAGAAATTTTTTAGGATCCTGATTTCTTATTCCATGAAAATTAGCAAGGATGGAGGGTGACATATTTTTCATTGTGGTTGTGGTATCTTCATTGAGGATGGGAAATCCAAAAGGTTCTAGATCTCCTCTACCACCTCCTCTTCCTCTTCCTCCACCTCTTCCACCTCCAATCCTAGGTTGTATATTTCGTCAAAATTAATGTAAGGTTTTAAAATTCAATTTTCTTATTCCTCCTCTAGCTCCTATGGTTCTTCCATCAATGGAATGTTAAAATGCGTTTCTTCTTCTTACTCTTCACTAGGGATTTCGAGTTCTTGTCCTAGAAGTTGTCCTCCAGTTGAAGATAGAAAAATTACTCCTTTTTTGGGGGATGTAGGATCTTCTTCTTCTACTATGGCTTCAGTAGAGGAAGTTGGTGAATCTGTAGGTTGGATTTCAGATCTAAGTACCTCAGGAAGTCTATGTCTACCTGCAATTGATGGAATATGAGTTTGGGTGGATGGTTTTGGACTACAAGGTTGTGGTGGGCTGAGTGATGATGTTGGAATGAAACTCCTACCTCTACCTACAAATATACCTCTAGAATCTCTTTCCATATGCATATCATTTTTATATAATTTTTTTTTAATGAAAAGAAAAAGACTCCTATGTACACTTCCCTGACAACAACGCAAAAATGTTTGGTAATTTAATTGATGTTAAATTACTTGCATGAATTGTCAACCAATGCTATTAAACAGATGAAATGTATGTGCATTGTATGTGCTAGGAGTCTTTGTCACTCACATAATTCCGAAGTTAATTTGAGATATAGAAAGACACATGTTTCTCTACAGCTATGTAAGCAAATAAATCACTCATAAAAATGAAATCAATTTTATTTCTCTTGCTTAAAAAGAAATGTCACACTCTTCTTGAAATAAGCTGCACACTTCCTTCACACTTAAAAATAAAATCACACTCACACTTTGCTTGAAATAAAATCACACACACTTGCTTTAAAATGAAATCACTCTTTCTTATAAATAAAATCACACTCACACTTTTCTTGAAATAAAATCACATGCAGACTTGCGTTAAAATCAAATCACTCTTTCTTATAGATAAAATCACACTTTCTTGAATGAAAATCACACTATAAATAAATCTACTTTAACAGAAGAAAGGTTAACTCCACAAATGAAAATCCTATTTATATCACTACAATGTAAAGATATGCTTCTAATTTATGTTAACTTATAATCTGACCATGTGCATCAGATATCTCACTTCACTTCAACAATAAAAATGATTAGATGAACCTACCATAAACATAGTCTTAAACTCACATTCAAACTTAAAATCTAAACTAATAGAATCCTACTGAAAACACAAAACGAAATACTAAACTTCAATTAAAAGGAAACCTTACTATCACAAGGGGGTCCTCTTTTGAGAAGAAGGTATAAATATGATACTTTCATGAGATGATTAACCATGCATTGGAATCACATAGTATAGAATTAAAATGAAAAAGAGTTTGTATATAAAAACATAGTGTTTACACTATCAAATTCAAAATATGTGTTCGCTATGCCGAGAGGAATATTTATAAAATTCTTACGCAATAATTGTTTTAGATAAATACGCCTTATGCTAATCGACATTAGATAAAATTAACTTTGAAAGATAATTTAACTTTTCTCATGATGTTTTATCAACGCAACAAAGCGTGAGGCTAAAAGTTTGCATCTCGCTCGCCTGGTTCGCCTTCTACAGTGGTTGACTTTCGCTTTGACCGAGCTACTAGGGTGTGTTCTTTATCGATCCAGGTATGAAAGTCGGAAAAAATGATTGTACCAGCTAATTTCCATATGCCCATATGCCCTGTTCTTTGGCTGAAGCTTCACAACCCATCAAACCTTGGACTTAACTGCAGAAACATACATCAACCGCAAAATTGTTGTAATTTAGTAGCTCATGTAAATATTGAGTTAAATAATAAAGAAAACTTATATTTATGAAATAGAATATGATTATGTACATGTTATGATATTAAACTTGTAATCTGATACCCAATTTGGAGTTATGAAGGTCAAAAAGGGAGTAATGGAGTGGAAAAGAGTTGCCAAAAAGAAGCAATTTTGGGGTTCAACAAAGACTTCAGGAGGAGCAGCAGTTGAATCCTTGGCTTCACATTTCAAGCTTGAATTTACCCTTATCACATGCATGACCAACATAGTGATAGGGAGCATGTGGTACTTGGAATCAGGTGCCTCGTTCCATATGATTGGGTTTAGATACTTTTTTAGTGACTTGGAGGAGAAATATTTGCAGATGCACATCGAGTTAGGGAATGAAGGAAGGTACAACATGATCAAGATTGGTACAATCACCTTTCAGAGGCAGTCAAGCTCATGGATGTCATGTTTGTTCTGAGCTTAAAGAAAAATCTCATCTCTGTTGCATTTTTGGAAGACTGTGGTTATGATGTGATCTTCAGCAAAGGAAATGCATTCTTGAGAGACATAGCCATGTGATAGGTTAAGCAGATTGAGGTTTGTGTGAATAACATGTATAAGATAAATGTGGAATACTATGATGCATTAAGAACGAAGGTGGAGAATGTGCAGGGATGCGATGTTGGTAAACTTAGGCACAAAAGACTTAACCATTTGCATCATGGTGCCTTGGAGATTATGCAGCAAATAACCATGGGCCTCCCCAAAGGAGCACTTGATAAGTAGGATGGATGCAAATGATCTACCTTGGGGAAGTATGAAAAATCGACAGTCGATGATCTGGACAACAATGGATATGTAGTCCTAGAAAGGATCCACTTTGATGTCTGTGGACCTTTCTTGACAATCTCCACTCCCAGACACAAATATTTTGTTATCTTTATTGATGAATTCCAAAGGAACTGCTACATCTTCTTCATACAGAAGGAATATAATACATTCTCCAAGTTCATAGAATTCAAGGCTCTGGTTAAGAAAGAAACCAAAAAGAAGGTGAAGGCTCTTAAGAGAAATAATGGAGGTGTGTATGCTTTGAATCAATTTAAAACTTTATGTGTATAAGAATTCATTCAACAACCAAGATTATAATATGAACTAAACCAATAGATTGGTTGGAAACCAGGAGGAACGATGGAGGCGGGTCTTGGAGCTAGGGTTTCAGAAGACTTGATCTGCGCCGCCGCGGCCTGCGTAGATCTGGGGTGGTTTGGAAGGGATGGAAACTGGATAGATGAGGACTCAAGGCAGGAAGCCTCTCATCGGTACCGGGACGGATTGCTGCACCCAGAGATGCCTGAGGCCTGCAAATGGCATTTTATCCCTGCCCTAGATCCACGGAATAGTTTTGTTTTGTGCAAAGATCTGCTTGCAGGTGCAAATGTACCAACGATTCTTACATGGGCCGAAGGAAAACCGGAGTATGAAGCCACAGAAAGAGCAGACCTGTTTGATGCTGGAAAGGAACACTCTGTGATCTGGCGCCGACTATCGACCCTAAAATATCCAGAACAACTCGCCGGCGTAACTGTGGAGTCATCTGCCGCAAGGATCTATGCATGCTGCCAAATCGACACTCTGCTCTTAAAGACCAGGGCGTACCAGGCACAGTTTGATTGGAGCAAAGGCGGGAGGGATCTGCGGGCTGCAGATCGGCGCCATCTCCCAGATCCGGGGTATATTGTAGCAGATCTGGTGGAAAATGTGTCCTGTAGCCCAGATCTATTTCTGGAATATGCGAAATATGCCTTGGACAAAACATGGTTTGGAGACGGATTCCCCTCTCCCTCAGTGAGAAGATACGCTGAACAAAATACGAAGCCATCTCTGTTCGATCGACTAGATCCAGCAAATCGAGATCCTCATAAGCCCGAGTCACTCAGCGCTGAGGCGGATCTGATCCAAATTTTTATAAAAACAACAGAGGGTAAACACCATTGCATGCGGATCAGCCAGAAAATGATCATTCAGGATTTAAAAAAAGAAATACAGGGTTATCTTGGAATCCCAATACAGCACCAAAATCTCATTTATGCAGGATACAGTTTACAAGACAAACAAAACCTCCTGCAATACGGCATCACCAAAGATTCGACCATCAACTTAAACCTCCGACTGCGTGGAGGGAGCACTGGGAACAGCTCAAAATTTACAGGAACCTTTCGGGATGCTGTGAAAGGAAGGGAAAAAATGAAAAACACTGAAGCACCACCACCAGAGGCCCCTGGACCTTACATTGTTGAACAAAAAACAGAATCCCCTACGCTACAAGTTGCTATGCCAGAGGTAACAGAATTGCATTATGATTTATGTAAATGTGCAGTTATTTGCAGGTTTAATGGCTACTGGCCAAAATCTGACGCCCTGCACCAATGGATATTCACACAATGGACAACAGACTGTGAAATATACCTTTGCTCCAAAGGTTACTTCATAGTCAGATTCAGCTCACAGCAAGAGCGAGACAGCATTATTAACCAGGGGCCTTGGTTTTGGGGCAGCGCTGGCCTCTTCCTTACCCCCTGGTTCCCTGATTTTGACGCTAATACAATGAAGGTTACAACGATGCCAGTATGGGTGAGGCTTCATGGCCTCCCCTTACATTTTTGGCATCAAAAAGTATTAGCTGCCATTGGGGATTCCCTGGGGAAATTCCTAAAAACAGATGAAGAAAGGGTTATCCGAGGAATATTTACATTTGCCAGAATATGCATAGAAGTGGACCTGAGTCAAGGACTCCCCGACCACATTACATTGAACTTTAACAACTCTCAATGGACACAACAGCTCGACTATGAGAACACAGCTTTCCGATGCAGGGGATGCATGCAAACAGGGCACCTACAATATGAATGTCCACATGCTCGAAAGGATACCAGGAGAACCAAGAATCAACAAAAAAAGCCCAAAGGCTGGCAGCATACTGCACCAGTAGAAGAAGAAGAGGACATCAAGGAGGAACCACCAGAAAATCACATGGAACCAGAAACACAAAGGGGACAGAAACAAACACAGGAAGCAGAAAACCAATTTACCCATTCGGGGCTGATCATAACAGATTTACATCATGAGCTGCAAATGGAAATAAGTGGCATAAAGAGAACACATAGCTCAGAGGGATCAGAATCAGAAAAAGACCAGCAATTGATATCCATGGAAAACCAGCTAGCAACAACTACACCCATAGTGGACTCGGGAGGTTGGCGCCGGGTGGAGAAGAAGAAGGGAAGGAAAGAATAGGCATGCCGGTATTTTATTTCATTTACTGTTAGTTTTTTTTTGGTTTTTGTTAGGATGAACAGCACAATAAACTGTCAGCATACCCTGCGAGGTAATGCAGCAAACAACAACTGTTGATTTCTGTAAAATCTGCTTATTTAATGAATATATACTGATTTTTCCAGGGGAAAAAAGAATTCATTCAACGAGATTTGATAGCACCCCACAACCCACAACAAAATGGAGTGGATGAGAGGAAGAACTATAACATTGTGGGAGAAGTGAGGGCGACGTTGCATGCCGAAGGTCTACCTCTGTATTTGTGGGCTTACGCATGCAACATAATGTTGGAAATAATACTGAGAGGGGGGGTGAATCAGTATTATCTAACTCTTTTAATAAATCTTCCTTATTTGATCTTTGAATTATTTTTGCATGTCAGTACCATAAAATAATGAGCATGAACAAAGAAAAACAGATAGTCACACCAAAGAACACAAGATGTAAGGTGGAAACCCAATGTGGGTGAAAACCACCTGCTGCAATATGTCTCTCTCTTCTTTCAAATTAGAAGCTCCTTTTACAATGATTTTGTACTGGTGCAGTCCTTTACCAGTACGCAGGCTGCAACCTGCAGAGAGCTACAACTCTCTCTCGTTTTCCAGTCTCTCCTGGAAGGGAGCTACAACCCCCTACTTCTTTTCATAAAGCATCAAATGATCATCAAGTACATAACAGTTACAGTCCACTACAGTTATCAGATCAGTAATAACAGAACTAACCCAGAACACCTTATCAACAGAGAAATTCAATCAACAGAACATCTTAAGACAGAGACGCAATTTTCCCTTTTGTGGCCTGCGTCGCGACGCAATTCACCTTCTGCTTTCCTACGTACACCCGCAGGTATCCTTCTACTGTACTGCGTGCCCACGCACTGTTCCTTCAACTGCACTGCGTCCTTTTGCTGCAGGGACGCACCCAAAAACACTATCGCGCCACGTCCTGTTGCTGCAAAGACGCACCCAGAGATACTATCGTGCCGCGTCTTTTTGCTCATAGACGCACCTGATCCTTATTATGCTCTGCGTCCCCACGCAGTGCGCCTGTTACTGTACTGCGTCCCGGACGCACCTGAATCTTACTCTGCCCTGCGTCCCCACACAGGTCTCTTCCTACTGCACTGCGTCCCGGCGCACTTGCCTTTCACTGTACCTGCGTACCTTCGGGTATGAATGATTTCAAGACTTTAAGTGTAACCCAAACAGTCAGATCTACAGATCTGATCATGCGCCAAAGAGATCTCAGTCTTTCAGAAGATTTGCCTTCTTAAGATCTAGACCAGATCTAGCCCCATAAGATATTCAACCAAAGACATACCTAAGCCAAATGGTCTCCTTTACTTTATATAGGCAAGCTCCTCCTCAAATCATGGAACAATACCACGAGCCAACACCTTAATAACACAATACCGTTGACTAGATACCAAGAGTAAATCACAAGAAACCCCCACGTGTGCTTTTCTCTTCCTTGAAAAGTGTGCACTGGGTGGACGCACCTCTTGAACGGCTGGCCTGCGTCTCTGGACGCAGCTTCTGCATGGTGTACCTGCGGGTACGCATCTTTTGAACTGATTTCCTGCGTCCTTCTTAATTTTTCAATAAATTGAGAGCCTTGTCATGGGAGTTGCCATCAAGTACAACATCTGTAACATATAGCCATACCAGAAACATAATGCCAACAATCTCCCCCTTTGGACTTGATGGCAACCTCACAAACTTCAGCTTCATTCTCCCCCTTTGACATCAAGGGCAAAGGGGTATGCTCCCCCTACGATCATGCTCCCCTTGAAAATGAACCAGATCTGCAGCAAAGAACCATAATCCACCATGAAAGAGATAGAGACATATTGCAGCTATTTCCAAGATCTCCTTCTGACCATCCTCCATAATGCAACAATGCATTATATGCTCCCCCTGAACCTGTACCATCAATCAGAAAGGTTCAACAATAAGATGATGCATCAACAACCCCCAGCTTTTGCCTGAGGTATTCAAAAGTGTCCCTGGGCAATGGTTTGGTGAGAATATCAGCAACTTGTTCCTTAGAAGGAACATACTCCAACTTGACCTTCTGTTCAAGTACTTGTTCCCAGAGAAAATGGTACTTGAATGGAATGTGCTTGGTTTTTGAATGCATAACCGGATTCTTTGAGATGCTGATTGCACTTGTGTTATCACATAAGATGGGGATAGGTGGTGTACAAGTGATTTGAAAATCCTGCAAAGTCTGCATCATCCAAAGAAGTTGGGTGCAACAAGATGCAGCAGCAACATATTCTGCTTCTATTGTAGACAAGGCAATTGAACTCTGTTTCTTGCTAAACCAAGATACCAGTCTGGAACCCATAAAGAACGCACCACCACTTATGCTTTTCCTGTCATCCACGCTTCCGGCCCAATCTGCATCTGTATAAGCATGAAGTGTAAGATCTGTATCTCTAGGATACCATAAACCATAATTTTGAGTCCATTGAAGATATTTGAAAATTCTCTTCACTGCCTGAAGATGAGTCTCCTTTGGATTTGCCTGAAATCTTCCAACTATTCCAACTGCATGCATGATATCCGGTCGGGTACCTGTCAAATAAAGTAAACTTCCAATCATAGATCTGTAGGTTGGTTGATGTACTGCTGCAGATTCATCATTTGCACTGAGGCTACATCCTATGACCATGGGTGTACATACTGGTTTTGCATCTTCCATACCATATTTCTTCAAAATCTGTTTGAGATACTTGGTTTGAGATAAAAAGATTCCTCCTTCTTTTTGTTGGATTTGCAAACCAAGGAAATATGTCGGTTCTCCTAGCAAAGACATTTCAAATTCTTTCTGCATGACCGAGGCAAAGCTTTGACTCATAGCTTCTTCATTGCTCCCAAAAATAATGTCATCTACATACACAACAAGTATTAGCAATTTGTCATTTTCAACTTTTATATAAAGATTGCTATCTGCTGATCCTTTTGAAAAACCTTGTTGATGAAGATATTTGTCCAAATGGTAGTACCAAGCCCTTGGAGCTTGTTTGAGACCATAGAGAGCCTTTTTCAATCTGCATACAAGATTTGGATCATTTCCAAGAATGAACCCATCTGGCTGTTCAATGTACACTTCTTCTTCCAAGTCTCCATTCAGAAACGCTGATTTCACGTCCATTTGAAATACTTTGAAGTTTTGAAAACTTGAGAGAGCAAGGAACATTCGGATGGCCTCAAGTCTTGCAACAGGAGCAAAGGTTTCTTCAATGTCTATTCCTTCTTGCTGCGCATACCCTTTACAAACAAGTCTGGCTTTGTTTCTAATTACTTCTCCATTTTCATTCAATTTGTTTTTTAAGACCCATTTTGTCCCGATAACATTCTTATCTTTTGGTCTAGGGACCAGCTCCCAAGTGTTGTTCTTTTCGATCTGCTCAAGTTCTTCATCCATTGCTTTCACCCAACATTCATCTTTGCATGCCTCTTTCACATTTTGTGGTTCAGTTGAGGAGAGTAATGCTAAATAGCTTGAAGCTTCTGCAACTGTTCTTCGAGTTTGTACACCTGCTTCTTTCTGTCCCATAATCTGAGATTCTGGATGGTTCTTCTGAACATATCTGGATGGAGTCTTTTCTTCTATTCATGTTTGCTCCTCTGGTTCTTCTTGAGGTTCTTCTTGAGATTCTTCTTCTTCATCATTCTGTCTTTGAGGGTAGCCTTCATCTTCTTCGATGTCTTCATGATGTACTTGCCTAGGAATGTATCCCTTCTCATCAACCACTACATCAATGCTGTCAATAATTCTGCCCAGTCTTTTATTGTAGCATTTGTATGCTTTGCTATATGGAGAATAACCAAGAAGAATGCCTTCATCTGCTCTAGGTTCAAGTTTGCCAAGCTGCTCATCAGTATTCTTGATATAGCATTTGCTCCCAAAGATTTTGAAGTGCTTTACCGAAGGAGTCCTACCACTCCAAAGCTCATGAGGAGTTTGAGTGCTGTTCACCCGGACATTTGTTTTGTTGAGAATAACATCTGCAGCATGTGCAGCTTCACCCCAGAAAGTTGCGGGAGTTCCTGATTCATCAAGCATAGCACGAGCCATTTGTTGGATTGTTCTGTTCATTCTTTCCACAACTCCATTTTGCTGGGGAGTTCTTGCTGTAGAGAATTCTCTTCTTATCCCATGTTCTTCACAGAAATCGAAAAATTCATTTGAAGTAAATTCCCCTCCTCTGTCGGATCTGAGGCACTTAATTTTGTGACCTGATTCATTTTCAACCAAGGCTTTGAAGGATTTGAATTTTTCGAATGCTTCATCTTTGTGCTTCATAAGTCCTAGCCAGACAAACCTGGAGAAATCGTCAATGAATAATATCAAGTATTCTTCTCCTCGAGGTGTTCTTTTTCTGAAGGGACCGCATGTATCTGTATGTACTAACTCAAGAGGCATGCTAGCTGATCCTTCTTTCTCTGGAAAGTTAGTTCTGGTCTGTTTTCCAAACTGACATGATTTGCATATGGTGTTGTCAGGAATTTTGATATCTGGAAGATCGCGAACTGCCTGATATTTGCATGCTTTCCTTATTTGTGAAAAGCTTAGATGTCCCAACCTCTGATGCCATAACCAGTGCTCTTCATCCTTGCTCAGATAGCATTGTTGTTGTCCTTCTTCAAATATGTACAGATTATTTGGAGTTCTTTTGCCTTTGATCACTGTTTTACCTGTATCAAGATCACGAACAAGACATCCATTTGATCTGAATATAACCTCGGTTCTTTGATCACACATCTGGCTGACACTTAGAAGATTATGCTTCAATCGATCAACATACAAAACATTTCCAGCCTTGACCTTTTCTTTTAACTGAGCAATGCCCTTTCCTTTTATAGTTGCAGGAGTATCATTTCCAAAAGAGACTTTCTTTCCCTTTTCTAGAGCAGAATAAGATTCAAGTTTTTCTTTATCACCTGTCATATGCTTCGAACATCCACTGTCAATGTACCATAGATTTTCCTGTCCCTCTGCATAAAATACTATCCCACATCTTTTTGTTTGAGGTTCCTTTATTCTCCATGTTTTGGTGCTTGAGGCTTGTTCCTTTTTCTGCTGAAAACCTGCTCCTGCATTCAGATTCTTCATGACCAAAGTTATTGCAAATAGAACATTCGACTTCATTTTCAAGAACCGAAAAGTTTTTATAGGTCCTTTTTGTAATCCCTGTCATACTTCTTTGTTTTTGAGCTTCCCTAGTCATGATTGTTTTATATGCAACACATTGAGCTGCTTTGTGCCCAAAGTTATGACAAGAAAAGCATTGTCCATTGAAGAAACTTCTGCGGTTATCGAATCTACCAGCCAACTGATTGTAATTTCTATTTTCATCTATTCTTGAACCAAATTGAGAAGATTTTACCTGTGGCTGGTTCACCCTTAAGATGGATTGCCCCTGATAGTTTCTGTTTGTAATTCGTCCCTGCTTTACCTGATGATCTTCATTGTTCTTTTGCTCATTTCTTCTTGCTGCATCAAGATAACTCTTTGAGGTGGATGCTTGAGAGGTTTCTCCATTGTAGCCCAGACCTGTCTTGTTTAGAGAAGACTGCTGCACATTGATAATCTTATCCAAAGTTTCAGATCCTTTGAAAAACTTAAGATTAATAGCTTTTGTTTTCTCAATCTCTTTTCTAAGACCAACAATTTCTCCTTCTAGTTTTTCAAGATGTTTTTCCTTTTCATCAATTTGAAATTGTAGAGTATCAATGATCACATTATTTTCTTCTATACATCTCTTGAGTCTAGTAATTTCATCATAAAGGTTATCCACATCTATAGCATCCATATAATCATCATCTTCAAATGCCATTAACAACTTATATTCATTACCTCGTTCATCTTCATCACTGTTCGATAGACCATCACTATCTTCATGGGTGTAGTATCTTTTCTTATTTGCATTTTGTTTCTTGTTCCATCTAGCAGGTTCCTTTCTTTTATCCTTATAAGGACATTTTGCAGCATAATGACCTACTCTTCCACAAGCAAAGCATTTAAAAGGTAACTTACCTCTGAACCTTCCAGAACCTCTTTGAAGATTTCTGACAAAATTTGATTATTCTTCCTCTTCTTCTGGGACGTGGCTTGCTTCATAATAATCTTCTTTACCTGATGCCTTGAAAGCAGCTTCTCTTCTGTCTGATGGACCTCCCTTTCTCATTTCATAAGCAGTTAGAATTCCATGTAGCTGAGACATAGTGAGAATTCGTAGATTTTCCTTTTCTTCTATTGCAGATACTTTAGATTCAAACTTGGGGGACAATGATCTTAGAACCTTTTCAACCACTATAGCCTCTCTTATTTCTTCACCCAAATTTTTCATACAATTAACAATCTCATCTACCCGAAGAAAATAGTTAGCCACACTTTCATCATTATACATCTTGAGAGTCTCATACTGAATCCTGAGAGTTTGAAGTTTAGCACGCTTTACCTGTTCATCTCCTTCATAGCTTGTGACAATTTTGTCCCATATCTCCTTTGCGGATTTGTAGTGCATTACCTTCATGAATTCCGTTTGGGATATACATCCTAACAGAGTACTGACTGCTTTTGCATTTGTTTCATACTTCTTTTTCTCAGCTGGATCTGTAGGAGTAGCTGAAGGAAAAGCGTAGCCTGTTTCTACAATGTCCCAAACTTCTGTACCAAGAGATTGAAGATATGCAGTAACTCTTACCTTCCAATAATTGAAGTTTGTCCCATCAAAAACCGGTGGCCTGATTGATGCTTCTCTCTCGTAGTTGCTCATGATGAACGATCTACCTTCAAGTGATCAAGCTTCTCTGAAGGAACTGCTCTGATACCAATTGTTGGAAATAATACTGAGAGGGGGGGTGAATCAGTATTATCTAACTCTTTTAATAAATCTTCCTTATTTGATCTTTGAATTATTTTTGCATGTTAGTACCATAAAATAATGAGCATGAACAAAGAAAAACAGATAGTCACACCAAAGAACACAAGATGTAAGGTGGAAACCCAATGTGGGTGAAAACCACCTGCTGCAATATGTCTCTATCTTCTTTCAAATTAGAAGCTCCTTTTACAATGATTTTGTACTGGTGCAGTCCTTTACCAGTACGCAGGCTGCAACCTGCAGAGAGCTACAACTCTCTCTCGTTTTCCAGTCTCTCCTGGAAGGGAGCTACAACCCCCTACTTCTTTTCATAAAGCATCAAATGATCATTAAGTACATAACAGTTACAGTCCACTACAGTTATCAGATCAGTAATAACAGAACTAACCCAGAACACCTTATCAACAGAGAAATTCAATCAACAGAACATCTTAAGACAGAGACGCAATTTTCCCTTCTGTGGCCTGCATCGCGACGCAATTCACCTTCTGCTTTCCTGCGTACACCCGCAGGTATCCTTCTACTGTACTGCGTGCCCACGCACTGTTCCTTCAACTGCACTGCGTCCTTTTGCTGCAGGGACGCACCCAAAAACACTATCACGCCGCGTCCTGTTGCTGCAAAGACGCACCCAGAGATACTATCGCGCCGCGTCTTTTTTCTCAGAGACGCACCTGATCCTTATTATGCTCTGCGTCCCCACACAGTGCGCCTGTTACTGTACTGCGTCCCGGACGCACCTGAATCTTACTCTGCCCTACGTCCCCACGCAGGTCTCTTCCTACTGCACTGCGTCCCGGCGCACTTGCCTTTCACTGTACCTGCGTACCTTCGGGTATGAATGATTTCAAGAATTTAAGTGTAACCCAAACAGTCAGATCTACAGATCTGATCATGCGCCAAAGAGATCTCAGTCTTTCATAAGATTCGCCTTCTTAAGATCTAGACCAGATCTAGCCCCATAAGATATTCAACCAAAGACATACCTAAGCCAAATGATCTCCTTTGCTTTATATAGGCAAGCTCCTCCTCAAATCATGGAACAATACCACGAGCCGACACCTTAATAACACAATACCGTCGACTAGATACCAAGAGTAAATCACAAGAAACCCCCACGTGTGCTTTTCTCTGCCTTGAAAAGTGTGCACTGGGTGGACGCACCTCCTGAACGGCTGGCCTGCGTCTCTGGACACGGCTTCTGCATGGTGTACCTGCGGGTACGCATCTTTTGAACTGATTTCCTGCGTCCTTCTTAATTTTTCAATAAATTGAGAGCCTTGTCATGGGAGTTGCCATCAAGTACAACATCTGTAACATATAGCCATACCAGAAACATAATGCCAACACATAACAGTCTATTTTTGGAAGTAGAGTCTCCATCATATTCTTGGTATGATTACACCGAAGGAGTATTTCTTAGGGAGAAAGTTACATGTGTCACACTTTAGGGATTTTGGAGCCTTTGTTTACTGCCATGCCTCCAAAGAATCAAGGAAGAAGATTGAGCTGACTAAGAATGAAAGTTGTGCAAAGGGATGTAAATTTTAAAGAGGTGAAAGCCATGCGATGCTCTCTTTAGAGGGACCTTAAGATCCCACAAGAAGAGAAGCTTTTAGCTCCAAAGGAGGAGCCTTAGGAAGTTATGTAGTAGCCACAAATTGAGGAAAAAAGAGTCGAGATAGCCCCTCAAGAAGAACCATCTAGAGAAGGCATAAAAAGAAACAAGGACTCTGAAAGATTTGTGCAGGATGGGAGGGAGAATGTGGGAGTTCCTTCAAATTTGTGTAGGCAAAGAAGGTCACTTGAATGGTGCACTAGATTCATGGTTGTAAGGAATGAGATTGTAGAGACTGATCCATCCTTTGTTGAGGAAGAAGTAGAGAAACATGTATGGGTTGATGCAATGGTGGAGGAATATGAATCCATTGTAAAGAACAATGTTTGGGAAGTGGTCCCAAGACCAGCAAATAAATCAGTAGTGGGTTTGAGATGGATCTTCAACATGAAGTAGGAATCATATGGAAGCATAAGTATAAGGCCATATTTGTAGCCAAGGGGTACTCTCAAGTTGAGGAAATTGACTATGAGTATTCCTTTGCCCCTGTAGCAATGTACTCATCCATTAGATCAATTCTTGCATTGACCGCATAGTTGGGGTGGAATATCCACCACTTGGATGTAAAAACACCATTTCTCAATGGGGTTATTGAGGAGGAGGTGTACATCAAGTAATCATAAGGCTTTGAGACATTTGATTGAGAGTCTCATGTTTTCAAACTCAAGCAAGCAGTGTACAAGCTCAAACAAGCATCCTGTGCTTGTTACACCAGGATTGAAAACTATCTCACTGGTTTCAGCTTCACAAAAAGTGGAGTGCATGAAAACCTCTATCATATCATGGTAGAAGGTAAATTACTTATTATTGACTTATATTTTGATGATTTAATTTTAACTAGTGATGAGTAGTTGATAAGATCTTGCAAGGAGGACCTTGCAAGGGAATTTGAAATGAAGAACATGGGTCTCATTGTTATGCAGGATTTACGATTGTGGAGAAAAGTATCTCTCCTAGATTTGGTGGCTAACCTATAACAACAAAGAGATAAGGAACCCAATTCTTTCCTTAAAGTAAATAGATGATGAAATGAAGCCTAACTACAATCCATCATGTGCTTCACTCCTTTAGCTTGGATGCTTCAATTCCAGTTGCGATTGCCAAAATCAAAACCTACACAGTTAGATATAACAAGTCAAGAAACTACGAGATATATGCAACATCATCTAAATAATATACTCAATAGATCAACATAGTATTGAAATAAAAGAAATAACAACATCAAATATAGGAAAATAGAGAATTCTTTGCATTTTAATATAAATGGAAGGAGTTACAACCATAAATAGATTTTAATGTTGTAAAAGATCTCCTCTAGGCTGACTTGTCCTTTCCTTGTCAAAACGTGCACGTCCAATCACCCTAAATGCATGAAATGAAACCTCTCACAACAACAACATAAGGGTAGAATCACTCTCCAAAGTCCAACCTCTTGCATATGGAAGGCTATAAATATATAGAGGAGTGGGGTAGGTTGGGAGTTCTTATCCAATTACTTATTTATGGTTTTAGATCCACCTTTGATGGGAGGATGAGATCAAAGGATAAGGGATGAAAACTCCAAATTAGGGTAGGATAAGATTTGAAGGTTTTATCTGAGGTAAATGGTTGTAATAAATTTTGGAAGCTTCTGGAAGAGGAAGCTTCCAAAATTTCTCTCTTTTTGCCGAATTTCTACAACCAACGCAAGTGCAAAGGGGAGAAACCAGTAGGTGATCAACGCAGGTCACAATGGAGCAACCTATAGGTGAATATTGTCCAACGAGAGGCTAGGGAGCGATGGCCATAAAACTAGCTTAGACAATGCAGTTTTAGGTAGAAAATATGGGGAATAAAAGAGGCATGCCTAGGGATTTGTGCAAGATAATGACAAGGGTGAATAGGATGTTTATTGATCCCATTAGGAGGCCTATTGATTAGATGTGACAAAATGGCCTATAACACTCATGCATTACTTCCTCGAGTTTGAAGTATGGCAAGGTGATGGGGAAATATTTGTGTCTCAAGGAAATTATGAAAATGATATATGACAGATTTTCCACATGAAGAGTTGTAAGCCCATGGAGACACGTCTAGCTACCAACTCGAGGAAGGAGGATGTAACTTTAGGAGAAAAGGTGGATGCTACCATTTATCAACACCTAGTGGGTTCGCTAATGTATCTTTTGAACACATGACCAGATATGTGCTATGTAGTAAACAACCTGGCTCAAGATATGGTTAGGTCAACAAAATCATTTTGGAAGGAAACAAAGAATGGTTTACAATGCCTCAAAGGAACTACCCCGTTTGAACAATGGTATAAATTGACACAGAGAGTGAATTTGTGTGGCCTCACAAATGCAAATTGGGCAGGGAGTCCATTGGACCAAATGAGTACATCAAGTGGAATTTTCATTGTTGGTTCCACAACTGCTTCCTAGTATAGCAAGAAGCAAATATCTGTGGTGCTCAACTTGGCAGAAGCATAATATATGGTTGTAAGACAAATGACATGTGAGGCAATGTGGATGAGAAAGATATTTGTTTGAAACTTTGGTCAGATGATGGATCCAACTGAGATCTACTATGATAATCAGAGTGGCATTAACCACTATGAGAATATTGTATTTCACGATTGATCCAAGAATATATATATATTTGGTATCGCCATCTACAGGATTCTGTGTAGAGGTGGATAACGTTGTTACACTACATTCTGACAAAGGAACAAGATATTGACATTTTGATAAAGGCATTTTCAAGAAGGAAGTTCGAGTTCCACAGGTGCAGGATAGGGGTGGTCGATAATCCCTTTCTTGCTCAGAGGGAGTGTTGAAAAATCTAGCAAGAAATTCTCAATTTTATTTTGCCTTGATTAAATTGAGAAAATTCAAATTTCCACATCAACCGACAACTTGGATGTAGTTAAATTGTGTGACATGGATTGTGTCATCCAGTTTACTTAGTAAATTCAAGTTGGAGGAGTTAGATTTGATTTAAGCATGTGTGATTGCTAATTTGTAGGAATCAGGGTCAGTTATCTCAAGTTGTTTTGAGTTAAACTAGTTTGAAATAATGGAGGAACCGGTGGAAGGTTAGTTGTGTAGTGGGAATTAGTCAAACTCAGTGATCATCCAATTAATTGAATAATCGACCCAAAATATCTAGTTCATGTAAGGAATTCGAGCTCCCTAGTTGTGTTGGATATTCCAAGGCAATGTAACGTTAGTTATAGACTAGTCTTAAGTGTACAAGTGTTGCATGTAGTTAGATGATCAACCTTGGGAATTGCGCAAGGAAATAGGGGCTCAAGTAGAGGCATAAATTGATTATGGATCAAAGCTTCTTAGTGAGAAGAGAGATAGGTTATTCACTTGCAGGTTGTGCTTAGTTGAGAGAAGAAGTGTAATACATATCTATTCATTAGATTAATGCAAGCATGCATTGGGGTTTTAAGAAGATTTCTTTCCCTAGAAAAAATAATGTGTTTATGTGTGTTATTTCTTATTGCATGTATAAGATTTTTGTTCTAAATTGCAAATTAAATTCCACAGAGCAGTAGAGTAGGTTTATTTTTTGTTTTGGATCAAAACTTCATGAGAATTTGCAAATCTACACCATAATTTCTACATCTTGCATGTTTTAACCCCCATTATGAATCATAGATTTAATATAAAGGATTTTTTTCCTCTATTAATTATAAACTCAAAGAAGTAAAATAACATAGATACTTACAAATTCTACAATTAATTTTTGATATGCCAACATATACTCACAACCCTTATTTAACCCAATGTCAATCAATTATTTCGATGACCCTTATTTTTATGTTAGCACCTATTTGAAGACATTAAAGGATGGTTGTTGTAAAACAACTTAAAATATACAAAAATGAAATATTGAGTTATTATAAGGAAATATTAACAATTACTCACAAACTCTGAAATAATCCCTTTTCTTCCTTGTCATCCTGTTTTATGTGCTAAATGAGTTCCATCTTGTTTTCTTTTCTACAAGAAAATACTTGAAAATTAATATTTAATGCTAAATTACTTTTTTATATGTACAAATTCAGTCATGATTACATACATTTGAAGCACATTGTTGTTGATATGGATCCTCCTATGATGCAATTATTTCCATTTCTTTGACCATCTCCTTATACACTTTTTTGGACATTCCCACTTGCATGTTTCACATATAGTGCGTTGATCATTTGAGATTTTCATAATCTTCTTGAAAAAAGTAATTTTATTTTATTTTATTTTATTTTTTATTTTTTTATGATGATATATGAAAACTAAATATAACAAATTCGATATTAATAAATGAATGGTTTGTAGTAATATATACATATAATTCTAGAAAATCATTTTATACAGTTAGGAATATTACCTTTTGAATGATTCTTCTTTGTTGTTGTATGTTTTTGCTATTTCAATTTTGATATGTCTCATTGAACATTTCTCTTGAAAAGATTCCTATAATTTAGATATAGTTTGGTTATTAGAATCATTGGATTGATTTTTTTATTGTAAGTGGAAACCACGTCTATACATTCATTCCAATATCCCTCATAGTTATGTAAACAACCCCCCCCCCCCCCCCCCCCCCCTCCTCGCCCCCACCCACCCCCCCCTCTTTCATTAACCTCCAACACCACTCCAGATGAGCTAAGGACCAATTCATCATGATTTACATGCTTTATAATTTTCCTTTTCTTAGAAAAACATTGATCTTTTCCTTCGTTGTTACTCCTTGTAGAACATTAAACATATATGAGCTAATAGATGGTTTGAAACATGTTATATAATATTGTTAAATATATTATTATTGAAAATTGGAAGAAAAAAATAAAAAATACTCATATTGAATTGTAAATTTTCATTTACCTATTTCATCATTCTTCGATTTTTCTATGAGGCTTTTACACTCTTCTACACTTCGATTAGAAATAATCTTATCGACCTTGTTCATTTTGTGGCTCTGCATGACACACACCAACCAATACATATTAGTTAAACTTACATATAGTTCAAACATATTTTTGTAAATAATTTACAAAGAACTTGTCTTCTATGGTTTTTTGTACGTGATATCATTGTGTCGATCAATATTTTTGTTACTTTAGACCTTCAGAGAAAACCAACACGTACTAAAGAAAGTAGGCATTTATATGTATCACTTTCTTTAATTTCATCTCCATCCATCTCATTCAAGGGATGACTATCAAGTATCTCTTTCACTCTATTTGGAAATGCTAAGTTCACCCACTTATGCAAGTTCAACTCTCCTACAAACATGTTACTAGTTGGCCTTTTTCTAGTAAGCATTTCCAATAATAGAATTCCATAGCTATAAACATCTCCTTTAGTGGAAACCATCTCACCCAATCCATACTCTGCAGTTAAGGAAACTTTGATCAAAACCTACTCAAGAGATCCAATATATTTTTTTTTTGAAGAAAATACAAATCAAAATAATTTTATTGAAGATCTATACCTGGTGCAATGTAACCCATTGATCCTTTCAGAGCAACTGTTGAAGTTAGTGAATCACCAGTGGTTGCACCAATTAATTTTGCAATCCCAAAATCTGTTACATGACCAAACAAGTTTTCATCCAACAACACATTGCTTGGTTTTATATCACAGTGGAGTAGTTGCATAGAAGAATCATGATGAAGATACTCCATGGCATGCGCGACATCTATGGCAATGTCCAACCTTTTTTTCAATCCCAAATCACATACATCATTGTTGTCATCTTCATTAGGATACAAATGCTTCTCTAAGCTTCCATTACACATAAAGTTGAACACTAAAGCTTTGAAATGGAGGTTGGAACATGTGGCAATGATTCTCATAATATTTCGGTGTCGCACCTTTTGCAAGGAATTAAACTCTACTTTAAAACTCTTTAGCACTTGTTCATTTGGAAAATGGAAAACCTTCACCACAACAAGCATACCATCACTCAAAAGTCCTTTGTACATTGATCCAAAACTACCCTTCCCCAACAAGTTGGCCTTGCTAAATCCATCAGTTGCTCTAGAAAGCTCTTGATATGATATACTTCCATGCTCTAATTTATGGAAAATAACTTGTGGAAAATCAATGTTTTGTATGTGAAAATACCTTCTTGAGAGGAATCCCAAAAGTATACAACATGATATAAAACCAATACTGCCAACAATTGGAAATACCACTTTTCTCAAAACATCAAAATGGCTTCTTGATGTTGGACATGCTGGTAAGGAAAATACTTGTGGTCCACAGAGACCTAGATTTCCAATTAAGGATATGGTCATGCCTTGATTTGTAGGAAAATCTTCATTTGATATTTCTCCTTCGAAATTGTTGAAAGATAAAATCAAATAGTGAAGCTCCTTCAACTTGTTGAGAGTAATTGGTATTGTCCCTGATAAGGAGTTATTGGACAAATCCAATTCCTTGAGATTTTGTAGATATCCAAGTGAATCTGGAATGGAACCTTTTAAGGAATTGTGAGATAGATTCAATGATTCTAATGCAATGCAATTTTTTAGCGTCGGTGGAATGACACCAATTAATAGATTGGCAGAGACATCTATAGCTAAAGCATTTCCAAGTTTCTCTATCTCTAGAGGTAATGGGCCGTCCAAAAAGTTATGTGACAAATTCAAATAAAAATATAAGTAAGGAAGAGTGGTGACTTCTAGTGGTATGCTTCCACTGAATCTATTGTGAGAAAAGTCAAGTAATCCCAAATTCTCACAGTCTCTTAGGCTAGGAGGTATTTTATCTAATAATTAGTTGTGTTGAAGATAAATTTTCCATAGTTGTTTAAGATGACATAAGGAATTGGGGATTTTTCCAGAAAGCATGTTTCTGCCAATATCTAGGAAACCAAGATGCTTCAATTGTTTAAAATCATCAAGGATGTTTCCTTCTAATCTGTTGTTTCCTAAATCCAACATTTCTATTTTTTCAAGGCTACCTAATGGTGGTATACTACCATTTAATATATTTCCACTTAAATTTAGAAAGATCAAGTTGCTAAGATTTCCAATATGTGTAGGGATGTTACCTTCTATTAAGTTGCTTGATAATAACAAGTAAGACAAATTGGGAGAAAGCATCGTTATTGCAGGGGGCAAAACACCACTTAATTTCCAACTCGAGGAAGGAGGATGTAACTTTAGGAGAAAAGGTGGATGCTACCATTTATCAACACCTAGTGGGTTCGCTAATGTATCTTTTGAACACAT
This sequence comes from Pinus tabuliformis, assembly GCA_031772625.1. Classification (NCBI taxonomy): domain Eukaryota; kingdom Viridiplantae; phylum Streptophyta; class Pinopsida; order Pinales; family Pinaceae; genus Pinus; species Pinus tabuliformis. Next base: position 1,972,149,057 of record CM062817.1, on the reverse strand, counting down.
GACCAGATATGTGCTATGTAGTAAACAACCTGGCTCAAGATATGGTTAGGTCAACAAAATCATTTTGGAAGGAAACAAAGAATGGTTTACAATGCCTCAAAGGAACTACCCAGTTTGAACAATGGTATAAATTGACACAGAGAGTGAATTTGTGTGGCCTCACAAATGCAAATTGGGCAGGGAGTCCATTGGACCAAATGAGTACATCAAGTGGAATTTTCATTGTTGGTTCCACAACTGCTTCCTAGTATAGCAAGAAGCAAATATCTGTGGGTGGATGCTACCATTTATCAACACCTAGTGGGTTCGCTAATGTATCTTTTGAACACATGACCAGATATGTGCTATGTAGTAAACAACCTGGCTCAAGATATGGTTAGGTCAACAAAATCATTTTGGAAGGAAACAAAGAATGGTTTACAATGCCTCAAAGGAACTACCCAGTTTGAACAATGGTATAAATTGACACAGAGAGTGAATTTGTGTGGCCTCACAAATGCAAATTGGGCAGGGAGTCCATTGGACCAAATGAGTACATCAAGTGGAATTTTCATTGTTGGTTCCACAACTGCTTCCTAGTATAGCAAGAAGCAAATATCTGTGGTGCTCAACTTGGCAGAAGCATAATATATGGTTGTAAGACAAATGACATGTGAGGCAATGTGGATGAGAAAGATATTTGTTTGAAACTTTGGTCAGATGATGGATCCAACTGAGATCTACTATGATAATCAGAGTGGCATTAACCACTATGAGAATATTGTATTTCACGATTGATCCAAGAATATATATATATTTGGTATCGCCATCTACAGGATTCTGTGTAGAGGTGGATAACGTTGTTACACTACATTCTGACAAAGGAACAAGATATTGACATTTTGATAAAGGCATTTTCAAGAAGGAAGTTCGAGTTCCATAGGTGCAGGATAGGGGTGGTCGATAATCCCTTTCTTGCTCAGAGGGAGTGTTGAAAAATCTAGCAAGAAATTCTCAATTTTATTTTGCCTTGATTAAATTGAGAAAATTCAAATTTCCACATCAACCGACAACTTGGATGTAGTTAAATTGTGTGACATGGATTGTGTCATCCAGTTTACTTAGTAAATTCAAGTTGGAGGAGTTAGATTTGATTTAAGCATGTGTGATTGCTAATTTGTAGGAATCAGGGTCAGTTATCTCAAGTTGTTTTGAGTTAAACTAGTTTGAAATAATGGAGGAACCGGTGGAAGGTTAGTTGTGTAGTGGGAATTAGTCAAACTCAGTGATCATCCAATTAATTGAATAATCGACCCAAAATATCTAGTTCATGTAAGGAATTCGAGCTCCCTAGTTGTGTTGGATATTCCAAGGCAATGTAACGTTAGTTGTAGACTAGTCTTAAGTGTACAAGTGTTGCATGTAGTTAGATGATCAACCTTGGGAATTGCGCAAGGAAATAGGGGCTCAAGTAGAGGCATAAATTGATTATGGATCAAAGCTTCTTAGTGAGAAGAGAGATAGGTTATTCACTTGCAGGTTGTGCTTAGTTGAGAGAAGAAGTGTAATACATATCTATTCATTAGATTAATGCAAGCATGCATTGGGGTTTTAAGAAGATTTCTTTCCCTAGAAAAAATAATGTGTTTATGTGTGTTATTTCTTATTGCATGTATAAGATTTTTGTTCTAAATTGCAAATTAAATTCCACAGAGCAGTAGAGTAGGTTTATTTTTTGTTTTGGATCAAAACTTCATGAGAATTTGCAAATCTACACCATAATTTCTACATCTTGCATGTTTTAACCCCCATTATGAATCATAGATTTAATATAAAGGATTTTTTTGCTCTATTAATTATAAACTCAAAGAAGTAAAATAACATAGATACTTACAAATTCTACAATTAATTTTTGATATGCCAACATATACTCACAACCCTTATTTAACCCAATGTCAATCAATTATTTCGATGACCCTTATTTTTATGTTAGCACCTATTTGAAGACATTCAAGGATGGTTGTTGTAAAACAACTTAAAATATACAAAAATGAAATATTGAGTTATTATAAGGAAATATTAACAATTACTCACAAACTCTGAAATAATCCCTTTTCTTCCTTGTCATCCTGTTTTATGTGCTAAATGAGTTCCATCTTGTTTTCTTTTCTACAAGAAAATACTTGAAAATTAATATTTAATGCTAAATTACTTTTTTATATGTACAAATTCAATCATGATTACATACATTTGAAGCACATTGTTGTTGATATGGATCCTCCTATGATGCAATTATTTCCATTTCTTTGACCATCTCCTTATACACTTTTTTGGACATTCCTACTGGCATGTTTCACATATAGTGCGTTGATCATTTGAGATTTTCATAATCTTCTTGAAAAAAGTAATTTTATTTTATTTTATTTTATTTTTTATTTTTTTATGATGATATATGAAAACTAAATATAACAAATTCGATATTAATAAATGAATGGTTTGTAGTAATATATACATATAATTCTAGAAAATCATTTTATACAGTTAGGAATATTACCTTTTGAATGATTCTTCTTTGTTGTTGTATGTTTTTGCTATTTCAATTTTGATATGTCTCATTGAACATTTCTCTTGAAAAGATTCCTATAATTTAGATATAGTTTGGTTATTAGAATCATTGGATTGATTTTTTTATTGCAAGTGGAAACCACGTCTATACATTCATTCCAATATCCCTCATAGTTATGTAAACAACCCCCCCCCCCCCCCCCCCTCCTCGCCCCCACCCACCCCCCCCTCTTTCATTAACCTCCAACACCACTCCAGATGAGCTAAGGACCAATTCATCATGATTTACATGCTTTATAATTTTGCTTTTCTTAGAAAAACATTGATCTTTTCCTTCGTTGTTACTCCCTGTAGAACATTAAACATATATGAGCTAATAGATGGTTTGAAACATGTTATATAATATTGTTAAATATATTATTATTGAAAATTGGAAGAAAAAAAATAAAAAATACTCATATTGAATTGTAAATTTTCATTTACCTATTTCATCATTCTTCGATTTTTCTATGAGGCTTTTACACTCTTCTACACTTCGATTAGAAATAATCTTATCGACCTTGTTCATTTTGTGGCTCTGCATGACACACACCAACCAATACATATTAGTTAAACTTACATATAGTTCAAACATATTTTTGTAAATAATTTACAAAGAACTTGTCTTCTATGGTTTTTTGTACGTGATATCATTGTGTCGATCAATATTTTTGTTACTTTAGACCTTCAGAGAAAACCAACACGTACTAAAGAAAGTAGGCATTTATATGTATCACTTTCTTTAATTTCATCTCCATCCATCTCATTCAAGAGATGACTATCAATTATCTCTTTCACTCTATTTGGAAATGCTAAGTTCACCCACTTATGCAAGTTCAACTCTCCTACAAACATGTTACTAGTTGGCCTTTTTCTAGTAAGCATTTCCAATAATAGAATTCCATAGCTATAAACATCTCCTTTAGTGGAAACCCTCTCACCCAATCCATACTCTGCAGTTAAGGAAACTTTGATCAAAACTTACTCAAGAGATCCAATATATTTTTTTTGTGAAGAAAATACAAATCAAAATAATGTTATTGAAGATCTATACCTGGTGCAATGTAACCCATTGATCCTTTCAGAGCAACTGTTGAAGTTAGTGAATCACTAGTGGTTGCACCAATTAATTTTGCAATCCCAAAATCTGTTACATGACCAAACATGTTTTCATCCAACAACACATTGCTTGGTTTTATATCACAGTGGAGTAGTTGCATAGAAGAATCATGATAAAGATACTCCATGGCATGCGCGACATCTATGGCAATGTCCAACCTTTTTTTCAATCCCAAATCACATACATCATTGTTGTCATCTTCATTAGGATACAAATGCTTCTCTAAGCTTCCATTACACATAAAGTTGAACACTAAAGCTTTGAAATGGAGGTTGGAACATGTGGCAATGATTCTCATAATATTTCGGTGTCGCACCTTTTGCAAGGAATTAAACTCTACTTTAAAACTCTTTAGCACTTGTTCATTTGGAAAATGGAAAACCTTCACCACAACAAGCATACCATCACTCAAAAGTCCTTTGTACACTGATCCAAAACTACCCTTCCCCAACAAGTTGGCCTTGCTAAATCCATCAGTTGCTCTAGAAAGCTCTTGATATGACATACTTCCATGCTCTAATTTATGTAAAATAACTTGTGGAAAATAAATGTTTTGTATGTGAAAATACCTTCTTGAGAGGAATCCCAAAAGTATACAACATGATATAAAACCAATACTGCCAACAATTGGAAATACCACTTTTCTCAAAACATCAAAATGGCTTCTTGATGTTGGACATGATGGTAAGGAAAATACTTGTGGTCCACAGAGACCTAGATTTCCAATTAAGGATATGGTCATGCCATGATTTGTAAGAAAATCTTCATTTGATATTTCTCCTTAGAAATCATTGAAAGATAAAATCAAATAGTGAAGCTCCTTAAACTTGTTGAGAGTAATTGGTATTGTCCCTGATAAGGAGTTATTGGACAAATCCAATTCCTTGAGATTTTGTAGATATCCAAGTGAATCTGGAATGGAACCTTTTAAAGAATTGTGAGATAGATTCAATGATTCTAATCCAATGCAATTTTTTAGCATCGGTGGAATGACACCAATTAATAGATTGGCAGAGACATCTATAGCTAAAGCATTTCCAAGTTTCTCTATCTCTAGAGGTAATGGGCCGTCCAAAAAGTTATGTGACAAATTCAAATAAAAATATAAGGAAGAGTGGTGACTTCTAGTGGTATGCTTCCACTGAATCTATTGTGAGACAAGTCAAGTAATCCCAAATTCTCACAGTCTCTTAGGCTAGGAGGTATTTTATCTAATAAATAGTTGTGATGAAGATAAAGTTTCCATAGTTGTTTAAGATGGCATAAGGAATTGGGGATTTTTCCAGAAAGCATGTTTCTGCTAATATCTAGGAAACCAAGATGCTTCAATTGTTTAAAATCATCAGGGATGTTTCCTTCTAATCTGTTGTTTCCTAAATCCAACATTTCTATTTTTTCAAGGCTACCTAATGGTGGTATACTACCATTTAATAGATTTCCACTTAAATTTAGAAAGATCAAGTTGCTAAGATTCCCAATATGTGTAGGGATGTTACCTTCTATTAAGTTGCTTGATAATAACAAGTAAGACAAATTGGGAGAAAGCATGGTTATTGCAGGGGGCAAAACACCACTTAATTTATTACGATTTAAATCTAGCTCTTTTAGGTGAGAACAATTCGTAAGAGTTGCAAAAAAGGGCATATTAGTTGTAGTGCTTCCACTATCGAGTTGATTGGACTCTAAGTCTAACTCTTCAAGGAGTGATAACTTACCCAACTCTGCTGGCACACTCCCACTCAACATATTGTCTCCAAGACCCACTCTCATGGGCTAGGAACAATTTCCAATGAAATTTGGAATGTTTCCAGTTAAGCTATTTCCCCATAAAAGGAGACTCTTCAAATTAAGCATACTTGACAAAGAAGAGGGGATGATTGATCCAAATTGGATCCATAAAGAACTGTCAAAGAACCATGACTGTATCAGGTCGGACAAACTTCAAAGAATTCCAAAACAACGATCAAAAACACCCTGAACCAGTGGCAATGGCAGCCAGCGTGGAATGACAAGGACCTCGGTCAAAGTGCGCTGACCGAGGCCAATGGAGACTGTACGGGAGGCCGAATTAGCCCCTGGGAGCCCCGGATCGGGAAAAAATGAGGTTTTTGATGCGCGATTACAAGGCTGAAATGGGGAAGCCCCGAGCACATGGATGCATGGGGAGCCAAAGAACTACGGGCGAAAAGGCAAAAGTGCTAAAAGGACAAAGGCGAGACTCACGCTTTGGAAACCGGCAGTATTGATTGGGGCGCCCTCAAACGGTAAGCGGTTTTGGATGGAAGTGGATCGATCCCACTCAATGATCGACGCGTGGCAAGCGTAGGTGAGAGAAAACCGTCGTTGATCGCGCGCTAACAATTGAGCAAGTCAACCACACGAAACGTGCGTATGGCATCGGATCTGGAGGCCCTAGATCTAATGACTAAGATTGTGCTCGATGGAGAAGTGGAACCGAGGAGGGAAATGAGCCGCAATTTAGAAGGATTTGAAGTCGGTTTGACCACCACAGTGGAGGAAGACTTCATCCACGACATAACTGCAGAAATGAATCGACGAAGCAGGCTGGCGCCATTTAGAGGAGGACATGTGGCCACTCCCTGAGTGCTGATGATGATGCCGAACAGGGAACTCCAAGCGCAGCTGCAGAAGGTGAATCGAAAGAGGTGGAAGAGGAACTGAATAGCCATGGAAATGGATGGCTTCAAAGCCATGAACAGAGACAGAATACATAGTCGAAAAAAGTTGGAGTCAAACATAAAGAACCCCGAGAGACAAAAACCATAGAAGAAGGTAGTAAAGCAAAGCATAAGAAGATAGAGGGCCGAGCTAACCAAAGGCAACATCGAGCACCAGAGAGCTTGAGAGATTCGAGCCATCCTAGAGAGGATCTGTCCAGGCTGAGCACCACATTGGGCTCTTCCCTTTTGTGGAACAAAAGGTCACAAAGCTGGCAGAAGAAGAAGAGTCTGTGCACTCGAGTGGCTTGGGGAATCCAAGAACCACCCTGCCAAGCAAACCTGCTTCAGGAGAACTCAGATTGAGTCCCTATATTGTAATTCTCTGCTTAAAGAAACAATAAAATAAAGCCACCACTGAGAGCTGGATTGGAGATGTAGCCCTGGAGAATAGGGTGAACTCTTTATTAACTTCTTGTGTTTTGTATCCGCTTACTATATTTCTCTGTTGTCTTTCCATTTATATGTTTGTGTATTGCCAATCTGATCGATCTGTTGCTTAAATAACATAGAACACATACCAGCACATGATTCTGTAATACCTTTATTCAATGAATCTTTAACTAAGGTCACTCATAGGGTGATTATCAGATCAAGTGGTATCATTGTGCTAGGCTATAAGGTTAGACAAGCTCGTGTTGGTATAGCTAGTGAATGCTCACTAGATCAAAGCTCAAATTAGGAGGAGAGTTGGTGGAAACTAATCCTGAAATTGGGAGATTCTATCCTCAAAAGGCAATGTCAGAGGAAGGTTTTGTGGGGCCAGACCCTCAATTCATAGAAAGTTTCCTAGCTATAAAGTCTATGGTAGAAGAAATGTATAGGGACTTTAGGAAGCATAGGAATGAAGACTCCTCATGTTCTAAACAAGATAAAGAAGAAGATGAGTCTCACTTCCATGACCACTCCAAAGGAAAGGGGAAAGAGGAAAGCTTTCTCACACCTCCTAATAGCCCTGTGCATAATAAGAAAGCATCTTTGATCAAGTTAGATGTTAAATTTGATTTGCCTATATATGATGGAGAGCTAAATGCTGAAAAGTTGGACAATTGGATTAGACAAATTGATGTGTATTGCAGAGTACAACACATAGACTCAGACAAAAGTAATATTCAACTGGCAAGCCTACGCCTAGGAGGCACTGCCTTGGTTTGGTGGGAAGGCAGAACCCAAGCTGATATGAAAAAACATGGTAAGACCATCTCTGTCTGGAGTGAATTTGTTGCTGCAATAAAAAATCAGTTCTATCCATTGGTCTACATGCAACAAGCCATGATGAGTTGGCAAACTCTTCGACAGTTGAAAGGGAAAAGTGTGCAGGGGTATACTCAAGAATTCAGAAAGAGAGCATTGATGTTGGGTATCTCATTAGACTCACCAGAGACTCTTTTGAAGTACATTGGTGGTCTACACAGCTACATGAGGCATACCATCCTCATGTTTAATCCCACTAGTATAGATGATGTATCTGTACAAGCTACTCATCTAGAAGCTAGAGGAAAGCATGGAAATCCAGAAGTTGGGGGACCATCCCAACCCACTGTAAGCAAGAGCAAGGAGAAAAGAAAGCAGAAGTGGAAAGCAAGGAAGGCTAACAGTGCACATAAAAGTAAAGCTTCATGCACTCACTGTAAAAGGGAGGGGCATGATGATGAGCATTTTTGGATTCTGCATCCAGAGCTGATACCTAAGAAGTATGAGGGCAAGAAGAAGAGGACTGTTGCAGCTATTTAGAAAGATTTGGGGTCATACTCAGGAGATGAAACAACTATAGCAGCCACAGGTATAAAAGGTAAGAATTTTGAAGCAGCTACTAGTAATTCTGCTCAATTTGTTATTGATGAAGAAAATGAGAGAAAAATACATGAGCTTTTCCATATTCGAGTTATTTCCAAAAATCAAAAGATTGATACTTTGTTTGATAGTGGCTCACAAGTAAATTTAATTTCTGAAGCAATTGTAAAGAAATTGGGATTAGCAACTACACCTCATAAGAAACCATACCCATTAGGATGGTTGAATGATAAAGCACAACTACAAGTGACTAAATAGTGCAAACTCAAGTTTTCTTTTGGGTCAGTATTTGTAGATGAGGTTGAGTTAGACATAATTCCTTTGGATATATGTGGAATTGTCTTAGGAAGTCCTTACTTGTATGATAGAAAGGCTATTTTCTATAGAGCTGAGAACAAGTATCTGTTTGTTAAAGATGGAATCGAATACTTTGTAAGAGCTCATAAGCTCAAGAATAATTATACTCTCATAAAATCAGGGCAGATGAAAAGAATGATAAATTCATGCAAACAATTCTTACTGATGGTTATAAAGGAAAATAAACCTGATAAAACCAATGTATTTGAGGGCTGTAATGCTGAACAAAAAGCTGATATAGAAAAGGTTGTTTCAGAGTATGATGTCTTGTTTCAAGAACCTAAAGGTCTGCCACCCAAAAAGGGAATAGTACATGATATTGTTTTGCAGCAAGATGTTCCATTGCCTAACATTGGGATGTACAGGTTGTCTGCTTTAGAGAATGCTAAAATCAAGAAGTAGGTGCAGGAGTTGCTCGAGAAAGGGTTCATCAGGCGTAGCACATCACCATGTGGGTCACCAATCATTTTGGTGAGAAAGAAAGATGGCTCGTGGAGAATGTGCATTGACTACCGAGCACTGAATAAGATAACAATCAAAAATCGTTATCCCCTTCCTCGCATAGATGATCTGTTAGATCAATTGAAGGAAGTTGTTTATTTCACCAAGCTAGATTTGCACAGTGGATACCATCAAGTCATAGTTGCAGAGCAAGATGCATGGAAGACTGCTTTCAAAACAAAGCAGAGATTGTATGAATGGCTGGTTATGCTTTTTGGCTTAACTAATGCTCCTGCTACTTTCATGAGATTAATGAATGATGTACTCAGACCTTTTCTTAATGATTTTGTTATTGTGTATCTGGATGACATTCTAATTTTTAGTAAAATGTGGGAAGAACATTTAAAGCATGTTAAGCAGACGTTAGATGTTTTGAAAAGAGAAAAACTTTATGTTAAACTCTCAAAATGTGAATTTGACAAAACATCTCTAAACTACTTGGGTCATATAGTAGGGGGAGGTGAATTGAAAATAGATCCCTCTAAAGTGGCAGTCATTATGAACTGGCTTAAACCCAGGTCTGCTACAGAAGTGAGAAGCTTCTGAGAAGTAGCACAATATTGGAGGAAGTTCATTTCTAACTTTTCCTCAATTGCAGCTCCCTTACATGCTTTAACAGGATTGAATAAGATGTTTTAGTGGGGAGGCAAACATCAGAAAGCCTTCAACACCTTGAAATAAAATATTAATACAAAGCCTGTACTAGCACTGCCAGATCTACAAAGACCATTTGAGATCCAAACTGATGCCAGTGACTATGCCATGGGAGCGATATTGACACAGCATGGTAAACCCATATGTTATCATTATGAGACTTTTAATCCTGCAGTAGTTAACTCTCCTACATATGATAAAGAATTGTATGCATTAGTTCAGAGTGTGAAAATGTGGAAACATTACTTAACGGACAAAGAGATAGTAATACATACTGATCATCAACCACTTCAATATCTACACTCCCAAACTAAGTTGCAGCAATCAAGACATTATAGATGGACGGGTTTTCTACAACAGTTTCATTAGTCATCAGATATAAAAAAGGCATACATAACAAGGTTGCAGACATGTTATCTAGACCCATTATAAATGAATCTACCATACTTAAGCATAATTTTGTACTACATGAAAGCTACATAGAAAAATATGCTTAGGATATAGATTATAAAGATGTATATGCAACTTTGAGTCAAGGAAAAAGAGCATAAGAATTGGACTATCATGTGAAGGACCAACTCTTATATCATTGTGGGAAACTTTGCATTCCACAAACCGAGAGATTAAAGATAATTAGGGAAGCACACACTTCTCTGATATCTGGTCACTTTGGGGTAAGTAAAACAGTTGCACAACTGCAAAGGTTCTGCTATTGGCTGAAAATGAATGAGATAGTTTCTAGATATGTAAGAGGGTGTGCTATGTGTGCTAAAAGCAAGCCCAACAATAGAAAAATAGGCTTGTACACTCCATTGCCAGTTCCTTCTCACCCTTGGGAAAGTGTTTCCATATATTTTGTTGGAGGACTGCCTAAATCTAGGAAAGGTCATGATTATCTATATGTTGTTGTGGATAGGTTCAGCAAAATGTGTATTTTGATACCTTGTAGCAAATAGATCACAACTGAACAGACTGCAAAATTGTTCTTTGAACATGTATGGGTTCATTTTGGATTACCCACTTCCATTGTATCTAATCGAGACACCCGATTTGTGGGGATGTTTTGGTCGAGTCTGTGGGAACTAATGGACACCAAACTGACGAAGAGCACAACTTTTCATCCACAAACAAATGGCCAGACAGAAGTAGTAAATAGGACAGTGATCCAGTTACTGAGAGGATATTGCAGCAAACATCCTAAGCTTTGGGATGAACACTTGTGTTATGTGCAGCATACTTACAACAGAGCAAAACACTCTTCTACATAGAGATATCCTTTTGAGACCTGTTTTGGTTTCACACCAAGGTCTCCTTTGGATTTTTTCTTTGGTAAAGATACCATGGTTGATGGACACAGTGATGTGGATAAGGCAACTAGGTTCATTGAACAAATCTAGGAGATCCACCAGGTAGTACAGGAACAGCTGGAAAAAAGCCAAGCCAAGTACAAGGCTAGGCATGACAAGCATCGGATGGAGCACAATTTTCATGTTAGAGACCAAGTCTGGCTGTATATTAGCAAGGATAGGATGCAAGGTGAAGGTAAAAAGCTAAAGCCTATTAGGTATGGACCCTTTAGGATACTTGAGAAGATTGGGGAAAATGTTTTTCGCCTTGATTTACCAGCGTACATGCACATCTACTCAGTCGTAAATGCAGATTGTTTGAGTCTGTTTGAACCTTCAATGATTGAGGACCCTGAAGAGCAAAGTCAATTGCTTTCTATTGATGACCTACTACCGGAATATCTCAATGAGTTGCAGGAAGACACAGTGCTGGACAAGAAGGTGATGACAACGCGCAGGGGAGATGTAGAGTACCTCAAGATTGGGCTCAAAGGTTCAAAGCCAAGTAGTGCAAAGTGGATTGAGATTGGACAAGTGAGAAAAAAATACCCTCACTTAGTCGATGCTTAAAAACCAACTTTTGGTGGTCCAAAAGCTTTTTCAATGGAAAGGCTATGATCCGAATTGGATCCATAAAGAACTGTCAAAGAACCATGACTGTATCAGGTCGGACAAACTTCAAAGAATTCGAAAACAGCGTTCAAAAACACCCTGAACCAGTGGCAATGGCAACCAGCATGGAACAACGAGGACCTCGGTCAAAGCACGCTGACCGAGGCCCTTGGAGACTATGTGGGAAGCCGAATTAGCCCCTGGGAGCCCCAGATCAGAAAAATAAGGAGGTTTTTGATGCGCGATTAGCGCTGAGCAAACAGGGCTGAAATGGGGAAGCCCCGAGCACACGGACACATGGGGAGCCAAAGAACTGCAGGTGAAAAGGAAAAAGCGCTAAAAGGACAAAGGCGAGACTCGCGCTCTGGAAACCGACAGTGTTGATCGGGGTGCCCTCAAACAGTAAGCGATTTTGGATGGAAGCGGAGCGATCCCACTCAACGATCGACGAGTGGCAAGCCGAGGTGAGAGAAAACCGACGTTGATCACGCGCTAACAGTCGAGCAAGTCAACCGTGCGAAACATGCATATGGCATTGGATCTGGAGGCCCCAGATCTAATGGTTGAGATTGCACCCGATGGAGAAGTGGAATCGACGAGGGAAATGAGCCGCAATTTAGAAGGATTTGAAGTCGGTTTAACCACCACAGTGGAGGAAGACTTCATCCACGACGTAACTAAAGAAACAAACCGACAAAGCAGGCTGGCACCATTTAGAGGAGGTGTCATGCGGAAAGAGTCAATTTTGCGGACAAAACCAACCTCCCTAGAAGCTAAGGCTTTCTAGTGACAAACAAGACAACTAAGCACTATCCTTCCCTAAATATGCATTTAAGATACAAGTAATCAGGTGTTTACAACATACCTTTAATCCAACGTTGTTTGTAGCAGTCCAGCCTCGCCGATCCGAATGAGCTCCTCCTTCTCTTTGAAACTTGCATTCACTAACAAGCAAATGATTACATAGCACCTGAATAACTCATAAAATAAAACATATTCATCATAAAGACCAAGGAGTATATGAAACAAATTATAAATAACAACTTGTTGAGAAGAATGAACTTAATTGTATTAATAGGAAACAAAAGAAACCTTACAACCAGTGCCTTGGTGTTGTGCAGGTCCCTCCCAGGGTCCAGCAAGAGTTCTCCTTTACTTTGATCAGCTCACCCACTTTCAAATGAAGCTAAGAAAGGATGGGAATCTCTCCTCTCAAGCTCTATAAGGGAGTCCTAATTTCAGCAGCATCTACCCTTAGGAATGTTCAGATTTCAACCTCCCCTCCCTCTGGCCCAATGCCTGTATTTATAGTGCTTTGGAGGAAGTTGATCAGGTCCACCATGAATGGGATAAGCCCCCCTTTCAATGGGATAGCTCCCCTCTTCATGGGATAAGTTCCTCTTTCTTTGGGGTGCATGAACTATCTGGAGACGCTCAATACACGTCAAACCATCTTCTAGAATGCTCTAGATTTGACCACAAGTAACTTTTTTGAAGTGAAACTCGTGCCTTTTGACCTTTACAGGAGTACGCACCCTCCCCTTTACAGACAAAGCGTACAAGTACGCAGGTATTGTGAACTTGGGGTGCGTACACGCAGGTAAGGCTAAGAGAAACTGCGTAACCAGAGTTAATTGACTTTTAAAGGACTTTCTCTCTTTCTTGGAGTTTGACATGAGGAGCAGAGGTATAAGACTTGCCAAGGAGGATAGTATGACAGTTGATGGAGCCATACTAACTGCAAATAGTCATGGTGACAAATTTTAGTGTAACAGATTTCCCCCTAAAGTGCGAAGCCTGTAGTAGATTAGGGTTTCATATCATCTAGGAAGGGTAAAGTACTTTATCATTTCAAGGATTATCTTGTGGAGATCCCAGTCAGAACCTGCAAATATTCAACACAAAATACATATATAAGATCATATCATCGCTGAGGTAGGAATTCCCATACTCAGATTGAAAACTTTAACTAACAATCTAACTACTAGTCTGATACAGAAATGATTTCGCAGTACATCATAATCATAGACTCATGTAGACACAGTATGGATGCAACCATCTATTTATGATTAGTCTACTATATAATGAATACAAAACTCCTCGCAGCCTGGATGGTGGAAACTAGATCCAGGGTCTTCATTTCCACTTCCCAAAATGGTACGATTCTATCCATGCGAATAAATGAGTTGATGTCGAACATGGTGGAAACCACTTGATTACCAGTCAATGATGTAAACTGTTAACAAGTGTGAGAGAGACCACCAGTGATGTCAATGGTTCTCAAAGTACCCAGTACAATCCATGAGATGTGAATGAATGTGTTGATGTCGAACATGTCACGGAATCCTTCGATCGAAAGTCAATGATGTAAACTGTCGTCAAAGGTGAGAAACCTGCCATTGATGCATGCAGATTTCAAGGTACTGACGATTTCTAAGTCATCTTTCTAGATAATGTGCTGATGTCGATAGAAAGCGACCCGTTGCAGGCAAGCCCACAACACGAAATCATAGTTCAAGTCGAAGAAATGTAGCTGTAAGGACTGACTCAGGGATGGTCAAAATGGATGACAAGTATTTTGCATATGAATGGTTTATTTGTAGCGACCTCTTGAACACATAACGACACGACAGATGGCTTGGTGACAATTGACCCAAAGTTAATACCCAGAAACGGCTGAAGACTTTCAATGTGGTTTGATCAACTTTTAGGCAAAGGATTTCCCAACCCAGGTGAATGAAAAGTGTCGTGTACAAGAGTGGTGATAAGGTTTTTCTGTGACAAAGGATAAAAAGTAGGCTCATTCTTCTCTCTTTTCCCCCAACATTTCTGGCAAGTACCTCTTTATTTTTTACAAGCTTGAGCAGGATAACATATGCTTGATTATAAGCTCATCCTTCGGATGAGTCCAACTTAGTTTAGATTCGGACCCTAAGAAGGAGTGGTCCGTTCCTGTTTGTAATCGAACAGGTCCTTTACTGTGAAATTTTAACGAGTCCAGTATAGGAGAAACTCGGCGTTTTTCAATTTTAGAGAGTCTAAAAAAACTTAAGAAGACTCCGGGCTTGAACTTTTTCGTAAATTTGTGTCTCCCAAGCCCGAAAAAGTATAAAATAATACTTGAGAGAACCGCTTGATCTTGCGACCAAGGAGTAATTTCATGATTAGCGCCTCTAACCTGAAAAGTAAAAAGCGATCAAGGGCAAGTCGTTTTATTTCTAGTATCGAATTTGAAACGACAAAAATCCGGCAATCTTTTCGTGTTTTTACGGTCAGAAAAGGGCTATAAGAGGACCGTCTTTTAATTCCATTTTAACGAGTGTAAAAGAAATGCTTGGCAATCTTTTCATGTTTTAGGAGTCAGAAAAGGGCTTAAAGATGACTCTGATGTTTTGGTTCGTGAAAAATGACAA
This sequence comes from Pinus tabuliformis, assembly GCA_031772625.1. NCBI lineage: Eukaryota > Viridiplantae > Streptophyta > Pinopsida > Pinales > Pinaceae > Pinus > Pinus tabuliformis. The sequence goes on along the minus strand of CM062817.1, from coordinate 1,972,133,939 downwards.
TTTTCCCTGAAAATCCTTTTATCCTGCACAAAAACCAACACATTACTCATACCTGTTTAAATATTGATAAAAATACTTTGAAAAATACCTTTTGATGGTGAAAAATAAACAAATTTACATTTATTTACCCAAAAAGCCTATAAAAAGGGGTTTTACCAATTCATTTTTACCATTTTACTGTTGAGGAGAGAAAAAGGGCTTTTGGAAAGAAACTTCCCGTGGACATTGCGGAGAATCTGACCGTCGAAATCGAACGCCGTCTCTTTCAGGTATTTTACAACATCCTCCTCTTCATTTTCATCCGTTTAGAATTCATTTTTAGGCCCTAGTTTCATTTTTTGGAGACTTTGGGGTTTCAAGGTCCGTCTTTCGGGGTACGCAGGTGTTCCACTAGTGACCTGCGTACCCCGACATTTTCTCAGTTGGGAAAATGCTGGGCGTACGCAGTCTGCCTTAAGAGAACCTGCGTACATACGCTCTGTCTCTAAAGGCGGCCTGCGTACACCGCAGAAAGGATTTTCAAAAACCAAATTCTCCAAAATGGACCAAAAAATTTTAATTTTATAGACTCTAGCAGATGTTTTATGGAGTGTAGATTGCCCACCATGCTTGATTGGCGCGAGAGAGAACACAAAGATGTTGATTTAGCCGCGATTAATCATCAACCTTCCATTGATGCTTTGAAGGCATGCGGTCTTTAAAAATAATGGGCCATACCTGGCATGATGGCCCAGGTGCGCTTTCTAGAGTGGCTGGTTGAAAGGTGGAATGTTCAGGATCAGTGCTTTTACATTGGAGGGCACCAGCTCGAGATAGAGCCCTCAGAAATTTATTTTCTCACTGGTTTTCCCAAGAGGAGTGAACAATTGACTCTGTACGGGACTAGGCCAGGTGGCCAGTCCATTACTAGTCTCTGTCTATGTTGTGGGGAAAAGTATCCGACACTGAATGACCCTATCCCACTCTAAGGGTGATAGTTCCTTAGCAACAGTCAAAGCAAAGCTATCTATGATTACTTCTTTATGACATGCAAAAGAGGAAAGGAAGAGATCCACTTACCAATGTCTTGCGCAAATGGTCGATCCAATCTTCTCTCTTTGCTGGTTGCTCCCAACTCCTTGTCTTCTCACGGGCCCAGCTACACAAGATCCTGCAAACAAGACGAGAAAAGGAAACTACAAGAAGCATGCATTCATAATTGATTCAAGGATTAGCATAAATAAAATACGCAAGTAAGACAATACATCATTGAAACACATGCGAATAGAAGAACCTCAAATGCTTTATTAATGGAAGAAAGTAAGGTTCAGGCGGTGATACAACCATAAGAGGTCCAATCCAGCATCACCTTCCCGACGGAAAGAAATCTCCTCTTCACCTCCCTCAAGCAATCACCCAATACTCTCAACTGTAAACCAACAGCAATTCTTTGCACAAAATTCCGGCCTCCAGATCCCATGGGATGAGATCCTTATATATAGTTTTGGAGTGAAGATAAGTCAGCTTGATGTGTGACTGTTGTCCTCTTCAACCCCAGTTGTTCTTCAGTTCTTGAGTCCACTTGGAGATTCTACCTTCCACTCGGAGTTTTAGAACCTCTTACTCTTCACTTAGGCGAATCTTTTGATCCAAGTGTCATTTTGGAAGCTTCCTGGGCACTGACACATTGAGGAAAGATTCCTCCACATGTCCAAACTCGCTCAGCGCAGGTAGCCTTTGATGAAGTTGACATTCAGCGCAGGTACACCATGGTGCAGTTGACATTCAGCGCAGATGCTCAGTGGAGCAGTTGCTATGATCCAAAATTGACCTGTTTTTGAGTGTTTTTCAGTGGAGAACTGATCTGAAGTGTTGTGGTTTGCTGACCTTGTTCCTCTAGGGGTAGGAACAACATGTTTAGGGACTTTGGATCCCTCAGATTATTGACATTTCATGCTTCATTCTGTAAGGCACAAAAATGTCTATAACAGTTGCCCCCTAAAGTATGAGGTCGTTTATCGGGTGAAATGCTTTATTAGGAGGATCCGAAGTTCATTCAATCGTCGGGAGGTGACCTGTAACAAAATACAATACAATACATTATTTTTCATACTGCTTTCATGATCTAGCTGATGCGGGCATTTCCCATGCTCAGCTTTATAAATACATTTTCTGTACATAAACAGACGATCGTCTGATAGTAGACTGATAATTCTCTGCTTAAATTATCATCCTTTTAGTAGGATGATCATCTGCTGCACATGTCTATGTCTTTATCTCCTGAATATATATCGCAGCCCGGATGGATGAAACTAGATCTGGGGTCTTCAAACTTGTTCGATCTTCACTCTAAGTACAGGTCGATCCATGTGAGAATTTCTTGGAGTCGAACATGGAAAGACATCGCTTGATTACCAGTCAATAATGTAAACTGTTAACAAGCGTGAGAGGAATCACCGATAATGATGATGACCCTCAAGGTACTGCAGCACAATTCACGTGGCATGAATATAGGATTTGGCGTCGAACACCACGCAAAGTCTCCCGGTCGAAGGTCATTAATGTATACCTGTCGCTGGAAGTGAGAAACTTGCCATTGAGGCATGCAAGCTTCAAAGTACTGAGGGGGTGTTCCTAGATCAACTTCTTGGATAATGAGCTGATGTCGACAAGAAGCAATCTGTCAAAGGAGGGCATTAATGAATCCCACATCAGTGACACGGAACGGAGCTAGTGATTGTGATGATGGTGAAAACGATCTGTGAAATATGATTCAGGGTGGCGGTCATGAAAGGATGAAAGATGATGTATGGCAGTGGATGGGACCCGGTTGACACTCTCTGAATGACATCTCTTGAACATATAATGACACTGATGTGATGGATCGGTAGCATTACCCCAAATGTGGATGGTATGGCGAGACCATGGTGAAGGGACCAGTGAATGAAAACAACCCAACCCGATGTTTTTACGGAGGCAAAAGTGTCATGTTCAAGAGCGACTTGCTACCATTAAGCTTTGAGGTTCTCCCAATTTTTCCCCAGTCATTTCTGACCAGTACCTCTTTATTTTTGTCAAGCTTGAGGAGGATAACATATGCTTGTTCTATAACCTGCCCTTCGGGCAAGCCCATCGCTATGTTTTAACGAGCCTAGCGATAGGGAAACTCGTTCTTGTCTAAAGACAAGTTTGTCGCTATTCAATATTTTTAACGAGCCTAGCGACAAAGACAACTCGGTCCTTTTCATTTTTAGAGAGTCTAAAAAGGGTACATAAAGTTAACTCCAAAGGTCCTTTTTCGTCATCTAATCCCTTAAGTCCGAAAAAGTATAAAACAATACAGAAGGGATGAATGTTCGATAGCTTTATCGAGCCGAACTAGACAAGCGCTCGATCTTTTTGTGCAATAATCCCTCAGGTCCAAAAAGATTAAAATCTAGAGGAGGGATAGCTCTTCCGGTCCCTTTAACGAGCTGGAAGGCCAAAACTCGGCAAACTTTTCATTTTTTACGAGTTAGTGAAAAGAGCTCAAAGAAGACTCGTATTTTGAGGAACGAGTGATAAACAGGGATAGCAGCAGATTCCAGGTACAGGTTGGAATTTTCCAATCACGGCAATTTTACAAGGATGGCTAGGTGAAATCACTCTTCGCAGCTGTTCCTCAAAATAGGTAAACAATCAAGTGGATGTGAATGATCGGCCAAATGACGAGTGGAGGTGGCGGTGCAAACACGACCAAGGTTTTATGGCTGATGAATCTACGGTCTCAAATGGCTATTTACCGGTTCATTTTTTCTTGATGAGCTTGAACTCTGTGGGAAGCTTGCTCACAGGTGCATTTATTTTTTAACGAGCATGGACTCCTCCTAAAACTGCTCGATTTTGCGTTTATTTTTTAATGAGCATGAACTTTGCCAAAACTGCTCGTTTATTTTGCATGCCCCCAGCATCATAATAACGCATGTCAATGGAGGGTGCCCCCCAAGCTTCATTGCATTCAACTTGGTGGTTGGAATGAAGGTTTACCTTTGAATTTTGAAAAGGGGATTTGTTTCATTTTTTAATGAGGTTGACATAGTAAAAGAACTATCCTCATGACTCCTTGTTTCATTTTTTAATGAGGTTGACACGAGATAAGAACCGTCCTCGGGGCCCACTGTATTTACAGTATTTCCATTAGGGCGATGATACATGCTGACAAAATATTTAGGAATCTTCCGAATTTGTTGGATATAGAAGATTTCATATTGTAGGTTTCCACTGTGGCTACTTCCGCCAGATTACCTGCCGGCGGTAGGGCAAAAGTACCCATTAAGGCAGGGTCTTTTAGGAGACCTACTCCAATATTTTGGAGCGATTGATTACTTTCATGGATCATTGGATTGTCTCCCGTAACTTGTGAACTGTCGGGCAAGAAAGTTTGTTGGTCGATGACTGTAATTCCTCCTTGAAAGGGAAATGCAATCTTCCTGAAGTAGGTCGACACAACTGCGGCCATGGCATATATCCAGGGCCTTCCCAATAGGATGTTGTAATCGAGGTTTCCATCGATTACTTCAACATCAACTTCTACTGTTTTGCCCCCCAGTTCAACTTGAAAGTTACTTAAAATCCCGTATGCCGTGTATGATCGTCCATCAAATGCTTTTAATGTCGTTGACGATTTCGACAAGGGTGGTGAGCCTAAATTTTTCCAGCAACTCATCGACATAAGACATGTAGATGCCCCCTCATCAATAATTGTTTGATGAACAGTTTTGTTGAGGGCTTTCACTTGAATAAGGAAAGCTAGTTGAGCTGGTAACTGAGGGTCATATCCTTTATGATCAAAGGCCACAAGATTGGAATCCATTGGGCCAATCCCACCTATTGCTGATAACAAAGCTTGCTCTTGGGAGGTGCAATTTTGCGCTACCTCAAGTGTCGACATAGCGGACGATGATTGGGCCAGGTCCTCTATTATATTATAATCCTGTGTTATTTTTTCACGAGGATTAAATGTCGATTTGTGTACTACTCCCTTTGGTGATTTTATCATTGGTTTAGGAACGATGGGTGGCACAACTTTGGTCAAAGTTTTTGTTGAACTACTAGGTTGTTTATTTGCCTTGTTGTTCACCTGCTTTGGATTCCTGTAATCTTTATTCCTTGTCAAGGCATTATTCTGCTGCTTTGAGGTAGACAACATAAGAACTTGGGATCGGGAAGCATTTTGATTAGCAACCAGATTTTGTCTTGGATTAGGAAACGGATCAGTTAATACTGCTGGGGTTTTTGAACTCTTGAAGAGTTTCTTAACTTCAGCTATATGTGGACAATCTTTCGTCCAATGATCCTCATCGCATATATGACACCCTGTCGAGGGTTTCCCTTTCCTTTTCTTTTTCTTCTTGCCCCCTGGTTGCTTCAACTGTTTGCCCTTGTCAGTCGACATGGCATTTACTTCTGAGGCAAGAAGTTCCTCATTTGCGTTTTGACTAGAAATTTTGCGTTTGCCAGTCACGCCATTACTGGCGTGAGAGTTAGTATTCGATTTAGGAGGGGGAGGAATTGAAAATTCAGGTCTAGGGGTATCAGGTATTTTGTCGTAGAGCGTGCCCGACTGAGTATATACTAAGTCTAAGTATTGAGCACGAGCAATGACTTGCTCCTCTGTTACGACTCCTCCCTTGGCCACATCTTCCGTTATAGCCGGAAGTAACGACTTTATAAACCATTCAGCTAACAGCTGATCGGGAACATAAGTTTTCACCATCCTACGACGACGTCGCCACTCATGTATATGATCAGATATGTGAGTGGCCGTTGTCTGTTTGAAGTTGGTAAGGAGTTCTGTTCCTGTTTCATACCTTATCGGTAATTGAAAATGGGTTAAGAAAGTCGTGGCTAAGGAGCTGAAATTGTCGAAAGAGGCTCTTGGCAATTCAATGTACCATTTAGCCGCTGGACCTGTCAATGTCCTCTGGAAGAGGCGAAGTCTTATCGAATCATCGTTTAGAGTGTTCGATGAACACCACAGATGAAAAGTCATGACGTGATTCGACGGGTCTTCACCTGGATTTCCATTGAATTTAGGAATGTCCGATGGAAGTTTATGCGGAATCGCTGGCCACCAAGGGGCATAAGCAATTGGATCATTCGTCAGCCGGTTTAGATCTGGCAATTCTAGAGTTGCTACAAAGGGCAACTGTTGGTTCAGGTTAGGCGAAGCATATCCAGGATAAGATGGTATCGCCTGAGCAATGGGTCTTTGCAGACCAGCATAATGCTGACAACTTTGACAAAGTTGATGGGCACAACCATTATAGCATGGTTGCCCATTACTTACAAAGACTTGTTGCTCAGGTCCTTGATATGATTGCTGGAATGGCGGTTGTCGAGATTGAACCAGCTCTGGTTGTTGGACCATTTGCTGTTGACCAATACTGGATGATTGACCAAGATGAGGAGTCACAGTACTTGTTTGAGCCTGAGTCGCTCCAGATAAGGAGGCACTACCCTGAGATTGTGATTGAGCCGCTGAGACAAGAGGTTGTTGTATTACAACAGGTAGCGCTTGTACTTGCGACGCATTCGCCATAGCAGGTGTGGTGGGAATATTCGACACAGGGTGTACTGGTTGCATTGAATATGCAACTCCTGATCGTTGAGGCAGTATTGGTACCCAACCACTGGATGTAATTCCAGTTGGACCTGATCCTTGTTGTAAACTCTCATACGGTTGTTCTCTAGGAGGGAACAATGAAAGAGCATACTGCCCTCCACATGGTGGAAATCCAGTACTTAAAGGGTAAATTGGCCTTTGAAGACACATTGGATCAATTTGTTGAGTTTCAACATAAGAAGTACCAGATGATAATCCGGATGAAGAAATAGGAACTAACCATATTGTCGTCCCTGATTGGACTCCGGCTTGTTGTTGACAATTTGCCAGGACAAATGGTATACTAGCGAACATTGTTGGAGTAGCAGCAGGAGGTTCTGCTGCTGCTGTGTCAGACGACACAGTCCTAGATGTCGACGGTTGTTCAGACATATCTAGTCTATCCAAAAGATTTCTTAGCGATTCTACAAGAACTTACGATGCCAAAAGACTAACTTCGAAGATCAACGCAGGAATAGGAGGTGATTATGTTCCGTTTAAAATGAATTTTATTATGACGACGCTTTTAGACACAACTTGCTTTTTCACTTTTTAAGAGTCGAGAAAAAGCTAAAGATGACTCTAGTCCCCTTCGATGTATTAACGAGCCCAAAGTGACAAATGCTCGGATGGACTTTTTCAGTTATAGAGTTTGAAAAAGGCCAAAAGAAACTACTCTGGAGTTCTAGGCAGAGGGTGTGCCAAACCTTTCGCGAAACCACAGAATACGTTTTACGGTACGAGTGGTCGATCTTCGTGAATGCTGTGTTCACTGCATCGCGATCAGTAGGGCGGCCGACACGGCTTCCTATGGATAAAGGCTTTGTTCCTATAGGGGTAGGAACAACATGTTTAGGGACTTTGGATCCCTCAGATTATTGACATTTCATGCTTCATTCTGTAAGGCACAAAAATGTCTATAACAGTCTAGAGTGGTGCAATAATCAGAACCAGGAGAAGGGGATAGAGATCAAAACTATATCCCGACCTAAACTTATGGTAATTGCCTTTACAGTTACCAGACTTTGCGGGGCTGCCGCTTTGCACATTGCCACTGGATCCCAGATGCGAATGGCGATTGATTGCTATCGAGGCACCATTTTCAAATGGTTTGATGTTGTGTTGGCCAATCTAAAGGGCCAACTGACTAGGGCAGAAAACAGGCAACTAAAGACTTTTGGTTATGGGCCTTTAGTTGTGAGTTTTGCTCTAGAGAGAGTTCTGATGTTGATCCCACAGCATCTCACTGTTGAGGTTGGGCCTCCTCGAGAGCCTAAGTTGATGCGATGGGTTGCGGTGATGGCCCGACATCTTGATGAGGGAGTGGGGGTTGTCCGATTTCCTGCTGGGTACTTTCACTGGTTAGAGGACCAGGTCTTTTCGATCCAGGATTTTCCTTATGCCGGAGTCGATTTTTGTGGAGATACAGACATGGTTCTTCCACAGGGAGAACAATGGGACGACACAGGTAATTCATTTTTCACAAGTTTTTAAATTATCTATTTTTTTTGTTTTTTATATATCGTCTCAAAACTGGCAGTAAAAATTTTCAAAATGCAGATGTAGGCCCACGGCGTCTAGCCAATCTCCGGCCTTTTGAGAGGAGACAACCAGTTGCATCGGCACCGGTCCCACAGGATGAGGCTACAGAGACCTTAGCTGAGTTGGAGCAATAAGTAGAGCGTCTGACGGCAGATATACCAGAGACTACTATAGATGATATTCCTATCAGGCTTCAGCGCTATGTAGTCGGAGTCCCAGGACCTTTTAGGAGGTTCTTGTGTAGGGTAGCCCATGCAGTGGTGTCATATAGGGAGCACCACCAGTGATTGGATGGTCGTTTTTGTAGACACATGTGACATTTTGGTTTTTTGTACTTATCATTTTTGCCGATCATAAGGTGTTTTTCAACCTATGATCGAAGACGATGTATTTTTGACACACTCCTATCTATATATATATCATTATTACCGGCTTATTTTGTTAAACATGTGTGATGAAATGTTTGTAAATTTACATGTATGATTATTTCAAATGTCTATTTAACATTCGAGAAGCAATTGCATCTGCTAATGTATTTAAAGACCTTGGAATATGCTGATATTCAATGTAATCAAATTCACGTTCCAAGAAACGCACTCCCAAAAAAAACCTTAACAACACTGGATTTCTAATGGCATAGACTCTATTAAGCTGTAATACAACGAGTTCAGAATCTAACCTCACCATCAAACTCCGAATCCCAAATGAAATAGATTCAGATAATAACTCAATCACTGCACTGTATTCTGCAATGTTGTTTGTTGTTTGACCGAGGCTCACCCCATGCATAGAAACTAACTCGTCAGAGGGCGAATAGATAACCCAAGCTGCGGAAGAGATATTCTGTGTACTACTACAAGCACCACCAGCGAATCCAATGTACGTTTGGAGAGGCGTCGACATCTGCAATATCAAGAGTAAAACCAAGATAAGCCAGAATAACGACGAAAAACACACTCTCTAAGCTAAGCACATTGTCTAAACTAACAAACACACCAGCTAGAAAGAAAACCCTAACCTAACTAAAATCTCCATACCCATCATTTAAGCATAATACCTCTTTAGGTAAAGTCCATTTCTGGGTTTACCCAAAGAGTCCCCGTCAAAGTCTACCAGCTCATAGGCCCCTTTTGCTAGCTTTCGCTTGACAATATAGGGCCCATGCCACATAGGAACGAATTTTCCAGCACCTAATTTATCATTAGCTTGATCATATAATAACACTAGGTCTCCTTCCGAAAAATTCCGAGGGGTCACATTTCGATCATACTGAGCTTTCATACGTTTTGCGTGAGTCTCGATTGCCAATGCAGCATCACGTCGAGTCTCATATAATTTAGCTAAGTATAATAAACGCTTCTCCTCTTCGGAAGTAGCTGGAAGTAATTCGATGGCCATTTGCAATGACGGGATTTCACATTCAATGGGCAGCACAACTTCCAAACCATAAACTAGTATGAAAGGAGTGAACCCTGTTGATGTTTTCACTAAGGTTCGGTACGCCCAAAGCGCTGAAAATAACATGTTGTGCCAATTCGATCAATGAATACCAATGATTCGTCGGATCATGATAACTAAAACTTTGTTGATGGACTCAACCAGACCATTCGCTTGTGGATAATAAGGAGTTGAACTATCGTGACGTAAACCAAGCTGCCCTGTAAGTTCTGTCATCATAACGTTTCGAAAATGGCGCCCATGGTCAGTGATTATCGCTTGTGGGACACCAAACCTAGCAATAATGTGATTGAATATGAAAATTGCAGCTGTCTTGCCGTCTGCCTTGAATGTAGGCATCGCCTCGGCCCACTTAGTAAAATAATCAACTGCAAGGACCGCAATTTTCGATCAAACACTTGACAGTTGTGGCATTTTCGGACCGCAATAATACAGTCTTTAAACAAGGACGGCCAGAAGTAGCTAGCACACAATATCTTTTGGGCTGTGGCATACCCAGAAATATGACCGCCACACGCTCCAGAGTGACAGTCATTCAGAACCCTTTCAGCTTCCTCATGAGTTAAGCAACGTCGAAAAACCAAATCCGCCCCACGACGATAAAGAGTATCTCCAATAATTTTGTATTGTTGGGACTGGAATCGAATTTTCCGACGCTCCGACTTTGAAACTTCGGGCCGAAAGGATTGGGTCTGGAGATAGATGATTATATCCCCATACCACGGATCTAAAGTGTTGATAAGAAACAAAGATTCGTCCGCAATGGGCTCCTCTGCCACTGTTTCTGTGTCAGCACGCGGGAAATCACACATTAACTCGGCAAAGACTAAAGATTTCTTAGACTTAGATTTCTCAAACTCCAAGTCGAACTCCTGCAGGATAACTATCCATTTGGAGTACTTGCCCCCTAGCAATTGTTTAGTCAAAATGTAGATCATAGGGTTGCAATCCGAAATGACTGTAGTTTTACGGAGTAAAATGTAGTGACGAAAACGCTGGACAACTTGAACGGCTGCCAGTGCCAACTTCTCCACATGTGAGTATTTTAGCTCAGTTGGATTTAAGGTCCGACTAAGGTAATATATCACATGTTTTGTTCCAAATTCATCTTCCTGAACTAAGACCATTCCAATGGTGGAGTGGGAGGCGGCGAGATACAAAAAATAATCCTGGTTGTAGTTGGGAGGATGCAGCAACGGTGCATGGGTCAACGCGTGCTTGAGTGCATCAAAATATTTCTGAGCTATCTCATCCCAAGAGAATTGAGCGTTCTGTTTCAACAACCGGGTGAAACCCTTTGTAACCTCGGCATAGTTAGGAATGAATCGACGTAAAAAGTTTGCTTTCCCCTGCAAACTTTGGAGTTGGCGAAGACTCGAAGGAGGAGGCAATTTGATGATAGCTTCTACCTTCGAGGGATCGACGCGAATACCAGCTTTTGAAACTACAAATCCTAGCAATCGTCCCACTTCTATACAGAAGACACATTTGTGTGGGTTCAACCGAATTCGATAATGCCTACACCTCATAAAAATGGCTCGTAAATGGACGAGGTGGTCAGCTCGATGTAAAGAATGAGCAGGCAAATCATCGAGATACGGTTGCACAATGTGTTTGATGTCATGAAACGCATAAGACATCGCCCTTTGAAAAGTTGCTCTGGCATTCTTAAGTCCAAAAGGTAATTTGCAGTAAGAAAATGTCCCCCAAGGACAAATGAAAGCCGTTTTTGGTTGATCGGCAGGTAGAATATTGATTTGATTGTAACCGGAAAAACCGTCCATAAAGGAAAATATTTCACTGCCGGCACAATCATCAATTATTTGATCGATATAGGGTGTTGGGTAGTTGTCTTTCGGACAAGCTCGATTAATATCCCTATAGTCGATGCATATTCTTATTGTTCCCTGTTTCTTGTTAACTGGAACAATATTCGATACCCAATCCGTTAACGGGATCGGATAAATGAAACCTGCTTTCAACAGCTTCTCTACTTCTGCTTTAATTGCAGCCGCTTTTCGAGGGTGAATCTGACGCAGATGTTGCCGGACGGGTTTAGCGTCCGGGTAAGTCTTGATCTCATGGAAAACAATGGAGGGATCAATTCCTGGCATTTCCTCATATGACCAGGCAACCACGTCGCAGAATTCTTGAAATAGGGCCTTGTATGTCTGAATTTCGTCATCTATACACGAGGCACCTATATGAATGTTCTCAACAATTCCAGGTTTGACTGAAATGTCAATGGGAATAGTTTGAGAAATGTTTCCCAAATTCAGCTCTGAATCAGGATGTTTCATTGGATTCTGAGCTTCTTTGACATATTCAGCTGTAAAGATTGATGAGAAGTCATTTTCAAAACGATCATCCTCAGGTAAAAACGAAGATCTGTGATGGAGATCTTCCCATGGTAAATCGTCTACACACAGGACTTCACGAAGTTTCTCGTCAGATGACACAACTTCGGGAAATGCTATTAACTCCGAGGTTGATGTGAAAAGTGATTCCTCATGGACCACATTCATTTGGTCGATTTTGGTTGAACGCGGGTCGGTAAAAGACTGCACGACTTCATAGGCAATTTCATATGGACTCAAAGGCATAGCATCACCAAATGAGTCTATTTCAGATTCAGAAGGGATGATCCAAGGATCATCATAAACAATGGTGTCTGATGTAATCATATGAATGGATGCAAATGAAGACACTGCGTTGATTGGAGGAAAAGGATAAGTTCCCAGTAAACCGGAATCTTTAACTAATCCTACGCCAACATCCTTATAAGTGATAGTTGTTTTACCGACATGCTGGATACTCTCTGAAGAGGCTAGGTCGGACGAAAAGTAGGCCAGCTGGTCTATTGTTACGATCTTGCCATTATGTGGAAACTTTATTACTCGGAAGACCAATGAAACAACCGTTGTCATAGCGTAAGACCAACTGCAACCCAAGAGAAGGTTGTAGTCTAGAGGGGCATCAACCACCTCCACATCCAAACTAACAGTTTTTCCTTCAACCCCTATGGGAAAATCCTGTAGAATGCCGAACGGATGGAACCCACGGCCATCAAAGGCCTGAAGAATTGTTGGGGATTGATTCAGCGAAGGAGAACTAAGCGATCTCCAACACTGTATCGACATAATACACATGGAAGCTCCCTCATCAATTACAGTCCGATGAATAGGCCCGTTTTTTACTATCACTGGGATCTGGAAAGCCATCTGATGAGGCAAACGCGGTGTACTATTTTCTAGATCAAAGATTATTAGGTTCGGGTCCTGAACATCAACAGCTCCTATAGCCGACAAAAGTAATTTGCGCTGTGCTGGGCATGATTGCAGCACTTCCAAAGCTGACATTGCTGAGGGTGAAACAGCTAAGTCCTCAACAATGTTATAATTCTGGGCTGCTCTCGCATGTGGATTGAAAGTAGACTTTCGAAGTATACCCTTGGCGGGCGGTTTGATTGCTAAGTCCGGGTTAGGTTTCTCGATCTGTAGTGGATCGGAACCGGGAGCTGAGGTTGATGGATTATAATGAGAAGATTCTGCTTCTTTGCCATCAACAGGACTTTTACTACCATAATCTTGTGATCGAGTCGCAATCCATACATGAGACATCATCAATATGGGTTCTTCACTGGCACTCGAGGAAGAACCTATCATTTTACTCTCCTGCTTTGGAAATGGATCTTTCAAAACAACAGGAGTTGGGGAACCTTTGACGATTTTTACAACCTCTGCCCGATGAGGGTAAACTCTTGTAAAATGATCCTCTTCACAAATTAGACAAGGATAACGAGGTTTGCGCTTTTCATCATTAGTTTCCGAATTTTCTGTTTTCTCCTTTGGAGTTTTGTCTGCTTTATTCTTCTTCTTGCCTTTCTTTTTCCCACCGTTTTTTGATTTAGCCGTAGATGACTCTACAGCGTGAATATCGGCAGAAACTTTAGTAGAAGATTCTCCTGTCGGGGAGTCTGGTAAGGTTATAATCAGAGAAGAATTCTTTGAGGATTTCTTCTTACTTTTAGTGTTCACCGTACCAATCATGCCATCAGCAGCATGAGATCCTGAAGGAACAGCAGCGATTTGATTTGACTTAGGAAGATCTGGGATCTTTTCATGTAACGTACCTGACTGAGTATAAACTAAGTCAAGGTACTGCGCTTGAGCAATGACTTGCTCCTCAGTAACTACTCCGGCCTTAGCTATGTCTTCAGTAATCTTCGGTAACAATTATTTAACAAACCATTCAGCTAAGATTTGGTCCGGGATAAAAACTTTCACTAATCGTCTTTGACGTCTCTTCATGAATATGGTCGGAAATATAAGTGGACGTCGATTGTTTTAATGAAGTTAGTAACTCCGTACCATTATCGTACCTGATCGGCAACTGAAAATGAGTTAGGAATGAGGTAGCTAACTAGCTAAAATTATAAAAAAGAGGCCCGTGGTAACTCAATGTACCACTTGGCCGCGAGACCAATGAGTGTACGCTGGAAAAGACGTAAGCCGATCGAATCATCTGAGATGGAATTTGAGGCACACCAGAGGTGGTAAGTCATCACATGATTCGACGGGTCCTCTCCAGACTTACCTTCGAACTTGGGTATGTCACTGGGCAACTTATTTGGCATTGGCGTCCAAAACGAAAGATAATTTATTGGATCGTTCATTAGGCGTGACAAGTCGGGTAAATCCAAAGTTGCGATAAACGGTAATTGCCGATTAGGATCCCTAAAACTCTGGGTCACAAGACCAGTTCCAGGAGGAGGATATCCAGGATAACTAGGAATAGGAATCGCGTTCGGGATATTGTATCCTCCTGGAAAACCAGGATTAACCGGACCGTACTGGGGTTGTTGTGGTTGTTGATAAGTGTACCCAAGATACGGTTGTGTTGTTGGGAAAAGTATCCAATACGGAATGCCCCTATCCCACTCTAAGGAGTGATAGTACCTCAGCAACAAACAAGACAAAACTATCTGAGTATTCTTCTTTATGAAATGTAAATAGAGGAGAAGGATGTAACTAACCGATGTCTTCCGCTAGTTTGTAAATCCAATCTCACTCTCTTCTTCTTGCTTCCCACTGCTTGTTCCTTCACTGGCCCAGCTACACCAAGTTCCTACAAAATGACAAGAGAAGGAAACTACAAGAAGCATACATTCATAACTAGTTTTAGGATTAGAATAAACTAAATATGCAAATACAACAAAACATCATTGATATACATGCATATAGAAGAAACTCAAATGGCTTTATTGATGAAGAAGTAAAGTTCAGGAAGTGATACAACCAAATGAGGCCCAATCCAGCATCACCTTCCCAGCAGAAAGGAATCTCCTCTTCACCTCCTTCAAAGAAAATCACCCAATAGTTCTAACCTCAAACCAACAGCAATTCTCTGCAAATTACCCCTTCCAGCCCCCTGGATCTCATGGAGGAGAGATCCATATATAGATTTTTGGAGAGAGGATGAGTCAGCTTGAGATATGACTAGTGTCCTCTCCCTCTGTGAGTTCTTGATTCCACTTGGATGTTCTTGCTTCCACTTGGAGATTTGGAACCTCTTACTCATCACCAGTCGAATTCCCTGAGGCAAGTGTCATTTTGGAAGCTTCCTGGGTTTTGACACCTTGAGAAATGAGCTTGCCACATGTCCACTCTCACTCAGCGCAGGTAGCCAGTGTTGGCTTTGACATTCAGCGCAGGTAGCCTGTGGAGCCACTGAATTGACCCTGAATTGACTTGTTTTGAGCAGTTTCTGATGGAGAAATTCTGGGAACTGCTGTGGTTTGTTAGCCTTGTTCCTCTAGGGGTAGGAACAACATGTTTAGGGACTTTGGATCCCTTAGATTATGGACACTTCATGCTCAATGTTGTAAGGCACAAAAATGTCTATAACAGGTTGATACTGGTAAACTGGCTGTTGGACAGCAGGACCGAATTGGTACTATCCTTGGTACGGTTGATAAGTGAATTGTGGTTGACTTGTGACAACTGTACTTAAACCAGGTTGTCCTACAGGTATCTGAACCGTAGTTTGAATCGTAGATCCAGACAATGGTAAAGATGTCTGAGGAGTAGTTGCAGAGACAGTAGAAACCGGAGCTGTCGATACTCTAGAAGTAAGTGTGGTAGACTGAACAGATGTTGCGGTAGTTGCAGCAGTCGTTTGAGATGGAGTACTAGGTGCAATGGGCGACTGAGTAACTACCGAAGTTACAGAAGTTTGAATATTAGACTGGACTGGTTGCTGGGGTGAACCAGAAACTAAGGGTTGTCCAGTTTGAGATGACAACTGTATACTTGGCTGTAACACCTGTTGAACTTGTGATGGATCCCACACTATGTTCATTCCGGGGTATTGACCCGTAATAGGTTGAGGATATTGAGATCCGTAACCAGGTTGAGGGTAGGATTGATAATTGAAAGGTACATTTCCCATACCTTGAACATAAGATTGACCTTGGGGTGGTAGGTAACCTTGACTCGAGTACTGACCTTGGGGTTGATACCCTTGAGGCAAGTACTGATACTGGGGTTGACCTTGAGGCATAAATTGATACTGATGTTGACCTTGGGGTACATATTGAGGCTGGGGTTGACCTTGAGGAATGTTAGTACCACGGGTACATACTGTCCTTGAGGTTGCCCCCCAGACGCAATTTGTGTACCTTGGGGTTGCCCCCCAGGCGTTAATTGAGGCTGCCCCCCAGGCGGTAACTGCCCACCTTGAGGTTGAGAACTGGGAATTGAACCTGACATCATGTAAATGTCTCCTACGCTCAACGGTTTATTACCATTTTTTCCAGTTAATAACCCATGTTCAATGGGTTGAGGAGATGCTCCCGCAAAAGTACCAGAAAGTGACTAATACCCAGTGGGAATAGAAGGACCGCCGTACAAAAAAGATTCAGGTAATTGAGTAAACATGGACGACTGACCAGACATATTTACAGGAGTATAAATACCTCCAGGTGGATAAGGAGTATGAGGTGGAGAAAAACTTGACCCTGAGTTGTCTAAATAATTAGTTAACGAAAGATACCAAGTAGTACTTCTAGGAGGACTGTAAAAAATGGATTCACGCTCCCTTAGATCAATTGTAGGTTGATGTTCAAGGATAGGGATGCCTATATCTTCTTCTGGAGCAAGTTCTTCAATAGCTATCAAACCAGAAGGAAGATTTTTGGTGATGACTCTTTCTACCCTAGGTGAATCTGGAGCACTAGAAGTCGGAGTAACAGGTTCAGATATCTCAGGTTCTTCGCCTATATCACTAGTAGATGAAAAACTACCAGCAAGCTCGGAAACTGCAATAGCTTCAGGATTATAGCCTGTTTCTAGACTTTGGTAATCCGGATGAACTACCAACGAAGACTCTCCTTCTTCAGGTGACCCTACTTTACTGCCACTAGGAGTTACAAGGACTTTCAAACCTTCGTAATGACCCGGAACTTCTTCAAGAGGTTGGCCTCGAAGTCTACGAGACCTCCTCAACAAATCAACCACGGTTACAACCTCAGGAGACTGGCCCCGAATTCTAGGGGACTGTCTCGGTAATTCAGCCACAGTTAAAAACTTTTAACTACTGCACACGCAAACAAAGTAAAATCTCAAAGCAAACCTCCTAAAGTCTCTAAAGAGCAAAAAAAATTTGAATCACACGCCTAAAGAATCTAGGGCGTCAAACCATGCACAAACAGTAACCTTCTGGACCGAAAACACTAGTTGGTGATGAAGCCCAACATCGCCGAATTAAGTACAGAAGTGGTGGGTGGAACAGTTACCCCGGCAACCTACTTAATGAATATACTGGACCAAGTTCCTCCACTTTAACCGTCTCTAGTGAAGTGATGCCCCCAGAAAATCCAAGTGAGTCTGGCCGACGTCTGCTCCAGGTACAGTGGGATCTTCCCTCCACCGTCACCTTAGGTAGAACCCTAAATATAATGGTCACTAAGGTCACCAACAGCAACAAATACACCTGGAGGAACAGTCTACGATCCGATAGCATGCAAGGGCAGAGTAACAAGCTCAATCCCCTTATCGGCTCCTTGACGATAATCCAAGGTTTACCGACAAGTGACCCCAGGCTCCTCGACAATAATCCAAGGTTTACCGTTTGTAGTACGTCCGTATCTGGCGTCGTTCCCAATGAAGGAGGATTGATCCCCTCACTGGTTCGGACACGATCTCGTGCTTCTCCTTTAAGAGGAGCTTTCCCAGAGCATAAATGTAATAGTTGGATTTATCCTACCACAAGATGAGCTACTTGTTTGGTTTTGGTGTCTTGGAGAGTTTATTACTCTCCTACTCCAAGACACTAGCCTGATCTATATTGGTGTTTCAGAGCCCTAGTAAATAAAAAGTTACTAAGTTAATTTTACTTTAAGCGTTAATTTTATGGCTTTTCTATAGGACAAAAGGTAGTGGAGATGAATCTGATGGTGTGTAGACTCGACTCAAATCCACTAAAAAGATGCACCTAATATGATTTAAACTACTTTTTCCTTTTTCAATGAATTCCCTAGCTAAGAGAGTTGGAGAATGCAAAATTTATAAAAAGACAACTTTCTTGGCGAAGACAATCAAAGAAACAATCTCTTTATCTTTTCCAAAACATACAACACATGACCACTAATTATTTCACGAAAATTCCTTTCTCTTTCCAAAGACTTCAAATGCTACTAAAGCAAACTTTTTTCAAAAGAGTTTTTTGTATTTTTTCCTATATTAACAAAGCATATAAAACTACTTAACAAAAATCAACTTTGACAAATCTATGAAAATTAAATCAAGTTTACCTAAAATCAAATCTAAGAGAAATTTACCTAAAAGCAAATCTAATGAGGAAAAAGCATACAAAATATAATTCCAGGATTTTTTACTCAGTTACAATTCAACCAAGGACCAGTTCATGCAGAATCATAAACCAGTGAAAAACAAAAATCAAAATCTTTTGTTCTTTTTCTTAAGAATGAAATTCACAGCTTAACCAACAAACTTTCTCGAAATTCCGCAAAGAGACAACACAAAGGTAGGTTTCTCACAAAGGTGGATTTTATGAAAGGTCCGACTCCTAAGAAGACTGAAAAGACCAGGGATATCCAAGGTTTTTACAACTTATAAAGCCAAAGTCACTACAAGACCAATACAAAAATCAAACCTAGGGCCAGAACTTCTATGAATTTCACTAAAACCCTTGATGCTAACGAAACAAGTTCAGATGAAGATCTCTGACAGGTAACCAGTGGATCTGGGCAGTAAAAACAAATTAAAAACAAAAACTAAGAGGAAAAATGAAAAATTTGGAATTTTCTCAATTTTTGACAGGGTACGCAGGCGACCCGTTTGCACAGGTGCGTATACGCTCTGTGTACAAAGCTGCAGTGCGTACAGGTACGCACTGTGCTTAACGAAGAGGGTGCGTACGACTCTCAAAACCAAGAAAAATAAAAAACTAACTTAACCCTAAGCTATTCCACCCAAATTCACAGTCAAACAGTAAAAAACCAGAAAGAAATCGACTTTTCTCAAATCAAAGTATTAATCAAAAGAGAAATCAATCAAATCCATGGATTCCACAGTGGAGTCGCCATTTGGTCATGCAGAAAGAGTCAATTTTGCGGACAAAACCAACCTCCCTAGAAGCTAAGGCTTTCTAGTGACAAACAAGACAACTAAGCACTATCCTTCCCTAAATATGCATTTAAGATACAAGCAATCAGGTGTTTACAACATACCTTTAATCCAACGCTGTTTGTAGCAGTCCAGCCTCGCCGATCCGGATGAGCTCCTTCTTCTCTTTGAAACCTGCATTCACTAACAAGCAAACGATTACATAGCACCTGAATAACTCATAAAATAAAACATATTCATCATAAAGACCAAGGAGTATATGAAACAAATTATAAATAACAACTTGTTGAGAAGAATGAACTTAATTGTATTAATAGGAAACAAAAGAAACCTTACAACCAGTGCCTTGGTGTTGTGCAGGTCCCTTCCAGAGTCCAGCAAGAGTTCTCCTTTACTTTGATCAGCTCACCCACTTCCAAATGAAGCTAAGAAAGGATGGGAATCTCTCCTCTCAAGCTCTATAAGGGAGTCCTAATTTCAGCAGCATCTACCCTTAGGAATGTTCAGCTTTCAACCTCCCCTCCCTCTGGCCCAATGCCTGTATTTATAGTGCTTTGGAGGAAGTTAATTAGGTCCACCATGAATGGGATAAGCCCCTCTTTCAATGGGATAGCTCCCCTCTTCATGGGATAAGTTCCTCTTTCTTTGGGGTGCATGAACCATCTGGAGGTGCTCAATACACGTCAAACCATCTTCTAGAATGCTCTAGATTTGACCACAAGTAACTTTTTTGAAGTGAAACTCGCGCCTTTTGACCTTTACAGGAGTACGCACCCTCCCCTTTACAGACAGAGCATACAAGTACGCAGGTATTGTGAACTTGGGGTGTGTACACGCAGGTAAGGCTAAGAGAAACTGCGTAACCAGAGTTAATTGACTTTTAAAGGACTTTCTCTCTTTCTTGGAGTTTGACATGAGGAGCAGAGGTATAAGACTTGCCAAGGAGGATAGTATGACAGTTGATGGACCCATACTAACTGCAAATAGTCATGGTGACAAATTTTAGTGTAACAGGAGGACATGTGGCCACTCCCTGAGTGCTGATGATGATGCCGAACCAGGAACTCCAAGCGCAACTCCAGAAGGTGAATCGACAGAGGTGGAAGAGGAACCGAACAGGCATGGAAACGAATGACTTCAAAGCCATGAATAGAGACAGAATACAAAGTTGGAAAAAGTTGGAGTCAGTCAGAGAGAACCCCAAGAGGAGGACTGAACCCCAAGAGACAAAAACCAGAGAAGAAGGTAGTAAAGCAAAGCAGAAGAAAACAGAGGGTCGAGATGACCAAAGGCAGCATCGAGCACCAAAGAGCTTGAGAGATTTGAGCCATCCCATAGAGGATCTGTACGGGCTAAGCACCACATTGGGCTCTTCCCTTTTGTAGACTAGAAGGTCACAGAGTTGGCAAAAGAAGAAGACTCTGTGCACTCCAGTGGCTTGGGAAATCCAAGAACCACCCTGCCAAGCAAACCTGCTTCAGGAGAACTCAGATTGAGTCCCTGTATTGTAATTCTCTGCTTAAAGACACAATAAAATAAGGCCACCACTAAGAGCTGGAGCGGAGATGTAGCCCTAGAGAATAGGGTGAACTCTTTATTAACTTCTTGTGTTTTGTGTCTACTTACTGTATTTCTTTGTTGTCTTTCCATTTAAATGTCTGTGTATTGGCAATCTGATCGATTCGTTGCTTAAATAACACAGAACACACACCAACACATGAGTCTGTAATACCTTTATTCAATGAATCTTTAACTGAGGTCACTCATAGGGTGATTATCAAATCAATGATGCCTACAAATTCATTGTGATATATAGAAAGTATATGCAAATTGGTGAACTGACCCAATTCTTGTAGAATGGTGCCAGTGAACTTGTTCATAGAAATATCCAAGTGAATCAAAGTGGAGATATTTAATAGAGAAGTGGGAATGGGACCAGACAATTCATTTTCATGGACAATAAGTGTTTGCAGATGGGACAGTAAGCCCAATTCCGATGGAATCATGCCACTGAGTTTATTATTATAGATATTTAAATTAGTCAATGTCGAAATATTCGACAAAGAAGCAGGAATGGTGCCAGTGAATTCATTTTCTGATAATTCAATTTGTTCTAAAGTATCGAGCAAACCTAATTGGGGTGGAATGGAACCATTGAGACTATTTTTTTCTATTCCTAAAGCAATCAAATCTGAAAGGTTTGCTATGGAAAAGGGAATGACAATTGTGAGGTTGTTCGCTACCAAGTTGAGAAGTTGTAGATGTGGAAGCGTTATCAGGAAATCTAGTGTCCACTCGGAGCTGCTAGTCCCACTAAGACTGGTAGCTATCTTAGAAACAAATTAACTAAAACTACTTTCGTTTTCCTTTATGAGAAGTAGATAGGAGGGGAATAAAGGACACCAACCTCAGTCTTGCACTTAGTTCCTTGCTTGGTTCCTCTCCCTTCTGACAGATCCTTGCCGCTTTACCTTCGTCTACCCAGCTTGAAAGAGCACTTGTGGAATCAAAGAAACATAATACTATCGAAGAACAGAGATCTACAATCATAAACAATATAGGACCAGATATATATTGACCACACAAATGCATATATCATCAAACATACAAGAATGTGGAGGAAAACTTGAATAGCTTTATTAATATAAAGAATAGAAAAGAGGATTACAACCAATTGTTCTAACCCAGTGTCATCCTCCTAGCATGAAAGCCTTCTTCACCTCATGAAAAGCTTAGATCACCCAACACTATGATTTACGCCAAGAAACCAATAGCACTTCCTTACAAAATACCAAATTTCAGCCTCTGGATCTCTGCGATGAGGGATCCATATATAGATGATTGCAGGGTGGTGAGTCAGCTTCTGGGATTTTGATTAGTGTCCTCTCTCTGATAGTTCTTGATTCCACTTGGAGATTGATGATATCTTACTCATCCCTAGGCGAATTCAAAGAGGCAAGTGTCATAGGAGAAGTTTCTGAAAGATTCTATGATCATCCACCTCACAAACTGTCTCTGCCATTTGTCCACTCTCGCCCATCGCACCCTACAGAAGGGATTTTCAGTATGCATCGCACCCTTTACACTGGGCAGGTGGGATTCATTGCACCCTTAGCACTGAGCAACCTGTATGGTCCAGTTTTGACCAATTCTGAGCAGTTTCCTGTGGAGAACTTCTGGGAGATGATGTAATCAACTGACCTTGTTCTTTTAGGGTATGGAACAACACTTTTAGGGACTTAGGAGCCCTTGGTTTATGGACATGTATGATTGGGGTTTCAGTGCCCAAAAGTGTCTATAACAGTTGCCCCATAAAGCATGAGGTCGTTAATCTTTTGATTTCGGGTGAAATGCTTTATCACGAGGATCCGAAGTTTTTTCGAGCTAGAAGGCGACCTGTAATAAGATACAACACAATACATTATATTCATAATATTGTTCATGATCTAGCTGAGGTGGGCATTCCCATGCTCAGCTTCATAAATTCATTTTCATGTACATAAGACAGACGACCGTCTGTGTGGGAGACTAATGATTCTGATAGAGTCATCATCCTTTGATTCGGATGATCATCTATGCAGTAACAATGTACATTTGATGTCTTTATTTTCCTGAATATATCGTAGCCCGGATGGATGAAACTAGATCCGGGGTCTTCAAACTCATCCAATCTTCACTCGGAGTACAAGTCGATCCATGTGGAAGATGTTCTGGAGTCGAACATGGAAGTACATCGCCTGATTACCAGCCAATGATGTAAGCTGTTAACAAGCACGAGAGGAATCACCGATAATGATGATAACCCTCAAGGTACTACAGTACAATTCTTGTGGTGTGAAAAAGGACTTGGTGTCAAACACCATGCAAAATCTTTCGGTCGAAGGCCATTGATGTAAACCTGTCGCCGAAAGTGAGAAACTTGCTATTGAGGCATGCAAGCTTCAAAGTATTGAAAGGGTTGTTCCTAAGTCGACTTCTCGGATAATGAGCTGATGTCGACAAGAAGTGACCCATCGTAGGAAGGCCTTAATGAATCCCACATCTACAACATAGAACGGAGTAAATGATTTTTGGAGGTGAAAACGATCTGATGATACAGGGTTCAAGGTGGCGGTCATGAAAGAATGGAGCGTGAATGTATTGCAACGGATGAGACATAGGTGAATTCTCTTAGCGACTTCTCTTGAACATACCGGTGACACTGACATGGATTGGTAGCATTAACCCCAAATATTGATGGTGTGACAGACCAATGGTAATATGACCGGTGAACGGAATAACCCAACCTGACTCGGACGTGGAGTGAAAGTGTCATGTTCAAGAGCGACTTGCTACCAATAAAATTTTCTTCAAGTTTTTCTCCCAATTTTTCCCCAGTCATTGCTGACCAGTACCTCTTTATTTTTTTCAAGCTTGAGGAGGATAACATATGCTTGTTCTATAATTTTCCCTTTGGGCAAACCCGTCGCTATGTTTTAACGAGCCTAGCAATAGTGAAACTCGTTCTTGTCTGTATGGACAAGTTTGTCGCTATTCAGTTTTAACGAGTTTAACGACAAAGTTAACTCGGTCCTTTTCAATTTTAGAGAGTCTGAAAGGGACATAAAGGAAACTCCAATAATCCTTTTTCGTCATATAATCCCTTAAGTCTGAAAAAGTATAAAATAATAAGAAAGGGATGAATTTTCAGTAATTTTAACGAGTCAAACAAGACAAGCACTCGATCTTTTTGTGTAATAATCCCTTAGGTCCAAAAAGATTAAAATCTAAAGGAGGGATAGCACTTCCAGTCGCTTTAACGAGCTAGAGAGGCCAATTGCTCAGCAATCTTTTCATATTTTACGAGTCAGGTGAAGAGAGCTTAAAGGAGACTCGTTTTTTGAGGAACGAGTGATAATTTCGGGTAGCAGCTGATTCCAGGTAAGGTTTGGAATTTTCCAATCACGACAGTGTCACAAGGATGGCTAACAGGATCACTCTTTGCAGCTGTTCCTCAAAAGGGGTAAACAATCAAATGGAGGTGAATGATCGGCTAAAACAGAGTGGAGGTGAAGATGAGAACACGACCAGGGCTCAAAAGCTGATGATAGTGCATTCACAATGGTTATTTACAGGAAATTGGTTCATTTTTTAATGAGCTTAAACTCTGGGGGAAACATTTGCTCATTGCTTAGGCTTAATTTTTAACAAGCTTGAACTCCACATAAAAACTGCTCGTGCCAGTCGTATAATAAGGATATCTCATCGATAGGTTCAATTTTTAAGGAGCTTGCACCATTCGAAACTATGCTCCGGATCCTTCCGTTATGCAAGCTAGGAACGACCAATCCGACGAGTTTAAAGGGTTTGGGAATCTACGAACTAAGAAAATAAATGGTTGCTCTTCACTTGCATGCAAAAAGGTTTGCATGCCCCCAGGTATAGTGAAAAATTTCCAGGCTACCATATAGAAGTTCCCGCATCTGCAAGATAGTTTCCATCCACAACGTAGATAGAAACGCTTCCTGGCTTAGTCCGCTTTGACAAGGGTGGTTCTAAATTCCAACCACCTAACCTTGACGAAGGAATCTTATTCCAGTCTAATCCCATTTTCCTAAACGGACGGGTGTGTCAGACTAGTCATATATCCTCCGCGGAAACCTACCCTATACCCAAGGTTTTCCTGTCGAAACAGGCCAGGGTGCATGCCCCCTGGGTTTCAGTCATGTCCTCCCGAATCACTCGCGCTCTTCAGGTGGACGGACTGGAGACTGATGAGACATTCCTTGCATGAAAAGACCATTTAGGGATGGCATTTGACTATTAGCTATGTGTGATCCAGGAAGCGAAAGCTGGTCTACGAGCTTGACCACTTGGCCTTCATGCGGAAAACACATTACTCTAAAGAGTGAGGAGACAATGGCTCCCATGCTATAAATATAGTCGCACCCAAGGAGTAGATTATAATCTAGAGGTCCTTGGACTACCATTACGTTCATATTAACGGTTTTCCTTCTCAATGGTATGGCCACATTGGGAAGGATCCCTAATGGTCGACTGGTTCCTTTGTCGAAGCCTGTCAGATTTCTCATCTCAGGCAGAAGCGATGGCGAACCAAGCGCTTTCCAAGAAGTCGAGGAAAGGATACTCACAGAAGCCCCTTCATCTATGATGGTACCGGCCATGACCATTCTGTAAGCTTGTACAATGATTCAGAATGGTACACTAGCCGGTAAACGGGGTCTGCCTAGCAGGTTCCAATCGAAGGAAACGACTAGGTTGTTTGGAGGTGGGACTGAATAGACGGCCGGATATGAATCTGACGAACTTCCTTCCTGCGGTAAAGGAATGGGTAGATTTTCCCCATGTTCATCAAATTCTCTATTTACGAAAAGAATTTGAACGGTGTTGTTCTCATTCTCTTCAGTGACTGTATCATTTGAAGATGGACCTTTTGAAGGCAAGACCGGGTCAATTGCCGCCTCGACCTTTTGACTTTCGTCTGGTGTGGATTCAGACGGTTTATCTTCAATGATAGATGCTTCGACCAACCACAATGGCGTGTCAGTCAAATTTTCAACCAGTGATGGACTCGTCAAGAGTTTCTTATATCCAGGAGGAAGCTGGAGCGGTGAAGCCGGATGGTTATCCAAAACTCTTTTAGCTTTGTTTAGGAAGGGACAACGGTGGATAGCGTGATCACCTTCACACAGTTTACAAGGAAATTTACATTTCCTTTTCTATCCAAATGCTTCCCTTTCACTAGTTGATGGTGTACTTTCAACATGATCTTCAGAGGTTGATGACACCGGATTGTGCAAACAAGGAGACCAGTCCCTTAAGATCCGAGGGATGCAAGGAAAATCTCAATGATAGTGGTCTCCTTTGCAAATGACACATGGATATTTAGGCTTGGATGGTGCAGTGTGTGGATTTTCACTAGATGATGCATGGTTGCCACCTTTCACTTTCAGCTCCTTCTTCTTCTTTTCCTTTTTCTCCTTCCGCTTCTTCTTCTTCTCAGTTACTTGATTTTTAGCTTTACCGGCTTCATCAAGCGAAGAGGAAGGAGGAGAGGGAGAAACGGACGAAGTAGAAGGTTGGGGGGTAACTCTAGTATCATCTAGTTGCTGACTTGATTGTTCAGGAATCGCGGTATTCTCAACAATGGAGGTCGAGAAGAGCCATACGAGCAAGCCAATTGTCAATCCTGGAAGTGACAATGTGGCCATATGGGGTGCACCAACATCTCCCCAAGAGGAGAAAGGACTAGGATTTCCTCCAAGGGGAAATCCTTGGTTGGTGGACTCCATTTTTCTCAACCTAAGATCAACGAGGGAATAGTGATGTTATTCCAATTAAAATAAATTTTAAACGCTTTGACACAACTTGGTTTTTCAATTTTTAAGAGTCAAGAAAAAACAAAAGATGACTCTAGTCGCCTTCGATTTTTAATGAGCCTGAAGTGACAAGTGCTCAGATGGACATTTTCCTTTAAGGAGTCTGAAAAGGAACGAAAGAGACTACTCTGGAAATCTAGACAGAGGGATTACCAAACCAATCACAAAACTACAGAATACTTTTTACGGTACGGCAGTCAATCTTCCCGAATGCTGTGTTCAATGCATTGCGATCGATAGGGCGGTAGACATGGCTTCCTATGGATAAAGGATATAGCCTATTATGGTCTCCCAATATATACTTGACGGTACGTGGGAGCACAAGTCCATACTGGCACTTGACATCTCAAAGAGGAGGAATCACCCAACCAACAGTGAAAGCGACAGTTACCAAGCTTTATGACGCCGGAGTACATCTCTAGCCTAAACTTCTAAATGTTGTGCGTTAGGTTCCAAAGCGTTTTTAGGTTCATTAAATTTATTTTACAGTTGATATTTCTTAAGAAATTTTCCTTTCAGGTTCACTGCATGATGTAGATGTACAATTCCTAAAATGCAGTCTAAGATGATAAACAATTGTTTAGTCTTCTTTTTGCAATGAAAATCCTAGCTACTAAGGAAAGAGGATTGAGATTCTTTCAACATAGAGTAGACAACACACACTAGATGCACTGTCCTAAATCAGACCAATAAGCAGTCTAAATGCAAATGCACATGCATGTATTTGTTTTCAGCTTTCTTAATGTGTGAATGACAAGAAGAATGCTAAGTACAAATCTGAATTATCTTTTCAAAGCGACAGTACTAACAACTTTCTCTTCAAAAACGAAAGGAAGATAACGACGACACTTTACTATTTTGAATTGAAAACTGCTTTCGACACTTGAAAAACTACTAATCCAAATCAAATACAAGAGTAACTGTATAATCGGCTATCAAGAACAATCAGATTCCTTTCTTTGACTAAAAACGACACTTGCAACACTTTCAAATCAGAAGACGACAGTTTGATTATGCTACTTCTTTGTAAAAGAGAACTGAAAATGGCACACAATACATAAAAAAATTCACAGTTCTTTGCACAATGGAGGCAGAATGATGGAAAGGAAGGGAGTTTCCAGAGTGGTATAACGATCGCAGACAGCAAAACTCCTGAATAAAGCTGAAGAGAGTGAACACAGAAACCAAAATCTGAGAGCAAAAGAGGTCTTGTCTGATCAGCGCACCTGTAACACAGGGAAAGTGTGATGTAGTGCACCTACTGCACATGAGAGGTGCGATGCATCCAGATTCCCAAGAGGAAAAGGTGCGATGGTCCAGGGACGAGACTTCAACTAGGTTTCGGGTCACAGTTTGTAGCTCAGTTCAGGGATTTAGGTCGAGCAAGTGATGTTCAATAAATATAAATCACAGGGGTTGATCTAATGAGGTTACTAGAGCCACCACTAGGGCAATTAGAAGGTTTTCAAATCGATTGTTTAGTTTATAAAGAAAACCCAGAGACAGACTGAAGCAGCATTGATCTACTTTGCACTTGCATAGCAAATGCAGTTTGAAGGCTAGTTGGCTTGACTTCAAGCTCCGTCTGTAAGTTTATAAAACAAACAAATATAGATAAGCAAACAATCTATTCGCTCCCCAGTGGAGTCGCCATTTTGTTATCGGGAAATCTAGTGTCCACTCGGAGCTGCTAATCCCACTAAGACTAGTAGCTATCTTAGAAACAAACAAATTAAAACTACTTTCGTTTTCCTTTATGAGAAGTAGATAGGAGGGGAATAAAGGACACCAACCTCAGTCTTGCGCTTAGTTCCTTGCTTGGTTCCTCTCCCTTCTAACAGATCCTTTCCGCTTTGCCTTCGTCTACCCAGCTTAAAAGAGCACCTGTGGAATCAAAGTAGCATAATACTATCGAAGAACGGAGATCTACAGTCATAAACAATATAGGACCAGATATATATTGACCACACAAATGCATATATCATCAAACATACAAGAATGTGGAGGAAAACTTGAATAGCTTTATTAATATCAAGAATAGCAAAGAGGATTACAACCAATTGTTCTAACCCAGCGTCATCCTCCTAGCATGGAAGCCCTTCTTCACCTCATGAAAAGCTTAGATCACCCAACACTATGATTTACGCCAAGAAACCAACAGCACTTCCTTACAAAATACCAAATTCCAGCCTCTGGATCTCTGGGATGAGGGATCCATATATAGATGATTGTAGGGGGGTGAGTCAGCTTCTGGGATTTTGATTAGTGTTCCCTCTCTGATATTTCTTGATTCCACTTGGAGATTGATGATCTCTTACTCATCCCTGGGTGAATTCAGAGAGGCAAGTGTCATAGGAGAAGTTTCTGAAAGATTCTATGATCATCCACCTCACAAACTGTCTCTGCCATTTATCCACTCTCGCCCACCGCACCCTACAGAAGGGCTTTTCAGTATGCATCGCACCCTTTACACTGGGTAGGTGGGATGCATCGCACCCTTAGCACTGAGCAACCTGTATGGTCCAGTTTTGACCAGTTCTGAGCAGTTTCCTATGGAGAACTTTTGGGAGATGATGTAATCAGCTGACCTTGTTCTTTTAGGGTATGGAACAACACTTTTAGGGACTTAGGAGCCCTTGGTTTATGGACATGTATGATTCGGGTTGCAGTGCCCAAAAATGTCTATAACGAGAAGTGAACCCAACTCGATGGGGATGTTTCCCTCCAATTGATTGAAATTTAGCTTGAGTGTTCTCAAACGAAAGAGGCGTCCCAATTGAGGTGGGATATGACCATAAAGCGCATTGCAGGAAAGATCGAGGGAATGAAGAAACAACAAATTGTCGAGTGAAGGAGAAATGGTGCCTCGCAGATCCATGGCACTGAGGTTGAGTACAATCACTCTGTCAAATGGATGGCGATGGGTGCAGGTAACCGCAGTCCAGTTGCACAAGGGAACCTCGGAACTCCAATCGGCCATGGATTGATTAGGATTATGGGTGATAAGCGACTTAAATGCCAATAGCGATTGTCAATCATCATGAAATGAGTGAGCAAAGGAGGAAATGATTAAGGGGAACAACAGCAGCAAAGAGAGAGAAAAAGAAAAATAGAGAGACGGCATCACCATGTTCGAAGTGGATATGGGCAAAGGAGAACTTCCAGACTCTGCATTTTGTGCACCACCTCTCAGCTATTTAAAACTCCTGAACTTAGGTTGATGGCAGATTTACCAGAATTTAACGATCAAAAGAATTCTAGATATTCTTGAATCCGCAATCGACGTAAAACTATCCATTCAGATTTCAAAAATCTACCATCGAAATAAAGATATCCATATTTAAAACGGTTAAAAAAATGGGATTTCTTTTTTAGATATTCTGAAATTTGAAATAGACATAAAAATCTCCATTTAAAACCGGTAAAGAAATGGAGAGGAAAGAAATGAGAGCTATTAAGTGGCGTGGGTCAATGCCTTTTTTTCTCTTTTTCAAACATGTGTTGTTGAGATAGAGATGTCTGAAGTGCCATTGGGTTAGCGCGTTGGTATGGCAAGCACGTGTTGTTGACATAGAGAGACTGGCACTGAATAAAATAAAACTAGCAGAAGCTTCTCTGTGTTGATCAGATGCTGTTCGTGCGAATAAAAATATTGCAAACCAAATCAAACAAAACATATCTCGGGAGCTCTTAATTGGCGTTGGGTCGACGCTTCGGTTTTTCAAACGCGTGTTTGGACTGGCATTGAAGAAAACCAGGTGAAGTTTGTCAGCCACATGAATCAAATTATCTCAAAGAAAACCAAACAAAAGATATCCCGAGAGTTCTTAGTGGCGTTGGGTGGACGCTTTGGTTTTTCAAACGCGTGTTGGAACTGGAACTGAAAATGGTGGCCACGTGAATAGAAATATCTGAAACATGAATAAAAATATAAATGGTGGCCACAGCAATAAAAATACCTGAAACATGAATAAAAATGGTGGCCACATGAATAAAAATATCTGAAACAAAACATATAACAAGACCACATGAAACAAAACATATAACGAGAGCTCTTACGTGGCATTGGGTTGACGCTCTGGTTGTTCAAATGCGTGTTGGGACCAGCACCAAAGAACACTACGCGAAGCTTCAAATGAGATGGTCGTTGGTTGAGACCGCTCTGAAGAACAGTACCCTAAAAATGAGATGGTGGCCACATGATTAAAAATATCTCAAACCAAATCAAACAAAACATGAGCTTCGGGTAGTTTTCTCATAGTAAACATAGAACATGAGACCATTTTTCATATCTAAGTATTTACAATGCACTTCCTTGTATTTTGAATAATGATTAATTTCTTTATGAATTTAATAGTAAGAGTTGTTCTTTGCGTAACATTTTTTAAATAACAAAATATAATATTGTATTTAATTAAATGTCTCATCTCTCCCTGCAAAGAGGTTTTTCTAAGAATTTCACCCACATTTCCTTACTTTATTATTCTCTTTTTCTCCCTTAGGAATGACCTCCTTAAAATGACCGAATGTATTTTTCCTCCAATTTGAATTGATCTCCTTGGAAGCAAGTAGTTTGGGAAGATAGGACCTTCATTTTTTTGGCATAGAGCATTTGGAGCAACGATGGCATGACCGAATGTATTTTTCCTCCAATTTGAATTGATCTCCTTGGAAACAAGTAGTTCGGGAAGATAGGACCTTCATTGCTTTGGCATAGAGCATTTGGAGCAATGATGGCATGCTAATACACAAGAATGCATCTCTCTATGTCAAGCCAACTAGAGCAATGAAGCTTCAATTACTAACTTTCCAAGATCAAGAGAAAGGTTTCTTAGCCTACTAACTAGGGTAGGTTACGGTAGGTTTCTCCTCAACTCTAGGGTGTCAAATAGAGTTATAACAATCATTTTTTAAGTTTGAATTGAGTTCTTAATGTAGGCATTTCATCTATGTGTTAACACAATTTTAAAGCTTGTCCCATATCAACTCAATTCATTGGTGTCGAAGCTCAAATCACTACCCCCTTTTTTTGTAAACTAACTCCATTGATTATCAACATGATGACATATCAAGAAGGTGATTGTTAGGCACCTTTGGTCTACCACTAGGGAAACTATACCAATGGCAATGTACGAGACTTTTTCCATGAGAGTTTTGAAGTAAAAAATTATACAAAACATAATAATTGTTTTCTTGGTCCAAACTATCTAATTTCCTAGATGGCTAACATACCGATATTGATAAGCTATAGAGTATTTATGAAAACTAAAAAAAAAATAGAAATTCATAGGCTTTAGAACTATCATAAAATCTCAGAACATGCAAAGGGTTCCACCTTAACGGGGTCTACAACAGATTTATTGGTTGTCCCTGGGCTAGAGTATAGGGCCAAGCAGGCTTATGTGCACTTCATTCTATTGTCCATATTCTTCATTTGAAGTTGTGTTTCATCAAGCATGAGATTGCCTAGTAATGTTTTCATCTACTAATAGAGTGTGATGGCGCGTATATATTAGTTTAGGCACGGGGGCTTCACTCAATGGACCTCTAACATAGCAGGTGCGTTCGTGGCATACTAAACAATACCCTTAATTTGACTACATATCGTAAAATACCTCTAAAAATCACCTTATTTAACCCCCTTCCAATACGAACCAATACACCTTCCCAATTAAAAAAAAAAAAAAAACCCTACTTTCACTAGATATTGTACATATCCATTTTTTCATTAACATTTTTTATACCCCTTTATATTGTTTTCATTAACTTTGAGCTCCATTTTTTATACGCAACATATAAAAACCATTTACCTCCTATTATATGCTTAGTATATTATGTCCTTTTTCTTCAATATATATCCCCCAATACGAATGCACGTTGTATGGTATTTCTCCCTCAATGAAGTCCCTGTGGCTTTAGGTTCCATTTTGTGTGCCCTGTATCGGGAACCTATGCAATGACCTTAAAAGAAACATCACAATCTAAATATGAATTCTCTTTCTTGGCCAACCTTCCTTTCTACCTCCTAAAGTTCCTATTAAATTTCTAGAAGAATTTGAGTGGAAAACAGCGTAGCAAAAGACTCCACTCTGAACTAAGCACCTGAATCCCAATGACTTCCATGGTACCCACCTTCTCACTTACTCTAGCCTCAATGCCAGAAAATCATGGCATGCACAAGGAGTAGATATCGGGAACGAGATCCCCAATGATAGTTTTCGGGCTAAAAGCCCATGTTTTGAGTCGAATTTTGTAATAAAATAGTAAAGTCTCCACATTTTGTGG
This sequence comes from Pinus tabuliformis, assembly GCA_031772625.1. Classification (NCBI taxonomy): domain Eukaryota; kingdom Viridiplantae; phylum Streptophyta; class Pinopsida; order Pinales; family Pinaceae; genus Pinus; species Pinus tabuliformis. The sequence goes on along the minus strand of CM062817.1, from coordinate 1,972,101,006 downwards.
TCGCGGAGCGTGAAGGTGTGATGAGTCATAAAGGGTTGTCTACCCTTAGTTTCTTAAAGTCAAGTCGGCTGTAAAATATCTACCCATGGTCCGCGGACGATGGGATTGTATAAAAAGAGCTAAGTAAGTAAGCTCTAAGTAGTTGAGATAAGTCTAAGAGAGTCATAGCTCTGAAGTAAGAAGTCTAAGTTTCAGGTCGTAGCATAGGTAGAGGCTATGCATCTGAGTATGCAGAGGCCTAGGGTGGAAGTCTGCAGCTGAGTGCACGAACCCCTGCAGATGTGTGCGCAGGGTGGATAGAGTTTGTAATCGCTTGAAGATATCAATAAAGAGAAGTATTTTGCACATTCCGTGTCTTTGTTCCGATTAATGCATCTTGTCATATTAAGTATGAATTTCCTTTATAATGCTTATGTGATGTGCGAATGTGTGTAATTATGTTGGTTAACTGAATGCAAATAAAGATATCTATTTGCATGGTGCTAACTGTGAGTAATTAATAAGATAAGTAAGATTCTTAAGATAACTTGACAATCTGTGCAATACACTGCCTTAGCAGCACGAAAGTGTCTGGATCGAAGGTTAGGGCTGCGCGAAGGCCAGTCGTACCCTTTCGCGGAGGTATTGAAGGGAGGAATAAGGGGTTAGGAAGACAGGGCCCTAGAACTTAACAACCTGCACGAAAGCAGGAATAGAAGGAATAAAATGACATCACGACCATCTCAGGGTGCGGAAACTTGGTTCCAACATCCCCCCATACTGCTTCAAGTGAGGCTTCGGTCCACGCTCCACGGGCTGATGCCGAAAGGGCCAGTAGTGTAGGGATTTGTTTGGCTAATTAACGTTGAACCTAGGTCAAGCCCCCTCAAGCCAACAAATGGTTATGTTATCAGGACTGGAATCTGCATAAGAGATGTGTGATGTTGTATCACTAGAATCCAACTAAGAAAGAGATCGGAGACTGGTTGGATAGGAAGATCCATGAATTCACGGAACAAGAGAACAAAAGTCTGCGACTAACAAAGGAACACTGGCTGGAGAGGTATCTGATGAGCCTCATTATTGAGTATTTATATGGGCCTTAATTGGCCTTAATTCACCTCCCAGCTTAGTCAAACCAACTATTCTCACAACTTATTGCATACTTTTGATTATATTTTGTTTATGAAATGATTTAGAGTTGGATATTTGGCTTTGTGGTCTAATGTGCGTGTAATGCAGGAATAAGGGATGAATGTAGGGAACTATGGAAAAGATAAAGGATAAAAGGATAAATGCAAGGAACTATGGCAAAGACCTTGGGTAAAACTAGAATGGGACAAGGGAGGGTAACTATAGGAGGTAAATCCTCCTCATTTACTACCCCTCCATTCAGATAGTCCACCATCAACTCGGAGTGCACACAACCATCACTTTGAAGACTAGAAGATAGCCAAGCATGTGAAAAGGACATAAAACAATTTTTCTTGAGTTAGAGGCCAAGCCTCCCTAATGGGAAGGAAGTCGTTAGAGACTTCAAATTTATAAATAGAGAGGCTGAGGACCTCAGTAGGATTTGGATTTTCTATTGTAAAACTCTGTTTTATTTTGGAGCTGAAAAGACTTGTGACAGTTTGCTCTATAATCCATGATTTTTCTACAATAAGAACAAGTTCTGTTTAAGCCAGCTCTGAGTTAACTTCGAGGGCTGAAGATCTTGGGTTAGGGCATGACCCAAGTAGTCACAACTCCTCTTTACTCTACATTTATGCTAGCATAGAGTTTTGTTCTGTTCATTTGTTTAAGTAGCTTCCTGGTTCTATTTACCTGCTTAAATAGCTTTCTAGTTTACTTGTTCATTTGCTTAAATAGGTTCATGGTTTTTTCATTGGTTATTTGTTGAAGTAGATTTCTAGTTCTGTTCATCTGAATTGTGCTTCAGTTTACTTTCATTTCTGCCTTCTTTTAGTTCATAGGTTAATTAAAGGAAAAAGATCACTATCAGGTTGTGTGCAGGTGTCTCAGCCTCATCTCCTCCCTCTGGGACCATGAATTGAGGAAGGGACCCTCCAGCAACCCCAAAAACACAGTCTCTGGTTCTCGCATGGGCTATGGAGTTCGCTATTTAATGCAGTTACTGGCTCACCATCACTAGTTCTCTTTGTCATTTTCATTTGAAACCACCTCCAGCATGTTCCTCATCCATCGCTTCATCATCGTCCGATCACCAACAAACCTTCACAATCACCATCTGATTCACTATTTTCTCCAACTGCTGCCTCGCGTGGAGTCCACCACTCACTTTATGAACTTTAAGTCCCCACCATCGATCTGCCTCTCCTGATCCGATAGCCATTGCATCACCTCCACACCTTTAGGTGCTTTAAACGCCCATCGTCGATTTGCCTTGCCTGATCCGACAGTTGTCGCTTCACTCGATCGCCAACTAGCTTGGGTGATCTCCACCATTGATCAGCCGCACCTGATCCAATGGCTATCGCGCGATATCATGTGGAATTTTTTCCAATCGTTATCCGCCCGAGGGCACACGATGAGAGTGGTTTCTCCGTGCTATGTGTCGCCCAGTTAGGCTAATCGCGCAAAATTTTAGAAAACCACTTACAACTTTGAGGGTGTGTGATAAACAACTTACCGCCCTCTAAACCCGCTTTGTCAGTTCTGCACGTTTCTTTTGCCCGTGATCTAATCTCAGCCATCCATCTCTGGTTAACCTTGTTCGTTCATCTATACACTCAACCGCCATGATATAATCTCCATCGTTCATCCTGTTAGTTAACCCTATTCGCCCATTTATCTATGTAACCTCCTGCGATCCAATCTTTGTCATTCATTTGCCTTTCACCCGACTAATCCAATGGTTCTTAAGCACTGTTTCTCCATCACATCCTCCTTTCACTGATTTCGACCTCCAGTTGCTTTTTTCGCTTGAAACCCGATTTAGCCTAAGTTTCTTTGCTTACACCTTAGTCTAGTTTGGATGCTCTTTACTTCTGCAACTTAGATAATTAGCATTAGATTAGTGTTAATTTAGCAATTCTGCTTAGCATAACTGTTTGATTGGTTAGGTAGGTTATGGTATGGTTTAAGCATTTCATGTTGTTTTCTTCATTACTGCAGTAGAGTAGCTCTCTCTTAGAATATGTTTGCTCTCCTTCCATCAAAGAATTAAGCTTCTTCTGACCCTATAGAAGTTTGGCTTGGAACCCCTGGGGTCTCTTGCTAGATGAGCAATGAAAACACGCAGTATCTTCACTTTTACTTGTGCATATAGCACTGTCACCTCTAGGTTTGTACGAACCCCGTGTTGATAAGTAAAGCTAGTAGCCCTAGGAGTTACAGCATTATTGTTGCAACACCTAGGCTCATCAGTACCTATATACAGAAATACACGAGATCCTTTATGTTCCTTTCCGGTTGAGCTATACGAGTGGATCACGAAGCTAGCAGATAGCCAAGGAAGGTGGAAACTTGACAGTCCTATTGTTTGGACCCCGGAGCTATTACAAAAATTGGAAGCATCCGAGGATAAGATTGTCACGTCATTGGCCCAATCGCGTCATAGGAGGATTTGTAACTAAATTTTCAGTCGACACCTCAGTCAGCTATAGCGAGGTGGAGCAGCGCTTTTTCAAAGGAATGCCAGGTAAGTACTTGAAATCTTTAAATACCTGGATTAAAATGTTATTGTGCAAAAAGTGAGTTATGCAGCTACCTTGATGTTCAGAGCTACACAAAGTGGAAAAACTTACAAAAACAAAGGAAAAAAGGTCCTGGATATATCCCATTGATTTCACCTCCACGAGTAGATGAAGAAGGGATAGTGCAGGCTTCTTCACAAAGTGCTATTCAGTTAATAAGACAAGGATTCCAGTGACTACCACCTCCACCCACTCCACCTTCAACTTCACCACCATCACCTGCGACTTCACCCGTACCACCTCCGCCACCACTGCAATTCAACATGGTGAATTCAGTGAAGCTGCCTTTGTTCAAAGGCTTGGGAAATGAGGACCCAGACCAATTCTGGTTTGTCGTGAAATCCATGTGGGAAGCTCAGGACGTTATAGATGATCACATGAAGAAGGCGACATTGGTTAGTGCTCTGCATTATTGTGTGCTAACCTGGTATATCAAGTACTCTAATGATAACCCGAATACTGGAGTGGCCGACATCCAGACAGGACTGAATAGGGAAGTCAGTAGGCCTAAATCTGAAGCACAGTTTATTTTGGGGTTCAAAGAAATCACGATGTAGCCAGGCAAGACACCTTGGGAATTAGATCAGAGATTGAAGTGCAAAATCCGCAAAGCTAACATGAAACTAACAGACAGATAGCATCACGAATGGTTTGTGGCTTTGCTACTGCCACACCTAAGGGTTGCACTGTCACAACAGAAGATAACGACTCAGGTAGAGGCCTTGGAGATTGCAATGAGACTGCATGAAACATCGATGCAAGATCCAAATCTGGGGGTTCAGTAGATCCATGCACAGTTGAAAAATCTTTGCCTTGAAATGCAAAGTTTGAAGCAGGACAGAACAGTTCGACCAGACGTGCACAAGGAGGTATGGTGCTTGAAATGCAAGGGTCAGGGGCATGAAAAAGACCATTGCCCAGTCTTTGTGAACTACCTAGAAGGAGGAGGGTCGATGCCTTTGAGGATGGAGGCTAAGGCAATACCAAGCATGGGGCCTGCATTATGATGCGCTATATATTAGGTAGTAAGAAAACATGCCATAGATAATTGTCATTTGTTGCAGAAGTTTGTACAGAAACTGCAACAACTGTTCTACAACTTCTGTAGGTCGGTAGGGCATGATGAGTGCAACTGCAGAAGCTATGAGTTGATGATGGATAGAAATCCTGCCTATAGGGTATAGGCAGAAACGTACCCCCTTGACTGAAGTGTGGGGATGGCATGGACAGGCTTTTAGCGGTGTGGATGAGGCCGAGGCGGAGGAGGACCTGGCAGAGGTCAGGGACAGTTGATCTACTACAATTGCGGAGGACCAGGACATTATGCATGCGATTGTACTAACCCAACATGTCCATCATGCAAGTATTTCACTCTGTTTGATCATGAAACGGAAGACTGTCATATGCTGATAGCAAGGATATGTGACAAAGGGGCGCTACCACCTCATCCAACTCAAAATCTGTAGATGATGAGGTCTGAGCCGCATGCAGAGGATCGAAACGTGAATATAGTGCTCCGAAGTGGAATCACAATAAGAGATGATAAGGGGAAACAACCCGAAGATAGGTTATGGGTTCTCAAAGCTCCGGTGAAGGAGACTAAGTTCGATTTGGAGTGCGCACATGAAACATTCATGGAAGCAAAGAGGAGCTTCACTGAGGCCTCCACCTCAGGAAGCAAGGATAAGCCTGATTAGGAGATAGGCCCTTCTTTGCTTACAACCTTCTTGGACACCTACATGAAGCTACTGTGCGATAGAAAGGCTATGAAGGGGTTGCAGAAGCTCATAAATAGATCAGCCATAAACACTCTGGCTGAGTCGCACGTAGTACGAAATATTGGTAAGCATAAAACAAGGACAAGATGGGAGATGAGATTGACCGCGCATATAGGAGAGTATGAGATGGATCAGGTTATCTTGGACCTGGGGTCAGACATGAATGTCCTACCAAAGCAGACTTGGGAACGGATGGGGAGACCCGCACTACAATGGTCTCCGATTCAGCTAAGGATGGAAAATCAACAGAAGATCATCCCTATGGGGTGGCTGCATGGGTGACTGTATATATTGAGGGTGTGAGTGCACTGGCTGACTTTGAAGTAATAGAAATGATTGATGACAGCAACCCTTATACTACACTCCTTGGAATTGATTGGGCTACTGATATGAACAAGGTAATCAATCTAAAGAAGAAAAAGATGATATTTGAGAAGAAATCACTCTGTGTCATAATACCCCTCGATCCTACTGAGGGATCGCACTATACTGAATTAGTCCACGATTATGAGAGCAATGACGATCTGGACTGTATCTATAAGATAATAGCATGAGAACAAGATTGGGTGAATCCAACAGCGATGGACGAATTACATGGGATCGCTATAGTTCATGCACCTCAGATTCTGATGAAGAGTTAGAGTGCTAGAAGAATCAGTTACATGAGGTAACTACATTGAGATGTAGCATGATGACCCAGTCGCTGCACTGTGTGTCATCAAAGGTAAGAAATATTCCGACTTATGATGGTCTGAATGATGTAGATACCTTTTTGGATGCATTTGAGAGGGAGGTACCAGAAAAGCAGCACTTTGAGGTGCTTTTCTTGGCACTACGTGCTACGCCCGTAAGATGGTGGGGTACGCATAAGGGAAGCTTTGATAATTGGCGTGAATGTAGGAATATGATGAGAACTCGCTTTGGGAAGTCGAAGGTGCGAATGACAGACAAGTACGATGGGCAGGATGATCCATGCATAGGACACTTGGACCATCCTATTGCATTCGCAAGACGAAGGTTCTCTAAGGCGGAGAAGAACTATTCCACCACCAAGCGCGAAGGGTTAGCTATGGCATACACACTCCAGAAGTTTAGACACTACTTGTTGGGTGGCCATTTTAAGATGTACACAGATCATTCCACACTAAAGTACCTGGTCAATAAGCCTGTGTTGGGGGGGAGAATCTGCAGATGGTTGTTATTGTTCCAAGAGTATGATTTTGAAGTTATTGTGAAGCCTGGACGACTAAACGCAAGACCAAACCATCTGTCACGGATCAAAACAGGGGAAGATCCAACTAATTTGGAGGAAGGATTGCCTGACATGTAACTATTTGTAGTGCGTGTTGCGGATGGTCATTTTGAGGATATAATACACTTCCTAACGACAGGAACTGCCCCAGAGGGATACACTGTCCAACAGAAGAAGAATTTAGTGGTGCGCGTGGCATATTTTTCTGTCATTGCTGGGCATCTATACAAAATGGGGTTTGATGAGATATTGTGACGATATTTACCCGAGTTTGAAAGAAGCAACATCCTCACGGATGCTCATGGGGGCGCCGCGGGAGGACATTATGCAGGGAGAGAAACCGCACAAAAGATTCTTTGTGCATGGTTGTGGTGGCCAACCCTCCATCAGGACTTGAAAGCATATTGCAAAGCATGTGATGTGTGTCAAAGGATTGGCAAGCCATTGCAGAGGGATGAGATGCCTCTGAATCCACAGATGATGTTACAACCCTTTGAGAAGTGGGCGATACATTTTGTGGGACCTATCTATCCCCAAGGAAAGACGGGAGCAAGGTACATTATCACTGCGACGGAGTATTTGACTTGTTGGGTGGAGGCACAGCCTGTCAAGGACTACACAAGCATGACTGCTGCCAAGTTCCTCTTTGAGCATGTACTGACACAATTTGGCTGTCCAAAGATTTTGATGAGTGATCGTGGTACGCACTTTCTAAATGAGACGATCAGTGCACTGACGGAGGAATTTCAGGTATATCACCAAAAGAGCATGCCTTATCACCCATAGGATAATGGGACAGTAGAAGCATTCAATAAAGTACTAGAGAACGCGCTGACCAAGGTTTGCAATGCTCAGCGAAGTGATTGGGACCTACACATACCTACAGTACTATGGGCTTATCGGATGACATGCAAGAAGCTGACTGGAAAAACTCCCTTTAGGCTTGTCTATGGTGTTGAAGTAGTAATTCCCATGGGATATATTGTTCCTAGTTTGTGCATAGCGACACTCACAGGTATGACAGATAGCGGAGCCCTGGAGGAAAGGCTCGCACAACTAGATGAACTTGAGGAAGAGAGATTTCTGGCTAGATTTCACCAACAGGTCCAAAACCAGTGCGAAAAAACATGGCATGATCGACACATTAAGTTGCGCACCTTTAAGGTAAATGGCTTGGTTTTGTTATATGACAGTAAGTTTGATAAATTTATGGGGAAATTCAGAATGCATTGATTAGGGCCCTATGTCATTAAGGATATTACCTGCAGAAGAGCGGTACAGCTGGTCAAGTTGAATGGAGATCCCTCCCTGTAAAGGTGAATGGCAGTCGATTGAAGCCATACATCAGAGGTCCAGCTATGTGACTTGATGAAGGTAGCACAGTCTTAGAACTCCAGGCAGTTGAAAGGAGGTGTGGGACTATAAAGTACACTACCCAGGTTGGGGAGTTGCACGATTGGAGGATTGTGTGAAGCAAGGAAGTGTCACAAGGTTCACGGCAGCGCGAAGGAAGCTATGCTACCCAAGGAGAAATCATGCAATTCAGCTGGAAAGTTATCGTTAAAGTCACTATTCATTATTTGACAGTAGAAATGCGACTAAATAGAGCGAGCGAACAACATTTAAGACTAAATTTATGGCTCAGATCCTTGAAAATCTGCCGCCAATCTAGCATTAATGAACTGAATTTGGGGGGAATAGTTGGATTTGAATTCAAAATTCCCTATCAATTACAAGTGGTTGTCCAGCGAAAAACACTTGGAATTTTGAGAATTGAGTTGTTGAGCCCTCAGGCACTCATGAACTGAGAATTCTTCGAGGCTTTGAAAGAGACTCGAGCATTTGCAAACTTACCAGAGACATCACAAGCACTGTTGGAAAGCGTTATGTTGGCACCCGCAAAAACTATAAATACCAAAGAAGTAATAGAGGATTCAATGCCGGAAGTTGAGATGGAGGCATAAGTAGCTACTCTAGAGGTCACCGAAGTGCTAGTCGAAGTCGCTAAATCACCAAGGACGTTGAGACCAAATCTGACCCCAACCAAAGAGACCGCCAAGGATAAAAAGGGCAAGTAGCTTGCCATGCTGGTACGCGCATCGCTAAGGAGAAACCCACCAAAACCCACTACACAAGAGAAAGGCAATACCATAAATTTGGAACCGGAGGAGGAAGACATTGAAGACATCCCGATGGATGATGAGGATGTGGGAGTTGAAATGGAGGATGTTGAAGCCCGGTGTGCGGACCGTATTACTCGATTGCTTGAGTATGTCCCTCCACACAAGCCCAAGACCAAGGTGATGAAAGACATCGATGAAAACAAGACCCCTTTGAAAACCCCTCTGCTTCTGAATGATATTGTTTTCGACGAACCGTGCTTAGCACAGGTGTCGTTGCAAAAACTTGAGGACTGGGACTTAACTGATCACAAAAAGTTCCCACACTTGGCGACCAAGTAGCTGATGCATCACATCATTGATACGAATACTGGAATGACTGCATTGGAGCCGCAGAGGTGGCTCACAGCAGTAGACAAGGCATGGTTTCTCAACCTACTTTGGGTGCCACATTACAACCACACCCCGGTGACGGTATTGGTCATCAAGAAGTTTTCGTGCTTGGTGCATGATGGGTGTTTGTGGCTGGAGGAGCCAATACCCATCATGGATAGATTGATTCACTAGATAACGCGATTTCCTTACAAAGGAGAGAATTTGACCATGATATTTGGCGGAAAAGGTGGTGAATAGGCTCTTGCAGAGTCTATGAAAGAAAAGTTTAAAATGGTGAAGAAGTCACGCAGATATGCTATATCTAGCATCTGCGACCTTACTGTAAAGGTAGCCACGCAGATCTTAGTAGGGAAAGTGATGAGGAAGTGTCACGCCGATGAGGTACTGGCGCCTGTCGTTGCACTAGCAGCTCAGTGTGCCGAAGGAGTCCAATTCAACTGGTCAGACAACCTTCATGGAGAGTTCTTGGCAAACTACTGCGAAGCATGGGAGCTCAACAAGACATTCCACTATGCGTGGCTCTTGCTGTCAATTGTGTTGGTAATGTGGGAGCTACCATAGAATAGTCAATTCCCTTCGGTCGTGCCAAACCTCCCAGAAGCAGCGAAGTATGCTTCATTGTGGGTGACCAAGGATGTGCAGTGAATTAAGGATAGTAAGTTCTTTTGGATATTTATGGAGATGAACATCTGCATGGCTATTAATCGAAAACTACGGTTGTCGCCTACGGTGTACGCCAACCTGTAGGGCTATGCAGAATTTAAAGCAGACTTCCATCATGTATCCATCAGGATGTGGAAGGACCCTATGCAAAAATGGTATGACTTGCCTTATCTGGCAATAGATGATGCCATTGACGCGGTGCTTGATCAATGGCCAACAGAGTGGCACTCTACAATAGATTTGGCGGTGGGAGGAAGAAAGTTCACCGTGCAAAAAAAGAAGGAAGAGGCCAAGCTAATGATGACCTAGCTAGCTGAAAAGAGAAAGAAGGAGGCTGCTGACAAGGCCCTGGCAGAGCACGAGGCCGCATAGTAGACAACGATGTAGACAGGTGGGACAGAGCGAGGCTCTAACAAAGGTGTGAGGTCGCCTTCACCAGATACAGAGGAGGAGACAAACGAGCAGCACGGTGCGGAAACACAGGAGATGTTTGTCTGCTTCAAGCGCCCAAGGGAGCCAGAGAAAGGAGGGTCCAGGAAGAAATCAAAGGCAACCAAGACATCACTGGACCCTATCATGCTCACAGAGGGCGACTTGAATGATATTGGTGACACAGTGAGGCATGTCACCGCAGAGGCCCTACAACTATTTGAGTCGCAGCAATAGATAATCTTGGGGGCTATCCAAACAGGTTTGCAGGAGCTATAGTCCAGCACATTGCAGTCTGGCATGGTGTCTACCAGCCTTGCCATCGACACTTCAGAGGCTGCCAAGATGCTGCGCACAAAGGCCTCCAGTGCGATAGTGCTGCTTGATGGAGCACTGACCACAGAGAATGAGGCTGACAGGCCCACTGTCAGAACCCTAAAGGAAGTAGGGTTGAATATGGCAGTTCTCCCATGTGAAGTGCTCCACCTCTTGCCGGATGGAGTGATTGTAGAGCTAAAGGCCCGTGAAAACTGTGCCCTCCAGGTGACCAGTGAAAAACAGATCAATAACGAGCAGATGGCACTACAGCAAGATTTTGCCATCGCCACTGAGACCAAAACGACCAATCAGAGCAAGCTCATTATGCAGGTCATCAAGGAGGCATGCCGAATGGTCCCATAATCGGTCATTCCGGAGGAGGAACCAGTCGAGGTATGCATCCGCAAGCTGGCCATAGGGGTGCATGACACTCGTACTAAAATGGCGAGGGTTCAGTTGGAGTTGAACCTATAAATTACAGAGTTACAGTTGAATGCCTAGCCTTCAACTCTGCCAGAAGTGAAGGAACAACGTGTGTCGGCTGTCACAGAAGTAGTTGCGGCGGTGGACAGTGCAGTAGTAGACTGCACGCAATTGTTTGAACAATCATTTGAGGTCCTGACAAGCTTGTAGGAGGACCCCAACGTACAAAGACTAGAGATGGAAGTGGGCGAGCTACAGCAATGCTATGATGAGGTTAAGGGCATAGCGCGAACCGTCACGTTGACACAAGGACTAGAAAATTAGTAGGAGGCCAAGCAGCTGATGGAGCAAGTGGATTCAGTGTTGCACAAGGAGGTAGTGTTGAAGACAAGACTAAAGCCCTAGCTGGATGAGGCTTACATAGTGACAGGATCTCTCAAATGTAAGCTTGCGACTCTGCAAGCGACACAGCAAAAGCTTCAGGTCGACAACGCAGGAGAAGTGACCGAGTAGATGGTCGAATATGCGAAATAGGCGGAAGCTCAGTGCACGACCGAGGTTGTGGTCATATGGGTCGAGCTGGAAGGACTTCACAAAAAGATCTTCACGTCTACTGAGTGACTCGAGGGCGAGTCACGATGTTTGTTTTGGGGGCCTGTTAGGAACGAGATCCCCTAAGGATAGTTTTGGGGCTAAAAGCCCATGTTTTGAGTCTAATTTTGTAATAAAATAGTAAAGTCTCCACATTTTGTGGTCACAGAGCGTGAAGGTGTGATGAGTCATAAAGGGTTGCCTGCCCTTAGTTTTGTAAAGTCAAGTCGGCTATAAAATATCTACCCATGGTCCATGGACCATGGGATTGTATAAAAAGAGCTAAGTAAGTAAGCTCTAAGTAGTTGAGATAAGTCTAAGAGAGTCATAGCTCTGAAGTAAGAATTCTAAGTTTTGGGTCGTAGCATAGGTAGAGGCTCTGTAGCTAAGTTCATAGAGGCCTAGGGTGGAAGTCCACAGCTGTGTGCGCGGACCCCTGCAGCTATGTGCGCAAGGCAAATAGAGTCTGTAATCTCTTGAATATATCAATACAGAGAAGTATTTTGCACATTTTGTGTCTTTGTTCCGATTAATGCATCTTCTCATATTATATATGAATTTCCTTTATAATGCTTATGTGATGCGTGAATGTTTGTAATTATGTTGGTTAACTGAACGCAAATAAAGATATATGTTTATGCGGTGCTAACTGTGAGTAACTAATAAGATAAGTAAGATTCTTAAGATAACTTGGCAATCTGTGCAATACGCTGCCTTAGCATCGTGAAAGTGTCTGGATCGAAGGTTAGGGCTGCACGAAGGCTAGCCACACCCTTTCACGGAGGTATTGAAGGGAGGAATAAGGGGTTAGGAAGATAGGGCCCTAGAACTTAACGACCTGTGAGAAAACAAGAATAGAAGGAATAAAATGACATCATGACCATCTCAGGATGTGGAAAATTGGTTCCAGCATCCCCCCATACTGCTTCGGGTGAGACTTCGATCCCCGCTTCGTGGGCTGATGCTGAAAGGGCCAGTAGTGTAGGAATTTGTTTCGCTAATTAATGCTAAACCTTGGTCAAGCCCCCTCAAGCCAACAATAGATTTTGAGAATAATAGCGATTTGAATAGAGGTGGGAATGACAATAGTGACATAGGTATTAGAAGCAAGGTTGGGTTGGAGAAGGCAGGCTCAGGAGCCACTCATGGGACTTTAGGAGTGTAAGGCTAAACCACTCAAGGAGAAGGTGAGGCACACTAGCTAAAGATCAATATTGAAACCTTTCCAAAATAAAAAAGAGAGGAAGGAAACAATTGATGAAGCAGAGAATCTCGAGAGGAGAAAATTAGAATTCGAAATGTCCTCTTTGCATGGAGGAAGAAAATAAAGAAGTAGATCATCATTAGACAATTGCCAAGAATGAATAAGGCTACATTAAGGTATAGTTTGGGTCATGATCTCTACATCAAGATTGAATGAGAAGGATATTATTGGAGTTAATGACTCTCCTCAAACTACTCAGGAGCAAGGAGGTGATTGTCTAGTTAGGGGGGGTGTTAAATTTCCAATGCCAACCCAAATTTATTTATACCTCAACAATAATTTATTCCCACAAAATTATTTTATGACTCAAATAAAATTTTGAATTGATGTGAAAATAAAATCATTGGTATTTAACTTCTAAAAAATAATTTGCGAAAAAAAGATAAAATATACAGATATCAACCATATCACAATAGTAAGTATACACCCATAATAATTTTCCTTCATTAAAATTTCTCGAGAAAATCGTGGCCTAGACCCACAAAGAAAATACACAAACAAATGTTTTGTTGGAACCTGTAACTTGGCCCCACTAGGAAGATTGGTCTAAGGAATTTGGCCCACTAGAAAATAGTCCTCTTGATGAATTTGGCCATGTAGAAACTCAACCTATGGCACCTAAAAATCAACCCTCTCTTTTCCTCCTCATACAATCCATGTGAACTCAAGGAAATCATCCTCCTAGATAAATAAACCTCTCCATAAATCAACCTCCTCAGTGCTTCAACTACTTGGCTTCTCTATTTCCTAAACTTAGCCTCCTATAAATAATCCCAAAAATTCCCTACACTCTTCCTCCCTTCTCTTCAGTCTAGTTGAGCTTCTCACTCTTGAGAAAACTGCTTCCTCCCCTTGACAAAATCACTCTCTGAATGTTGTGTAGTTGTATTGTGTCTTCACCTCTCCATTCGGCTTCTTTTATAACTTCATTAATTCAAATCCATAACCCTAATCTCCTAAGTGATTGAAGGTTGATATTAGATGTCGCATCACTTGAGATAAATGGTTGAGACCATATCTAAGTCACTTAAATAATTTTATTATGTATCTTTAGTACTTTGGCGTAATAGTCCATAATAATTAATTGGCTTTAATTATTGTAATTTTTCTAAGTTAGGCATAGGAAAGAATTCATTTATCACCTACTCCACCAAGAAAGCACCTGAATAGGAAAATAACCATCTTCTATAGGCTAAGACACCAAGCTCATGTAGTATATCTTTTGAAGCTACCATGAACTTCAACACTCCCCCCTAGTAAGGAAGGGATTCTTCACCTCCTCGATGAACTTCCCTGTCACTGGACGCTTGGTGAGAATATTTGTTACCTACTCCTCTATCAAAATGCACTACAATGTCACAACACCTCACTGGACCCAGTATCTGATGAAGTGATATCTAATCTCTATATGTTTGGACCTGTCATGAAACATAAGAATTTTATAGAGCTTAATGTAACTTTGATTATCACAAGGAATCACAATGGGATCCAAATCTAGACCAAATAGCCATGTGAACATCTTGCAGAGCCATATGGCCTCACAACTTGCCATATTGTTCCTTCCTACTACACCACGAGATCATGGTTGATCTGAGGTTGAAAGAACATCTAGACGTGGATGTTGGCTTAGGGGTCCCAACCTAGGTTTGGAGCTAGTTGTGCCAACCAACAAACCCCTACACTACTAGCCCTTTTGGTAGAAACCTATGTAGCGCAGGCTACAGTCTCACCCGAAGCAGTATGAGGGGATTCTAGAACCAAGTTTCTGCATCCAGAGATCAGTGTGATGTCTTTTAGCACCCGAGATCTGCCTTCGCGCAGATCGATAATCCCTTAGGGCTCGTTACTTCAACTTTTCTAAAACAACCTTCAGACCTTCACGAAGGCCTACGATCAGTCTTTGCAGACCCTTAACAGTCAATTTATCCACTTACATGCATTAGAGAACATTCCTAAATTAGTGTTCATGCAACTCTACTTAAGTTATTAGTAAACATAACAAACTCCATCAGAGTCTTCACGAAAGTACTTAACATGCATTGCGTACATTTATTAAGACTTATTAAAGAGAATCACGCAACATTCCATCAATATTCAATAAAACACATCATTCATTGACCGCATATAATATTAACAATAGTAAACAGAAATACACAAGAATTCTTTAGAAACAGTCTTTATTGATCTTCAATTCAAGATTACAGACTCAAAACTACCCTATGCACTCAACTGCAGGGGTCTGTGCACTTAGTTGCAGGCTCCACCTAGGCCTCTGCACACTCAGCTGCAGAGCCTTTTTTTTCCTATTTGACCCGCTTCTTCTCACTATCACTTCTCTTCTATCTACCCATTGCCTCCTAGACATGCCTTAGACTCTCTAAGACACGCCTATTTATAGCTATTCTCATACAATCCCATGGTCTGCGAACCATGGGTGAATCTCAAAACCGACTCAAAATTTACTTAAAACAAGGGGCTAAACACCTTTGACTCCTAATCATCTACGTGCTCCACATCAACAAAATAGTAGAGACTTTACATTATTTACAGGATGTATCAAAACTTGGGTTATCTTATACCCAAAACTGACCTAGGGGACCCCATGTGCACTCAAGGAAATCATCCTGCTGGATAAATAAATCTCTCCACAAATCCACCTCCTAAGTGCTTCAACTACTTGGCTTCTCTATTTCCTAAACTCAACCTCCTAGAAATACTCCCAAAAGTTCCCTACACTCTTCCTCCCTTCTCTTCAGTCTAGTTGAGCCTCTTGCTCTGGAGAAAATGGCTTCCTCCCCTTGACAAAATCACTCTCTGAATGTTGTGTAGTTGTATTGTGTCTTCACCTCTCCATTGGGCTTCTTTTATAACTTCATTAATCCAAATCCATAACCCTAATCTCCTAAGTGATTGAAGGTTGATATTAGATGTCACATCACTTGAGATAAATGGTTGAGATCATATCTAAGTCACTTAAATAATTTTATTATGTATCTTTAGTACTTTGGCATAATAGTCCACAATAATAAATTGGCTTTAATTATTGTAATTTTCCTAAGTTAGACATAGGAAAGAGTTAATTTATCACCTACTCCACCAAAAAAGCACCTGAATTGGAAAATAACCATCTTCTATACGCTAAGACACCATGTTAGAAAATTATATATTACGGAGCAATGGAACACATAAAATATTGCAAAAATATAAACACAGAAAACGCATAAAACAATAGAGACACAGATATATGTGGTTCACCCAGTTTGGGCTACGTCCACCCCGAACAGCCAGTCCTTCCTTTCTATTATCCAACAAAATGAAGAGACACAACCTACAATAGATCTGATGTAATATCCTCTGTTTTCTCTCACGGTCTCACCTCACTATTTCTCGCTCGGAGAATACACATATATTACACAGACTCAATACAATGCCCTCATACAAAGAGAGGGGTTGCCTTCTAGGGAAAAATACCCTAAACTAAACATAAGTTCTACCGTCAGATCATCCACCTAATGAACGGCCCCTGGACCCCCCCTGCAGCGAATATTTTACGGGTGGAATTGCCGCCCCATTTCGAACTGGGGTCCAATGTAGCAATACCTTTGAATACAGAAGATAATCAGGCTCCACATCCAACAATCTCCCACTTGGATACTGATTATAACAACTCCACCGCTGCTTCATTTGCTGGACAATGACTCCTCTTTGGACCTAGTTGTTTCTCATCTTCATTGTCATCCTTGAAGACTAATTGAAACTGAGCATGTTCTCAGTTTCTCCTTGGTTACAACTTTTGTTAGCATATCTGCAGGATTCTGGCTAGTGTGTATCTTTTCCAGCTTCAACTCTCCATCTTCCAACACTGATCGTATGAAATGGTACTTGAGCTATATGTGTTTAGTCCTGGAATGAAATGCTGAGTTCTTTGCAAGATGAATGGCACTTTGGCTATCACTGTATAACGCGCCCATATCATGTTCCTTACCCAATTCACCCATAAACCTTTGTAACCAAATCATTTCTTTACTAGCCTCTATAGCAGCAACATACTCTGCTTCTGTTGTTGAAAGTGCAACAACACTTTGTATTTTTGAAACCCAACTGACAGTTGTACCACCTACAGTAAATACATATCCTGTAGTGCTTCTTATGTTATCTCTATCACCTGCCATATCTGCATCAACATATCCCTGTAGAGAAATGTTTGAACCACCAAAGCATAATGCTTGATTTGTGGTACCTTTCAAATATTTGAGAATCCATTTCACTGCCATCCAATGTTCCTTTCCTGGATTGTTCATGTACCTGCTTACAATTCCCACCGCATGTGCAATATCAGGCCTTGTGTAGACCATTGCATACATTAAGCTTCCAACTGCTGATGCATATGGAACTTTAGACATATAATCCATGTCTTCTTGGGTCTTTGGGCACATTTCCTTACTAATTTTGAAATGGCTAGCAAAAGGTGTACTAACTGGTTTTGCATTGTGCATATTAAATCTTTTCAACACCTTTTGTATGTACTCATTCTGAGACAATGTTAATTTGCGATTTTTCCTGTCTCTGGTGATTCTCATACCAAGGATTTGTTTTGCAACTCCCAAATCCTTCATTGCAAATGAATTTTCCAATTTTCTTTTGAGCACATTTATTTCTTGCATGTTAAACCCTGCAACAAGCATGTCGTCTACATACAATAACAATATAATATAGTTGCCATCATTTTTCTTTTTCAGATAAACACAATGATTAGAGTGACATCTAGTATAACCTTGTTCAGACATAAACTTGTCAAATTTTAGATACCACTGCCTTGGAGCCTATTTTAAGCCATACAAGCTCTTCTTCAACTTGCACACTAGTTTCTCCATATCCTTATGGTTGCTGCATATATTTCTCTTCCTCCAAATCCCCATGGAGAAAGGCTTTCTTTACATCTAACTGCTCAAGATGCAAATCTTCAGCTGCTACTAGACTTAGAATAGTTCTAATTGAAGTCATTTTAACAATAGGAGAAAATATTTCATCAAAATCAATACCTTTCTTCTGTGCAAACCCCTTCACCACAAGTCTAGCTTTGTACCTCTGTTTTCCTCCATCTTCTTCCTTCAGCCTGTAAACCCATTTATTCTACAATGTAGTTTTACCTGCAAACAACCTGAATAAGTCCCAAGTTTGGTTATGCATTAACGAGTCCATCTCTTCTTCCATGGCTAGCTCGCTCTTCTTCCTGCTTTCAACCTGCATTGCTTCTTCATAACATTCGGGTTCACCAGAATCAGTCAACAATAAATAATATAATGAAGGAGAGTATCGTTCAGGGGGTATACTTATCCTAGTAGATCTTCTAACACCACTTTCAGGTGTTTGGGGTGCCTGTTGCTATTGTGGTGGTTGCTGTTGTTGTGGTTGTTGATTATTATTATTTTCAAGCACCTTTACTTTTTTAGTGATTTCATCAAGAACTGCATATTCCTTGTTTTCTTTTTCCTGTTTCTTTTCCTGCAACTGATTCTTATACAAGACCTTTTCATTGAATATTACATCTCTGCTCCTAATGATTTTGTGATTTTCGTAATCATATAAGCGATAACAAAAATCATTAACGCCATATCCAATAAAGGTACATTTCTTTGACTTAGCCTCAAGCTTTGTTCTATTCTCTTTATCAATATGGACAAAGGCCTCACAGCCAAAAGTCTTTAAAAAAGAGTAGTTTACCTTTTTACCTATCCATGCTTCCTCTGCAACACCACCATCCAAGGAACTTGAAGGCCCTCTGTTTATTAGATAAACAGCAGTATCTACAGCATCTGCCCAAAACTGTAAAGGCAATCCTACATGCAATCTCATGCACCTTAGATGCTCCATGATTGTTTTTTTCATCCTTTCTGACACACCATTTTATTGTGGTGTTCTTGGAACTGTCTTCTCTCTGCGAATTCCATGCTCTGAACAGTACCTATCAAACTCTTTGCTGCAATATTCACCTCCATTGTCTGATCTAAGACACTTCAATTTCTTTCCTGTCTCAATCTCAAACAAAGCTTTCGATTTCTTGAAAGTATCAAATACATCAGATTTGTTCTTAATACAATAAATCCAAGTTTTTCTAGTTTCATCATCAATAAAAGTAACATAATAACGAAAGCCATCGAGAGATGATACCTGAGCAGGTCACCATACATCTGTATGAACAAGCTCTAATTTTTCGCTCTTCTTTTCATTCCCAACTCTATGAAATTTGAATCTCTTCTGTTTTCCATAAATGCAATTCTCACAAAAGTCCAAATCAACATTCTTCAAACCCGGCAAAAAATTCCTTGAGTGAAGAATCTTCATTCCCTTTTCACTCATGTGTTCGAGCCTATGATTCCATAATGCTACATCTTCTCCTTTGGAAGTTAAAGCATTAACAGAGTTAGAAATACCATTGCATAAATACAATGTACCCACATTTTCACCTTTTGCTATTACCAGGGCTCCTTTGGTGACCTTCCAAGCTTTATCTATGAAAGTTGTCACACAACCTTCACCGCCTAACTGCCCTGTTGAAATCAGATTTTTCTTTAGATCTGGAACATGACTTACCTCCTTTAGTAGCCATTGGTTTCCATTCTGCTGTTTTACAAGAACCTTACCCATTCCAACAATTTTATAGGGTTTATCATCACCCAAATGAACTTGTCCAAAATCTCCTTGAACATAATCATGAAAGTATTTCTTATCAGGTGTGGCATGGAATGAGGCCCGTGAATCTACCACCCAGGAATCAGTAATATTTTCGAAAGAAATAATCAAAGCATCATGTAACACCTCACCTGTCACATTTGCTTCATGATTGTTTTCTTGCTATGCATCTCCTTCTTTTCCCTTCCAAGATCTACAGTCTTTCTTTAGGTGTCCTTTCTTTCCACATTTCCAGCACACTATCCCCGATCTGGACTTGGATCCGCCTTTCCTTGATTTACTGCAATATCCTGAGCTCTTTCCTCTTTCCATTTTTCTTCCCCTAGACTTTGCACTCAAAGCATTACCCGATGTCTCACCGGAGCTTTTCCATCGCATTTCCTTGCTAAGGATAGCACCGACAACATCATCAAACTTTAAAGTACTAGATCCAGAAACAGAGTTACTAATGGCCATTACTAAACCATTCCAACTTTCTAGTAATGAGCACAAGAATAACAGAGCTCTAACTTCATCATCAAAGTTTACCCCTACAGAACATAACTGACTTGTAACAGTATTAAAATCATTTAAATGGTCTACAACAGATCCACCTTCTGACATCTTCATATTAAATAACCGTTTCATAAGAAATACCTTGTTTGAGGCCGAGGGTTTTTCATATAGTTTCTCCAATGCCTTAATCAAACCCTCTGTCATTGTTTCCTTCAAAATGTTGAAGGCGACTGACACTGCGAGGCACAACCGTACTGTTCCGAGTGCCTTTCTATCGAGAAGGTTCCATTCTTCATCTGTCATACCCGTCGGCATCTTTGTTTTTCCGCCCAATGGTAGGTATAGATCTTTCTGATACAGATAATATTCCATCTGCATCTTCCACAGTGAGAAGTTTTGGCCATTAAATTTCTCGACCCTAAACTTACCATATTCCACCATTGCTCCCACTTGAACAAGGAACCCTTCTTTCTTACGAGTTTATCAGCCAAATAGACCTTCGGCTCTGATACCAGTTGTTATAAAATTATATATTACGGAGCAATGGAACACATAAAATATTGCAGAAATATAAACACAGAAAACGCATAAAACAAGAGAGACACAGATATACGTGGTTCACCCATTTTGGGCTACGTCCACCCCGAACAGCCAGTCCTTCCTTTCTATTATCCAGCAAAATGAAGAGACACAACCTACAACAGATCTGCTGTAATATCCTCTGTTTTCTCTCACAATCTCACCTCACTATTTCTCGCTCGGAGAATACACATATATTACACAGACTCAATACAATGCCCTCATACAAAGAGAGGGGTTGCCTTCTAGGGAAAAAAACCCTAAACTAAACATAAGTTCTACCGTCAAATCATCCGCCTAATGAACGGCCGAGTTTGACTAGAAATTACTATACTTTTACAAGGCAATTTTACATCTGTTTTTAGCTTCGGGGGCGCTGCCCCCAAAACCCCCCGCCTGGGGGGTCTCCCCAAAAGTCGCAACCCCCCCCCTGGACCCCCCCTGCAGCGAATATTTTACGGGCAGCGTTGATGCCCCATTTCGAACTGGGGTCCAATGCAGAAATACTTTTGAATACAGAAGATAATCAGGCTCCACATCCAACACACCCAACCCATGTAGAATATCTTTTAAAGCTACCATGAACTTCAACACTCCCTCCTAGTAAGGAAGGGATTCTTCACCTCACCGATGAACTTCCTTGTCACTGGAGGCTTGGTGAGAATATTTATTACCTGCTCCTCTATGAAAATGCACTGCAATGTCACAACACCTCTTTGGACCCAGTACCTGATGAAGTGATATCTATTATCTATATGTTTGGACCTGTCATGAAACATAAGAATTTTATAGAGCTTAATGTAACTTTGATTATCACAAGGAATCACAATGGGATCCAGATCTAGACCAAATAACCATGTGAGAATCTTGCAAAGCCATATGGCCTCACAACTTGCCATAATGTTCCTTCCTAATACACCACGAGATCGTGGTTGATCCAAGGTTGAAAAAACATCTAGACGTGGATGTTGGCTTAGGGGGTCCCAACCTAGGTTCAGAGCTAGTTGTGCCAACCAACAAACCCCTACACTACTGGCCCTTTTCGTAACAACCTGCATAGTGCATGCTACAGTCTCATGCGAAGCAGTATGGGGGTATGCTGGAACCAAATTTGTACATCCAAAGATTAGTGTGATGTCTTTTAGCGCCCTATATCTTCCTTCGCGAAGATCAATAAGCCCTTTGGGCTCGTTATTGCAACTCTAATAAAACAACTTTCAGACCTTTGTGAAGGTCTACGATCAGTCTTTACAGACCTTTAACAGTCGATTTATCCACTTACATGCATCAGAGAACATCCCTAAATTAGTGTTCATGCAAATATACTTAAGTTATTAGTAAACGTAACATAATTTATCAGAGTCTTCACGAAAGTACTTAACATGCATTGTGTACATTTATAAAGACTTATGATGAGCCCCGAATTGGGTAACTTATTGGGCTCATTTTGCCTAATTGTCCTTGTTCAATCCTCCATTTTTCATAGATTATGCATGTTTTTTTAGTATGTTTATGTTATTTGAATGAATAAGGGTGGTCACTCTACCAAGGAGGCTAATAAGTGGTTATTTCAGGTTTTTTTGGACAAATTTTGGAGCAAAACCAAGCAATTATGGGTCAAGTGACAGCCAAGCTTGAGGTGAGGATTCGTAGGGAGGTTGTCTCTGGCATTAAATGGCCCTTCCTCGAAATCTCCACCCTCAACTCTGAGCTCAACATGCCACCAAAACGAATCCTAAAGGCAGCCGAGCAGCTTTGGGAAGAGTGACTGTTTACTGGCAGTTTGGACAAGCAAGTCCCTTGAATTAAGGAGGGCTGCTAGGCCCCTCGTAGGGTATAAATAGGAAGGCCTCAGCCTTCGTAGTTTACTTTTGGAACTGTTGGTATTTGCACTATAGTGTTGTCCTTTTCTCAGCTCGTTTTCTTGTAGCTACTGTTGTATAACTTTCTTGTGATGATTATTTTTGAGTAATGAGAAGCAGCTTTACTTGGCATCAGATCTGAGTTCTCTATAGGAGCCTGCAGCTCTTGGGGTTGGGCCCAACCCAAGTGCCAAGGCCTCCTTTATGTATTGTTATTTGTTCTTTATGTCTTTGCAAAATCATTTATGTTAAGTAGGTTAAATATTGCTGATTAACTAGGTCATTGTTGATGATCAGAAAGAATTTTGATGTTCAGATTGAGTTGATAGGTTATTGACAGGGACAAGCTCCAGAAAAAGGCCATCAAGCACCTCTAATTTCACCTCTCCCTCAGTGGGATCAGGAGCTGGGATCAAGGTGACCTTGCTGCCAACAAAAACACTGACTTTGCTTTGCCATGCAATCATTAGTGTTTGATTTTTATTTGCAGAAGTTGGTTACATGTTCAGATTCTTGATTGCTTCGTTGCATAGTTAATATACATGGTTTCCTTGCGATTAAAACTTTTGTTCATTCTCTTCACTGTCAGCTAGATCAGATTAGGTCAATGTAACTAGGTCTCAGATTTTACAAGTCTTCGTTGGTTCAGTTGGAAAAACAACTTGAAGATCACCTGTACCACTTCTCTATCTGCCCATACTCCATCAATCCCATCTGCTCCATCCCCTAACTCGGATTCTTGCCTCACATTTGCCACACTTGCTCACACAACCCTAATTTTTGTGCAACATTGCTTCATTCCTCCTTGAACAAATCCAGCCATCTTCATCTTTCCTCAACTCCATCCACCCAGTCCTAGACCTCCTTACACCCCTGTCCTACCTCCATACTCACTCCTTCACGTTTCTCTCTCCATCCATCCTCCAAAATCCCATTTCTGAACAACCTGTAGAAAATTACAGACATCCTGTAGAACCCCTGCAGACTTCTTGTAGAGGCTCACGAATGAGGTTTCTTGATAGCCAATCTCTGTGAAACTCTCAGGAAGGGTGTTAGGGACCCTTTAGGCCCTCTCTGATCCTTCCTGACCTCCTCCAAGCATTTCCTCTCGCCAATCCACCTCTGCACAGTCAAAAACAGTTAAATCGCATGCATGATAGTTCTGGCAACTTATTCAAAAATACAAAAAGATGTTTTTTTAGATGTTAATGTAGAAGTAGCTTAGACACATGCATTTTACCTTCCTAGAAGTCAATGGCATCTCTTTCAGTAGCTTGCATCCTCTTTCTTGCATCAGTAGGGCTAGCTGGTAAAATTAGGTTTTGCTAGGGTTACGTTTCCTTTCAGCGTTCCAGTTTCTTTCTGCAAGTACAACAACCTTCTTTGAGTTAGCTTTCATCCATTAGTTAAAAAGCTTCTTCTCAGAGCTCATAGAAGTTGGCTTAAGCTCCTAGCGGACTTGTGCTAGCTGACCAAGTGACAGCTGCGGCAAGAGCTAGTACTTGTGCATACAGCACCGTTGCTTCCAAGTTTGTTACGAACTACCGGGTTGATAAAAGTAAAGAAGGGAGTCCAAAGAGTTGCAACATTATTGCTGCAATACTGGAGCTCACCACTCTTTTTGGCGCCGTTTTCGGGGAAGCGTCAGAGTATTTGTGATTGTTGCTTTTCTTCTATTTTCCTACTCTAACCTTCTGCTAAGTAATTTATTTCAGTTCCATTCTGCAATTTCATTTCTGCAAAAGTAAATTCGACATTTCCTGCTTTCATAGGTTAGCCTTTCAATTCCGCAATTTCAATTCTACAAGCATATACTAGAATTTCAATTCTGCAAGCGTAGAATAGCATTTCAATTCTGCAAGAATAGTCTAGCATTTCATTCTCACAATTTGATTTCAGCAAAATAGATTAGTCCTTTCCTGCTTTCATTTCAATTCCGCATTTTCATTTCCGCAAGATAGATTTTAGTTAGTTGCAATTCCATCTATTTCAGTTTTGCAGGTACAAGTAGAAAAAAGCAAAAGCAACCAAAAATATTTTCATGCCTCGTAGGAACAGAGATAATACCGAAAAATTCCTACCCAACACCCCCACCACTTCACTGAGTCACCCTTCTCTCTTCTTTGGTGGCAGTGACCCAGAAGAACCTATAGGTGAACCTCCTGAGATACACGAAGATCCTATAACAGAAGAAGAGCAAGAAAACATTCCTTTTGAGACCATGGCTGAAAATAGAAATGGTAAAGATGATGATGAGAGAATAGAAGGTACCTTCCCCATCCGAGAGACCAACGGGGACATGAAGATGAAGAACACAAGTCCCTCAGCCTTACCTCATTTCCATGGATTGACCACTAAAGACCCTGATACCTTCCTATTTGAGTTTGTTGTCCTTTGTTGAACTTATGACTATGCAGAAGACGAGCAAAAGTTGAAACTCTTTCCCTCTACCCTCAAGGATGCAGCATTACGCTGGTTCATGGGGTTACCTGGAAACAGTATCACCACTTGGGCTCAGATGCAGCAAGCCTTTAACAACAAATACCAAGATTACTGTAGGTCAAAGGAAACAAAGGGAGAAATCTTTCGGATGACCATGGGAAATGATGAGTCTTTAGAAGACTACGAGGAAAGGTTCCAACTCAGCTATAAACGGGCCAGGTGCACACTTGACCCTGAATCTCTAAAGCTGGTTCTGCTCCGAGGAGTCCCTGAAGACCTTCTAGATACCCTTCACATGCTAGCTGGAGGAGACATCTACCAACTACCTTATGAGGACATAAAGACTGTGTTTAGAAACCACTCTAGGGCAGCCCAGAAAAGAGGTAGGGGGAATCCACTTTCAGCTAGTACTACCTTCTCCAAGCATGAGTTTGCCAATCAGATGGAAGATCTCAAAAGTGAGTGAGACAGACCATTGCCATGCAACTTGATACTTTCCAAATCCAACAAAAGAAAGAGGAATCTAAGAGGGCTTTGGCCATTTTTTGTCCTAGATGTACGAGGAAGCACCCTAAGAATGAGTGTCCATTGCACTCAGTAGAGGTATGTTTCATTTGTGAGGAAAACCACCCCACAAACCAATGCCCAACCTTACCCAGATTTAAAGCCATGTACCAAGGGACTGAGGCAACCACTGAACCTCTCTACTTCCTCAACCAAAGGAGGCCGCATGGGCCCAGACCTTACCAGCAGGGGATGCAAGGGACATCCCAAGCTTATTATAGCCCCAACCAATCTGCTCACATACCTTCTTGGGGTCCCCCTGCTCATCCTTCCTAGTCCACACCTCCTCCGTGGTCTTATCCACCTCAATACCATACTCAACCCACTGCTCATTCGTTTCACTCACATGTCCAGCCACAACCTCAGTGGAATGCACCTCAACTGGGGTGGAGGCCCCAATACAGATCTCCTCCCGCCATTCTGCCTCCACCACCGGCTCAGCCACAACCAGCTCAGCCACAACCATTACCTCTTGCTCCTCCAAGACAACCCCAGATGCCTGCTCAACGAACCCAAACCCCAACAACCGACAGGCCCAGCAAGTATACATTGGGGAGACAACATGCCCTACCTATGTTGTGGAGATCCAGGAGATCAACCTGCGATTTTGGAAGACCCTTCCAGATCGCCAACCTCCTCCCCCAGAGGACGAGGAAGAGAAACAGGAAAGTGAACCCAAAGCCATTCCACCCTTTCCTGAGCGACTAACAGTAACCACGCAACCAAACCCAGAGGAGACTGAACTTCTAGGAGAACTTAAACAGTTGTGTGTGAAAATACCACTTCTCCAGGCCATAAAAGATGTACCGATATACAACAAATTGATTAAGGAGAAGTGTTTCAGGCACCCAGGCAGGAAAAAGAGAGATGCCTCGACTATCAATGTCATAGGACAACTATCCGATCTAATGTTGGGGCAAGTAATCTGTCCAAAGTATTTGGACCCTGGGAGTCTTGTAGTTGATGTCCACATCAATGGCACTATAATCCCCCATACCTTGATTGATCTAGGGGCTGCCATTAATGTGATGACCAGGGACACCATGCTTAAACTCAACCTTCAGAGTTCCTTAAGGAAGACCTCGATAGTCCTGCAATTGGCAGATCGCTCCACCATGACTCCCGAAGGGATAGTGGAAGATGTCTTGGTCTCTGTTGACTCTTGGGAGTACCCTGCAGACTTCTTGGTCCTTCAGCCAAAGGCAAAGCTCACTGGATAACCCCTCATTTTGGGAAGCCTTGGTTAGCCACTGCGGATGCTTACATCAGTTGTCGAGCTGGAAGCATGACCATCAAGAATGGGCCCATGTCCAAGCAGCTAGTCCTATATCCTCCTGCCCAACCTCTGCTAGAACATGACTTACCACTCTGGTTGGAAGAAGGAGATGAGGATGAGGTCTACTCTACACCATTGTGCACAGTAAAAACCACTAGGGGAGGCCCTCAAACCGAGGATGATTTGATTGAGACTTTGATTCAAAATCCACCTCCCAGTGCACTATCCTTAGAAGAATTGGTGGAAGATACCCAAGCCAGCACCTTAGTGGACCTCTGTGTGACTGATCCGACCTTTCCCAGAGTTAAGAATGTGGAGTTTGGTCCCGAAAGAACTTTAAAGATCAGCTCCTCCCTATCTCCCTCCCAGGAGAAGGAGATGTGTAGCTTACTAAACAATCATTTAGATGATTTCGCTTGGAGCTATAAGGAGATGAAAGGAGTCCATATTTCGGTCTGTACCCATCACATTTACATTAAAGAAGATTGTAAACTAGTCTGGCAGCCTCAGAGGAGAATGAATCCAGCCCTTAAAGACATTGTCAAAGAAGAATTGCAAAAATTATTGGATGCAGGATTCATCTACCCTATCTCCGATAGTGAGTGGGTCTCACCTCTAGTGCTTTTGCCCAAGAAGAATGAGAAGTGGAGACTCTGTGTAGATTACCGAGAACTTAACAAAGCCACCAAGAAAGACCATTTCCCTTTGCCTTTCATATATCAAGTGTTGGATGGACTGGCAAGGAAGAAGTTCTTCTCTTTCCTAGATGGGTTCAGCGGGTATAACCAGATCCAAATAAGCCCGGAAGGCCAAGATAAAACCACCTTCACTTGTCCATGGGGTACCTTTGCCAACCGAGTCCTTCCCTTTGGGCTATGCAATGCCCCTGCCACTTTCCAAAGAGCAGTATTGAGCATATTTTCTGAGTTGGTCCATGATTCGGTAGAAATCTATATGGATGACTTTACTCCTTATGGGTCCAACTTCCAAGAGGCATTGACTAATCCGGGAAAATTTCTAACCAAGTGCATTGAGATGAACCTGTCCCTCAGTCCCGAAAAATGTGAATTCCTGATGACTGAAGCGACCGTGCTAGGTCATACCATTTCTCGGCAAGGATTACAGTTGGATCCTAATAAGATTGCTATCATCCAAAAGGTCCCACCTCCTCAAAAGGTAAGGGATGTTCGGAGTTTCCTAGGCTTAGCAGGATATTATCGAAGATTCATTAAAGATTTCAGTAAGCTAGCCTTGCCATTGTTTGGCCTCTTAGGGAAAGATGTTGAGTTTAAATGGACTGACAACTGTCAAGGGGCACTGGATGAGTTGAAAGATAAGCTGGTGTCCGCCTCGATCTTGAGAGGTCCAAACTAGGCCCTACCTTTCCACATCCACACTGATGCCTCGAACAAAGCCATAGGGGCAGCCTCAGGACAAGTTGAGGAGAAACTACCATATGCCATATACTTCGTTAGCAAAAACCTATCCAAGGCAGAAATGAACTATACTGTAACCGAGAAAGAGTTCCTGGTTGTAGTCCATTCCCTAAACAAGTTCAGACTCTACATCACTAGTTATCCAACATTTGTACACACTAATCATGTTGTGATTAGATATTTAATGAATAAGCATGATGTCAATGCTCGTATCATTAGATGGTTACTTTTGCTGCAGCAATTTGATTTGACTATTGTCGACAAGCCAGGTAAGGAAAATGTTGTTGCTGAATTCTTGTCTAGATTGGATTTGCCTGCAGGTGAAGAAGGAACAGTGGATGACCAGATGCCAGATGAACATCTGTTTGCTATCTCAGTACTCTCTCCATGGTTTGCTGATATAGCAAATTACTTGGTCTCAGCACAACTCCCTCCGCATCTATCCTCAAAGGAGAAGAGAAGCATTGTAAGGAAGAGCGCCCCATTCACTTGGGTCAGGGGCAACCTGTTTAAACTTGGCCCAGATCAAATCTTGAGGCGTTGTATTAAGGAGGAGGAAGTCTTTGACATCCTCCTAACCTGTCATGACGGGCCTTGTGGAGGCTACTTCACAACAAAAAGGACTGCCTTCAAAATTCTACAAGCGGGCTACTATTGGCCTACTCTTCATCAAGATGTTAGAAGATACATCAGCCAGTGTGACCGATGTCAGAGGATGGGGAAACCGACTCCAAGGGATGAAATGCCTCTCCAACCTCAAGTGACCTTCGAGCCATTTGAGAAGTGGGGCATGGATTTTGTGGGCCCTATCAACCCTCCTTCAAAGAAAAGGTCTTACATCATTGTGTGCACCGACTATCTGACAAAGTGGGCAGAAACAAAGGCAATCAAAGCAGCAACAGAAGAAAAGGTGGCTGAGTTTTTAAGGGAAAATATCTTCTACAAGCTTGGCTACCCAAGAGAGTTAGTCACCGATCAAGGAAGCCAGTTCACCTCCAACCTGATTGAAGACTTGCTCGCTCATTACAAGATCAAGCACAGGAATTCCACCCCATATCATCCACAAGCAAATGGGCAGGTGGAAGTCACTAATATAGCATTGGAAGGGATTTTGACTAAAGTGGTGAGCAGCAGCAAAAAGGATTGGGCATATCGCCTGGTTGAGGCCACCTGGGCCTACAACACCACTTGGAAGACTACAATAGGTTTCACACCTTATGAGCTGGTCTACGAGAAGAAAGCTTTGTTGTCCAGAGAGTTCGAGTACAACACATTGAGGGTGGCAGCTCAGCTAGACCTAGATATCAGCCATGCTCAATGTGAAAGATTACTGCAGCTGAATGGATTAGATGAACACAAAATGCAGGCCCTCCTCCACTCAGAAGTAGTTCAACTCCAGAGGAAGATATGGCATGACGAGCACCTTAATGAAAAGCAATTCCAGCAAGGAGATTGGGCGCTGCTGTATGACTCAAGATACAAGGATTTGAAAGGAAAGATGAGGACAAGATGGTTAGGACCATAGACAGTGGAAAAATGCAATGACAATGGTTCAGCCCTTATCAGGACCATTGATGAAGAAGCCATCCCCATGCTTGTAAATGGGCATCGATTGAAAATCTACAGGAAACCCCTTTCGAGGCAGGAGTTCATTGAAACTTTGGAAAAATCAGTGCTGGTAGTGGAGCAGGGTTCTACCTCTATTCCGCCCACACCTTGATCATCATCAAAAAAAAAAAAAGGAATAAAAATATCCCTGGGTGAAAACCTCTCTGAGGTGCCCAGGGTAGACAGTGAGGGTGAAAACCTCATGGAGGCGCCCCAACTGTCTCTCAGAAAATAAAGAAATGGAATAAAAAATATCTTTGGGTGAAAAGCTCTCTGAGGCGCCCAGGGCAGATAGTGGGGGTGAAAACCTCATGGAGGCACCCCTACTATCTCTCAAAAAAAAAGAAAAAAAAAGGAGAAAAAAGAAGAAAAAGGAAAAAGAAAAAGAAACAGGTCTAATCTCTGGAATTATTGCAGGTTGCAGGGAATACATTGCAGATAAAGAAGGTCACGCAAAACGAGGACAGGGGTCCGTACCAGGCTACAGGACATCCTTACAGACACTCCCTCCATAGCCACTCACTTTTTCTAATATTTGAACACATTCGGGTCGAGATTCAACCTTCTACAGGAAGTTCTGATCTTTCTACAGGAAGTTTTGGGGCTTTCTACAGGAAGTTCTGCATTTCTACAGGAAACATCCTGTAGAGCCTTCGGGCAGGCCAAAATCGATTCTGGAAAGGGATTTAAAGCTTGAAGTCCGTTGATTAGGCCCGCAGCCACCCCTCTCTTCCATCCATCACCGGTTTCATCTCTTTCCACCGCCATTGGAACAATCTGGTTATGTATTCTTGCACAGTCATAAAAAGAGTCTTGTTGTCCTTAGATTGAAATATCTTTTTTTCCCAAGTGAAAAATCAAGCACACAAAGGCTCACACACTCTACCTGTCAAAGCTCCATCAGGACCCTTCATCCGCGAATACAACCTTGCTCGTTTCAGCATGCATCCCAGGAGGAGAAGCAGCTACAGGATGTCCTACAGGAATCCTGTAGCAGCTGATCCGTCTGGAGCACATGCTATGGAGTCGGTAGCAGCTGAAATCGACATAGGGGACATGTAACAAACTCCGCTTGGACGTGAACACCTCCTCAACAGCTGAAATCAGACGGAGCCTGTGCATGCAACGTTTACAACCAGAGGATTGGGTCTCGAAGCTGTGCATACAGCATCAGCCAATGAAAGAAGGAGTTCCAGTGCCTGTGCACGAAGCAGCAGTGAGCAAAGCCATCGTTCCACATCCCGAAGCCTGCAGAACACGTCCACGGCCACACAGGTAAGTGTCTAACCTTATTCGTCAAATTGCATAGACTATACTCTGAAAACTGCATGTCTGTGAAATGGTGCGGATTGAACGAATTCGGTGGCCAGTCAACTGGCCACCCATAGTCAGTCGAATGGCCTCGTGGGATCCGAACGAGCTCGGTTATGCCAAAGAGACGTGCAGCCGACACATGGGAAGTGTCCAGTCAGGGAGAATCGGCAGATTGGCAGTAATGGCGGCGGTTAATGGCAGAGAAAGGAAATGGCGGTCAGAGACACGCTGAGGAATGATGGCCATGACGTTGGCTAACGGATCAGCCTGGCCACCTCACCCCCTCACCATGAATTGCGTCGTAATTCAAACATGCTCGGCCGAAGAACTCACGATTAACCACTGTCATTTACACGTGCAACCGTTCTCAGCAAAGTACGCGTCCTCCTCCTCCGCAGTCTTGTTGTTGGGAAAAGTATCCAATACGAAATGACCCTATCCCACTCTAAGGGTGATAGTACCTCAGCAACAACCGAATGCAAAGCTATTCAAGGTTACTTCTTTATGAGATGTAAGAGAGAGGAGAAAGAGATCCACTAACCGTTATCTTCCGCTAATGGTTGATCCAATCTTCCCTCTTTGCTGCTTGCTCCCAGCTCCTTGCTCTTTCATTGGCCCAGCTACACAGAGATCCTGCAAAAGCACAAGAAAGGGAAACTACAAGAAGCATACATCCATAACTGATTCAAGGATTAGAATAAATCAAACATACAAGTATCAATACGCCACAAAGACACATGCATATAGAAGAACCTCAAATGCTTTATTAATGGAAGAATTAAAGTTCTGAGAGTGTTACAACCATAAGAGGCCCAATCCAGCAACACCTCCCAGCAGAAAGAAATCTCCTCTTCACCTCCTTCAAAGCAATCACCCAATAGTTCTATGCACAAACCAACAGCACTTCCTTACATTCACAAGATTCCAGCCTCTATAGACCTCATGAGAGAGCTCTATATATAGGAGTTTTGGAGAAAGGATGAGTCAGCTTGAGCTTGGCATGGAGCTGACTAGTGTCCTCTCCCACTTCAGTTATTCTTCAGTTCTTGAGTCCACTTGGAGTTTCTTGCTTCCACTTGGAGATCTAGATCCTCTTACTCATCACAAGGCGAATTCCCTGATCCAAGTGTCATTTTGGAAGCTTCCTGGGCATTTGACACCTTGCAGAATGACTGTGCCACTTGGCAAATCTTGCCCAGCGCAGGTAGCCTTCATTAGAGTTGACATTCAGCGCAGGTACAGAGTGGAGCAGTTGACATTCAGCGCAGATGCTCAGTGGAGCAGTTGACATGATCCAGAATTAGCTTGTTTTTGAGTGTTTTCAGGTGGAGAACTGATATTTAGTACTGTGGTTTGCTGACCTTGTTCCTCTAGGGGCAGGAACAACATGTTTAGGGACTTTGGATCCCTTAGATTATTGACATTTCATGCTTCATGCTGTAAGGCACAAAAATTTCTATAACAGTTGCCCCCTAAAGTATGAGGTCGTTTATCGGGTGAAATGCTTTATCAGGAGGATCTGAAGTTCATTCAACCGCTGAGAGGTGTCCTGTAATAAAATATAATACAATACATTATTTTTCATTCTACTTTCATGATCTAGCTGAGGCGGGCATTCCCATGCTCAGCTTTATAAATTCATTTTGGTACATAGAACAGACGATCGTCTGATGGTAGACTGATAATTCTCTGCTGAAATTATCATCCTTTGAGTAGGATGATCATCTACTGTAATGATGTACATATCAAATGTATTTATATTTCCTGAATATATATCGCAGCCCGGATGGATGAAACTAGATCCGGGGTCTTCAATACTCGTTCGATCTTCACTCTAAGTACAAGTCGATCCATGTGAGAATTGCGCTGATGTCGAACATGGAAAGACATCGCTTGATTACCGGTCAATAATGTAAACCGTTAACAAGCGCGAGAGGAATCACCAATAATGATAATGACCCTCAAGGTACTGCAGTACAATTCACATGGTGTGAATAAAGGACTTGGCGTCGAACACCACGCAAAATCTTCTGGTCGAAGGTCATTGATGTATACCTGTCGCCGGAAGTGAGAAACTTGCCATTGAGGCATGCAAGCTTCAAAGTACTAAGGGGGTTGTTCCTAGATCAACTTCTTGGATAATGAGCTGAAGTCGACAAGAAGCGATCCGTCAAAGTAGGGCCTTAATGAATCCCACATCAGTGACACGGAACGGAGCTAATGATTTTAGTGGAGGTGAAAACAATCTGTGAAATATGATTCAGGGTGGTGATCATGGATCGATGAAGGATAATGTATGGCAGTGGATGGGACACGGTTGACTCTTTTTGAACAACATCTCTTGAACATATAACGACACTGATGTGATGAATCGGTAGCATTACCCCAAATGTGGATGGTTTGGCGAAGACCATGGTGATGAGACCGGTGAATGAAACAACCCAACCCGATGTGATACGGAGGACAAAGTGTCATGTTCAAGAGCGACTTGCTACCATTAAAGCTTTGAGGTTCTCCCAATTTTTCCCCAGTCATTTCTGACCAGTACCTCTTTATTTTTGTCAAGCTTGAGGAGAATAACATATGCTTGTTCTATAACCTGCCCTTCGGGCAAGCCCATCGCTATGTTTTAATGAGCCTAGCGATAGGGAAACTTGTTCTCGTCTAAAGACAAGTTTGTCGCTATTTAATCATTTTAACGAGTCTAACGACAAGGAAAACTCGGTCCTTTTCATTTTTAGAGAGTCTGAAAAGGTACAGAAAGTTAACTCCAAAATTCATTTTTCGTCATCTAATCCCTTAAGTCCGAAAAAGTATAAAACAATACAGAAGGGATGAATTTTCGATAATTTTAACGAGCCGAATAAAACAAGCGCTCGACCTTTTTGTGCAATAATCCCTCAGGTCCAAAAAGATTAAAATCTAGAGGAGGGATAGCTCTTCCGGTCCTTTTAACGAGCTGGAAGGCCAAAACTCGGCAAACTTTTCATATTTTACGAGTCAGATGAAAAGAGCTCAAAGAAGACTCGTCTTTTGAGGAATGAGTGATAAACAGGGATAGTAGCAGATTCCAGGTACAGGTTGGAATTTTTCCAATCACGGCAGTGTCACAAGGATGGCTAGGTGAAATCACTCTTCGCAGCTGTTCCTCAAAATGGGTAAACAATCATATGGAGGTGAACGATTGGCCAAATGGAATGGAGGTGGCGGGTGCAAACACGACCAAGGTTTTTATGGCTAATAAATTACGATCACAATGGTTATTTACCGGAATAGGTTCATTTTTTAATGAGCTTGAACTCTGGAGGAAACTTTTGCTCACGCTTTTCTATTTTTTAACGAGCATAAATTCCACGGTGAAACTGCTCGATCTTATGTTTATTTTTTAACGAGCATGAACTATGTGCTAAAACTGCTCGGATCTCGCTTTTCTATTTTTTAACGAGCATAAATTCCGCGGTAAAACTGCTCGATAATACCAGTCATAAGATAAGAAATGTCTCCTGTGAGATAGCTATTTTTTATGGAGCTTTATCTCACGAAGCTATGCTCCTCATACCCTTTCTTTATGCAAGTTCGGAAACGGCTAATCCCAAAAACAGATAAATAACCGCTCTTAGCTTACACTCCAAAAGGTTTGCATGCCCCCAGGTATAAAGTACAATTTCAAGGTTGCCCCTACTTATCCGATAAAACATTTGTTTTAAAGGGTGAGGCTTGCCTCTTTCTGGTTACCCAAAGATTGTTTTGTTAACACCATCAAACGAAAGCATTTCCTCGGCACTGTCTACCGAAGTAGACAATGGTGAATGACCTTTGTCAAACAAGTAACCTTGACAAAAGAATCTTGTTCCAGAACAACCCCTCTTCCATCATCTCCTTCTTCTCCATGGGAGCTTGGCTTTTGCCGGCTCTACCTTACAAGGAGGAAGGAGGGGACGGGGTACGGACTAGTCATATTCTTTCGCGGAAATTCTACCTTATACCCAGGGTTTCCTCTGCCCGAAGCAGACCAGGATGCATGCCCCCTGGGTTCCAGTCCCATCTTTCCGAATCACTCGCACTCATCGGGAAGGAGGACTGGGGGTGGAGACATTTATTGGGTGAATAGACCATTGAGGGTTGGTATATGTCTATTTGCAATGCGTGATCCCGGAAATGAAAGTTGGTCTACGAGCTTGACCATTCTTCCTTCGTGTGGAAAACACATTACTCTAAAGAGTGAGGAGACTATAGCTCCCATGAAATATATATAGTCTCGTCCAAGGAGTAGGTTATAATCCAAGGGTCCTTGAACGACCATCACGTTCATTTGAACGGTCTTCCCTTTCAATGTAACAGGCACATTGGGGAGGATCCCTAATGGTCGACTGGTTCCTTTATCAAAACCCGAGAGATTTCTTATCTCAGGCAAAAGCTCCGGGGAACCCAGTGCTTTCCAAGCAATAGAGGAAAGGATACTCACAGATGCCCCTTCATCAATGATAGTTCCAGCCATTACCATTCTGTAAATTTGGACTATGATTATGAATGGTATACTGGCTGGTAACCGGGGTCTGCCTAGTTGGTTCCAATCAAAGGACACAACCAGGTTGCTTGGTGGTGGGACCGAATACACGGTCGGATATGACCCTGACGATGTTCCTTCCTGCGATAAAGGAATGGGCGTATTGCCCTGATGCTCATCAGAGTTGGTGTTGATGAAAAGAATCTGGATGGTGTCATCCTTACTCTCCTCAGTGAGGGTGTCATTTGAAGATGAATCTTCAGTGACGGTGTCATTTGAAGATGAAACCTCTGAAGGCGGAACCGGGTCAACTGCCGTATCAACCTTTAGACTTTCGTCTGGTCTGGATTCAGTAGGTTCATTTTCAATGACTGACGCTTCAGCTGACCACTTGAGCGGGCCAGCTGTGTTTTCAACCAACGAAGGACTTGGCACGAGTTTTTTGTATCCAGGAGGAAGTCTCAACGGTGAAACCGGGCGATCTTCCAAAACTCTCTTCACTTCGTCTAAGAAGGGACAACGGTGGATGGCGTGATCGCCCTCACACAGTCTGCAGGGGGATCTTGATCCCCTTCTTTGTCTTGAACCTTCACTTTCGCTGGTTGACGGTAAGCAATCAACATGGCTATCAGAGGTTGATGCTCCCGAATTGTGCAACCGAGGGGACCAGTCCTTTAGTATCCGGGGAATACAGGGACAACCTCTATGGAAGTGGTCTCCTCTACATATGACACATGGTGATTTAGGCCTGGTCTGTGCTGTGTGTGGATTTTTTTCAGATGTCTTTTGCTTGCCCCCAGTCGCCTTAGGCTCCTTCTTCTTCTTCTCCTTCTTCTTCTTCTCCTTCTTCTCCATGGGAGCTTGGCTTTTGCCGGCTCTACCTTGCAAATATGAAGGATTGGAGGAAGAGTTATAGGAAGTAGAAGGCTGGTGGGCAGCTCTAGACTGATCTAACTGTTGACTCGACTGTTCAGGAACCATGGTGTTCTGAACTACATTGGTTGAGAATAGCCAAATAGGCAGGCCAATTGTCAGTCCTGGAAGCGACAATGTGGCCATGTGGGGCGCACCAACTTCTCCCCAAGAGGAGAAAGGACTAGGATTTCCATCCTGTGGAACTCCTT
Source organism: Pinus tabuliformis (assembly GCA_031772625.1). Taxonomy (NCBI): domain Eukaryota; kingdom Viridiplantae; phylum Streptophyta; class Pinopsida; order Pinales; family Pinaceae; genus Pinus; species Pinus tabuliformis. Next base: position 1,972,064,174 of record CM062817.1, on the reverse strand, counting down.
GGTTGGGGCGTTCCATGTTCTCAACATAAAGATCAACGTAGGAATAGGAGGTGATTATGTTCCGTTTAAAATAAATTTTATAACGACGCTTTAGACACAACTTGCTTTTTCACTTTTTAAGAGTCGAGAAAAAGCTAAATATGACTCTAGTCTCCTTCGATGTTTTAACGAGCCCGAAGTGACAAATGCTCGGATGGAATTTTTCAGTTATAGAGTTTGAAAAAGGCCAAAAGAAACTGCTCTGGAGTTCTAGGCAGAGGGTGTGCCAAACTTTTCGCAAAACCACAGAATACGTTTTACGGTACGAGTGGTCGATCTTCGTGAATGCTGTGTTCACTGCATTGCGATCAGTAGGGCGGCCGACACGGTTTCCTATGGATAAAGGCTTTGTTCCTATAGGGGTCTCCCAATATATACGCGACGGTACGTGGGAGCACAAGTCCGTATTGATACTTATCGCTTCACCGTGGAGGAATCACCCAACCACTCAACGCTAAGATATCACGTTTAACGACGCCGGAACACGTCTCTAGCTTAGACCTTTATGTGTTTGCGTTATGTTTCAATGCGTTGTTATGTAAATTCAATTCATTTTAATGTTGATCTTGTTTAGCAGTTTGCCTTTATGGATCACCATGAGATGTATAGTAACCCTTCTAAATGCAGTCTAAGATGATAAGCAAGCTTTTCAATCTTTGAACTTTGAAAATCTTAACTACTGAAGGAAAAGAAAGATAACATCTTTTCACACAGATCATAGAGCACACACTAATGCACTTTTTCCTAAATCATCATACAAGCTGTCATAATGCACATGCACAATGCAGGTATTTCTTTTCTCTTTCTTAATGTTTGTGCGACACAAAAAGAAAGCTGTTGTATAATTTTGAATTCAATTTCAAGTGAAAGCAAACAAGCTTGTCCAAAATTAAAAGACACCTTAAGATTTACTTGTTTCGACACTAGAAATGTATAAATTCAAACCATATAACGAAAGAAAAAGCTCAATCAGCTATGAACAACAAACAAACTAACTCTTAAGATCAAAACGACACTTTATCACAGGTCTAGATCTAAGAGGCCACAACAAGACTAGTTCACTTTCGTTATGGGAAACTGCAAATGATGTAAGAAATACACAAAGAAAAAACACAGTTTCTTTATACAACCGAGGCGGAATAGTGGTAAGGAAAGTTGGTTTCAGATAGGTACATTGACTGGTAACAGACAGCAAAAACAAGGGTGAAAACAGGGCAAGAAACAGTAGGAAACCCCAGCAGCACAAGGCAAGACTGGTCCAGCGCAGGTGGTACACAGGCAGTTTGACCTTCAGCGCAGGTAGCCCCTTCGGGAACTGCGCTGAAATGCAGACAGCCTTCACACAGCCTGCACTGAAGAACGAAACTTTCGTTTCTCTTGGTTTCCGGGTCACAGATTGCTCAAAAATTCACAGTTTTTGGCCAAATCAGAAGCTATCAGTCAAGTACACACTAAGGGATGACAAGGAGGGTGAAAAGCTATCACTAAGAGCTTATTAGAGTCCTTGTGGATCAGCTCTTCAAATCATAAACATGCCCAGAAACTGAGCTAGAGTAACTGCCCTCTACTTTGCATTTGAAAGATTCAAATGCAGTTCGATTCGGTACTCCCTGTGTTTATAAAATGAATAGCAAAAACACAAACAACCAACAAGATACGATCCCCAGCGGAGTCGCCAATTTGTTGTTGGGAAAAGTATCCAATACGAAATGACCCTATCCCACTCTAAGGGTGATAGTACCTCAGCAACAACCGAATGCAAAGCTATTCAAGATTACTTCTTTATGAGATGTAAGAGAGAGGAGAAAGAGATCCACTAACCGTTATCTTCCGCTAATGGTTGATCCAATCTTCCCTCTTTGCTGCTTGCTCCCAGCTCCTTGCTCTTTCACTGGCCCAGCTACACAGAGATCCTGCAAAAGCACAAGAAAGGGAAACTACAAGAAGCATACATCCATAACTGATTCAAGGATTAGAATAAATCAAACATACAAGTATCAATACGCCACAAAGACACATGCATATAGAAGAACCTCAAATGCTTTATTAATGGAAGAAGTAAAGTTCTGAGAGTGTTACAACCATAAGAGGCCCAATCCAGCAACACCTCCCAGCAGAAAGAAATCTCCTCTTCACCTCCTTCAAAGAAATCACCCAATAGTTCTATGCACAAACCAACAGCACTTCCTTACATTCACAAGATTCCAGCCTCTATAGACCTCATGAGAGAGCTCTATATATAGGAGTTTTGGAGAAAGGATGAGTCAGCTTGAGCTTGGCATGGAGCTGACTAGTGTCCTCTCCCACTTCAGTTATTCTTCAGTTCTTGAGTCCACTTGGAGTTTCTTGCTTCCACTTGGAGATCTAGATCCTCTTACTCATCACAAGGCGAATTCCCTGATCCAAGTGTCATTTTGGAAGCTTCCTGGGCATTTGACACCTTGCAGAATGATTGTGCCACTTGGCCAATCTCGCCCAGCGCGGGTAGCCTTCATTAGAGTTGACATTCAGCGCAGGTACAGAGTGGAGCAGTTGACATTCAGCGCAAATGCTCAGTGGAGCAGTTGACATGATCCAGAATTAGCTTGTTTTTGAGTGTTTTCAGGTGGAGAACTGATATTTAGTGCTGTGGTTTGCTGACCTTGTTCCTCTAGGGGCAGGAACAACATGTTTAAGGACTTTGGATCCCTTAGATTATTGACATTTCATGCTTCATGCTGTAAGGCACAAAAATGTCTATAACAAGTCTGTTAGCCCGAGCTTCTCGGCCTGTTTCAAAATCCTCCCGCGTCTCAAGCTCGTTCAGAAGCGCCGTGACGTCCTCTAGAAGCCGGCAAAGCTTTCTACAGGAAGCACGACATAGCCTCCCGGAGGAGAGAAACCTCGACTTTCTGCGTCGAAATTGGAGTTTCGAAGAGAGGTAGGCTCGAAAACACCATTCCCATGCATGATATTTCGAGAGGTGGTGAATTAAACTGTCTGGAGTAGGAGAATTAGAAGCAAGTCTGCCTGTGGGTCAAGAATAGTAGTTTGCCTGTGTGATACACGGAATTTTTCAATTAATTCTACGTCAAATTCTCCTCCACGGTTCCTGTCAAAAAATTCCTCCTATAGAAACGATAAACCACTGTGAAGGCTAACCTGTGCATAAAGAATGTGACTTTTATGTGGTTGTATGCATGCTGGGGATGAAAATTAAGCTTTGCACTCTGTCTGTGGGAGCCTAATTCCCTTTTGGCAGTCGAGTTTTGTACAGCGACAGCATTATAACCAGGGAATTGGTGCAAAGTGAAATACAAACATCTGAGAAACCCTGTCCTGAGAATCAAAAGAGGAAACCATACACAGAATTCCCCTTTCTGATCAAAGCACAAGCCAAAATAGAGCATTCTCACCATGCCAGGAGGGTTTATCAGAAAGGAACCCTCGGATTCCAGGAAATTTCGAGAAACTCCCGAGGTGGTGGACCTATTCACCCGTGCCAATTGGATGACCTTTTGTGACAGAATTCAAGGTCATGACAATGAGGTAACAGAAGAGTTCTTAATGTCCCTACAGCCTAAATCCAAGACACTAGCCACTGTAAATTTCAGAGGGTTGACCTTAAAGCTTACCCCACAACTCATTAGTCGAGTCACTGATCTGCCATTGGGGATACCCTGGAGCAAAGAGGAGAGGGCATTGGGCCAAAAAGCCAAGAAAGAATTCTTCCTACCAGAGGAACAGTTTTCAGAAGATAAGAATGGGGTCCAGAGAGCCAGCCTACACCCTTTTTGGAGCGAGGTCAGCCTTCAGATCATGAAATACATTACCTGTGAGGGGCGGTTTAGTATTGTTTATGGTTATCACTTCCGGTTGCTAAGTGAACTCAGACATAGGATGGATTTACCCCCAGAACAAAAGTTAAGCATCCCCTATTTCCTCCTACAATCCTTAATTGAGTGTGGCACAAAATTGAAGGAAGGGACACTGGACCAGCTGGCCCATCATGGGCTTATCAAGCTTCTAGTGGAAGATGCCCTCCATACCTACACTGTCCCTCTCTCCTGGGAGATTTTCCGCAATATGTCCAAGGATGATGATATTCAGATTCTGGCTGAGGAACTCACTTCATCCAGCAGTGAGGAAAGGGAGCATATTGAGGCAGAAAAGGAAGCCAAGGGTAAGGAAAGCCAGGACAGACCACCACAGAAGGAACAAGAAGAGAAACGAGGGAAAGGCCAAGCTGTTGAGCCCAAGACTGTGGGTGGAATAAAGGCACAAACACCAAGGGAGAAACGATTGCAAATCAGGGTAGAGAGGACTGAAAAAGTCTAAGAAAGTGAGGACACAACCAAGGCAACCATAGTAAAAGTAAAAGGGAAGGCACCCCCAGCCAAGCAGACCAAAACAGTGAAGACAGTTTCTACAGGAAGCCAAAAAACCGTTTCTACAGGAAGCCAACAGTCAGCACAGGACTTTCTACAGGAAGTCTGGAAAAAGGGCAACAGAAGGAAAAATCGCCTGAGATTTTAGCCAGGGAGGCAGCAGCTGTGTTGGCCACCCTAATCACATCTCCAAAGCAAACAAGGAAGCAAAAGAGGGAGCCTTCCATGTATTTTAAGGCAAGAAGGAGCATGAGGATAAAGACTGGCAGACCTCAGCCACCGTCAAAAGAACCAATCACGATTGTAGACACCCCAGCTACACAAAAGGAGAGGTCTCCCTCCAAGGCATCCATCACTTATGAACGGGGAAGCCCGAAGACATCCACCTGGAGAGAAAGAATGAAAATGTTGGACACAAAGGCCTCTCTACAGGATGTCGAGATTGTTCTACAGGAAACACTGGCTAGGCTAAAGGAGACCGAAGAAATGGAAGGAGAGGCAGCTAAATCACCACAGGAGGAAGAAAAGGTGGAGAAAATTGTGGAACCTAGCCCCAGCCCAGTTTGGGATCCTACTATAACTTCTTAGAGGCTGGAAAGATCATTCCCCAAAAATTCACAGTGCCACTTTTCCTTGCACTAGAATAAGAGAGAGTGAGGACCCACACTTGGATGAAGATCGCTAAGTCCAAGGGTGTGGCAGATATAGGTCCTCTGGAGGAACAACTCAAAGAGGCAAGAAGGGAATTGGCTATGGTACGACATGTGGAGAGCAGCCAGCGGGCCAAGTTACAAGAAGAAAATGAGCTGCTTAAACAGCAGCTACAGTTACAAGGATAGAAGAAGGAAGACAGGTCTCACATCTTGGGAGAACAATAGCAACAGGAGGAGCCCATAGCAGACAAAGAAACCCCTGATGAACAGCAGAGAAGGGAAAGGATGCAGACTAAAATTGAGACACTGAATAGACAGCTACAGGAAAAGGAATTGCAAGCAGGCCACGAGATACAGTCTCTGAAACCGCAGGTACAAGAAAAGGAGGCCCAACTGGCCTGCAGCCAGCTGGGCAATGGAAGCTCTGCAGTGTAGGCAGCCTGCCAAATCCTACACCCTATACCTCAAGGATCAGTGGTTACAGTTTCAGATCAACACCTTGGCCCAAAGGGGCATCACTCCGTTTCAAAATTATCATCAATTTGCAGCTCTATGTGGCAGTAGTTCATCAGAGGACATGGCCAAATTATCAGAGTTTTACTTGCACAACTTCGCCCTTCCGAACATGAATGCATGGGATCCCAACAATGTGATAGGAGATGTCCAACTTATGGCCATGGCCTCTTGGATGAATCATGAGGAGAAGAGAGCAGCAGAGGTCTGCAGTATCATAGGCAAAGAACTCAGTGAGCCACTAATGATCAGAGCAGAGCCGGATGACCCCTCAGCAGTGATAAGCGCCCACCAGCACTTGGTCAACAGCCCTCAGGATCTACCGGAATACATTGAGCAACAGGCTCAAGCTATTTCCCACTTTGAGGACATGGAGAGACCGTTGGGAGAAAACTGCCTGCATGCCTACACAAGGCGGTGGAAGACACTGCCTCACAGCTTGAAGATAAAGGAATACCACTCTCCCACCAGGATGAGGGAAGCCTTGGCAAGGGTACCTCTCTACAAATAGTTGATGCAGAATCTGCAGGCCTATTGGATTGGCCTGAAATTCAGTCCTCCTTTGCTTTTGGGATTACTAGAAGGAGTTAAGGAAGAGGAGGAAGTAGACAATGGGAGGAAGTGGAAAGGAAAGCAGGATTCCACGACCGGGAAGAAGATATCACCGTGGAGGCCTGGGACGTCAGGGAAGCGATCAAAGCAATAAAGGATGATGAGCTGGACTAGTTGCTCAGAGGATGAGCAACCCATTTAGCAGGGGGGTGATGATGAGCCCCGAATTGGGTAACTTATTGGGCTCATTTTGCCTAATTGTCCTTGTTCAATCCTCCATTTTTCATAGATTATGCATGTTTTTTTAGTATGTTTATGTTATTTGAACGAATAAGGGTGGTCACTCTACCAAGGAGGCTAATACGTGGTTATTTCAGGTTTTTTGGACAAATTTTGGAGCAAAACCAAGCAATTATGGGTCAAGTGACAGCCAAGCTTGAGGTGAGGATTTGTAGGGAGGTTGTCTCTAGCATTAAATGGCCCTTCCTCGAAATCTCCACCCTCAACTCCGAGCTCAACAGGCCACCAAAACGAATCCTAAAGGCAGTCGAGCAGCTTTGGGAAGAGTGACTGTTTACTGGCAGTTTGGACAGGCGAGTCCCTTGAATTAAGGAGGGCTACTAGGCCCCTCGTAGTGTATAAATAGGAAGGCCTCAGCCTTCGTAGTTTACTTTTGGAACTGTTGGTATTTGCACAATAGTGTTGTCCTTTTCTCAGCTCGTTTTCTTGTAGCTACTGCTGTATAACTTTCTTGTGATGATTATTTTTTAGCAATGAGAAGCAGCTTTACTTGGCATCAGATCTGAGTTCTCTATAGGAGCCTACAACTCTTGGGGTTCGGCCCAACCCAAGTGCCAAGGCCTCCTTTATGTATTGTTATTTGTTCTTTATGTCTTTGCAAAATCATTTCTGTTAAGTAGATTAAATCTTGCTAATTAACTAGGTCATTGTTGATGATTAGAAAGAATTTTGATGTTCAGATTGAGTTGATAGGTTATTGACAGGGACAAACTCCAGAAAAAGGCCATCAAGAACCTTTGATTTCACCTTTCCCTCAGTGGGATCAAGAGATGGGATCAAGGTGACCTTGCTGCCAACAAAAACACTGAATTTTCTTTGCCATGCAATCATTAGTGTTTGATTTTTATTTGCAAAAGTTGGTTACATGTTCAGATTCTTGATTGCTTTGTTGCATAGTTAATATACATGGTTTCCTTGCAATTAAAACTTCTATTCATTCTCTTCACTGTCAGCTAGATCAGATTAGGTCAACGTAACTAGGTCTCAGCTTTTACAAGTCTTCGTTGGTTCAGTTGGAAAAACAACTTGCAGAGCACCTATACCACTTCTCTATCTGCCCATACTCCGTCAATCCCATCTGCTCCATCCCCTAACTCGGATTCTTGCCTCACGTTTGCCACACTTGCTCACACAACCCTAATTTTTCTGCAACATTGCTTCATTCCTCCTTGAACAAATCCAGCCATCTTCATCTTTCCTCAACTCCATCCACCCAGTCCTGGACCTCCTTACACCCCTTTCCTACCTCCATACTCACTCCTTCACCTTTCTCTCTCCATCCATCCTCCAAAATCCCATTTCTGAACAACCTGTAGAAAATTACAGACATCCTGTAGAACCCCTGCAGACTTCCTGTAGAGGCTCACGAATGAGGTTTCTTGATAGCCAAACTCTGTGAAACTCTCTGGAAGGGTGTTAGGGACCCCTTAGGCCCTCTCTAAACATTTCCGACCTCCTCTAACCATTTCCTCTCGCCAATCCACCTCTGCACAGTCAAAAACAATTAAATCGCATGCATGATAGTTCTAGCAACTTATTCAAAAATACAAAAAGATGTTTTTTTCAGATGTTAATGTAGAAGTAGCTTAGACACATGCATTTTACCTTCCTAGAAGTCAATGGCATCTCTTTCAGTAGCTTGCATCCTCTTTCTTGCATCAGTACGGCTAGCTGGTAAAATTAGGGTTTGCTAGGGTTACGTTTCCTTTCAGCGTTCTAGTTTCTTTCTGCAAGTAGAACAACCTTCTTTGAGTTAGATTTCATCCATCAGTTAAAAAGCTTCTTCTCAGAGCTCATAGAAGTTGGCTTAAGCTCCTAGCGGACTTGTGCCAGCTAACCAACTGACAGTTGCGGCAAGAGCTAGTACTTGTGCATACAGCACCGTCGCTTCCAAGTTTGTTACGAACTACCGGGTTGATAAAAGTAAAGAAGGGAGTCCTAGGAGTTGCAACATTATTGCTGCAATACTGGAGCTCACCAACTTATTAAAGAGAATCGCACAAAATTCCATCAATATTCCATAAAACACATCATTCATTGACCGCATATAATATTAACAACAGTAAATAGAAATAGGCAAGAATTCTTCAGAAATAATCTTTATTGATCTTCAGTTCAGGATTACAAACTCAAAACTACCCTGGGCACTCAACTGTAGGGGTCTGTGCACTCAACTTGAGACTCTACCTAGGCCTCTGTGCATTCCGCTGCAAAGCCTTTCTTTTCCTATCAAACCCACTTCTTCTCGCTATCACTTCTCTTCCATCTACCCATTGCCTCCTAGAAATGCCTTACACTCTCTAAGACACGCCTATTTATAGCCTTTCTCATACAATCCCGTGGTCCGCAGACCATGGGTTAATCTCCAAATGGACTGAAACTTTACATAAAACAAGGGGTTAAACACCTTTGACTCCTAATCATCTACGTTCTCCACATCCACAAAATCGTGGAGACTTTTACACTATTTACAAGATGTATCAAAACTTGGGTTATCTTAACCTCAAAACTGACCCAGGGGACCCCATCCCAATAGGCCCCAAACACAATGATCATGACTCGTCCTCGAGTCACTCTACTGGCGATGTGATCTTACTGCGAAGACCCCCCAACTCCACTTGAATTACTGCAACCTCGGCAACTCTCCATGTTGCTGCCTGCTGAACCTCATCGACCAATTTTTCTATGGCTATTCCTTCTACAACCAGCCTCATCATATGGTGTATCTACTTTGTTGGCTTAGGGGGTCCTAACCCAGGTTCAAAGTTAGCTACACCAACCAACAAAACCCTACACTATTGCCCTTTTCTGCAACAACCTGCGTAGCGCAGACTGCAGTCTCACCTGAAGCAATATGGGGGGATGTTGGAACCAAGTTTCCACATCCAGAGATCAGTGTGATGTCTTTTAGCACCCGAGATCTTCCATCATACATATCAATAAGCCATTAGGGCTTGTTACTGCAACTCTTCTAAAACATCCTTCAAACCTTCGCGAAGGTCTATGATCAGTCTTTGGGGACCCTTAACAGTCGATTTATCCACTTACATGTAGAAGAGAACATTCCTAAATTGGCGTTCATACAAATCTACTTAAGTTATTAGTAAACGTAACAGAATTCATCAGAGTCTTCGTGAAAGTACTTAACATGCATTTCGTAAATTTATTAAGACTTATTAAAGAGAATCATGTAACATTCCATCAATATTCCATAAAACATGTCATTCATTGACCACATATAATATTAACAACAGTAAATAGAAATACGCAAGAATTCTTCATAAACAGTCTTTATTGATCTTCAGTTCAGGATTATAGACTCAAAACTTCCCTGCGCACTCAGCTGCAAGGGCCCGCGTACTCAACTGTGGACTCTACCTAGCCCTGTGCGCACTTAGTTTCAGAGCCTTTCTTTTCCTATCTGACCCACTTCTTCTCGCTATCACTTCTCTTTTATCTATCCATTGCCTCCTAGACATGCCTTAGACTCTCTAAGACACACCTATTTATAGCCTTTCTCATACAATCCCATGTTCCACAGACCATGGGTGAATCTCAAAACTGACTCAAACTTTACATAAAACAAGGGGCCAAACCCCTTTGACTCCTAATCATCTATGCACTCCGCATCCACAAAATTGCGGAGACTTTACATTATTTACAAGATGTATCAAAACTTGGGTTATCTTAACCCCAAAACTGACCCAGGGGACCCCATCCCAACTGTGGATTTTCTATTCATAACACTCCCCACCTAATTAGAATATGTGTACCCATGCAACTCAACTCCGCCAGCTATGACATATTTTAGTCCAAATTCCATTGTGCCTCATAGGTATCTCAACACAAGATTTTTTTCCACTTATTGATCATGTCTTAGCTCCACCATAACTGACTGAGTGTGTTAAAAAAAATAGATATCTAGCCTAGTGTTGACTAGATACTTTAAGGAATCGATTATCTACCTATACAATGTGGGAAACACCAACTCACCCTCATAAGAAATCAACTTCTTCAAGTTGGTGTTCATTAGTGTGTACATCAGTATACAATCATCCATCTTGAATCCCCTCAGGATCTCAACTACATACTTGCCCCGTCTTAGGAAAATCTCTCCTGGTTGCTGCCACACCTCCAATCCCAAAAAGTAATGCATCAATCCAATATCTTTCATCTCTAATTTAGAAGCAAGTTCCTCCTTGCACATCCTTATGAGCTTCTTCGATCATGTCAAGAAGATATTGTCAACATAGAGGACCAAGTTAAGAAATTCATCATCAACAAGTACAAAGTACAAGTTGGAGTCCACTTCACTCTTGGTGAATTCCAAACCAAGAAGATATCCATCAATCATGGCATAACATGAATGTGAATCCTACTTCATCCCATAAAGGGCCTTCTTCATCCTTTGTACATGAAACTCTCTCCCATACACCTCAAAGCCTTAAGGCTATTGAATATACACCTCTTCCTCAATCACCCTGCAGAAATTATGGTGTAGATTTGCAATTTCTCATGAAGTTTTAATCAAAATCACAAGACACAAACCTACTTTAATTCCCTATGGAATTTAATTCACAATTTAGAACAAAAATTTCAAACATGCAATAAGAAATAACACACATTCACAAAATATTTTTCTTGGGGAAAAGAAATATGCTAAAATCTCCAATGTCTGCTTGCATTAATCAGATGAATGGAGATGTATTACAATTTCTTTGCTCAACTGAGCACAACCTGCAAGTGAATAACCTATCTCTCTGCACACTGAGAATCTCTTACCCAAACTTAGTCAATTTTTTCCTCTGATTGAGCCCCTATTTCCTTGCGCAATTCCTAAGAAATTAGGCCCCTATTATTTATAAATTTCTCCAAAATGGATTGCACAATTCCCAAGGTTGATCATCTGACTGCATGCAACATTTGTACACTCAAGACTAGTATACAATTGATGTTATACTTCCTTGGAATCTCCACCACAACCGGGAAACTCAAATTATCTGCATGCACTAGCTATTTTGGGTTGATTGATCAGTTAACTGGATGATCATTGAGTTTGACTGATGTCCTAATGAAAAACTAACCTTCCACTAGTTACTGCAACAATTGGAACTAGTTTAACTGAAGACAAATAAAGATAACTGACTTTGATTGCTACAAATTAGCAATCACACATTCTTAATTGAACTCTAAATCCTCTAACTCAAATTTACTGAGAAAACTAGGTGACACAAGCCATGTCACATAAGTTAACTACATCCAAGTTGTCTACTGATGTGGAAATTCGAATTTTCTCAATTTAATCAATGCAAAATTAAATTGATAATTTCTTCCTGGTTTTTTTAACACCCCCTCTTAGCAAAGAAAGGGGTTATTAACCACCCCTATCCTGCACCTTGGGAAATCGAACTTCCCTCTTGACAAGGCCTTTATCAAAATGTTATCATCTTGTTCTTCTATCAGAATGTACTAAAGCAACATTATTCACCTTTGCACATAGTCTCGTAAATGGTGATACCAAATATCTATATGCTTGGATCGATCGTGAAAAATAGGATTCTTAGAGAGCTTGATGCAAATTTGATTATCACAGTAGATCACAGTTGGATCCATCATCTGACCAAACAATCCAACAAGTATCTTTCTCATCCAGATCACCTCACATGTTGCTTGACTTGTAGCCATGCATTCGGATTTTGCTGAGCTGAGCACCAAGGATGTTTGCTTCATGTTGTACCAGGAAACCGCTATGGGCCTAACACTAAAAATTCCACCTAATGTACTCTTTCAGTTTGATGGACTTCCCACCTAATCTGCATCTGTGAAGCCACACAACTGCACTCCCTTTATCCATCTGTACCATAGTCCAAACTGGGTAGTGCCTCTGAGGTACCATAAAACATGCTTAAGTTCCCTCCAAAATAATTTTGTTGGCCTAACCATATCTTGGCTCAGTTGGTTGATTACATAACACATACTCGGTAGTGTGTTCACAAGGTACATCAGTGAATCAACTAGTTGTCGATAAATGGTAGCAGTGTTGAACTGAATCTGGGTTCCCAATCCTATGAAGAGAGCCTTTCAAAATGTAGACGTGAATTTTATATCTCTGTCTAATATAACTACTTTAGGAATGCCATGCAATCAGAACAATAAAGATATCAGCGATTTGAATAGTCTTGTAGGTAGATTGTACCATAATAAAATGAGTTGTTTTGCTGAGTTTGTCTACAACCACCATGGTTGAATCATTGATCCTCTTGGATCTGGGTAGTCCTATTATAAAATCAAGTGTAATGACTTCCCATTTCCACTCAGGTATAGGTAATGGATGGAGAAGGGCAATGAGGTTTTGGTGTTCAACTTTGACTTGCTGACACTATAAACATCTTGCTAAATATTCTGCAATATCTCTTTGCATTCCTAGCCATAAATAATATTTTTTTTATTGCTGAAAATAGTTTTCAGTATTCGGAATGGGCGATATAAGGACTTTTATGAAATTCATCCAGAATTAGTTGTCTAACTAAAATCTAGTTGGGGACATATAGTTTCCCCTTAAAAGTCAACAATTGATCCTTATTTATGTTATGTTCAGTCTGTTTTCCTTGGTTGTTGGTCTAATAGGCTTGCTGCCATAAAAAAATATATTCTAGATCTTTTTGGGTAGCTTCTTTAATTTTCTCTTGAAATTTAAACTCTATTTGATTATAATGAAGTTCATATACACAATGCAATCTCCTGCTTAGTGCATCTGCAACACAATTTTCCTTTCCCTTTAGATGTTTAATGTCAAATTGAAATTCACTAAGAAAGGCATTCCACCTCACTTGATGGGCATTCAAATTAGGTTGTTTGAAATAACTCATTAGGCTATTATGGTCTCTCATTAGTAAAAATCTTTTGCCTAAAAGGTAGTTTCTCCAAACTTTCAATGCATGGACCACAACAGTTAATTCCAAGTCATATGAAAAATATATCTGCTCATGTTCCTTCAAATTTCGTGACTCATATGTTATCACTTTCCCATCCTGAGTTAGCATTGCCCCTACCACTTCTTGATAGGCATCCGTGCAGACCAAAAATTCCTTGTTTGGGTTAGAAATCTTTAACATAGGGGCAGTGGTTAATAATTATTTTAATTGATCAAAACTTTACTGACACTTGTTGGTCCACTTAAAAGCTCTCCCTTTCTTTTGGAAGGAGGTTATGGGGTAAGGAAATGAAGAGAATACCTCAATGAAATGATGGTAGTACCCTGCCAAAGCAATGAAATATTGTATATCTACTACATTTCTGGTTACAGACCATTCCATAATAGTTCTAATATTTTTAGGATAAAAAACTATACCTTCAACTGAGATGACATGTCCCAGATATTGGATTTGATTTTTATAAAAATCACATTTACTAAATTTAGCATACAATTGATGGTCCCATAAGAATTGCAGCACTATACGCAAGTGCTCCTTCTGTTCCTCTAAAGTTCTGGAATAAATTAGAATGTCATCTATAAATATCAAGACAAATTTATGCAGAAAAGAATGGAAAATAATGTGAATTAAACTCATGAATGTCGTTGGTGCGTGTAGAAATTTTCCCACCTATAGATCACCTGGTAATGCAATGTACTAAAGTAAAACACTTGATCTACTTCTACAAACAATTTAGTGGAAGCTTAATCGAACATGAGCAACATCAATAAGAACACATATAATTGATAAGAATGAATCAATCACATATAACACAGAAGATATAACCCGGGGAAAGCCTCAGCCTAAAACCCCAACTCTCTATTATCATACAAGTGGAAATATAGCCAGTATTACAAAAAGAATCAGCTCAAAAGCTATCCTGCTCTCTCTGCAATACCTCTGCTGCTCATAGACAGTCAAAGGCCTCTATATAACCTCTAGTCTGCCCTCCAAGCCTCCTATTTCTTTGTGCAATTTTGATTGGGGTCTAGTGCAACCACTTGTGTGAATTGGCCTCTTCACACACTCACCAACCTCTGATCCAACTGCGTAGTCCTGAAGGAGATAAATCCTCATCATGGATGAGCTTCCTTTATAGGAAAAATATTCATCCAACTGATAGTACACTATCCCTTCTTTGATCTCAACTGGGTCTCTGTCTGAGCTGACATGCATGAGTTATCCATAAGTGAATACTTAGTTATCTGAAATATAGTAGTTACATGCATGCAAGCATTAACTAATTAAACTCTCATTAATATAACAAACTGTTTAAATCAATCTAACTAGAATTGACTCAGTTAATTGAGCCAACTAATTACAACTCAAATTATAACTCATCCTTATCTCTTTAACTGATGGATAAATTCCTCAATTAATAGATAAACTATTGCATGTCCCCACATAGACTTCAAGTTTGATTTTCCTTAACTAATTAACTCAAGATAAATTAATTAATTAATTTTCAAATTGTTGTTAATATCGAATTCGAATTTTACTTCCTATTTTAGTCTAGGGACTGACTAAAATTAGGAATCCATCCTGAACTGCTAAAAAATAGCAATTCTATTTTTAGCACTTCCATTTTTCATTCCCTGTTGCTCAATTCAGCACTGGTACCCAAACTGCTATTTTTAGCAATGCTATTTTTAGCACTTCTATTTTTAGCATTTCTTGTTGCCATTTTTCAACACTCCCTCTCAACAAGAAAGGCTTCCTCTTGAACCTCATCCTGTAACTCTGGAATGTTCTGCATGCAACACTTCTACCAAGTGTGGTTGCTCCAACAACTCTCAGAACAAAAAAAACTCCCAATTGACCTCTCTGTTGGGCTAGAAACATACTCTGATGCTGAAGCTCTACGCTCCCTCTCTGACCTCTACGCTACTGCAACATCTCCATGCATCTCGCACTGTTGCACCCCTCTCTGTGCCATCCTGCACTGGTGCAACACACTTGTGCCTCTCGTACTGCTACAACATGCTAGATCTGCGTTGTCTTGGGATTCCTGCACTGTAGCTCTCTCTGTCGCTCCATCCACATCTGTCTCTACCCAATCAGTCAGTTCTTGCTACTCCTCATCGGGGATCCTGTAGCAAAGTCGAATCAAATAGGTTTGGTACCTCAAGGATCCTGCCCCTCCTCCTTGGGACAATCACTCCACATCGCCCCACCTCCTACCTGGAGGTATGGCTGCATGTGATCCCTCTACCCACCTGGCTCGAAGTTTCCCCCATTCTAGAGGTCTTTGCATGAGTGGATGCCTCCACTATGTCTCCTGTCAGCTTCCCAAGTTATGGGGTCTCCACAACCTCCTGAAGTTGCTTCACCAATCGTGGCTCCTCCACAATCGTCTGAGACTTCTTTTGGGGCTGCATGTTTAGAGGTAATGTATTCTCCCTCTCAACCACCAAGTCTCCATTAGTTGCCTTGCTCCTCAAGGCTTTGCATGCATCTTGAACCTCAAGATCATACAAGTTCTTGACCCGTGAACCAATTTGCTTCACCTATCTAGTGATGATGTGTCTAAGGAAAACCTTTCCCTTACTGAAGACTACATCATAGCCTCTATCTTCCAACATCGCGATCGACACCAAGTTTCTCTTTAGTCATGATACATACTTGACATCGGTCAAGGTAAGGTGAGCTCCATGCTCCCTCTGAAAAATAACCATGCCTACATCTGAGACACTATACTTTTCATCATTACCCATCGCTATGAGTATCTAGAGATCTTTCTCCTCCAAAGTACTAAACAAACTCTTGTCGTCAATCATGTGGAAAGAAGCTCCACTGTCAAGAAACCAAGCACTTCCCACCATGGATGAAACCATCCATGCGAATAGTGTGAAATCCAACTCAAACTGTGAGGCCAGTGCCTCACCTTCTGATCATTCCACGAATCCCTTCTTGGATTTCCTCTGTGGACAATTTGTAGCAAAATGGCCCACCTCATGACAACGAAAGCATCGCACTTTCAATTTGTCAGACTTCTTCCCACCATGGGAAGAAATGGATTCGGAAAGAGAAACCTTCTCCTTCCCCTTCTTCGCCTTACTCGCTAAGGCACAATTTTCTTCATCCTCCATGGATGAAGAACCATCTCTGGTGCTTCTTCTTATCTCCTCCTGCATCAAATCCGACCAAAGTCATTTCCAATCTGGCAGTTTCTCTCTTCCATTAACCGAGTCCTGGTAGCTATGCCAGCTCGTAGGAAGACCGAGGAGTGCAAGACTCACCATGTCATCATCAGATGTCATGATCGCTACACTTCCAAGCTCATCCCTGCATGTGGTGAGCTTGTTCAGATACGTAGAGATCGTGTCGCCCTTTTCACACTTGATCTTCTGAAGCTTCTCTTTCAGTGCAATCTTCCTCTGATCACTGCTATTCTGATATAGATCTTTCAATGTTTTCCACATTGAAAATGGTGTCTCCTTCCCATGGAGACTCGAGACTATGTGATCTCTAACTCCCTCCAGAAGGATTCTCCTTGCTCTAGCCACACATTTCTGAGAATTTCTCTTGGTGTAGAGAAACAATGGGTGTTGTAGGGCTGGATAAATGACTAAGCTCTCTTGTGGCTCCATGTGGAAAGAAAACAACAAGTGGGAGAATGTTGGGTTGTGTTATATTATTTCCACGACTAACCCACATAGTTAACCAGGGGGTTAGAAGGGGGGTAGAGCCCCCCCTTTGTTGCACCGATTGCATAGCGAGGGGAGTCACATGGGGTTTGAGGGATACAGGTAACTCCACTCTATGGGGAGAATTTTGGTTTTGGACCCTATGTCAGGTTGGGCAGACCTACCTACGGTTTTGTGCATGATTTTCGCACATGGTTTTGGACGCGATGGTTTTCGGTCCATGGTATTGGATGCTTCGACATGTATAAATATGTATTATAACATTGAAAGGAACATAATGAAAAATCAAGCTAGTAGTCCCAGTTTTGGGATCCAGGGGAAAATCTCTGTGTATATGTGTTTTATGTGTTATGCTCTTGCATTTTTTATTTTCTGTGTTTTAGAATTCGTATGCATGTAATTTCTGTACGGGGTTAAAACCTACACTTTATTGTTGCTGGTGACAGTGTTTTCATCTCTGTTTAACTCTTACTGCCTCCATTTTTACTTTTACTGTTTACCTTAACTGCTCTATTTTTTCATCTATCTTTACTTTTATTTTTCAATCTGATACACTTTTACTGATACTCTTTCATTTGATACACTTTTACTTTGATGACCTATCAATATCCTTTACTGTGTTTTTACTTTTATTGTCAATTTTAACTTTTTACTGTGTATTTCAACAGTAAATCAATTAGTCTTTTATATGTATCAGCATATGGTAATGGATATTGATAAACTTTTTGTATGTTTGATCTATTTGTCTTTTGACTATATGCTCTGTCTGGTTCCTTTGTTTTAACAATCAATGTCTCTATGTGAATGATTTCTTTCTCTTGAATGAAGGTTTTTAAATAGATTTCTTTTCGAGTCTTGGAGTAAACAAGTTTTGTGACTAGTATCAAAATTGTTTATCCAATCTTTGGTCTTCTACTAATTACCTGCAAAATACAACAATTTGTTAATAAAACACAGGTCTGTGAGGAGATGACCAGAGGCCATACTGAAACTGGGAAGAACTGTGGACAGAGTCCGGAAGGTGTTCGGGACGGAATCCATGGTGAAATCATGTCTTAGAGGCTCAGGGTGGCGCCAGAAGGGTTTGATAGCTTTCACTGTGTAACTAAGTAAAAGCCATGAAAATGAGGGTTTTCCGAGATTTAACAGATAATGGGTAAATTGGCACAGAATTTTATATTATGAACAGTGAGTGGTTTCGGGTTTAGCGGGGAGGCGGTATCGGAGGCCATCGCACCACTTTATCGAGGAGGCGGTATTTTGGCAAGGTCACCCGATCTACCTTAACGCTTGACATGTAGCAGATGGGGGTTCGGGCAATACCACTTTATTGGGTGGTTAAAGGTCGGATGTCGAGTGAACCTGATATGGCTATGAACCATTGGATTCAGGGGTTGACGATTGGACGGTAGTTGAGTGACAGATTAGCACAGTTGAAATGGGCAAAGGTTTTGGGGGGCTCGGGGCTTTAATCCATGGTGGTTTGTGATTATTTAGGACTTAAACATGGGATTAAATGATCAGACGGGGTTAATGAAGGGATTATCTTAACTTTAGCGAGAATTGGTGAGTTAGGAGGGTTTTTTCGGGGGCATGGGATAAAAATATAGTTTATAGTTAAACTAAGTGTTGGGGTATTATATACAGGATTTATTTATATATGGGAAAAGGTATATCGGGAGCTATATTATTAAGTTAGAAATTAATATGAACTAAAATGATCGGAGTGAAAATACTACTAAGCATAATGTAGTATTTGCGCTTTTCCTTTACATACACTTATACTTAGGATAAAAAAACATTCTGGGTATTTTGAGTAAAATGGAATTTAACATGGGGTTTTTAACTTTTCATACGCAAATGGAGTTTAACCTTAGGACAAAGGGTTTTATTAAGGTAATGAAGGGAAATGATTTTTATGAAGGGAATTCTAACACTTGATGTCCATAAGTCATTAAGCCGAGGGTTCAGTCCCACCAAAAGCGAGAGAAATGTTCTGAGCCTTTATGACTTGAAGGATTTTTAGCACTAGAACATACTTGTGGATGGGGAAATTAGTAAGTATAGGGATGAAAGGAATGAGGGGAAGTCAACTAAATCAACTTGTAAACCTCTATTTTTGCTTTCTTAATTGCTCATGCACAATGAAACATATGATTAAGCATGATAAATGTGCTTTTGTCCAATCAACTTTATACTTAAGCAACCTCTCTTCTACTTACCCATTACTTACCCTAACATTTTTTCTTCACTTATTTGGGTGCATTTAAGCTAGCAGACCCTTTTCTTTCCTTTTCTTTTTATAAAACAAACTATCTACTTCTACCCTTATATCTTCCAAGGGCTCAGATTAAACTGATGAGCTCCTTTTATTTTCTCTACCTATCTAATTATCTGCCAAGATTAAGTTGTTTGGTCAGATTTTATTCTCTAACTATAAACAAAAAATTCAAAGCATGAAATAGTCAAGATTAAGCGGTTTGACTACCATGAGTTGTGGCATGTATGATGAGTTGCACACAACCATTATTTGTAGAGGAAGTAAAATAGTAGTGGCATTTAGACTTGCACACTTTCATGATCTGTTTTTGTGTTTTGGGTTCATATATTTTCATTTTTTGATCTTTTCTTATTGTTTTTGTCCTTTGATATTTCTTCTAGGACACACACTCTTTACATTTTTTAATTTTTAATATGGAAAAAATTTGCAGAAAGCAAAGGTATGTACAATATTACAAGGCTTAACCTTAGCCAATTCAAAATTATAAATCTTATCACTATATGACTCTAACAGTGACTCCACATGGGGATGGCATTTCCTGGAAAAATGTCAAGAACTTTAAGATCAGTAGTCTTTGAATTGTGACTGAAGTTACATTGTAAATTGTTCTTCTATGATTTCTGCCTTATTGTATAATCTCTGTGACTGAAAATCTTGAACTGAAATCATAGCCTTTTCTGCAAACTGAAATCTGACACATGTTGTACTAAAATCTGATCTGAAATAAACTTGCTGCTGAAAAAATGAATTTATTCAAACTGAAATCCTACCTACTTACTCTAATCAGCTGTCCAACTGCTGGTTAGGTAAAATGAAATAGCCAATGCAACCATTCAAGCATCATATAAATTGGTGAATTTTGCTACCTGTGCTTGTTTGGGATTAAAACTGAGATTCTAAAGCCAATTATAACCTTGTCAACAAATGAGAAGATAAGGAAATACTTGATTTCCTTTGTTGACTCTAGAAACTATACAAAAGGATCTTCCAAAATATATGCACTAATTTTTAACTGATCTAGGCAACTGTACAATTGTTCTGGATGGCCTCCATGCCATGAAAGTGAAATGTCATTTTCATCTTTATCACCCTGTAGATTTTCAGATAAGCTTTGTAATCATATTTCTACTGATTGAAATGTATGTCTCGTGAAACCTTTATCATCTTGATTTTGAATCTCATAGTTAATTAATGGAGAAAAATTCTGATTACATTCATCATCTAACATATCAGCTATTGGATAATAAAAGACGTGGAAGGATAACTACAACCTATTACATATGGGTTTTAATGGGACTTCATGTATTTCTGCATGATGTTCATCCTTTTCTTTGGAGATATTATACCATATTTCCTTTAAAAACTAAAATGATTCAAAACATAGTGGTATAGAACTTTCCTGTGTCATCTAAACAGACGTTTCAATAGAATTTGATAACTGCACTTGTGAAACTGAAGAATCCTTATTAAGATTTTCATTGTCTTCTTTGTTGTCAATATCAATACCTAAAGACTACCGATTTTTTATTGCTTTAAAGTTTTCTCTGATGAACTGAAATGAAGCAAAACAAAGAGGCAAAGAAGCTTCACTTATTTCCAAATTTTCTGCACTTTCTTCCTCACTTTCGTTGCTGATATGAATAAGATGAACACTATTTTCAAGCTGCTGAAGAATTTCTTTATTTCCCAAACTAGTTTCTGATTGCTCTGTAAAGTTAATTTGGATTTGAAGAACATAATTATCATCATACTGATCATATTTAGGCAATCGTTAAAAGAAGTAATGTTATCAAACATACACATTAGATCAGCATATTGCCTCTCCACATATTGCTCTATAAATCTACTTCTGATTTATGGTAGTTGGAATTAGCAGGAATTTGTTCATGGCTATCAACCTTTTCTTTTTGTGAAATAAATGTGTCATGGTGATTTTGAACAAAAAATTTATCTTTCATGATGATCTTCTGTATCCTTTCCGCTATTTTTCTTACCAAAATGTCGATTTTTACCTATGCAATGTTATTCTTCTCCACTTCTGCTTTCAAATTTTCTCTTCTTATTTGCAGATTAACTTCTACATCTACTGCAATGTTTTGCATCTGTTCCAGTGTTGAGGGGTTTCTTTCTCTTAACTGAAATTCTATCTCTGGATCAAATGCTTTTGGATAATGCAAGACAGTTGAATCAGGAGGAGGTCTTATATTTGATGGAATTGAATAATAGTTTTGATTAAATCTATTAGAAAATTGTTGTATTGTTTCATTTGGCTGTCTTTTTAACTGATTATATTCTTCTATGATCACAAAAATATGGAATTTGATTATCCATCTATCAAGGAAAATTTTGACAAACTGTTGGAAATTTGAGATGCTTTCAATAGGTAGATTCTTGAACCAACTCTTTACTGTACTTTGCAAAGAGAGAGCAAAAAGTCTAATTCTAACATCATCTTCATCAATCTCAAATAAGTCCAAATAATTCTCAAAACCTTGAATATGTTTTTGGGCATTGATACCATTCTCTCCATCAAAACTAGGGAGATATTTGTGATGTTATCAGGGAAATCATGGAGTATAGGAGGTAACATGACTCATGAGGGGCTTATATCTATCAGGAACTTTACAAGGTATAGGAATATGTAGAGGGATTGTATGATTAGTGTTGATTGTTTGATGCTCCTCAATCAGAAAATGATCATCACAAGATTTAGAAGAAAGCTGCTCAAATGGATGAGGACGTATATTTACAATTTTCAAAGGAAAACAATCAAAAATTAATCTAAGATCTTCTCTAAAATACAATATACATTGAAAAACTTTCTTGATGAGAAAGAACATAATGTCTTGGATAACAATCCTAGTTAAAAGCCTGATATTTTCATATTTTTCTTTCAGGTTCATTCCTCTAGTGGAGTCTTCATTGTGAAATTGATTTGGAGTTGCCAGGTGGATGAGTTTAACCTTTGTGTGTTTGATCACTGTCCACCATCATAGATCAGATATGAACCTGTAAAATATTTCTGAAGAAAATGTTAGTCCTCCCCAATATGGTTGCCATTATGTTATCACTCCAAAATTTCCTTTGAAAAATTAGCAAAAGAAGGAAATAATAGAGGTAACCACAAACCGATTTTGGAGATCAGGACCTAGCCTTCATGATGCTTAGAGAGGGCTCTCTCTTTAAAATTTAACTATTTTTTAGTTAAGATGCTTTTAGGCTAGTTATGAGTGTTCAAGGTGTTTTTGATTTGTATTTGAGATTGGGTGGTGGCATCACTTAGACAGATGGATATAATGATGTCTTTTAGACCATTGGGCTATGGAGTCAAACAATAAGGAAGCAAAACTGGATTAACTCACTAAAGGGAATGTTCTAAAGGCAAGAAAGCAGAGTGTTTTTTAGATCTTTAAGACGGAGGGGTGAAAGGGTTTCACTCAGGGTGAGAGAGCAGTTAGGGGTTCTCAGACCTGGATAATGAATGAGGAATGAATGGATAATAAAGATCAAAGAAAAATTAAGAATCCTTCAACCTGGATATTCATGAAATCAATCTAAAGCAAGGAGCATTCAAGAATTCCTTAACTTAGATATCAACAGAAAACATTTAAATGTATAACTGTTAAGACAGAGTGCAATTAAAGAAATTCTTAAGTATTATTCCAGTTATAACATTTAGATTTAGAAACACATTAAATATTATGAATCACTTGAGATAAATTACAATAACACAAGAGAATACTTCTCTGAAGTTCGCTCAACACATGAATCCTTGGAAATATCCTATCCTTATTCATCAATCCAGCTTGTTGGCTCAGCAAATGATACAATAACCTTCAAGGTCTTCTAATCAAAAAGTCTATATAAATGTCTCAAAGAATCCACTTCAAAATACTTCAAATGAAGAAGTATTTATACAAATTCTAAACTGAAATATCTTAAAAAAAATATCCAGATTGTTTTTACAAATATCTCAAACTATTTTACATTAATAGAACTTAAATAAAGGACACTCAAAACTAATGAATCTATTTGGCACTATATTTATGGATTGATGGTGACACAGAAGAGAAATTTTAATTTGATAGCAACTCTTAATTGATGATGAGGCTTCCAAGTCACTTACTACCTCCTTCCTTTGTGCATTATGCCTTAGAAATTCTCCAAAATTAGGGTCCAATGATACCTTTGTATATCTCAATCCGAGATAGATATGTAAAAAGTGAAAGAGATTATTGTAGATAAGTATGTTATTGAGGTAAATTTCTCTGAGTTGCCCAAAATTCATCTCCAGTTGTTCACAATATGCTCTACAAAAAGATATCAAAAAAAGGACTTTGCACAGTCCGAAAAATAGGTTGTGAAGATATGCATTTATCCCCCTTTTTGTAATACCTGTGTAAAAAGTGAGATAATTTTTTGTAGATTGGCCTTTTAGGAACACAAACCTCCTCCAGTTTCTCAAAATACATCTTGGATTGGCCACAATAGTTTCTACACAATTATGACTTAAACAGGAAATTTTTGGAAAATGTACCATTTCTGTTCTGATTTCATCTTTTAACCTTAATTTTATTTTAACTGTTTTTACCTTTACTTTGGATAAACTTTATTGTTGCTGGTGAAAGTGTTTTCATCTCTGTTTAACCCTTACTGCCTCCATGTTTACTTTTACTGTTTACCTTGACTGCTCTGTTTTTTCATCTATCTTCACTTTGATTTTTCAATCTGATACACTTTTACTGATACTCTTTCATCTGATACACTTTTACTTTGATGACATGTCAATATCCTTTACTGTGTTTTTACTCTTACTGTACATTTTAACTTTTTACTATGTACTTCAATAGTAAATCATTTAGTCTTTTATATGTATCAACATATGGTAATGGATATTGATCAACTTTCTGTATGTTTGATCTGTTTGTCTTTTCACTGTATGCTTTGTCTGGTTCCTTTGTTTTAACAGTCAATGTCTCTGTGTGAATGATTTCTTTCTCTTGAATGAAGGTTTTTAAATAGATTTCCTTTCAATTCTTGGAGTAAACAAGTTTTGTGACTAGTATCAAAATTGTTTATCCAAGATCTGGCCTTCTGCTAATTACCTGCAAAATACAACAATTTGTTAATAAAACATAGGTCTGTGAGGAGGTGACTGGAGGCCATGTTGAAACTGGGAAGAACTGTGGATAGAGTCCGGAAGGTGTTCGGGAGGGAATCCATGGTGAAATCATGTCTCAAAGGCTCAGGGTGGCGCCGGAAGGGTTTGATAGGTTTCGCTGTGTAACTGAGTAAAAGGCATGAAAATGAGGGTTTTCGGGGTTTTAACGGGTGATGGGTAAATTGGCGCGAAATTTTATATATGAACAGTGAGTGGTTTCAGGTATAGCGGGGAGGCAGTATCAAAGGCCATCGCACCGCTTTATCGAGGAGGCGATATTTTGGCGAGGTCACCCGATCTACCTTAACGCTTGACACGTAGCAAAGGGGGGACTAGGCAATACCACTTTATTGGGCGGGTAAATTTTGGATATCTGGTGAACCCGATATGGCTGTGAACCATTGGAATTGGGTGCTGAATATCAGACGACAGTCGGGTGACAGATTAGCACGGCTGAAATGGGCAAAGGTTTTGGGGGGGCCGAGGCTTTAATCCATGGTGGTTTGTGGTTATTTATGAGTTAAACATGGGATTAAATGATTGGATAGGGTTAATGAAGGGATTATCTTAACTCTACCGAGAATTGGTGATTTAAGAGGGTTTTGTCAAGGGCATGGGATAAAAATATAGTTTATAGTTAAACTAAGGGTTAGGGTATTATATACGGGATTTATTTATATATGGGAAAAGGTATATTGATAGCTATATTATTAAGTTAGAAATTAATATGAACTGAAATAAGCAGAGTTAAAATACTACTAAGAATAATGTAATCTTTGCGCTTTTCCTTTACATACACTTATACTTAGGATAAAATCTTTTTCTACGTATTTTGAGTAAAATGGAATTTAACGTGGGGTTTTTTACTTTTCATAGGCAAATGGAGTTTAACCTTAGGAAAAGGGGTTTTATTAGGGTAATGAAGGGAAATGACTTTTATGAAGGGAATTCTAACACTTGATGTCCATAAGTCATTAATCCGAGGGTCCGGTCCCACCAAAAGTCAGAGAAATGCTCTGAGCCTTTATGACTTGAAGGATTTTTAGTACTAGAACATACTTGTGGATGGGGAAATTAGTACTAGAACATACTTGTGGATGGGGAAATTAGTAAGTATAGGGATGAAATGAATGAGGAGAAGTCAACTAAATCAACTTGTAAACCTCTGTTTTTGCTTTCTTAATTGCTCATGCACATTGAAACATATGATTAAGCATGATAAATGTGCTTTTGTCCAATCAACTTTATACTTCAACAACCTTTCTTCTACTTAACCATTACTTACCTTAACATTTTTTCGTCACTTATTTGGGTGCATTTAAGCTAGCAGACCCTTTTCTTTCCTTTTCTTTTTATAAAAAAAAACTATCTACTTCTAACCTTATATCTTCCAAGGGCTCAGATTAAACTAATGAGCTCCTTTTATTTTCTCTACCTATCTAATGATCTGCTAAGATTAAGTTGTTTGGTCAGATTCGATTCTCTAACTATAAACAAAAAATTCAAAGCATGAAATAGTCAAGATTAAGTAGTTTGACTACCATGGGTTGTGGCATGTTTGATAAGCTGCAAACAACCATTATTTGCAGAAGAAGTAAAATAGTAGTGGAATTTAGACTTGCATGCTTTCATGATCTGTTTTTGTGTTTGGGGTTCATATATTTTCATTTTTTGATCTTTTCTTATTCTTTTTGTCCTTTGATATTTCTTTTAGGACACACCCTCTTTACATTTTTTAATTTTTAATATGGAAAACATTTGCAGAAAGCAAAGGTATGTACAATATTACAAGGCTTAACCTTAGCCAATTAAAAATTATGAATCTTATCACTATAGGACTCTAACAATTCCCTTCAAATTAGTGGATAATATCTTCAATTTATGAGCATCAGAAATATAGTCATACCCCTGACAGACAATGTCAAATTCAAAACAGTATGTTTCTAGCCTTCAGAAGAAAGACCATGGCAATTAGGTAATGGTTTCAAATGAATTGGCTTCATAGGCGCAACACCTTTGATATATCCAATTGGGAATTCGATCGAAGAAGTTGCATGAGCCATGAATATCTTCCAATATTCACTTGGAATCTCAACAAGTTTTGTCTCTGATTGTTCTATAATAGGCGGTTGAGTTTTTTTAACAACACTTCCCCAATCAAATGGTGCAGAGAATTCCCTCAAGTCTTCTTCTTCTAAACTTATGATATTTAGTTCCTCAGATCCTCTGCTTTCTACTTCTTCTTCACCAAATTGTACTTCTGCTATTGGGGGAGGTTATGGTTGTGAAACTGACTGCCCTCGAGATCTCGTATGATATCTCACCCTAACAAAAAGTCATGACAATGCTCCTGACTAAACTTTTGAAATGATCTCTTGGATGTAGGTAATTCCACCTAGATCTCTCCCTCTTCTTTTTAGGGGTCTTCCTTTTCCCCTTTTATTTGTGTCTCCGTTCATGCAATCAGAAAATAAAAGGAAAACAATCAACAAAATTGAAAGCTCAGGACCTGGAGCAGGGTAAGAACATCTGTCCCCAAGTCAAGAGAGTGGCCCCTAAAAAGAAAGAAAAACAAACCAATCACAAAATACAAGCTTAGGACCTAAAAAAGGGTTAAATAAAAAATTCCCTTCCAAGGGCAAGAGAGAGGTTCCTATGAAAAAGAAAACAGAATAATCTAATGCTCAGGACTTGGAGCAGGGTGAAAACTTCCCTCCCCAAGATGAGACATTAGTCCTATGGTCAATACTGGTCTTAATTTGGTGCCTTCGATAGCCTCCCCGAAAACGATGCCAAAATGTTGGCATTCAGATATAAATCATGCAACTTACCCACTTCCACATTAATTGTCAAGTCGGGGCTCGACTGGTTATTTCATGGCTATCATGAAAGGTATATGCAGGCCACAGTTTCCCTACCCAGCATTGAACATTCAATTATAGGCTTAACAATGTGTAACACCAAGCAATAACTGTAACAACAATAAGAGTAACAAGAAGTTAAGACTCACAACAACACATTGATCAATCATTCACGGCAATAAATAACTCAACATAAATAAACCTACATGAAAATCTAATTGAACAACACCTAGTTAGGAGAGTGGGCCTAACTCCCTGATCAGGGTTGTGGCAAGATCAAGAAGTCACGAAATTCTCAAAAGATCAGAATTTAATTAATTAAAAGGACATTACAAAATTATGTTGTTAAAGACTCATAATTATCGTATTTCTCTGGCGATATTAACGGTTTGATTTCACAGCCCCGTAACTCTACTTATACAATTGATCAAACACTAACAACCCCTAGAATTACAACAACTGTCTACCTACAATTACATAGCGATTTCCAAGGTGAAACAAAATATAAATATAGCATTGCGCTGGTTGAGAGATTGATCCACCATTGCAACTGATGTTCAAGGATAGAGTTGCCAGCTCGATGGTCACCATTTGTTTAACCATGGTTTTGGTCACCATTCCTCCAAATCTGCAAGAATAATTGAGTTAGCAAGCTGCTTAGGCAAATAATCCCCTACGACTATGCTTCATTAATTAATAATTCACATGGACATGACAAGAGGCATACTTGTGCTACTTAGAATATAAACCGACCACAATGGTATGAAATGGGTACAGGAAAGGGGTAAAAAGGCAGGTAAAAGGTATGCAAATTTAGCAACCAACAAATTCCACCGACGTTCTCCGCCTACACCATGAGGAATTTGAGTACCTCCTAGTCTCTTAGGCTTTACCATTCATCCGCAGTCTGATCCAGGGATCACTAGGCATTACACTGAGACATACTCTCCAGGATTTATGGTGCATTCCATCCCAAAATCACTCAGCCCAACGGACAAAAAATCCACCTCTCGCTTTACCGTATATCCCAACATTCACCTGCAAGGATTCCTAGGCCCACTGAGGCACACAATTTGGCTTTATCACAACCCATAGACTGGTTCAGGGTTTACGAGGCCAGTGGCTTCATGCATCCTTAGTCCGGTTCAGGGACCACTACCACCATGTGTTTGTCAATTCATAGATCCACCCACTTCGGCTTCAAATCCAATCCAACCATCCCACACAAACCGTATTAGAGAACCCATCTCATCTTAGCTATCAGAAAATGGCAAGGCTAGATTGAAAATATTATCACACTTGGAAAAACCCATGCCATTGTAGAAAATAAACACATGCAATCCCATGCATGCCAAATCTAGCAAGGAAAATACAAATGTAAGTCGATACCTGCAATGAAGCCTGTTGTAGCTGCTTGATCCTGCCTTTCCCTTCTTGATATTCTCTTCCTCTTACCTTCTTTTCCTTTCTTACTCCAATGCAAAAGTGCTCCAAGGAAACTCTAAGTGTCCAAGAGTATAAGAGAGAGAGAATAATGAAAGAGCTCCAAAGCTAAATTGACCAAAGGTTACCATTTGATCCTCAAAATCCTTTTTATGAATGAGGCTTCTATTTTCTTCATTTTCCATTATTTTCCTTCATTTTCCTCCTCACATGCAACCTCTGACCTTTCACTTCCTTTTTCTCCTAATTTCCATTATTTCAATAAATAATTGTGCCAAAATTCCATTTTTCCTTTCCAAAGCCTTAGCCATTTCCTTTGTCAATTTCCTTAGCCATAAACAACCAAATGAACACCTCCTAGGATGTCTTGCCCAATATTCAGCTTGGAATAAGTGTCCCATTCATCTGTGGTTATTGTTTTTAACTTTATTACATGGAATTTTCACCAGGGCTATTACATTTTTAAGATTAATCCAATAGGTTTATGAATCCATTGGGTTTGTGATATTGATCCTAGGGTTTCTAATATCATATGTACAATTTATATTCCTATGATTTAATATTGAGCCAAGGATTTATAATATAAATCTTAGGGTTTATATTCCTATGATTTAATATTAATCATGGGGTTTAATGTTATTCGTTTGGGTCTATAGTCCTTTGGGTTTTTAATATTAACCATCGTAGATCCATCTTAAGTACGGGTCCAACATGAGCCGAGAGGGATCAAATTTCTTCACGTGCAAACTTCTTTAGAGTGCAAAATACAATGTGTTATTTTTCATTGTTTAAATTCTATTTTTGAATCCTATATAGAGTATATATAAGACCAAATAAATGTTTCAACCAAAAAAACTTAATTTTTTTATTCAAATGGTTTTTTTATTAATATATTTTTAAGTATATGTTAATATTCATTGGTATTAAAATATTTTATTGGTAACCCACATTTAATATTTTTTTATATGTAACATTAAAATATTTTGTTTTGAAAAATTAATTTCTATATATCGATATATATGAAGTTGATATCAACATAAATTAGTTAACATAGAACTTTAAATAGTTTGTTTAAATATCCTATTGAAATAGTTTTTTAAATTGTAACATTTAAACATATTACTCACACAATTTTTTTACTTCTAGTTACTTTGCAACATATTCATTTTTTTTAATTATAGATGACATTATTTTTCTAATTAGAGCATAATTTCTTATTTTTATGTTTATAAAGGGGCACATGTGAACTCAATAGACAAACAGACTTATGACCTAACATATACCCCCATATTGGGTTGTAGAATGAGCCTCACAACTCAATCACTTGGGTTTATTAATCCCTTGGGTTTATAATATTTATCCTAAGGTTTAAAATATTGTTATTAGGGTTTACTGTTTATTTTAGGGTTTATAATATTTATCTTAGGGTTTATGTACCCTAAGTTTATAATATTTATCCGTTGGGTTTGTCACAATTTTTGTCTCAGTATGATTATCAACCATGTTCATTCATGGTCCAACGACACATGGCGAAAAATATTTTCTTAACATGAAAATTAAGCATTCTGAATGTAGAAATTACAATGTAGATTTGCAACTACTTATGAAGTTTTAATCAAAATCACAAGACACAAACCTACTCTACACTCTCTGTAGATATCAGTTCACAATTTAGAAAAAAAAATTCAAACATGCAATAAGAAATGACACACATGCAACAAGTATTTTTCTTTGGGGAAAGAAATATGCTAACAATCCTAATGCCTGCTTGCAATTATCAAAAGAATAGAGATGTACTATAATTGTTTTGTTAAACTAAGCACAACCCACAAGTGCGTAACTTATCTCTCTGCTCACTGAGAGGCTTTGACCCAAACTTAGTCAAATTCTTCCTCCACTAGAGCCCCTATTTCCTTGCGTTGTTCCTTGAGGAATTAGGCCAAATTCTTCAAATTGAATTGTGCAATTCCTTATATTGATCCTCTGACAGAATGCAACAGTTGTACACTCAAGACTAGTATACAATTGATGTTACACTTTCTTGGAATCTCCACCAAGTTTGGCGAACTCAAATTATATGCATGAACTAGCTATTTTGGGTTGATTGATCAATTAACTAGATGATCATTGAGTTTGCATGAAGTCCCACTACACAACTTGACCTTCTACTAGTTCCTCGAATAGTTGGAACTAGTTTAACTAAAAATAAACTTAGATAAATTACCTGGATTGCTAAAAATTAGCACTCACACATGCTTAAATGAACTCTAACTCCACCAACTCATATTTACCGTGTAAAATGGGTGACAGAAGCCATATCACACAAGTTAAGATCATACAAGTTGTTTTCTGATGTTAAAATTCGAATTTTCTCAATTTAATCAAGGCAAAATCAAATTGAGAATTTCTTGCTACATTTTTCAACACTCCCTCTCAGCAAGAAAGGGATTATCAACCACCCCTATCCTACATTCGTCGAACTCAAACTTCCCTCTTGACAAGGCCTTTGTAAAAATGCCAGCATCTTGTTCCTCTGTTGGAATGTACTACAACATCATTATCCGCCTCTACACACAATCCCATAAATAGTGATACCAAATATCTATATGCTTGTATCGATCATGAAAAATAATATTGTCAGAGAGATTGATGCAACTCTGATTATCAGACTAGATCACATATGAATCCATCATCTGACCAAACAATCCAACAAGTATCTTTCTCATCAAGATCCCCTCACATGTTTATTTACTCTCAGCCATGTATTCTGGTTTTGTCGAGCTAAGTGCCACAGATCTTTGCTTCCTATTATACCAAGAAAAAAATGCGGACCCAACACTGAAAATTCCACCTGATGTACTTTTTATCTCTTATAGACTCCCCGCCCAATATGCATATGTGAAGCCACACGGCTTCACTCCCTCTATCCATTTATACCATATTCCAAACTCGGTATTTCCTTTGAGGTACCGTAGAACATGCTTAGGTATAGTCCAAAATAATTTGGTCAGTCTAACCATAGCTTGCCTCAGTTGATTGACTGCATAGCACATATATGGCTTTGTGTTCACAAGGTTTATTAGTGAAGCCACTAGCTGTCGATAAATAGTATCATCCACTTCCTCACCTGAAGTGGCATCCTCCTTCTTCCAGTTGTTCACTAGAGGTGTCTTCATGGATTTGCAATTCTCCATGTGGAATATCTGTAGTATCTCATTTACATACTTGCATTGAGAGACAAACAGTTCCCCATCGCCTTGCCATACTTCAAGCTGAGGAAGTAGTGCATGAGTCCCATGTCCTTCATTTCAAATTCGATTGCAAGGTCCTCCTTGCAAGATCTTATCAGTTGTTCATCACCAGTTAAAATCAATTCATCAACATATAAGTCAATAATCAACAATTTACCTTCTACCAACATATGATAGAGGTTTGCATCCACTTCACTTTTGGTGAAGCCCAAACCAGTGAGATATTTATCGATCTTAGTGTGCCAAGAATGGGGTGCTTGCTTGAGATTGTACATCTCTCTCTTGAGTGTACACACATGAGTCTCTCAATCAAAAGTCTCGAAGCCTTCAAGTTGCTCGATGTACAACTCCTCCTCAATAACTCCAATGAGGAATGTTGGTTTTAAATCCATCTGGTGGATATTCCACCCCATCTATGTAGCCAGAGTAAGAATTGATCTGATGGATGAGTACCTTTCTACAGGAGCAAAGGTCTCCTCATAGTCAATCCCTTCAACTTGACAGTACCCCTTGGCCACAAATTTGGCATTCTATTTCTCTATGCTTTCATCTAGTGCCTGCTTTACCTTGAAGATCCATTGCGAACCCACAACTAATTTATCTATTGGCCTTGAGACCACTTCCCAAACACTGTTATTTAAAATGGATTTGTATTCCTCCACCATTGCATCAACCCATACAGGCTTTTATACTACTTCCTTGAATGAGGATGCCTTAGTCTCTATAAGTTCAATCATTAGAGCCATGTAGCCAATGTACCAATTTGGTGACCTTCTCTGCCTATGCTGATTTGAAGGAGCACCCACATTCTCCCCCACATCCTGCAGAAGTCTCTAAGCTTCCCTATTTATTTTCCTATCTTCTTTATATGGTCCAGCTTGAGTGGTTGTCTCCACTATCTGCTCCTCAATTTGTGGCTACTCCACAACTTCTTGAGGTTCCTCCCTTGGAACTAAAAACTTCTCTTCTCCTGGGATCTGAAGCTCCCTCTCAAGGGAGCACTACATCACTTTCTCCTCATGAAATTTTGCATCCCTTCGAACAACTGTCATTCTGAGGGATGCAAAGTACACAAGGTATCTATGTAACCCATAAGAACCCACACTTCTATTGTCTTCTCTAGATTCTTCCATGATTCATTGGAGACATCGTAGTATATAGAGGCTCCAAAAATTCTAAAGTGTGACAAGTCTGGCTTTCTCCTTGAGAAATCCTCCTCCGGTGTAATCATGCCCAGAATATGATGAGGACTACGATTATGACAATACACAGTTGTGTTGCATGCCTCAACCCGCAAATGCAGAGGTAGGACTTGGTCATGCAACATCGCCCTCGTTGCTCCCACAATGCTATGGTTCTTTGTCTAAGCCACCTCGTTTTGCTGTGGGTTATGGGGTGTTGTCAACTCCCATTGAATTCCTTCTTTTTGTACATTTTTTTTAAATTCGTTCGACACACACTCACCTCCATTGTCACTCCTTATATCCTCCACCTTGTTGTTGGTTTCTTTCTCAACCAATGCCTTGAACTCTACACACTTGGAGAATGTCTCCTCTTTCTTCCGCATGAAGAAGATCCAACACGTCCGTTAGAAGTCATCAATAAAAATGACAAAACATTTGTTCCTTTCAATGGAGGTTATCGAGAAAGGTCCATAGACATCAGAGGATACCATTTCTAGGACTAGATGCGCCTTGTTGTCTCGATCATGCAAAGTGGATTTGTGTACTTCCTTAAAGTACATCTTCTGCATACAGATTGTGTCTTATGTTCTCCTTTGGCGAGGACTGTTGTGATATGCTGCATAATCTTTAGGGCGCCATGATGAAAATGGCCAAGTATGTTGTGCCAAAGTTTGTCGACATCACGGCTCTGCACCTTCTCCACCTTAGTGCTTAATACAACACAACCCTCCACATCTAGATTATACAAGTTCTTCTCGAATGTTATTGTGTTTTCTTCTCGAATGTGTACGAAAAGAAACCACTTTAGGTTGTGGATGAAAAACAACCCTAACAGTGAAAATGGCTGCTAAACATTGTAGATCTGTAGCAAATGATAGAAACAAAACTTGCCAAATCCCTAATCTATGCCACAATTATAGTTAAATAGCAAAATAGAATAGTAAAATAAGTGCAAGTAACTCCAATAATCTAATGGAAACCAAATATATAAAGAATATATTTGATTAAACAACACCTATGAAGGGAACAAATAATGTTACCAGTCCCCCTCTATGGGATGGGTTCTTGGCTATCCTCAAATGTCTTCAGATTTTGTAGAGTTTCTCTCCTCTATAATGTGTAAAACCCAACAAATAAAATGTTTAAGTTCAGTGAGAACTCAAATGGAAAAGAAAAATGGTGTGTCACAGT
The DNA here is from genome assembly GCA_031772625.1 of Pinus tabuliformis. NCBI lineage: Eukaryota > Viridiplantae > Streptophyta > Pinopsida > Pinales > Pinaceae > Pinus > Pinus tabuliformis. The sequence continues at coordinate 1,972,029,757 of CM062817.1, read as the reverse complement.
GATAAAAATCAGAGTTACAATAGTGAGTGCAACAATGAAAATAATCGAAAGTGAATAACGAATGGAAAACCCTTCTATTTATAACAAAATATTAGGTTATCCTTGAATAATAAGCAATAATAAAATATTATTAACCCCATTCTAGAAACAACCATTTGGAATATTTTATTATATTTGGTTAGAGGGAAAAGGTATTTAAACTTTTAGTTAGAAATAATAAATAAATAAATGATTGCCCACGGGGCTTTGGATTGACGGTGAATGGGTGCGCTGTTAAGGCACTCCTTGCGATAGGTCACCAGTTCAAATCCCCATGGGTACTTAGGTTAGTCTTAAACTAGAAAAAAAAATAATAAATAAATAAATGATTTATTTATCATTTCAAGAAATATGGTTAAGGAATAATAAACAAATAATGATTTATTTAATTATTCATAAGGGATTTGGTCAGACTTGATAAGGAATAATAACTAATTAGTGATTAATTAATTATTCCTAGAGAAAAATAAGATAATTAATCATTTATGTATTTATTTCTCATAATTGGGTGAAATGTGACAAGGACTATTAATTAAACAGTGGTTTAATTAATTATTCCTAGAAGATAATTAAACAAATAGTGATTTATTTAATTATTCTTCATTGGTTTAGTTATAAATGACTTTAAAAATGTGGTTTATTAAGTAATTTCTCATAGTGAAAGCAATTTTACTATTGTAAAATTGGCCCTACATGGTATACTTTCATCCATCTAGTAAATCTTGGATAGATGATCAATTTTTTGTGATAACAGATTGCCCCTAAACATATGAGTGTTAGAAGAAAAACATATGACCAAAGTACGTTGTAAGGACACAATCACTAGACAACGAAGTGGAGTCAGAGAGAGAGAGAGAGAGAGAGACCAATGGAGCTGAAGTGAAATAGGATAGTGACAAAGGGGGCGAGACCAATGCAAGTCTTCTTTTATGTTGTGGCACCAGATCTCAGTGAGGCGAGGGAGGTATACCTATACTCACCAAGATAACTTAGTACAAAAATAATGATGTGCCCAGTAACATGAAACTGAGCAGTAAAATACATGTTGAATGGTACATGACATGCTAGCATAAATGAACTAGAAAATAATACAATGTGTCTTGTATACATATTGCACCTGGAAAAACATGATCAAAGACTAAATTCAATAATATCTTAGTACATTAGATATAATGGCCCTTCCTTCAAGAAATGGGTGGGAGGGAGGGTAGAACAAACAAAGAAGCCCTGTTGAAAAGGAAAGGGCTCTGCAAAACTAAATGGATCATTTGAAGGAGACATGCTATGGACACTGCAAGCGGCAAGAAACGAACCCATCAAATTTGCGGAACTGCATCTGAGGTTGTAGTATAATAGGAAGGCATTCGGGCATGTGGAGGGCTACCTGAAGGGCCACCCCCTCGTGAGGTCTAAAACATCTCACACACACCCTGGAATCACTCGTACAATCTGTTGCATCACTATAGCATCAAGTGTATGAATCACGAACATGAAACAGTCAATTCAAAGGGAAATTATGATTCCCTTTTCTTGATCTAAGGTTCCAAACAAGAGTGGAAGCTAGAACCAAGATACATCGCCCTCTAGGCCATTCTTCTGGAATAGATGTGTTGATGTTGACAGAATAGAGACCACCAAAGGTGAGGAAATGGGGATCCTCAACTAAGGCATGAGGGAAAATAGTAATGTGACTAATGGACTGACACCAAGGAAAATGGAGAAAATGGGATTGAGGGACAAACATACGACTTCCCTTGTCAAAGAATAAAGTGCATGGTTGACCTGGCAGCGATTGACTCGACTCCGGAGGGGATGGTGGATGGTATGACTGAAATCAAAAATGGGAAATATGGTATGAATGGTATGGAAATATGGATAGAATACTATGAAAGGGTATTGTGGGATGCGAAACAAACTCCATGGATGCAAAGGTAACTCATCGTGGATGCTCTGAACAAGGGTGACTCGATGATGCTTCCACATAGAATAGGCCCAGTGGGGACCATGAAAGCATGAGAAAATGATGGTTGCTCATGACAAAAATCAACACATGAGACAACAAGTGCCAAGGGAAGGTCGCCCTCAAAGTACAAGTGTCGATTATGAAGAAATTCGATTTTGAGAGGTGACGAAGTGACCCTTATTGAAAAAATGACTTCCTGGTGAAGTGTCAAATCATCAAAAACTAAGTGAGAACAACTATAATACTCAGTGAGATATTTCCAATGGTTCTTATAGTTTTTCAGATGGAGCTAGATTCTGGTCGCAATGTGCAAGAGAAAAAATGTGGGTTTTTCCCTAAAAGGACGTTTTCCCTCCAATTTGGGAGGAGGAGAAGGCCCTAAAACTTGTGGAGATCATAGCGGACAAACTGACCATTGGAAGCGGTGTTATAGACATTTTTGTGCCTTACAGCTCTAAGCATGAAATGTCCATAAACCAAGGGATCCAAAGTCCCTAAAAGTGTTTTTCCTACCCCTAAAGGAACAAGGTCAACCAATTACAGCTCCTCCCAGAGGTTCTCCACCAGAAACTGCTCAGAATCAGTCAAATCAGGATCATTTCAGCTGCTCCACTAGCTACCTGCGTTGCATAGCACCCCAGTACACTAGCTAGGTGCGTTGCAATGCACCTAAATGCACTACCAGGGTGCGCTGAGCGGGAAATGACAAATGGCAGTGCCATTCCGCAAGGTGGAAAGACAATGGAAGCTTCCAGAATCTTCCTCCATGACACTTGCCTCACTAAGTTCGACCAAGGATGAGTAAGAGGCTCTCAGCCTCCAAGTGGAAGCAAGAACTGACAGAGAGAAGACACTAGTCAAATGACAAGCTGACTCATCTTCTTTGCATACATCTATATATGGATCCCTCATCCCAGAGATCCAGAGGCTGGAATTTTGTACTTTGCAGAGAATTGTTGTTGGTTTTTGGATTGAGATTAGAGTATTGGGTGATTTATGCTTTGTTGGAGGTGAAGAAGGGATTCCTTTGCTGGGAGGTTGATGCTGGATCGGGACTCACTTGGTTGTATCTCCTCCTGGATCTTCTTGTTATATCAATAAAACTATTTGAGTTTCTCCTACATGCTTGTGTATCATTGATGTGTGTTGCATTAGTATGTTTAGCTTAAATCTGATCCTAAGCTATTTGTGAATATAAATCCATGTCTTTGTGTAGTTTTCATCTTCTGTGATATTGCAGGAACTTGGTGAAGCTGGGCAAGTAAGAGAGCAGGTAGCTGGAAGCTGTCAAAGAGAAGAGAGATTGGATCAAAGGACTAGCGCAAGACACAGGTTGGTTCATCCTATTCCTCTTCGTTTATAGTTCATAAAGAAGAATACAAAAGTAGTTTTCTCTGTTTGTTGCTAAGGCACTGTCACACCTTAGGTGGATAGGGTCGTCCTGAATAGGCACTTTTCCCCACAAAAAAATGGCAACTCTGCTGGGGAGGATTGTCTAATTAGTTTATTTGTGTTTCTCTTGTTGTTTGTTTCATAGACTTAGAAGTAGCAATCGAACTGCATTTGCCATTTACAAATGCAAAGTAGACACCTGCTACTTCGATCCATTCACTGGATCTGTCTATGATTTGAACAATGGATTCACAAATGATCTGATTTCCCTTTGTGATAGTTCTTAGTCCTCCTTTAAATCATCCCTCTGATTGTACCTTACTAATTGCTTTTACTCGGCCAAAAACCATAGATTAAACTGCAAACCGTGACCCAGAACCCGGATAGAAGTCTCGTTTCTGCCCCAGCGCAGGCTCTGTGAAGAGGTTCTGCATTTCAACGCAGGTCCCGAGAGGGCTACCTGCGCTTCAATTCAGTTTCTCTGTGCAACAGGTTCGCTGATCAGCCTTTGCCCTGTGCAGCTGAGGTTCTTTGCTCTATTTTGTCCAGTTTTGTCTCTGATTTTTGCAGCCTGTGACCAGTGTGTGTACCTATCTGAAAACTCCTTTTCTTTGCCTTAATTCCGCCTCCTTTGTACAAAACGACTGTAGGTGTTTTTGTGTGTTTGTGGCATCATTTACAGTTTTTCATTGCAAAAGTAGAATAGTCACACTGTCGTCCTTTGATTTAGATCTGTCGTAACTGTCGATTTTGGTCTTAGGAGAAAGTTTATTTGCTGTTGACAGTTGATTATGCTTTTACTTTTGCCTTTGGTTTGAATTTGTGACTTTCTAGTGTCGAAACAAGTATTTATTTCGAAAATCGTAAAGTGTCGTAATCATCTCTACCTTTTGATTTCAAAAAGAGGCTTGTTTGTGTTTGTCATTTGAAAGCAAATTCAGATTTGTACATCAACTTTCTTCTTAGGCATCAATATTAAGAAAGTGAAAAACAAATACATGCACATGTGCATTTGCATATTGATAGTTTGTATGACTTGATTTAGGAAAAGTGCATTTACAGTGTGCTCTTTGCTCTTTGCGAAAAGATTGTGTCTTTCTTTTCCCCTTGTAGCTAGGATTTTCATTGTTGAAAAGAGATAAAAGATTTGCTTATCATCTTTAGATTGCATTTTAGGAATTACATCTACATCTCGTGGTGAACCCAAAAGGAAAACTTCATAAGAAAGATCAACTTAAAATAAATTGAATGAATCTAACAACGCTTTGGAACTTAACGCACAACATAGAGGTCTAGGCTAGAGACGTATTCCAGCGTCGTAAAGCCTGGTAACTGTTGTCCTCATTGATGGTTGGATGATTCCTCCACTATGAGACGATAAGTGCCAGTACGGACTTGTGCTCCCACGTACCGTCGAGTATATATTGGGAGACCCCTATAGGCTTAAAACCTTTTATCCATAGAAAGTCGTGTCGGCCGCCCTACTGATCGCAATGCACCGAACACAGCATTCGGGAAGATTGACTGTCGTACCGTAAAACGTATTCTGCAGTTTTGTGATTGGTTTGGTACTCCCTCTACCTAGATCTCCAGAGAAGTCCCTTTCGTTCCTTTTCAGACTCCTTAACGGAAAAGGTCCATCTGAGCACTTGTCACTTCAGGCTCATTAAAAATCGAAGGAGACTAGAGTCATCTTTTGTTTTTTCTCGACTCTTTAAAATTGAAAAAACAAGTTGTGTCAAAGCGTTTAAAATTCATCTAATTCAGAAACATACTTCCCCTTTATTTTTAGTTGATCGAGTAATCCACGATCGTGGAAGAAAGTCAATTGAAATCGCTAGAAAATCTTTTGGATAGACTAGATATGTCTGAACAACCGTCGACATCTAGGAATGTGTCATCTGACGCAACAGCGGCAGAGCCTCCTGCTGCTACTCCAACGATGTTCGTCGGTATACCATCTGTCCCGGCAAGTTGTCAACAACAAGCTGGAGTCCAATCAGGGACTGTTTCGACGACATGGTTAGTTCCTATTTCTTCATCCGGATTATCATCTGGTATTTCTTATGTTGAAACTCAACAAATTGATCCAATGTGTCTTCAGAGGCCAATCTAACCTTTAAGTACTGGATTACCACCATATGGAGGGCAGTATGCCTTTTCATTGTTCCCTCCCAGAGAACAACCATATGGGAGTTTACAACAAAGTTCAGGTCAAACTGGAATTACATCCAGTAGTTGGGTACCAATACTGCCTCAACAACCAAGGGTTGTATATTCAATGCAACCAGTCCACCCTATGTCAGATATTCCCACTATACCTACTATGGTGACTGCATCGCAAGTACAAGCGCTACCTGTTGTATGTCAACCCCAAGTTTCTCAGGTTGCAATACAACAGCCTCTTGTCTCAACGACTCAATCACAACCTCAGGTTAGTGACTCCTTATCTGGAGCGACTCAGGCTCAAACAAGTACTATGACTCCTCATCTTGGTCAATCATCCAGTATTGAACAACAGCAAATGGTCCAACAACCAGGGCTGGTTCAATCTCAACAACCACAATTCCAGCAATCATATCAAGGACCTGAGCAACAAGTCTTTGTAAGTAATGGGCAACCGCATTTCCAAAGCAGTTATCAACAACCATATTATAACGGTTATGCCCATCAACCTTGTCAAAGTTCCCAGCATCAAATACATTATGCTGGTATGCAAAGACCCACTGCTCAGGCAATTCCATCTTATCCTAGGGATGCTTCGCCTAACATGAATCAACAGTTGCCCTTTGTAGCAACTCTAGAATTACCAGATCTAAACCGGCTAACGAATGATCCAATTGCTTATGCCCCTTGGTGGCCAACGATTCTGCATAAACTTCCGTCAGATATTCCTAAATTTAATGGAAATCTAGGTGAATATTCGTCGAATCATGTGATGACATTTCATCTGTGGTGTTCATCAAACACCCTAAACAATGATTCGATTAGGCTTCGCCTTTTTCAGAGAACGTTAACTGGTCTGGCAGCAAAATGGTATATCGAATTGCCTAGAGCTTCATTCGACAACTTCAGCACCCTAGCCACAACCTTTTTAACCCATTTTCAGTTACCGATAAGGTACGAAACGGGAACCGAACTTCTTACCAACTTCAAACAAACGACGGCCACTCAAATATCTGATCATATACATGAATGGCGACATCGTCGTAGAATGGTGAAAACGTATGTTCCCGATCAGCTTTTAGCTGAATGGTTTATTAAGTCATTACTGCCTTCCATCACGGAAGATGTGGCAAAAGGGGGAGTCATCACAGAAGAGAAAGTTATCGTTCGTGCGCAATATTTGGATTTGATTTACACTCAGTGCGGCACGCTCTACGATAAAATACCTGACGCCCCTAGACCGGAATTCTCAGTTCCTCCTCCTCCTAAATCAAACAATGACTCTCATGCCATCGATGGCGTGATTGGTGCGACAGACACGAAATCGACAAAGGCTACATCTAAAAAGGCCTGTAAGATTTCTAGTCAAAATGCAAATGAGGAACTTCTTGCCTCGGAAGTAAATGCCGTGTCGACTGACAAGGGCAAACAACTGAAGCAACCAGGGGACAAGAAGAAAAAGAAAGGGAGAAAAAGGAAGCAGGATGAGTCATCTCCTGAAAAGCCTTCTACAAACCCTTCTGGGCAAAGGAAACCCCCTGCGGGGTGTCATATATGCGATGAGGATCATCGGACGAGAGATTTTCCACATAAAGCTGAAGTTAAGAAACTCTTTAAGAGTTCAAAAACCTCAGCAGTATTGACTGATCCGTTTCCAAGCCCGGGAACCAAACTGGTTGCTAATCAAAATGCTTCCCGATCCCAAGTGCTTATGTTGTCTATCTCAAAGCAGCAAAATGATGCTTTGGCAAGGAATAAAGATTACGGGAATCCACAGGTGTCGAATAACAAGGCTAATGAACAACCTAGTAGTTCGACAACAACTTTGACCAAAGTTGTGCCACCCATCATTCCTGAACAAATGATAAAGTCGCCAAAGGGAGTAGTGCACAAATCGACATTTAATCCTCGTGCAAAAATAGCACAGAATTATAATATAATAGAGGACCTGGCCCAATCACTGTCCGCTATGTCGACACTTGAGGTACCGCAAAATTGCCTCTCCTAAGAGCAAGCTTTATTATCAACAATAGGTGGGATTGACCCAATGGATTCCAATCTTGTGGCCTTTAATCATAAAGGATATGACCCTCAGTTACCAGCTCAACTAGCTTTCCTTATTCAAGTGAAAGCCCTCAACAAAACTGTTCATCGAACAATTATTGATGAGGGGGCATCTACATGTATTATGTCGATGAGTTGCTGGAAAAATTTAGGATCTCCAACCTTGTCGCGGTCTGCGACGACGTTAAAAGCATTCGACGGAAGGACATATACCCCATATGGTATCCTAAATAACTTGAAAGTTGAAATAGGAGGGAAAACAGTAGAAATAGATGTTGAAGTCTGTTATAGACATTTTTGTGCCTTACAGCATTGAGCATAAATTTCCATAATCTAAGGGATCCAAAGTCCCTAAACATGTTTTTCCTACCCCTAGAGGAACAAGGCTAACTAACCACAGCAATTCACAGAAGTTCTCCACCAGAAATTGCTCAAAAACAAGTCAATTCAGGATCATTTCAGTGGCTCCACTGGCTGTCTGCGCTGAATGTCAAAGCCAACACTGGCTACCTGCGCTAAATGTCAAAGCCAACACTGGCTACCTGCGCTGAGTGAGAGTGGACATGTGGCAAGCTCATTTCTCAAGGTCTCAAAACCCAGGAAGCTTCCAAAATGACACTTACCTCAGGGAATTCGACTGGTGATGAGTAAGAGGTTCCAAATCTCCAAGTGGAAGCAAGAACCTCCAAGTGGAATCAAGAACTGACAGAGAGAGAGGACACTAGTCAGATCTCAAGCTGACTCATCCTCTCTCCAAACATCTATATATGGATCTCTCCTCCATGAGATCTGGAGGCTGGAAGTTGGTATTTTGCAGAGAATTGCTGTTGGTTTGAGATTAGAACTATTGGGTGATTTGCTTTGAAGGAGGTGAAGAAGGGATTCCTTTTGCTGGGAAGGTGATGCTGGATTGGGCCTCACTTGGTTGTATCTCTTCCTGAACTTTATTTCTTCATCAATAAAACCATTTGAGTTTCTCCTATATGCATGTATATCGATGATTTTTTGTTGTATTTTCATATTTAGTTTATTCTAATCCTAAACTAGCTATGAATGTGAATCTATGCTTTTTGTAGTTTCCCTCTCTTGTGATCTTGCAGGAACTTGGTGTAGCTGGGCCAGTGAAGGAACAAGCAGTGGGAAGCAAACAGAAGAGAGTGAGATCGGATCGACAAACTAGCGGAAGACATCGGTTAGTTACATCCTTCTCCTCTATTTACATTTCGTAAAGAAGAATACTCAGATAGTTTTGTCTTGTTTGTTGCTAAGGCACTATCACTCCTTAGAGTGGGATAGGGGCATTCCGTGTTGGATACTTTTCCCAACAACAAATTGGCGACTCCACTGGGGACAGTATCTTGTTGGTTTATTTGTGTTTTTGCTATTCATTTCATAAACTCAAAGAGTGCCGAATCGAACTGCATTTGTCTTTTTCAAATGCAAAGTAGAGAGCAGCTACTCTAGTCCATTCACTGGGCCTGTTTATGATCTGAAAAGCTGATCCACAAGTGCTCTAACAGCTCTTAGTGATAGATCTTCATCCTCCTTTGAATCATCCCTTAGATTGTACCTGGTTGATAGCTTTTATTTGGCCAAAAACTGTGAATTTAACTGCAAACCGTAACCCAAAACCCAGAAACAACTCTCATTTCTGCTTCAGCGCAGAGCCTATGAAGAGGTTCTGCATTTCAACACAGGTCCCGTGAAGGCTACCTATGCTGAATGTCAAATCCTCTGTGTTAGACCTGCGCTGAACAGTTTTTTGCCTTGTGCAGCTGTGGTTCCCTATTTCCTTTTGCTCAGTTTTATCCCTGTTTTTTGCAGCCTGTTATCAGTCAGTGTTCCTATCTGAAACCACCTCTCTTTGCCTCAATTCCGCCTCAGTTGTATAAAGAAACTGTATTTGTTCTTTGTGTATTTGTTACATCATTTGCAGTTTCCCATTACGAAAGTAAACTAGTCTTACTGTGGCCCTTAGATCTAGACCTGTCATAAGTGTCGTTTTGATCTTAGGAGTGAGTTTGTTTGCTGTTCACAGTTGATTTAGCTTTTACTTTCATCGTTTGGTTTGAATTTATGCATTTCTAGTGTCGAAACAAGTAAATCATAAGGTGTCGTAATCGTCTTTTGATTTTGAAAAAGGAACTTGTTTATGTTTTCACTTGAAATCGAATTCAAAGTTATACAACATCTTTCTTTATATAAGCATCAATATTAAGAAAGAGAAAAGAAATACATGCATTTGTGCATTTTCTTTTTGACAGCTTGTATGTTGATTTAGGAAAAGTGCATTACTGTGTACTCTATGCTCTGTGAGAAAAGATGATGTCTTTCTTTTCCCCTTGTAGCTAGGATTTTCATCTGTTGAAAAGATATAAAAAAGCTTGCTTATCATCTTTAGACTGCATTTAGGAGTTGTATCATACATCTCGTGGTGATCCAAAAGGAAAAATTCTAAAAAGATCAACCTAAAATAAATTGAATGAACTTAACAACGCTTTGTAACATAATGCGAGGTCTAGGCTAGAGACGTGTTCCGGCGTCGTAAAGCCTGATATCTTACCGTCGAGTGGTTGGGTGATTCCTCCACGGTGAAGCGATAAGTATCAGTATGGATTGTGCTCCCACGTACCGTCGCGTATATATTGGGAGACCCCTATAAGAATAAAGCCTTTATCCATAGGAAGCCATGTCGGCCGCCCTACTGATCGCAATGCACTGAACACAGCATTCAGGAAGATCGACCGCCCGTACCTTAAAAAGTATTTTGCGGTTTTTCGAAAAGTTTGGCACACCCTCTACCTAGAACTCCAGAGCAATTCCTTCTGGCCTTTTTCAGACTCTATAACAGAAAAAGTCCATCCGAGCATTTGTCACTTCGGGCTCGTTAAAACATCGAAGGCGACTAGAGTCATCTTTTGTTTTTTCTCGACTCTTTAAAACTAAAAAAACAAGTTGTGTCTAAAGCGTCGTTAAAATTTATTTTAAACGGAATAATCATCACCTTTCCCTCGTTGATCTTCGAAGTTAGTCTCCTTTCATCACAAGTTCTTGTGGAACCGCTAAGAAATCTTTTGGATAGACTAGATATGTCTGAAAAACCGTCGACATCTAGGATTGTGTCATCCGACACAGCAACAGCAGAACCTCCTGCTGCTACTCCAACAATGTACGCCGGTATACCATCTGTCCCGACAAGTTATCAACAACAAGCCGGAGTCCAATCAGGGATGACGACATGGTTAGTTCCTATTTCTTCATCCGGATTATCATCTGGTATTTCTTATGTTGAAACTCAACAAATTGATCCAATGTGTCTTCAAAGGCCAATCTACCCTTTAAGTACTGGATTGCCACCATATGGAGGACAGTATGCCTTTTCATTGTTCCCCCCCAGAGAACAACCATATGGGAGTTTACAAAAAAGTTCAGGTCAAACTGGAATTACATCCAGCGGTTGGGTACCAATACTGCCTCAACAACCAGGGGTTGTATATTCAATGCAACCAGTACGCCCTGTGTCGAATAATCCCACCATACCTGCTATGGTGAATGCGTCGCAAGTACAAGCGCTACCTGTTGTATGTCAACCCCAAGTTTCTCAAGTTGCAATACAACAGCCCCTTGTCTCAACGACTCAATCACAACCTCAGGTTAGTTCCTCCTTATTTGGAGTGACTCAGGCTCAAACAAGTACTATGACTCCTCATCTTGGTCAATCATCCAGTATTGGACGACAGCGAATGGACCAACAACCAGAGCTGGTTCAATCTCAACAACCGCCATTCCAGCAATCATATCAAGGACCTGAGCAACAAGTCTTTGTAAGTAATGGGCAACCATACTATAATGGTTATGCCCATCAACCTTGTCAAAGTTGCCAGCATTATTCTGGTTTGCAAAGACCCATTGCTCAGGCGATCCCATCTTATCCTGGGTATGCTTCGCCTAACCTGAATCAATAGTTGCCCTTTGTAGCAACTCTAGAATTACCAGATCTAAACCGGCTGACGAATGATCCAATTGCTTATGCCCCTTGGTGGCCAGCGATTCCGCATAAACTTCCGTCAGATATTCCTAAATTTAATGGAAATCCGGGTGAAGATCCGTCGAATCATGTGATGACATTCCATCTATGGTGTTCATCAAACACCCTGAATGATGATTCGATAAGACTTCGCCTCTTTCAGAGGACGTTAACGGGTCCAGCGGCAAAATGGTACATTGAATTGCCTAGAGCTTCGTTCGATAACTTCAGTACCTTAGGCACGACTTTCTTAACCCATTTTCAATTACCAATAAGGTATGAAACGGGAACGGAAATCTTAACCAACTTCAAACAGACAACGGCCACTCACATATCTGATCATATACATGAGTGGCGACGTCGTCGTAGGATGGTAAAAACGTACGTTCCTGATCAGCTATTAGTTGAATGGTTTATCAAGTCATTACTTCCTGCCATCACGGAAGATGTGGCAAAGGAGGGAGTCGTAATGGAAGAGCAATTCATCACTCGTGCGCAATATCTGGACTTGGTTTACACTCAGTCCGGCACGCTCTACGACAAAATACCTGATGCCCCTAGACCGGAATTCTCAATTCCTCCTCCTCCTAAATCAAACAATGACTCTCATGCCGGAGATGGAGTGATTGGCGCAACAGACATGAAATCAACAAAGGCTATATCTAAAAAGGCCTGTAAGATTTCCGGTCAAAATGCAAATGAGGAACTTCTTGCCTCGGGGGGCAAGAAGAAAAAGAAAGGGAGAAAAAGGAAACCCCCTACGGGGTGTCATATATGCGATGAGGATCATTGGACGAGAGATTGTCCACATATACCTGAAGTTAAGAGACTTTTTAAAAGTTCAAAAACCTCAGCAGTATTGACTGATCCGTTTCCAAACCCGGGAACCAAACTGGTTGCTAGTCAAAATGCTTCCCGATCCCAAGTGCTTATGTTGTCTATATCAAAGCATCAAAATGATGCTTTGACGAGGAATAAAGATTACGAGAATCCAAAGTTGTTGAACAACAAGGCTAATGAACAACCTAGTAGTTCAACAACAACTTTGACCGAAGTTGTGCTACCCATCGTTCCTGAGCCAATGATAAAGTCGCCAAAGGGAGTAGTACACAAATCGACATTTAATCCTCGTGCAAAAATAGCACAGAATTATAATATAATAGAGGACCTGGCTCAATCGTCGTCCGCTATGTCGACACTTGAGGTACCGCAAAATTGCCCCTCCCAAGAGCAAGCTTTATTATCAGCAATAGGTGGGATTGGCCCAATGGATTCCAATCTTGTGGCCTTTGATCATAAAGGATATGACCCTCAGTTACCAGCTCAACTAGCTTTCCTTATTCAAGTGAAAGCCCTCAACAAAACTGTTCATCGAACAATTATTGATGAGGGGGCATCTACATGTATTATGTCGATGAGTTGCTGGAAAAATTTAGGCTCACCACCCTTGTCTAGATCGTCAACGACATTAAAAGCATTTGATGGACGATCATACACTCCATACGGGATTTTAAGTAACTTGCAAGTTGAACTGGGGGGAAAAACAGTAGAAGTTGATGTTGAAGTAATCGACGGAAACCTCGATTACAACATCCTACTGGGAAGGCCCTGGATATATGCCATGGCCGCAGTCGTGTCGACCTACTTCAGGAAGATTGCATTTCCCTTTCAAGGAAGAATTACAATCGTCGACCAACAAACATTTCTCCCCAACAGTTCACAAGTTACGGGAAGCATCCCAATGATCCATGGAAGCGATCATTCGCTTCAAAATATTGGGGTAGGCCTCCTAAAAGACCCTGCCTTAATGGGTACTTTTTCCCTACCGCCTCCAAGTAATCTGGCGGAAGTGGCCACAGTGGAAACCTACAAAATGAAATCTTCTATATCTAACAGATTCGGAAGATTCCTAAACATTTTGTCAGCATGGATCATCGCCCTAATAGAAATACTGTAAATACATTGGGCCCCGAGGACGGTTCTTGTCTCGTGTCAACCTCGTTAAAAAATGAAACAAGGAGTCATGAGGATAGTTCTTTTACTGTGTCGACCTCGTTAAAAAATGAAACAAATCTCCTTTACAAAGGTAAGCCTTCATTCCAGCCACCGAGTTGAATGCAATGAAGCTTGGGGGGCATGCACCTCGATTCGCGTTATTATGCTCGGGGCATGCAAACATAAGATTGAGAAGTTTTAGCACACAGTTCATGCTCGTTAAAAAATAAATGCAAGATTCGAGCAGTTTTAGCACACAATTCATGCTCGTTAAAAAATAAATGCAAGATCCGAGCAGTTTTAGCGCATAGTTCATGCTCGTTAAAAAATAAACATAAGATTGAGCAAGTGTTTCAATCCGCGTTTAAGTTCGTTAAAAAATGAACTATCCGGTAAATAACCACTACGATCGTAAATTTATCAGCCATTAAAGCCTTGGTCGTGTTTGCACTGTCACCTCCACTTTTCCATTGGCCGATCATTCACCTCCATTTGATTGTTTACCCATTTTGAGGAATAGCTGCGAAGAGTGATTTCACCTAGCCATCCTTGTGACACTGCCGTGATTGGAAAATTCCAACCTGTACCTGGAATCAGCTGCTAACCCTATTTATCACTCGTTCCTCAAAAGACAAGTCTTCTTTAAGCTCTTTTCAACTGACTCGTAAAATATGAAAAGATTGCCGAGTTTTGGCCTTCCAGCTCGTTAAAGCGACCGGAAGTGCTATCCCTCCTCTAGATTTTAATCTTTTTGGACCTGAGGGATTATTGCACAAAAAGATCGAGCGTTTGTTTTATTCGGCTCGTTAAAACTATCGAAAACTCATCCCTTCTGTATTGTTTTATACTTTTTCAGACTTAAGGGATTAGATGACGAAAAAGGACTTTCGGAGTTGACTTTACGTACCTTTTCAGACTCTCTAAAAATAAAAAGGACCGAGTTGTCTTTGTCGCTAGACTCGTTAAATGCATTAAATAGCGACAAACTTGTCTTTAGACGAGAACAAGTTTCCCTATCGCTAGGCTCATTAAAACATAGCGATGGCCTTGCCCGAAGGGCAGGTTATAGAACAAGCATATGTTATCCTCCTCAAGCTTGACAAAAATAAAGAGGTACTGGTCAGCAATGACTGGGGAAAAATTGGGAGAAACTCAAGAAAACTTTGATGGTAGCAAGTCACTCTTGAACATGACACTTTTCCTCCGTACCACAATCGGGTTGGGTTGTTTCATTCACCGGTCACATCACCATGGTCTCGCCATACCATCCATATTTGGGGTAATGCTACTGATCCATCGCATCAGTGTCGCCATATGTTCAAGAGAAGTCGTTCAGAAAAGTCAACCGTGTCCCATCCACTGCCATACATTATCCTTCATCCTTTCATGACCGCCACCCTGAATCATATGTCACAAATCGTTTTCACCTCCATCAAAATCATTAGCTCCGTTCCGTGTCACTGATGTGGGATCATTAAGGCCCTCCTTTGACGGATCGCTTCTTGTCGACATCAGCTCATTATCCGAGAAGTTGATCTAGGAACAACCCCTTCAGTACTTTGAAGCTTGCATGCCTCAATGGCAAGTTTCTCACTTCCGGCGACAGGTATACATCAATGACCTTCGACCGAAAGATTTTGTGTGGTGTTCGACGCCAAGTCCTTTATTCACACCACGTGAATTGTACTGCAGTACCTTGAGGGTCATTATCATTATCGGTGATTCCTCTCGCGCTTGTTAACGGTTTACCTCATTGACCGGTAATCAAGCGATGTCTTTCCATGTTCGACTTTAGAACAATTCTCACATGGATCGACTTGTACTTAGAGTGAAGATCGAACGAGTTTGAAGACCCCGGATCTAGTTTCATCCATCCGGGCTGCGATATATATTCAGGAAAGATAAAGACATTGACATGTACATCATTGCAGCAGATGATCATCCTACTCAAAGGATGATAATTTCATCAAAATTATCAGTCTACCATCAGACGATTGTTTGTTCTATGTATAGAAAAATGAATTTATAAAGCTGAGCATGGGAATGCCCGCCTCAACTAGATCATGAAAGCAGTATGAAAAATAATGTATTGTATTGTATCTTATTACAGGTCTCCTCCCAGCATTGGATGAACTTCAGATCCTCCTGATAAAGCATTTCACCCGATAAACGACCTCATACTTTAGGGGGCAACTGTTATAGACATTTTTGTGCCTTACAGCATTGAGCATAAAATGTCCATAATCTAAGGGATCCAAAGTCCCTAAAAATGTTGTTCCTACCCCTAGAGGAACAAGGCTAACTAACCACAGCAATTCACAGAAGTTCTCCACCAGAAACTGCTCAAAAACAAGTCAATTCAGGATCATTTCAGTGGCTCCACTGGCTGTCTGCGTTGAATGTCAAAGCCAACACTGGCTACCTGCACTGAATGTCAAAGCCAACACTGGCTACCTGCGCTGAGCGAGAGTGGACATGTGGCAAGCTCATTTCTCAAGGTGTCAAAACCCAGGAAGCTTCCAAAATGACACTTGCCTCAGGGAATTCGACTGGTGATGAGTAAGAGGTACCAAATCTCCAAGTGGAAGCAAGAACCTCCAAGTGGAATCAAGAACTAACAGAGAGAGAGGACACTAGTCATATCTCAAGCTGACTCATCCTCTCTCCAAACATCTATATATGGATCTCTCCTCCATGAGATCTGGAGGCTGGAAGTTGGTATTTTGCAGAGAATTGTTGTTGGTTTGAGATTAGAACTATTGGGTGATTTTCTTTGAAGGAGGTGAAGAAGGGATTCCTTTTGCTGGGAAGGTGATGCTGGATTGGGCCTCACTTGGTTGTATCTCTTCCTGAACTTTATTTCTTCATCAATAAAACCATTTGAGTTTCTCCTATATGCATGTATATCAATGATGTTTTGTTGTATTTGCATATTTAGTTTATTCTAATCCTAAACTAGTTATGAATGTGAATCTATGCTTTTTGTAGTTTCCCTCTCTTGTGATCTTGCAGGAACTTGGTGTAGCTGGGCCAGTGAAGGAACAAGCAGCGGGAAGCAAACAAAAGAGAGTGAGATCGGATCGACAAACTAGCGGAAGACATCGGTTAGTTACATCCTTCTCCTCTATTTACATTTCGTAAAGAAGAATACTCAGATAGTTTTGTCTTGTTTGTTGCTAAGGCACTATCACTCCTTAGAGTGGGATAGGGGCATTCCATGTTGGATACTTTTCCCAACAACAAAGTCATAGATGGGAATCTTGATTACAACATCCTACTAGGAAGACCATAGATATATGCCATGGCAGTTGTTGTGTCGACCTATTTCAGAAAGATTGCATTTCCCTTTCAAGGAGGGATTACAATCGTCGATCAGCAAAACTTCTTCCCCAATGGTTCTCAAGTTACTGGAAGCATTCCAATGATCCATGGAAGCAATCATTCGCTCCAAAATATTGAAGTAGGTCTCCTAAAAGACCCTACCTTAATGGGTACTTTTGCCCTACCGCCTCCGAGTAATCTGGCGGAAGTGGCCACAGTGGAATATGAAACCTTCTATATCTAATGGATTTGGACTCCGAGGACGGTTCTTATCTCGTGTCAACCTCGTTAAAAAATGAAACAAGGAGTCATGAGGATAGTTCTTTTACTGTATCAACCTCATTAAAAAATGAAACAAATCCCCTTTTCAAATCTCAAAGCTAAACCTTCATTCCAACCACCGATTTGAATGCAATGAAGCTTGGGGGGGCATACACCTTGATTGCGTTATTATGCTGGGGCCATGCAAAATTATCATCGAGCAGTGTTACCGCAAGGTTCAAGCTCATTAAAAAATAAACCCGCACCGAGCAAATGTTTCCACCCGCGTTTAAGCTCGTTAAAAAATGAACTATTCCCCGGTAAATAACCACCACGAATGTAGTACTTCAGCCATTAAAGCCTTGGTCGTGTTTCCACCGTCACCTCCACTTTTTCATTGGCCGATCATTCACCTCCATTTGATTGTTTACCCATTTTGAGGAACAGCTGTGAAGAGTGATTTCACTAGCCATCCTTGTGACACTGCCGTGATTGGAAAATTCCAAACCTTACCTGGAATCAGTTGCTACCCATTTTATCACTCATTCCTCAAAAGACGAGTCTTCTTTAAGCTCTTTTCATCTGACTCGTAAAATATGAAAAGATTGCCGAGTTTTGGCCTTCCAGCTCGTTAAAGCGACAGGAAGTGTTATCCCTCCTCTAGATTTTAATCTTTTTGGACCTGAGGGATTATTGCACAAAAAGATCGAGCGCTTGTGTTGTTCGGCTCGTTAAAACTATCGAAAATTCATCCCTTCTGTATTGTTTTATACTTTTTCGGACTTAAGGGATTAGATGACGAAAAAGGAATTTCGGAGTTAACTTTACATACCTTTTCAGACTCTCTAAAAATGAAAAGGACCGAGTTATCTTTGTCGTTAGACTCGTTAAAAAGATTAATAGCGACAAACTTGTCTTTAGACGAGAACGAGTTTCACTATCGCTAGGCTCGTTAAAACATAGCGATGGGTTTGCCCGAAGGGCAAATTATAGAACAAGCATATGTTATCCTCCTCAAGCTTGACAAAAATAAAGAGGTAGTGGTCAGCAATGACTGGGGAAAAATTGGGAAAAACTCAAAGAATCTTTATTGGTAGCAAGTCGCTCTTGAACATGACACTTCCACTCCGTGCCTGAGTCGGGTTGGGTTGTTTCATTCACCGGTCACATCACCATGGTCACGCCATACCATCCACATTTGGGGTAAATGCTACCAATCCATCACATAAGTGTCGCCGACATGTTCAAGAGAAGTCATTCAGAGAAGTCACCTGTGTCCCATCCACTACCATACATTATACTCTTTCATGACTGCCATCCTGAACCATGTATCATCAGATCGTTTTCACCTCCATCAAAATCATTTGCTCCGTTCCGTGTCATTGATGTGGGATTCATTAAGGCCCTCCTTTGACGGGTCGCTTCTTTTCGACATCAGCTCACTATCCAAGAAGTTGATCTAGGAACAACCCTTTCAGTACTTTGAAGCTTGCATGCCTCAATGGCAAGTTTCTCACTTCCGGCGACAGGTATACATCAATGACCTTCGACCGAAAGATTTTTCGTGGTGTTCGACGCCAAGTCCTTTATTCACACCACGTGAATTGTACTGTAGTACCTTGAGGGTCATCATCATTATCGGTGATTCCTCTTGCGCTTATTAACAGTTTACATCATTGACTGGTAATCAAGCGATGTCTTTCCATGTTCGACTTCAAAACATTTCTCACATGGATCGACTTGTACTTCGAGTGAAGATCGGACGAGATTGAAGACCCCGAATCTAGTTTCATCCATCCGGGCTGCGATATATATTCAGTAAAATAAAGACATTGAAATGTACAGCCTTGCAGCACAGATAATCATCCTACCAAAAGGATGATGGCTCTATCAGAATCATCAGTCTACCATCAGACGATTGTCTGTCCTGTGTACATGAAAATGAATTTATAAAGCTGAGCATGGGAATGCCCGCCTCAGCTAGATCATGAAAACAGTATGAAAGTAATATATTGTATTGTATCTTATTACAGGTCTCCTCCCAGCATTGAAAGAACTTCAGATCCTCCTAATAAAGCATTTCACCTGATAAACGGCCTCATACTTTAGGGGGCAACTGTTATAGACATTTTTGTGCCTTACAGCTCTAAGCATGAAATGTCCATAAACCAAGGGATCCAAAGTCCCTAAAAGTGTTGTTCCTGCCCCTAAAGGAACAAGGTCAACCAATTACAGCTCCTCCCAAAGGTTCTCCACCAGAAACTGCTCAGAATCAGTCAAATCAGGATCATTTCGGCTGCTCCACTAGCTACCTGCGTTGCATAGCACCCCAGTACACTAGCTAGGTGTGTTGCAACACACCTAAATGCACTACCAGGGTGCGATGAGCGGGAAATGACAAATGGCAGTGCCATTCCGCAAGGTGGAAAGACAATGGAAGCTTCCAGAATCTTCCTCCATGACACTTGCCTCACTGAGTTCGACCAAGGATGAGTAAGAGGCTCTCAGCCTCCAAGTGGAAGCAAGAACTGAGGATCATTTCAGCTGCTCCACTAGCTAACTGCGTTGCATAGCACCCCAGTACACTAGCTAGGTGTGTTGCAACACACCTAAATGCACTACCAGGGTGCGTTGAGCGGGAAATGACAAATGGCAGTGCCATTCCGCAAGGTGGAAAGACAATGGAAGCTTCCAGAATCTTCCTCCATGACACTTGCCTCACTGAGTTCGACCAAGGATGAGTAAGAGGCTCTCAGCCTCCAAGTGGAAGCAAGAACTAACAGAGAGAAGACACTAGTCAAATGACAAGCTGACTCATCTTCTTTGCATACATCCATATATGGATCCCTCATCCCAGAGATCCAGAGGCTGGAATTTTGTACTTTGCAGAGAATTGTTATTGGTTTTTGGATTGAGATTAGAGTATTGGGTGATTTATGCTTTGTTGGAGGTGAAGAAGGGATTCCTTTGCTAGGATGTTGATGCTGGATCGGGACTCACTTGGTTGTATCTCCTCCTGGATCTTCTTGTTATATCAATAAAACTATTTGAATTTCTCCTACATGCTTGTGTATCATTGATGTGTGTTGCATTAGTATGTTTAGCTTAAATCTGATCCTAAGCTATTTGTGAATATAAATCCATGTCTTTGTGTAGTTTTCCTCTTCTATGATCTTGCAGGAACTTGGTGAAGCTGGGCAAGTAAGAGAGCAGGTAGCTGGAAGCTGTCAAAGAGAAGAGAGATTGGATCAAAGGACTAGCACAAGACATAGGTTGGTTCATCCTATTCCTCTTCATTTATAGTTCATAAAGAAGAATACAAAAGTAGTTTTCTCTGTTTGTTGCTAAGGCACTGTCACACCTTAGGTCGATAGGGTCGTCCTGAATAGGCACTTTTCCCCACAACAAGTGGGATCTACAACTTTTAGGCAAGTGGCCTTACTTGTATAAAGATGGCCTTAATGCTTCTTGGAATGATGGTTCCTGGTGAAGAATTAAGGGAAGAGAAAAACGAGAATGAACCACTGGAGGAGGTCTACAATCATCCTTACCCGCTAAGTCAAACATGGGGACTATGTGGTAAAGGTGGTATGACATAGAGTAGACTATTTGAAGATACGATATCAAATGTCTACGATATGTGAAGTGAATATGGCTCGCCGAAGTGTCCGGTAGGACAAACTATCCAAGGAATGTGAGGATAATTGACAATACCTAGATTCAGTGGGATCTAGGCCAAGACTTATGTTAATCAATTGAGAAGATGGCCAGGGGAAAACCATCATGCCCCCAAGCATGGGATATTGCCCGCAAACATATGTGATGGAGGGGACTGATCTGGTATGCAAAGGTGGGAATGATGCCCCCTAGCAGGAGGAGTTTGTGGAGTGCCATTGTATTTCGAGTGCTCGAAAAAGGGATTCAAGCATCTCATCCCAACTTGGCATGAGATCCTCCAAAGGATGATAAGGAGATGTAGGGGCCTATGTGCACCCCAATATGTTATGGGCATACTAGATGTATTTAGAGTGGTGGAATCCAAATATGGAAGGACATATGCACGATGGCGAATATTGTCCCAAGGATAATCAGGGGTAGTCATGGCTTCCATGATGTCCTCATTAGAATGGAAGATGGGGGGGTGGGAGAAATATTGACTACATGATGTGGCAGCGCTAGCAGGTGCATCATCCTGAGAAATAAGGTTCACATACACATCATATGGAATGGTAGACAACGAGCTAGCAAATGGAAAATCTACCGATATTGAGACTAGGGCTTCTGACAAAGGAGTATCAATAAAAGTGTGTGTAGAAACCTTAGAAAGGTTTTCCTACGAGGAACTTAAGGATGACGACAAGTAAAGGATATGGACCGTGGAGTCCATCATCTCAACATTAGTGGGGGGATCACGATGGTGGGACCAAAGTCCCCCTGTGTTGGTGTACTAGTGGTACCAGAATCCACGAGTAGAGGAGTAGGTGATCCACTACGAGGGAAATAATGGGAATAGTGACCATAATGATTGCATAAGGCACAAGGGTGATTTGTGCGCAACGTTTTGAGTTTCTTTGCTGGTCTTGGTAAGGTCACTTGGACCTCATGGATATTTGACTCAAGGAATGTTTCATGAACCAAAGGTTTGAGACGAGGAAGCTCAGGACAGTTATTGGTGGCATGCCCAACAACCTCACACACAGTGCATGGAGGTGTCAGCTTTGGAGCTTCGGGAGCTGGAGGTGCTTGGGGAGCCTTGTCCTTATGTTCTTTCCTCTTGGCTTTTCTCCTCTATCTGGATGCTTTCGCAACAGGAGTGGGTTCCTATTGAGGTTGCGGTGGAACTGAAGCAGCAACAGGGGTCGTAGGGATCAGTTGAAATGGGGTCGAAGCATGATATTGTCTGAGCTGACTAGGCAGAGTGTTCACTAGGGGATCGATGTACCAGAATGGGATCCCCAAAGTCATATTAGGGAGAACCAATGAAGCCATAATAGGGATATAAAATATTCCCAGAAGAGGAAACAAGAAAGGTGTTTTTCCTACAGGGTAATGTCCCATCGGAACATCTCCTGGATGGTTAAGACCTAGAGGAATAGTTCCTGGTGGGAAAAAAGGGGAGGCACCCACAAAAGGAGGAGGTCCTGGGGGGTGGATCTGAATGGTTCAGATGAGATGGTAACAGCAGGGTTCTAAGGAACTGGTTGTTGCTCATATGTACCAGACTACTTGTGAGTAGCCCATGATGCTTGTAACATGCAAACACTCAAAGAGCTAGGCTCAGATATGGGAGGGGGAGGAATGGGGAAAGCACCTAATAATGAGGAATCTTTGTAGACTCCAGGTGAAACACCGGTGAGAGGGTAGAAGACTTCATGTCAGACATCGACGAGATAATGGACTTAGGGGAGGTCAAGGATGATGGCTCGTAGTATGTCAACTGATCGATGGTGACAATATTCTCTTCATGGGGGAAGCACATATTGAGGAAAACCGTAGACGTGCTGGCTGACATGGAATAACTGTAACTACAACCCTAGAGAATGTTGTAATCTAGAGGGGCATCAATAACCTAGATGTCTACATGGACAGACTTGCCCACAAGAGTCATTAGACAATTGCGATACATGTCGAGGGGCTGGGAGGAGTGACCTTCCCAAGCACGCAAAGTGATGGTGGATGGGGACAGTTTAGGTGACTTGAGTTGCTTCCAAACAACAGTGGACATCACGCAGGTGGATGCACCTTTGTCAATAATGCATCAGGAGATGATGGCATTACAGACTTTGACTGGCATTTAGAAAGAAACG
Source organism: Pinus tabuliformis (assembly GCA_031772625.1). Classification (NCBI taxonomy): domain Eukaryota; kingdom Viridiplantae; phylum Streptophyta; class Pinopsida; order Pinales; family Pinaceae; genus Pinus; species Pinus tabuliformis. Next base: position 1,972,006,722 of record CM062817.1, on the reverse strand, counting down.
GATGAAGGTAATGGAGGATGTTCTGACGTATCAACAGGAAAGACAATCAAATGATCGTTGGAAGGATCTACTGCACCCAAAGTAGTAAGTAGAGCTTTATTTTGATATGGGCACGACTAGAGGACCTCCATCATCGACATGGAAGCAAGTGATTGTGCCAATTCATCTACTATTTTGTATGTGTGGGAAGCTCGGTTAGAATTTGTGTTACGGCGTAATGGTCGCTTTGGGATCTTAGTAATTGACTCAACTTTAGGTTGAGGGATATGTAGTGGACCATTTGGTGTCGTAAGAGGCACACTGGATGCTTTTTTTTTGGACTCAGTGGCAGACGAAGTCAATGGCTTGTCATATTGACGCGACCGAGTTTGCAAGTTGACATCAGAAGTATTGACCTCATCAGAATTCATCATGAGGATTTGGTAGTAACCAGGACTAGAAGGTTGGGGAAGATGGGTTTTTTGACCTTGTTGAGGTTGAGCAACAATAAATCCTTGTTGAGGGAAAGGATTTGTGAGAACGACCAGTTGACATGGAGCAGGATTCTGAGGCAGTTGCTGCATGGCTAGTTGACCTCTAGAAGCTACTTGGGCTTCCCAAATTTGGTGCATCTGGGGTAAGAGGGGACACTCATGAGTATAATGGCCATGTACACCACAACATGCACAAAGCTTGTTCATATGGATAACCTTGTTTTGCTTGTGTTCGTCGCCCTGTTGCTAGTTGTTAGTGTTAGGTTGGTTCCCCTGGGGTTCATTAGGTTGATTACCTTGGTTACCTTGGTTACCCTTGTTCCCTTTCCCCTTATTCTTTTTTTTCAAATTTTGTGGATTGGTCACACTCAGTTGTTCAAACACTTGAACCTAAGGGGGTGGTGGTTGCTGGGGTTGAGGATGCATGGGAGGCTGTGGTGCTAATGCCTGAGGGGTTGGAGCGCTTTGCAGTGCATAGGTATAACATGGTGAAGGTGCAACGGTCTGGTAAACAGGTTGAGAAGTAGTTGGCCTTAACATCTACTTATGTGGTTGGGTAAATGCATAAGTGCTTTGTCCTGAATACATGTTGCTGGCAGGAGGGGCATTAGCATTAGAGGAACTGGTGCCCCCCTACGAATAGCCATAACTCGATTGAGTATATGGTGAAGGATGTGAAATAGCTCCAATGATACCATCGCCGGCGTGAGATGCCCCCGATGCATTGGCACCACCAGGACGAGGGAGGTCTAGTATAATGGTATAGACATGACCGGATTGATCATAAATCAAGTTATATCTAAGAGCAGACTAGAGAGCCTCTTCCTCTATTTGAGGAAAATGAGACATGGCATATTTGTCAATAGGCGCTAAAAAATTCCTAACAAACCAATCGAGGTAGACACAGTCTTCAAAGGGTCGAGCACGACACATGCTCCTCCTTCTACGTCATTCCTAAACATGATCGGAAAGACGAGTGCCAGAGGACTGACAAAATGCGGTCAAGAGCTCCCTACCATTGTCATATCAAAGAGGTGACTAACAATATGAGAGGAACACTTTAGCAAGCATCATGAAAATGGAATGAGAGGCGACGGGCTGGTCTACATACCACTTTTCAGCATCTCCAGTGAGCATGCATTGGAACAACCGAAGATGAATGGAATCATTGGTGATGGAATTGGATGAACACCACATATGGAAGGAGTGAACGTGACTAGTAGCATCCTCTCCAGAATTACCCTCAAACTTGGGAATATCAAAGGAAAGCTTAGTTAGCATAGCTAGCCAACTAGCATCGTGGTGTATAGGGTCATTGTATGCCTTGATCTATACCATAATCATAGTTAAACAACAAAATGGAATAGTAAAATAAGCGCAAGTAACTCCAATAATTCAATGGAAACCAGATATATAAAGAATATATGCTATTAAACACCTGTGAAGGGAACAGATAATGTTACCAGTCCCCCTATATAGGATGGGTTCTTGGCTATCCTTAAATGTCTTCATCTTTTGTAGATTCTCTCTCCTCTATAATGTGTAAAACCCAGCAAATAAAATGTTTGAGTTCAGTGAGAACTCAAATGGAAAAGAAAAATGATGTGTAACAATGATAATAATCAGAGTTACAACAGTGAGTGCAACAATGAAAATAATCGAAAGTGAATAATGAATAGAAAATCCTTCTATTTATAACAAAATGTTAGGTTATCCTCAAATAATGAGCAATCATTAAAATATTATTAACCCCATTCTAGAAATAACTATTTGGAATATTTTATTATATTTGGTTAGAGGGAAAAAGTATTTAAACTTTTATTTAGAAATAATAAATAATAAATGATTTATTTATCATCTCAAGAAATATGGTTAAGGAATAATAAACAAATAATGATATATTTAATTATTCCTAAGGGATTTGGTCAAACTTGACAAGGAATAATAACTAATTAGTGACTAATTAATTATTCCTAGAGAAAAATAAGATGATTAATGATTTATATATTTATTTTTCATAATTGGGTTAAATGTGACAAGGGATATTAACTAAATAATGGTTTAATTAATTATTCTTCATGTGTTTAATTATAAATGACTTAACAAATGTGGTTTATTAAGTAATTTCTCATAGTGAAAGCAATTTTACTATGGTAAAATTGGCCCTACATGGTGTACTTCAATCCATCTAGTAAATTATGGCTAGATGATCAATTTTTTGTGATAACACCAAGGATGAACATGACATCCTTGAGCCCAAGGGGCGATCCTGAATCCCTCTGAAAGGTGACTATACCATCTTTGGTCGTGCTATACCTTATGTCGTGATGCAGGGTTACCCCCGCTTATACCCACAGTATACATAAATATGCATAAATACATATGTCCCAGGTATTTGACTCTCAGAGGAGTCAAATCTTCAAACCATAAATGATTAAGGCCCCTTTATCATCGGTTCCTTTGTATCGGAACTCAATCACCCCGCCAAAACCTCCTATCAGGACTTTTCAACAACCTTCAAGCCTTTGTTTATGACTCTATTAAAGTCATTTGTTAGATCCTTCCTATCGGGACTTTAAACCTCCTATTGGGACTCATTCACTCCCATAAACCTTACTTTAAGCTCTTTGGCCGCATATATAACCTTCCCTCTTTAAACATGGGTTACATATATGTTTTAACGTATAAACCTTTCATCGGCGCTATTTCCTTATAAAACCCATTTACAAAGGAAAATGCTCCCAAAACATACCTTTCTACCTTTAGTACAGTTTCTACACATTTCCCAAGGATTGCCTTTATCACAATTAGTTATCGCTCCCTTCGCGGTTCATACATACATGCTTCATCACCTCTCCGACTCCAATATGCGACTATCGGACCGTTAACACCACCTTTTTACGTTAAATGACTTGCACGACACTTTCACGAAATACAAAGGAGATTCCACTCCGAACCCTTTATTCAGATTTCAAAAACTATATACCCGCATTCATCAAATCATCAGGTCCGCTCCTCTGTACTAACTCTTCCGCCACTCCGATTGCCCCAACCTCCGATTCCTCTGATCACTGATCAGCACTTTATCGCTATGGGCGTATCGGCCCTTCGCTATTCCACTGTTGCTAGACCTTTGGCCTCTCTGATATGCGATAAGCGATCACTTCTGGACTGTCGATCTAGACTCTCGATCCAACGGTCCAAGATCCATGGCATTATCGCAATCGCTTTTCTCGATGGTCGGACCCCTACCACTTCAAAGCGCCGATCCGATCAATCTTCCAGACCCGATAAGGGTGTAAGCCATTCTTTATAAAATTTCAAGTCTGGTTTTCAGACTCAGACTATGTTTTGCATCGATTTCCAATGTAAGTTGGATTTATGCTTGAAGGACTTAATCAACGCATGAATTAAAAAAAACCCAACTAAACCACTGCGATTCCATCTGGGCCATCGATATTCGAGATTTGATTGTGCCTGTGCATCGATTCTTCAATTCCTCCACAATTCTGCTTAAATTTTATGACATTTATAATGTTTCTGAGTTTCTTCAAGGTTTCTTCAAACTTCATTGTTTCCGCTGCGCCACTCTGATCTGCGCTTAACTCCACATACTCCTTGATCACTGTCCTCTTGGATCCTTCGAATGGATTCAATAATCACTTATGATTCCTCCGAATCATTCCTCTCCTTGCGTAGTTCTTCAGAACTCTGCCTACAACCCTGATACAGAACCTACGAGTTCATAAGTAATTCATTCATGAAGTACTCGTTTCACGCACACTGACACAGTCAGGAATAAACCTCTGTATATATATAAACAAATGATTACATTCGAGACTTCTCCGTCTCGCATAGGCCTGTTCTTCAATATCATGGCCTCCTTTGAGCTCTGCCCGTAGGCTTACATTTATGCCAGTGAGTTCTATTCAACTCATCCTGGTTCAACTCCTAAATCCTCTGTCCACTTCTACTTCAATTAATTCCTAAAAGCTCTCATTAGTTCCTCGAATCATGGAACTGTTCTAAGAGTCGTATTTGACTTCTGAGTCTTGTCATTTATTCACCACTCAGGTTATCCTTTAATTCGAGAGTATTTACCACTTCCCCTCATTATCTAATTAATTCCTATTCTATGCTCAAAAGCCTAATATTACATTAATTTATCACTTAGGAATCCAACTTCCTAAAAATACATGACCCCCTATGTCTACTTAATTACAATGATTTTCTCTTGGGTGAATGCTCCTGCATCAAACTCCCAAAGTAGAAAATATTCATGATCTCCTGATCATGTGTCTTCTGGTCTTTGTCTTTTTGGATCCCACACTTTGTTTTGTAATTGCTCAAATGTTTTTCTCCTTTGTTGTTGTTGTACTTCTGTTGTCTTTTGCTCCATCTTCTTCTCCTTGTCAATCTAGTTCAAACTTTGTTTGATCATATTTCCTACTGCTACTATTTTCCTCCATTTGAACTGCTTCATCATCAACTACCACATTTCTTTAATCTCTATTTCTAGCATATTCTTGGACTGGTCTATACTTTGCCATTTACTTCTTCCTCTTTCTCTTTGCTTCAGGTTGCTGTTGTTGTCCACTAATTCTTTAATCTGTTGTTGGTTACTTCCTCTTTGTAGTTGTTGGTTTACTTTTTCTTCTTCTTTTGCTCTTGTTCCAACTTTTTCTTTGCTTGCTATGCTGGCTTCTATGTTGACTCTTATGCTGATTGCCTCCCTATCATCCTTACCCTCTTTCATGACTGAATCATGACTGTCCAGCACTCTCTCTAGCAATTTAACATCTTTGTTCCATGGATTGAATTCTTCCACAGAATCTTCTTCTTTCATCTTTAAGTAGCTCAACTGTGCCAAATTTCCTTCAGCATCTGCAACAAAACCTGCACTCACAAAACACTTGTTAAAATTAAAAACATAAGGCTTCTGTGCCTTATCTTCCTTTGGCAACAATTTAGTTTGTTGCTCTGTTTCTTTCTCCTCTGTCAGCACATCAGTATGTTGTTTTGTATTCTCAAAAGAATTCATGAGACTGTCAATTAGTATCTCTTCCACACCATTTGCTCTAATGATGTCCTCCTGCTCTTTTCCACTGTAGTGAACTCTTTCCTTTTCAGTGTCAATCTGCTAAACTTTCAGATCCATCTCCTTTTCCTTATGATTTTCATTCATGACAATGTTTTTTTCTTCCTTCTTCAGCAATCTCTTTTGAACATCTATCCTCTGTTTTTCTAACTCCCTTCTTTGAAAGTCTAATTTTCTATATAACTCAATAATTTCAACTGGAGTAGATTTTGGAAATTTCACACAATTTTCCATACCTTCCTTTGTTATTGATAAATCATCAGATGTCCTTTTTCCTTTTACTAAGTCTTTTTCATAGACTTCTTCTTCCTTAACATCTATCAGTAGATCTCCTTCTTCTTCAGTACATTTTGCCTTGTTGTCCCTCTATAACTCTTCTCCCAGAGTTATCCTTGTCTCATCATCTGTATTAACATTCTCCTGTATTTGGTTTTCATAAATAACATTAATCAAACTCATTTGATTACCTTTCTGAGACAGTATTCCTTCATTCTTCATCAGAATAAGATCCTTATTCTTCATCTCTATGACAGCTTCTGTAGACTCATCCATATACTTTTCCTTCCGTATGCAGTCAAATTCCTCCTCTTTTGAGAAGTTTTCTTTGTCACCTTTTGCTTCTAGATCTTCATCTCCTCTGAAGATATCTTCAAAATGCTACTTTTTTCCTGCAATACCTGTCATTATACACAAACTATCAATTTTAAAAACATAAGACCTTGTGGTCTCACTTGATGCTCCAGTCATCATGTCTCTGTTCCAAGTTCTCTTTATGACTCAGAAATTATTTGATGATCTCCTCTTCAATCTCCTCAAGCCCTTCACTTGGTTGCTTGGTATCTTTCCCCAACTACATATGAAACCTATCTATCTCATCTTCTTCCAGAACAGAATTTAGATTGTGCTTGTCTTCTTCCTCCTTTTTGACAATATTAGAACATTGCCCTTTTGTACATGTTTCACCTACAAACATACACAAATTGTCATATTTAAAACCATGTGACCCTTTGGCCTCACTTGAAGTTTCAGTCCTCAAGTCTTCATCTTCACTTTCTCCCAGAATATCTCCCTGTTCTGGTTCACAAATGGACTCTTCCATTTCCTACTCAACTTCTTTAAGTTTTTCCATCAACCACCTTACTTGGTTTTGCTGTAGCCTTCTCTGTATCTCATGCCACTTCACTGGCTTCTTCCTCAAGACACAACCTAGTCTCTGCCTTTCTTCTAGTATCCTCCTTAATGCATCGAGTTGTTCTTTTAACTCTACAATTTCCTTGTCAATTTCCTCTTGACTCATCCTCTTGCCATCTGTCTTGGCATTCTTCTTCTCATATCTTCTTTTGTGGCTTCGTTTTGAACTTTTGTTATGACTATCAGTAGTAATCTTCTTCTCCTCTTCCTTCATGAGCTCCTCACTCATCTGCAACAAGCCTCTACAACAGCTAGTCCTCCTCGCTGCAATCTTACCTCACTAAGCTCTCCTCACTCAGTGTTTTGGTAAGCATGGGTCCTCTATTTGGAACCTCCTCTTGAGCAACACCTTTGCTCCTTTTAGGCTTCTGCAATCTCTCACTCTCTCTTGAGAACACTTCAGTTTTCCTCTCTGTCCAATCTCTTGTTGGATTCTTCAGGTTCACTGCCACTTTCCTTCAGAGTGTTTTCCTTACTCTGCCTTCAAGAACACATCTGGCTCTCCTCGCAGCTTCTCTTGTTGTCCTTTGCTAAGATGGTTCATCTTGTACTAAGCAATCTTGCTCTCACTTTTCTTCAAGGAATCCTCTGTTCCTGTCTACTCCAAGCCTCTGCTAGAACTGCTACAATCTCCCAAGAACTTCAAAAGTTCCCTTACAATCTTTTGTTGTAGCCTCTATCATTCATCAATTAACTTATGCACATTACCTTGTTCTGTGTGTAAACTCCTTTTCATAGGAAATCTTTCCCCACTCTAATTACAATTCTGCTCTGATACCACTATGATGTAGGGTTACCCCCGCTTATACCCACAGTATGCATAAATACATCTTTCCCAGGTATTTGACTCTCAAAGGAGTGAAATCTTCAAACCATAAATTCTTAAGGCCCCTTTATCATCGGTTCCTTTGTATCGGAACTCAATCACCCCGCCAAAACCTCCTATTAAGACTTTTCAACAACCCTCAAGCCTTTGTTTATGACTCTATTAAAGTCATTCATTAGATCCTTCCTCTCAGGACTTTAAACCTCCTATCGGGACTCATTCACTCCCATAAACCTTACTTTAAGATTTTTGGCCACATATATAACCTTCCCTCTTTAAACATGGGTTATATATATATATATATATATATATATATATATATATATATATATATATATATATATATATATATATATAGATATATATATATATATGTTTTAACGTATAAACCTTTCATCGGCGCTATTTCCTTATAAAACCCATTTACAAAGGAAAATGCTCCCAAAACATACATTTCCACCTTTAGTACAGTTTTTGCACATTTCCCAAGGATTGCCTTTATCGCAATCGGCTATCGCTCCCTTCGCGGTTCATACATACATGCTTCATCACCCCTCCGACTCTGATATGTGACTATCAGACCGTTAACACCACCTTTTTACGTTAAATGACTCGGCACGACACTTTCACAGAATACAAAGGAGATTCCACTCTGAACCCTTTATTCGGATTTCAAAAACTATATACCCGCATTCATCAAATCATCGGGTCCGCTCCTCTGTATTAACTCTTCCGCCGCTCCGATTGCCCCGACCTCCGATTCCTCCGATCGTCGATCAACACTTTATCGTTATCGGCGTATCGGCCCTTCACTATTCCACCGTCGCTAGACCTTTGGCCACTCCGATATGCGATAAGTGATCACTTTTGGACCATCGATTTGGACTCTCGATCCGATGGTTCAGGATCCATCGCATTATCACAATCACTCTTCTCGATGGTCCAACCCTTACCACTTCAAAGTGCTAATTCGATCAATCTTCTGATAAGGGTATAAGCCATTCTTTATAAAATTTCAAGTCTGGTTTTCAGACTCAAACTATGTTTTGCGCCGATTTCCAATGTAAATCGAATTTATGCTTGAAGGACTTAATCAACGCATGAATTAAAAAAAACCGAGTTGAACCACTGCAATTCCATCTGGGCCGTTGATCTTCGAGATCTGACAGTGCCTATGCATCAATTCTTCAATTCCTCTACAATTCTGCTTAAATTTTACGCCATTTCCAATGTTTCTGAGGTTCTTCAAGGTTTCTTCAACATTCAATGTTTCCGCTGCGCCACTCTAATCTATGCTTAACTCTGCATACTCCTTGATCATTGTCCTCTTGGATCCTTCGAATGGATTCAATAATCCCTTACGATTACTCCGAATTGTTCCTCTCCTTGCGTAGTTCTTCAAAACTCTGCTTGCAACCCTGATACAAAACCTACGAGTTCATAAGTAATTCATTCACGAAGTACTCATTCCATGCACACTGACACAATCAGGAATAAACCTCTGTATATATATATATATATATATATATATATATATATAAACAAATGATTACATTCGAGACTTCTTCGTCTCTCATAGGCCTGTTCTTCAATGTCGTGGCCTCCTTCGAGCTCTACCCATAGGCTTACATTTATGCCATTGAGTTATGTTCAACTCATCCTAGTTCGACTCCTAAATCTATTGAACTAACTCCTAAATCCTCTAACCACTTCTACTTCAATTAATTCCTAAAAGCTCTCTTTAGTTCCTCGAATCATGGAACTATTCTAAGAGTCCTATTTGACTTCTGAGTCTTGTCATTTATTCACCACTCAGGTTCTCCTTTAATTTGAGAGTATTTACCATTTCCTCGCATTATCTAATTAATTCCTATTCTATGCTCAAAAGCCTGATATTACATTAATTTATCACTTAGGAATCCAACTTCCTAAAAATACATGACCCCCTATGTCTACTTAATTACAATGATTTTCTCTTGGGTGAATGCTTCTGCATCATGTCATCCCCCATCTCGATGTGCATCTGCAAATCGTTTTCTTCCAAGTCATTGAAAAATCTCTACACCTTGTCATGTGGAACAATGCACCTAAGTCCAAGTACCACACGCTCCCCATCACAATGATGGTCATGCATGCAATGAGAGTAAGTCAAGATCGAACTATGAAGCACAGGCTTCTCCTATTTGTCCTCCTGAGGTCTTCTTGCTTTCCTTTTTGTGTGGACACTTCGTTGCATAGTTCTTGAATTCATGAAAATGGAGGAATTTAATTTTTGACAAATCTTTCTTCTTGCCCCCTTGACTGTATTTTGGTTTGGATTGGGATTTCTTCCCTTTTTGCTTCTTTTCCTTTGCATCCAATGCAATTTTTTCTTCATCCTCACCCTTGGATGAAGTCCCATCTCTGGTTTTCTGCCTTATTTCATCGTGTACTAAATCGAACCATAAGCACTATGAATTCGGTAGTTTCTCCCTCCCATTCATCGAATCTTGATAGTAATGCCAGCTCTTAGGAAGGCCTAAAAGGGCTAGGCTTACCAAGTCTTCTTCAGGGACATTAACACTGACCCCGCCAATTTCTTCACGACACTTTGTGAACCTACTCAGATACTCGAAATTTATCCTTGAGCACCATCTTTATGTTGTCACTGTTATTCTTGAACAATTTTATCAATGCTTTCCACATTGCGAACGAAGTTTATCTTTTCATGGAGATTGGAGACAATGTTATCCCACGCTCCCTCCAAGCTTATTCTCCTCACCTTGGCCACATATTTCTTCCACTGAGAAATGTTTTGGGCATGAGATGCTTGTGGTTTTGCAACATTTGATTTGATGTATTCTATGAATCCATTGTCATCCAATAGCGCATCCATGTGATCCTTCCATGCAATAACATTAGAGGTGTGTTCCAAGGCATACTCTAGCCTTAGTCCATTGAAGGCCATCTTCCCATTTCTTAAAAAATCTTGTAAAAATGATCTTCAAATGCGAGCCTCCTGAGAAACAACTTCAAGTTTCTGCTCTAATGTAAATCCTATTATGATACCATGTAGAAATTACGATGTAGATTTTCAAATCCTTATGAATTCTTAATCAAAATCACAAGACACAAGCCTACTCTATTGCTCTGCGGACATTAATTCACAATTTAGAACAAAAATTTCATACATGCAATAAGAAAGGAAAAAATTTTAGACATGCGAATATTTTCCTTTGGGGAAAGCAATTTGCTAAAAACCCCAATGCATGCTTGCATTAATCATAAGAATAGAGATGTATTACAATTTCTTTGCTCAATTGGGCACAACCTGCAAGTGCATAACCTATCTCTCTTCTCACTAAAAGGCTTTGACCCGGACTTAGTCAATTTCTGCCTCTACTTGAGCTCCTATTTCATTGTGTTGTTTCTTGAGGAATTAGGACCCTATTATTTAGGAAGTTCCTCAAATTGAATTGCACAATTCCTTAGGGTGATCCTCTAACAACATGCAACACATGTACACTCAATACTAGTATACAATTGATGTTACACTGCCTTGGAATCTCCACCAAGCCTAGGGAACTCAAATTATTTGTATGCACTAGCTATTTTGGGTTGATTGATCAGTTAACTAGATGATCACTGAGTTTCACTGAAATCCCACTGCACAACTCGACCTTCCACTACTTCTTCCAACAGTTGGAAATAGTTTAACTGAAAACAACATTAGATAATTGACCTTGATTACTACAAATTAGCAATCACACATGCTTAACTAAACTCTAACTATTCCAACTTGAATTTATTGAGTAAACTAGCTGACACAAGCAATGTCACACAAGTTAACTGCATTCAAGTTGTCTGTCGATATGGAAATTCAAATTGTCTCAATTTAATCAAGGCAAAATCAAATTGAGAATTTCTTGTTGCATTTTTCAACAGTGAACCATGGCCAATCATGATCAACTATGGCCAACCATGGTCCAACTTCACATTTTGACAATGATTTCCTCAATATGTAAATCATCCATAGTTAATCAACATCAACCATGGTCATTTGTAGTCAATTGCTAAAATTTAATGTTTATTTTATGGTTTATTATTTTTATTATTTATTTATTGGTAATAATAATATTATTAATTAATTAATGAAATAAATCATAATACTTAATTATATTTTTTTATGTTTTTAATGTAATAAGAATACCAATATTTTTATTATAATTGGTATTTGTGTAATTATATATATATAAGCAGCCACGGGGAAGCATAGTGCCAGGAAAGCCCACGTTTAAATGTTCTTGGCGTAGCCTTGTGAATCATACCAACGGTGCGGGAACAAGTCTAAGTACCGATGTTATATCAATGTGTACATATATCACTAAACTTTGGTACTTGAGGATCGAATGCCATTCAGTAATATGATAATCGTTGCATAATTTTATAATAATTTGACCCACCATAGTTGTCGTGAATGCTTAAAGAATCTTATCAAAATCATACCAAAAATTCCTAAGCAAACCAAATATGCATGCACATGAGTAATAATTTTAATGTATTAATTATTTTGATGTATTAAAATATTAATTATTGATTTTAGCAAAAAGTATTAAAATAAATATAATATATATAATTTTTTAATTATAAATTTATTTAAAAAATATTTTATTAGTAATTATTAGGTTAATTTACTTGGATGCGGGTGAAACCCAAGACCATTAATGGCCACCCAACGGATCGCCGGCGCTAGGACCTGCCAGACGGTGGGTAGCGCTCTGCTCCAAGCTCACCTGAGACGAAACCTGGCCAGCCTGCACGCAGCATTAAATGGCCCCTCAGGCCAAGATCTGGACGTAGTTGGAATTCATATGGAGCCTCTCGAACCCTCTGTTTATCCCCCATCCCTCTGCATCTGTCCGCCTTAGGCTGGAATTTCTTGCAGCAGAACTGCCACAGGGAGAAGATGTTGGCTCCCCTGCTGTATTGACCTGGGAAATGGGCACCATTACTCCCACTCCAGGCACTGCCCTTTGAATCCTGCTCAGGAGCCCTATGTACACAACCTGTTCTCCCTCCCGACCGCTTGTCAAGCTGATTTTCACTCCAACCACACTGATATGGTCCGTCACCGCATGAGGAGTCGCAGAGGAGGCACCCGCAGTGGCAGCGCTCGCCCTCAAGCAGCGCAGAGCTCAACTCTAGCCTCTCCCCCTCATCACCATGAGAATTCGCCTCCTCCTAGGTCGCCGCATAGTCACTATCCCCATATGCGCAGTGGACGGGGGCAAGGGTCGGCTTCAATGGCTGCACACAGGGATGTCACGCTCCGCACTGCAATTTCTCCACTGCCTCCAGGCTCTGTCCCTCACTCAACCCAATTCAGGTTCTAGAGTAGCCTGAATAGGCCCATCATTACTGCCAATGTGACTATCGTTTTCTCTGAAGAAAATGAGCAGAACAACAACCAAGTGAGAAATTCTAAAGTGCACTCTCAAGAGGAGAGAATTCTGGAAGGGGGTCGGGGTTATGAGAAATAGTTGAAGGATGATGACGGGGGCGTAAGGCATAGCAGACTGCATGGCGAAGGAGCTCACGCTGGTGACATTCAGCGAGCTGGCAGCAGCTCTGCAGGAGCTGAAATAACAATGGAGTTAGCTGGCAGTTCGAGTGGCACCCAGCATGCAAGGGAGCCTCCAGGTGGAACAACGAAAGGCGACGTGGCGGAGGCGGAGGAAGACTGGGACCGGTATGCCTGCCCCATTGTCAAGGAGAAACCGGACGAGGATGACAGCAAATGATGCCACGTGGCATCCATTGCTACCCACGAGCCAACTCAGACTTCTGCTGCTGACGGGTTTGGTCCAGTCACTTGTTGTTTTTGCTGTTTGTATGATTGATCAGCGGGTTTATCATTTTGTTGTCGCTTCCGGTGATGCTGTGTTGAATCCTTTTCTGGTTTTTGCTTCAAAACATGGATCCAAGTCCTATGTATGGGTTTCCGTTGATGACAGTCCCAGGATATATGTTTGGTCTTTTTTCCATGTCAAACTAGTTTCCCCAATCTGGGGCAGTTTAGACTTCCTTGATGAACTCTAACAACAGCGGTTGAGGCAGGGCCTCGATGTAATTATATTTTTTGTTTTTATTAATAGAATTAACCTTACATAGAAAAAAAAAATTATTAGGTTAATTTAACTATTAAAATTAAAAATTAAAAATTATAATTTAATTACAAATAATCACTACATAAACATTATAATTAATATTTAAATGTATTAAAATATTAATTATTGATTTTTTTATTGATTTTACAAAAGGAGTATATATATATATATGTGATTGGTTTAATTATTAATTTTATATAAAAATTAATTTAAATTTAATTATTAAAAATAAAGTTATAAAATATTAGTTTTATTATTGATAATTATTACATAAATATTATAATTAATAATTTAATATATTAAATTATTAATTAATAAATAATTATATAAATTAAAACAATAATTTACTTTATTAATACAATACTTAGTGTACAATTATAATACAAATATTTAATCTTTAATATATCTATGACATTAATATGACACGGCCAAGTTAGTTGAGCTGTGCCTTACCTCTACCTTTTTCAGCTTCGAGGGAGAATTCTATGAGCAAACTTGCGGAGTTGCCATGGGCTCCCCCTTGTCCCCTGTTGTTGCGAATCTCTTCATGGAGGATTTTGAGTCGAAGGCTTTGGCCTCCTCTCGTCTCTTACCAAAGCTTTGGAGGAGATTCGTTGATGACACTGGTGTTGTCTGGTCTCATGGTCCGGATGAACTCGATCGCTTCTTCTGTCACCTTAATAACCAATCTGCCGCCATAAAATTCACGATGGAAAAAGAAGAAAATGGTTGTCTTCCATTCTTGGATGTTCTCATCTCTAAAAAGGTGGATGGTTCCTTTTCTCATCAGGTGTATAGGAAGAAGACGCATACTGAGCAATACTTGCATGCTTCTTCCCACCATTTCCCTGCTCAAAAGTTAGGTGTTCTTAGCACGCTTGCCACCCGTGCTGTTAGAATTTCGGATGAGGAGAGCCTAGAAAAGGAGAAGGCTCACCTCCTGGATGTCTTTGAGAAGAATGGTTATGATAGACGCCTCGGTCAAAAAGCCTTCCTCAAGGCTAAGAAGGAGCCGTCCACTCGTAAAGTTTCCAAGGATCATATCATGGGTGTGAACCTTCCGTACATCCAAGGAACCACGGACAGGATTGCAAGGATTCTGAGGAAGTACGATGTGGCCGCGACCTTTAGACCTCTCAACACTATCCGTGGTTCCCTCAGGTCGGTGAAAGACCCGATTGACCCTAAGGACATGAAGGGCGTCTATGTCATTCCCTGTTCCTGTGGGACCCCTTATATTGGTGAGACCGGTCGCTCTATTAATCAACAGATTAGCGAGCATTCGGCTGACTTAAGACATGGAAGGACCAAGTCCTCGGCCCTGGCTGAGCATGCGGGAAAGACTATGCATCATGTGTGTATAGAGGAGGCTCAAGTCATTGCCAAAATTGCGCACTTTCACCATCGCAAATTTAGGGAGGCCCTGGAGATCGAAAAAAGGCCGGTCAACCTTAATAGGGATGATGGCTGGAAGATTAGCAGTTGCTGGGTCCCAGCCTTGTCTTCTTAGCCTTCTCTTTTCCTTTTGTTAGGTCTTAGGGTTTTTGTCTTCCACCTCCTTTAATTTCTTTTGTCGGTTTTGTCCTACGATCTTGGAACGGTTGAGTTTGTTTCGAGCTATTATTGTATATATGGGGCTTATTAGTATTATATTATTTAAGTATCCCTAGGTTAACCTTAAAAATTAAGTTTCCCTTAAACGAATTCTTAAAAAAAATAAAAAAATAAAAAAAATAAAAAAAATAAATAAATAAATAAATAAATAAATAAAATAAATAAATTAAAATTTAAACCTTATAAATATCAATAATTATCAGTATTGATATGTCTTTATTCTTCTTTATTTAGATATCTATATATTTATTACCTACTAATGACACCATTTATTTTTATTTTTCATTAAATAAATAATTTATACTATTATTAGTTTATATTTTTTCATTTAATCATTTATTTATTTAGTAGATTAATAATTTATTTATTATTATTTTTCTTCATTTATATATTTATATATTTAGTTAATAAATAAATAATTTGTTTATTTTATCTTACACCTAATATAACTAATTTTATATATCTATATGTAAAATATTTATTTATTTATTATTATATTATAATTATTTATAATTTTATAATTAAATAATTTATTATTATTCTATAATTCTTTATCTATCTTACACCTAATATAACTAAAAATGATACCATTTAATTTTATTTTTTCATTAAATAAAATATTTTATACTTTTATATTCATTAATATATAATTTATTATTAATTTATATTTCTTCATTGATTTATTTATAAATAATTTATTATTATTTTATAATTCTTCATATGTTTATAGTTTTATCTCACACCGAATATAACTAATTTTATACATTTATATATAAATTTATATATATTGATTTATTTATTATTATATTTAATTTAATTTTTATCTATTTTTTTACCTAATATAACTGAATTGGACCTTGCTCCCTTAGTTAGGTAACCGTTGGTGTCTCTGCTCTAGCTATTTAAACAGGCGAAGCTGGATCTGTTTTTCAACTTGTCCTGACGATGAACCACACTAGTTGGTTCGAAACGCGTCGACAAAAGATTCGCTATGTGATTTTGCCGAAGATTATCTTACAATATTATGGATCACAGAAGTCTAAATTCCTATATAACATTAATTTAAATTTAAAATGTATTTTACATTATTGTTATATAAGAATATAAAATATATAAAATAAATTATATATATAATTTAACTAATTATTAGTTTAATTTAACTATTAAAAATAAAAAATTTAAATTCTAATTTAATTATTGATAATCATTATATAAATATTATAATTAATATTTTCATGTATCAAAATATTAATAACTGATTTTAATTTTATTGATTAATTATAGATTTTACGAAAAAATATTAAAATAAATTTAAAATATATATAACATTAATTTTTATATAAGAATATAAAATATATAAAATAAATTAAAAAATATATAGTTTAATTACTAATTTTATAAATTAATTTATCTTTAATTATTAATTTAATTTAATCATTAGAAATAAAACTTTAAAATTTTAGTGTAATCATTACATGAATATTATAATTAATAGTTTAATGTATTAAAATATCAATTAATACATAAATATATTAATTAAAACACAAATTTACTTTATTTAAAATATATATAACATTAATTTTTATATAAGAATACAAAATATATAAAATAAATTTAAAAATATATAGTGTAATTTGAAAACAATTTCAAAAGAAATCACATTGGTATATTTAGGCCGATGCGTTTTGAACCAACCAGTGTGGTTCATCATTAGGACAAGATGAAAAATCAGATCTTAGCGATAGGATAAATAGGAAGTCAAGACCTTCTAATAGCTATGGGAAAAAACTGCTAGAAAACGGCTAATTTTGATTGGATAGAAAAAAGGGACGAAATAATAATTTATATAATAATATTTATTAATTTATTATTATTAATATTAGTGTAGATACTTATTTCTTTATTTTATTTTATTTTAATCACTAATAAATATAATAATACCTAACTAGCTTGACCCATAAAATAATAGGAAAAAGAAAATAAAATATTGTTGAAAAAAAACTTGAATTTGAATATATAGTTTAATTATTAATTTTATAAATTAATTTAATTATTAGTTTAATTTAATCATTAGAAATAAAACTTTAAAATTTTAGTGTAATTATTGGTAATCATTACATAAATATTATAATTAATAGTTTAATGTATTAAAATATTAATTAATACATACATATATTAATTAAAACATAAATTTAGTTTATGAATACAATATTTAGTACACAATTATTATATAAATATTTAATCTTTAATGTATCATTAATATTTAATTACGACATTAATATGCTATCAAAATAAATTAATATATAACATTATAACAATATTTAAATAACATTAATAAGAGCTTAATATAATACTAATGGAACTTTAATAATATATTAATCTGCACATTTATATTTTCTTTCCTATTAATTAATCTATACATTAAAACATGTTAATTATGGTTAACTATTGTTGATATGGTCAACTATAGTCAACACTGGCATCATAGTCAACAATAGTCAACACGACAACCATGGTGAAGCATGCTTATCATGGACAACATGGGCTATCTGTAGGTGAACTATAGTGAACTATATTGAACCATAGTGGATGGCCACGATTAACCATGGTGGCCTATAGTGGATGGTCAACGTTAATAATAGTCAAACCCAATGGAATAATATTAAACCCAAGAGATTAATATTATAAACCCAAGAGATTCATATTATCAAAACCAAGGGAAAAATGTGGTTGACTATTCTAGGGTTTATAATAATGTCTTAATATTAAATTCATTCATGGTCAACCATGGTGAACCATGGTCCAACATCCTATTATGATAAAACATTGTCTTAATATGTAACTCAAACATGGTCAACCATCTTTATTTTAGTGTTTATAATATTTACATAGGGTTTACATACCTTGGTTTATAATATTTATCTTCGGGTTTATCATAGGATTTTCTCGATATGAAAATCAATCATGGTCAACCATGGTCCAACGTCACATTGTGACAAATATAATCTCAATATGAAAATCAACCATGGTCCAACATGGCATTGTGACACAGATTGTCTCGATATAAAAATCAATCATGGTCAACCATGGTCCAACACGGCATCGTGACAAAGATTACCTCGATACAAAAATCAACTATGGTCAACTGTGGTCAACCATGTTTATTTTAGGGACTATAATATTTATCTTAAGGTTTATATCCCTTGGGTTTATAATATTAATCCCTTGGCTTTAATATCAATCTCTTGGGGTTTTAGTATTAATCCCTTGGGTTTATAATATCAATCCCTTCGGTTTAATATTAATCCCTTGGAGTTTTAGTATTAATCCCTTGGGTTTATAATATCATTCCCTTGGGTTTATTAATCCAAGGGTTCATATTTCTAGGGTGTAATATTATTCATAGAGTTTATAATATTAATCCTAGGGTGTAATATAAATCCCTTGGGTTTATAGTCATGGTCAACCATGGTCCAACATTACATTGTGACAAACATTGTCTCAACATAAATATCAAACATCACATTGTGACAAAGATTGTCTCAATATGAAAATCAATCATGGTCAACCATGGTCCTACTTCACATTGTGATAAAGAATGTGTCAATATGAATATCAACAATGGTCATCCATGTTTAATCCAAGGGTTCATCTTTCTAGGGTGTAATATTATTCATAGAGTTTATAATATTAATCCTAGGGTGTAATATAAATCCCTTAGGTTTATAATCATGGTCAACCATGGTCCAACGTTACATTGTGACAAACATTGTCTCAACATAAATATCAAACATCACATTGTGACAAAGAATGTCTCAATATGAAAATCAATCATGGTCAACCATGGTCCTACTTCACATTGTGATAAAGAATGTGTCAATATGAATATCAACAATGGTCATCCATGTTTATTTTAGGGTTTATAATATTTATCTTATGGTTTATATATCTTGGGTTTATAATAATAATCCCCTGGGTTTAATATTATTCCCTTTGTTTTATAATCCCTTGGGTTTTTAGTATTAATCCATTGGGTTTGTTATTCCCTTAGGCTTATAATATCAATCCCTTGGTTTTATTAAAGGGTTCATATTCGTAGGGTATAATATTATTCATAGGGTTTATAATATTAATCCTTGGGTTTAATATAAATCCTTTAGGTCCATAATCATGGTCAACAATGGTCAACCATGGTCCAACGTCACATTTTGATCAAGATTGTCTCAATATGAAAATCAATCATGGTCAACCATCGTCAAACATGGTAAATCATGGTCAACCAGTGTCCGACATTGCATTGTGACAAATATAGTCTCATTATGAAAATAAACCATGGTCAACAATGGACAATCATGGTCAACCATGGTCAGCCATGGTCGGTCATGGTGTAATGTTGCATTGTGAAAAATATTGTCTCAATATGAAAACTGATCATGCTCAACCATGGTGAACCATCGTCCAACTATGGTCAACCATGTTTATTTTAGCATTTATAATATTTATCATATCGTTTATATAACTTAATTTATAATATTTATCATAAGGTTTATCATGGGATTTTCTCGATATGAAAATCGGTCATGGTCAAACATGGTCCAACGTCACATTATGAAAAAGATTGTCTCAACATGAAAAGCAACCATTGTCAATCATGGTCCAATGTCACATCATGACAAAGATTGCCTTGATATTAAAATCAATGGTCAACCATGGTCCAACATCACATTGTGACAAAGATTACCTCAATGTGAAAATGAACCATGGTCAACCATGTTTATTTCTGGGTTTGTAATATTTATCTTGGGGTTTATATAACTTGGATTTATAATATTAAACCCTTAGGTTTAATATTATTCCACAAGGTTTATAATCCCTTAGGGTTTTAGTATTACTCCCTTGGGTTTATAATATGAATCCCTTGGGTGTATTAATCTAAGAGTTCATATTACTAGGGCATAATATTATTCATAGGGTTTCTAATATTATTGCTAGGGTTTAATATAAATCCCTTAGGTTTATAATTGTCATCAACCATAGTCTAATGTCACATTGTGACAAATATTATCTCAATATGAAAATCAACCATCATTAACCATGGTCAATCATGGTCTTATGTCACATTGTGACAAAGATTGTCTCAATATGAAAATCAATGGCCAACAATGGTTAGCCATCGTCCAATATCGCATTATGACAAATATTGTCTGAATATGAAAATCAATCATGGCCAACCATTATCCAACGTTGCATTGTGACAAAGATTATGTCAATATGCAAATAAACCATGGTAAACCATGATCAACTATGTTTATTTTAAGGTTTATAATATTTATCCCAAGGTTTATATACTTGGGTTTATAATATTAATCCCTTGGGTTTAATATTATTCCCTTGGGTTTATAATATCAATCCCTTAGGTTCATTTTCGTAGGGTATAATATTATTCATAGGGTTTATAATAGTAATGCTTGGGTTTAATATAAATCCCTTGTCTCTATAATCATGGTCAACCATGGTTCAATGTCACATTGTGACAAAAATTGTCTCAATATGAAAATCAACCATGGTCATCCATCATCAACCATTGTCAAGTGTGGTCAATAACGATCAACCATGATCCAACATCAGATTATGACAGATATTGTCTGAATATAAAAATCAACCATGGTCAACCATGGTCAATCATTGTCAACCAAGGTCATCCATAGTCCAACGTCGCACCATGACAAAGATTTTCTCAATATGAAAATAAAACATGGTAAACCATGGTCCAACGTCGCATTGTGACAAAGATTGTCTCAATATGAAAATCAACCATGTTCCAACGTCGCATTATGACAGAGATTGCCTCAATATGAAAATTATTCATGGTCAACCATGGTCCAAAGTTGCATTGCGGCAAAGATTGTCTAAATATGAAAATCAACCATGGTCAACCAAGTTTATTTTAGGGTTTATAATATTAACTTAGGCTCTATATACCTTGGGTTTATAATATTAATCCTTTGGGTTTAATTATTCCCTTGTGTTTATAATCCTTTGGGGTTTTAGTATTAATCGTTTGGGTTTATTATTCCCTCGTATTTATAATATCCATCCCTTGTGTTTATTAATCTAAGGGTTCATATTCATAGGGTATAATATTATTCATAGTGTTTATAATATTAATCCTAGGGTTTAATATAAATGTATTGGGTTTATAATCATGGTCAACCATGGTCCAATGTCACATCATGCAAATGATTGTCTCAATATGAAAATAAACCATGTTCAACCATTGTCAAGCATCGTGAACCATGGTCAATCATGATCAACTATGGTCCTATGTCAGATTGTGAGAAATATTGTCTCAATATGAAAATCAATCATGGTCATTTGTGGTCTAACGTCGTGTTGTGACAATGATTGTTTCAATATGAAAGTCAATCATGGTCAACCATGGTTTAACGTCACATTGTGACAAAGAATATGTAAAAATGAAAATCAACCATGGTAAACCATGTTCAACCATGTTCAACCATGTTTATTTTAGAGTTTATAATATTAATTCCTTGGGTTTAATATTATTCACTTGGGTTTATGATATCAATCCCTTGCATTTTTTAATCTAAGGGTTCATATTATTAGGGTATAATATTATTCATAGGGTTTATAATATTAGTCCTTGAGTTTAATATAAATCCCTCGGGTCCATAATCATGGTCAACCATGGTCCAACATTACATTGTAACAAAGATTGTATCAATATTTATCAAAAGGTTTATATACCTTAGTTTATAATATTTATCGTAAGGTTTATCATAGGATTTTCTTGATATGAAAATCAATCATGGTCAAGGATGGTCCAACATCACATTGTGATAATGATTTTCTGAATATGAAAATCAATCATGGTCCAACATCGCATTGTGAAAAAATGAAAATCAACCATGCTAAACCATGTTTATTTTAAGGTTTATAATATTAATCCCCTGGGTTTAATATTATTCCCTTGGGTTTATAATCTCTTGGATTTTAAGTGTTAATCCCTTAGGTTTATAATATCAATCCCTTGGGTTTATTAATCTCAGGGTTCATATTCTTAGGGTATAATATTATTCATGGTGTTTATAATATTAATCCTTGGGTTTAATATAAATCTCTTATGTCTATAATCATGGTAAACCACAGTCCAATGTAACATTCTGACAAAGATTGTCTCAATTTGAAAATCAACCATGGTCAATGGTGGTCAACCATGGTAAATCATGGTCAACCATGGTCCATCGCCACATTGTGCCAAATATTGTCTCAATATGAAAATCAACTATGTTCAACCATGTTTATTTTCACATTTATAATATTTATCATAGGGTTTATATACTTTGGTTTATAATATTTATCTTAGAGCTTATCATAGGACTTTCTTGATATGAAAATCAATCATGGTCAACCAATGTCCAACATTGCATTGCAATAAAGATTGTCTCAATATGAAGATCAACTATAGTCAACCATGGTCCAATGTCATCTTGTGACATAGATTGTCTCGATATGAAAATCAGTGATGGTCAACCATGGTCCAATGTCACATTGTGACAAAGATTGTCTCAATATGAAAATAAATCATGGTCCACCATGGTCAATAATGTTCAATATGAAAATCATCCATGGTCAATGATGGTCCAACATCGCATTGTAACAAATACTGTCTCAATATGAAAATCAACCATGGTCAATAACCATGATAACATTGTGACAAAGATTGTCTTAATGTAAAAATCAACCATGGTCAACCATGGTTCATCATCACATTGTAACAAAGATTCTCTAAATATGAAAATCAATCATGGTCAACCATGGTCCAATGTTAC
The DNA here is from genome assembly GCA_031772625.1 of Pinus tabuliformis. Taxonomy (NCBI): domain Eukaryota; kingdom Viridiplantae; phylum Streptophyta; class Pinopsida; order Pinales; family Pinaceae; genus Pinus; species Pinus tabuliformis. The sequence continues at coordinate 1,971,983,521 of CM062817.1, read as the reverse complement.
ATTGTGACAAAGATTGCCTCATTATATTGAGACAATCTCCTCACTATATTGAGACATGGTTTTTTCAGTACGAAAAAAGCTAGATTACTATTTATTTCAAAAAGAGATAACAGTACATCATCTGGTGGATAGTGATAACATATAGGTGCAGCCCGAATAGGCAACCAAGCCAATGGAGTGAGATACAATATCGATGCCATAAACTCAAAACCTCATCAAAATATGCAGGAAAATATGGAGACAGAGAAAGTATCAACGAAAGTATGCAAGATCAGAAAATTCAAGAGCAACCAGAAGAGAAAAACGGGATACTTGATACATACCAGAGTTGAAGAGGGATCAAAGAGGATTAAGTACCCGGCAGTATAAAATCCTGAATTTGGTGCAATTCATCCCCCACCGTTATGCTCATCTTCCAGTTTTCGTTTTGTGAAGAAAGTCCTTTTTTTGACAGAGAATCAGCTTCTTTGTTTTTTGCTCTGTCAATATGGCTGATAGTATAGTCCTTTCGAGTTTTCCTGATAGAGTCAATTCTATTCAGCCACCCCGTAAGATTGTGGTTTTTTATGGAGTGTATTGACTTTACATGGTCAATAATGACCTTGGAATCACCATAAATTTGCAAAACCTAAATGTTTAGATAGTCACTAAACATAAGGAGACCAGCCAACGCCATTGCCTCTGCTTTGTTGTTTGTTCCTTTCCCACCGTTCCAAAAAATGTCAATATGTTGGTTCTCCATTGTAATAATAAAGACTCCACAAGCACATATACCATTTTGAGCTGCCCCATCAAAATAAGCTCTAGGTATGTCCGTCAGATCAAGATTTTTTGCCTTCAACTTTTCAAATCTCTGTAGGGAAATGGAGGAATGACCAGAGTAGTACTGGGAGAGAATGATTCCAAAAACTGAGTTAAAATTTTCCTTGCTGTTTTGAAAAAGGGCCTTGTTCCTCCATTTCCAGATTGCCCAAAGGGTTAATAGAGGAATAGGCCTCCAGACCGATTTCAGATTGCTCCACCATTCAAAAGCTTCTTTAAGAGAGAGAAAGGAAACCAACATGAATCCGAAATGGTCTACCAGATTCTTCCATAGCACCTATGTTTGAAGACAGTTTAGGAAAATATGCAAGTTGTTTTCTTCTTCAGTTTTACAAATAGGACAGATAGCAGGCTCGCTCCAGTTTCTTTTTTGAAGGTTATCCCACGTAAGGTTCTTATTATGGAAAACAAGCCATGAAAATATGATTATCTTATAGGGACATCTAGATTTCCAAAAGATAATAGGGAAAATGTTATCCTGTTGTATGGGACTGTCCTTTTGTAGTACTAAATAAATATCTTTGACATAAACATTCGTCCTTCCCCTATACCCCTTCCAGATGAGTTTATCCTCCACCTCAGATCTGTAAATTCCCCTGTTCCTCATAGACCAAGTAATCTGATTCCATTGGAGAGCAAGATCACCATTGAGATCCAGCATCGAGGCCGTTTTCCAGATTGGAAGAGACCCCAGCCATTTATCAATGGTTTGCTCCCAATAGAAGATCCCTTTTTGCTGAAAGACCCGAAGTAACTGCTGAGGGAAGGAAATTTCCTCATCTCCTCCCGCAATGGGATCATGTCCTATAATGATATTTTTCCCCGTTTGAAAACTCCATACCAGATTTTGAAGAAAAAATTGTTCAATTTTTCGAAAGCTCCTCCATATGGCTGATCCCTGGGGAGTTCCTATTGTCCCTTTTCTATACCAGTAGGAGATGTCTCTATTGTCCATATATTTCGTTTTGATGGCATTGCTCCAAAGACTATCCCCTAAAACTCCTTTCCATAAAGATTTGCAGAGAAGAGCTATGCCAAACTTTTGAAGGTCCATGATTCCCCATCCCCCCATCTTCTTTGGATGAGTCAAATTTGAGAGTTTAGAAAGGTGGAATCTTCTTCTCTCTTTGTTTCCCCCCTAGATAAAATTTGCGGTTAATTTGTTGAGTTTGTGGATTATATTTACAGGAATGTAAAATAGATGGGCCCAGTAGACCATTAATTGTACCAAAACTACTTGAGTTAAAATTTCCCTCCTAGCCATTAAAAGACATTTATATTCCCATCCTACTATTCTCATGAAGTATCGGTCATGGATCCACATCCAGTCTGTAGATGTGTATCCCACGGGTTTTAAATGAAATCCCAGGTATTTCAGGCCATCTCTAAGAGGTTTTACTTTATATTGAAGAGTTTGACCAGATGAACAATAAGTTCTGCATTAACATCCTCCAAATGGAAAGATGACTTGTCGTAATTTATACACAGCCCCGTAGCTCTTTGGAACTTTCCCAAAATGTCATGTAAATAGGTCCATGAGGCCCGACAAAGCATCGCTGAAAGCAAGATGTCATCTACAAACAAGTTGTGCGAAATAGAAATTTCCCGGCTGATTGCCAGAGGTCAACATCTCTTTTCTCTGATGGCCCTTTTTATATGAAGACTTAAGGAGTCCATGACCAAAATAAAAAGGAGAGGGGACAGAGAGCATCCCTGCCTCAGGCCTCTGGCAGCAGGAAAGAAAGAATAAGGAGTACCATTGATAAGAACAACATAGTTTACATTTTCAACACATGCCATTATCCAATTTGAGCATTGATTATTGAGGCCAATTTTGGTAAGGAGACACCTTAAGAAACCCCAATCGATGCAGTCATATGCTTTCTTGAGATCTATTTTCAATATAGTTGCTTCGGCTTTTTTTGAGTGCATGGAGTGAAGACATTCCTGAGTTAGAGCAACAACCTCTAGAATGTTCCTTCCCTTTAGGAAACCATGCTGCTCTTGGGACAAATGGGTTGATAAAATATTTCTCATCCTGTCTGCTATGAGTTTGGAGATTATTTTGTAGAGGGTATTACAAAGAGAAATGGGTTTGAAGTCCGTGAAGGTGAGAGAAATCTTCTTTTTTGGAATAAGTGTAATGAAAGTGGAGGATATAATATGATTGATGTTGCCTTTTATCCTGGCCTCCTCCACCATTTCCAGAAGGTCAGACTTAAACAGGTCATAAAAGTGTATGAAAAAATCAATTGTCCATCCATCAGGGCCCGGACTTTTGTCCTTTTTAAAAGATTTCATGATCGTCATGAGTTCCTCCTCAGTGACTTTGGCAAATAGTAGTTCATTCTGCACCTCATCAAACATTGTTGGATAGAGTTCTATGCCCCACAAGATGTCTTCGAAATCACTGCCCCTATTCCTTCTATATGCTTTCTGAAAATAATTTACTGCCTCCTTTGTGATGTCTTCCTGTGACACCACCGAGATTCCCTCCTCATTTTTTATCTCCCAAATTGAATTTAATTCCCGTCTTTTGTTTGCATATCTGTGGAAAAATTTTGTATTTCTATCACCCTCTTTAAGCCAGGTTGCTCTGCTCTTCAATCTCTAGGTAGCCTCTTCAATAGCTAGAAGGTTTTGATTTTTTCTCTCCAGTTCCCTTATATGAGCTCTCATATCCAGAGACACTTTGTTTGCATTCAGACAAAACGATAATCTTTCAAGTTCACAGTTTATCTCCTTGAGAGCATCCCTATTAATGATCACCTTTTCCCACTGCCAGTCTTTTACACATTTCCTGAGGGCAAACAAGCGGTCCAAGAAGGTTTGGGTATGCCAAGGTTGGTCTTCAGAGGAAGAAGATAGCCAAAAATCCTGTATAAGTTTATTAAACTGTGCATCCTCTAACCAAACTCTGTTAAACTTGAAGGGAAAACCATTCATGTGCCCTAGGTGATTCCATTGAATGGACTGTCGTCCAAGATGAAGCTCAAAATAATCTTCAAAGAGGGAATCCCTAAACGTTCAATCAACCTGTCATGGATAAGGAAACGGTCGAGTCTCTTAGCAAGATATGCATCTTGCGATCTCCCATTATCCCAAGTAGGGCCCATCTTGAAAGGATAAACATCAACAAAATTGTGATGGAGGATAGCATCTCTGATAATACCTCCCACCGAATCATTTTTCCTACCCTTTCCCCAAATCTCTTCATTGCTCAGAGTGCAATTTAAGTCCCCCCTATCAGCAGAGAATCCATTTCCATGATCTTAGAGGACAGAAAGCGATCCTAGAAGGGAACACATTCCTTATAACGGGCATAGACATTTAAGATGTGAATCAGCCTGGGGGAGCCCCTAATATAGGCGAGAAGGAGAATTCCAGCAAAACACTTGAAAGCCACTGCCGAAATCCAAGCCGGATCCCACAACACCGCAAGGCCTCCAGATAGTCTAGTTGCACCCGTAGCTGCAATGTGCCAAGTGGGAACCATGCATCTAAAATAAGATATGGTTTCTTGGAAACCATGCATAGTCTCTTAAATAAGTAGAATCTTTGAATTTGAGGACTTAAAAAGGTCCTTTAGAGCCAAAAATTTTGGGTTCGCCCCTAGAGCTCTAATATTCATAGAGATAATATTGATCATCGGGTCATTTCCACAGGCTTCCTTGCTCTAAGCGGCCCCTTTGCTATGAGATTGATGATAGGTATGTCAACTAGTGAGAGATCATGTATGTTCAATTTTGACCTTCCCTTTCTGCCACGAAAGTGTCTGCTTCCCCTGTTCTGCTTTCTTCTTACAGTGATATTCCCTGCCGAGGTAGGGCTGATTGAAGGAGAGGGGGACATTTGAGGTTTGTGAACAGTGAGAGGAAGAAGATTGAGGGATTCTCTCTTTAAAAGAAGATTCAGATTACATTCAAAGGAATTTATAGGAGAAGATGCAAGAGAGTTCACGGGAGTGACAGAGAGACAAGGAGCTTTTCCTTTTAAACCTGTGAAGGCTTTGTTTGGATTGGAGGATGTCAAGAGGGGAGGAAGTGGTGCATTCCCCTGAGGCGCTGATTTGGTCTTTGAAGGAGATGGTCATGATGATGAAATATAAGTGATGTGGGATGCGGATGGGATATCCAGGAGTGGATGGGGAATAGGTGATGGAGAAGGCAATTATTTTTCCGGAAATGGTTCAGGGAGAATAGGGTTGGCTGAGAAAGTCATCCATCTTTCAGAAGGAGAATGACTTACCGGATCCGAGGTCTGAGACATATATGATGATCTGCGAATGGTCATATTCTCCTTTAATGGACTTGATTTCCAGCAGAAGTGCTCTAAGGAATGAGTCCTCTTTAGTGAAAGGCTTGACGATCTACCCGGTGAAAATCCCCAAGAGGGGGAGTGGCGGGTACTCCCAAGTCCGAGATCCCTGCCTATGCCTTGGTTTCTATTCCCCCTTTGGTCTTCCCCTCCCATTCCCGACAGGTTGACAGAAGGTTTTATATAATTTTCCCTCCCCATTTGTCTTCCACCTGGACGATGGGGACAATTCATTTTCAAATGGCCCATTTTATGACAAACAGAGCATCGGAATGGTACTCCCCAGTAATCCAATCTCTGTTGAATGTTTGACTCGCCCCATGATAGGTCAATATGCTCAGGGAAGCCTCCTCTATATTCCTTCTCGATTAAAATCCAAGTGACTCTTTTGTCCTTTGCCCCGAGACATTTAGGGTCTACATAGGCAAATCTTCCGATGGCGTTGCCTATATCTGATAAAGTCTCCTTAGTCCACAGTTCGATGGGAAGACCTAGAAGTTTCACCCAGATAAAGTTGTTAGATGGGGTACTTCGCAGAGGGTTCAAGCCAATGTACCATTTATGCAGAGCAAGAAAGATTTTGTCATGTACCCAAGGGAGGGCTAGGTTTACTTCCAGATCGCAAACACTTAAAAAGTGGAAACTGTACCAATTTTTCATGACCCTGACTATTGATGGGATATACCCCAAAAGAGAGTTCCATTTAGAACCTATCCAAGATCTCATCTGGCCGTCCTCCATTGCTGGGAAGTGCCAACGACCGACCAGGGCTCGATTTTGAAGGCTGGCTATCCTGTCCAATAGAAAAGAACTATCCAAATTTATGGGTGGGGGGGGGGGGGGGGGGGGGGGGGGGGTGGGCGGAGGACTTTGCAGGGTGCTAGTTCCTCCTACGTGACAGGATATCAGATCCGCCACTTTTTTGGTCATGGTCCGAAATCAGAGGATGGGGTATCAAAATATCGGCCAGGGAAGACTGCCAATCGCCTTGGTTGGTCAGTCTGCCAAATTTCTCCTCGGCTTCCATGGTGGCCCGCACCATGGCTGACGCGACAGACACATCAGAAAAAGCCTCCATCAAGTCGGAGAGTACTGACTATACTAAAGGAGGAAGAGACAGAAGGGCTAAAAGAGCAAAATAGTACGGAAAAGAAGCCTCCAAGGTGAAAATGGGTAGGACAGGCCGAGAGTCAGAGAGCCGTTTGGTCAATACTAAATAGAGGAGATACAGAGCGAGCAAATGTGTGAAAAATATAGAAAATAAACCTCCGGGTAATATATGGGTATGACGGCCTACAGAAAAATTCTATTTCTGACAAAATCTAGGGATCGACAGCAAATACCTGATCATACAGAAGCATGGCCTTCTTGGAAAGCCTCACTACTGATAGCTAAAAATAAGGATTGACTTTCAATTCTATAGAAAAGACAGGAAAATGTCAATAGTGACGACGCTCATTAAAGGGGAAGGAGTTCCAATCCCGCTCCATCTTACGTCATGTCTATTCCGGTCGACAGAAAAGGGTAATCTGCATAGAAAATCCATTATCAGAAAAACCAGGAGGGCCGAGAGAGGAAGACGGATCGATCAAGGGGAATCAAGAGTGGCTCGGAAAGATGATATAGTAGCAATAACAAAGATTGCACTTACACCACCAGGGCCCTATTTTTAGGCTAAAATCTAAGCAGGGCTTCGATATAACACAATAGTGCTTCAAATTGATTATAGGATCCCAGATCCAATTAAGGAAGAAAGACCAGAAATTTGAGCCAGGTAAAAGAGAGAATGACATGCACAGAAGTTTTACAGAAACCTGGTAAAGGAAAGAAATACTGACCTTTTAAACCAGTAAGTAAGAAAGAAAATCTAACACAGAGGTCACTCCAGAGGTCAATCCAAAAAATAAATCCTTATCACAGAGCTGCCACCAAGAGCAAGAGCACCGCAGGATGCCACAGGAATAGTCCATCACCTTTGCCGCGAGCACAGTCGGAGTATAACAGAATATAATGGGTCAGGGCAACTCAGATAAGCAGAGGTTCATCAATGGACAATGATAAACAGGACTAGTGATTGAGCAGAAGAGGTTCCCAGAAGGATGCTTAAGCAGAGAAATCACAAAGTCTTCTAAAAAAAACACAGATTCAATGAGACCATCAAAGAGCAGCAGGACAGTAAAGAGGACAAGCCTCCCCAGCGCAGAGACGTGCGGAGTAGAGGAGGGCAAACTGTGCTCTAAGAAAGACTTCGCAGTTTATTGGGCGAATGTTCAAAGGCTCTAGTTGGACGACTATTTGGTGTAATCCGCTGGTTGGATGCCTGCAATACACAATGAGTTTACAATATTAATCCCATGGGTTTAATATTATTCCCTTTGGTTTTTAGTATTAATCTCTTCAGTTTATTAGTGCCTTGGGTTTATAATAACAATCCCTTCGGCTTATTAATTGAAGGGTTCATATTCCTAAGCTATAATATTATTGGTAGGGTTTGTAATATTAATCGTGAGGTTTAATATAAATCTCTTTGGTTTATAATCCCTTTGGTTAAAAATATTAATCCCTCTGGTTTATAATATTAATCCTTTGTGTTTAATATTATTTATTTTTAATAAACCCCATATTATTAATATTGGGTTTATAATATTATTAATTCCTTTGTTTAATAATATCAATTTTTATTATATTATTGATAATATCAATAATATTATAATATAATAATAATAATTATATTATAATTATCATAATATAATGATAATATATTATAATTTGGCACAATTAGAGATTAGAGAAGCTCTAGGAAGGCCATGTTGGGGGGGAGATGAGGGTTCGGAGCCGAGGCCAGGGCATTGACAAGGGTTTCTGAAGAATTAGGGTTAACAACGGCGAGACGGAAAGAGAAGTAGCAGCGGAGATAAGGGCAGGGGGACGAGTATCCTGCGCGCAACCAAGGCAACAACGATACAAAAAAGAGAAGGGCAAGTTCATAAATCAGGAGGAACTGAAAGGCGCCATGACAGGGGATCCAGGGAGGGGAGAGATCCCCTCCTACAAAAACGTAACGGCGGAAGAAGCAAGTGAAAGTGGACTACGAAGAGAACCAAAAGAAGACAACAGAGATGCGCTGGTGATGGGAAATCAATGGCAAACAAGACTAGGAGGCAGATGCCTTCCCAGAGCTCTGAAAAAACCAAGGTTTGTGATTCTGAATAACAAACTTGAAGAGTACAGATGCTACATGAGGGACCATGCCCTGATATGTAAGTTTGTGGGGTTCTGGCCGGCCGAAAAGGACCTGGCGAAGTGGATACAACAAAGATGGAAACCGAAAGGACATATAGATCTGAAGCTGGGGGCAAAGGGCTTTTTTACAGTGATATTCGCAAATCTAGAGGACAAGGAAAGAACCTTTGAAGGGGGACCGTATTTCATGAATAATGCTGGTTTATTCATGAGGCACTGGGAAGACTGTTACAATCCAGACCAAGAAAAGATGTTAGCAGCACCCATCTGGGTTAGATTGTTTGGTTTACCAATAGAGTTTTGGGACCCCGAGATTCTGGAAGGAATAGGCAATACAACAGGGACATTTGTCAAAGTAGCAGAGACCACAAAAAGAGGGAGATACACATCCTATGCAAGGATATGTGTATACATGAACATATCAGAACCCCTGCCGGAGTACATAGAGTTAGAATACCACGATGAAGTATGGCAGCAACCGATGGATTATGAACATATACCCTTCAGATGTAGAAGGTGCCATGAATATGGCCATCTCTTCAAACAATGCCCACTGAACACTGCAGAGGAAACATCAAGGAAAGAAGAAGTAGAAAAGAGAAGGACAAAAGACACAGGAGGAGTGGAGGAGGGTTTCCAGGAAATCCCAATAAAAAGAAGACCAGGGAAAGAAACGACAAGAATGCCACAATCCGTCAAAACAACGCCAGTAGAATGTCAAAACAAGTTCAAGGTCCTCCAGGAAGAAGAAGGAGAGATGGAAAAAGCAGAAAGCACAGAAGAACCTATGGATTCCACTAAAGATACAAAGGAGACAGACTCAAACCAGGAAAACATGGAAAAAGGAGGAACAGAGGGGAACACAGATATGTCAATAGAACAATCGCAGATGGAGATTGACCACCAAAAGGACAGTGGAAGTGATGAGGAGCGAGTAATGAAAAGGCTGTTACAGGACTGGAAGAACTTAGATGAGAGGTTCATCCCGGAGGAGCAAAAACAGTTGTACAAAGAGATGTTCCAGAAATACAAGGAAAAGAAAGGAACTCTTCTGGCAAGTCAACTGGAACAAACAGGAGCGCAAGGAACACAGAGTATGGGAATGGGCAGTTCTAGCAAAGGAGGTAGGGAAAGAGGAAGACGGCCAATGAGCGAAACCATTCAGGTGGTAGGGGAAACTCTGGTAAATTCAGGTAGAGTTATACCTCTCTCAGAGGTATTTCAACAACCATCCAAAAAGTTATAAAATGATAGTCACAAGCTGGAACATCAGAGGTCTCAACAGTAAAGGAAAACAGAGGTATCTGAAGGATAGGGTGAAGAAAGACAAACCCAGTATAATGATAATTCAAGAAATGAAGATGAGCTCTCAAAAATTAGAAGAAATAATGAGAAATTATAATATACACTGTGAGGTAATGGGTCAAGATGCGACAGGCACGGCAGGAGGACTGGCAGTCCTGTGGAACCCGGAGGAGGTGCAATTCAAAAATTGGGTTAGCCTCCCCCGAATCCTCTCAGGCTCATTCAAAATGATAGGGTCTTCTGAGTGGATACTCATCACCGGAGTCTATGGTCCACACATCCCAAGGGAACGCAAAAATTTCCTTAAAAACATGCAAACTATCCGCAGGATCTTTCCAGGGATTCCGTGGATTGTAGGAGGGGATTTTAATATGATTAAAACTTTAGGAGAAAAGAGAGGAGGAGTAAGTAGACCGGACCAAGACATGGAGGCCTTCTGCGAAATGATAACAGAGCAAAGACTGGTAGATATTCCGACGATAAATGGGGTCCATACTTGGAACAACAGAAGAGGAGGCAGAAATCAAATAGCATCCAGACTGGATAGATTCTTAGTATCAGAACATATCTTAAACAAGGATGTATTCGTAGAGTCAATGATTCTCCCCACCATGGGTTCTGACCATTGGCCTATTAGATTGGAGATAGATATCAAGAAGAACCCCCACAAACGCCCCTTCAGGTTTGAGGCCTTCTGGCTCAGGAATAAGCAGTTTATGCCGAAGGTAGAGGAATGGTGGACTCGGAGTCAACAAAGAGGAAGATGTAAGATGCATACCTTTCAGTTAAAGCTCAAAGAACTCAAAGGGAAAATCAAAAAATGGAACAAGGAAGAGTTTGGGAACATATTAATGGAGAAGCAGAGATTAGAGCGAAAAATGGAAGAGATACAACAGAAAATTATATCAGAAGGATGAAACGAGGAGAAAAGTAGAGAAGAAGGAATACTGATTAGCCAATTAGAGGAAAGGAGAAAACAGGAAGAAATTTTATGGAGACAAAAGTCTAGGATAAATTGGCTTCGTGATGGAGAAAGGAACACAAAGTTCTTCCACCAAGCCATGATCCAACACAGACAAAGGAACAAAATCTTCTCTATTAGAAATGAAGAAGGGCAAAGAATAACAGAACATGAAGGAATTGAACAGGTACTAGTTGAGTATCACAAAGATTTGTTGACTGAGCCCCGAGCCGACAGAGAAGAGGCAATGGGAAGGATCTGCAATGAAATCCCTAAGATAATAACTGAAGACCAAAATAAAGCTTTGATGAGGGCAGCTACGCTAGAAGAAGTGGGGGAAATAGTAAATGGAATGAAGAAAAACAAAGCCCCAGGACTGGATGGATTTACGGCAGAATTTTATCAAGTAGGCTGGCATTTCCTGGGACAAGATATCCTGGAGGTGGTAGAGGAGTCCCGCAGACAGCAAAAGGTATGGCCGAATCTTAACTCTACCCTTTTTACTCTTATTCCTAAATCGGCTAAATCAGAGAACGCCCAAGGTTTTCACCCAATAGCCCTTTGTAATGTAATTTATAAAATTATCGCTACTTTGATGGCTAAAAGACTGAAACCAATTCTCTCTAGCATAATCTCCCCGGAGCAAACTGGTTTTGTGGAGGGGAGACAAATCCTAGATGGTTTGGTAGTTGCCCAGGAAGTGATCCATTCTCTAAAACAAAAAAAGGAGAGGGGAATGATGATAAAGCTGGACCTGTCAAAAGCCTATGACCACCTAAACTGGAACTACCTCAAGGCAATTCTCAAGGCATTTGGTTTTAGCAACAGATGGATAGACTGGATTTACAACATGATATCAACGCCTAACTTCTCTATTCTGCTGAATGGGACGCCAACTATGACCTTTAACGCCACAAGAGGATTAAGACAGGGTGATCCCTTATCTCCCTTCTTGTTCATTATGGCGACGGATGGTCTGGGAAGATACTTCAAGAAAGAGATGAGGGAAAGAAAGATCAAGGGGCTAAGGTTATGGGGAAACAACTTGCCTATCACCCACCAGCAGTTCGTAGACGACATCATGCTCTTCTGTGAGGTCTCCCTAAAGGAAGTGAAGAGAGTAAAAAGGATTTTGGATCTGTTTATGGAAGCCTCGGGTATGGAAATTAATAAAGACAAATCCTGTACATTCATCTTTAACACCCCAGAGCCAATCAAAGCCCACTTGACCAGAACGTTGGGCTTTCGATCTGGAGAGCTACCAACAAAGTATCTGGGAAATCAACTAGCTCTAAACCCTATAAGAATAGCAAACTGGCAGCAAACAATAGAAAAACTCAAGAATAGACTTACGAATTGGTCCTTTCGATCGCTGAATATAGCAGGAAGACTAGTGCTCCTGAAATCAATTCTCCAGGCCATTCCAATATATCCTCTATCGGTGATGGCAGCCCCCAAAGGAGTTTGCGCAAGAATGAAGGAAATTTTTGGAAAATTCATATGGGGAGGACCCAAACAGCAAAGGAAATGGGCCCTTGTGTCGTGGAAAGGTCTATCCAAACAAAAAGATGAAGGAGGACTTGGTCTCAGGGATCCAGGCATCCTAAACCAAGTTCTAGGGGCAAAGCTGTGGTGGAGGTGGATGAGGGGAGGAAATGACATATGGAAACAAATATGGACTCAAAAATATAACATGCCCTTAACAACAGAAGGTATCCTCAGATTGGAAGAAGTCCCAAAAGGATCTTCAATATGGGACCTAGCAAGCCAGAACAGAGATATTATAAGCAAATATGCCTTCTGGGAAATCAGGAATGGAAGTATAGCCAAATTCTGGGAGGAGGCATGGCAACAAAGGGATAGAATGGTTGGTATTCAAGCTCTGAAAAGCACTTATCAGAAGGCAGTAATGGAGGGATTAAAGTATGTAAAAGATTACTGGAAAGAAGAGGAGTTAGATGAGACCTGGCGAATCTGGAGGAAACCTGAAGAATGGGACGAAAATATTGACCAAGATCAGAAAGAGATACTGGTAAAAGAGATGGAATCAAGAAGGATTAAAATTAGAACGGGACCAGATATTCTCAGATGGGGAAAATCTACAAAAGGGACCTTCACAGTCAAAGAAGCTTATTATTTAGCCACTCGACAGGAGAGAGAAGAGGAAGTTTTAGATTGGAAACAAATATGGAGGAATAAGTGGTGGCCGAAGGTAACAATGTTTGCATGGCTAGTAGGAAAGGGAAGAATCCTGACGTGGGACAAGTTACAGAAACGAGGCTTCCAGGGACCCCCTAGATGTAGCCTATGTAAAAAGGAGAATGAAACTCAGGAACACCTCCTGAACTCTTGCCCCTTTGCCCAGCATCAGTGGGATGAGGTCAGGAAACTCTTTGGAAAATCTAATAGGGACCCTCTGGATATTAAGCAGACCATCTTTCAATGGGGAAAGGGCCAATTTTCATGCTCTGTAGTAAGGAGAGCCTGGAGTTTAGCTGTAGGTTTCGTCATCTGGCTTCTGTGGAAAGAGAGAAATCAAAGGATATTCCAGGATAAAAACAATCCACCAGAAAAGATCTGGGAAAAAATGCAAAAATTAATAAGAGAAACTGTTCTGGCTGAGACTTGGGAGGAGGAGGATTGGAAGGTGACCCCTGATGAGGGTCGAATCTTAGCTAACCTTAATATAGATTACAACATGGTGTATCCCCAGAAGGAAAGACATCAAAGACCTCAGACCCAGAGCCATGCGCAGTTCAGATATCCTGGGGAAAACTTCATTAAACTGAATTTTGACGGGGCATCCAAAGGAAACCTAGGGCCAGTAGGTTTCGGTGGTATCTTCAGAGACAATGAGGGATGCACTAGATGGGTGTACGCAGACAGAGGAGGCATAATGACCAACAACGAAGCAGAGATGATGGCAGTATACCAAGGTATTAGAATAGCAATAAGAAATGGATACACAAATCTGGAAATTGAAGGTGACTCGCAGATAGTAATTGAAATGCTTAGGAATCTCAATAATGGGAAGAATTGGGAACAGGTTGCTAAGAGCTGGAGGACGGCAGGGATAATTCAAGACTTGGCAGACATATTGAAACGTATTGAGTACAAAATTATTAATCATGTTAGGCGAGAAGGAAATAAAGCAGCAGACTTCCTGGCAAATTGGGGATGCAAAGAACAGGAAGGAAAGGTGGATAGCATCTGGCCAATAGTCATGAACAAACCAGGATGGGAGACTCTCAACTTAATAATCACTCAGGATAGTAATGAATCCACAGATCGATAAAAAGGATCACCAAGGGCCCCCGATCGGGGTGAAAAAGGCGGCGAAGAGGGTGATTAGTGTGATGGCAAGGAGGGGCTATGATAAGCCACCTTGCACATGGAGATTATTGCAGGTGGACAGGACGGATGACAGACTGGGAATAATTGCAAAGAGCAGCAGAGAGGGAACTATGAATACCAGAGGTGGTGCAAGAGACGGTGCTCCAGTGATGGGACAAGGGTCAGCTCGCATAGAGACAAGCCGAGGAGGAGTGGGTGATTACGGCAAATGCAGGTGACAGAGGGAGGCGGTGCAGCAGCACAAGAAAGGGCGGAAAGAGAGAGGAATTGGATACGGGAGGAGGCATAAGGATAGGTATGCAGTTAATGCCCTTGGTGAGAGCGAGGACAAGGGTAAGGAGTTGGAAACCAGAGCAAGATATAAAGCAGAGAGGAGACAGCAGCGGGGTCGACCTCCCGTCCCTAGAAAAACTAAGTGTAAGGTAGCAGAGAGAAGAATGAGGAAGGCAGTGACGGTTATGAGCAGGGAAGGAAGCGCTACGGGGACCGAAGGAAATTCGGTAGACTCCTGGGAAGAATTGGAACAGAACCAGGTGGGCATGGAGGAGGCTCATAACCCAGAACGGGGTAGTCAAATGCAGACAAGGAGAAGCGGAAGGGGGAAAGGGAGACCATCGGAGGACAAGCAACCAGAAGAGGAAGGAATTCGAGAAAAGAAAGCCAGAGGGCAAGGAGAGGAAGGCTACCTTGGAGCCCCCTTAGGCATAACTGGTCAAGGAAGTAAGGTAAAGGAGGGAAACAAAGCTGGCGCAGGACGTGGAAGAGGCCGTAAAGGCGGAGGGAGAGGACGTTAGGCTGGAAACCAGGAGCAGAGTTTCCCTCCAACGGTAGGAAAAGGACGAGGCAGGAAGATGTTGAAGCGCCAGGTCCAGTATGCGGAGAGGGTGTATAGTGAAGAAACGAATGTGGATATTAGGAAGATAATCCAACAGTTGGAGGAAAGGGCTACACAGGAGCAGTCGGAGCCCGAAATGGAAGACTGGGAGTATCTGCTGCCAGACCCAGGAAACACTAGAGGATGCAAGTCCCTGTACAAGCAGGCTCTCCATGTGTATTGGGTAATGAAGAGGCTGCTAGAAAAAACTATGGAACAGGTAGCTATGGAGATGGCAGAGTTGGCCCAAGGCATCCCAAATCTGAAGAAAGAGATGAAAAACCTCCAGATAACCCTTCTTATGCAGGATAGCAAGCTTGATGAGATACAGCAATAGCTAAAGAAGCTCATTCCTGGAGCAAAGGAGGAAGATTACTAGCCGGGCACCATGGCGGACTGATTTTTCAAGTTATGTAAAACGTCTCCTTAGTTAGGATGCTGAGAGCTTGCTCTCCGTTTGTTATATTTTATAATGCAGATAGGAAACAGTGATAGCCTCTTTGAATGTGTAGTATATTTAGCATGGACAAGTAGACTCAGTATAATTTGTTTCTGGATGGCAGTTAAAAACTTAAGGTGGCCAACAGACCTGATTTCCCTTCGAGGAGGGTTGAGGCCTCTGTATGTATGTACAGGCTTTAACTCGAATCAATACAAATGGTACCATGTTAGCTTACAAAAAAAGATAATATATTATAATTTAATATAATGATAATAATATTTTATAATATAATTAATATTATTGTATTATTATTATTATTATTATTATTATATATTTATTAATAATGTTAATATTAAATTCATATTAATTGGTATTTATTTGTATATATGAACTAGATTTATTAATATAATTGTGTTAGTAAATATCTAGTTGACAAAGTATTCATTTAAAAATTTGAAAAATACTCTTAATACATTATTAAAATGTAATGATGTGTAATGTTATCAATATATGATAATAACATATTTATTACTGATTTAACTTATTGTCTATAATATTAACCAGTTAACATTTCTGATTTGATTTGTTCAATGTTGTTGCTTAATTCAATTTTTCCAATATAAAAATAGCATTTTGATAGCATTTTGTGTTGTGTTCAGCACTTTGGTTCATCATCTTTTCATACTTTAAATTACTCATTTATTGTTGCATATGATGGTGGTATATTTGATTTTACTCATTAATGGAAAAGTAAAATTATATGTAAAAAGTGGGTTCATCATCTTTTTATATTTTAAATTATTCATTTATTGGTCGCATATGATTGGATTTTACTCATTAAAGGAAAAGTAAAATTATATGTAAAAGGCTGGTTTATCATCTTTTCCTACTTTAAATTACCCATTTATTGGTTGCATATGATTGGTGTATATTTGATTTTACTCATTAAAAGAAAAGTAAAATTATATGTAAAAGGTCGGTTCATCATCTTTTCATACTTTAAATTACCTACTTATTAGTTGCATATGATTGGTGTATATTTAATTTTACTCGCATGTAAAAGGAGTTAATACTTTTATAAAAGTTTATTATTTTCTAAACCACTTTATTATATGAGAATTTTTTTTAATTATTTGAAATTTTTATTTATATTTTTTAATATGATATTTTTTATTTTTGTTAATTAAGGTTATTTCTTATTGTCGGGTGAAAATATTATTATTTTCTTTACTCAAGTTCAAATTCTAGCTAGTAATATGATGAGCTTTTATATTTCACTGATTATTGTTGTAATTGTTAAGAAAAGCACTCTTAAGTGAATGCAATTGTAAACTTTCTTTGTACCAACCACTTTACTTGTACCTTTCCGTCAATATGCATTTTGTGCAATAATTTCTAAATTATTGATGTTAAATGCTATAAATTTAGGTTAATATAAATAATATTTAAAATTTAACATTTTTTTAAAAAATAAGATATTTTTTTCAAATAATTATGGTATATATATATATATAGTGACTGGTATCGTAATAAAAAAATTGGGAAATGAATAATATTATAGTAAAACTAGATAAAATATTGTCGTAAAAATAAATATTGTTTTAAAATATTTTATAAAAGTGTCAAATAACGATAATAATAATCAAATATATAAAATTTCATGGGTTGATTATATAAAATTTCATGGGTGAGCTTAACTGGTTAAGCTAGGTTTGTACCACCAACTTCACTCTTACCTTTGGGCAGCAACCTCTTAAACTTCAGGTTGAGAGAGGGGCCTATTTCTTTCTTTTAACAAAAAATCCCTCTATATTTTAAATAGATATCAAATTATTTTGATTTTTTTTCCTTTTTATTTTTAATGTTAAAATATTTTATAAAATTCAATACTTTCAATGCTAATTTAATCATCTTTGTTTTTTTTTTTTAAATGTAGATGTTAATTTAATAATATTAACGTGATTAGAATTAATATATTTTAAATTAAATTTATTTCTTATCATAATAATAAAGAGATGATACCTTGGATGGGGTGACGAATATGATGAGGGGTGGGGGGAAAGTCCCCACCACCCCACCTAACCAATATGCCAGGTGACAAGGAAATGTGCCATTGTAAAGTCTAAGAAATTAAAGGAAGGTGATAATGTCCCATGAGTATACTCCCGTACGAGGATGATGAGGACTTGTAGGAAGAGGTGTTGCAAGTGTGAGGGAAAAGGATTATGCTCATACAATTCCATATGCTTGATTGGAAACTCATATGCTTAGGAACTCTCTCAACATATGAGATTCCTTGACTATAGATTTATCTTCCTTTATTCTTAGCTTAGTGTGACGACCAAGAGAGAGTTGCATGAAGCATATCCATCATAATATTTTCTACATATGATATTTCTTCAAGGGTTGATACTTTGGGATTAAATCTTGATGAAAGGGATATTAAAACCTTTCGAACAACAACACTATCTTTGAATTCCTCAATAGCACTCACAATGGAGTCAACAATATTTTCTACTTAAAGAAAATATGAACCAATATCCTTATCTTTTTCCATCTTCAAATTTTTGAATTGGCCTCTAAGAGCTTGCAACCATACTTATTTAACTTTCTTGTTCCCTTCATAATAACTTTTGAGATTGTTCCATACCTTAAGGGCTAACTTGCACTGCATTTCTTTGACAAATTTTTATTTTTCCAAGCCACTTAATATAACATGTTTAGATTGTGCATTAAATGTGTATACTTCTTTTCTTTCTACATTTGTCGGAATAGTATCATGGACTTTATATTCGGTCTCCATAATTTCCCAAAATTCCGCACCCAAGAAGATGGCATAGGTCTCCATCCTTATCTTCCAAAATGCATAATTTGACCCACCAAGCATGGGGGGCTTACCCACTGCTATGCTTGTGATCATCATCCCTTAAAATTCAACCTTCTATTAGTTAATTGTTATGAAGGTAACCTAATCTTATTCCACTTGTTGGCCCAAAGGTTGCCTGGGAGGGGTTGAATCAGTTTGGGAGAAATTTTACCATTTCATAACTTTTCATAATCAAGCATTCATGTACTGTTAAATCATAAGCATAATCATTGTATCATTAGAGAGAGAAATTCATCATTAAGATACTATCACATCAATAACACATCATCACATCACAAGAGACAAGTATTTACATGGAAACCCATATGGGAGAAAACCACACATCCTTCTTATTCTTTATCTTCAATCAATTACATATATTTGTAGGCCCCAACCCGCTGGAGGAAACTATCCACAAAATATGTAAGTTACCACTTATGATAGGCTACAACCTAACTGAGGCACAAACCTTGGCACCTATGCTTGCAACTCCGGGATTTATGCCACTTTTTTAGGCCCTGAGCCGAGGTCACTACCCATAACTCAATGACAAGTTCAGAAATGAATTTACACAGCAGAACAATGATAAATTTGTAAAAACTTTGACAAGGTCTAGACTGGACCCCTACTATCCATGATAGGCATTTTGTCAAACATGTCACAAATATGTACTCTATAGGTTTAAACAACATATTTTAGAATAGGGGTCTCATACTTATCTAAGAATCGCTGAGAAGAATTGTTCTCTTACATCACTAGTTGCATTATCATCTATTAGGTCATAGATACATTGTTCATTCATTTACAAATAAAAACATGAGGAGAGCCATACATCATCACTATCATATTACATGCTTATAACCGACATAATAACCACATAAATATCAAGGATACCTCACTCATAGATTCCACATATAAGCCAATACATTTACACAAAAGATACAAAGGAAATAACCTCTTATTAATGAATGCAAAATCCAACCCGGGATTGGACTACCACGTTCCACCCGACCATAGATTGGCTAAGTGAAATCCCTCTTCAGCTAATCACCCTTGTGCCATATTCCAAGAATGAATGTGGGACTCAAACCAAAAGAACCAACCAGACATCCCAAGGCTAAACCACCTCACCCTCATAAATAGAAACCAGGCTTTATCACAATCCACACCGGATCACTAGGCCAACACAATAAACATGTAATAACAGGATTTACCATTATCTCCACCAGATAACTAGGCCAAAACAAGCATGAATGTCATTATATTTCTCCACCTACACTGTGAGGAATTTTCCCGTCTCCTAAGGCTTTACCGCAATCCACTCTGGATCACTGGGACCTAAATTGAGACTCCACCCTCTAGGATTTACCGTATATCTTGTCATTCACCGGCAAGAATTCCTAGGCCTAATAAAGGGAAACCACCTCTAGTATTCTTCCATTAACCAATCAAGGATTCTTAGGCCCACCGAGGTACATAATACCAAGATTTACCGCAACCCACGGTTCAGTTCAGGGGTCACTAGGTCAATGGATTTACCATAATCCATAGTCTAGTTCAGGGATCACTATGCCATGTGTTATTTCTTTCAGAGATCCACCTCACTCAGCTTCGAATCCATCTAGAAATCCAGGTCAACCAAAACACAAGAACCCCATAACACGATGGCTATCCAGAAATGGCAAGGCTAGGCTGAAAACAGTGTCACACCTGACAAAACCCATGCCATAACAAAAAAGAACCATATGCAAAATCTAACAAGGAAAAAAAACATTCAAATCGATACATACAAAGAATCTTGTTGTATCTTCTTTAACCTACTCTTCCTTGCTTGCTCCTTCCTTTCTCTTACCTCCTTTTCCTTTCTTGATACAATGCCAAAGTGCTCGAAGAAAACTCTAAGTGTGCAAGAGTGATAGAGAGAGATAATAATGAGAGCGAACTGAAAAAAGTCACCAACTAATCCTCAGAAGCCTTTTTATCAATTAGGCCTCTATTTTCTTCATTTTCCATTGTTTTCCTTCATTTTCCTCCTCACATGAAACTTGTGACCTTTCACCTTCCTTTTCTCCTAATTTCCATTCTTTTCATAAATGAATGTACCAAAAATGGCATTTTATTTTTCCAAAGCCTTAGTCATTTCCTTAGCCATAACAAACCAAATGAACATCCACACTAGGATGTCTTGCCCAATATTTAGCTCGGAATAAGTTTCCCATCAACCGTGGTTATTATTTTTGCCTTCATTAACTTTTATTACATGGAATTTTCACCAGGGTTGTTACATTGTCATAACTTGCAAATAATTGTTACTAAAATCACTATAAAATATAGTCATATAAATCATTGTTATTAGTTTCCATACAACTGCCCATACTCAGCTCCAACTAGTTCCTCAATTTGGTCACTCAAACCCTTTCTTGGAACTTGTTTTCACCATATAGTCAAAACCACTGTTACCAGCCCATAGACCCTAAGAACATGAAAAAAAATTAGCCATCAAATAAGTGTCAACAAGACATTTCACATATTTGGTTAAGTCCATCTCTAAGCCTTGATCACCCAAATTCTTCTAGAATCCAATTTAGACCAATATTAACCCCAAAAATTCATAAAAAAACATACAAAACTATGTAATAAATGAAGGGTTGTACAAAAGGCCCTTTTTGGGCACACTTCTAAAGAATTCCTCTTTTCCAGTGATGGATATATATAATTCTCATTGGTGTTTTGTCTAATAATTCGACAAATGAACTGTATTCCCAAAATAATAGGAAACGTTTTTAATTTCCCAAATTGCACAACTTGAACTTGAGACCTAGGGTAGATCACTAGAGCACATTACCAGTCCCTATGATCATTGTTGCTTGCTATGCTATCCACTGACATTCCTTTTTTTATGTAGTTGAGATTTGGACATGGGCCACTCCCATGGACATTCCTCATCATACGAATATTCCAACCAAGCAACTCAATTTCAACATGTCAATGTGACACCAAATTAACCAAAATATTACTCTACCCTTATGGGGTTTGAGTCAATACTTAATGCACAAGCTAACACGACAAATGTGCACTTGAGACTCAGCTCAAGGATTAACTAATGTTCAATGTGTCAATCTACATTTGGCATATCATGTTATGTGTTTTAACTGAGGTATGATATCGCAAGGCTGCAAACCTGCTTACTTTGTGACTTCGTGGTGCACTATAATTGGAAATCCACCTTGGCCATCTTCTTCGTAATTTACATAGAAAAAAAATCGTTATGTTTCATATGCAACATAGCATTCCTTTGAAACTATTCATGAACTACAATGTTTAGTCAACCTCTAATGCAAACCAGAACTCTATAGTGGTTGAGTTCCAAGTTATGGAAAAATGAGAAAGCCCTTTGTGATGAATTGAATCAAAATGTAATTGATTCCGATGAGCATTAGGGGATTTTTGAAGTAAAAAATGCACCTAAAAACAAAAAATGTATTAACAAAATTAGCTTTAAATGAACTGATGGGATTGAATATGATGATGTCATCCCAAGGGTTGAATGCTTTGGAGGGAAAAAAGGAAAACTACTTTTTTTAATTGTATTTTTGCCTTATCTCCTTGTAGGTTTACTGTAATGTGAAGTGGAGGCACCCATTAGATGTGGAATTAAATTCCACATCCAAACAGTACCCACTCTGCATACATCTGAGTAGATCCACTTCAAAAAAAATTGAAAATACATGAAAAACGTGTGTTACCAACTATATTCCTCATCTGATCAACTGGGACTAGAATGAAGCATTAATGAGAGTAGTTTCCTTCTCATAGGCGGAGGAAGTTGTCATGGTGATGCCTTGTAACAAGGTGCCTGACCTTGATGGTTTTACAACATACTTCTTTCAAACCTGTTGGAAATTTCTAGGCCTAGAAGTACATGCAGTGGTGGAGGAATCTCAACAAACTCAAAAGGTATGGTATGGTCTAAATTCTACTTTTATTTCTTCAATTCCCAAATCCTACAATTTGGAGGATCCAAGGGGCTTCCACCCTATATCCATTTTTAATGTGATATACAAAATCATATCCATTGTTATGGCCAAAATGCTTAAACCTCTCTTGAATAAGACTATCTCCACTGAGAAAATAGGGTTTGTTGAGGGACGTCAAGTTTGTAGTATAGCTGACCTATATATATATATATATATATATATATATATATATATATATATATATATATATATATATATATATATAAGTGCAAAATGTACGAGGGAAAAAATGCCAAGATAGATAAATAATACCAAAAAGAACTTCTTAATTGATAAAACCCTTAAGGTAGGGAAACACCATACAACTACTCCTTAAGGAAGGAGATCACTCCACAAACTAAAATAAAAAACAATACTTGTTATATCTCAGTGGAGAGCCTTTAGCCTCTATATAGGCTTCATACATACAATACCATAGATAATTACCATGGGTCTCTCAATACCATACATCCAATACAATGGGCTTATCACATTATTCCCTAACTACTTGCGATCTCTTTCATAATGCTAGTCAACAACTTTATTTATTAACTATGGTCATTTATTTATTATATTATTACATCACATTAATCCCTTGGGTACCCCCCGCTATACCCAATATTATCCCCCTTAAGCATGTTTCATCCCCGAAACATGTCAAGAACACAAATAATAAGATCTACTCAAAAGAGTAGTCCACTGGTACCATACACATGCATCTAGCCATCAAAGAGAAAGGTGAATACTCAATCTAGAAATTAGCTTACTCACTTGAGATTGAAGCTAGTTCTTGTGGTTCCTCTGTGTTGATGTTTTGTGGGTGGATTGTCACATCTCTCTGTGTGTCTTCTAGGGGTTTTCGTCCTTTTTGCTAATTCTTTTCCATCTTGCTGGTCGTTGTCTAGTTGGGTGGTGCGAGTGGTGATATCCTGAAGTTTTAGCTGATGATGTATCCTTCTTCAATTCCCCACTTGATGTAGCATGAGTGGTATATGGTTACTTTTGTGGTAGTTTCTTTTGTTGCTTGTCTTCCATTATTACTTCTACCATGGATTCATCCTCTTATGTGTCAGTACTTGTAGAGTTTTATGCTTGGGCCTCCTTGGAATCTATCTATTTACTGATGGAAATATCCCGTAATGTAATTTTCTTCTTTTTATACCATAGCTTCAAGAATTTCATCTGCACATTAATATTGATAGTACCAATGGATTCCATCTAAAGGTATCCCAAAACAACATCCCAACACATACTTATCCATAGAAATCTTCAAACCTTTATAAATTTGAACATATTCATTATCGACCTGTGTGTTTTCAACATGTTTTACTGGAACTTGCAATTTTTTTTCCAAATTAACATTGATAAAATTATGATTGCAACTAGGATTGATAAACACAATGACGTTCTCTTTCTGAATATTTCCATGAACTTGTAATATGGAAATTTTAGTATAAAATAATCCTTTATGGCTCTTATTTTCCTCCTTTCCAACATGTGACCACTTGTCCAAGAGAACTTTTTCAAATTGTTCACCAAAAAGTGCCCACATCAGATCAAAGCCAAGTGAGTTCCACCATATTAGAGCCTCATTGGTTAAAGAAAAACTTAACAGAGTTGTCTAAAATGAAAATTTTACCTTTTTTCTCTTTTATGAATTCTTCAATAGTAGGATAGTCATCTTTCTGTAAAAAAACATCTTGCTATAACCCTTGAAATAGAATGAGGGTTTTGTAAAAAATCACTTACTTTCGTGAAAATTGAAAATGGGCACAACTCAGTCAATATAGCTCATAATTCTTATTATAACATGTTTTCAAAAATGGAATGACCATTCTGCATATTTCCATGAGACTGGAATCACAGGTCGGGATTGTGTGAACTTAGATCTGTGCTGAAATTGTCCGGCAATCACAAAAAATTCAGAAAATGGGTTGATTTTAAATCAGCGAGATCTCCACCATCTAAACTCTGATTCAGATGATTTACTTTTTGAATTTGGGTGATTTTTTGACAAGGGCTCATATATATAATTAGTTTATTAAAATTCTTCACAAAATTCTACAAAACATGATTGGAGAGTCGTCGTCCATGATTTTCCGTAAAAAAAATTATGTAAAACAATTGATTTTAATTCAACAATATCTCCTATGTCCAAGCTCTAATTCAGATGATTTGTTTTTTGAAATTAGGTGACTTTTTAAGAGGATCCCAGATATGCAATTTATTTTTGAAAAACATTCACTAAAAATTCACGATATGATCTGCAAACTTGCCGCCCCTATTTTCCCCAAAAAAGTCCTGCAAATAAAAAAAAATCTCCCCACTTTGCCCAAGAAAGAGCTTTAATACCACTTGTGGTATATTTGACTTGCATATATATATAAAAGTGTAAAATTTACTAGCGAAATAATTCCAATATAAAGAAATAATTCCAAAAAGTCCTTCTTAATTGATAAAACCCTGGAGATAGGGAAACACCATACGACTACTCTTTAAGGAAGGAGATCACTCCATAAGCTAATGCTTTTAATACAAAACAACACTCGTCATCTCTCAATGGAGAGTCTTCAGCCTCTATATAGGCTTCATACATACAATACCATGGTTCTCTCAATACCATACATCTAATACAATGATCTAATCACATTATTCCCTTGGGTACCTCCCTCAGTACCCCATATTATCCCCCCTAGGTATACTACAAAACCCTTTATGGTATTGTCACAACCCAAGAAGTTATTCATTCCCTAAAAAAAATTAAAATCCCTTGGTATGCTAATTAAATTGGACCTTTCTAAGGCTTATGATAGAATGAGTTGGGATTATCTTCTCAATGTCCTCAGAGCTATTGGTTCCCCCCCCCAATGGTTTTATGGGATAAAAGCATTGATCTCAACCCCTTCCTTTTCTATTATTCGTAATGTTTCTCCCACTGCAACCTTTAATCCCTCTCGAGGCCTTCGTCTTGGGATGGGCATGTGTCTATATGGGTAACATTTCCTTTTCCCAGCTCCAATTTTTTTCTTAATGTCTGGAAATCATTTTATGGGATTTTGTACGCTTTAATAGCTTATATTCAAATAGCTTTAGTTGGTTAACTTCTTGGTTTTATGCAAATTTATCTATTGCTTGGATAGACCTATTACTTTTGTTCTTGAGTTGTAATTGGAAGGGGATTTTGTTTGTTTGAGAATAGGTTTTCATGGGTCAGTATGCCTTTAGCAGTAGTCTTGGTTGTAGTCAGCGCTCAGGGATCCAACTTGAGGAGTGTGAATCTTACCTATTGTTTTTTAAGGCATTTGTTCATGGGAAACCCTTAGGTAATTACAAGTTTAACAACTCTTTGGATCAGAGAGCACTGTGGATTTTCTATTTGGGGGGTTATCAACTTCTGGGATGTTGGGAGATCAAGGGTATTTAAAGTCCCGACCTCATTTTCTATTGGGATTTAGTGGTTTTTTGAAACAAGGCATGGTAGAGTTATTATTGTTAGATAAATCCCTCTCTATTGTTCTTGCAACATGAGCTTAGTGGATATTTCACTCTCAATTACATTTGTGGAGGTGAATGCTAATGTTTTGTGCCCCTTAGTAGCCGGTGGTGCTCATTTCTAGTAGAAGGCTCACACAGATCTAGTGGGTGCCCCTTGGACAATCGAGCCCGGAGGTATTGTGGTCATTCTTCTGTGTTTGTGAGGAAAATGTATTTGGGTCTATACATGTATTTCACTAATATTTGTGGAATAGTGTATCATTTCTATACACGTCGAAGCTACCTGTTTGTGGTGTTTTGGAGACACTGAGGAAAAAATTAACTGATTGGCCACCATGCAATGCCATTGCATGCACAACTGTAGGGGCAGGGGAGGAGGTCATTCCCACAAGGGTGAAATCGGGATCATGCTCAAGCCACAAGAGCATTAGAGGAAATTTCAGCCTAAAAGTTCCCATGAAATTTTCATATAAATTCCATGTCATAATATGTAAACCAATAAAAATCTTTTACATTTAAAAAGAGGTACATGTAAATATTTTCTAGGAAAATAAGAAAAATCATTTTTTAATTGTATTTTTGGCTTATCTCCTCATAGGTTTACTCAAATTTCAAGTGTAAACACTCATTGGATGCATAATTAAATTCCACGTCCAACAAGTGCCTATTATGCATACTTTTGAGAAGAACCACATTGATAAAAATTGAAGATACATTAAAAAAATGTGTTGAACACGTTTTTTTAACATATCTTCAATTTTTATTATTGTGGGTCTTCTCAAAAGTATGCATAATGGGTACTTGTTGGAGTTAGAATTTAATTCCGCATCCAAGGAGTGTTTACACTTGAAATTTGAGTAAACTTGTAAGGAGATAAGCCAAAAACACAATTAAAAAAATTTGTTTTTTCTTTTCCATCCAAAATTTATAACTCTTATTTTATTATTTTAACTATTATTTTATTATTTTTCCTTAGGATGCCACTTTTAAGTTGAAATTTGCTCTAGTGACTGTAGAAACCTTTCACAAGTATGCTTTTGCTGAAGTTTGCACTGAATGTAGAAAAATTCTACATATCTATTTCCGATACCATGTAGATTTTTCTACATATCTAGCTCTGATACCATTTAGAATTTCATGTAGATTCACAAGCTCATGCAATTTACTAAAGAACAAGACAAGAATCTGCTTCTACTTTCCACCAGCGGAAGCCAATAGATCGATGAAAATAGTAATTGACAAGAGGAAGATAATCAATGGCACATAACACAATATGTATCTGGGGAAAGCCACAGCTTAAACCCCCTACTACCTATATTGCATTATTCAAAAATCAAAGATGAGAATATAATTCTTGTTCTCACAAGAATAATCTCTACACAAGTATAATCAACTCTCAGCTCACAAGCTAGCTCAAGCCAAACTCTTGGTCTATTATGTAGCTCTCCAAGCCCCTATTTCCTTATGCAATTTGTAGGATGACTAACCTGTATTTAAAGGGAATTCATGCTTCCAAAACTGCGCAATCCAAACATAGGTCCTTCTACGATTGGATGCATGATATTTACAACTCAGTAAATCACACAACTGATAGTACATTGTCCCTGCACTCTAGTCTCAACTGGGTCTTTCTTTGAACTGACATGCATGAGTTTATCATTAATGAATCTTCAATTAGCTAGAGTAGCACTAAGGATGCACCAGTGCACCAACTCACTACTAGACCTCCACTAGTTCCACCAACAGTTAGAACTAGTTTAATTGTTTATAACTCAGTCAAACTGAGTTATCTAATTAGAACTCAAATAAACTCAATCTAGACCCCTAAAACTTAGGTATCACACTTACATGACTTCAGATAGAATTCCAACTCGAAATTCCTAAGCTAACTAAGTCAACATAGCTTAGTTAACTATTACAAGTTGCTATGAGAAAATAATTACAATTTCATTCAAGGACAGATTAAATTGGAATTTTTGGATGCTATTTTTAACATTTTTTGTTGCTATTTTCAACACTCCCTCTCAACAAGAAAGGAATTCAACTCTATCCCAGTCTTGAACCTTTGGAATGTTCTACATGCAACACTTCTCTCTAGTGTTACTGCTATAGCAACTTTATAAACAAAAAACATCCAACATGAATCAGTATGACGCATCTGTCATTAAAGTCTCTGACTTTTTTTTCCTCTGTCGAATGAAAACTTTGCACTTCTATTGACTCTGCCTTTCTGCACTATTGCAAACCCTTCTTTGTGCTCTTCAGTATCTGACTTCTCTAGCCTCTATCATTCTAATCTTTGACTGCATCAATCATCACTGATTCCTCCCGCTACTATGTACTTTGGGCTCCCATAGCAAGTACGATCCATGAAATAAAACCTCTCAATGGACCCTGCCCAATTTCAGCCCTCTTGGGACTATCACTTCACATTGCCTGACCTCACACCTAGAGGTATGGCTTCATGTGCTCCATCAGCCCACGTAGCTCGAAATTTCCCCCTACTGGAGGTCTTTGCATGAGTGGATGCCTCCACCCAGTCTCCTCTCTGCTTCTCCAATTATGACTACTCCACAATTGTCTGAGACTACTTCTGACACTGCTTCTTCTCTTCTTGAATGGATCTCTCCACTCAGTCTCCTTTCAGCTTATAGAGATTCTTCACTTGAATCCATATCTTATTTACTTGACCCATGGCTATGTGTCAAAGGAACGCCTTTCCTTTCAAGAAGATCACATCATAGCCTCTATCCTCAAGCATGACAACATATACCAAATTCTTCTTCATCTCGGGCACATACATAACATTCTTCAAGGTGAGTGGAGCTCCATGCTCCCTCTTAAAAGTAACCATGCCCAATTTAGTAGCATGATACCTCTCATCGTCACCCATCTCGATATGCATTTGGAGATCTTTCTCCTCCAGGTCACTGAATATCTCCTTGTTGTCAGTGATGTGGAATGAAGCTCAATTGTCTAAGTACCATTCACTTCCCATCATTGATGACACCATGAATGTAATGAGGGAAAAGTCCAATTCGAATTGAGAGGCCAAAGCCTCACTTGCTGCTCCTCCTGATGACTTCTTCTTGGACTACTTGAGTAGACAATTTGTAGCAAAATGGACCAGCTCATGGCAATGAAAGCATTTCACTTTCGTCATGTCTTTCTTCTTACCTCCATGACAAGAATCCGATTTGGAATGGGAGCTTTCCCTTTCCCCTTCTTTTCCTTAATTGCTAAGGCACAGTTCTCTTCTTTGCCTTAATCGCTAAGGCACAGTTCTCTTCATCATCAGTATTTGATGAAGAGCCATCCCTGGTGTTACTCTTGATCTCCTCCTCATCAAATCCGACCACTGTCATTTGCAATCTAGTAGCTTCTCCCGACCATTGACAGATTCCTGATAACTATACCAACTCTTTGGGAGTCCCGTAAGAGCAAGACTCACCATATCATCCTCTACAACCATGATTCCAACACTTCCAAGTTCGTCACAACATTGAGTGAACTTGGTCAAGTATTTTGGAATAGTCTCACCTTCCTCCATTTTTATTTTTCAAAGTTTTTCTTTCAATGCCAATTTCCTCTGGTCACTCTTGTTTTGATACAAGTCTTTCAATGCTTTCCACATAGCATACAGAGTTTTCTTGCCATGGAGACTGGAGAAAATGTGGTCTCGAACTTCCTCAAGGATTATCTGCCTTGCCTTCGCCACACACTTCTTCCATTCGGCCAAATTTTGTCCATCTGATGCTACTGGCTTAGAAATGTCTTAATCAACGAATTCCTTCAAGCCATTATCCTCCAGCACAATCTCCATTTTGTCCCTCTAGGATATAAAATTCGAGCTACCTTCCAAGGCATACTCGAGCCACAAACCGTAGAACACCATCTAAAGTATGTATTGGAAATTCGAATTTCACCTATAAACCAAAACTCAAAACTTCAAAATATCCTCTAGTATATTGAATTCATCTCCGATACCATGCAGAAAATTTCTATAGATATATCTATATCTATATATATATATATATATATATATATATATATTCTTCAATACCATATAGATTTTTCTACATATCTAGCTCTGATACCATGTAGAATTTCCTATAGATTCACAAGGTCATGCAATTTACTAAAGCACAGGACAAGAATCTACTTCTACTTTCAATCAGCGGAAGCCAATAGATCGATGAAAATAGTAATCAACAAGAGGAAGATAATCAGTGGCACGTAACACAATATTTATATGGGGAAAGACACAACTCAAAATCCCTACTATCTATATTGCATTAATCAGAAATCCAAGATGAGAATACAATTATTGTTCTCACAAGAACAATCCCTGCACAAGTATAATCAACTCTCAGCTCACAAGCTAGCTCAAGCCAACCTATTGGCCTATTCTGCAACTCTCCAAGCCCCTATTTCCTTGTGAAATTCCTATGATGAATACCTTGTATTTAAATGGAATTCATGCTTCCAAAACTGCACAATCCAATCATAGGTCCTTCTCTAATTGCATGCATGATATTTACAACTCAGTAAATCACACAATTGATAGTACATTGTCCCTGCACTCTAGTCTCAACTCGGTTTTTCTCTGAACTGACATACAATATTTTCTCATGAGTGAATCTTCAGTTAGATGGAGTAGCACTGAGGATGCACCAGTGCACCAAATCACTACTAGACCTCTACTAGTTCCACCAACAGTTAGAACTAGTTTAACTATCTATAACTTAGTCAAAGTGAGTTATCTAATTACAACTCAAACTCAATCTGGACTCCTAAAACTTAGGGATCACACTTACATGACTTCAGATAGACTTCCAACTCGAAATTCCTAAGCTAACTAAGTCAACTTAACTTAGTTAACTATTACAAATTGCTATGAGAAAATAATTACAATTTAATTTACAATTTATTTCAATGACAAATTAAATTGGAATTTCCAGATGCTATTTTTAACATTTCTTGTTGATATCTTCAACATTGAATTACATAATCTGGAGAATATGGCAGCTAGAGACAGACATTGCATGTTTGACTCAAAATTTGTGGAGGAGTTTTAGCAACTAGTCTCAGACCTTGGACACACCAAGGGTCGAAGGAAGCAATATATACAAACTCTCTCTCTACTAGAAAATGAAGTCATTAATGGGCAGAATCTTGATGGAGCAGCAAACTAACGAGTACAATATATTTTCCAATCTTATAGATATAAAGAGGGAGGAGAGGAATATGAGATTTTGCTTGGAGAAGATGGATAATCATTTAGCCCGTATTGAGAAGCATACCCCTTGCATCACCGCATCTTCAACCCCTCAAGGATCAAGTGCATGAGATCCAACACCTCTAAACTCTTTTAACTTAGTTTCTTGATGTAATCAGTTTTAGTTTTCTGGTTTGATGTTGGTATAAACTCATTAGTGAGATTACATATTTCTATTATATTAGAATTATGAACTTGATTTTATATTAACATATGTTTAAAAGACAGTTTTCCAGAAAGTAAGTTAATACTATTTACCATAACTTACTACTAGGTTGAAAAATGTAGTATATTTTTGGTTAATAAAAAAAATATCCATAATTTACGCAAAATAAAAATTAAAAAAACCTCCTTACCTACCGACACATAATATTAAATTTTATTTTTATAATGTGTTTCACCCCATTATACTATATGGTGCTCTCAATTTTCTTTCATAGAAATGGGCTTTTGAAGTTTATAATTATGTGAATTGTTTAAAATAATTTTATGTTATAATTTTATAATTAAAAAAATTAGTTTATTTTTCAAAAATAAATAAGTTAACATAAATTTATGGCATTTGAAATCAACGATTTAGAAAATGATTGTTCAAAACGCATAGTTGAATTTTCAAAATCTCTTTTCTTTTTTTCTTTTTTTTTCAAAAGGTGGAAAAACCTATAAAACTCAGTTTGTCAAACCAACAGTGAGGACAGCCATCTCTGGCTGTTATCCGCCAATGTTAGTTGACACATCACTGTTATCAAGGAAAACCACGCCACCTGAAATAACCCACTGGTGGTCCGTAAGGGAGCAGACTATCACTCCTGCCAGATGCCTCTGGGTCTTGGGCCGTTAACCTGTTTCCTTACGTCCGAGGAAGACGAGCTCTTAGCCAAGCAGAAGCAGTTTTAGGGCATACTCCAGGCCCGATTTTCAAAATCTCTTTTACCATAACTATCGGTATAATTTCCTTTTCCTTTTCTTATTATTAAATAAAATTATTAGTATGTTATTTGATATAGATAGTTTTTGAACTATATATGGAGCTAAAAATAGTTATTTTTATTTTTATTATTAATCCATAAATGTTATAGTAATTATTTGATAGCAATTAATTGTAGTTTTAAAAATAAATATTAATTAATTTTGCATCATTTTTATAATTGTTCTCTCTTTATTAATAATGTAATGTATTTGAAACTATATATGAATTAATATTAAAAATTTTGAGTTCTTAAAAGTATTTTAATAGAAAAAATGGAAAGAATTGAAAAAGTTAAGATTATTCAATTAACACTTACATTTGCAAAGATTGAAATTTACATTGAAGTATTGAATTTTATAAAATATTTTAATGTTAAAAATAAAAAGGAAAATTATCAAAATAGTTTGATTCTATTTAAAATGTAGATGGTATTTATTTTTTTTAAGGAAAAGAATTGACCTCTTTCCTTAAATGAACAAATCAAATCAGAAATGTTAACTGGTTAATATCATAGACGGCTCTCCACCTTTGAATAAGCAACACATCAACATATTAAAAAAATTGTTTTTTATACCTTCATATTTTAATCACATCATAGAACTAAATATATCCCAATGTGTTTCGATTGCTCATCCATTAAGAACTCATGAAAGGGTTTTATGGATTCATATTATAAAAATCCATTCATTTTTCTTCTTAAACATCTCTTGAATCAATGAGAGTAGCCTTACAAAAATTATCTCTTTTAACCATGTTTTTTTGGTTAAAGCTTTTACATATTTCATTCAATAGTAACTTTGTAATTGTCACCAATAAATTCTTGTATTTGTCTTTGCATGAAATTGGAGAATAAATTCATTGTTTTTCAATACATTGCATATCACATTAACATATTTAATGCTTTTGTGTCAATATGTACTCTTTTTGGAAAAAAAATTCCCCTTTTAATTGACCTACACATTTCTCACATGTATTTGTATTTATAACTTTGTATAGCTTTTCCTTTTTTTTTGATAAGTAAGAGATGAACCTTCTATTAAACTGCTCAAATTACATAAAATACAGAGTGCCCCAGACAGCAGGGGCGACAAAAAACCAGGGACCGAAGCTCAAAGTGGTGCCAACTGAAACCACTAGACAGACCCGAAGGCGACAATAAAACATCCACAAAATCGAAACCTCGTCGTTGAAAACATAACCTCGAACCAACATCTAACAATCAAAGGGACCCATAAAGGGACCCACAATCGTGCAACAAGCATAATCAATCCCAGTCGTTGAAATCAAAGTCTCGATCCAACAGCCAGCAGGGATATCGCACGAACGAGAAGCATGAAGGTTAACCACGCAATGAGAGCGATTTTCTCTCACCTCTTGATGCCACGTGTTACCTCCTAAATGGAATCGCATGCAACTACCACAATACCAGAAACCAGCCATGTCCTGCGCGATATACCAAATCCAGTTATGGGGTTTTTCATTCGTTGTTTCGTGGAAAGCTCGGGACCCATACATGGACCCACATTGGACTCCACAGCCCCTAGCACACGGACCCGACCGCAACCCTAAACTGGGTCCAATAAACAGCAACAAGTCCAGAACCCTAAGGCAACAAGCAACGATCCATCCCAGCTGTTGAATGCGTAATCCCGATCCAACGGTCATTGGGGATATCGCATGGACGAGAAGTGCAGAGGATAACCACGCGATGAGAGCAGTTTTCTCTCACCTCTCGATGCCACGTATTGCCCACTGAGTGGAATTGCATGCACCTACCAGAATACCAGATACCATTTGAGTCCTACGCGAAATACCACTTATGGTATTGAGTTCGTGGTTTCGCAAAAAAACCAAAACCTTCCCGAAGCCCTTGCTGAGCCTTCCGCCCAGGGTCGCCAACAGAAACCCGCTGATCCAGATACACCCAGGCAGTGCGTTCTCCATCATTGCCCGACTTTACACCTTCATCAATCATCCAAGAGATAACAAAATTTTGGAGAGCAACCATAACCCAAAATTGTAGACAAATTAGGTGATGTCATCCTCATTCATGTCTCCCATATCCCTACGATTAGCACTGTCCATCCATAACTCCCAATATTTGGTTGCTAGGATGAAACAATCTTCTCGCAGTTTCCCTTCAGGTAACGACTCCCATGCCTGCCGAGAATCCCTATCCTTATTGGCCACACCTTCGTTGGCCAACCGATCTGCAAGCATATTTGCCTTCCTTCTAACATGAACAAATCTAATTGTTTTAAGGGTCTGCAAGTGAGAGTGGATACGATGAAAAACCTGCAGCAGCTTCCAGTGCTTCGACACTTTATCTGGCAAAGTTCCATTGTGAATCTTCTTGGCTACTCTGATGACTAAATCTGAATCTGCTTCAATGATAACATTCTGTAAATTTGCCTCCACCAGGATTTCCAAGCATTGATCTAAAGCCAACAGTTCAGCCATGTTATTGGTACCCTTTTCCAAGTGGCCATGGAAGATGTATTTTATGTGCCCCTAAGCATCTCTTATTGTGCCCCCAAAGCTAGCTTCCCCCGGATTGCCCTTAGAAGCTCCATCAATATTTACTTTGAAGAAGCCCTGAGGAGGGGGCTGCCATCTACTGGCCCCTGTACTAATTATTCTCACTTCCTTCCTTGTTCCTTGAGGATTGGTGGATTGAAGACCCAAATTAAGAATAAGAATCTCCTCATGAGGCAGAGGAGGATTCATGGGGATTGTCCTCACAAGGATTTTCACTGTTTCTTTAAGCCGTATTAGAATTTGATTGATTATATGTTGGGGTTCGCTAGCTTTATCTGTGAAGATCCGCCTGTTGCGTTCTTTCCAAACATTCTAGATAACAAATCCTGGCACTAGAATCCAGGCTTTGTTGATGATCTCATTTTCTGAGAAGTTCTTCCTCCAATTCTTCAGGGTTTTGGATATGTTAAGCCCATCCCTGTCGGTTTTTTGGAAGCTAGAGGCCACCCAGTCCCAAATCTTAGCAGAAAAGGAGCAGAGGTTGAGCAGGTGTTCAATCGTTTCCTCATGTGAGCCACATAGGTGACATTTGGAAGGGCCAATGAAACCTTTCTTTAGGAGGTTTTCCCAAGTTAGGATCTTCTTTAGATGCACAAGCCAGATAAATAGCTTTATTTTCATCCAGTGAGGAGTTTGCCATAGTTCCTTCCAGACTTTATCAGCATTTACACAGTTGAATCCTGTGATTGCTTGTTTTGCCTCTTTGAGGTTAAAGTTACCTTCATTATTCTTCCCCCATATTAATTGGTCGTGTGAGGAGGAAACCAGAATCCATCTGTGCTTTAAGTCCATGGTGAGATCCCCTGTCATGGCTTTCAAAGGATTCTCATCACTGTAACTTAGTTCCTTCCACTTCCTCCGTTTTTCATTGTCCCTTACTTGGTCCCAGAAATATTTTATCATTAAAGGTCTTTGTTATCTGTGTCTCTCTTAAGGTCTGCTAGGTCAATCTTGTTGAGGTTGGGTTCCTGTTGCCAACTGTCCTCCCAGAATCGAGCTCGGTCCCCTGCTCAGATTTCCCAAAAACAATATTGCTGAACAATGATTTTGTTCTCCCAATCAAGGTTCCAAATGTGTGACCCTCTGATTTGTCCTAACATTCTGATAAGATCCTTTTCAGGCCAGTGCTTGGCGTACTTTTGTTTCCAAAGCTTAGCCCAGGGGGCATTCGGCTTCTTGATCCATTGCCACCAAAGCTTAGCTCCCGAGGCTTTACTAAGAGTTTCCAGATCATGCAACCCCAAGCCACCATGGCTTTTGGGCTTGCAGATCTTGTCCCAGGAAACTAAGGCCCACTTTTTTTTCTCTTCCCCTCTACCCCATAGAAAGTCCCTTTGAATGTTCCTTATCTATTGCTTAATACCTTGAGGTGCAGGGATAGCTGCAAACATGAAAATGGGAATAGCTTGCAAGACTTCCTGTGTGAGCACAAGACGCCTCGCTGAGTTTAAAGATCTGCAAGTCCATTTTCTGATTTTGTCTTGAAGTTTATTCTGAGAGGTTTATCAGTAAGAGGAATGCCAAGGTATTTGGAAGGCAACTGATCCCTTTGAAAACCCAAAATTCTGGTAATGTTTCTCTGTATGGCAATATTTGTGTTGAAGAAAAAAACTTTGGACTTGTTTTGGCTTACCTCTGTGCCTGCTGCCATAGCAAAGTTGTTTAAGATATCTTTGATTGCCCTTGCTTCCCTGATTGTGGGTATGCCCTGCAACATAGTGTCATCCACAAATTGCTGGTGAGTATTAGTTTCTCCATTCGGGGTGAGCTTGATCCCCTGAATACGACCTTCAACATTTTCCCTTCTGATTTCCATGCCTAGTCCTTCCATCATGAGGACAAAGAGGAAAGGGGAGAGCGGGTCACCTTGTCTGAGCCCTCTGGAAGGTGTGAATGTGTTTGAAGGGGCTCCATTAAGCAAAATGGAAAATCTGGTCGTGGTGACTAGTGCCATGACCCATCTTATCCAATTTTGGTCAAAGCCATATGCTTTTAGAGTAGCTCTGATATAAGACCAGCTGAGTTTGTCATAGGCTTTAGCAATGTCCAATTGAATAATCATGCCTGCTTGCTTGTTGCTTTTGAGAGAGTGTACCACCTCATGTGCTTGGATGATGTTGTTGAGTATTTGTCGTCCTTCCACATAGCCTATTTGCTCTTCCGAGATGAGGGAAGGTAGTAGGGGCTTGAGTCTATTGGCTACCACTTTGGAGATGATTTTATACACCACATTACATAAAGCTATAGGTCTAAATCCATCCGGAGTCATGGCATTTTCCTTTTTGGGGATCAAAGCTATGAAGGAAGCATTCAGTGCTTTCAGAATCTTTTTGTATTTTCTTGAATCTTCCACAACCTCAAGGATATCCTGTTTGACTGTATCCCAGCAGGCTTTGAAGAAATCAACATTGAAACCATCCGGGCCTGGTGCTTTACCACTTTGCATTTCCTTGATCACCTCACTGACCTCCTCCTTCGAGATTAGCCTATTGAGATTGTGGTTGTCCTCTCCAGTGACCAACTTGGGGATATACTGGGTAAACTGATTAATGAACCTCGATCTATCCTCCATTGGCTCCTTTGCAATATTAGAGAAGTGTTGTACTAGATTTGATTCCATGTCCTTGTGGGAGACAAGCTCAACACCCTGAGAATCCTTAATTTTTGTGATTCTATTCTGTGCCCTGTGAGCCATAGTGGATTTGTGGAAGAACTTAATATTTCTTTTTCCCTCTTTGATCCATTGAATCCTGGATTTCTGTCTCTAGAAAGTTTCCTCTTGTAAGCATCACTCCTCCCATTCTTCCTGTAAAGAGTTAGTTAGCTTTTGCCTCTCTTCATTGAAGCCCTCTATGATATTGATTTGATTGATTTCCTGGAGTTTCTGTTTAGTCTCAATTCTAGTCTTGAGGATATCACCAAATTCCTTTTTGTTCCAAGCTTTAAGTTTGGATTTAATATATTTCAATCTCTATTGGAGCATGTACATTTTAGTTCCCTACATATTCAAATCCTCTTTCCACCATTTGTCAATGTTACTGGTGAATTTGGGGTGTAAGAGCCAAGCATTCTCGAACTTGAAGGGTATGTTCCTTGGAGTGCCCATAAAGGTAGCTTCTAGCTAAACTGGCCAATGATCTGAACCTCCAAAGGGCAGAATGGACACTGTGATTGCTGGTCCTGTGAGGAGGAGATCCTCAGAGACGATAAATCTATCAAGTTTTAAAGCCACTTGAGAAGCCCCTCCCCTTTTTTGTTCCATGTGAAGGTTCCATTTATTGTCTCTATGTCCACTAGTCCTGTGTTCATGATGAAATCTTGGAAGGCTTCAGAATCTCTGCCTAGCTGTCTAGTGCCTCCTTTTTTTTCTGAAAGAGATCTTATCATATTGAAATCACCTGCAACTATCCAAGGCATGTTGGGATATCGTGCTCTTAGATTTCCCAGGGAGTTAAGAAGCTTGAGTTTATCTACTTGCTTCTGAGGTCCATAAACATTTGTTATCATATATGTTTCCTTATCACCTACTGGGTTGCACACCAAAGATAGATAGTTCCTAGAAGCTTCAGCATCCAGGATTCCAAATTTTTGTGGATCCCACAGTGTAAGAATCCCACCTGCCGAGTTTTCTGCCTTGACCTCTAAATACTCATACTTGATTAACCAATTATTATGAATTTCTCTTATTTTCTCCATTGAACATTTGGTCTCTTGAATAAATACCATGTTTGGTTTTTCTTCTTTAATTTTGTTACTCAAATTCCTTTGTTTCCTTCTACTACCTAAACCTCTAATGTTCCATGTTGTAAGCTTCATTAAGAAAGGTTAGTAAAGGAATAGCTGGTAAGATCTTTCATCTTACCTGAGTTAATCAGTAGTTTTCCACATTTGTTTAGCAATTCTTTCTGTCTTTTCCTTCTTGAGTTCTTTGGAGATTGTGCTTGTGAGTTTTCCATAGTTTTGACCCCACTTTGCTCCTGGCTTTCGTGGCTTCTTTTGACACCAGTTCCCTTCGATTGTGCCCTCCATAGAAAGAGCTGTTGAACTCGATCATAGTCTTCTTTTGGTAAGGATTCCACTCCTTTGTTCTTGCCTTGTTCCAGAAATAGTTCTAGATCCAGATTTTCCCTGTCTAGAATCTCCTGTAGTTCATGGTCCTCTGTTCCTGCCTCACTTGGAGTCATCTCATGATCTTTACTAATTTCCATGCAACTTGGTAGATCCTCCTTCTGTTGGTTGTTTTCTATGATATCCTCCATTTCAGCTTTCGTTTCCTGCTCCTTGGATGCGTTCTCCCTATCCTGGACTATCTCCACATTCTCCTCTACTTCCTATAGGATTTTGAAACTATTGTGTCTTGTATTTCTATCCTCACTTCTTTTCTTGTGTGGCCATTTACCTCCTTTCCCTTTGGCCCCAACTTTCGTAAAACCCTCGTGATCTCTATCCAAAGATGTTTTCCCATTGCCTTCCATATTGTTTGTTGTGCAGTCTCTAAACAGATGGTCGTGTTCATGACATTTGCGGCATCTGAAAGGTATGTGCTCATAGTCCGCCATTTGCACCCAATCTTCATCATATACCTCTAAAATTATTGCTTCTGGAAGGGCTCCAGATAGATCCATTTCCACACATATTCGGGCAAAGGAGGTGTATTTACCTTTTAGAGTTGCCTCTGATATCTTTAGAAAATGCCCCAGCTTGTTGCCTATGGTTTTCAAAGATTCTGGTAGCCAGTAATCTAGAGGTAGTGAGTATAGTCTGATCCAAACCGGTACAGATGTAAATTTTTCACATTTCGGGACAAAGTTCATCATCCATGGCGCGTATAGAGTCCTACCGCAGCATAGAAATAAGGCCCCCCTTCAAACACTCTATCTTTGTCCTCTAAGTTCGCGAACACCACCATGAAGAAGCCCTTAGAGCCCAGATGTAGATGTATTTCTCCCTTTGGCTTCCAATGGCTTCTAATCCAGATGTGTGAAGCCCTCTCCGTTGGCCATAACCCCATGAACTTGCAGATGATCGCATGTTCTTTCATATGGTCCCTGTGTGCTTGAATCACATGATCACTCAATATGACCCAAGGAATGATGCTCAATTTGGGTTTGCAAACTCCCATAGTTCTTGCGAAAGTCATTTTTCCATTAACGCCTTCCTTCTCCTTTCCTTTACTTGTTTCTTGTTGATTCCCTTCCTGATCTTGGGATTCGTTTCTTCCAGCTGTCTCCTTGCCTCTGGCTTCTGAAATATTTCCCGACAGTTTTTTCAAATGCTTCCCTCGTTCTTCCTTGCCTCCTTCTTTGACTACCTGATTGTAGGAGGGAGCGGTGCTCCCCCCTGCGCATCCCGCCATGGAACCCTAATGCAAAACCCTAGCGTCAACTTCATTTCTTATTTAAGTTGCAGAGCTCCTCCCTCCTAGAAGCCCACTATTGCTATTATTCACATCAACTTTGTATAGCTTTTCAATATGTCAATATTTTTGGAAATTATTTTTCACTTTTATTGATATGCACATTCATTGCATGTATTTGAGTTTGTAACTTTGTATAGTTTTCTATAATCAAAGCTTATTTAATCTAATTTCTCGTAAGCCAGATATACTATAAATTTACGACTTAGCAAGTGTCGAGACTTCATGAGGGTGGGGTGTTAATTTTTGAGTTAACATGTTCTTTGCTTAGGACATTTACTTAAATGTTCCATATTAGCTCATTTACCATTCCATTTATTTTCCATTTGCAATCACATGAATCATTATCACATTAACAATAACTTAAGAAAGAACATAAATGATAGATGCAGAAGACAAGCCAAGACAAGAGAACACAAGGTTATGGCTCAAGCCAGGGAAAATCCCCAAGATGAGAAAACCGCTTGATCAATTCTTCTTATTATTAATATCAAATTCTCAATATAGAGAGAGTACAATAAATTCAATATTGAATTGTCAAATTGACGATAAATGGATGGCCCAAAATTACAATTATAAAGCAAACTAATTTTCTCTCTGAAGCTGGAGTCAAACTGCTATAGGTTAGGGTTTCTTAGAGTCCACTATTGTCTTACTTAACAACTCCAAAACATCATTTTTCAACTGTGGCTCTTCAAGGAAAACTAGGTGTTGCCTTCACTAGCCCTTAGGCATGGAAAATTTTAGGGGCTAATATTTGCAAGTGGGCTAATTTTCCATGGTTTTACAAAAACAAATATTTGCAAATTCCCATTTTTTTCTAAAAATGATTCGCCCATATTTTAAAGTATAAAATTATTTTATCTTAAAAACTGCCAAAATCGTATAAACACCGCATATAAAACTATTAGAAATTTGCATGTTTTTACAAAGATATCAAGAAACATTTTATAATTTTCAATTTGGGGACTAGTAAGATTCACCAAGGTTTCTAACCTTTAAGACAAATTTTCATCCTTAAAGTTTTCCATGCCCTTAGGGTTGGTTTATGACCAAATTAGGTCCCTTGTTCACTGTATCTAGACTGGGAAAGATCTGCAGCCCATCCTGAAGCAACAATCCTCCAAAAGGATCAACCTTCCTCCCTTAACCTCCTATCCAACTTGCACCTATTGTAACCCAATTTTAGGCCTCAAAGCTCCCTCCAACCTGAAGCTTTAGGGCTTATACCCCTATGCAATTTCTTGGATAGACCTGCGACTCCTTGTAGGTTGCTTCAAACATGAAATTCGGACCCTACAATAAGACAAAACCTGTGACCCAATAAAATGAGGAAGACCCTCTCCAACCATGCACAAGTAGCCCTCAAACAAGCCTTCACCTACTCGGCCCTACTGTTGGATGCCTATGGCCCTCAACAGCCCTAAAGGGAACCCAAAACAATCTTCTAACCCTTTCTCAAGTAGCTCCTCTCATGCAGCTAAGATCATATGTGTTTTCTTGTGATAAGGTGCACTTGGGATCTCACAAATAAGGTTAGAGGACACCTCTATATACACAATTTGTTGAGGGTCAAGAGACATGATGTTTGGGCTTTATGAGCCTATATGGAGGTGAGGTCGAGCTTGACAATTTGCATATGAGTGGGCATAAATTCAAAAGAACATTTCTCCTTATCCAAATTTGATGATCTTTAGGTCGATTTTGGTCCTCTTGAAAAGAGGAATTCAATGAAATAATAATCTACATCAAATGAGTTTTCCAGAGTGGAATTTGGCCCTAGTTTCCAATTTTAACATGGGGAAATCTACTTCCTACTCCTGGAACCTTATCACAATAAACCAAAGATGGCCCCCCGTGTAATTTGAAACAGGGTGGAGGGTATTACATCCCATTGTGCCAACCACTCAGTCATCCAACAACAAGACAACCCTAACATACAATTTTAGAGAATTATCCTAATGTATTATATAGGATTCACTACATAGTCATGATTTCTACTTAATATTGCTATCTTTTATGATTTATTGTGTCAGGACTTCTTGAAAACATATTCTTCCACTTATATTTTGTATGCTTAAACAAGGGCCTACC
Source organism: Pinus tabuliformis (assembly GCA_031772625.1). NCBI lineage: Eukaryota > Viridiplantae > Streptophyta > Pinopsida > Pinales > Pinaceae > Pinus > Pinus tabuliformis. The sequence continues at coordinate 1,971,941,530 of CM062817.1, read as the reverse complement.
CAAAGGTATCATCTTATTTTGAGAGCCCCACAAATTGTAGGTGATCTATAAAATGTTGTGGATATTCTACTAGAATAGATCATCATAATTGATTTGATAAAATACTAAAATCTTTATTATGAAGGTTAATTTCCTTTAGATCTTAGATTATTTAATTACTAGTTTTATGCTTAATGTATAAAATAGATAAAATGTGAAAAAAAGATAATAGAAAAACACATACACCATCCACAAATAAACACAAGATTGACCTTGAGAAACCCATACAAGAGTAAACCTGGCTATAAGGTGAGGTCACTCTTCTCTCTTTTCTCTAGTATGGACATATGAAAATACTAAAAAATAAGTACTCTTTGTGGACTTACCTAAGACCTATGGCTTATAAATTTGGTATAAAATATTATCCCTTTCTATTATGCTCTCTAACTTCCCACTTATAAATGCTCTACTCAAATACTGAACAAATATAATGACATAGAATGGAACTGCTTATCCTTCTAACAGTCTGGTATCTACCATTTCTTGATTAACTTTTGGGGAATCATTATTGAATTCCTAAAATAAAATATTAATATGGAACAAATGAATAGGATTTAAATTTCCCCAATGATACCTATACCTAAATCATAGTGTTGGGGAGAGAGTTGGCACCATAATATATCAATAATAGTTGTAGTTCCTTGACATTTATATTAATGGGTGATTCCACCTTATTTATTAAAACAACCCTCATATTTATGAGTGCTATCCCCTCACAACCCATGGCCTCCTACCCTACTCCTTCCTCCTCTCAACCTACTTCAATCCAACCTTTCCCCACCCAAACTACCCTACACCTACCTCATCTCTACGTATTTCAATCCAACCTATCACCACCCAAGATAGAGTCTTTAATAATTAAGGTGCTCATGTTAGTATCCTTTATTCTTACATACTCTCAAGCTATTTCTATTTTTATTGACCATGTATTAAATCCATTATTTAAAGAATCTCTTAACCATAATGTACACCCACATGACTAACTTAGTTGGGAGATACCTTCAATGAACTTAAACATAATTAGTATACAACTCATGGTCAATTATGATCCTCCAAAACAATAAATTCCATCAAAATTGTATTCAACAACACAATTTCCCTTAGCGAAGCCAATCAAACCATCAACATGATTAAATTCTCCAAACAAATTGATCCATCTTAAATAAAAAAACATAAATAGACTCTCAATCAACACAATCAACTTACATTTGATACAAAAATATTTTTCCCAACCCTAAGGTTCTAATCTTAGGAAAAATATATATGTCAACACAAGGTAATGTTTATGTTGTCCAAAGTTCAATTTACCTCTCACATGCAGAACACCAAAATATAGATATGGGTCACGTGTAACATGATAAATATTTCCAAAACACGTGTGTTCTTGGACTTAAAAGAAATAACCCTATTTGTAAAATTTACCATATCTTCATATTATTCTTTAATTCTCTAGTAGTAAATCAAAATATGACTAGTAATAGTTCTTGTGGTTATTTTACCCTTTTTTCATAAAATTGGGTATCAACAATTAAAAATTTGTTCTTCCATATTATATTTTGAAGTCCCTTGTCCCCAAGTATTTATTATGATAACAAATTATATACTTTAAATTAAACACTCATTCTAAAATCTCACATAGAATTTACCAAACTTATAAGGTGACCTCCACTCATTATGATTTTGGTCCAATGCAACTTGAAAAAATTATTACTCCTGGATGTTCAAATGAAACATTTACACTATCAAAGTTAAAAATAAAATTTCTTCATCCTAAATGAAAATAATAATTTTCCTCAAGACCATGTTACCCAACCTTCTAATAACTTTAAAATTTGTAATGTTAACTTCCAAAATTCAAACTTCAAAAACAATATGCAAAGCAAGTATTGTCTTATAATGACGCTTATCAAATCCCACATTAGGGACATATTTATTCTTTTGGTAAATATACACTACATACAAAGCCTTACCATTGATTAGGTCTAAACTTTGGGGTCACGTGCCCTCTATGCTAAATATATTTGCAATAAACCTCTTTCTCAACACATTGATGAATTATGACTTCCTCCTGGGCTTACCTGAACTATTCAAACTTAGTTGAATTATAGGTTAAGATATCAATTACCATGTCAATTCTTTTCCCTTTACTTACATAGTGTTCATGAATTTTAGTGGCATATCCCTTAAAATATCCTCTCATTGCTTCCAATTGAAATTTTATTCCCAATTTCTAATTATACACTATATCCTTCTAATAACATTGATTACAACTAAGAAGCATAATGTGAGATTTCTAAATTCTAACTTTCAGAACCAATATGTAGACCAAATATTGTCTTGCAATGATACCTATCAAGCCCCTAAAGACATCTTGATACTTTTGGAAACTATATACCATATCCAAATCCTTATCCTTGATGAGGTTTAAACCTTAGCCACATGCCTCCTACACAAAATATATGTGTGTTAACCCTCATTGTCCACACATTGGTCTAACATGACTTCCTATTACAATACATTAATTACTCAAATTTAGTGATGTTGTAAGTTACATTCTTGATTCCCATCTTGATGTTTTTTCCCTTACCTACAAAAATTTAAATCCTTTTAGGGATGTAACCCTTAAAATCTTCCCCTTAGTCTTTCATTAATGAATCTCTTTATTAGCTTTCCATCTACCCAAGGCCTCCATATACGCTTTCAAATAATTACTTTGATCAATTCCTCAATTTTTTCAACATTCCTAAACCTAATAAATTAGGTATTTCCACTCTACTTAATATTAAACAAACCAAGAAATAATCCATCCTAAAAAATTTCTCTTGTTTAATTTATTTTGCAATAGTTAGAGGATGCACTAGCATATTAGAACACATGACCTAATGACATAGAAACCCATAATGTATGTGGTACCCTTAAATAATAGATGCATTAGTGCTTCAAAAATTTAAATAGAATGCATGCTTCATGTATATGTGGGAGCACCTATATTGTCCTATGTCTATTGTTGTAATACCCTTAGTCACCTAGCAAGGTACATGACTATCTCTAAAACATTATCTTTTTGAAATTTCCCCTTCAATTCAATTCCTGTAACATTGATCAAGCATGTCTAATGCATTCATGTACAAGAATATAATTGCATAAATGACATCATTTAGAATGTTATTCACATGCAACATATGAAAATACATGAATATTCATAGAAAAATCATTTAAGCATAAGAATATACATTTGAAATTTAAAGAAAGCACAGACTAGCTCTAGATCATAAACATTCCACCCATCCGTAAACAATGCTACTCGTCATCTCTTAGCAGTGGGTCACCCATGAGTTGGGGTCAAGATTCCACAAGAAAAAGGTCTCACCTAAAGTAAAAAATGGCAACCAACTAATGCCAAACATGAATAGGCCTCGGTACCAAACTCCAACAACCTCCCACCAACAGTGTCACATCCCTCATCCACCCACACCACATAAGATAGTGCACCCATTTCTCTACACTTGTCGTCCATTGGGCTATGTTGCTACCCTTCAATGATTTTTCAATTTCAACTTGGTTGGCACGAGATGGCTAAAGGTCCCATGGCTTATAGGATTTCTAACTACCCTTAGGACTTTTTTCCTTGAAACTTTTATGGATTAACACCCAAGAAACCTATCCCCTCTTTTCCAAATCTGCCTAGGATTTTATCGAGAGCCAATCATGTCACAGGGTCACCCCTTCTTCCCTTCTAGGGAGTCTAGTCACCTTCCCCTATAAAAATGATGTAATAGATGATGAAATGACTCTATCATAGTTCACTTTTATGTGGATGTCCCTCTTTTGACAAACACGCTCTCTAAATTCACTTTATGGACTTTGGATAAAACATGTGCACCTTTTGACTTATGCTTATTTAATAATAGCTTAGTTGTTTATTTTCTTCAAGAAAATTGATCTTTTAATTTGATAATTACTTTCCAATGATTTTTTAATCAAGTCCTCTTATGTCACATATATCATTAAGAAATTATACATATAAAATCTCAATAACAATGCAATAATGACAATAGGATCACAAAGAGACAACCAAGCACAAAGAGACACAAATTTACCATAGGAAAACTCAACCTTGGGAAAAACCCAACAACCTTTTCTTAGGAGAAATTGTTCAATTCATTAAAGTAGAATCTGATATTTTTAAAGTCAAATTTGGTCAACCCAAAACAATAATTCAACATAAGTCAAACCCGTTCAAACTTCCCAGAAACATCTCAGTCAACCTGCGGTCAAATTTCCCAGTAATAGGCCAAAATTCAGCCTCCTGAAGCTGCCCGTGAATTTGGTCAACTATGCCCAGAAGATTTGGTCAACTCTTCCAATAATTTGGCCAACTCTATCCCCAAAAGATTTGTTCAACTTTTCCTAGAAATGATTTTTCAATCTACCTAGAATTGTTGTCAAACAAACAGTAGATAGGTTCGATGAATGTTTGTCAAACTCCTGTTCAAAACTTCAGCCTTCTTCTCCTCTCTCTCCTTTAGACATGTGAACAAAAAAAAAAGGATTTATTGTTTGATGAGTGAAAGTGGAGGAGCCTCAGTTATATTTATATGAGTCAAGGTGGGGTGACTTTTGACCAAAAATCACACCCCTTCACATGTGGGGCTGACCTGTCATTTTGGGGCCTACATGAGCTCCAAAATTTATAATTTAATTTTAATTCTCTTTTTCTTTCGTGGGCCAACTTGTGTAGTTGGGCAATGCTAACCACAACTACTTGAAAATCAACACTCCCTCTTAGCTAGGGAGGTATTCACCTTCACTTCCTCAAATGTCCTATTTGTTGAAAAATATCTCCATCCCAAGAAAAGGTGGAATGAGCCTTCTATGTTAATGTATCCATCCACTTCATGTTCTATCCTAAAACCATGTGGAAAGCATCCTACATCAACATCATGCAAAGGATCTAGTTACCCACTAGTCAAATATCCTTTGAAAATGGGTTTAGTTACCCACTAGCTAGATACCCTTTGGCAATATGGTTAGGTACCCTTTGACAAAAGTAAACACAAGACTAGTCCTAGGTCACCAACTATCCAGGTTGTCACTTGGAACCAAGTCAGTGTCCCTGACCAATGGTGAATCCCTAGGTCAATTTACCATTCCTTTATGTCGTCATATGATACTTGAATGGTAAAACACTTTCCTAATGCTATGGGACACTCACTCTACCCACTAGCCAAGTAACCCTTGGAAATATGGTCAGAACCTTCTGACTGGGGGAGCACTCTAAGCCCTTCCCTTGATGCTACAACATCAACACTCCCTCTAACTGAGGGAAGCATTCTCAACCACTCCAAGCTTGTCTCTTAAGTAAACAAACTTCATCCTAGGATAGAGGTTTTGTGAGAATGTTAGCAACCTTCTTGTCTGTAGAAATGTATTGGAGCCTTATTGCTCCCTTCTGTACCATGTCATGGTAATTGATCTCGATGTGCTTTCACCTATCATCACAGTCATTTCTAGCACTTAATCAAACAATCCTACAGGTATCTTATGAAGCCACACTGCTTCACAACTTGCCAAACTAGCTACAGTATACTCATCCTCTGAAATGTCGAGTGCAAAAAATGTTTGCTTCCTACTCATCTAGGTTATCATAGGAAAACCGAAACTAAAGTAACACTCTAATGTGCTCTTTCCCTCTTCTACACTATTTTCCTAATCTAAGTTTGTATATCTCTGCAATTGTACTTCATTATTTTAGACATATCTCAATCCATATCCAACTGTACCATGTAGGTACCTCAACACATGTGCCACATGCCTCAGCTCAACCATAAACTAATCAACATTCTTCACTATCACCACAACTGCTTCCTAGTCACTAAAGCATATCTATTTTCTAGAATGGTCCACTCATAGAAGGCACACTACTCTTAGAGACCTCCCATCTCTGACCATCTAGTCTGACAATCTCAATCCCATGACATCCACTTGGACGAATGGTCCTTCCACTTTTCATGATTTTTTGTACATCATGGGATCCACCAAATCTGAATCATAGCCTCTCATCTTCTTCAGAATGGTCACCATGGGACTGTCTATGGACTTGCAATCCATCATACCAAATATTTGAAGGATCTAAATAATATGCTTCCTTGAACAAGGAAGTAATGCATCAAACCTATATCATTCATCTCAAACTCAAATGTCAACTCCCTTTGACACTGAAGTAGGGCTTGATTGTTCCCTTTATCATGGAAGAAAATCCTCCTGCCACTTTTTCCCCCTCTATCATGTGGGTCCCTATGCTCCCATTAGAAATAAGTCATATAATAACAAGATCAACCAAGACTCCTAAGATATCCATCGATCCAAGAATACCATCCTCAAGATCCATACAAAGCTTTCTTCAGTTTACAGGCATGAGATTCCCTCTCACGCACCTCAAATCCTTGAGGTTTTTCTATGTACACTTCTTCCTCAATCACTCTATTGAGGAAAGTGTTCTTCACATCCATCTAATGCAATTTCCAACCCATAATAGAAGCAATATAAATAATAGGTCAAATAGAAGTGTACCTGACGATAGGAGAAAGTGTCCCTTCATAGTCCTCTTCCTCTTTCTAAGAGAAACCTCTTGCCATGAATATTTCTTTGTACTTCTCTATGCTACCATCTATGGTATGCTTGATCTTGTAGATCTTCTTGGAAGTAATCATTGACTTCCCCTCAAGTCTCGACACAATTTCCTCCATCATGGCATCCTTCAAACTTGTTGCCCTGCTGGCTCTTGACTAGAGGCTCTTTCGATCATCTAGCATGGTTCTAGTACAATTTCTCCTGCTTGAACAGAAATCACTATAGTTGAGTTTATGCTTAATCCCGGTAGAATCCTCTTGTCACAAACTTTGCATCATTCTTTGTGATGCTTCCATCTACTACAAGAGCCTTAACAACCTTCAGGATGTACCTACAAACCTCATTAGGCCATGGAAGAAAATATTACAACCAAGCAAAGGGATATAAAGACATAAAGGTTGAGAAATAAAGTAATAGTCATCAAGGGAGAAAGATATGAAGTACTTATCTTTTGATCTAAGGATTGTAGGGAATTGTCAACTCCCTGTCAATCCTTTCGTTCTTGCAAAAATGAAATCCATCTGCAATTTCATCAAGCTAGAAATGCTCATCCTTATCCTCATCATAAGCTACTAATGCATGTAGCTTTCCTTTCCTTCCTTGCATGAATTGTATGAGCTAGGGTTTCTTCATTCAATAAATTTATTGATTTTCAACACTTTAGGTCTATCTCTAGGGTTTTTTCCACAAACCCTCTGGATTTCTAAATTATAATCTTTAAGTATTTTCTAGGGTTTTCTAGGCTTAATTTCTTCATCACTTATCAATTTCCCCCATTCACACTTATGGAGTCTTAGCCCATACTCTCTTGTCTAACTAGGTTTGCAACAATGGTGTATTTTATTAATATGCATGTGATTTCATGTTTACAAAACTAAGCTCTTCTTCCTCAAAACATATAAACATAGGAACACTAGCCTAAAACACATATGTAGATGGGATTTCCAGCCTCAAAAGAGTTTATGGCTCACCATCCTGATCATGATATGTTTATCACACACATGGGGATCATCGTAGAGGTGTTACAATTTAGGATATTTTGTGGTTCATGCCTACCTAAAGGCATTATTGTTATGGTAAAAGCTACCACAACACCAACATCCATTGGCGTAATAGTTTGACAAAGTGCACCATTTCACCATTTTATCTATGAGCACCATAGGATGGAACAAACCACCATATGGTCATTTATTGGTGGTGCTCCTACATCAATGGAAAATCATTGCACTAGATTAGTCTAAGATACTAAAATAAGCCTCTCCAAAAACCTATGAAAAATCTATGAAAAAACTTCCACAAAAACCACTAGTTCCAGTTGTAGAGATTTTCTTTTTGGCGGGGGGCTACATTAACACTAAACCCTTCGATAATATATTATTTTCCTAGTAGTGAAGTAATCCATTCTTGAATGTCTATCTTTAAGGATAAAAACCAACTACATCAATTTACTAATAATATTCACTACAACAATTAAAATCATCTTTATATATATATATATATATATATATATACACTTCAATTCATCAAGGTTCCTTAGAATTATTCTTTGGTTTGGAATTTTCCTATAGGAAGCCCTTTATCGTCTAACCCTTTCAATTCAAATATAAATGCTACCATTCACCTTGGTTAAGTATAATTATGTCCCAACTATAGACCTCTACACACCCATTAATTGTTCCCCCAATAATTGTGATCCCTCTTATGGCCACATTACTTAGGGAGGCCATTGTCATAGAAGGAGGTGCCTCATCATCAACCAATTTTTTGAGGTGTGGCTCTTAAAGCTTAATTAGAATAAACTATTAGCAACATTTTTTTAGTATCATCCCTATTTTTTAACTTGTAATGGGAATAAACTAGAAATTTTCATTAATACAAGAACATGAAGTCTTTTCCACACTGTGATTATATTACTTGGCCAATGCCCTTGTAGCCATTCCTAGTTGTTCCTACAATATTAGGATGAAAATTGAAAAAGAGTTGAAGATTAGTTTGTTTAGTTATAATTCATTATGCACAAAGCTCCCTCATAATACTCAATTAATTTATTGGCTGGTTGAGGTTCATGTTTTCCTCAACAAGTTTGGCCTTGGATCTATAACTAGAAACTAATTACCATTGCTACTCTCTTAGAATGCCATAGCTATAAACATCCCCTTGAGTAGAAGCCCTCTCAACCAATCCATATTCTTATACATTCAGGGAAACCTTGATCAAAATTTACTAAACAAATATGTATAAAATTATTGTGAAGAAAATACAAATTAATACAATGTTTTAAAATATCCATACCTAGGGAAATGTAGCCCATGGATTCTTTTAAAGCAAGTGTTGAACCAAGTAAATCACTGGAGCTTGCACCAATTAATTTTGCAATCCCAAACTCTATTACAAGGTTGGACTTGTTTGCATCCAACAACACATTGCTTGGTTTTATGTCATCACCAATTAATTTTGCAATCCCAAACTCTATTACAAGGTTGGACTTTTTTGCATCCAACAACACATTGCTTGGTTTTTATGTCATAATGCATTACATGTGGAAAATAATCATGATGAAGATATTCCATGCCATGAGCTACATCTATAGCAATGCCTAATCCTGTTTTCAATCCTAACTCACACACATTCTCAACATTGTTGTCATCTTTATCAAGATACAAATGCTTCTCTAGGCTTCCATTACCCATAAACCTGAACACTAAGCCTTGGAAATGGAGTCTCGAAAATGAAAATATAATTCTCACGAGATTTCAATGTCAAATATTTTGCAAAATATTATACATTGTTTTAAAACTATTCGCAACCTAGTCATTTTCCAAATTGAAAACCTTCATAGTGACAAGCATACCTCACCCAAAACTCCTTTGAACATTTATCCAAAATTGCCCTTCAAAATATTACAATTGGTTTTTAAACTCTTCACATCCTACTCATTTTCCAAATTGAAAACCTTCATACCGACAAACATATCCTCACCCAAAATTCCTCTTCACATCCTGGTCATTTTCCAAATTGAAAACCTTCATAGCGAGAAGCATACCCTCACCCAAAATGCCTGTGTGCACTGTATTTTGGTGTTTTGATTTATGGCAAATAACTCGGGGAAAATCAAAGTTTTGTATATGCAAATGCCCACTTGAAAATTCCTTTGTGCACTATATTTTGGCGTTTTGATTTATGGCAAATAACTCAGGGAACATCAAAGTTTTGTATATGCAAATTCCCACTTGAGAGGAAGCCAAATCACAAACAACATAGCATAAAACGAATAGCACCAAAATTTGCAATAATTTTTTTCCCAGAACATTAAAATGATGTTTTGGTGTTGGACATGTTGTTAAGGAATTGTTGCTCTTCATTATTATTAACACACAATTGCCAAAATCTAAGAACTCTATGACTAAACAATGTAGCTATGCTAGACTCAAAATCAGCAATTTTCGAGTTCACTGGCAGATTCACTGTCTGCCTCTGAAAAACTATGGACCAATTTTGTCTTTGGGACAAATGTTTAAATCCAAATGCTCAAAACCACCAAATTATCATTCTAAGTCCGGATCTCCTATGATCCTCTGTTTTGTCTGTCAAATGAACCCAGCTCAAGATCTGTGACAATTTCTCCGGAGATCCGAGAAAGCACAAAAACGTGTGTGAGTACTCTTGATTTCTCTGATAAAGCAAAACAACAATATTTATTGGTATTCAGATCTCGATTCTCTTGTCAAATGAACACCCTCTGTATGTTGGGAAGTTTAAAATGCAAAATATCTGGTTAAGTTTGAATGAAGTAATTAATGTAAGTTATCATGGACTATGGTATGTTGGGCACTCTAGAATGGACCATTTAAATGCAGTAATTGGCTTGTTTAAGTTGACATGTACTATGGTTCTTTCAACTCACTGTTAATCCATTGGTTTAAAGAAAATGAAGGGCGAGATTACAGGGGAAATTTCCTTCAGTATCACGCCAAAAGTTGAGTCTATCAGCATGCTTTTCCGACCATACAAGTTATTATAAGTTCCATTATAAAACTTAAAAACTTAACTTGAATGTTAATTCAATGTTGTGTCATCCTCAATCCGATCCAAATGCCTTCTAAAATCCATGGTTTTCTATTTGTTACTTCTGTCTGCTATAGATAGAATGTTTATTGTATATGCCCATTACCAAGGTATATGATAAGGAAACGGTTAATGAGAGGTTTCCGATTGTGTCCTCGATGAATGGTGTAAAGACATGGTCTTATTTAAGAAAATCAAACATCCTTCAACACAAATTTCTATATCAGAAAGTGACTCCCTAAAACCAATCATTCACAGCTTGATGAAGTTGCATATGTAGGATGTGTAAATGGATGTGCTAACTCTGGAAATCCCATATTCTTGAATATAATGAAAAAGGCCATGGGGTTTTTGACCTAAGATGTTTTTCGATTCTTCAAAATGATGTAGACACAGAACCCAACCTCAGAAATAAATAATCGGCAACATCAAACTCTTCTTTAATATCTCCATATCATTTGAAGAAGCAAACCCAATTACAAAATCTTGAATAAATCGACTACTACAATCTGTAGGGATTTCAAAATAAGTTGAGGTCCTTGGCCAGTCCTTGTTGAAACATGCAGAAAGATATGTTGAAGAATCCATTTTCAGTAAATGTTAATACATAGCAACATTAAGTGGATATCATGACTATGACTGAATCTTATACATTACCGTAATAATTTATCCTCCGAGTAGGAGAATACTGAAATTGTAGAGTATGGTTTTAATCTTTTTTTTTTTCATTGTATATTTATCTGTTTATTTTCTTTGTCAAGGTTATGATACGAGGTTCGCTCACACCAGACTATACAAACACAAGGGTATGCAAACTCAGCGAATGTGCATTGAGATTAAAGTGTCAAGAATTTCCATAAAGCACCACTTACTGCCATAAAAGGATTAAACATTTGGATGCAATGTGCATTGGATTCTTCCATGCAGGGACAGATACATGAGTTTAATGTGAGGGCAACTACAGAGCTCCTACTAAAAAGATATGCAAAAGCTTTGACAGAAAACATGCCTAATATTTTCACAGGCAGCTCCCACAAATTCTGGAGATGCTAAAGAACAACAAAATGAATTTTCATGAAATGAGTCCATACAACGTTTACATGAACTCCTCCAACAGGCAGCTCCCACAAATTCTGGAGATGCTAAAGAACAACAAAATGAATTTTCATGAAATGAGTCCAGACAACGTTTACATGAACTCCTTCACTAATGGATGAACTGGTTAAACACGATTAAGACATATCTAATTCTACAATCTCATTAAAATCTGGAGTTACAAAAACAAACTATTGCTAAAATATTATATTGACATCAAATTGCTTGAAGTGCTAAAATAATATAAGTACTTGCGGTTGGAAGAATATAAATATTTTACAATTGAAATCTTTGAAAACTAAAATGTAGAACTTTCATCATTTAATGCCATTTCACTATTCCTTGTTGCAGTGTGTTTAATATTGGCGAGCATAGCAGATATGCTTTCTTTTGATCTCTTTGAAGCAACATTCTTTTCCACCAAATCCTTTTTAAAACTCTCCAACAGAGTTGACACATCTCTCATAGTTGGGCGTTCTTTGGGTGAATCTTTTGAGCATAACAAACCAACATGTAAGAGAGAAAGTAGGCATTTATATGCATCATTTTCTCCAATTTCAGCATCATCCATCTCCCTCAAGATATAAGGGTCAATTACCTCCTCCACTCTATTTGGAAATGCTAAGTTCACCCACTTATGCAAGTTCAAATCTCTTGCAAACATGTCACTAGTTGGTTTTTTTTCTGGTAAACATTTCCAATAACAGAATGCCATAGCTATAAACATCCCCTTGAGTAGAAACTCTCTCACCTATTCCATACTCTGCATTCAAGGAAACATTGATCAAGATTTACTCAACAAATCCATATCAAACTGTTGTGAAGACAATTCAATTAAAAATAATGTTCTAAAATATCCATACCTGGGGCAATGTAGCCCATGGATCCTTTTAGAGCAAGTGTTGAAGAAAGTGAATCATGGGAGGTTGCACCAATTAATTTTGCAATCCCAAAATCTGTTACAACACCATGCATGTTTGCATCTAACAACACATTGCTTGGTTTTATATCACAATGCACTACTTGTACACAAGCATCATGATGAAGATATTCCATGCCATGGGCCACATCTATGGCAATGTCTAATCTTGTTTCCAATCCCAGCTCACACACATCCTCAGCATTGTTGTCATCTTTATCAGGATACAAATGTTTCTCTAAGCTTCCATTACCCATAAGCTCAAACACTAAACCTTTGAAATCAAGATTGGAACATGAGGTTATAATTCTCACAAGATTTCGATGTCGAACATTTTGCAAGATTTTACACTCCCTTTGAAAACTCTTCACAACTTGGTCATTTTGCAATCTGAAAACTTTTACAGCGACAAGCATGCCATCACTCAAGATTCCCTTGTATACTGATCCAAAACTACCCTTCCCCAACAAATTGGCTTCAATAAATCCATCAGTTGCTCTGGAAAGCTCTTGATATGATATCCTTCGATGCTCTAATTTATGGGAAATAACTTGTGGGAAATCAAACTTTTGTATATGCAAATTTCCACTTGAGCAGAATCTCAAAAGAAAACAACACAGGATAAAACCAATCACACCAAAAATTGGCAATAGAACTTTTCTTAGAACATCAAAATGACTTCTTGGTGCTGGACATGTTGGTAAGGAAAATACTTGTGGCCCACAAAGACCTGGATTTCCAATTAAGGATATGGTAATGGTTTGATTTGTAGAAAATTCTCCTTTTGGTATTTCTCCTTTGAGATCATTGAAAGATAAATTCAAATAGTGAATCTCTTTCAACTTGTTGAGAGTAATTGGTATTGTCCCAGATAAGGAGTTCGAAGAGAGATCCAACATCTTGAGATTTTGTAGATATCCAAGTGAATCTGGAATAGAACCTTCTAATGAATTGTTAGATAGATTCAATGATTCGAGTGCAGTGCAACTTCCAAGTGTTGGCGGAATGACACCAGTCATTAGATTGGCAGAAATGTCTATAGTTAAAACATTTCCAAGTTTCTCTATCTCTGGAGGTAAGGGGCCATCCAACAAATTCCATGACAAATTCAAATAAAAACACAATGAAGGAAGAATGGTGACTTCTGGTGGTATGTTTCCACTAATTCTATTGTGAGACAAGTCTAGCAACCCCAAATTTTTGCAATCTCCTAAACTAGAAGGTATTTTACCTGATAAGTAGTTGTGATGAAGAGAAAGGATCCAAAGTTCTTTAAGATGGTGCAAGGAATCAGGAATTTTTCCAGAAAGCATGTTTCTACTAATATCTAGGAGACCAAGATGTTTTAATTGTTTGATATCATTGGGGATGTTTCCTTCTAATCTATTATTGCTTAAATCTAATAATTGTAGATTTTCAAGATTACCCAAAGGTGGTATAGTTCCATTTAAAAGATTTTTATATAATTTTAGATAAATTAGGCCACTAAGATTGCCAATATGTGGAGGGATGTTTCCTTCTATTATGTTATTTGATAATAACAAGTAAGACAAATTGGTAGAAAATAGACTTATAGTTGGGGGCAAAACACCACTAAATTTATTGTTACTCAAGTCTAGTTCTTCTAGGTGGGAACAATTGGTAAGAGATGTGAGAAAGGGCATGTTTGTGGTGCTCCCACTATCAAGTTCATTAGATACTAAGTCTAGCCGTTCAAGGAGTGATAAATTACCCAACTCAATTGGCACACTTCCACTCAACTTGTTGTCGCCAATCGATAATATCATGAGCTTGGAACAATTTCCAATAGATTTTGGTATGTTTCCACTTAGTTGATTTTTCCATAAATAGAGGCCATTCAAATTAAAGATATTTGACAAAGAAGAGGGAATGTTGCCTACCAAGTCATTTTGATATAAGGAAAGTGTTTGGAGATGGGTGAGCAAACCCAATTCTTGTGGAATGATGCCAGTGAGTGAGTTTGTAGAGATATCCAAGTAAGTTAGAGCAGAGAGATTTGAGAAAGAAATGGGAATGGAGCCAGACAACTTATTTTCAAAGAGACAAAGTGTTTTTAGATTAGTTAGCAGGCCTAATTCTTGTGGAAGGGTGCCAATGAGTTTGTTGGACGAGATATACAAAGAAGCTAAGGTGGAGATATTTGACAAAGAAATTGGAATAAATTGGAATTCTTGTGGAAGGGTGTCAATGAGTTTGTTGGACGAGATATACAAAGAAGCTAAGGTGGAGATATTTGACAAAGAAATTGGAATAAATTGGAATGTTGCCAGACAATTCATTTTCAAATATGTACAGAGTTTTAAGATTAGGGAGCAAACCCAACTGTGGTGGAATGGCACCACTGAGACTATTTCTTGCTACTTCTAAAAGATTCAATTCTGAAAGGTTTGCTATGAAAGAGGGAATAGTACCTGTGAGTCTGTTTGCACCCAAGTAAAGGAACTGCAATTGTTTAAGGGAACCCAACTCCACGGGGATACTTCCTTCCAGCTGATTGAAACGCAGGGAAAGAGTTCTCAAACGAAAGAGACGTCCCAATTGAGGCGGGATATGACCGTGGAGCGCATTGTGAGAAAGGTCGAGGGAGTGGAGAAACGACAAATTGGCGAGGGAAGGAGAAATGGTGCCTTGTAGATCCATGGCACTGAGGTTGAGCGCGATCACTCTGTCAAATGGATGGCGGTGGATGCATGTAACCGCAGTCCAGTTGCACAAGGGAACGGCGGAACTCCAATCGGCCATGGATTGATTAGCATTGCGGGTGATGAGCGACCTGAACGCCAGTAGCGATTGTCGATCATCGTGAAATGTGTGAGAGGTACAGGAAACGATGAAGAGCAGCAAAGAAAGTGGAAAATAAAACGAGGGAGACGACATCATAACTTGAAATGGGGAAAAGCGAAGAGGAGATCAATTGGCGTTCTGGGCACAACCTCTCAGCGATTTAAAATGGGGAAAGAAATGGTGGTGACGTGGTGTCAATGCGTTGTATTTTCAAGCGCCACTTCCCCATTTTCTTTTCGTTTTTTTTTCAATTATATGGGAATTGATTAATTAGGCACACACGAATTTGACTTTCTCACTAATATCTGAACGTACGAATTTGACTTGCTCACTAGGACCCGAACATTCACTGTTCTTAAATTACCTCCACCAATTTTCACCCTTTTTTCAAACGAAGTATTTCCATTTTAATTTATTTGGTATTTACATGAAAACGAAATAGTCTATAACGCGACTTTTTGAAAGCTTTTTTGGCGGGTTTTTCGGATCGAAATCCGGCAGGAATTTATTGGAATCACAAGTTTGATAGCTAGTTTCTGCACAATGAAAGCATCACAGGGGTTTTCGAGGGTGCTGAATCCAAATATGCAGTTAAAAAACCATTTTAACTGCAACAAATCAAAATTTAACCTCAATTTCTTCCACCGGATTCCGTCACCGGAATCTTCAAAAAATCGCATTATAGACAACTCCCATAAAAACACTCATTACCACCATTAGCACCATCTCATAAGAGTTGGGTTAATTTATTAATTTGCAAATACTTTCTCTATTTCCTAACCAATTTGCAGGCATGAAATAATTAAAAAGTTATGCACTCTTTAATTCTACTCAAATTGCATAATCATAGTGGGCTCTTTTGGAACTAAAGAAATGGAAAAGGACATTGTGGAGCTACATTTAACAAGTTTAAGAAATATTAGTTTTGAATTGGTTTGAAATTTCTTATTAATTTTTCATTTGGTTATGAAAACTAAATTTAAAATGATTTTGATTTCATTTATAATTTTCTTATTTGTAGTGATGATTTTTTTTTTTTTTTTGGCTTTTAATAAAGAAAGAAAGAAATTGTTTTAATGTTTACTAGGTTAAAGATGGTTTATGAGACATAATGCCTCACTATATGATTCATGTATTCGGCCCTTTCCCAGCTTCTCGACAAACCTCTCGCTGAATAAATTATCCCAAGAGCTCGCTGCTACAATATGACCTCACATTCTAAAATGAAATGCTTTTTTGTTTCCACTTTTTCAGAGGAAAAGAAAATACATACTCTTTCTTCGCAAACTCTTTTAGCCTTTTCCAACACCCTATTTCACAACCGAATTGATGAGAATTAGTCAAATATTTTAGCTCTCCAAAAAAAATTAAGCCCTATACACATTTTTTTTTAATTGTTGAATATAAACTAGGTTGATTTTAATTCCATTTGAAATTTCAAATTTGCATTCACAAAAAATATTGACTACTATATTCAGTTTTTCTTAAATATGATTTTGATTCCATTTTAATTCCATTTAAAATATCAAGTTTGCATTCACAAAAATATTGACTACTATATCGGTTTTTTCTTAAATAGGTTGATTTTGATTCCATCTAAAATTTCCGGTTTGCATTCACAATTTCCTTTTTGGTTTTTAATTATGAATCTGACATGGGTTGATTATGAAATTATGACATGGCATTTGAAATTTGACATATAATATTATTCATTAACAACACGGTCCCTGTGTCAATTAAAAAACTGTGGTGGAAATAGGAATCGCCAAGTGTGTGGGCCTAATTAATCAATTCCGATATATTTGAAAAAAGAAAATGGTGAAAGTCAATACGTTTTTTTTTCAATAGCGTGTTGGTGAGATGGAGAGATGGGCACCCAAGTCAAAACGCGTGTTGTTGAGATGGAGAGATGGGCACCCAAGCCAAAACGCGTGTTGTTGAGATGGAGAGATGGGCACCCAAGCCAAAACGCGTGTTGTTGAGATAGAGAGCTTTCAAGTGGCGTTCGGTCCATGCATGGGTTGTCTTTTCAAACGCGTGCCGTTGAGATAGAGAGATGCGGACACCGAAGAAAACTAGGGGAAGTTCTTCCGTGGTGGCCACGGATTAAAAATATCTCAAACGAAATCAAACAAAATATATGTTTAGTTGCGTTGGGTCGACGCGTTGATTTTTCAAAAGCGTGTTGTTGAGATAGAGAGAGACGGGCACTGAAGAAAAGTAGCGGAAGCTTGCCCATGCTGAAATCAAATCCTGGCCATATGAATAAAATTATCACAAAACGTATCACGAGCACAAGGATTAAAAATGTTATGGACACTAAATGTTAACATATGGGGGAGCAAGTCCAATTCTCCGAGAATCATACCACATGGTTTATGTGAGAAGTGGGCCTAAATAGTTAAAATGGAAATATCTGGAAAAAATATCAATATTCAGGGTAGAATGGAAATATCTGGAAAAAAAATATCAATATTCAGGGTAGACAGCTCTTAAGTCAATATCAATAGGGAAATATTTGGAAAAACTATCAATAGTCAGGGTAGACAGCTCTTAAGTCAATATCAATATGGAAATATTTGGAAAAAATAAAATGGAGGTGGTGCCACACCATTCATTTTCTGATAGCTCAAATTCTTCTTATGGTGGCCACTCCGTTAAAAATATCTCAAACCAAATCAAACAAAACATATCCCCCACCGCTCTTAAAGTGGCATTCGGTCAAGTTTCACGTTATGAGTTCACCGAAGACGTCTTCATCATGCTCTTAAGTCAAAACGCGTGTTGTTGAGATAGAGAGCTCACAAGTGGCGTTCGGTCCATGCATGGGTTGTTTTTTCAAACGCGTGTCGTTGAGAAAGAAAGGGGCACCGCAGATGCTGGTCATATGATCAAAAAGATGGTGGTCATATGAAGTACACTGCTCTTAAGTCAGTCAATATGTTTGTTTTTCAAACGCGTGTTGTTGGGATAGAGATAGAGAGATGGGGACACCGAAGAAAAGTTGGGGGAGTTTGTCCGTGCTCAGATGAGATGAGATGGGATGATGGCCACTCGGTTAAAAATATCTCAAACACCGCTCTTAAAGTGGCATTCGGTCAAGTTTCACGTGTATGTATGCTGGATGAGTTCACAATGTCTTCGTTATTGGGTGGAATTTTTGAATAATATTTATGGAAATGGTTATAGTTTAGTTTAATTGATTTATTGTGTTTAGTTATATAACTTTGTGTGTTCTTTTAAATAGATTTAATGTTTTGAAAATTTCTCTAATTATTTGGATTAAAAAGTTTTTGTTATGGGGTGTAATTTTTGAATAATACTTATGGATACGGTTATAGTTTTGGCGTTTCATCTTTTAAAGTTAGGTTTTTAGATGTTTAGGGTTTTTATTGTTTTTTAATGATAAAATAGGTCTTCGAGCCTCATTGTAACACAGATCAGAGGTGTGTAGCCACCGCATCTCTTCTTGGAGATAAGCTACTATTGCCCGAGCTAGTTATTTCCATTCTATATGTAAACATATTTCAGTTTTTTGATATTAATGAAATGAAGTTTTATTTTTGTTGCATCTCCATGTTTATGTTTATTTTTATATTTTGTTGTGTTCCTGCATAAGTCCGGATCAACCAGGTCCCAACACTTTGTTTAATTCAACGATTTCTTGATATAAGGTTATGTGGTTGACCAATAACCCTCCGCATAAATTAGGGCATCTTCGTCTATTCCCATACACACAGTCTTCGTTCCTTACAATGTCCCATTTTCCCATCCCCTAGGACACACATATGTTTTTTCACCAACAACTTCCCCATCCCACGAAGACCTATCTTTATTTCCTGGGACATACATATTTTTTCCTTTTACAAGTATAAATTCCCAGCCCACCTCGCATCATCTGTCAGTAGCACCATCCCCATACTCAAGAGAGCCCCCCGGCACACCTCCATAGCATGATGGAGAATTCAATGGTAGGTGACGAGTAACTTCTTGTCCCACGCCTTCTGTTAACTATGCACCTTGTAGCTTATAGTTTTTCCTTTATACATTGTTAAGCTTGTTCGACCAAAACATAAGATTGTTACCCTACGATGCAAAGGCTTATAACATATGGATTACAAGGACTAGCCCTAGGCTTCCTTGGAGCCTAGTATTACTCATAATACTGAACCTTATAGAAATGAGTCCCTCATTTCAATACCGACACTAAACCATCATCATGGACACAATCCTTTTCAAATAAAGCTCATAAGCATTCCCTTTAATGGCATTAGTCAAACCAAACAATGGCTGACACTACCCCCTAATGTCCATTGTGTATTGACTCCACAACATAGCTCATGAGGAAAGAAAGAGGGGGAAGGGGTTTGCCCTCCATTCAGGGAGACCATACTCCACCTCCCTTCCTGCCATGTAGGTCATTAAAACCCAATCAGAAATATTGTGGCCATTAATGAACAACCTTGACTTAACCAATTCCCAAGAAACTCCTCCCCAAAGCTCTTAATCCTTGTCCACTCTTCATACCCAATCATTCTGTGTACATTTCCACAATATTTGCGTGAATTATAATTCAAAAGGACAATTAAAATTATGTTTTGTACCGAACACAATTTTAACCATGCTCTATGTTTCATCATTCGTATTTACTGAACACTAAGTTAAAAAATATTCTATGCCAAATATAAGATTCACAATGAGCTTTATATACAAAACTCTTTACTTTCATTTGCATTTGTTTAACTAGAAAAAAACAAACGGGTCTCATACCCTCATCTGTTTAGCCATCTCCCATGTGTCTTCATCTAGTCTAAAGTGCCTCCACTGCACTTTAACTTGCTCAATTACTCGATTCTGGAGTGCAATCTACCTATGATCAACAACATGATTAACATCATGGAGATAATTTTTAAGTTAAGAGATGTAGGAGACATCATGTGCCTTCATAGTGGGAGGTAAGGCCAATCTGTAGGCCACTGGCCCCTCTCTTTCTAAAATCTAAAATGGCCCACAAAACCATGGTGCCAGCTTGGCATAAGACCTAATCCATAAAGAAATTTTCCTTGGTCTAATGCGAAGGTAAACATGCTTTCCCACTTGGAATTCCTTGTGCATCCTATGTTGATATGCATAGCTCTTCTATCTATCCTAAGCTATCTTCGATTGTTTCCTGATAACAATTATGTTTTTTTCCATTTCCTTGAGTTTGGTGTAGAGCTTGTGCTCTCTTAGCACTTGCAACACCACTGTGTTTTCGCTGCGACAACGACCCTCCAAAATTTATGCCTAATTCAATTTTGGAGCCTACGTGAACTATCGTTCCAAGCTACCAAGCATCGTCACGTTGTTTCCTTGACTATCACAGGGATTTCCCTAAGTGTTGTTTCCTCCTAAGTCGACGTTTCCCAAGTGTCATCACCTTATCTTTACGACTGGAATGCTTGTGTTATCTTACCCAAAGATAGGAGAAGGCATAGTTTTTCTTGAATTAGTAACCAACTTTGCTCGACATGCATCACACACACAAAAGCGATAAAAAGCACATCTTTTCTAAGAAAAGAACACTCTTTTCACACAACAGTTATAAGAGGCTTTGTTGGATGAAATTGTGCCCTCCTTGGGAAAAAATGCACTCCAAGATGACATGCACTACACTCTAGGTGAGCGCACTCCTTCAAGCTGACTAACTGTGCCCTAGTGGAGCGCATGCCTTCGGCTCAGTGAGTGCGCCCTTCGGCCAAGCACACTCCTTTAGCTCAAGAGCTACGCCCTCCTCATCCTCTTGCATGTGCCTTCCTTGTTGCATGTGGGCACACTCCTATAAAATAAGAGCCCACTTCACTTCACTTAACTAACTCACTCATCCGTTGACAAGTGGCGAACATGCATGGTATGGTTTTACATGTAATTTATTTATAATAAACTCAGTTAATCATTTCTTTCACACAATCATTCTCATTTTGGCTGAGCGTACTTGTTTGGCTCTAGGATCTCCTCATCGATCTTCTTTACAGGTAAGTTTTGCATGGTGCTTTTCTTGGTTTCTTTTGGTGTTTCCACTATCATTCTTATTTGTTTTGTTGGCGTTTTTACCCATTCTTCCTAGTACAAGCATCATTCTGCTGTTGCAGGTAGTTTTCTTGTGACTATTCGCATTTTGTAACCCTTCACATTCTGGTCATGAATGTGGCAAAATCTATAAGTATTTATGGATCCTTCCTCTTAGCATTCTAGTCATTTTATCTTGTTGTGGGACTTGTTTAAGCTAATATTGATCCATTTCAAGAAAGCATGCACTTCTAGAAATGAAGGCCTCACTGTCGTGGAAAGCTGCGCCCAGAAAACCAAATCTTCCTCCTGAACGCACTCTAGAAAATCAAGCTAGCCTTACTCTCATAAATTGTGCCCTCCATGAGCGCATGGAGCATTTCAAAGCAACATCATGCAAGCTTCGTTCTTCAGCTTGCACTCTGTTCCCTTCTTAGTCTCCTTGAGTGAACAACGCAAAGGGAAGGTTTAATCCTGACCCCTTCATGCTTCGGCTTATGCCCTACGCCGTCCTTGGATTCCCTTGAGCACATAACGCACCCCGAACCAACAATGATCCCCCTTCATCCTTCAGATTGTGACTTGCGCCCTTGAGGTCTCGCTCTCTCCTTTTGCTTAAGTGCACAATGCACCTTGAAGCCTCTCTAAGTCTTAACTCCTCTCTGGTTCTCCGACATGCGCACTCCTTTGTCTTGATGTAGGTTTACCTCACAACAACTGCCTAGCCTCACGTGTGAAAGGCTTATGCTCTTAACTACATCTGGTTTTCCTTTGAGCGTTGTTTGTTGAATTGTTACTTATAATAGATAAAGGATTTCTTATAGATAACCTTTGGTCACTACGAGTGTAATTCTACATGGAAGTGTTCATGCTTCAAGTCCTATTACACTCTCATTGTTTATTGGAACAATGCCTCCCACTACTCGTCGTGTGACTTCAAAAGAAGTCTCAGAAGCAAGTGTTGAAGAGATATTGGAAGTTGCAAAGCCTACAGTCCCCATCCTTTCAGATACATAGTGCTTTATAGATAAATCTGTTGAAGTCTCATGGAGGGACATCAAAGACACATTCATGCAAAAGCAGTTCCCTCAAGATATGTAAGATAGGGAAGTTTACAACCACATTAAGTGGTCCCAGATACACAGGATTGCATGCAGATTTTCGATGATGCCTTGTGTAGAGGCCATTGAGTGGTTCATTAACAACAGAAAAATTATATTCACAATTATAAGAACTATGGGAATTGTTACCTGATTTTGAAGTAACATCCCCTTCTTTTCCTTCATTTTGTTTAGCAAAACTGCTTGTAACAAATTCATCATACCTTCTCGAAAATGTTCTAGTCCATGTTGATCTACATACTTATTTCTATGGTGGTTGCTCATTCTTAAGAACAAGTGCTTCAGGAGGAGTTTTTGATTCTGCAGAGACATTATTATCATCCAATTTTTCTTCTGTATAAACATTATCATTATCATCCAATTTCCCTTGAACATAAACATTATCATCTAATTTTTCTTCATTCTCAATTGAAGAAGGAAAATTTATTGAAGGAAAATCCATAGAGTGATCTAGAATATGAATACCCCCTTTAGGATGTGGAAGATCATTATCAAATTCATAATAAAACTTCTTGGAAGTGAATTTATTCAAATGACTGAGTTGTTTATCAACAATGGAAGCATCTTTATCAAATTCAAGAAAAACTACATCTCTTGAAACAACAAATTTCTTGTTCTCTTCATCATAGGATCTATAAGTTTTATAAGTATTGGAATACCCCCAAAAAATACATTTGTGACTTCCGGCACACAATTTGTTTCGTTGTTGTTTAGGAATCAAAGCATAGCATGGAGAACCAAAAACTCTAAAATGTTGAACAATAGGAAGACGATTTGTAGCACCCCAAAACTAGAAAAATATAATGAATACCAAAAACATGCACTAAACTACAATAAAAAGAAATAATCATGCTAGCACAATTTTTACACAAGCAGAAATAGATTAATAAACCATAGAATAGTAGCAACAAATCTGAGCCATTTTATTAAAATTTCTTTGCAATTGAGTACAATAGAGTAAAATGATAGAACTTAGGCTTGCTAATGCAAACATGCAATACCTAGGTGAAGATCTAAGCAAAACTTTGACAAAAATGGTTCAATATGTCCTAATACAATGCCCAAAAAATTTTGCTGCTACTGGTAGGGATGAACTGTGATTTATGCCATCAAATTTGCTCCAAAATTTCTACAAAATTAACTAGAGGCTTCTCTCACCCAAATCTAACAAACCCAGAAAAATATTGGGCTAATTCTAGTTGACCTGAAAAGCCCCAAAATGTGCAAATTACCTAGAAAATAATGTTGCTACTTCTACTAGAGGAAAAATACAAAATGATCACTCAAAACTACTCCAAAAATTATGAAAAGTTAGAGAGACACTCCTCACACCCTAACCAATAAACCAAAAATTATTGTGAGCTAGTTCGAGCTGACCCCAAATGCTCAAATAGTGTGAAAATATCAAGTAAACCAACAATTCGCCTTGCTATAAGAATAAGGATTTTAGACCCGAATATCACCTAGAAAATTTTGAAATTTTAACCACAAATTGCTTCTCACAAAACCCAGAAAAAACCCAAAAAATTATTGCGCTAAATCCACCAGTCATTGAAACACAAAATTTATGTGTAGCCTTTCACAATCTACCGGTGACCTATAGAGATCAAACTGGTCTAAGAATGCACACTTTCCCTTAAGGGAAACTGATACAAATCCCTCCAAAACTTCTTCCTCAAACTTATAGCCAAAATCAGCTCCAATGCTCGGAAAAACACTACTACTCAACCCCTACAAAATAGTTGTAAATCCAACTTACAATAGTTGATCCTCCAATGAGCAACTCGAACTACCTCTGTGCCCAAGGAATGAAAAAATGAGTGAATAACTTCAATAAAGCTACGTGGAAATCCTGAATTGGACTCCCCAAATTACCTCTCTAGGGAGACACTCGAAATTCTCCGAAATGAGGGTGGAGTTCCACTTGGAAATTCCTTGTTTTAAACAACACTAGTTGACTTGGTTAAGTAGCTCAAGCAAACTCTCCAATTCTGAAATAAAATGCCAAAAAGAATGATCAAAGTGAGGCTCTAGCCTTTCTTTTATTGTTTCTTTCTCTTCCTCATACTATGGTTCAATATCTCTCAGACTATGCTTTGATACCATGGTTTGATTCTTCCCATGGTTCAATTTCCCTTTTTGGTAACCTCCACAACTTATTTTCACCTTACTTTTTCTTCTTTTCCTAAGTCCCAATTATTGCCTTTTCTCCAAAATTTATTTAATACCTCTACAACTTATTTCTCCTACTTTTATTTATCTAAAAATATTTATTATTCGCCAAAATTGTAAAATTGATAATTTCCCTTAGCAAAATTATTATTTGGGGACATTACAGTCCTCCCCACCAAAAATTGTTTGTCCTCAAGCAATGCCTAAACAAGTGCCCTCTCTGTCTACTGATCACTATTGTAACCACCAATAATACTAGGTTCCCAAATGTACCATTGAGTCATCCCCAATCTCAACACTGTTCCGAAATGAAGGAATCCCTCAATAACAACATCCCAAGCCATCCTAATTAATGTGAAACACACCTTGCTCCACTCGTTATCCAACCAGATAGAGGTACCAGAATCCCTCTACATACTATCAATAAGTAGAGCATCATGATAATGTAGCACTCTATCCAACTCCCCATGAAGCTTCCCTACTCAGTAGTCCACTTCATACACTCCAAGAGTAAACTCCTGAAGACACAACATGATCCTTGTGGGGATGAAGTCTCTCCTACATGAAATTCCCCTAGTATCCTCCTGCTAACCAACCTGTCATGTTGGTGAAGTCCCCCACACCAATATCAAACCACTAAAACCCAATGGAATATCTAAATGGTCTCCCCCTTTAGGAACTAGATCACCCCTAAGAGTAACTAAACCATGAAATTTTGTGATGCATGGATCCCATGCCAATCTCAGAAGGGTGCCACCATGCTGACGCTGCACCACTCTGACTATGACATACCGCCCATCGTGCACAAACTGTATCCTCCTCTCCTGGAACCTGATGGCGAAATATTAAGGGAAACTAGGAATAACACTATTCCTATATAACAATGATGATACAACCATTGTTATTATCCATAACAACATCATTTCACATTCGTAATGCAATAGAATACAAGTGAGTACACTAATTTGTATAGCTTAACGATTCACAATTGAGGGAAGGACTTCCACTCTCCACCCAACTATATGCCAAATGCATTGCAATATTTCTTACAACTGACCACCCACGAGCCGAATTTAGAGTCTAAGGAGTAAGTGCTCAAGGGGATTAAATCGATGACAATCAATAGAACACATAAGAATCCATAACCTACCCCACCTCCACCACCTCGTTTAGGATTATATCCCTCCCAGTGTCTCCACCTATTCACTCAAGAATCCAAAGCACACTGACATCCATGTTCTAATCCTGTAGATATAAGAAACACATAGAGATTTCCCTCTGCAAACTAGGGGTCTAGAGCACACTGAGTTTCCACCCGCGCAACTTGGTAGGGCTCCAGAATATACAATTTCTTCACATATTCTTCCTGTTCAACCACACTTCCCAACTTTATCCATCTCTAGTTCCAACACTTTCCGCAACATTATCCTTCTTTCCCGCAAGTTCTCTTGCAAATCCTTGTATGCCTAACCCAACACATAACACCCAAAACACACTACCCATTTCTATGAACTTTTTCTAATATTCACCATGCTCGATTCTTGCGTGTGCTAACTCTTTGCATATCACAATGTTGTCTCCAAGCTCATGTGAATGATCTCAATGATTATCCCCTTCTTCCTTTTTCATTGGCTCTTTTCTCCACTGACCCCCTAATGTCCATTGTGTATTGACTCCACAACGTAGCTCATGAGGAAAGAAAGAGGGGGAAGGGGTTTGTCCTCCATTCAGGAAGACCATACTCCACCTCCCTTCTTGCCATGCAGGCCATTAAAACCTAGTCAGAAATATGGTGGCCATTTAATGAACAACCTTGACTTAAACAATTCCCAAGAAACTCCTCCTCAAAGCTCTTAATCCTTGTCCACTCTTCATACCCAATCATTCTGTGTACATTTCCACAATATTTGCATGAATTATAATTCAAAAGGACAATTAAAATTATGTTTTGTACCGAACATAATTTTAACCATGCTCTATGTTTCATCATTCGTCTTTAATGAACACTAAATTAAAAAATATTCTATGCCAAATATAAGATTCACAATGAGCTTTATATACAAAACTCTTTACATTCATTTACATTTGTTTAACTAGAAAAAAACAAATGGGTCTCATACCCTCATCTGTTTAGCCATCTCCCATGTGTCCTCATCTAGTCTGAAGTGCCTCCACTACACTTTAACTTGCTCAATTACTCGATTCTGGAGTGCAATATGCCTCTGATCTAGAATGCACATTGGCTTTAGCTAGAATTATCCCCCACATTCCACCCTTATCATAGACCAATCAACAACATGATTAACATCATGTAGATAATTTTTAAGTTAAGAGATGAGGAGACATCATGTTCCTTTATAGTGGGAGGTAAGTCCAAATCTGTAGGCCACTGGCCCCTCTCTTTCTAAAACCTAAAATGGCCCACAAAACCATGGTGCCAGCTTGGCATAAGACCCAATCCATAAGGAAATTTTCCCTGGTCTAATGCGAAGGTAAACATGCTTTCCCACTTGGAATTCCTTGTGAATCCTATGTTGATATGCATAGCTCTTTTATCTATCCTAAGCTATCTTCAATTGTTTCCTGATAACAATTATGTTTTTTTCCATTTCCTTGAGTTTTGTGTAGATCTTGTGCTCTCTTGGCACTTGCAACACCGTTGCGTTTTTGCTGGGACAACGACCCTCCAAAATTTATGCCTAATTCAATTTTGGAGCCTACATGAACTATCGTTCCAAGCTACCTAGCATCATTACATTGTTTCCTTGACTATCACGATGTTTTCCCTAAGTGTTGTTTCCTCCTAAGTCGATGTTTCCCACGTGTCATCACCTTATCTTTACGACTGGAATGCTTGTGTTATCTTACCCAAAGATAGGAGAAGGCATAGTTTTTCTTGAATTAGAAACCAATCTTGCTCAACATGCATCACACACAGAAAAGCAATAAAAAGCACATCTTTTCTAAGAAAAGAACATTCTTTTCACACAATAGTTATAAGAGGCTTTGTTGGATGAAATTGTGCCCTCCTTGGGAAAAAATGCACTCCAAGATGACATGCACTGCACTCTAGGTGAGCACACTCCTTCAAGCTGAGTAACTGTGCCCTAGTGGAGTGCACATCTTTGGCTTAGTGAGTGTGCCCTTCAGTCAAGCACACTCCTTTAGCTCAAGAGCTACGCCCTCCTGATCCTCTTGCATGTGCCTTCCTTGTTGCATGTGGGCACACTCCTATAAAATAAGAGCCCGCTTCACTTCACTTAACTAACTCACTCATCCGTTGACAAGTGGCGAACATGTATGGTTTGGTTTTGCATGTAATTTATTTATAATAAACTCAATTAATCATTTCTTTCACACAATCATTCTTATTTTGGCTGAGTGCACTTGTTTGGATCTAGGAGCTTCTCATCGATCTCGTTTACAAGTAAGTTTTGCATGGTGCTTTCTCGGTTTCTTTTGGTGTTTCTACTATCATTCTTGTTTGTTTTGTTGGAATTTTTACCCATTCTTCCTAGTACAAGAATCATTATTTTGTCATAGCTAGTTTTCTTGTGATTGTTTGCATTTTGTAACCCTTCACATTCTGGTAATGATTGTGACAAAATCTATAAGTATTTGTGGATCCTTCCTCTTAGCATTCCTGTCATTTTATCTTGTTGCGGGACTTGTTTAAGCTAATATTGATCCATTTCAATAAAGCACACACTTCTAGAAATTAAGGCCTCGTTGTCATGGAAATTTGTGCCCTAGAAAACCAAATCTTCCTCCTAAATGCACTCTAGAACATCAAGATACCATTACTCTCATAAAGCCCTCCATGAGCGCATGGAGCATTACAAAGAAACATCATGCAATCTTCATTCTTCAATTTGTGCCCTGCGCCCTTCTCAGTCTCCTTGATCGCACAACGCAAAGGGAAGGTTTAATCCTGACCCCTTCATGCTTCAGCCTACGCCCTACGCCCTCCTTGGCTTCCCATGAGCACATAGTGCAACCCGAACCAACAATGATCCCCATTCATCCTTCGGATTGTGCCCTGCCCCATTGAGGTCTCTCTCTCTCCTTTTGCTTGAGTGCACAACACACCTTGAAGCCTCTCTAAGTCTTAACTCCTCATTGGTTCTTCAACATGCACCCTCCTTTGTCTTGATGCAGTTTTACCTCACAAAAACTGCCTAGTCTCACCTATGAAAGGTTTATGCTCTTAACTACATATGGTTTTCCTTTGAGAGTTGTTTTTTGAATTATCACTTATAATAGATAAAGGATTTCTTATAGCTAATGTTTGGTTGCAACGAGTGTAATTCTACATGGAAGTGTTCATGCTTCAAGTCCTATTACACTGTCATTGTCTATTGGAACAATGCCTCCCACTACTCGTCGTGTGACTTCAAAAGAAGTCTCAGAAGCAAGTGTTGAAGAGATATTGGAACTTGCAAAGCCTACAATCCCCAAATCTACCAAACCCAGAAAAAACTTGGGTTAATTCCAGCTGATCCGAAAAGAACCAAAATGTGAAAATTACACAGAAAATAATGTTGTTGTTGCTACTCCTACTGCTAGAGGAAAACAACAAATGATCCCTCAAAACTACTCCAAAAATTCTAAAAAATTAGAGAGAGGCTCCTCACACCCCAACCAATAAAACCTAGAAATATTTTGAGCTAATTCTCGCTGACCCGAAATCTCAAATAGTGTGAAAATATCAGGTAAACCAACAATTCGCCTTGCTATAAGAATGAGGATTTCAGACTTGAATATCACCCAGAAAATTTTGAAATTTTAACCACAAAATGCTCTCACAAAACAAAAAAAAACCCAAAAAAATATTGGGTTGAATCCACCAGTCACTAAAACCCAAAATTTAAGTGTAGCCCTTCACAATCTACCGGTGACCTACAGAGATCAAATTGGTCTAAGAATGCACACTTTCCCTAAAGAGAAACTCATCAAAATCCCTCAAAAATTTCTTCCTCAAACTTCTAGCCAAAATTAGCTCCAATGCTCGGAAAAACACTACTGCTCAACCCCTACAAAATAGCTGGAAATCCAACCTACAATAGTTGATCCTCCAATGAGCAACTCGAACTGCCTCTGTGCCCAAGGAATGACAAAATGAGTGAATACCTTCAATAAATATATGTGGAAATCATGAATTGGACTCCCCAAATTACCTCTCTAGGGAGACACTCGAAGTTCTCCGAAATGAGGGTGGAATTCCACTTGAAATTCCTTGTGCTAAACAACACTAGTTGACTTGGCTAAGAAACTCAAGCAAACTCTCTAATTATAAAATGAAATGCCAAAATAGAATGATCAAAATGAGGCTCTAACCTTCATTTTATTTTTTCTTTCTCTTCCTCATACCATGGTTCGATTTCTCTCACACTATGCTTTGATACCATGGTTTGATTCTTCCCATGGTTCAATTTCCCTTTTTGGTAACTTCCACAACTTATGTTCACCTTAATTTTTCTTCTTTTCCTAAGTCTGAGTTATTTCCTTTTCTCCAAAATTTATTTAATACCTCTACAACTTATTTCTCCTACTTTAATTTATCTAAAAATATCTACTATTCGCTAAAATTGTAAAATTGAGAATTTCCCTTAGCAAAATTATTAATTGGGGACATGACAGTCCTCCCCACCAAAAAATGTTTGTCCTCAAGCAATGCCTAAACAAGTGTCCTCTCTGATTGCTGATCACTATTGTAACCACCAATAATACTAGGGTCCCAAATGTACCATTGAGTCATCGTCAATCTCAGCATTGTTCCAACATGAAGGAATCCCTCGATACCAACATCCCAAGCCATCCTAATTAATGTGAAACACACCTTTC
This sequence comes from Pinus tabuliformis, assembly GCA_031772625.1. Lineage (NCBI taxonomy): Eukaryota > Viridiplantae > Streptophyta > Pinopsida > Pinales > Pinaceae > Pinus > Pinus tabuliformis. The sequence goes on along the minus strand of CM062817.1, from coordinate 1,971,910,789 downwards.
TCCACTCGCTATCCAACCAGTCATAGGTACCAAAATCTCTCTACATACTAGAAATAAGTAGAGCATCATGATAATGTAGGAATCTATCCAACTCCCCATGAAGCTTCCCTATTGAGTAGTCCACTTCATACACTCCAAGAGTAAACTCCTAAAGACACAACATAATCCCTGTGGGGATGAAGTCTCTCCTGCATGAACTTCCCCTAATATCCTCATGTTGCCCAACCTGCCATTCTGGTGTAGTCCCCCACACTAATAGAAAACCACTTGTTGGCTTGGTTTGGGCTGACCCAGGTTCGATCTATATTGCGCACCAGCAAAACCCCCAATCATTGGCCCTTTCAACAATGACATACAAGCATATCACAGTCTCACTCGAAGTGACTATGGGAGGATGCAAAACTAGGTTTCTGTAACTGTCTAGTCAATTTAATGTCTTAAATTGCTCTACATAAATTATCAATCCAGGTATCGTAAACTGATGAAGTGTGGTGCACTATATGTGCTTAGTTAACCTTTCTCTTACTTTGTTGTTTTATAGTTTATGTTGTTTTTGGGGTTTTGTTCTTGTTGGTTTTCTAAAGTGTTTAATGCAAATGGAAATCCTATTATAAGGTCTTAAGAATACTTTTAAAGGACAAGTATGGATAAAGATTTCAAGACAAGGCCTATGTCCCTAATGGTAACTTCCAAAACTTAGCACTTCAAAAGAACTTAAAACATGTTATTGATGGAGTTAGTATTTAAACAAAAGTGTAAATATACAACTAGTTCAATCAAAATAAAATGCAATAACCAAACAATGAGCTAATGACTATGAGATCCAGTATCCTTGCTGCTTCAGCAAAAGGACAAGATGATTCTATCATGTCATTAGTTCAATCAAAATAAAATGCAATAACCAAACAATGAGCTAGTGAATATGAGACCCAGTATCCTTGCTGCTTCAGCAAAAGGACAAGATGATTCTATCATGTCATTAGTCATTAAAAGGCTATGTGCATCACTAATCTACAATCAACTTGAAAGCAATTTATATACAGCTAATATACATAAGCACAACAAAATTAAATGCAAAATTAAATGACAACTATACAAGGCAGGGGCCCTCTGCCACCTATGAAATCAAAGCAAAACTGAACACACTTGCATGAATTAAAATTGCATGAATGAAAAATCTAATCTATCAAACTTGAAAGCAATCAAATCAAATCAAAGCAATATTTACAAAATGAAATCTACTCTACCTTACATTCTAAAAAGCAATATTTACAAAATGAAATCTACTCTACCTTACATCCTAATATGCTCCATGACATTTACTTCACATCTCCTTCCATGTTGAGAACATCAAAGCTTTATTCAATTTCTTCAAAAGTACAAAGTACAACAAAGTCCTCCAAATATTTTAAAAGCCATCAAGGAAGAACTACAAACTTAAGAACTAGGGACTAACAAGCTAAAAAGGACTAACAAATGAAGGAGAGAGATCTCCTATTTATACAAAAAGATGAGAAGCCATCTCATTAATGAGAGTCCATGAATCTCTCCCTCTACCTCTAGAGTCCTAATCAAAATAGGAACTGATAAGACACATGTCTTCTTAGAGTTACAATACAATTAGGAGATGTGACACATATCCTCATGATCCCATGATTTTTTCCAACCAAATTCGAATTTGGCCTTAGAGTGCCACATAAGGGTCTTTTAGAAGTCTCCTTTCAACCTACACATGTCAACAACCTCAACCCATTTGTTAGGTATAAGCATGTGCACATTATTTTCTAATTTTTAACCACAAATTCACTTAAAAGACTTAGAATTAATAAATATTGGAAAAACATAAATGTGGCCCAATGATAATGAAAGTGGGATGAATGTGGTGACATAGTAGTGAAGTGGAGGTGATATAATGGACATAATAGTGAAAGTGTAATGGAAATGAATGACATTTTCAAGGCTCAACATACCCCCCAACTGAAGCTATTGCATGTCCTCATGCAATATATATTACATTAACTCTTTTGATCTTTGAGCTTTGGCTTAACTTTGCATTATATCATTTGATAACTTCATATTTCTGCAAAGTGTTTTACTTGAATTGCAACATGGTTGGTTCTTGTGTTACAACCATTTTTTTTCTTTGTTGTTGCCTTCTACTTTGATCTTTGAACTTTGCATAATCATGATGGTTGGTTCTTGTGTGACAACCATGATTTTGTTTGTATCCAATTTATCCTTTAAGCACTTTTTCAAAAGCCATTGTATGCTCATAATAGCAATGTAATAGTTAATATATGTTGGAAGTATGAGGACTCCTGAATATGATATGGACATGGCAATATATGAATATGAATGTATTTCCTCCCCCCAACTGATGGTATTGGCAATTTTATGAAATGAGGAAGAGAAATGTTTTTCCAACAATTATCATTCTAGCTTTTTATGGAATTCTATGGTCAAAAGTTAGAAAAATGACGTACCTTCACTTACCCTTTGGAATGGATGAGTTGTATGTGTGGTGGCTGAAAATTTCTGATCATATTCTTATTCAGGTGGCTGAACAAGAGGAATCATGGATAGAGAGATAAGATGACTTTTTATTGCTTCTACTAAAACTTGTTGAATCTGCTCCAAAATGCTAAAATTAATAGTCTTCATGTCTTCAAAACTCATTGGCACAATTCCTACTATGTGAAAAGATGTTCTGATGTCGAACATAGTAGGAAATTGTTGGCTTAGTGGCCATTAATGGATGCCACTAGTCAACACGAGAACTCTCACCATTGATGACAATGAGAGTCAAGATGCCCAAACAGATCTTGCTAGGTACGAATGAAATTGCTGAAGTCGAGTCACCTAGAAGATCTGACGAACAAGGGACATTAATGTATTCCCATTGTTTGTCAGCATGAGGACTTGCCATTAAGGCATGCAAGCCTCAAGGTGTTTTTACAAAGAACTTAGACTCAAAGGACTATGGACTCAATAATTTGCATTGAAGCAGGGCTTATTTGCGGAATGAAAATGACAAGGAATGGAAGATGATAATGGAAAATGGCAATGGAGAACAGAAATGGAAATGGCAATAAGCATGTGAATGAGCCTCTTGCTTTTATTTGTGGGTTATGAATGGACAAAAAGAGATGGAAAGTGTATGTGAATGAAAATGGAAAATATGGAGGAAAATGAGATGAATGGTTTATTACGAGGTATGGATGTGATGGATGGATATGATGGAGACAATAGTATCTGAAAGTTTTTCAAGTGTTTGGATCTGATTTTGCATCAACATATTTCCTCTTTGTTGCTGATCATCCTCTTATGAAACAAATTGGTCTCTTAGAGAGACACCATTCTCTTGTAGTCATTTGTCCTTCCTCCTGGAACCTGCAAAAAAACTAATACTTCTTCTGCAATGGAATGTAAGATTATCAAAGGAGAGAGATGGCCAATCCCTCTAGTTATGATATTTACACACAAAACTAAGAATTTGTATTAATGAAACAAGTCTTCAAAGGAAAAATCAAAAGAATTTATACCTGCTTTGGAATTGGTGCCCAAGTTGAATGTTGCTTCCTTTCAGCAATTTATTTCATTATTTGCCATTTCAAACTCTAATGATGGTTGCCTCATTGTGTAGATCTTGTTGAGATCTTTCAAACGATACTTAAATCATTAAAATCTGATTTTGTATGAGAAAGATAAGCTGATTTGAACAATAAGGTTTTTCTGGCTGCGGAATTGGAGAACAACTGCGGAATTGGACTTTAGCTGCGGAATGTGCACAGTTCTGTAGCTAAAAATCTTGGATACAAAGTTAGCCATTCATTTTTCATCATCAATCCAAAATTAATCAATACCTTCAGAAAAGTGAGAAAATAACTTATTCATTTCATTGATTCAAAATTATTATTTTTTCTTGACATGCAGTGACTCAGTGTGGCGACTTAGTGATAACACACAATTTGACTTCCCTTTGACCGGGGTCTTTTTCATCAAATTTGATCGAATGAATAGGACACCATCCATGTACCAACATTCCCCCAGCTACCCATGTGACTTGTTTTGCTTGATGACACCTGCAACCTAGAGTTTAACAAAACAGCTGTGGAAAGTTGGGCTAGCTGCGGAAAGTGGCTAAAACAGTCGATCATCAATTTTGAAAAAAATTTCATTGTTTGTATGTAGGAACACTGCGAATGGAGCAAAACAGTTTTATTGATGAATTTATAGTTGATGAACAACCTATAACCATGATCATAACTATTTGGCCCTTTCATAGACTTAAGCCCTTCCGGTTCTGCCCTTAACAACCGACCCATCCTTTACTCTGTTTAAAATTTGTCTGCTTGTGAGGTTTAACAGAGGTAAGACAGCTGGGTTACGGGGTTTACGAAAAAGACATCAGTGACTGAAAATGTAAACTGGACAATAGGTAGTGGGGATGAACAAGATTCAGAGGCTGTCAGCGGAAAACAGAAGACAGGCAGCCGTGGTGGATTCACGAAATGGGAAGGAGACTAATATGGACAAAGTGGAGATGCAACCGTGCTTCAATAGAACAGTGGAGATATGGAATGAACCCAACAGAACTTTGAACTAAACTGTTGTGGAGGAGGTGTAGGCACGTTTATAAAATGGTTGCAGAAATTATGCGGTGGAGAGGAGCCGTAATGAAACCGGTCACTTATCATGATTACAGGTGGAGTGTAAAAGTTCAGTCAAATATGAGTTAAACCCGAGGATTAATCACGAGGTTGTTATTCATCAAGATTGAATGCTAGAAAGGTTCACGCCACGTCTATCAATCGGCTGTGAAGAGCCATATCCAACCAGTTCATGTAATGGAGAATCGTCTTGGATTGAAACTGCTATTTAACAGGTTTTAATGAATTGCAACGGGTGGCATATGGGCAGAGGACGTGGTGGCAAAGGGTGGAAGACGTGGTAGAGGTGGAGTAGGTGCCAGCACATAACCAAATTGGAATTCTCCTTCTTCAGGCACGCGGAATACATCAAACTGTCAGTTAATTAACTCAAATTCCGTTTTTCTTCACGCGGCGGCAAAAAAGAGGCTCCAAAGAACCGAAGATTTCTCCCAGACCGCCACAAATTCCTTCAAACGGTTTCTGGGTTATCTAATTGACCCACCTGGAAAAAAAACCCATGTTTTAGTTTTTCTAAATTCGTCTCTGTTTGGTCAAATCGAACGTTTTAAATTTGACGTTTTTCAGGTTTTGCATTTTTCTGAGTTAACATTTTTTTACTGTTCTGAATTATTACGACTTGTTGCATTCGGCCTTCTGGTGGTTTTATTTGCTGAACCTCTTGGAACCTTACATGCCATGCAGCAGCCTCTAAACAAACCCTTACTACCCTTTACTTACTTCAATCCGCATTAAGCACGAATAAGTCCGTATTCAGTTCGTAGTCAGTGAGCAGGCCTCATTCAGTTCGCCATAGCAAGTGAGCTTTTTCTAGATATGTATTCGGACTATGACCCTTTCAGTTTGCTTTACCCCATTATTGAAGCGGGGAATTGACATGGTTTTATGGAGAAAAATACAGTGATGGTAAATGGAGAAACAGAGAACAAGTGGCAGGAACGGAGCGGAGTAGTGAAGTTAGATAGAAATTGCCAGATCAGTTTGGACTGGTTCACGCTGAAGAGAGATAGGGCATGGAACTTAGCTTTAGAGGAAGTGACACACTTGGAGCGTTATCTCCAAAAATGCATGATTTCGTCCTCAAACAAGGAGCTCAATCCACCTTAACAATAATAAATTTCAGCCTCTAAAGAGAAATGCCGAGGCCCCTTGTCTTTGTTTGTCTATTAGCCCTTACTCAATTTCTCCCTATTGATGTCTGTAGATGCTCCATGTACATGTCTTCATAGCATATGCTTATTCATACCTTCATTTTCATTTTATTGCACTAACATCTTGACTGTAAATTTGAAAAACAGAGTGGTGGCTGTGGAAACTGATTACAGCTGCGGAAACTTGGCACAGCAACCACTTAGCTAAATAGAGATAGTTAGGCAATCTTAATGGAAATGATCATGGGGGGGAAAAATCTTTTATTGATGAAATGGATGGCATGGAGTGAAAATGGAAATAAAATGAAGTTTATTTTTTTCTCTTTTTTTTTTTTTTGAATCAATTGAAGTGATGAAGTTTATTTTGTCTCCTATTTTTTCTCTTAACAATTCTTTTTCTGATCCTCTAGATCACACAAAGTGTAGGAGGAGAGCATACTCAAGAATTATTATTTTTTCTTTTTTTTTACTTAACAATCTTTTTTCTGATCCTCTAGATCACACAAAGTGCAGGAGGAGAGCATACTAAAGAATTATTAAATTTTTTTTAGATGTAAGAAATAAGGTCTCCTAATTACACTTCCCCGGCAACGGTGCCAAAATGTCTAGTCAATTTAATAACTTAAATTTCTCTACATAAATTATCAATCCGGGTATCGTAAACTGATGAAGTGTGGTGCACTATATGTGCTTAGTTAACCTTTCTCTTACTTCGTTGTTTTATAGTTTATGTTGTTTTTGGGGTTTTGTTCTTGTTGGTTTTCTAAAGTGTTTAATGCAAATGGAAATCCTATTCTAAGGTCTTAAGAATACTTTTAAAGGACAAGTATGGATAAAGATTTCAAGACAAGGCCTATGTCCCTAATGGTAACTTCCAAAACTTAGCACTTCAAAAGAACTTAAAACATGTTATTGATGGAGTTAGTATTTAAACAAAAGTGTAAATATACAACTAGTTCAATCAAAATAAAATGCAATAACCAAACAATGAGCTAGTGACTATGAGACCCAGTATCCTTGCTACTTCAGCAAAAGGACAAGATGATTCTATCATGTCATTAGTCATTAAAAGGCTATGTGCATCACTAATCTACAATCAACTTGAAAGCAATTTATATACAGCGAATATACATAAGCACAACAAAATTAAATGCAAAATTAAATGACAACTATACAAGGCAGGGGCCCTCTGCCACCTATGAAATCAAAGAAAAATTGAACACACTTGCATGAATTAAAATTTCATGAATGAAAAATCTAATCTATCAAACTTGAAAGCAATCAAATCAAATCAAAGCAATATTTACAAAATGAAATCTACTCTACCTTACATTCTACAAAGCAATATTTACAAAATGAAATCTACTCTACCTTACATCCTAATATGCTCCATGACATTTACTTCACATCTCCTTCCATGTTGAGAACATCAAAGCTTTATTCAATTTCTTCAAAAGTACAAAGTACAACAAAGTCCTCCAAAGCTTTCAAAAGCCATCAAGGAAGAACTACAAACTTAAGAACTAGGGACTAACAAGCTAAAAAGGACTAACAAATGAAGGAGAGAGATCTCCTATTTATACAAAAAGATGAGAAACCATCTCATTAATGAGAGTCCATGAATCTCTCTCTCTACCTCTAGAGTCCTAATCAAAATAGGAACTGATAAGACACATGTCTTCTTAGAGTTACAATACAATTAGGAGATGTGACACATATCCTCATGATCCCATGATTTTTTCCAACCAAATTCGAATTTGGCCTTAGAGTGCCACATAAGGGTCTTCTAGAAGTCTCCTTTCAACCTACACATGTCAACAACCTCAACCCATTTGTTAGGTATAAGCATATGCACATTATTTTCTAATTTTTAACCAAAAATTCACTTAAAAGACTTAGAATTAATAAAGATTGGAAAAACATAAATGTGGCCCAGTGATAATGAAAGTGGGATGAATGTGGTGACATAGTAGTGAAGTGGAGGTGATATAATGGACATAATAGTGAAAGTGTAATGGAAATGAATGACATTTTCAAGGCTCAACAGTAACCTTGAAGGATGTGGAGATGTGGTATTATTATGTTCTTTTATTCTTAACATTCATAAATCACCTCACCACACTACATTAATCAGTTAAGCATATCATATCAAACCATAAACCATCATTGTGCTGAAATCAAACGCAACTGTAATAATTGCAACTCTAAAACAAATAATAAGCAAATATACACATGAAGACAACAAATTACCATGGTTCACCCCAATGTGGTGCTACTTCCACAAGAACTAATTCTTAATATAATAAATATTTTATAACAAATAGTTCTTGGCCTGCGCATAAAGCTGCAGGCTCTCTGCGCACTCAGTTGCAAACCCAGGCCTTTGCGAACTTAGTTGCAGAGCCTCTCCTTCGCTACAAAACTACAGATGACAACAATACAACCATAAAACTGATCTGGATCACTTTGATGATTCTCTCTTTATTATTTCACCCTATACACACTGTTTGTGGCTGAAATTGCATGTTTTTACCCACGTTTTTACCTTGTTTCCTATATCCATTTTACATCATTGTTGACCAGTTTACATTCTAAACCGCACAAGTATACCTCTTTTCATGTCATTATGAATCATTAATCAATGAAGGATAGTCATACGGGATTGTTGCCTAAGTGGCTTGCTAATATGATTATTGTTGCAGATTTGAAGGAGGTATGCTCAAGATCATGGTTCTACAATGATGACCATCCAACTGGCAGCGCTATCTCAAGACATCAACTGCAACGGTGGATCAACCTTTGAATCAATGCACTGCTATATTGATATTATGTTTCGCTTTAGAAATCACTATGTGATTGTAGGCAGACAACTACTATAATTCTAGGAGCTGGTAGTAATAACAAATTGTATAAGTAGAGCTATGGGGCTGTGAAAGCCAACAGTTAAGATCGCAAGGAATTATGTTATCTTTGAGTCTGTAAAAACATACATGTATTACCTCTTTTGATTAATGAAATTATGATCTTCTGAGCATTTCGTGACTTCTTGATCTTGACACATCCCTCATCAGGGAGTTGGGCCCACTCTCCTGACCAGGTGTTGTTGGATAGATGTGTGCATAGGTTTATTTTAGTTAATTTATTTATCATTGTGAATGCTTATTAGTGTATTGTCGTGAGTCTTCTTTTTTGTTACTCTTGTTGTTGTTACAGTGATTACTACTATTACTCTTATCTGTTGTTACAGTTATCGATTGTTGTTACACATTGTTAAGTTTATAGTTGAATGTTCAGTACTGGGTAAGGAAACTGTGGCCTACATATACTTTGCATGATAGCCTTGAAATACTCATAGAGCCTTGGGTTGACAATTAATGTGGAATTGGGTGGATTTCATGATTCACATCTGAACACCAACATTTTGGAGTCATTGTCAGGGAGGCTATTAAGGGTGCGAAAGTACGATTAGTATTGATCATAGGGTTGATCTCTCATCCCGGGGAGGGAAATTTTCACCCTGCTCCAGGTCCTGAGCATTAGATTGTTTTTGTTTCTTTGATTTTCTTGTTATTTTTTCATAGGAACCACTCTCTCATCCTGGGAAGGGAAGTTTTTATGTCACCCTATTTCAGGTCCTGAGCTTAATTTTGTGATTGATTTATTTTCTTCCTTTGCTTTCTTTTTAGGGGCCACTCTCTCGTCTTGGGGAGGGAATTTCGTACCCTGCTCCAGGTTCTGATCTTTTGATTTGTTTGAATGCTTCCCTTTTATTTCCTCATTGTATGAATAGAGATACAAATAAAAGGGGCTAAGGAAGACCCCCGAAAAGAAGAGGGAGAGATATAGGCAGAAATACCTACATCCAAGAGATCATTTCAAGAGCTGAGTCAGGAGCATCGTTGCGAGGTGTTGTTAGGGTGAGATCTCATACAATATTTGGAGGGAAATTAGTTTCACAACGAGAACCTTCCTCAATAACAAAAGTGCAATTTAGGGAAGAAGAAGTAGCAAGTAGAGGATCTGAGGAACTGCATATTGCAAGTTCAGAGGAAGAATATTTGAGGGAATGCTCTACACCATTTTATCTAGGGAGAGCTATTAAACAACCTCAACCACATGTTATAGAATAGCTAGAGCCAAAACTTGTTGAGATTCCAAGTGGGTATTGGCATATATTCATGGCTCCTACAACTTCTTCGATCGAATTTACAATTGAAGATATAAGAGGTGATGTGCCTATGAAGCCTATTCCTTTTACAACAATACCTAATTTCCAAGGCCTTTCTTCCAAGGATCCATACACATTCCTTTTTGAATTCAACGTTTTTTTTCAGGGGTATGATTATATTTCTAATTCTCATAAATTGAAGATATTCCCTGCTACTTTGAAGGGCACAACTTTGAGATGGTTTATGGGTTTAGGCAGAAAATCTATTGCTACATGGGACGATATGAAGACGATTTTCCTTGAGAAATATCAAGACTAGTGCAAATCTCGATATGTGAAGGAAGAAATATTTAAGATAATGCATAAAGAGGATGAGAACATGGAGGACTTGGTAAAGCGCTTTCAATATAGTTTGCAGAGATTAGGCCATCGTGATTTGTATAAGAATATTTTGAACATAATATTTCTCGAGGTACTGAGGGAGGAATATTTGGAACTATTGAATGTGGTAGGGAAAGGAGATATACCACAAGAGGAATTTGATTCCATCTGGCTATTATGCATCAAGTGTTCATGAGGAGCTGTGAGGCATAAGCAGGTGATCCGAACTCTCAAGGCATCCATCGGTGGAGTTAAAAAAGCAGAGATTGGGAACTTATTGGATAATTTGAGAACCAATATCCTAAGCACATTGTCATCACAACTAGACGTGTTACAGGCGAAACAGAAGCAGATAGAAGCAGAGAAGGATATGTCCATTTTCTGTCCTCAATGCAGGAAGAAGCATTCATTGAAGGAATGGCCATTGAATTCCATCGAGACTTGTTTGATATGTGAATAGAGTCATTCCACTAGCACTTGTCCATGTCTTCCTGGGATGAAGGTAGTCTTTTAGGGAACGAATGAAGAAATGGAACAACTGCATTTTATGGGATCAAAGAAACCATGGAAACCACGACAATAGAACATGAATCAAGGTATGCTTCAAGACCCTTCCTAGTATTTTAATAATCTGAATTTTGGGCCTCAGTCTGTACCTTTTTCACTTTCATGGCCACAGTCTTATCAATATCCAATGCCCTGCAAACCATGGTATCTTCAATCTGTTCCAAACCCTTCATGGTCCCAGAATTGGCGTGGACCATCTCCTCCTTGTTTAAGACAATTCTCCCAACCTATGCCACAATAGAAGCTAAAATTGCGTTCTAATGCATCCACTAATAATCCTCCTCTTTTTCTGCAACTTCCTAATCAATCCAATCCAAATCCAAACAATCGGGGGGCTGAGAAGGTTGAGACACTCAACATCCCTGCATATAGTATTGCCACCGCGGAATGTAACGAATTGAATCTTCGGTCCAGTCGGGTGGTGAAAACTCAGAGTTCACCAATATTTGTTGAACATACCGATGTTGAAGTCTCAGAACCAAAACCTAGAGATTCTACTAGAATAACTCGGGATGAGGTAATATAAATTCCTATGAAACAACAAACCCCTTCACAAACGATTGTTACTAGAGGATGTTCGACTGGTCCACCTTATCTTGAGAGATTATCATTGAGCAAACCAAATCCTAATCCTGAATTCAATTTTTTAGTGGAGGTGCAGAATTTATTTGTCAAAATCTCGTTACTTTAGGCTATGAAGGACGCATTGATTTATGCCAAAACAATTAAAGAATATTTCTCTAAGAAACATAATAGGAAACCAAAGGGTCCAATCACTATTCACGTTATGGGAAAATTATTAGACATAATGCTGGGGAAGCCTATACCTATTAAATATGGGGATCCAGGGAACCCGATTCTGATAGTACAGAGTAATGGGGTTGATATCCCAAATGGACTAGTAGATTTGGGGGCAACAATTAACGTTATAACTTCAACAACTGTGATTACCTTGGATTTGCGGAATCTTAAACCAACTTGCACTGTCCTAGAAGTGGTAGATCGGTCTACTATAAGATCGGTAGGGAAGCTAGAAGATATAACTATTTCAGTAGACTCATGGCAATATCATGTCAATGTTTTGTTTTACATACACAATCCCTAGCCGGTGGACATCCTTTGATCTTAGGAAGACCTTGGCTTGCAACCGCAGATGCTTACATTGGGTGTCGGTCTGGAAATATGGTAATATCCAATGGGGAAGTTACAAAGAATCTTATCCTTTGCCCCCTATCGAACCAAGTTCGTCAGATAAACTAGGATTTACCTTGATGCAAAAATCTCTACCTATGAAAGAGCCTGAATTCGAGAATGAAGAAGTTAGACCGATCCTTACCATTAGTGAGGCTCTTTGTTTCAAGGATGAAATGGAGGATGATGCCATTAACACCTTTCTCAGCAGTCCCAACTTTGTTTCTGACCCAACCTGCCAGCTATTCGAATCTGTCATGAGTTGTGACGTTCAGGAAAATATGGAACCAGAAATAGAAGTTGGAAATATTCCTATAATTGTACCCCATGACAACATTTCTGTAGAAATTGAACCAGGGAAAACATTGAATATTAATCCTGGCCTTTCTCCCTCCTAAACTGAATGGTTACTGAAGGTCCTTCAGGAACATAAAGAAGCCTTTGCTTGGGAGTATATAGATATGAAAGGCATCCTTGTTTATTTATGCACTCATCACATATACATTAAAGAAGAATGTCAACTTGTTAGGCATCCACAAAGAAGTATGAACCCTGCCTTAAAAAACATTGTCAAAGATGAATTACAGAAGCTATTAGCTATGGGTTCATTTATTCGATATCAAATAGTCAATGGGTTTCCCCGCTGGTCATTGTTCCTAAGAAGAATGACAAGTGGTGGATTTGTGTGGATTACAGGGAATTAAATAAAGCAACTTTAAAAGATCATTTTCCCCTACCCTTTATTGACTAGGTCCTTGATACATTAGGTGGAAAGAATTTTTTCTCCTTTCTATATGGATTCAACGGATACAACCAAATACAAATAGCTCTTGAGGATCATGATAAAACCCCCTTCACATGTCCTTGGGGAACCTTTTCCTATTGATTCCTCCCATTTGGTCTCTGTAACACACCCGCTACCTTTCAAAGGGAAATAGTAGGAATTTTTTCTAATCTAATCAATGATAGTGTTGAAATTTACATGGATGACTTCACCCCATATGGGGATTCTTTTGAAGAAGGTCTAGAAAACTTAGAGAAAGTACTTAAAATATGCATACAGACACGTGTTTCTCTTAGTACAATCAAATGTCATATGATGATGGAGGAAGGAATAGTGTGGGGACACCTGCTTTCACCTATAGGAATTCAGGTTGATCCTACTAAGGTAGAAGTGATATTGAATTTCCATACACCAAAGACACCTACACAGGTACGTAGCTTTATTGGTTATGCTGCCTATTATAGGCGGTTTATAGAGATTTTTTCTAAGACAACATTCCCACTTTTTCAATTGTTACCTAAATATGCAGAGTTTGTGTTGACAGATGAATGTGAAGCAACCATTAAAGAAATCAAAGAACTAGTCTGTAAAGCTCCGATATTACGAGGTCCTCATTGGAAGCTCCCATTTCACAACTCTACATATGCTTCCCAAACAACAGTAGGGGCAGTCCTGGGGAAACAGAAGGATAAGAAACTGTATGCAATCTATTATGTCAGCAAGAAATTGACTCCTGCTGAACTAAACTATACGGTAACTGAAAAAGAATTCTTGCCTGTTATTTATGCTATTAATAAGTTTCAGTATTATATTACAGGGTATCCTACTTTTCTGCACACTGATCATACAACTATTAGGCATCTGATGAATAAACTAATAATCCCTGGTCATATTACAAGATGGTTCTTGTTAATTCAAGAATTTGATATTACCATTGTAGATAAGCCAGGGAAAGATAATGTGATTGTAGATTCCCTGTCTAGAATGGATACTAGTGATGAAGGTACCCCTGTAGAGGATAGTTTTCCAGATGAACATATTTTTGCAATTTATACTCACACTCTGTGGTATGCAGATATTGCTAACTATCTTGCTGTAGGAAAAGTGCCTCGACACTTACCTTATATAGAACATAGAAGGATTGTCCATCATAGTGCCTGCTACTCATGGATAGAAGGATATCTCTTGTACATGGGACCCGACCAACAAATCCGGCGCTACATAAGTGAGGATGACATCTATGGAGTCCTGAAAACTTCTCATGATGGCCCCTACGGGGGGAATTTTGTAGATAAGCAGAAAGGTCATAAGGTGTTGCAAATGGGGTACTATTGGTGATCCGGGTGGATCTCCAGATACCAATGGCATTGTAAAAACAATAAATTCAAAGTGGCATAAAGTTGATGAACTTGACACCAGATTGAAGTGCTCATAGCCCTGATTCCAATGTCATGAATGAAACTCCATTCCAAATTCGCATGAGGAAGATAGAAGCAGTCAAATTTTAAGGTTGACTTGCACATGTGGCAAGCTTAAGGAGGGCGCAATTTGGTAGAAACCCGACACCAGAATTCGGTCAGTTTTCTGGGAAAATTTGTAGGACGATTAATTTGTCCAATAACCCTAAGGTTCGAGAAATTTTTCTAAAATGGGTTATAAGTTTAAAAAAAGGGCGGCAGGCCATGACCCCCGCTGCCCCCGGTGGAGCCCACAACTATTTTAATGTTAAAAAAAAGGGGCGGGCGGCCATGACCCCGCCGCCCCCAGAACCACAACAAACTTAATATTAACAAAAAGGGGCGAGTGGCCATGACCCCGCCACCCCTGGAATCGATGTAACAAAATAATATATATTTATATATAAGTGTTGGGGGGCGGGCTGTCAACCCCGCTGCTCGTTCACTCCACTTCAATGTATTCAACGTAAACAATCGATAGAGAAGGTGGGAACGGGCCACCAGTCTGGTGGACCCGTTTCCCAGTTCAACATACAACCATAATGTATCAAAATGGGGTGGGGCGGGATTTCATCCCCCGACCCCTCCTCAACCACTGCGCCATTTTTACCATTGCACCGATGGACTCCATTGGGAGATCCGCCAACCATTACATACTTAAACCCTCTTGCACAGTGCAGACGGGGGAGGGCATACCCACGCAGAGAATGAGGATTAATATATTTTAATTGTAGGAAGGGTGGAACCTTGAGCGGCCTGTGGCAGGGGGCGAAACCTTGCCTGAGCACATTATTCAGAGGGTCATTTTTGGTCCAGTGTCAGAATTGGGCAAGTTTTATGTCGATTTTGCACCTCTCGGTGATAGGAACTCAACGATGATGTCAGTTTCTGCAGTAGAGCTCTCCATTTTTTCGTTCATTTTCTAGATTGGAGGTATAAGACACCTTATGTAAATGCTGATTATACTTCTTTCTCTTTTATGCCACTTAATGAATGAAGGCCTCCGCATTGATCGAGTAGGGCTCGGAGACGTAGTCCAAATTGGACAAACTTCGTTATCAAGTATCTTGCCTTCTTTCATGCCTTTATGTGTTTCCTCTCTTCTTTCATGTGCACATTAAGTTTCTATGGTTAAGCTGTAATTTGTTCATGTAATTCTTTAATACATCTGTAAGAAAAAGATCTTGGATCAAGTGGTATCAGAGCAGGTCTTTGTAGATGTGAATTGCATGTTTGTATGCTAACAAGAAACAGGCTCTAAAGAGGTGAAGGGAAACTAAAGTCTTTCAATCTCGAAGTGGGGCGTGCACATCGAAGGAGGAACATGGCTGATGACGAGGCTCGCTATGAGGAGGAGCAAAATTACTGCAAAACCTTCTATACAATGGTGGAAAGGGTTGAAAAGTTGTTCTCAAGGCTTGAGAAGACAATAAAAGTAGAGGAGAATGGGCCAAAAGAACAAGGTTCAGCACATGGAAATGGTGGAGAGGAACCCCCTCCTTCTCCTTCCATGAGTGAAAGTTCCTCTTCTTCTTCTCACCATCATCATAGGAATTCAAGAAATGCATCTAAGAAACCTTTCCTTAAATTAGATGTCAAATTTGATCTTCCCATGTATAACGATGAAAGTAATGTAGTAAGGCTTAAAAATTGGATTAGGCAGATTGAAGTCTACTGTAGAATTCAACAGATCGAAGAGGATGAGGAAAAGATCCAATTGGCATCCCTTCGATTGAGTGGCACCACTCTCATTTGGTGGGAGAGAAAATTGCAAGGCAACAAGAATCTCGGTAACCTTCTCTCCTCATGGTCAAATTTTGTGTCTGCATTGAAGAAACAATTTAACCTCTTGGGCTCTAGGTAGAAGTTATTAATGGAATGGAAACACCTAAGGCAAAGCAAAGGTCAAAATGTGCAAAACTTTATTGAAGAATTTAGAAGACAAGCATTGAATTTGAGCATTTCCTTAGATTCACCAGAGATTGTAACTAAGTATATTGGTTCTTTACATAGTTACATAAGGCATTCATTATTATTGTTTGAGCCTACTACTGTCGATGAGGCCAATGTGAAATCCATGCATCTTGAAAGAAGTGGGATGCATGCGCAAAATGACCACCAAAAAAGAGCCGCAACAACCAAGAGAAGAGGGGAAAATCCTCTTGTACACATTGTGAGAAAGAGGGACACGACGAAGAGAATTGTTGGAAACTTCACCCTGAGTTGAGACCTAAGAGAAATGACAGAAAGGAGAAGCAAAAGACAACTGCCACCATGCAACAAGATCAAACATCTAAGTCAGAAGAAGACGAGAAGGTCACGGCTGTGGGTTTTGCACAAGGTAGACCCATTGACTTGGGATCAGATTCTAGTGACGAAAGGAGGATTGCAACTCTTGGAATAGCAGCAGACGGACCCATCGATCTGGGTTTTGATTTAGGTGATGAAGAAAAAATTTCAATAGATATTGTACCAAAGATGGAAAGGAAACCCAATGTGGTAGGGCTCCAGGAACTTGAGGAGACCAACCAAAACCTTCAAGCAGAAAATGCTAAGCTAAGGAGGCTCCTACGGGAAGCAGAGGAGGAGAAACAAAGGTTGCTATGCCAGTTGCAAGCTAAGAATGAGGCCTTGGGAAGACTACAACCTAACCCCCTTGAGGTAAAAAACAGTTCTTCGATTCCATGTACTTTTCCTGATGATGATTTCGCTGCTTTTGAAAAGTATACTACAGGTATCGGGTCCAAGCTGTTGAAGAAGATGGGATATCAAGGGAAGGGCCTCAGCATTAATGGCTAGGGCATCATGAACCCCATCAAAGTAGAGGAAATGCCTCATCATGCAAGACTCGGTTATGTTAGGAAGGACGTTGGGGAAAGCTCCAAAGAAGCTAGTGACCAGTCAACGACGGATGATGAGACTTCCTCCTCCTATTCCAGTGATAGTAAGGGCTCCATGAACCCTTATCAGAGGAACACCAAGGGGAAGTGCTTCAAGAAGACCCGAAAGGTTTGGAGAAAGAAAAATTGTTGTAGTCGCTACAACGAGGAGGGACATCAGGAAAGCACGTGCGAAATGCTACACAACCAGAAAGCAACAATATCCAGCTGGTGACAACGCTCAAACACATTCATGGTGGTCCACTTTATTAAGGAAAGGACATTTTTTTAGTAGTTTGTATGGCCTTGGTTTGTAAATCATGCGTTGCAAGTAAATGTAAAAGTGATGATGTGTTGCCATCACTTCAAAATGAAATGATGATGTTTTTGGGCCTTCTTATGAGTAGTTGAAGTATTGGTTGTTATTATGTAATCCTTGACCAAAGAGTGTGTGCTATAAACTCTTGGCAAGTGAGGGATTGTTGAGTCATGAGTGGTTGTATATGAGTGCAGAAGATGTATTAGTTTTGCATGCAGATGATTGAAAGTGTGGTTTGGAAAGGACACAGGTCATATGTTGAATGGTGTTAATGATTTTGGTGGTCCAAAAGCTCTCAGTGGGGAGGATTGATCGAAGTGGATCTCTAGATACCAGTGGCATGGTAAAAAGCTCAAAATTCAAAGTGGCAGAAAGTTAATGAAATTGACACCAGATTGAAGTGTTCATCACCCTGATTCCAATGGCGCAAATGACACTCCAATCCAAGTTCATCTGATGGATATAGAAGAATTCAAAGTTTAAATTTGACTTGTACATGTGGCAGGCTTAAGGAGTGCGCAATTTTCCAGAAACCCGACACTAGAATCCAGCCAGTTTTCTGGGAAAATTTGTAGGATGATTAATTCATCCAATAACCCTAAGGTTCGTGAAACTTTTCTAAAATGAGTTATAAGTTAAAAAAAAGGGCTACAGGCCATGACCCCCACTGCCTCCGATGGAGCCCACAACTATTTTAATGTTAAAAAAAAGGGGTGGGCAGCCATGACCCTGCCGCCCTTGGAACCACAACAAATTTAATATTAAAAAAGGGGCGGGCATCCATGACCTCGCTGCCCCCGGAACCACCGTAAAAAAACAATATATATTTATATATAAGTGTTGGGGGGCAGGCTGTCAGCCCCGTTGCCCCTCCACTCCACTTTATTGTATTCAATGTAAGCAACCGACGATGAAGGTGGGGATGGGTCACCGGTCCAACGGACCCGCTGCCCGGTAAAACGTACAACCATAATGTATCAAAACGAGGAGGGGTGGGATTTGATCCACCGACCCCTCCTCAAGCACTATGCCAGTTTTACCATTGCGCCAACGGACTCCGTTAGGAGATCTGCCAGCCATTACATAATTAAACCCTCTTGCACAATGCGGACGGGGGAGGGCGGACTTGGCGTGGAGAACGAGGATTAATATATTTTAATTGCTAGAAGGGTGGAACCTTGAGTGGCCTGTGGCAGGGTGCAGAACCTTGCCTAAGCACATTATTCAGAGGGTCATTTTTGGTCCAGTGTTAGAATTGGGCAAGTTTTATGTCAATTTTGCACCTCTCAGTGATAGGATCTCAACTATGATGTTAGTTTCTGCAATAGAGCTCTTCATTTTTTTGGCCATTTTCCAGATTAGAGGTATAAGACTCCTTATGTAAATGTTGATTGTACTTCTTTCTCTTTTATGCCACTTAATGAATGAAGGCCACCCCATTGATCGAGCAGGGCCCAGAGACATAGTCCAAATTGGTCGAACCCCATTATCAAGTATCTTGTATTTTTTCATGCCTTTATATGTTTCCTCTCTTCTTTCATGTGCACATTAAGTTTCTATGGTTAAGATGCAATTTGTTCATGTAATTCTTTAATACATTTGTAAGAAAACGATCCTAGATCAATTGGCCATCTATTTTTTGTGATGCAAGGAAATATGTTCAGGGTGGGATAGTATCCAATGGATGGGTCTGCCTGGTCAGGTAGATGAGATGTCACTACAGCCTCAACTAGTTCTTGAGCCCTTTGAAAAATGGGCTATTGATTTCGTTGGGCCATTCAATCTGCCTTCACATCAGAAAGTTCACATTCTGGTTTGCACGGACTATGTGACAAAGTGGGTAGAGGCCAAGGCTGTTGTGAAAGAAACAAAACAAGTTGTCTTGAACTTTTTATTTGAAGAAATATTTTCTCGGTATGGAGCTCCTAGAGAGATAGTTTCAGATGGAGGTGTGCAGTTTACATCACATCTGATAGCAGGACTTATGAAGAATATTGTATCAGGCATAGGGTAACGTCTCCATATCACCCTCAGGCGAATGGCCAAGTCGAGAGCAGAAACAAGGTATTGGAAAATATTATTACAAAGACTGTAGCAAACCATCATCGAAATTGGGCTTAAAAACTTTCCAAGGCACTGTGGGCATATAGAACAACATGGCAAAACACAACAAGATTTTCACCATATGAGCTTGTCTATGGGAAATCCACTTTGTTTCCAGTGGAATTCGAAATTAAGACGCTCAGGACATCCCTTAAAGTAGGTTTGAATCTTTCAGAAGCCTAGAAACACTGACTGGAACGGTTAAATGAGTTGGATGAGATTCGTTTGGTAGCTGCCCAGAATACTGTTGCAATTCAGCAGCAGTGAACTAAATGGCATGGCAGATTTATCAAGGAAAAGGTGTTTCAAAGGAGAGATGGGGCATTTCTCTATGACTCTCGGTTCAAGGATTTTAAAGGGAAACTTTACTCCAGATGGATGGGACCATATGAAGTTGAAACAGTGTTTGATAACAAGACTGTTAGACTTATAATGATTGATAAGCCACATACTCTTTTGCTTGTAAATGGACATCACCTTAGATTATACCACTGTCTTGCTTCTAAAGACTCCTTTATCAAACATTTCTCTGATAATTCTGGTTTTGAAATTATTAGTGCAGAGAACTCTTCCTCTCCACCTCTGAAAAAGAAGAAAAAAAAGAAAAAAAGAATATATATATATATATATATATATATATATATATATATATATTAAATATAATAAAATGTTGTTACTACTATATCATTCTTTTTCTGCAGGTATCTCACAGGTGTTGTTACTCCTCCGGTGCTATTACTCCGTCGCAATTTTGTCTAAGTACCTCGGTGTTGTTACTCTGTCACGATTTCGTTTAAGTACTCCAGTGTTGTTACTCCTCTGGTGTTGTTACTCCGTCGGGATTTCATTTAAGTACTCCAGTGTTGTTACTCCTTCGGTGTTGTTACTCCCCCGATGTTGTTACTCCTCTAGTGCTGTTACTTCGTTGGATTCTAACTAAGTGTTCAAGCAGTGTTGTTACTCCCCCAATGTTTTTACTCCTCTGGTGTTGTTACTCCGTCAAGGTATGTCGTCAGGTACGTCCCCGATCAACTTTGTGGATTTGATTGATAATTCATTTGACATGAATCGATATGACTACGGATAGTCATCCCCTTAGTTTGTGGGGGGGAGGGGGGTATTATAATAAATATAAAGACTCCATAATTAAATGAAGTAATGGATTGTTGTATCACTATTGAACCATGTGCTAAGTGCATACACTCCATGATCCCCACCATACCTCTCACGGTTATCCATATGCATTAGGACTTGAATAAGTACGATTGTGTTAATGGATGGTCCTTTCCAATGCTGTGAAATGATTACCATAATCATGACTAATCATTACCATAATCTCCATGGATTTTCCATATTTTACCATTATCCTTTTGATTTTCACTATCACCACACTCCATCACTACCACAACCTTGTCACTACAATTTTACCTGCCGAAAATCCTCCTCAATGATCTTGTTGTTACTCCAATTCCTGCTACAGAGCAACTGCAGAATGGGCGGGCAAGCCGTTAGGCACGAACCATTGAATACAGTGCAGGGCCGGAGAAATCCATACGTATGGCAGGTCTTTTTAGATGCAAGATGGAATGTGTATTTTGAAATGCTACAGGGATTTGACGAAGCCATCATAATCGAATTCATGTTGAATTTGGATGGAAATAATTCTAGAGTGCGTGGATTGGATATTCCCGTCACAGAGGAAGTGATTTCAACTGTCAGCGGATTTCCGCAAGGACGACATAAATGGTATTCAAGGAAATCTCCTTTGCCAGAGTTCTCGGAATTGTTCTAACAAGCTAGTGAAACAACAGCCCAGAAGGGTAGGGGGTGTGATCGAAAGTCTTTGCCACACCCATGGGCTAAGATAGCATATTTTTTCATGAGGTACATTACTTGTGAAGGTAGGTTCGCTATTTTGTTTAAGTATCATTTTAAGCTTCTTGCATGCCTTTGGTTTCGATATGCACAGATTCATTCTCTAGACATGCCATATTTTCTATGGAACATTCTTCAGTTGACGGCACAATCTTCTTGTCAGTCTCGACAAGCATTAGCAGTCCTTACAAATCACGGGCTGGTTAGATTATTAGTGGTGCATTCTCTGTCTTGAACTTTTGTGGCTTGGCCACAATTTACCAAGCTATTAGAGGAAGAACTTGCGGCTATGATGCCTACAAGGGAGGATGAGGAAGAATTGATGGCAAAGGAAGAAGAAGACGTAGATGACGCTGCTCCAAAAGAACCAACATCACCTGCTGCCTCAATGAGAGTAGAAGAAATGGAAACAAGAGAAGCCACAACCGACGATGCTCCATAAGAACCAGCGTCACCTGTTGGCCCAATGGGAGCAAACGAAATGGAGATATATGAAAATGCAGTCGATGTTGTTCAGCAGGAACCATCGATGACTACCACTTTGGGGAGAGAATCACCACCCTTGGATGAAATTGCAGGTGGTGCTGAGACGTAAGACCCAACATCGCCCGTTCAAGAAATCGAGGAACATGTGGATGCAACTGCAAGTGGTGCTGACACACAAGAACTAGCATCACCCATTCAAGTATTTGAGGAACCCTTGAAAGAAGAAGAGGCCGCAGTCGACACTTCTCCATAAGAACTAGTGTCGACTGTCGAGTAGGAGGACAAACTAGAAGAAGCACATGAAGAAAAAGAGGGCACAGACCAGCCAGTGAGCACAAGGGAAGGAGGACCTAAGGCATCAAGAACTAAGAGAATGGACACTGAAGAAAGAATTTTTTGTTCTTCGCTTCTTTCGTCCTTACCAAGAGTGGAAAGGAAGTTTCATTCCCCTAGGCACTTGGTGAAGGAAGAAGCCTCTCCCCTGATCTTAAAATTTGTCGGGGCAGTTAAAGGCACCATTGTCAACACTGTTACATAGGAACTAGAGTCGACTGGCAAACAAATTGCACAAATTGAAGGATTGGTGATTGACACTACCACACAAGAACCAGTGCGGACCAAAGAACAAATTAAAGATACTATGGCTGATATTGTCCCCATAGGGCCATTAGAGGAGGAAGTTATTGTCGACGCTACCCCACAGGGACCTGCAGTGGCTACAAAGCCACCAAAGGAAGGTGTGGAGGATTCAAGGTCGGAAGGAGAAAATGGTCAGGAAGCGGAGCAACCACAAGGAAAGGGTGTTGAAGGCACTGGCCCACAAGGGGCTGCAGTGACTCCAGAACCACCAAGGGAAAATATGGAGATTCTGAGACCCGAAGGAGAAGACATTGGGACCATTCCCTGGGTTGAGGAACAAATAGAGGGGGTTAGGGTAAAGTAAGTTCCAGTTGAAGAATTTTTCGATGTTAATCCACCAAACCCCACAC
Source organism: Pinus tabuliformis (assembly GCA_031772625.1). NCBI lineage: Eukaryota > Viridiplantae > Streptophyta > Pinopsida > Pinales > Pinaceae > Pinus > Pinus tabuliformis. Next base: position 1,971,887,769 of record CM062817.1, on the reverse strand, counting down.
CAGCTATGAGACCGGTTGAGGAGGTTCCTTTCAAACAAGAGTTCATTGAGAAATGTGCGAAAAGAAGGCCTCCTCTTAAAGTGAGGTACATGTCGCAGTTCAGGGAAACCATGCAACTAAAAATGGAAATTGTCAAGTTAAGGAAGCAGGTATGACGCTTAGGAAGGAAAGTGAGGAGGCATAAGAAGAATGTTGCAAAACATGGGGTTAAGACTATCTTAGCAGTAATGCAGATAGAGGAAAGGCCCACAACCTCCATAGCTACACAGACCAAGTCATTTTTGCATATGATCGAGGCATGAGAGTTTTTCATGACTGCAAAAATTTAGAAGTGGAAAGCTGTTGCAGCTCGCCTTCATCAGGGGACCATTCCTTTAGATGCCCACCTAGAAGGAGTGAAGGGCGTTCATGAGAAATCTGTGAAATTAGTTACCGGTTACATGGAGAAATTGGAAAAAGAGAAATGAATGTAGCAGAAGAAAATCAGGAACTAGAAGGGCAGGTGCAGCTACTGAAGGCTAATAAGGAAGAAATGTTTGCTCTGTTACAACAGGTAATGGATTTCCGACCCCCTTCCCACATCTATGCTCTATTCCTCCATGAAAAATATCTATTCTTTTGTTTAGAAAGTGTCCGCCAAGAGCTCAACCATGAGATAGAAGACTCAATGCAGTTTCTGTGAATGTTGAGATGCCATAATATTCTGGATCAGTTCTTGATGTGCGAACTCTATATGCATAATTAATTTTTGGGCAATGATCAATCATTTAACCCAGTTCCATACATGGGAGACATTCAATTGAGAGCCTTTACATCCTACATAGTTAATCACGTTAAATTGAATAAGGCCTTCGACATGTTCAAAGAGAATCAAGTAAACATGCCACTTGTCCTTTGGATAGAGAATTGTCAATCTGTGAATGTTTATAACAGACAAAAAAACCTCATAGGGATCGAGGGACAGAAAGAACAGATGCTGACAACCCATAAATGGTGTGTTGACATATGCACAAAACAAATTTTTACTTGTTAAGAGGAGGCCCGAGACAACTACTAGAAATGGTGGATGCTATCGTCATCAGCAGTCAGGACACATGAACCTTTTGGGACCCCCAATTTTGCTCAGGCTTTGAATAGGGTACCTCAGTGTATTGCATGCATGTAGCTTCGTGGGGTCCAATGGATGGGTTTGAGGTTCTGATTCCCCATTATCTGGCTGCCAGCTAATCAATATACTCCAACTTACAAGGTAGGTGACGATTGGTGGAAGGAAGTCATCCAGACAGATGGATGTAAGCTTACCGGAACAAAAATGGCTTCAAAATATGATCTCGCACAGATTCATGTTGATCATCGCACTTCCAATCCTGATTTGCATAGGCGGCGGGCTACATGAGGACATGCAGAAAGACTAGTTGGGGGGAGATGTTGGTGGCTGAAATTGCATGTTTTTACCCACCTTTTTGCCTTATTTCCTGTATCCATTTTACACCATTGTTGATCAATTTACATTCTAAAATGCACAAGTATACCTCTTGTCATGTCGTTATGAATCATTAATCAAAGAAGCATAGTCATAGGGGATTACTGGCTAAGTGGCTTGCTAATCCGATTATTCTTACAGATTTGAAGGAGGTATGATCAAGATTTTGGTTCTATAATGATGACCATCAAGTTGGCAGTGTTATCTCAAGACATCAACTGCAACTGTGGATCAGTCTTTGAATCAACACACTGTTATCTTTATATTCAGTTTCACTTAAGAAACCACTATGTGATTGTAGGCAAACAACTATCGTAATTCTAAGAGTTGTTAGTATTAATAAATTGTATAAGTAGAGTTACGGGGCTGTGAAAGCCATCAGTTAAGATTGCAAGGAATTACGTTATCTTTGAGTATGTAACAACATACATGTATTACCTCTTTTGATTAATGAAATTCTGATCTTCTAAGAATTTCATGAATTCTTGATCTCGCCACGGCCCTGATCAGGGAGTTGGCCTCACTCTCCTGACCAGATGTTGTTGGATAGATGTGTGCATAGGTTTATTTCAGTTAATTTATTTATCGATGTGAATGTGTACTAGTGTGTTGCTATGAGTATGCTTTGTTGTTACTCTTGTCGTTGTTACAATCATTACCGCTGCTACTCTTATTTACTATTATAGTTGTTGAATTTAGGCTTCTATGATCCATATCAAGTTTATGATAAAAGTATTTCGGCGTAAATCACATGATAGAGCATTTGTTGACGCGTTTCGAACCAACGAGTGTGGTTCATCATCAGGACAAATTGAAGAACTAGATCATGGCTTCATATTTAAATAGGGAGAGTAGATCGTCCAACGGCTAAGATTGACTAAAAATCAAAGACTGGGATGATGGAGGAGTCTCTACATCTTTTAAGAAACTTCAGATCTGACTGCAACTTCGAAACCTGCAAGCGTGCCCATTCAAATTGACGAACCTTAGTAGCAATGGATTTTCCATGCAGGGATTCAATTGTTGAATTTAGGCTTCTGTGATCCATATCAAGTTTATGAGAAAAGTATTTTGGCGTAAATCACATGATAGAACATTTGTCGATGTGTTTCAAACCAACGAGTGTGGTTCATCGTTAGGACAAGTTGAAGAACCAGATCATGGCTGCATATTTAAATAGGGAGAGCAGATTGTCCAATGGCTATTATAGTTATCGCTTGTTGTTACACATTGTTAAGTTTATAGTTGAATGTTCAGTACTAGGTAGGGAAACTGTGACCTGCATATACTTTGCATGATAGCCTTGAAATACTTGTAGATCCCTGGTTTGAAAATTAATGTGGAATTGGGTGAATTGCATGATTCACATATGAACACCAATACATACTATTACATCGAAAGGTTACTTCATCACAATACCATGGACTCCCTAAAACAAATAACTATGGCCTAAAACCCTTTATAAAATCACGCTATTTCAAAAAGGAGGGGCTTCGACCCACCCTGAAGCCCTTATACCACACGATATACTCTAGTTGCTCCAATGTGTGGTCCACTTCGCATTCCGCTGCTCTACTACATGCTCCACTACATGCTCCATTGCCGGCTCTGCTCCACAAAATGCAGAGTCTTTGCCAAAATATAGGCCAAGTTGGATTGTGCCCAACACAACTAAAACTCTATATGATCTCCCCATGTAGGAACTGGATCACCCCTAAGGGTAGTTGAACGATGCGATCCCGTGATGCCTAGATCCCATGCCAATATTAGAAGGGGGCCACCATGCTGACACTGCACCACTCTGGCTATGACATACCATCCATCGTGCACAAATTGTATCCTCCTCTCCTGGAACCTGATGGCAAAAAATCTGTGAAGGCCAAGCTCAACTTGCTTTGGCATCTCCATGATATCAATTTTTATCCATCTACTACCAATCTCGGTCCAGAGCAGTAACAAGGAAAACTGACCTTTCCATGTGACAAAGGCCTTGGTGCTCCCCCATATGTCAAACCAAGAGTGAGTTGAGTCACTCTCTACCCTGATCCCACTCGTCACAAAATAGAGTGACCAATCATCCAACTGAATCCCTAGATCCCATAGCCATACTAGTCGCGGAAAAGTCCTGACAACTGTTGGCACCAACTCATACCACATCTCAGGTCCCTACATGCAATTAATATATGTACTCCATACATCCTGAATCAGTCTAATGTGTGCAAGATTTCCTAGTGCCTGCCATACTAAATTGTGATATTTGTTATCCTGTGTCCTATAGATGCTAACAAAAATTGCCTAGAGTCTAAACATCCACCTTGAAGATGGGACCACTAACCATTGAATGTTCTCCTGATACACCTCGAAATGTCTCGGCCAATAGGTGTCATGCATCCCCCTAAATGTGGGCTCAAGGGTGGAGCACGTGCTACCCCTGCAATAGATTAGACCATCCCCAAGCCTGCACCTGCCAACTCACACCCTGACCATATGACACCTTTGGAAATCCTCTCTCATAATGCACTATGTCCTATCCAACTATCTCAAATGAACCTCTTGGGTCCTGTTGCTCATGATGAGAACATCAAGAGACAATAGCCAAGTCCCCTGTGTCAGTGTGAAATGTTGGAGAGTGATAAATGGAAGCTCATGGTCAACCTTGTGATCAACTCGCTCTCCAAATCTGGGTGTGCCAAACCTAATGGTGTGTCTAATGTCCCCATCGGGAGATCCCTTCAGTGGAAACACTTCAACAACCTATTGTGCATCATCATGATATGTTGTACATAAATATGCACCCCTGCAGTCATCTGCATAACACTGAACTCTGAGGCACAACTCTATGCACCACTAGATACCAATGCTCACTACCATACCACCCTGTACCATATGGCATCCCATATGTGTCAATGCATCTGCCACTCCACTAGAAAACTCGATGTGGTTTAAGTCACTCCTCCCACTCCATGGTGCAGATCCACACATCACAACACACCACCATGCATCTACATGCTCACCTGCAAACCATTTCTTGACACTGCATGATCCTACATGCCACTGGATGCCATGATCTAAAGTTGAGATAGTATGCATCATCCTAAACCCTATTGGTATCACCACCTCCACTGTCACATCATCGTAGCCTTTGATGTATGGGCCTCACCTCCAAAATCTCCCTGAGAGACATGAGAGATGAATACCCCTATGTACTAGTGGCGATGCCACCACTATGTTTCTCCTCCATGACTATTATCCTCCACATAACTGGGGAGAACCCTTGGACCCATACAAGGCACTATCTGACGCTTTACCAACGCCACCTCCTCTGAAAAACTCCTACCAGAGTATGTTGATCATCCTGTGAATCCATGCTCAAAAAACATGCAGAGCCTACCTTCTCCCTTGTCAACTCAAGCCATCACTAATGCTGATGGAGATATGAAAGTGTATGGATGCTCAGTCACTATTGTCACATTGCCAATGCCCTCACCATCTAGATCCATGATTTGGTGGGGAATCCCACCTGGATCCCAACAATCGTCATCTTGCATTTCAAGTTTATGGTAGGAAGCCCCTTCTGGATTATAATGCCAACCTGGGCCTCCAGTATCCCTAATGTTTGGAAGATCATATTGAGTTTTACTCTTAACTACCACCATCTCCATAAATCTAGCTCACTCCACTGGGTACTAGCTCATAATCTCTGGCCATCCAATCCCAAGAGAGGAATTGAATACACAAAATACCATACACAGAACAAGACCTCCATCCTGTGAATGCTGCACCCTGTGCAAATCATGTTGCCTCATCTCACCACCCTGGTCAACACATAAAATTTGTCGAGTGACTCCGCCTCTTCCTCTCCAACATGTAGAGGCAACCTACTAGTGCTACAAGCCCTAACTATGTATGTCTGAAGAAGTCTTCTTTGAAGCTCAAATGTGTACCTTAGCGATACCATTAGGGAATCTAATCATTCCCCAATGTGAGTTAGTTTGGCTGCTGACTCGACATAAACTACTCTCATGTCCTCTAGCTCCTTGTTCTGCTGGAAAATGGCCTCTCATACTATCCTCGTCTTTTTTTCAATGCTAGAAGGTCCGCCTAGAACTAATGAAACTGTTGTGGGTGGCTATCATCTGTAAACTTGATCATAGATCTAGACCCCTCTATGTCTCCAAGCACCTAAGCAATGATCGATATGCCCCCTGATACCTCTTCAACGGTGGATACCTCTGTGCCTCCTAGCACCTCATCGACCTGATGTAGGTAGTCATCATCTAGAAACTCTGTCACAACTCTAGGTGCCTCATCAATGGATATCTCCTCAACGGATGGCCCTACAGGTGTATGCTCAACTGTCTCCACCAAGGTGTCAAGAAGAGCTATCAAAGGAATCTCCAACAAGGGTGACTCCTACGTCACTCTGGGTATATCTACCTTCTCCTCCTCCATGTCATCAACTTCATGCTCCACCTCCTGCTCGGGATCTTGATATCTAAAGCCATGTCTCCACTAGTAGAAGTGTCTCTTGGCCTCACCCTCTAACTTCCCTCCTCTATATGATGATCTATTCCCTGATCTATGCTCCTCAGACGAGAGAGACATCCTAATCCCGGAGTCCAATGCCTCAAACTAATCCCTGACATAGATGTGTTCGGGAAGATGAAATCCCTGACATCCTCAAGGCATGTCATGATGAACCATGCAGTGGACACTTTGCTGACAAAAGGACGGCCTATAAAATCCTTTCTTTAGGATATTATTGGCCTTCCCTCTTCAAAGATACAAAACAATATGTCAGAAGGTGTGACAGCTGCCAAAGAGTTGGGAGACCAACTCTTTCAAATGAAATGCCATTACAACCACAGGTACTCATCGAACCCTTTAAAAAATGGGCTTTAGATTTCATTAGACCCATTAATCCACCATCTAAACAAAAGAAGTATATATTGGTATGCACTGATTATGTCACTAAATGGGTAGAAGCCAAAGCATTGCCTTCTGCCACTGAAAATTCAGTTGTTAATTTTATGTATGAGGATATTTTTACTCGTTTTGGTGTCCCAAGAGAAATTGTGACAGATCAGGGAAGTCAATTTACATCTAACTTGATGGAGAAGTTGATGGAAGAATACAAAATCAAGCACAGAAAATCTACTCCTTACCATCCGCAAGCAAATGGCCAAGTGGAGTCTACAAACAAAGTTCTTGAGAACATCATCACCAAAACTGTTCATCTACACAGAAGAGATTGGGCAGAAAGGCTCCCTGAAGCCTTGTGGGCCTACAGAACTACATGGAGGAATACAATAGGACATTCTCCCTATGAACTTGTTTATGGGAAAGAAGTCTTGCTCCCCATTGAGTTTCAAGTCAAGACTTTCAAGATGGTAGTTCAGTTGGGGATGAATCTATCAGAAGCCCAAAAGCACAGAATGGAGCAGCTAAATGAGCTAGATGAGATCAGACAAGAAGCAATTTTAAGAACTGATCTAGTTCAACATCAAAGAGCTAAGTGGCATGAAAAATACATCAAAGAGAAAAAGTTTCAAGAGGGAGATTGGGCACTACTGTTTGATTCCAAGTTTAAAGACTTCAAAGGTAAATTTCAGATTCATTGGCTTGGGCCATATGAGATTGGCAAAGTCTTTAACAATGGAGTGGTAAGAATCAAGACCATTGATGAATTTCAAACTCCTCTTATTGTGAATGGCCACCAGTTGAAAATTTATCATAAGCCACTCTCAAAAGAGGAATTTGTCAAAATGTTTCAAGAGAATTCTGCAATAAGGCTGGTGAAGAAGAATCCGTCTTCCCCACCAGCCTAGCCTTTGTTTCTTATGTTCAAAAAAAAAAAAAAATTGTATAAGCTTGAAAACCAATCACTGATTGGCGGCCTTATACAGAAAATATAGAGTGAAAATTAGGGACACCTGACATTCTATATTTTCCAAAAAAAATTCTTCTCTCCTTCTTTTTCCATCTTCACTCCACTTCATTTGCCATCCCACTCCATCTCCATCTCATTTTCATTTCACTTCACTCCGCTTCATCTCACTCCATTTCATTCATTTTATTCCATTTCATCAATAAATGTCTCTTTTAGGACCATTTTCACTCAGTTAGTTATTTTCTAACTATCTTTGTTTAAGACAAGTGGGTGCTGTGTCAGTTTCCGCAGCTGGAAGCAGTTTCCGCAGCTGGAGGCAGTTTCCGCAACCACCACTCTGTTTTTCAAAATTTACAGTCAAAATGTTAGTGCAATAATCATGGAAATGCAGGTATGACTGAGCATATGCTATGAAGACATGGAGCATCTCCAGACATCAATAAAGAGCAGTTGGTTAAAGGCTAATGGAAAACAAATGACAAGGTTTCCAAAGGTATGAGAAAAAATTTCTTTCAAATAGCAATTAAAGTCACAATTTTGCATAGTTGTCAAACCATAAAAGCTCTACTATGTGCAATGATCGTCACGATAGCTCCATTACCCATTACCATCCCACGATATTATTCCGCACACCATGCATTTATTTTTTAATGGTCTTATGATTGATTTTCGGGTTTAAACTCATAGTCGACTGCACTTTCATACACCACCTATAATCATGAGATGTGACCTATCTCATTACGGCTCCTCTCCACCGCATTTTCCGCAGCCATTCATTAAACGTGTAACATTTCGTACGCAGCCGTTTAATTCAAAATCCCGACTTCACTCCATTTCCTTACCATTCTATTAAGACCATCTTCTTCACATATGTCTGCACTTCATCTTGTGAACTCACCACGACTGCTCATCCTTTGTTCCGCTTGTAATTTCGAAACACTCCCGTTACCTGCTATCCATCTACCGATTGCAGCCATTGTATTTTTGCCGTAAAACCCTGCAACCGAGCCACCTTCCCTCTGCTAAACCCTCACACGCAATTGAATTTTTAGTTGAATTTCAAAACAAAGGAAGGAATGGGACGATTACTAAGGGCAGAACCGGAAGGACCTAAATATCTAGAAGGTTACCCTCAAGCAAAAGATTTGCTGAAGAAAGCAAAATGGTTACGCTTCATCCAGAAATTTAAGGGCCATAACAAGGAGGTAATGAAAGCCTTTGCACGGTCTTTTGATGGCCAGATGGTGGAAATTGGAGACTTAAAGCTCATGGTCACTGAAACAACAGTAGCAGCTGCCACAGGCTTACCCCAGGAAGGTGAGCGATGGTTTAAAAACAAAAGCGTGGACGAGCAGGCATGGAGAATTATGCTACGTAACCCAAGTATGGACGTTACTATGTTTACAAAAGGAATTCCTATTCATGCATTAAAGGAAGAATGGGCCAGCCTACTGTTAATTATCCAAAAGTTTATCACTTGCGAAGGATGCTTTGGTTCAATGTACATGTACCATGCTAGGTTATTGATGAACTTTTTAGAGAGTCAAACTCTTAATTTGCCTTATTTCTTACTGCTGAGTTTGAAAAAGATGAGTACCACAGTCCAAAAGCACATAGGAAATATAGAACCTCATCTATATCATCATGGACTTGTAAGGATTCTCATTGAAGACCAACTGAAGAAAAACAAAGATACCTGGGAACAATTCTTAGTAGGAAATTACTTTCAAGAGCCATTTGAGGCATCTGAAAGTAGTACACCAAAGACACCGAGAAGGAGTAGGAGAAAAGAAAAGAGTGCCATAGTCTAAGACTCTCCTACTACCGAAACTCAAGAAGTTGGTCAAAAAGAAAAGGAGAAAAGAACTAAGAACAGAAAACAGAGAAAATTGAAAGGCAAAAGAAACATAGAAGAAGTCTACCAATCACCAGAGCCATCTATAGAGGAGGACTATCAAAAATTGTCTGAGAGATTAGTGCATCTTCAAGAACAGGCTGCTACAACAAAGAAAAAGGAAAAAGGAAAACAAAGCATAGAAGAAGGGAGTACTAGTCCACCGTATTTAAGAAGAAGCAACAGGCTTAGAGGAAGGGGGAGTAAAACACAAGTAAAACGGCCCCACTTCATTGACTTGGGTGGGGAAACACCCGAGAAACCTCCAGCTGGCCGTAGTCCACCTCGTCCTCAGCCAAGTATTGAAACTAGTCCTCCACATGTTGATGAAAGCCCTTCTCGGCCAGAGCTAGAAATAAGTCCTCCTCCTCCACAAGACTTTGAAGTCAATCCAAGAAAAACACCCGAAATAGATCCCAGTCAACAGGAGGTGTATGACTACCTCAAATCTTTAGAAAAGATAGCTGCAGGCCCGAGTACCACTCTGCCCCATATGACACAAGATGCACAAGTCCAATCCTTAAAGCAAGGTGTGTTTGAATTAGAGGTTCTAAACAGGCATATTAAGCAGGAAAATGAAGCACTTAAGGAGCAGAGCAAAGTGGATAAAATTATTCATGATAATACTATGCTTCATTTGGGACTATGGCAAAAGAAGAACAAGAAACTAAAGAAAAAGTGCAGAAAGTTGAGCAGAGAATTGATCAATCTCAAATTCAGATGTCTGATAAGGAAACCCAGGATGGTGGTAGCACCAAGAAAGAAGAAAAGAGGACTAGATGTCCTAGCAGAGGCTTCAGAACATATGGATTAAAGGGGAATAACTAAAATTTTGGTTGCATGAGGACATGTAACACCTTCACAGTGGGGGTATGTTGAGTCCCAAACTTGCATCTTCCCTATACACCTTTTCAACCTTCTTTTCCATTTACTTGACCCACCAAGCTGTCAAATCATTGCATATTAGTTTAAAAAGAGCTTATAAAATGGTTTCCTAACTATGTTTGTGACTGCTGTTTGATTTAGATTTTTGTTCAATCAGCTGCGGAAACTTGTCACTTTCCGCAGCCAGCTCAAGTTTCCGCAGCCATTTTGTTGAAGACTATGTTACAGGTGTCCAATGGAGAATCCGGCCACATGGGAAAGCTGCAAATGACATGTACATGGAGCGTGTCCCCTTGGTTCAGCCGAATCACTCACAAACAGCCATGGTCAAGGACGGTCAAAGGAGTGGTCAAACCAAGAGTTTTGCGGTGGCACGGCTCTGTTTTTCCCACGTGAAGTTTTGCGTGGCAAGTTCCTCAATCTCCGGAGGTGTGCTAACACCTGTGGATCAATCCGTGAACCAAATCGAACAGCCACCACTCCATAGATTTATTTGTCATGACTACCATACTGCTAGATCTCAGGACGTGGAGATTTACGTGTTTGTTTGGCAGCGTAGAATTTAGGAATCAGTTATAGCATCTTCAGTTATAAATAACGCGTTATCATACGCTTGATAGTTAGCTTTTCATATGTAATTTTGACTGTTGTTACGAGCCCACTGTGTCGTGCTTTACCTTTGTCTTATGACTGCACTTTAATATATGAGAAGACAGCGTTCTTAAGTTCAATTTGTGACTGAGTATTGATTGGCCGAGGTTGCAGAGGGCCCCTGTACACCAAGGCTCTGTATCTACTGTATAGTTTCTTACTTGCTTTCATTATGTTACTGCTTTTATAATCATTTGCTTGTATATATTACGCTGTCCTGATATTCATGTTAACTGCTGTCCATCTTTTCTTTTATGCTTTCTCATGATTGTTAGCTGATCAATATTTTTCTTTCAGGTTCTTGTAGGCAGCCCGGGCAAATTACATAGTTTTAATGACTAATGACATGAGATCATCTTGTCCTTTCTGCTGATTCATTTTCTGATTTTTAATTCCAGCATTGTCATTTCTTTCAGTTCTGCTTTGCTTATTTAATTTTACGCAATTTAGATATCATATTACTCATTTGTTTATGATTTCCTTCCTATAGCCAAGCGACTCAAATAGTGAGGAATCAGAATATTACTTGATGTAGTATGATTTAGTTTACTTTCCTGCAAGTTAGTGATTAAATTACTTATGTCATTTTCAGGAATTGAAATATGAATGTATAGTTTAATCTTAGTTTCATTTTATGCAATTTCATTTCCTGCAACTTAGATATCAGATTACTCAATTTATTTATGATTACCTCCTATAGCCAGAGCGAGTCGAAAGGTGAGGGGTCAGACTATGAGTTGAAGTAGTGTGATTTAGTTCGATTTGCTTTCAGTCTTTAAATTGCTTTGAGTTCAGTTTTTATTTTCTTTTTATACAGCAGTAAGGATACCGGGCTTCATTGCCACTAGTTCACTGTTTTGGTACATTTTTATTTTCTTTTGAGAATTGATTTCATCATAGCAAGTTTGAAACCTTTTTGAGAACCTTAGAGTTTGGAAAATCATTGTAGAAATCACCATTGCCATCCGTACTTGACTTTCAATTATGCCATCTCACATTAGGGAATCAACAGAAGATAAACCCAAAAAAACAAACCAAAAACTCAAAAACGACAAAGAAATAAGAAATCGGTTATCTTGCATATACAATGCACTTCACTTCAGCAGTTTACGACTCTCGGATTGACATTTTAAATAGCAATTTAGAACACACTAAATTGACCAAACAAAAAGCTCAAAGGACATGCTGATAGAAGGAGGTAGAGAGGTGAGGCTTCCTCTTCTTCCTCATCTTCAGAGCCTAAAATAGACAAAATGACTAAGATGATAGAGTCACTGGCTGCCAAAATATCCAAATTGAAGGTTGAGGAGAACTATGGGAAAGCAAGGCTGTCTAATACATTTTCTCCCAGAAATCCAAATCCATTTAGAAGAGCAAATGAACAATTGCAGATCATTCAGAGGGATAAAGAAGCTAGTGAAGAACAAAGGGTTAAGACTTCTTTCCAGAACGTATTCATGGAGGAGGAACCATTTGATGATGAGGATGAGATTCACTGCATGGAAGACAAGGGTAGTTCTGCCTTCTTGACATTGGCCACCTACGAAGAATCATTACTTAAGGACCCGACCAGTTAAGGGTGGGACAGAGAAGCTGTTCTACAGACTAAAGACCAGCAGAGATATAATTTGAGGTCAAGAGTGAGTAATGTCAAAAAGAATCCTACCTTAAGGGCTGCTGTCCCCACAGAGTAGCAGAGCAGCAAACAGAAGAGAACAACAGCTGATCCAGTTATCCTCAAAGCACCAACTCAAAAGGTAAGAGGTCCTGACAAGTCCCCTTCCCCTTTCAGTTTTGAATCAGAAGTCCAGAAACTCAAAATATCTGTGCCTCTGATTGAACTTGTAAAGAGTGAGGCTTTTAGGAAGCCTATCCTTGATGTCCTTGGGCTGAAAGCCACACAAGCCTCCACTGATTATGTCAACTTACAAGATGATAAACCTGCAGTTGTGCTCAGCCCCATGACTGAACCTGCTGATGATAATTCCCCATCATTTTATGTCTCCTTGACCATTCATGACAAAATCCCCCACAACTGTCTGCTAGACACTGGTGCCAGTCATAATCTGATGCCCAAAGCTGTCATGGAAGAGTTAGGCCTTGACATTACCATACCCTATCATGATTTATTCTCCTTTTATTCAAGGAAGGTGAAATGTCTGGGGTTGATCAAATATTTAGCTGTCACCCTAACTCAACTGCCCATGAAGAGCATGATGATGGACATTGTGGTAGTAGATGTCCCCCCTAAGTTTGGTATGTTACTTTCCAGAGGGTGGATTAAGAGGTTGGGTGGTACATTGCAAAATGACTTATCTTATGCCACTGTCCCAGTTTTTGGAGGAGAAAGCAGAAGACTATACAGGGAAGCCCAGCTGGCTTATATCATCAGTGATGAGAAGAATCCCACTAATCATCCTATTTACGCTGTGGACACTGAATTTGGGCCATGTATTCTCCAAATTGAAGAATCTCACAAGGCCCCGGTGCAGCTCAAGAAACCAGTTGATCAGGCCATGGAAGAGGAAGGAACACAAGCTTGGGATATGTTTCTTGATGGAGCATGTTCAAGGGAAACTGCAGGAGCAGGAGTGGTGCAAGTATCTCCAAAACAAGAAAGCACACATCTGTCTTTTAAGTTGACTTTTCAGGTCACCAACAATATAGTAGAGTATGAGACTCTGATATTGGGCTTAAACGTTGCCAAAGACAAAGGAATCAGAAACATAAAGGTGTTTGGAGATGCTAATCTCATCATTCAGCAAGTGAACAAAACATTCCAAGCAAGGCACCCAAGGCTGAAAGCATACAGAGATGAGGTATGGAGACTCAAAGATTCTTTTGATAGTTTTTGTATCTCATATATTCCTAGAGTCAAAAATCAGCTTGCTGATTCCCTTGTTGTGTCTGCTAGCATGTTCATCCCTCCCATGCCCCCTAAATTGGTTTATGAAGTCCAGATAAAATATAGACCATCCTTGCCTGATAATGTCCAGCATTGGAAAGTTTTTGAGGATGATGATGAAGTAAATAGGTTTCTGCAAGTCATTGATGAATTCTCTGAAATGCAAATTGATCAAGAGAATGAAACCTTGGAAGAATGTCCCCAGCCCAAGCTAAGGAACAAAATTGGCCGAGACAACATTGTTCAGTTGCCTAGCAATTATATATCTAGGGGACCAGAATGATGTGCCTCATAAGGTTGCCCAAAAAGTTGACCAATCTGCAGTCCAAAGGCATAACATAGGAAGTCCAAATCAGCCCAAGTATATAAATCTGTCCACCCATTTGTCTGCTGCCCAAAGTTTTGAATATTGCACCTTAATGAAGCAATTTGCTGATGTCTTTGCCTAGGAATATAGTGACCTCAAAACTTATGACAAAAAGATCATCCAGCATAATATCCCTTTGGAGAAAGACACCATCCCTTTCAAGTAGAAGTTAAGGCCCATAAATCCTTTTCTCCTCCCTCTGATTGAAAAAGAAATCAAGAAGTTGTTGGCTGCAAAAATCATAGTTCCTCTGAGGTACTCAAAGTGGGTAGCCAACTTGGTGGTGGTGAGGAAGAAAAGTGGAGAAATCAGGTTATGCGTTAATTTCAGGAACCTGAACAAATGCTCTAAGAAGGACAACTATCCCCTGCCCAAAATGGAGCATTTGTTGCAGAAAGTCTCAGGAGAAAAAGTGATGTCTTTCCTGGATGGATCTTCAGGGTATAATCAGGTTGTTGTACATCCAGAGGACCAGGAAAAGACTGCTTTCACCACTCCTTGGGTCACTTTTATGTATTCCAAGATGCCTTTTGGATTGATGAATGTTGGAGCCACCTTTCAAAGAGCTATGGATATAGCATTTGTAGGAGAGAAGGATAAGTTTGTCCTTGTATACCTAGATGATATAACAGTATACTCCAACAGTCATCAAGATCATTTGCAACATTTGAAGAAAGTGTTTATGAAGTGTAGAAGGTTTGGGATATCAGTGAATCCTAAGAAGTCACAATTTTCTTTAGAAGAAGGCAAGCTCCTTAGACACATTGTTTCTGCTGCAGGTGTCAAAATTGACCCAGAAAGAGTGAAAGCAATATAGACCTTGTCTGTACCAAGATCAAAAAAGGACCTCCAATCCTTTCTGGGCAAAATAAATTTTGTAAGGAGGTTTATTCCTAATTTTGCAGAACTAGTAAAACACATCACCTCCATGTCGAAAAAGGGATCTGATATTAAATGGACTGATGTAGCAAGAAGATCTTTTGAAGTCATCAAAAGAGCCATTATGGAAGCTCCTACTTTAATTATCCCAGAATATAGCAAGGAGTTCCATATATTTTCATTTGCCTCAGGTGACACCCTTGTAGCAGTCTTATTGCAGAAAGATGACGAAGGCTCAGAACATCCAGTGGCATTCTTTAGCAAAACCTTAAGAAATGTTGAACTAAGGTATGATATTATCGAAAAATAGGCATATGCTCTTATCAAATCTTTAAAATCTTTCAGAATATACATTTTGCACTCCGAGATAATTGCATATGCTCCCTTTGCTTCAGTAAAAGATGTCCTAACACAACTAGATGTTGATGGAAGAATGGCTAAATGGATTGCAAAGCTTATTGAGTTCAACATAGAATTGAAGCCCACCATGCTTGTTAGAGTTCAGGTCCTTGCCAAACTAATGGCTGAACAAAATTGCAGGATGCTGGACATGAATTGGATAAGAAAAAGTTCAAAAGATGGACAAAGGGAAGAAGCAGTTGGACCAAGGCAGAACCAGTCTTTGGCTGAAAATCTAGCTTCTTGTGAATGGTATTCTACAATAGCTCAATTTTTGCAGAAGCTAGAAATTCCTCCAAGCTTAAATCTAAGCCAAGCCAGAACTATTAAGCTCAGAGCAGCCAATTATTTCATTCATGAAGACTTGCTGTATTGGAGAGATCCATCTGTAATCATTCTAAGGTGTCTGGACAAAGAACAATCCCTGGAGGTCATGCATCAGTTCCATTCGAGCATCTGTGGAGGACATCATTACTGGAAAACCACAGCCCACAAGATCCTTAGGGCTGGGTATTATTGGCCCACGCTATTTTCTGATGTTTTTTCATTTGTAAAATCTTGTGTAAAATACCAGAGATTTGAAGGAAAAAAGCAGTTGAAGTCCCTGCCCTTAAATCCAATACATGCCAGTGCCCCTTTTCAGCAGTGGGGTTTAGATTTCATAGGAGAAATAAATCCACATTCCAGTGGCCAAGACAGATGGATTTTAGTAGCCACTGACTATTTCACTAAATGGATCGAGGCCATCCCCACTAGGAAAGCTGATCATCGTGTGGTCGTGAAATTCTTGACAGAAAACATCTTCACCAGGTTTGGCTGTCCAGACAAATTGGTTACAGACATTGTAGCAGCCTTCAGGGAAAAATAATTGGTGGACATGTGCGATTCAATGGGAATTAAGCTGGTTCATTCCACCTCATATTACCCTCAAGGTAATGGTTTGGCAGAATCTTCCAACAAGAGCCTGATAAGGATAATCAAGAAGTTATTGGAGGAAAACAAGAAGAACTGGGATTCCAAACTAAAGTATGCATTGTGGGCTGACAGGGTAACCACCAAGAAATCCACAGGGAATTCTCCATTCAAGCTGGTATATGGAATTGAGGCTATATTCCCAATTCAATTGACCCTCCTTGTGGCAAAACTCTTGTAGGAAGAGCAGAACGAGGAAAATGACATGGCTAGAAGAATCAGTGACTTGGTAGAAGTGCATCAATTCAGAGATCAGATGGTTGAAAAGTCTGCAGCACATCAAAAGAGAATCAAGAAATCCTTTGACAGAAAGGAAAAGATGGATAACTTTCAGATTGGAGACTTGGTGCTTAAGTGGGATGCACTGAACGAGAAGAAAGGAAAGCATGGGAAGTTTGATGCTCTGTGGACTGGACCTTTTATCATCACTCAGATCCAGGGGAACAATACTTTCATGTTGCAAAGTGTGGAAGGAGAGACAGTTTTTGATGGCCTAATTAATGGGCAATTTTTGAATATTTATATTGTTTAAGGTCTTAAGGCCTTAATGTTGTAAATATGTTATTTTTACCAAGTTTTAGTGTAGACTTAATTAGACTCCATGCCCAATGGAATACTAGGCAATGTTTTTTAATCTGTTTTTATATGAAGGTAGTGGTCTACGGTTCTTGAGACCTCACATGGAGGATCTCATCCCAAGAAGGAGCCAGTGTTAGCTTTGCTATATATCGATGATTTCCTAAGGTCAGAGACAAGCTTGGTCTGCTTGGTTGTGCTCAAAAGGATCCCACATCGATCACTTTCTCCTTTCTTCCTCTATCCCGCTTATTCTCCTTCATCTCTGTTTCCCTTTTTTTTCGTATAAACCCAACAAATAACCCCTTTGGCCTTAGCCCCAAGCACCAAAAGCCCAAACCCTCATAAAACCCCACCATACGACCTTGTGCGCTTGCTAAAACCTTTCATCGTTTCCTCGCCATTGATCTTCTCCGCCAAATCTAACGGCTCCTGTCGCGCCCGATAAAGCGACCCACTCGACCTTTCCCAACTGTCTGATCATCTACAAAAAGATCCGACGGCATCCACTCTCATTATGCCGTCCACCCAATCGAATGTTAGCGCGTGATGAGAGCGATTTTTCTCTCTCATCCACCACTACGTGTCAAGTGCTGAGTGGAATCGTGCGACCTCGTCCTTTTACCGCTTTATGCCCGAAAGTGGTGCGATCAATACCAATACCACTCGACCTAAACCACTCCCACCCGCTAACGTCCGTGCGACTCCGTCCCTCGATCACCGTCCGATCTACCCGCCGAATATTTGACAGCCCAAATTCATCTCGCTCCCACCTCGACCAACAGACTCCGTCGAGCCATCTCCGCCGTCCATTCCCTGGATCCGACGACTATTCTTCCCGCTCATCCATATCATCCACTCGCCCATGCAGTCCACGTCCCCTGACCACTCCGTTTGGCCGAAGGATGAAGGTGACCAGCTTACTAGTACCAGTCACTAACAGACCCCAACAACCATGTTTAACAAACAGTATGGCCAAGGAAGAAAAGGACAAGAGTACGACCCTACGACTGCATGTATCAGTTATGGAACTCCACTGGTACGAGCACTCCAACAGCTCAAGAGGACAGCACAACACCTGAACAAATCAGATTCACTCACTGAAGCAAGCAAGCATGTTCAGGGACTCCATCAGGCAGTTAAATGCAGTTGGTGGTTAATTATGATCCCTCCATACCTAAATGGCCAAGTGCCCTTGTAATGTGAATCTATAAATACCCAGAAACAAGATGTAATCAGGGTTGGTGGTTGGTATTTTGATGTGAGGTTCAACTTCTGGAGACTGTAGATATTTTATCACTTGCAGCGTCTCGTCTTCATTTCCAGCTAATACAAGCTTCTTTTGCTACTAACTGCTCACTTTCCATTTTTCCTCTGTTCTAAGCTTGTGCTTGACATGTTGTGTTCTTGATCTTTTGAGGTTTAGCACTAGATAGCTGTCATCCTGTCTGTGTTAGATGGTTGAATGTATCACTGAATAGGATATTTAGGTTTCTTTCTATCTGCTGCAAGAGAGCTGTCATCCTGTCTATGCATCAGTAGAATAGATTTACAAGCTTCTTTACTAGTTGTAGCCGGCCATCACATGGTCTTGTGCATCTGCTGGTGTGACTAGTATTCTCCATATTCACCCAATATGTAAACTATGAGCGTTTGGTGGTCTAAAGCCTTGTAGTCTGGGAGTGTTCACGCATGTCTGGAGTGAAACTAAGTAGAAGTGGTTATCTGGCTTGAACAATCATCAGTCCTTCCATTAAACCTGCAACAATAGTTGAATTTATATGTTACCAGGCATCTCCGAGCTGTAACCTAGGAGAGTTTCTTGGAATCCTAACAAGTAGTAAAAGGTTATTCCCAGGTGCCAAGAATTGATTTTGGTGATATTTTTTCTCCTGTTGCCAAGGTAACTTCTATTAGATTACTTTTATCTGTTGTTGCGACTTTTGGTTTTGAGGTAGAACAGATGGATGTGAAGAAATCATTTCTTCACGGGGATCTAGAAGAGGAGATTTGCATTAAGCAACCTGAAGGTTTTGCGATGAAGGGTAAGAAAGAACTGATGTGCAAGTTAAAGAAGTCTCTGTATGGGTTAAAATAGTCACCAAGGATGTGATATCATAAATTTGATATATTTATACGGGGACTTGGCTTCACCAGAAGCAAAGCAGATCACTGTGTGTATTTTAAATTAATTGGTGACTGTGTTATTTATCTGGTCTTGTATGTGGATGATATGTTGCTGGTTGGAAATGACAAAGAAATTATCTAGGATTTGAAGACCCATTTTTCCTCCAAATCCGACATGAAAGATCTTGGTGCTGCAAACTATATTTTGGGCATGGAAATTAAAAAAGACCGGACAAAGAGGAAGCTCTGGTTAAACCAGAGGAAGTATGTCGAGACAATATTGTAGAGGTTTAATATGCAGGATAGTAAACCGGTGAAGGTTCCTATTCATGTATGTGTAGAGTTATCTGCTAAATAGTGTCCCAAGACACAAGAAGAGGAAGAGGACATGTCTCGTGTTCCATATGCAAGTGCAATAGGTAGCCTAATGTATGTGATAGTCTATATTAGACCAGACATTGCACATGCAATGGGAGTATTGAGCAGGTTTATGTCAAAACCAGGGAAGGAGCACTGGACAATAGTGAAGTAGGTTTTCAAGTATTTGTGTGGCACAAGTGATTATGGTTTGTGCTACCAAGGAAGACCAAGATTGGATAGAGTGTTGGATATTTGTGGCTTTGTTGATGCAGACTGGGTTGGAGATCTGGATCAAACAAGATTTACAAGTGGGTATGTGTTTAACCTATTTGGAGGTGCAGTCAGTTGGATGAGTAAGAAATAATATGTTGTGGCACTATCAACTACAGAGGAAGAATACATGGTAGCCACTCATGCAAGCAAGGAAGCAGTTTGGTTGCAGAGATTGTGTTCAAGTATGGGGTTAGTATAGGGAGCTATAAGGATAGATTGTGACAACCAAAGTGCAATTTTATTGGCAAAGAACCCTGCATATCATTCAAAGACAAAGCACATTGATGTTCAGTATCACTTTGTGAGGGATATAATAGAAGACAAAAAGGTGTTGCTGGTAAAGGTGGACACTTTGAAAAATACTGCAGATGTATTGACAAAATCTGTGAGCTCTGATAAGTTCTCTTGGTGTAGAGAAACAATGGCCATTGCAGGGCTGGATAAATGACTAAGCTCTCTTGTGGCCACCTGTGGAAAGAAAACAACAAGTGGGAGAATGTTGGGTTGTGTTATATTCTTTCCACGACTAGCCCATGTAGTTAACCGAGGGTTTAAAAGGGGGTCGGAGCCCCCCTTCATTGCAACGATTGCATAGAAAGGGGGGGTCACAAGGGGTTTGAGGGGTCCAGGTAACCCCACTCTATGGGGTCCGGGGCAGCGTCCCGGAAAATTTTGTTTTTGGACCCTATATTAGGTTGGACGGACCTACTTATGGTTTTGTGCATGATTTTTTGCACATGGTTTTGGACGCGATAATTTTCGGTCCATTGTTTTGGACACGATGGTTTTCGATCCATGGTATTGGATGCTTCAGGATGTATAAATATGTATTGTAACATTGAAAGGAACATAATGAAAAATCACGCTAGTAGTCCCGGTTTTGGGATCCAAGGGAAAATCTCTATGTATATGTGTTTTATGTGTTATGCTCTCGCATTGTTTATTTTATGTGTTTTAGAGTTCGTATGCAGGTAATTCTTGTACGGGGTTAAAACCTACATCGGCATCTTCTACAACCTCTAATATATTCATTTCCCCTACTTTATTTCACTAGGTTGTTGGCTCTCTTATGCTATATCTCTAGTTTTATATTTTGCAGTTCTGTTACGCTAACTCTCTCTTGTACCTCAACTCTTTGCTCCAAAAATCTACGAGTGGGTTTGTTAAAATTGTAGCAAAGAAGAGCTTCTTTTGACTTGTGTGTGAGTCAAAGAAGCAAATTTGAATTCAGCCTCATAGAAATTCAGGTTAGTTGTCAATTAACATTTATGATGTGGCTTTATCGCTGGTTTACTATTAGTTAATTCGAGTTAAATTGGTTTCAGTGAGTTATGGACCAGTTGATGTCTAAAATTAGCTAACTAGTTGAGTTATCTCTAGTGTCCATTAGTTAACTGGGCTTTAGTTCTAGAATAGAGGCAATTATGATTTTAGTTGGGTAGTTGAATTTCTTTTAACTCAACTTACTTTGAGTTAATTAGTTGTAACTACTAAAATTAGCCCTAGTAGGTCATGCAATTTGAATTGCCTATTGAGATTGGATGAAGGCACAATTGTAATCATTATTCCATATAGGTTTTTGTGTACAAGCTTGAGGATGAGAGAGTTGATCAGTATTGCAGGGAGCTTCAGGCTTGAAGCAGATTCTTTGTTATAGATGAGATTGCTTAGTTGATTTTATACAAGAAAGAGAGGTTTTTCCGAGTTGGATTCCCTAGATATATTTTGTGTTCTATGTGTGATTTTTTTCCTATTCATTGTTTACTTTCCGCATAAGTTTGGTAGAGAAATATTGTCTTTTGCATATCACTTTGCTCTCATTGGAAGTTGCAAGGTTTCGGGGATTTTCTACATGGTATAAGAACCTTGGTTACATAAAACCAAGGGAGAGTGAATTAGCAACAGTATGGAGAGTGAATTAGCAACAGTGTGTGGGAGAAAAATATTTTTTTTCTTTGGATTAAAGCTATAATGCA
The DNA here is from genome assembly GCA_031772625.1 of Pinus tabuliformis. NCBI lineage: Eukaryota > Viridiplantae > Streptophyta > Pinopsida > Pinales > Pinaceae > Pinus > Pinus tabuliformis. Next base: position 1,971,866,132 of record CM062817.1, on the reverse strand, counting down.
CCATGTGAGTGATAAAACATGGTGGTGAGCTATGTTACTTGCAGCAGACTTATGCGTAGTTACATGCAGACAAACTGAATGTGTCTAGGAAGCATTAAAACACTAACATCACCCTAGATTGTCCAAATATCTTTAGCACACAAGCACAATACCCTTCAAATTGTGTTAGCCAAGTCCTAGCCCATTGAAGAGGAGATCATTTAGTGCACGAATCATGTATGTCTATGGTTTGAGGACAGAGCATGCCCTAGAAGGGACTTCAAATTTCAATGCATGGAAGGATATGATGGAGACTCTAAGACTTCATAGAATAGAATGGTAAATTTATGTTTAATTTAAATTTTTTAATTTACGAAAAAATCATCAAATCTATCTCTATATTAGAAAATCTAAAAAAGAAGAAATTTTTTAGTCATGCAAAGACAAAAGAGTTGATAATTATATAGATTTACTAACATGCTCATAATAAGAGCTTATAATATCGATATTGTATTACTAAAATATTATATGTGTAATTATGATTTTTTAAAGTAAGATATTAAATTTAGTTAAATATTCTAAAATAAGTTTTAATTTTAATTTTTATTTTTAATTTTCATTCCTGTAGGGTTAAGAGAGTATACCGTTGAGGATAGTATCTCTTTTATATATATATATATATAGTTGTTTTATGTTAAATTTAATTTAAAATTGAATGTATTAAAAAAGTTATAAATGAATGGATAACCATAATTTTTATTTTTATTTTTATTGTATTTTGTTTTATTTTATTGTTAAATAAATATGAACTAAATTTAAAAAATATTTTTTTTAAATAATTATGGATTATTTTAAATCATTTATTAATTTTTATTAATTATTTTAAATAATTATCGATGTGAGATGCAATAACTATTACAAATAATTGTTAACTAAACTAGGGGTGGAACTTCCAAACTAAAAGCTATAAAAAGCAACTGCCCACAACTATAATAAATTCTTGAAAACTATTTTTTTTTAAATACTACAGAAACAACATGCACATATACTGGGTTTCGTTAAACCTATATTTATAGTTCACCAGAACAATCTAACTTTAAAAAAAAAAAAAATTAAAAATTGATTTATGGAAAAAACCAGGACATTTGCTAATGCGTTTCTGGTTATAGATTAAAGTAATTTTTAATCAACTTAAAGATAACTTATAGAATCTGCATCCAGTTCTTTTAAATTTTGTTTTTCATAGTCAATAACAGTGATCTCTTAACTCTCTTTGGAAGCCCCTAAAGTCCACAGGGCTAGAAATAGACTGATATCTTCATAGCGTTGATTTATTCATTAAAGACACGTTATAGTCTTATAGCATCTGCCTCCAGGCCTTTTAACTTTAAATTTTCTTTCTTCACATTTTCTGGAACTCCATAAAGTCAACGGGGTTAGCCATAGACTAACATATTCATTAAATGAATAGCGTAATATTATCATTTAATTAGTTATAAATTAATCGTTAATCAACGTAAAGATAACTTATAGAATCTGCCTCTAGGCCTTTTTAATATTATTTTTCATAGTCAATCACTGTGCTTACTTCACGTCTTCTAGAGCCACCTAAAGGCAAATGAATAGTTTAATATCATGGGTTGATATATCAACATTTTCTATTAGTTCACATTCATCATGCATTGTGAGAGGCTACACCTCATAAAATTATATTTTTCATTCTTACCAAACTTGTTGACTTTAGAGGTAGAAAGAGAATCATATTATAAAAAAATATAGAATTAGATAACATTAAGAAAAATCCAAAAAGACAAAAAAAATGAGGAATCTGAAAAACACTTAATTTTCATCACTGATCAGTAAGGAGGGTAGAGGTTAGGACACCTTTCCCAATGTTTAGATATGGAGGAGGATGGAACATGAGCTTTTATATGCTCCATTATGTCTTCAAGTAGCACTAGAATTTCCTCAATCTTTTTTTGCCCATTATCTAGCGAAGCCAAGCCATCGTGTCCATAATATGCCACTAGTTCTATTAGAGGTCATTCATAATAAAGATGAACTTGTTGCTATCTTTATGTCTCACCTAAGCCATCTATTTGAAGAGCATTGAAATCTAATGAAGGCGTTGTTCAAAGAATCGAAGGGAGGAGGCATCTAAGTGTTCTAGTGGGTGAGTGCACAACAGGTTGATTAACCTCCTCCTCCTTGTCACAATTTGCTCCGGGATGAAATGACCCATGGCCCCATGGACCAATGACACAACAAGCTCAACTGCTTTATCACAACATGGAGTGACATAATCCCCAATTGTACGAGCTACCGAGACAATGCTGCCGCGTAATGCACCTCCCACACAGTCACAACCACCTAGTCCCAAACATACCCATAGGCATGTGCACAAAGAAAAAGTCTAAAGTCTTTCACCTCACTATCCACATTGAGCTAGCCGTTATTGCTCCAATTGAAGCCCTAGTCTCTATATACCACAATCAATGTTGTAAGGACGGGCACCTTCCTCACACAACAAACCCACCAAAACCGACCTTTGACACCCCAATTCTAGCTCAACAAGCTAAAGACATTAGGCCCTCCCCATTTCCCAATGTGGTGATTACCTAGTGAAATTCAACTAGCCAAACAAATAGATAAACATTCAAATGAAAAAAATAGAAAGAACCTCTTTTAAATTTAAGATAGTTATAAACTATGAACATATAAAAAGTTGTATAAAACCCCTAATTGCTTGACCTTCCTACTTCAGCCACCCACCCATTGGTAGTTCACCCACTAGAGTGCACTTCCAAGATCTCGCGAGGTCACCACATTAAGCCCACATCCCACACCTTGTCACATTGTACTTCAGTGCTGACATTACCAATTAAGCTAGTACGTACTAAAATCCATAGTCGTTCTTCGCACGAAAGAAGGAAATGGTACAGTGGAAATACCACCATGAAGTAAACAATGCCCAAAAATTACCACCAACATCAATTGCACAACATTCATCAAACAAAAAATCACAAAATCAAACACCCACAATGATATAGCCCTCCACATCTCGAGAAACATGGACGACTCTTTACCAAGGGATGTGTGCGTGAAAGGTTGCATTATACCAAGTGGCCCTTCGGTGAGGGAGACAAGACCCGAGGGAACCTGTCACGCCCCTACACTAGCAGCAATCTTCCAACCACTTATAGTGAGGTGCAACACCACTGAACACTTTCTTTTCACCAATACTTATGTTCATGGACTACGGCTTAACATTCGATACTTAGTTTATTTTTCGTTACCAAGTATTATCATTAGCCTTTATACAAATGAACACCCATACACATTCATTATCATCAACAATTAACACATATACACAATTGCAACAGTATAAAGGAAGGGGCAACTCCCTGATACGAGTTTACTCGATATCAATATATAATTTCCAATTTCATAAAAATACAAGTTAAACCTTGGAAACCCCAAGTTTACACTTAACCAAATTTTCAACAATGTCGTTTGCCCAACTCGGGCGCTCCTCGTCGTAACCGTGTCGCCACACCCGGGTGCCCTTTGCACGAGTCACACCTTCGTTTTGTCAAACCAGCACACCATCGTCTTGTCGTGCACGGTGCGCCCTTACCCGGGTTGCCCACCGCACGAGTCACCATTTCCTCTATTTAGGCGTGCACGGTGCACCCACCCAGTCGCCTGTTCACACTCCTTCGTGCACAACTACCCATCGCACACCTCACCCGGCATTCACTGTTTGTTCCATCGGCGGGCGCACTCGTCATGCCACCTCACCCGACTCACCAACCGAACTCATTCACCTGAACTTCCTCCGTCACACAACCAACTAACCGCACATCCCACCGCACACGGCACACCCACCTCGGTCACCCGTTCAACCGCATAGCCTACAATCATGGAGGTCTGCCCGCTGTCCAACCGAAGTCACCCGAACTGTTCAATCGCATGTAGTCCGCCCGAAGTGCGAGCACATCGACCTGCGCCTTTCTCCAACCAACTCCGCAGCTCGTGATCGAACTTGTTGATTTGATTGATGCCTTAGCTCATCCAGCCACCCGCCTATGTATATGGGCGGTGGCAAGGTCGTGCCACCCGACCGACCTCCGTTTAACTCACCCAGCTGACTCGTCTATAGCATGCAGCTTGCCAGAAGGTTAGGTCGGCCCACCCAACTCGTGGGACTGCCCACCTTAACTCACCCAACATCGCAAACCGTCGTGTCGACCCGTGGGTTGCTTGCCCATCTCACCCACGCATATAAACATGCGACCAACACTCCCTCCACACACTTTACACATCGTGTTTCGCTCGTTTGGCCGCAGCTCGTCTCGTGGAGTCACCTCACCTATCGCACGGACCGCGGGTCCTTACATCCTCCTCCACCTGAAGTCATTGTCGTCCTCGACAATATACCATCCCAGTAACCATCTGCTACCAAGATAATCATCTCATCCTTGGTCCATGATATCAACCAGTCCATACACTGCAAACATCCCTGCAACATATGCAAAACGACCGTCTCAACCATGTGTCGTCCCATCCTATGAATTGTCGTCAAGATACTCCAACATAATGCCAACATCTCTCTGCACATTGCTAGCCCTCATGACTCGAACTAGTCGGGTGATCAGTCCAACTGTCACGCTCAAATCATAAGAATGCACATCCTTATGCCTACACTAGTCTTTTCTTAGACTCTGCCACATCCTGGACTCACTAAGAATCTCTCCCATGCTCAGATCCATGGAAACTCCATCCCATTTGCAACATGTCATGATGCTAATGCCAAACCATTCCTGCATCACCTGTCATACCTGTTCAACCTGTTTTAAGGACTCACTACCATGAGCAGCTAACAATGAGCCCCATCTTCTAAGTCATCTAAGAATATGTGGAGGGAGTAGAGCCTGAAGGCTCACCCTCACTAATAAGCTCAATCCATCTGTCTGGATCCTCTATCTCCATCCTCAGTAGATATGCAACCCGATCCTCCCCCTAGACATTCGGCCTCACATAAACATCATCGTCATCATCATCCTAAACCTCCTCTAGCCTTCTTGACAAATCCAAGATACTATCGGATAGTGTCCTGATAACCAATGACTTATCAATATGCTTTGCCTCAACAGTAGACAACCGCTTACACACATCATCCATGCGCTTCTCATCCTCCATCTGCACCACTGCTAATTTACAATCAAGCCTTGTCACACCAATGGTTGGAACACCAATGGGTACATCTTCCCTTCCATCGTAAATGTACAGCTTCTTTAAATGTGGAACAATCATCGCATCATATTGTTTCAAGAATTCCATCCCTAACACAGCTTCATAGTTATCAATCCACACTATAGTGAAGTCGACTTTCCCGGTCCACTCACCTTGTGTTGTGTCCACTCTTTCAGCTACACCAATCACGGAATTAGGAGGAGAATTAATTGTCTTCATTTGTGCCTTTACCGGTACAAACTTAAACCCAATCCTTCTCAAAACATCCTCACTCATGAAGTTGTGAGTAGCCCCACTATCCACCATAGTGAGCACATCAACACCCCCAATCTTCATTCGAACATACTCCAAGCTGTTCCTTTCCGGATCTCTTCGAGAGACCACTTCCGTAGTAGCTGCAGCTCCAAGAATCTGCATCATCCCCACATAAGCTTCTTCTTTCTTCGTATTAGACTGTGCAATAGCAGCCACTTTTTGTCTTGAAGGACAATTCTTCACCGCATGTGGTTCAGCACATATCCAACACTTCAATGGTTTCTTCGTCTTCATCTTCTCATCCGATTTCGAAGCATCATCTTTCTTCTTCTCTTTCGGCTTATCAAACTTCTTCTTTTTCTCATCAGAAGTTTCGTCATAATGCTCCACCAGTCAATCTACAGCATCAAAAACTTCCTCAAGTGTCTTAATCTTCTGCCTCTTCACTTCATTGCGTGCCCAAGGTTTCAGCCCAATGATAAAGTTGAACACCTTGTCCCTCTCCGCCATGTCCGGAAGTTCCAGAACTACACTTTCAAACTCCCACTGATATGTCTATAGGTTCCCTGTCTGCTTAATAAACTTAATCTTCATCCTTGCTTCCCATGTTTCATCCTGAGGACTGAAGTGGGTTTGCAAAGCCTTCTTCATGTCATCCCACGAAGTTATGTCATCAACACTACCATTGGCAATCTGATCCATTCTCCTTCGCCACCACATCTTAGCATCCTTCGTCAAGAATTGAGCAACCACTTTCACTTTTGTCTCATCATCAGATAGACCCAAGCATTCCAAGTATTGCTCCATATCCCATAAAAAGTTACCAAGAGTCTTCACACTTCTTGTACCATCATAAGATTCTAGTTCCTTGATCTTCACATGAGACACTCCTCCACCTGAGTTATGCCTCACAGCCTTCTTCAACACTGCTATCTCATCTTTCACTTCATCAAGAGATTTCTACAAGTTCAAGATTTATGCCAAACCTCGGTCTATTGCTTCCCCAATCTCCTTGACTTCATCTTCAAGTTGTGTACACTTAAGATCAATGTACTCATATTGAGTCCGGAGTTCATCGAGTTCTTCTCTCATCTTCGCATTGGCTTCTTGATCTCTAGCGACCTCGACCATTCTTGAAGTCCAGTAAGACTCCAATTCCTCCATTCTTTCCAATATCCTGTTTATGAAAGCCTCAGTTGCATTGTGGCTAGATTCACCCGTCACAACATGAGTTTCACCTGCCATCTCTGCCATCAGCTTCCTTCTTTGTGATCTAGTATAGACCATCCACCAGCTTCACCAACCGTGAACCTGCTCTTCAGCAAATTCCCTTTGCACTTCACCAAGTTCCCTGCAAAACCGAACCAGCCCTTGATTTCACTTGTGTGAGATCAGCTTCCTTCACCTGCAAGTCACTTTCACCAGCTCAACCGTGAGCTCCCTGATACCACTACACGATACCAACTTCAACACTTCAACACGAGCACCTGCTCTGATAACCAGCTCCAACCATGAGCTCTGATACCAACTGTCACGAAGTGCAGTTGTGTATCAGCTTCAACATTTTAACACGAACACCAGCTCTGATACCAACTGTCACGCCCCTACACTAGCGGTAATCTTCCAACCACTTATAGCGAGGTGCGGCACCACCGAACACTTTCTTTTCACCAATACTTATGTTCATGGACTACACCTTAACATTCGATACTTAGTTTATTTTTCATTACCAAGTATTATGATTAGCCTTTATACAAATGAACACCCATACACATTCATTATCATCAACAATTAACACATACACAATTGCAACAGTATAAAGGGAGGGGCAACTCCCTGATATGAGTCTGCCCGATATCAATATATAATTTCCACTTTCATAAAAATACAAGTTAAACCTTGGAAACCCCAAGTTTACACTTAGCCAAATTTTCAACTATGTCGTTTGCTCAACTCGAGCGCTCCTCGTCGTAACTATGTCACCACACTTGGGCGCCCTCCACACGAGTCACACCTTCGTTTTGTCAAACCGGCACACCACCGTCTTGTCATGCACGACGCACCCTCACCTGGGTCACTCACCGCACGAGTCACCATTTCGTCAATTCAGGCGTGCACGACATGCCCACCCGGTCGCCCATCCGCACTCCTTCATGCACGACTGCCCACCGCACACCTCACCTGGCGTTCACCGTTTGTTCCGTCGGCAGGCGCACCCGTTGTGCCGCCTCACCTGACTCACCAACCAAACTCGTTCACCCAAACTTCCTCCGTTGCACAACCAACCGACTGCACTGCCCACCGTGCATGGTGTGCCCTCCCAGGTTGCCCGTTCAACCGCACAGCCTACCGTCATGCAGGCCTGCCTGCTGTCCAACCGAAGTCACCTGAATTGTTCAACCACGTGCAGTCCGCCCGAAGTGCGGGCACATCGACCTGCGCCCACACACTTCTTTGACCTGTGCCTTTCTCCAACCAACTTCGGAGCTCATGATCGAACTTGTTGATTTGATTGATGCCTTAGCTCGTCCAGCCACCCGCCTATGTATATGGGCGGTGGCAAGGTCATGCCGCTCGGCCGACCTCCGTTTAATTCGCCCAGCTGACTCGTCTATAGCGTGCAGCTTGCCCAAAGGTTAGGTCGGCCCACCCAATTCGTGGGACCACCCACCTTAGCTCGCCCAACATCGCAAACCTTCGTGTCGGTCCGTGGGTTGCTTGCCCAACTCACCCACGCATATAAACATGTGACGAACACTTCCTTCACGCACTTTACACATCGCCTTTTTCTCGTTTGGCCTCAGCTCATCTCGTAGAGTCACCTCGCCTGTCGCGACTGCAGGGCCTTACAGAACCAATCCTACCCCGAGTTGTCACCCATCCATGAATAAGTACATCTAAAGTAATTTTATTACTCTACATTTTAGTACTTTTCAAATGTATATATAATACTAATGTAAACTCATCAAAACATATAAAAGAATCAAATCTATCCCTATATAATTTTGTTTTTTAATTTTTTAATAATTTTTAAATTTTTCACTTATTAAAATATATGTATAGTTTAAGAGATTGGATCTCTCTACTTCCGCAAGGACCACAATTAAGATGGATGTATTACTGCTAAAATTATTTTCCATAAAAAAAAATCCATGTTTGAAATTAAATACTCAATTCAATATCCCAACTACCCCCAGCTGTGCAAAGTTCTTACCCATTTCTGTTTTCATAATCGGTCACTGTCAAACTAAACTAATTTAAATATTACAATCACGTTTTCATAATCGGTTACTGTCAAACTAAACTAATTTAAATATCACAATCAGGACGATGCAACATTTTGAATTTTTTTTACAGGAGGGGCCTTCCATCCCAAGATTCGGACGCTTGAATTTGTTTTTGTGCCTGGTTAACTGTAGACTCATTCCACCAAGTTGCATTAAACCAAGTGGCGCGTGGGTGAGGGTGACAAGACCCCACCAAACTAATCTTACCGCGAGTTGGCACCACATCAGTGAATAAGTTTTTATACCTTAAAATATTTAAGGTAATTTTATTATTTTAATACTTTTCATGTGTATATATAATATTAATATAGACCCATCAAAATATACAGAATACTCAAATCTAGAAGGCCAATCTATCAATCTGTAATTTAAGTTTTTTACTTATTTAATATATTAAGAAATTTGATGTCTCTATTTATTAAAATATATTTAATATATTAAAAAATTTGATCTCTCTACTTCAGCTACAACCACAATTAAGATGGATGTATCACTGATAAAATTATTTTCCATAAAAAATTCCATATTTGAAATTAAATACTCACTTCAATATCCCAGCAACCACCCCAGCTGTGCAAAGTTCTTAAGCATTTCTGTTTTCATAATCAGTCACAGTGAAACTAAACTTCTTTAAAAATCACAATCACAACGATGCAACGTTTTGAAATATTTTTTTTGGGCGGAGCGCATTCCATCCCAAAGATTCGCACGCTTGAATTTGTTTTTGTGTCTGGTCAATGATAGACTCATTCCACGCCCTCCAACTTGTAAAATGAACGGACATCTTTATCAGAAGTGCAAATTCAGTGTATCTATGAGCAAAGGGTTTGAAAAATAATAAATCATGCAGAGCTTTAAGATCCTAGGTGCAGCTCTCCTCATCAAATTAGAAACGAAAAAATAAAATACAGAAGAGAGCGTTGAGGTTATGCATGCCCTGTCCTGAGACCCCGATGAAGATGAAAACATTAATTGGCTGCATGTTGCTTATCCTCACTCTATGGACGCAACTGTTACTAGCTCAGACAACTGATGTATATCAAAATGTCTGGAATGGCTGTGGGCAAATCAAATATATATATGGTAGCGACTTCCAGCGTAATGTAAACCAGGTTTTGGAATCATTGTCGGGGAATGCTTCTACCAGCGGATTCAATACCTCAAGTGTTGAGGGGCAAAACAGCAATAGCACTGTTTATGGGTTTATCCAGTGCAGAGGAGATTTAAATTCCCCTGATTGCAAAGCGTGCGCTTCTACGGCGAAAGCAATCCTTCTGAATGAATGCAGCGGCACTTCTGGATTCAGTTATTTATACGGTTGCTTTTTGCGTTATGACAATCATAGTTTTTCCAACGATTATAATGCGAGTAGTAATTTTCAGAAAATTTGTAACAGTAGTTCAAGTAATGTGCCAGATAATATTACCGTGATGGCTCTGTCAAAACTTATAGAAAAAATTGTGCCGAAACAAACATTTTTTGCTACAGAGAAATACGAAACAGGTTATTCAGATGAGCCGGAAATCTACAGCCTAGCCCAATGTTGGAATCTGTTGGCAAGTACAAACTGCCAATCGTGCTTAACTGCCGGTAGGTCGATTATATCTGGTCCCGGTCGGTCTGGGATATCCAGCGAGGGATGCGAATCTGGAGCAACCTACTTAAGTATGGACTGCTTTTTGCGTTACGAGACTTATCTCTTTTTCGATACTTCCATCATCCCATTGCCGGCCCCGCCACCGCTCCTCCAGCCGCCGCCGCCAAGGGAAAGTCCTCCAGTATCCGGTATCTTCTTTCACCTATAGTTTACAATGACAAGTAGTATCGTGATTTTGTTCATTTTCTGAAATAAGACAGCCAATTTACAAGGATTTTAAGTGCCAATTTGCAGGAGGTAAAAGATCTAAGGTGCTTGGGATAAGTGTGGGTGTAGTAGCCTCTGTGGTTGGATTAATTACTCTCATAGGCCTTTGGAAATGGAACTTTTTCTCTCGTCGAAAACCTTGGAAACGCATTTCTCGAACCAGAGGTTCTGAAATTGCTAAATCATCAGTGTGCGCTTGATATACTTGTGTCTTGTGAACTGATCATCAATTGTTTCTTTACTGCAAAATAAATAGATCCCTTGTAAATGTTTTCTCAGGGAAAGCAGGAGAAATTGACTTATCGCCTACTATACATAACCCGGATCTTATATTCAAGTACAACATACTGAAAGAGGCTGCGTCCAATTTTAATGAAGAAAACAAGCTTGGCCAGGGAGGTTTTGGATCCGTATTTAAAGTGAGCGCTTATTATCATTGCTTTCTGTCAAATTAGATATTTGGAATGTGCAGCTTGCATGAAAAATATAAATAATTTTGACGTTCACTGATCTGCTGTAGGGGGTTCTACCTGATGCAAGAGAGGTTGCAATTAAACGGTTGAATATAGATTCAAGGCAAGGAGACACTGAATTTCTGAATGAAGCAAATCTTATCAGTTGTGTTCTGCACAGGAATCTAGTGAAATTGCTTGGTTGCTCCGTTAAGGGCTCAGAAAGACTACTAGTTTACGAATACCTACAGAACGGAAGCCTCGACAACATTCTATTTGGTAACGTCTCCCTCTTTAACTACTTAATTACCCTTGATTTGTCCTAGTTTTTTAGTTAACTTGCCATCGTTTTTAATTCATGTTATGCAATCATTGCAGATAGAACAAAACGCCATTTACTTGACTGGAGTCGCAGGTATGAAATCATAGTTGGAACAGCACGTGGGTTGGCCTATCTTCATGAGGAATCTGATGTCCGGATCATCCATAGGGATATTAAACCAAGCAATATTTTACTTGATCATAAATATAGAGTCAAAATTGCAGACTTTGGTTTAGCGAAACTCTTTGGAGAAGATCAGAGCCACGTTAGCACTAGAATTGCTGGAACTTTGTAAGAATTCTCTTTACATTTCAATATCTTGATGTCCCACCTTTATTCAATAAATTATAGGATATGAACCAATTACAAGTCACATATCTGAGACTGCGTTATGTAATTTTGAGGGGGTTAAGATATCTAGATTTTGAGGGGGTTAAGATATCTAGATTTCAATGTGCAGTGGTTACATGGCGCCTGAGTACGCCTTACGTGGACAGCTTACAGAGAAAGCGGATGTATACAGTTTTGGAGTAGTTGTTCTTGAGATTATCAGCGGAAGAAAGAATCAGAGTTTGCCACAGCACATAGAGTTTCTCCTCGAAGAAGTATGGCTCATGTAGATTTCATCTTTAAAGTAGAAATTTGATAGAGAATTATGAATCTTGCTGGCTAATCTTTTATGCTTTGCTAATATTATCAGACATGGAGACTGTATAAGGAAGAAAGAGCATTAGAAGTTATGGATCCCACACTGGAGGGCAGTTATTCGTGTGAGGAAGCGATGAGAGTGATTAAAATTGGTCTTCTGTGCACTCAAGCAGCTGCGTCATTGCGGCCTTCAATGTCCCGAGTGGTGTCGATGCTGATAAGTGAGCGAGAACAACTTTCTTCACCGACCAGGCCCATTTTCTTAGATGTGGATAGTGTCGTCACAGCTAAGTCAATTTCTCCTAACATTATCCATTCTGCAGCTGCCGATCCTTCATCGGGGACCCTGCAGCCGAGGTGAAAATCAGCCAACGTTTAGGTAGCAAAATTTATATTTCTCTATTCGGGAAATGGTAAATTTCCTGACATGCCAATTATGCTTATTTCCTTCTATTTGGACAACAAAACAACAAAAAAGTTATTTAATAAAATCGTTTTAAACACTAATCATTTTAAAGTTTATATTATTTTCATTTATTATCATAAACAGCGTTATTAATATGCTTACATGATGTTGTGTTTGGAAAAATATTGACAAATGGTAGAAACATTGGAGGAAGCCAGTCATTGACTTAATGATTCTTCATTCTTACCCGAAGCTTTGCACATCTTGAGAAATATTGCACTGTGGTTTACAGCTGTGCCAGGTTGTTCCATCTTTTCTTATAGATTACGCACGCTATCATGTGTCGCTAGTCAGGTTACAATTAAGTGCTTCAAGCTCTGCGCTTGAACACTTTAAAATTGTTTAGTTTGGAATCGACTTCATATTTTTTGTTTACAATTAATATTTAACCGCCTGAGTGTCATTGAATGGTGGTTTATAATTGCATAAAAATGTGTTAGGGTAGATAACGTGCTTCTAATTATATGAAAAATTGATTATTGTTTATTTATTTCCATTTAAATTTTCTAAATAATGTTTACAGGATTACATTTGAAAATGTATATATTTTATTATATTTATTTATAATTACTTTCTCGTGCTTAATTTGATTGCAAATATTTAAAATCTGTTGTTAGTGTGACTTACTCACTGTTTTAAGTGCTAGGTATGAAATGAGGTAACATAATTTATTTATTTTTTCGTTTTGAAAGTAAAGTAACTTCATTAACTTCATTCATATTGACGAAAAAATTTACATTTTATATATACAATTTAGTGAGTGTATTCAGTAACTAAACTTCCCACTTATTATAATGGTGATTACATCATATGGTGTTATCACATAGTTTATATGTATTTTTTTTGTACATCACAAAATAGAAAGTTTGATATAATATCGCTATGGCCAGTAACTTGTAAAACAAATATTATATGTATAATAACAAAAATGTGCTATAAAGCATCTAAAAATTGATATGGGAAGATTTCTAAAATTTTAAGATGTACATCTTTTTTATTCTTGTCCATAAATGGCTTCTGGTAGTATTGGTAGTGTTTAGTTCCCAAGTATTCATCTACTTGCCACAACCCCCAAAACATGTGTAGGCCTCTCTTAGAAAGCCTGTCTACAACTCCAATTTGTTCCCTATAAATACGCATGCATGTAAAGGAAATGAAAATTTACTTCGTTCTTAGAATATCCTCTAAAATATGACAAAGGGAAATTTTCCAACATTGTGCAGTCTCATTAACCAAATTCACCACCATCAAAGAGTCACCAAAAATCTTAAGTTGGTCACAACCTTTCTCTCAAGGAAAAGCTATAAGAGATTTGCGAGCTAAAAGTTCTACCCAACTGTTTGAGCCTCTACCTAAACCGATCTTCACATGAAAAGAGTGATCTTAAGTTGGTCACAACCTTTCTCTCAAGGAAAAGCTATAAGAGATTTGCTAGCTAAAAGTTCTACCCAACTGTTTGAGCCTCTACCTAAACCGATCTTCACATGAAAAGAGTGATGCTCAGATAAATGAACAACAACCACCCCCATAAAGCAAATCATCACCCCTAGAAGCTCCATCATAATAACCCCAAGGAATAGTAACATGAGACTCCTCTTGGAAAACAGTCCTCCCACAGCCACGCTCCTTTTGTTGGGGATTTTTCTGTCAAAATCCCAAAAACACAATATATAATGCACACAGAGACAATGCTCTGTTTTTTTAATCTTAACACAGCGAAATTATCAAAACAGAGTATTACTCCCATAAGCTAGGATCTGTATTCATTTAAAAATGAAAAGCCCAATACAATATTCTTCCTCTTCTGCTCAGAGGAATTCACCAAAAGAAAACACACACCACATTACAGTCTGCGCTACTGCATAAAAAAACATTCACGCTATTACATATCTAACTTACATACAAAATCTGAATAGTTTTTAATGACCAAAAATGGAGTCCCATACTGGGAACTACTCGAGGCTGTCCTTCTCGTCCTCTACTGAGTTTCATATTTACTGTGGTTGTTGAAAAATTCAATGTGAAACAGCTTAAACGCAACCTGCTTCCTTCTCGCCCATGTTGTAAATTGAAAGCTTCTGCCTGCTATGCTGTACTGTTCCATGCTCACTTTTACTGCCTCCGCGCCAATTCTCTGTTTCTCCATATATTTGAAAACATATGCAAAACACTGGTAAATCATGAAAAATGGCTTTGGGCGGATTTTAAATATTATACGGTTTGGCTCCGGAAACCCATCGGGTCCGAGCTTCACCTTTGGTGGTAAGAAATCTAAAAGCATAGCCAAACATTTAGCAACTATCATTTCCAAATAAGATGATATATTTCAGAAAATCTCTCTGTTCCTAACTAACAAGATATGCAAGCTAACAATGAGTGGAAGGGCTATAAAATATTTAGTAGCCCTACTTTGGACCTAATACTTTGATATCTCCACAAAATGAAGTCCCTCCCACTTACAATCTAAGCCTAAAATAGCACTACAGGCCGACCAAACTTGTTTTGTAAAGGGAAAATTAACAAATAAGTGTTCAATAGTCTCCTCACTACCTTTGCGAGAAGTTATGGATCCCACACTGGAGGTCAGTTATTCGTGTGAGGAAACGATGAGAGTGATTAAAATTGGTCTTCTGTGCACTCAAGCAGCTGCGTCATTGCAGCCTTCAATGTCCCGAGTGGTGTCGATGCTGACAAGTGAGCGAGAACTCTTCACCGACCAGGCCCCATTTTCATAGATGTGGATAGTCTCGTTACAGCTCACCATCTTCAAGTTCTTAAAGTTAGTGATCCTGACAGAACATCTTCAAGTACGGCAATTTCTCCTAATATTATCCAATCTGCAGCTGCCAGTCCTTCATCGGGGACCCTGCAGCCGACGTGAAAATCAGCCAACGTTTAGGTAGCAAAATTTATATTTCTCTATGGGCGAGGAGTATAGTTATTATTGCTGTTTTCAATAATGAGATTAGCAGACTGTTCATTATTGAAAGAAAATTAGGTTAGATAAGATTTGGTAATGGGAAATGGTAAATTTCCTCCTATACTGATTAAGCCCGCTCTATGCTTATTTCCTTCTATTTGGAGAACAAAACAAAAAAAAGTTATTTAATAAAATCGTTTTAAACACTAATCATTTTAAAGATTATATTATTTTCATTTATTATCATAAACAACATTATTATACCTGCCCAAGTAGGTATATAGCGAGCGGTATGCCGTTGACCGGATATTAATGGTGTTGACTGGTTTTTTCTATCATACATTTAACCAAATTTTCTCTACAACTTTGTACTGCAAGCGGGCATGATAACGTTTAACCAAAGTTTCATCGCCATTTGATTGGGCAAGAAGATTGTACCTCTTATTGCAGCCTAGTTTTAAATTAAGTGATCAGTGCATTAACTTTACCACTTTAACCAAAGTTCAATTGAACAATGCATTAACTTTACCACTTTAACCAAAGTTCGAGCTTTAAATTCATTATATAAATTTTTGAAGATTTTGAGACGCGCTGTTTTTGGAGGCACACACTTATTTTGAGCTGTTTTTGGAGGCACACACTTATTTTGAGGCCAGCTGTGTTTTTCCATGTAGTCGCATTCATGAACTACACCAACTGTACGAGTTTATATAATATCATGAACTACACCCACTGTACGAGGTAGGTGGTGACCGTCTGTGAGTGGTTTTGCGTGACGAGGAAGGTGGTGGACATCTGTGAGTGTGTTTGCATGTAGTCACATTCATAGAGGCGTCCTCTTGTGACTTCCAACAGACTGTATATAGTCGGTTCAATTTGCCTTAGAGCACAGTCACTTCAATTCGCATCAGAAACAGAAGCAAAGAAGAGAAAGACACGAGCATAATTGCATTTCTTCGTTGATCCACTTTACACGAGCGTAATTGCATTTCTTCATTGATCCACTGTTTCACCGAACACTTCCTTAGTTAATTTGCACTTCTTCATTGATCCACCGCGCTTCACCCAAAGCTTGTTTTAATTTACAGTAGGTATCTATCATGGTAATTTGAGTTGACAGCCATATTGTGTATGCAACAATCCCTCTTATCTATTCATAATACTCATTTGTTAATGCTCCTTTACTAGGTCTATTATTCATGGCTTGTAATGTTCTGGTGCATTCGGCGAGCAAGTTATTGGTTATGAAATGTTTTCCACTTGGTTACCGTCGAGAAAACTATAGGTAAGTCATCATAGGTCATTTTTGACCTCTATTGTTCCTCGTTTTACTTCATTTTCTTAATTTTGTTAAAGGGAGAACTTATGAACGACTCTGCAATTCTCTTTCTTCCATACGTGACAGTTAGTGGTTGTTTTATCCAGTTCAAGGTAAGGTTACGTTACTCTGAGGCTTGAAATTATCTCAATGATTTATTGATTTTCCTCACTCGTTGCTGGTAATGGCTAATTAAATTTCCCTCTCCGTTTTATAGGCTTCCGCCCATTCTATGAGAGGAACAACTCCGGTCATATTCCTTTGTTGTCGCAAGTATTTACGTAGAGGGATTACCATTCCACCTGTCAAGGTTCTAATAAGATATTTCCTTATTTTACTTTCCACGGTTCCTTGGTCATATAGCCGCAGTCCTTCGCTAGACATTTAAGTGCTAGGGTCAGCTTTCAATTACTAGGGTTTATCGACAGTGATGCTTGTTTCAATGAAATTTTTTCTTACCCTAAAGAATCTGGCCGGTAGGCAGCGCCATTGTTTCTCCTGCAAGATTTCATTCCAAGTAATTCCATCTGGGTTATTGTAAAATAATATTTTTATGCTTGATGTTATATATACAAAATCTATTTAACTGTTGTATCGGCCCAATCCTTTACTGATTGTAATTGTTCGTTCGACTTACTTTGGACATATACATATATATATATATTTTTTGGCAGTGTATATACTTTTCTAATATCACATATACTTTTATAATATCACTTTCCTCTGTTGAGGAAATTCATTTAAACTGTAATCTCTTAATGATCTCGCAATTTCTTAATAACTTAATTCATACGGACTTACCAAAATAGATAAGAAATGCAGAAGACAGAAGTTTAGACAAACACACGGGAGCTCACAGGTGCAGATCACTAGGAGCTCCCACCGGCAAATGCATTCGCTTCGACCTTATTCATTAATCATCAGGAATTAAATAGATACATAGGCAAAAACAGATTCCTAATTAATAGGAACTGAATGTCAAATAAAGAGAAAATCATAACTAAGTAACCTATTCTCCATTAATTTCTAACATCCCCCCTTAATGGAGAAAGGGATTTTTAAACACACCTAAAATGTCCCTAAACAAATCAAACTTCAGTCTTCCTAGTGGCTTAGTGAATTGTAGTTCCTGTGTCCTTGGACACCGAAGGAGATTGAGATAGCGAATCGAAGGATTCATGCATAGGCGATTGTTCTCCTCTTATTTCTTCAATCATCTTCACAACATGACTCATCTTCGGGCGTTGCTCAGGGGGCACGGACACACAGACCATTGCGATTTGAAGCATGCCCACCATTTCCTCACAAAAAATGAGAGCTTGGCTCAAAATGCTGACTTGTAAGTATAGCGCAGATGTTTCCTCATGGGGAGAATTCCTGATAGACCTTACTCCAAACTTGTCCGAAAAGAAATCAGTCTTGTGAATAGCCCAGAAAAATATCACCGTCATTACTGCAAGGTATGTTCCCAAAACAACCCCAGTTGCAAAAATTTCCTTCAATTTCCAGCTATCAGGCTGAGGGGATGGCTTCACGCGATCCTTAGAAATGGTCATAATTGTACCGTCGTTCAGAATAGCTATGATCAAAACCATGAATGGAGAAAAGTCGAATTGCCATATCAAGGCAATAAGGAGGAAACCCAACACAATACGAATAGTGATTGACACAACATATATCGTGTAATTCTTCATTCTCTGAAAGATTGCCCGACTTGTTAAAACAACACTAATAATAACACTCAGCCCTGGCTCAGTAAGCACAATATCAGACGCACTTCTAGCTGCATCAGTTGCATCTGCCACTGCAATTCCAATATCTGCCTTTTTCAAGGCTGGAGCATCATTAACACCATCTCCTGTCATTCCACAGATATGCTTCTTTTCCTGTAGCCGTCCCACTATCTCATATTTGTGTTCTGGAAACACCCCAGCGAAGCCATCGGCCTTTTCAATCAATTCATCAACAGGAAGAGATGCAATTGATGCATCCTTATTATTACCAAGCAACGAAGACGAAGGGTACATGTTTGTACCCATTCCAAGCCTCCGCCCTGTCTCTTTGGCAATGGCAAGTTGATCACCTGTGATCATCTTTACATTGACACCAAGATTAAGAGCTCGACGGATTGTTTCAGCACTATCATGGCGAGGAGGATCAAATAGAGGCAGCACTCCAAAACTATATACATCTGCTTTCTGAGATATCTTTCTTGTCTCGGCCTGTTCTGGAGCCCTGTATCCCGCAACTCTTGATGCAACAGATGCAGGACTAATAAGCACAGCAAGACCAAAGTCTAAGGTACAAGCATTTCCACTCTTATCTAACAAAACATTGGAAGACTTGATATTCCCATGGGCCAGCTTGGGAGATTTACACGAGTGGTGAATGAAGGTCAAACCACGGACTGCACCCAACTCTATTTTCATTCTCGTTGTCCAGTCAAGCGGAGTTCTCCCAGGACCACGATGCCACTGATTTTCAGCAGACTTATTTGACGCCATCAAGGCTTGCTGAGGCGTACTTTTCACATCCAACTTGTAGAGTCCTCCTATGCGAATACCTGTAGCAATGGGCTTCATCTGATCCAACAAATCTTTAATAATGCAATAAGATTTAAAAAATTCTACCTTGAGGTCCTGATCTGTAATCTTGGACACAGAAATCAGGTTTTTCTTAATGCCAGGAACATACCACACATCAGATATATTCATGATCTTACCATCAGGCAGAGTAACAAGGACATCTCCATGTCCCTTGATCTCGTACCCACTATTATCTCCAAGATAGACTTTTACTCCAGTGTTGGATTCTTTAAAATTTCTGAACCATTGCTTTTTACCTGACATATGTGAGGAGGCTCCAGAATCCACGATCCAAATATCTGATTCATCCTCCTCAATAGCAGTGTCACCCTCGGCCATAAATAGTCTAACATCCAGATTCTGATCTGGGTCTGTATCTGCATCTGCATCTGCTAAATGACCTGCATGCCTTTTCTGATTGTACCTCTCTTGATTTGCCTTCTTCTTGCGACAAAATTTAGCAATATGGCCTATCTTACCACAATAAAAACATTCAGGAGCAGAGTCATTTCTATACGAGGTCATACCTTGTGGTGTCATTTCTGATGTGTTGCCCCTCCTCTGATCAGCCATCGCTCTCCCTTTTGGCTTGAACTTTGTTATCAATGCAAGATCTGGATCTTGAGGCTTGAGAGACGACCTCCTTTCCTCTTCATGTAGCAAAATTCCAGTAAGCTCTTCAAAACTTGGAGGCTTTTCCCTTGCATTCAATCCAGTTATAAACATCTGATAGTCATCTGTCATACCGTTCATGGTGATTGTCACCAGATCATCATTTGCCACGGTTTGACCGATATCAGATAGTTTATCTTTAACTTCCTTTATCCGAGATAAGAATGACGAAACAGACTCATTCTCCTCCATCTTGATTGAGAGGATCTTCTTCCTGAGGAACAAGGTTCGGCTGGTGTTCTTGATTTCATACATGTCTTTGAGAGTGGTCCAGATCTCATTCGCTGTCTTGCAATCCCGAATATGAGGGATGATGCAATCTTTAACTAACAATTTTAGTAGGACCTTTGCCTTCAGCTCCCTTTTCTCCCATTCTTGAGTTGTTGCATTCGTTCCACCATTTGCAACAGTTGGCTTACCTTCATCACCGATGACAATGCTGTAGGTATTCTGACCTTCAAGCAAAGTCTGAAGCTTAAATTTCCAATTTATGTAATTGGAACCATCCAATTTGCTGCTTTCATTTAAATAATCTGCCATCTGAGAATTCATCTTTGAAAAAAAAACAGGCTACCCCGACAACTTAAAAAAAACGAACAACTCTCGATTATCACAACAAATTGAATATGGTTGAATTACAACAGTTGTGAAATACAAATTATGAATAAAAAAAAATCTGACTGCAGCAGATCAGGACCAATTGAACTTAGTGCTGCAGCAAATACAGCTGCTTTGTTGAAGTGCCCAAGGACCCCTCCTAATTCTCCCTTTGGGGATTATCAGACAATCAGGCAGTCTCGTGATGAAGTTAGTTGTCCTAGCCCAAATCTTCCACGGGACTTATTCAGATACAACTATGATCAGATGGTGTAATGAATTTCTCTCCACAGTCTAGTCGTAACCTTTCTTGGACCTCTCACGTTGTCCGCGACCTCTGATCCACACTAATGCAGTGCCTCTGCCTCTTCCTCTGTCTGCACATGGGTGGTCACGATGCGCACCAGTCAACTCCACAGATCCAGTCGGATCTTTATGCCACAAGGTTGGGCAAGCATACCACAATACGCTCAATGTCCTCTCCTTGTTCGTTCGCAGCTCTGCTTGCGATCTGGCCGCAAGATTTCAACACCAGCAACGAGCCACACGCAGATTCAAGATTTCCAACCGAGCTCGAATCTGGTCAAACCTCCACTTTGGCGTAGCGCCCATCCGATGAGCTGGAGAATCCTCAGCACCCTTGCAGGCACAATCAATCCAACCGCTTGACCTCTGTTGTCGATATGCTGCCACGATCTGCTGGGCAGTCCAGACCTTGACCTCCGATGCACAAATACGCAGATCCAACCTAAGCACCTCACTTCCACGCTTCTCCCTCAGCTGGACAGCGATCCACGCGCTCCCACGACGTCGCGTTCCTCAACTCAGCGTAGAGGCCTCTCCTTCCTACAGCTCTGATACCAAGATAAGAAATGCAGAAGACAGAAGTTTAGACAAACACACGGGAGCTCACAGGTGCAGATCACCAGGAGCTCCCACCAGCAAATGCATTCGCTTCGTCCTTATTCATTAATCACCAGGAATTAAATAGATACATAGGCAAAAACAGATTCCTAATTAATAGGAACTGAATGTCAAATAAAGAGGAAATCATAACTACGTAACCTATTCTCCATTAATTTCTAACAAAAATGAGGTATGAATAGAGGCGTAAGTCTTCGAGGAATTATGGAAATCTGTTACTCGGAACAGGAATATGTTACTTAAGACTATGCCCGATTTCTGCCCAACAACCTGTTACCTGGGACTACGAATTTTACCTGTTGTCTGTCGAAGCTTGCAATATAACAACGGAAATGTTTTTGCTTCCTTGACCAAAGGAAGGTCACTGATGTGAAGAAAGTAGTTCAAAATTATTGTACTTGATGTTGTTGTTTCTCGCTGAGAACCTGCCCTTGTACCGCTTTGAAGAAGGATGGTCGAGTGACCCCTAATATCGGTTTGATAAGGGCTAAAGGTGGTCAAGGATGAAGAGAGGGTGCCTTTTTGTTGTGTGAAATTGAACCGTGGATCATACGTCATCATATATTTATGGTGGTTCCTTCTTTATAAAAGGGTTAGGGGAACAACGGGCAGAAGGCAATCCCCCTCCCTTTCGTAATGGTAGTTTTCACACATATAATAACCATTTATAGACATTGTTGTGAGAAGAGAGAAAAAATTTAATTGATGTGTAAATATTCATTTTTAAATCGAATTGAAGTGAATAACTCCTAATGATAAGGGGTATACTAATGATAAAGGGTAATTGGATGAGAACAATGCTGTCGAGGTCAATAAGAACAAGGAGTGAACATGCTAGGGATAGACAAATAATAAAGAGCTCTTCCATGTGCTCAAAGAGCTTATATCATGATACATACTTCTAAACAAAATAAGTTAAGTTATGCATTCATTCATTCATTATCTTACTCCGTTCATTATCTTACTCTAGTAGCTTAATAATCTACGCCAAATCCTCCCAAAAATTTAATTCTAATTATATATATATATATATATATATATATATATATATATATATATATATATATATATATATATATATAATGATCCAAATGGATCCAAGGACACTCTAAGTCTTGAAATCTCTTAAAAATATGCCAAAGATCAAAACAATCGCATGCCAAGAGCCCTTAGAATGACTTATAAACACTATCGAGAGGCAAAAACTAGAGAAAACCGTGAAAAAACAGAGTCTGGGAGATGTAAACAATGGATGCACAGTAGTCGTCAGATCTGGCCAATCAACGGTCTAGATCTGATCAGAAATCGCAATCGGCAGACAACAGATATCGGTGCAGACTACATAACACTTGTGATGGCGACTTGCGGAGTTAATTAGGATTGTCGATCAAGCGTGCAGATCGACGACCCATATTACAATGCAGGATAGCTATTGGAGATTTCAAAGAGCACTTGTAAATGGCCGGGGGCATGAGCGATATGCGATTGCGATTAATCGCACCGCGATATTGCAATCAGAGAGACATTATGAAGCGATCCAATGAACCGGACCCGACGGTTTTATGAATATTATTTCATAAGATTGAGGTCCGCAGAAAAGCCATTTTTAATGCATTTTCGTAGTTTTCATTTATTAAACGAAATGCGAAGGATGAAGGCCGATGCAATAAGCCAGACTTGAAAGGGTTCCTTAAAGCTATTGTACATTATTTCAGATCCGCCATAAGCCATTTTTAATGCATTTTTGTAGTTTTAATGTATTTTAATATAAAGGGGAAATTGACGAAATACGCAGGATTTCGGAGGACCCAAAGGCGGAAAGCGGTTTGGACTGGGCTCCCCCTGAAACCATACATCGGCTGCCACGTGTCCAGGGCGAGGAGACAGGAAACCACCCTCATTGGGCATTTAACCCCCGTACGAAAGGGCCGCCCGAAATGAACCACGACCGTTGGATATGAATCTCCCAGATCAACGGTGGAGATGCGATGTCAGTATACAAAAGACGGACCCAATAGAGGAATAGACCAGAATTAAGGACTTTTGAAGTTCGAAATAAGCAATTTTTGGGTGGAATTTCACAATGTTGCAGCGTTCTCTGTGCAAAACAGAAAACGATTGTTTTTGGGCATTCCAAAGACTTTCAGAGGCCCGATAGCCATACTGTTACAGTACAGGTGACCACCACCCTTAGAAGCATTTAGTAATGATTGCTATTGCTTAGAAAGGGGTCTGAGTGGACAAAGGATGGGGAGACTGAAAGCCAAGAAGCTGAAACGAATAGGAAATGCTGTTTTGGCTTTAAAGGCCATAGCAAATAGAAGACAGAGCAGACAGTGCCGAGACAGAGCAGACAGTGCCGAGACAGAGCTAAGACAACGACAAAGAGTGATTCAGAGAGTCTGTGTACTCAGAGAAAGCTTGAGAGGTTCAAGCAAACTCTTACTATTATATTTGTTGTGTATTGAGTCTCAAATTGAGCCCATACTATTGTAAAAACTCTGCTTGAAGACATAATAGAGAGGCCACCAGTAAAGGTTGGACCAAGAGATGTAGCCCAGGAGTATTGGGTGAACTCCTTATTAAACTTGCTATGTTTTTATGTGTTTGTATATTATAGTCTTTTACTGCTTCATATTCTATGTATTTTGCAATCTGATCGATCCATTGCATAAAATAGCATAGGCAAATCCATGCACATAAGTCTGTAATACCTTATTAATTGTCTTAGATCTCATTATCAGATCAAATGGTATCAAAGCTTTAGGTTTACTAAGGTTAGACAAGCTTGTGCCTATTTGGTGAATGATAAGTAGGTCAAAGCTCAAATTAGGAAAATGAGAACTAGTTGAAGCTAACCCAGAAATTGATAGAGTCTATCCTAAGAGGGAAATGGTAGAAGAAAATCCCTTGGAATCAGACTCTCAGTTCATGGACAGTTTCATGACCATGAGAGCCATGGTAGAAGAAATGTAACGAGAATTTAAGAAAGGTCGAAGTGAAGACTCTTCAACCTCCAAACAAGACAAAGGAACAAAAGAATCTCTTATAGATGGCCATTTTGAAGGCAAAGGGAAAGGAAAAGAGGCTCCTTTGTCCACATCTCCTAATAGCCCTGAAAATAAGAAGAAGAAACATATTTGATTAAATTAGATGTTAAATTTGATTTTCCAATATATGACGGAGAATTAAATGCAGAGAAGTTAGATAACTGGATTAGACAGATTGATGTGTATTACAGGTTGCAGAGCATTGATTTAGACAGGAGTAAAATTCAGCTGGCCAGCCTACGCCTTGGAGGAACTTCCTTGGTATGGTGGGAGGGCAGGACATAAGCTGACTTGAAGAAGCATGGTAAAATTCTTTCTATCTGGAGTGAATTTATTTCTGCAATTAAAAAACAATTCTATCCACTAGCTTATATGCAACAAGCTATGATGAGTTGGCAAACTCTTCGCCAATTAAAAGGGCAAAGTGTACAAAGCTACACCCAAGAATTTAGAAAAAGATCTTTGATTCTAGGCATTTCTTTAGACTCACTTGAAACTTTGCTAAAGTATATAGGTGGTCTACACAGCTATTTGAGGCACACCATTCTCATGTTTAACCCTACTAGCATAGGTGTGGTATCTGTTCAGGCTACCCATCTAGAGGCTAGAGGCAAGAATGTGAACCCAAAGATTGGGGATCATCAAAGCCCGCTGTAAGCAAGAACAAGGAGAAGAGGAAGAAGAAATGGAAAGACAGGAAGGAAAATGCTATACAGAAGGTCAAACCTTCATGCACTCGCTGCAAGAAGGATGGACATGATGATTAACATTCCTAGTCTTTGCATCTGGAGCTGAAACCCAAGACATTCGATGGAAAGAAGAAGAAGACTACTATTGCTATACAGAAAGATTTGGGGTCAGACTCAGGTGATGAAACAACAATTGCAGCCACAGGTATAAAAGGTAAAAATTCTGAAGCATCTACTAGTAATTTTGCACAAACTATTGATAGTGAAGAAAATGAGAGGAAGAGACATAAGCTTTTTCATACTAGAGTTATTTTCAAGCATCAAAAGATTGATACTTTGTTTGATAGTGGCTCACAAGTAAACTTAATTTCTAAAGCAATTGTAAAGACGCTGGGATTACTAACCACACCTCACAAGAAGCCATATCCATTAGGTTGGGTATGTGATAAAGCAAAGCTACAAGTGACTAGACAATGTAAACTTAGGTTTCCTTTTGGGTCAACATTTGTAGATGAGGTTGAGTTAGATATTGTTCCCTTGGAAATATGTGGAATTGTTTTAGGAAGTCCTTACTTGTATGATAGAAAAGCCATTTTATATATAGCTGAAAAAAGTATCAACTTGTTAAAGATGAGATCGAATATATTGTAAGAGCTCATAAACTCAAGAATAATTATACTCTCATCAACTCAGGGCAGTTGAAAAGAATTGTAAATTCATGCAAGCAATTTTTACTGATGGTTGTAAAGGAAAAGAAACCTGATAAAACCAATGTATTTGAAGGCTGTAATGCTAAACAGCAAGCTGATTTAGAAAACGTTGTTTCAGAATATGATATCCTATTTCAAGAACCTAAAGGTCTGCCACCCAAAAGGGAAATTGTACATGATATTAATTTGCAACAAGATGCTCCATTTCCTAACATCAGAATGTACATGTTATCTGCTTTAGAGAATGTAGAGATCAAGAAGCAAGTATAGGAGCTGCTTGAGAAAGGGTTCATAAGACCAAACACATCACCATGCGGATCTCTAATCATGTTGGTGAGGAAGAAAGATGGTTTGTGGAGGATGTGCATTGATTATAGAGCACTGAATAAAATAACGATCAAGAATCGTTATCCCCTTCCTCGCATTGATGATCTATTGGATCAACTGAAAGAAACTGTTTACTTTTCCAAGTTGGACTTGCGTAGTGGTTGGCGTTACGTCAGAGTAGCAGAGCAAGATGAATGGAAGACTACTTTCAAAACAAAGCAAGGGCTGTATGAATGGCTAGTTATGCCTTTTGGCTTAACTAATGCTCCTGCCACTTTCATGAGAGTTATGAATGATGTACTCAGGCCTTTTATTGATGATTTTTTAATTGTATATTTGGATGAAATTCTTGTTTTCAGTAAAACATGGGAAGAACACTTGAAGCATGTAAAGCATACTCTAGATGTTTTGAAGAAAGAAAATCTCTATGTTAAATTATCAAAATGTGAATTTGGTAAAACATCTTTGAATTATTTGGGTCATATTGTAGGGGGTGGTGAATTGAAGATAGATCCCTCTAAAGTTGTAGTCATTTTAAACTGGCCTAAACCCAAATCTCCTAAAGAAGTTAGAAGCTTCCTAGGAGCAACACAGTATTGGAGAAAGTTTATTGATAACTTTTCCTTAATTGTAGCTCCCTTACATGCTTTAACAGGATTGAACAAGGTGTTTCAGTGGGGAGGAAAAATAGCAGAAAGCCTTCGACACCTTGAAAGAAAAAATTAGTACAACACCAGTACTAGCATTGTCAAATCTTCAACAACCATTTGAGATAGAAACCAATGCCAGTGACTATGCCATGGGAGCAGTGTTCATGCAACATGGTAAACCCATATGCTACCATTCTGAGACTTTTAATTCTGTAGTAGTTAATTATCCTACATATGATAAAGAATTGTATGCATTAGTCCAGAGTGTGAAAAAGTGGAAACCTTACTTAATGGGCAAAGAAACAATCTTACATACTGATCATCAGCCACTTCAGTATTTACACTCACAAACTAAATTGCAGCAATCAAGACACTATAGGTGGATGGGTTTCCTACAACAGTTTCATTTAGTCATCAGATATAAAAAGGGCATACACAATAAAGTTACATCAGTAATGCATGAAAGCTACTTTAAACAATATGGTCAAGATATAGACTTTAAAGATGTATATGCAGCTTTAAGTAATGGAAAAAAGGTAGAAGAATTGGATTACTATGTTAAAGACCAACTCTTGTATCATTTGGGAAAGCCATGCATTCCACAAATTGAAAGAGTCAACATAATTAGGGAAGCACACACTTCTCTGATATCAGGTGATTTTGGTGTAAGTAAAACAGTTGCACAGCTGCAAAGGTACTGCTATTGGCCAAGAATGCATGAAAAATTTTCTAGATATGTAAGAGGGTGTACCATGTGTGCTAAAAGTAAGCCCAACAATAGAAAATTAGGCCTGTACACTCCACTACCAGCCCCTTCCCGTCCTTGGGAAAGTGTTTCCATGGACTTTGTTGGGGGATTTCCAAAATCTAGAAAGGGACATGACTATTTATATGTTATTGTGGACATGTTTAGCAAAATGTGTATTTTAATACCTTGTAATAAGAATATTACAGTTGAACAAACATCAAAGTTGTTCTTTCAGCATGTCTGGGTGCATTTTGGGTTACCCACTTCCATAGTATCTGATCGAGACTCCCGATTTGTTGGGAAGTTTTGGTCAAGTCTGTGGGAATTGATGGACACTAGACTGAAGAAGAGCACAACCTTTCACCCACAAACATATGGCCAAACAGAGGTAGTCAACAGGATAGTGATCTAGTTGCTCAGGGGTTATTGCAACAAGCATCCTAAGCTTTGGGATGAACATTTATGTTATGTGTAACATGCTTACAACCATGCTAAACATTCTTCTACATAGAGATCTCCTTTTGAGACCTGTTTTGGTTTTATACCAAGGTCTCCCTTGGATTTTGTCTTTGAAAAAGACATAGCAGTTGCTAGACATAGTGATGTGGACAAAGCAACCAGGTTCATCAAACAAATCCAAGAAATTCACTAGGCAGTGTAGGAACCACTGGAAAAGAGCCAAGCCAAATACAAGGCAAGGCATGATAAACATCGGGTGGAGCACAACTTCCAAGTTGGTGATCAAGTCTGGCTGTATATCAGCAAGGACAAAATGCAAGGTGAAGGAAAGAAGCTGAAGCCAATAAGGTATGGGCCTTTTAAGGTACTTGAAAAAATTGGTGAGAATGCTTTCCGCCTTGATCTGCCAGCATACATGCACATCTATTAAGTGGTAAATGCAGAAAATTTAAGATTGTTTGAACCTTCATTAATTAAAGATCCTGAAGAGCAAAGTCAATTAACTTCTACTGATGATCTGTTGCCTGAATATCTTAATGAGTTGCAGGAAGATATAGTTCTGGATAAGAAGGTGAGAACTATGTGCTGAGGGGATGTTGAGTACCTAAGAATTGGACTCAAAAGTTCAAAACCCAGTAGTGGAAAATGGATAGAGATTGGGCAAGTGAGGCAGTTGTATCCTCACTTGAGCGACTTGAAAACTAACTTTTGGTGGTCCAAAATCCTTTTTCAATGGGAAGGCGTGATCCAAATGGATCCAAGAACACTCTCTAAGTCTTGAAATCTCTTTAAAACATGCCAAAGATAAAAAAAATTGCATGCCAAGAGCCCTTAGAATGGCTGAAAAACACTATTGGGAGGAAAAAAACCAGAGAAAACCATGAAAAAACAGAGTCTGGGAGGTGTAAACAATGGATGCATAGTAGCCGTCAGATCTGGCCGATCAATGGTCCAGATTTGATCGGCAATCACAATCGGTAGACAACGGATATCGATGCAGACTACATAACAATTGCGACGACGACTGGCAGAGTTAATTAGGATTGTCGATCAAGCACATAGGTTGACGGTCCATATTACATCACAAGATCACTATCAGAGATTTCAAAGAGCACATGCAAATGCCTCGGGACATGAGTGATATGCGATTGCGATTAATCGCATCGTGATATCACAATCAGAGAGAGATTATGAAGCAATCCGATCAAGTGGACCCGACGGTTTTATGAATATTATTTCATAGGATTGAGGTCCGCAGAAAAGCCATTTTTTATGCATTTTCACAGTTTTCGTTTATTAAATGAAATGTGAAGGATGAAGGCCGATGCGATAAGCCAGACCTAAAAGGGTTCCTTAAAGCTATTACACATTATTTCAGATTTGCCACAAGCCATTTTTAATGCATTTTCGTAGTTTTAATGTATTTTAATATAAAGGGGAAATTGATGAAACAGGCAGGATTTTGGAGGACCCAAAGGCGGAAAGTGGTGGGCTCCAGTATTGTAGCAATAATGCTACAACTCCTGGAGCTTCCTATCTCTAATTTTATCAACCCGGTCGTTCGTACAAACTTGGAAGCGACGGTGCTGTATGCACAAGTACTAGCTCTTGTCGCAACTGTCACTTGGTCAGCTGGCACAAGTCCGCTAGGGCTCAAGCCAACTTCTATATGCTCTCAGAAGAAGCTTGCTAAATGATGGACGAAGGCTATCTCAAAGGAAATTTATCTACTTTGCAAAAATGAACTGAAAGCCAACCAAAACGTGGAAACCCTAGTAAACCCTAATCTGACTAGTTTAACCTCTATGATGCAATAGCGAGAGTGCAAACTTCTAGAAATGATGCCATTACTGCTAGTGATATGAAATGCATGAACTTAAACTACCTCCATTGAAAAGAACATTTTTTTTGTATTTTTTCTTAAATGGTTGGAGTGATTATGATTTTGTTTCTTATTAGGGTTTGGCTGTGCAGAGGTGGTTTGAAGGGAAGGAAAGCTTGGGAAAGGTCAGGGGGGCTAGGAGAGGTCCCAGGGGATCCCTAGCATCAGTCCACAGAAGTCTACAACGTTCAGGTGTTGGAAATAATACTGAGAGGGGGGGTGAATCAGTATTATCTAACTCCTTTAATAAATCTTCCTTATTTGATCTTTGAATTATTTTTGCATGTCAGTACCATAAAAATAATGAGCATGAACAAAGAAAAACAGATAGTCACACCAAAGAACACAAGATGTAAGGTGGAAACCCAATGTGGGTGAAAACCACCTGCTGCAATATGTCTCTATCTTCTTTCAAATTAGAAACTCCTTTTACAATGATTTTGTACTGGTGCAGTGCTTTACCAGTACGCAGGCTGCAACCTGCAGAGAGCTACAACTCTCTCTCTCTCTCGTTTTCCAGTCTACTCCTGGAAGGGAGCTACAACCCCCTACTTCTTTTCATAAAGCATCAAATGATCATCAAGTACATAACAGTTACAATGCACTACAGTTATCAGATTAGTAATAACAGAACTAACCCAGAACACCTTATCAACAGAGAAATTCAATCAACAGAACATCTTAAGACAGAGACGCAATTTTCCCTTCTGTGGCCTGCGTCGAGACGCAGTTCACCTTCTGCTCTCCTGCGTCCACCCGCAAAGATCCTTCTGCTGCGCCGCGTGCCCACGCACTGTTCCTTCAACTGCTCTGCGTCCTGTTGCTGCAGGGACGCACCCAGAAACACTATCGCGCCGCGTCTTTTTGCTGTAGGGACGCACCCAGAAATGCTATCGTGCCGCGTCCTTTTGCTTCAGGGACGCACCTGAACCTTAGTCGCTCTGCGTCCCCACGCAGGTCTCCTGTTACTGTACTGCGTCCCGGACGCACCTGAACTTAGTCTGCCCTGCGTCCCCACGCAGGTCTTCTGTTACTGCACTGCGTCCCCACGCAGCTTTTCTGATAAACACCTGCGACCTTCTGATTAGGGCTGAATAGACAGTCCACTAGAGTGGTACAGATACTCAGATCTGATCATGCGCTCGAGAGATCACCCTTCACAGATTCGCCTTCAACTTCCTTTTCATATAGATCAAGATTTTAAGACCATAACCCAATATTTCAGATCTAAAGATATTCAATTGCCAAAAGATACTTAGCCAAGTGATCTCCTTTGCTTTATATAGGCAAGCTCCTCCTCAAATCATGGAACAATACCACGAGCCGACACCATAATAACACAATACCGTCGGCTAGATACCAAGAGTAAAACACAAGAAACCCCCACGTGTGCTTTTCTCTGCCTTGAAATGTGTGCACTGGGTGGACGCACCTCCTGAATGGCTGACCTGCGTCTCTGGACGCAGTCCCTGCATGGTGTACCTGCGGGTACGCACCTTCTGAACTGATTTCCTGCGTCCTTCTTAATTTTTCAATAAATTGAGAGCCTTGTCATGGGAGTTGCCATCAAGTACAACATCTGTAACATATAGCCATACCAGAAAACATAATGCCAACAATCTCCCCCTTTGGACTTGATGGAAACCTTACAAACTTCAGCTTCATTCTCCCCCTTTGACATCAAGGGCAAAGGGGTATGCTCCCCCTAAGCTCATGCTCCCCCTGAAAAAGGAACCAGATCTGCAACAAAGAACCATAATCCACCATGAAAGAGATAGAGACATATTGCAGCTATTTCCAAGATCTCCTTCTGACCATCCTCCATAATGCCAACAATGCATTATATGCTCCCCCTGAACCTGTACCATCAATCAGAAAAGGTTCAACAATAAGATGATGCATCAACAACCCCCAGCTTTTGCCTGAGGTATTCAAAAGTGTCCCTGGGCAATGGCTTGGTGAGAATATCAGCAACTTGTTCCTTAGAAGGAACATACTCCAACTTGACCTTTTGTTCAAGTACTTGTTCCCGGAGAAAATGGTACTTGATTGGTATATGCTTGGTTTTTGAATGCATAACAGGATTCTTTGAGATGCTGATTGCACTTGTGTTATCACATAAGATGGATATTGGTGGTGTACAAGTGATTTGAAAATCCTGCAAAGTCTGCATCATCCAAAGGAGTTGGGTGCAACAAGATGCAGCAGCAACATATTCCGCTTCAGCTGTAGACAAGGCAATTGAACTCTGTTTCTTGCTGAACCAAGATACCAGTCTGGAAACCATAAAGAACGCACCACCACTTGTGCTTTTCCTGTCATCCACGCTTCCGGCCCAATCTGCATCTGTATAAGCATGAAGAGTAAGATCTGTATCTCTAGGATACCATAAGCCATAATTTTGAGTCCCTTGAAGATATTTGAAAATTCTCTTCACTGCCTGAAGATGAGTCTCCTTCGGATTTGCCTGAAATCTTCCAGCTATTCCAACTGCATGCATGATGTCCGGTCGGGTACCTGTCAAATAAAGTAAACTTCCAATCATAGATCTGTAGGTTGGTTGATGTACTGCTGCAGATTCATCATTTGCACTGAGACTACATCCTGTGACCATGGGTGTACATACTGGTTTTGCATCTTCCATGCCATATTTCTTCAAAATCTGTTTGAGATACTTGGTTTGAGATAAAAAGATTCCTCCTTCCTTTTGTTGGATTTGCAAACCAAGGAAATATGTCAGTTCTCCTAGCAAGGACATTTCAAATTCTTTCTGCATGACCAAGGCAAAGCTTTGACTCATAGCTTCTTCATTGCTGCCAAAAATAATGTCATCTACATACACAACAAGTATTAGCAATTTGTCATTTTCAACTTTTATATAAAGACTGCTATCTGCTGAACCTTTTGAAAAACCTTGTTGATGAAGATATTTGTCCAAGCGGTAGTACCAAGCCCTTGGAGCTTGTTTGAGACCATAGAGGGCCTTTTTCAATCTGCATACAAGGTTTGGATCATTTCCAAGAATGAACCCATCTGGCTGTTCAATGTATACTTCTTCTTCCAAGTCTCCATTCAGAAAGGCTGATTTCACGTCCATTTGAAATACTTTGAAGTTTTGAAAACTTGAGAGAGCAAGAAACATTCGGATGGCCTCAAGTCTTGCAACAGGAGCAAAGGTTTCTTCAAAGTCTATTCCTTCTTGCTGCGCATACCCTTTACAAACAAGTCTGGCTTTGTTTCTAATTACTTCTCCATTTTCATTCAATTTGATTTTGAAGACCCATTTTGTCCTGATAACATTCTTATCTTTTGGTCTAGGAATCAGCTCCCAAGTGTTGTTCTTTTCGATCTGCTCAAGTTCTTCATCCATTTCCTTCACCCAACATTCATCTTTTCATGCCTCTTTCACATTTTTTGGTTCAGTCGAGGAGAGTAATGCTAAATAGCTTGAAGCTTCTGCAACTGTTCTTCTAGTTTGTACACCTGCTTCTTTCTGTCCCATAATCTGAGATTCTGGATGGTTCTTCTGAACATATCTGGATGGAGTCTTTTCTTCTATTCTTGTTTGCTCCTCTGGTTCTTCTTGAGGTTCTTCTTGAGATTCTTCTTCTTCATCATTCTGTCTTTGAGGGTAGCCTTCATCTTCTTCGATGTCTTCACGATGTACTTGCCTAGGAATGTATCCCTTCTCATCAACAACTACATCAATGCTGTCAACAATTCTGCCAAGTCTTTTATTGTAGCATTTGTATGCTTTGCTATATGGAGAGTAACCAAGAAGAATGCCTTCATCTGCTCTAGGTTCAAGTTTGCCAAGCTGCTCATCAGTATTCTTAATATAGCATTTGCTCCCAAAGATTTTGAAGTGCTTTACCGAAGGAGTCCTACCACTCCAAATCTCATGAGGAGTTTGAGTGCTGTTCACCCGGACATTTGTTTTGTTGAGAATAACAACCGCACCATGTGCAGCTTCACCCCAGAAAGTTGCGGGAGTTCCTGATTCATCAAGCATAGCACGAGCCATTTGTTGGATTGTTCTGTTCATTCTTTCCACAACTCCATTTTGCTGGGGAGTTCTTGCTGTAGAGAATTCTCTTCTTATCCCATGTTCTTCACAGAAATCAAAAAATTCATTTGAAGTAAATTCCCCACCTCTGTCGGATCTGAGGCACTTAATTTTGTGACCTGATTCATTTTCAACCAAGGCTTTGAAGGATTTGAATTTTTCGAATGCTTCATCTTTGTGCTTCATAAGTCCTAACCAGACAAACCTGGAGAAATCGTCAATGAATAATATCAAGTATTCTTCTCCTCGAGGTGTTCTTTTTCTGAAGGGACCGCATGTATCTGTATGTACTAGCTCAAGAGGCATGCTAGCTGATCCTTCTTTCTCTGAAAAGTTAGTTCTGGTTTGTTTTCCAAACTGACATGATTTGCATAAGGTGTTGTCAGGAATTTTGATATCTGGAAGATCGCGAACTGCCTGATATTTGCATGCTTTCCTTATTTGTGAGAAACTTATATGTCCCAACCTTCGATGCCATAACCAGTGCTATTCATCCTTGCTCAGATAGCATTGTTGTTGTCCTTCTTCAAATATGTACAGATTATTTGGAGTTCTTTTGCCTTTGATCACTGTTTTACCTGTATCAAGATCACGAACAAGACATCCATTTGATCTGAATATAACCTCGGTTCTTTGATCACACATCTGGCTGACACTTAGAAGATTATGCGTCAATCCATCAACATACAAAACATTTCCAGCCTTGACCTTTTCTTTTAACTGAGCAATGCCCTTTCCTTTTATAGTTGCAGGAGTATCATTTCCAAAAGAGACTTTCTTTCCCTTTTCTAGAGCAGAATAAGATTCAAGTTTTTCTTTATCACCTGTCATATGCTTCGAACATCCACTGTCAATGTACCATAGATTTTCCTGTCCCTCTGCATAAAATGCTATCCCACATCTTTCTGTTTGAGGTTCCTTTATTCTCCATGTTTTGGTGCTTGAGGCTTGTTCCTTTTTCTGCTGAAACCTGCTCCTGCATTCAGATTCTTCATGACCAAAGTTATTGCAAATAGAACATTTGACTTCATTTTCAAGAATCGAAAACTTGTTATAGGTCCTTTTTGTAATCCCTGTCATACTTCTTTGTTTTTGAGCTTCCCTAGTCATGATTGTTTTATATGCAACACATTGAGCTGCTTTGTGACCAAAGTTATGGCAAGAAAAGCATTGTCCATTGAAGAAACTTCTGCGGTTATCGAGTCTACCAGCCAATTGATTGTAATTTCTATTTTCATCTATTCTTGAACCAAATTGAGAAGATTTTACCTGTGGCTGGTTGTAGCTTTTGTTCACCCTTAAGATGGATTGCCCCTGATAGTTTCTGTTTGTAATTCGTCCCTGCTTTACCTGATGATCTTCATTGTTCTTTTGCTCATTTCTTCTTGCTGCATCAAGATAACTCTTTGAGGTGGATGCTTGAGAGGTTTCTCCATTGTAGCCCAGACCTGTCTTGTTTAGAGGAGACCGCTGCACATTGATAATCTTATCCAAAGTTTCAGATCGTTTGACAAACTTAATATTAATAGCTTTTGTTTTCTCAATCTCTTTTCTAAGACCAACAATTTCTCCTTCTAGTTTTTCAAGATGTTTTTCCTTTTCATCAATTTGAAATTGTAGAGTATCAATGATCACATTCTTTTCTTCTATACATCTCTTGAGTCTAGTAATTTCATCATAAAGGTTATCCACATCTATAGCATCCATATAATCATCATCTTCAAATGCCATTAACAACTTATATTCATTACCTCGTTCATCTTCATCACTGTTCGATAGACCATCACTATCTTCATGGGTGTAGTAGCTTTTCTTATTTGCACTTTGTTTCTTGTTCCATCTAGCAGGTTCCTTTCCTTTATCCTTATAAGGACATTTTGCAGCATAATGACCTACTCTTCCACAAGCAAAGCATTTAAAAGGTAACTTACCTCTGAACCTTCCAGAACCTCTTTGAATATTTCTGACAAAATTTGATTCTTCTTCCTCTTCTTCTGGGACGTGGCTTGCTTCATAATAATCTTCTTTACCTGATGCCTTGAAAGCAGCTTCTCTTCTGTCTGATGGACCTCCCTTTCTCATTTCATAAGCAGTTAGAATTCCATGTAGCTGAGACATAGTGAGAATTCGTAGATTTTCCTTTTCTTCTATTGCAGATACTTTAGATTCAAACTTGGGGGACAATGATCTTAGAACCTTTTCAACCACTATAGCCTCTCTTATTTCTTCACCCAAATTTTTCATACAATTAACAATCTCATCTACCCGAAGAAAATAGTTAGCCACACTTTGATCATTATACATCTTGAGAGTCTCATACTGAATCCTGAGAGTTTGAAGTTTAGCACGCTTTACCTGTTCATCTCCTTCATAGCTTGTGACAATTTTTTCCCATATCTCTTTTGCGGATTTGTAGTGCATTACCTTCATGAATTCCGTTTGGGATATACATCCTAATAGAGTACTGACTGCTTTTGCATTTGTTTCATACTTCTTTTTCTCAGCTGGATCTGTAGGAGTAGCTGAAGGAAAAGCGTAGCCTGTTTCTATGATGTCCCAAACTTCTGTACCAAGAGATTGAAGATAGGCAATAACTCTTACCTTCCAATAATTGAAGTTTGTCCCATCAAAAACCGGTGGCCTGATTGATGCTTCTCTCTCGTAGTTGCTCATGATGAACGATCTACCTTCAAGCGATCAAGCTTCTCTGAAGGACCTCCTCTGATACCAATTGTTGGAAATAATACTGAGAGGGGGGGTGAATCAGTATTATCTAACTCTTTTAATAAATCTTCCTTATTTGATCTTTGAATTATTTTTGCATGTCAGTACCATAAAAATAATGAGCATGAACAAAGAAAAACAGATAGTCACACCAAAGAACACAAGATGTAAGGTGGAAACCCAATGTGGGTGAAAACCACCTGCTGCAATATGTCTCTATCTTCTTTCAAATTAGAAACTCCTTTTACAATGATTTTGTACTGGTGCAGTCCTTTACCAGTACGCAGGCTGCAACCTGCAGAGAGCTACAACTCTCTCTCTCTCTCGTTTTCCAGTCTACTCCTGGAAGGGAGCTACAACCCCCTACTTCTTTTCATAAAGCATCAAATGATCATCAAGTACATAACAGTTACAGTCCACTACAGTTATCAGATCAGTAATAACAGAACTAACCCAGAACACCTTATCAACAGAGAAATTCAATCAACAGAACATCTTAAGACAGAGACGCAATTTTCCCTTCTGTGGCCTGCGTCGAGACGCAGTTCACCTTCTGCTCTCCTGCGTCCACCCGCAGAGATCCTTCTGCTGCGCTGCGTGCCCACGCACTGTTCCTTCAACTGCTCTGCGTCCTGTTGCTGCAGGGACGCACCCAGAAACACTATCGCGCCGCGTCTTTTTGCTGCAGGGACGCACCCAGAAATGCTATCGCGCCGCGTCCTTTTGCTTCAGGGACGCACCTGAACCTTAGTCGCTCTGCGTCCCCACGCAGGTCTCCTGTTACTGTACTGCGTCCCGGACGCACCTGAACTTAGTCTGCCCTGCGTCCCCACGCAGGTCTTCTGTTACTGCACTGCGTCCCCACGCAGCTTTTCTGATAAACACCTGCGACCTTCTGATTAGGGCTGAATAGACAGTCCACTAGAGTGGTACAGATACTCAGATCTGATCATGCGCTCGAGAGATCACCCTTCACAGATTCGCCTTCAACTTCCTTTTCATATAGATCAAGCTTTTAAGACCATAACCCAATATTTCAGATCTAAAGATATTCAATTGCCAAAAGATACTTAGCCAAGTGATCTCCTTTGCTTTATATAGGCAAGCTCCTCCTCAAATCATGGAACAATACCACGAGCCAACACCATAATAACACAATACCGTCGGCTAGATACCAAGAGTAAAACAAAAGAAACCCCCACGTGTGCTTTTCTCTGCCTTGAAATGTGTGCACTGGGTGGACGCACCTCCTGAATGGCTGACCTGCGTCTCTGGACGCGGTCCCTGCATGGTGTACCTGCGGGTACGCACCTTCTGAACTGATTTCCTGCGTCCTTCTTAATTTTTCAATAAATTGAGAGCCTTGTCATGGGAGTTGCCATCAAGTACAACATCTATAACATATAGCCATACAAGAAAACATAATGCCAACATCAGGTGCTCGGCAACCGAGTTTGCAGGCTTCTACAGGATGTCTGCAGGGGATCCTACAGGAAACTCAGGAATTCTACAGGAAGTCTGCTAACTTCTACAGGATGTTCTACCGCGGGAGTTTTGGGTGATGGTGAAGTGATGGAGCGGTATGGGTGGATAGGTAAGATGGAGATGGAGCTTGTGATGGCTCAGGGGTAGAGAAATAAGATGGAGAAAGAGTGCATGAAGTTGGTTGGTGGATAGAAGGATGGAAGCAGCGAAAGGTCAAGAAAATGGAGCTACATGGACAATGGAAGAGTTGGAGGGTAAACGAGTTGAACAGAGGTCGAGTAGGTGGCTTTAGGCGTGGTTAAGAAGAAGAAGAAGGAAATGGAATGATACTGAGCAGTGTAAATAAAACAAATTGCTTATGTCTTGCACCAAAAACGAGAATTCATTAACCTGTGCTATTAAACCAATGAACAACAATGTAAATCGTGAAGAGAAGTCGTGCATGGAGTTGGAATGAAGAAGTATGGCTCAAGATCAAAGTGCATGGATGGATCTACAATTAAAATGACTGTGTTGCAACTTGCATGAAAGTAAAAAGACTGCGTTTTTTGGTGGTTGGTACAGACTGCACCCCAATCTCTAAACAGAGATGGCAGCGAGTGCACTATCAACCCTCTTTTGACTCTAATGAATTACAAACCTCCTACTCTAATCTAAACAACTAAAAGCACTTGAACTGTAAACTAATCCTACTCAATCACATAAAAGAAATCGAATCAGCAGACTGTAAATTCTAAATGCATGTCAAAACAGAGGAAATAAAGTGCTGCAAGGAAACAAATAACAATACAAGGAAGAGGAGGTCTATTGCTCTCAGGTTGGGCCCTAACCTGAGAGCTATAGCTCCCTTAAAAACTCAGAATTAGATCCAAATCTGCTTGCCTTTATTCATAATCAAGAGTCTAATGTCATGCCAAAACTGGCTTACAAAAACAAACACCGAGCTGTAACTCGTGCTCAGAAATTACAATAGTAATTCAAAAGTTCAAAAAGCTCCTATCAAAGGCTACGGCCTTCATATTTATACACAATGAAGATCAAGCTGGCTGCCTCCATTCGTGGAGCTTGGCTGTCCAACTGAAAGTTAAACTGCTGATCCTGTAGAATCCGTTGGCTGCCTTTAAGCTCGGTGGGGAGAGCTGTTGGAGCTCGGAGTTAAGGTGAAAATCACGAGGAAGGTCATCAAGACTGTGGACAACCTCCCTAAAAACCAGCAATGTCACCTTTGCTGTCTCCTTGTCTCCATTTGCGTGGTCTTTTGCTCTCTTTAATGCCAAAAACCTGAAATCATCATGTATTAGCCACATAGATATAATGCCTGCCCTTCTTCCTACAAATAACACGAATATACCAAGAAATGAATGCATAAGTGATAAAAGATGAATGGTTGAGCAAGGTAAGTAGGCCAAATGAGCCCAAATTGTACCAAAAATTGGGGCTCATCATCACCCCCCAGCTAAAATATTTGCTCATCCTTGAGCAACTTAGTCCAAATCTTCATCCTTCATTGCTTTTACTGCTTCCCTTACATCCCAAGCCTCTGTGGTAGTGTCCTCCTTGCTGATATGAAACCCAGCTTTCCTGTTCACCTCTTCCCATTGTTCACTGTCATCCTTCTCTGTGCTACCTTCAGCCAATCCTAGCAGCAGTGGTGGGTTGAGTTTAAGGCCAATCCAGCTGGCCTGGAGGCTTTGCATGGATTTCTTGTAAAGGTCTTCCCTGACCAAAGCTTCCCTCATCCGAGTTGGGGTATGGTACTCTCGGATCTTCAAACTGTGTGCCAAGGTATTCCATCTGCGTGTGCATGCTTGGGCAGCAGTTTCTCCTAACAATCTTTCCATGTCTTCAAAATGAGCTATGGCTTGGGCCTGTTGGTCCATAAATCTCAAGGAAGCTGTGGGATCAGTAGACAAGTGTTGGTGTGCTGAGATGAGTGCCACTGGATCCTTTGGTTCTGCTCGAATGAACAATGGCTCGTTCAATTCTCGGTTCATGACCGATTTTGCTTCAGCTGCTCTTTGATCCTCATGGTTCAACCATGAAGCGAATGCCATTAATTGCATATCTCCCAAGGTAGTATTGGGATCCCAGGAAACTTCATTAGGCAAGGCCAAATTATGGAGGTAGAACTCTACTAATTTGGCTTTATCTTCTGACGAACTAGTACTGCACAAGTCAGAAAATTGCTGTGGGTCCTGGATCTGTGAAATACCTCTTTGTGCCAAGGTATTTATTTGGAACTGCAGCCATTGGTCTTTCAAATACAAACCATAGGATTTTGCAGGTTGTCTGCACTGTATTGCCTCCATGGCCCAACTGGCCATGCAGGCCAATTGTGCTTCATTTTGCTGCAGCTCTTCTTTTAGAGCTTACACTTCAATTTGTGCTTGATGTTCTGCTTCCTGTAGAAGTGTTATTGGCTCCTCAAGATTGGTGGTCAGCTCCTTTTTGCCTTGTTGTTCTTCTGTGGTGTCTTTGGAGGATGTACCTGCCCCTGCCCTTAGCTCCTGTAGCTGCAATCTCAGCTTCTGGTTTTCTTCCTGTAGAAGCACACGTTGGCAATTAGCCACATGTTTAGCCATGGCGAATTCACTCCTGACCTCCTTGAGTTGCTCTTGTAAGGGACCTATGTCCGCCACACCCTTTGACTTGGCGATCTGCATCCATGTGTGGGTACAGACTCTTTCTTCCTCTAATGCAAAAAATAGGGGTACAGTAAATTTCTGCTGTATGATTTTGCCCGCCTCTAAAAAGGTGTAGTAAGAACTCAGACTAGGCTGAGGGCTGGGCTCTGGTATATGTACTTCTTCTACCTCTTTAGGTGGCTCTACCTCACCCTCCCTTGGTGGCGATGAGGGTCCTTCTCCTTCCCTCTTCTCTGTTTCCTGTAGCCGGGCCAGAGTGTCCTGTAGAACATTTTCAGCCTCCTGTAGCCAAGCTTTTTCAGTCAACAGGTCTAACCTTTCTTGCCACGTATTTTTCTTTGGGCTCCCCTTCTCATAGGTGACTGTTATCCTTGAGGGGGACTTTTCCTTGGGAGAAGTAGGGGTATCTTCAATGACAATTGGGCTGCTGGATTTGTCTGTCTTTATTCGGACACTTCTTCGAGCTTTAAAGTATAGAGGGGTCTCCCTCTTCCTTTTCTCTTTTGGCTTAGGTGGCGTGCTGAGGGCAGCCAGCACAGCTGCTGCCTCTCTTTCACGAATATCAGCCTTCTTCTCCTTGGGTTTCATTTTGTCAGGGCTTCCTGTAGAAGACCCTGTTTTAGCAATTTTCGGGCTTCCTGTAGAAGACCCCTTTCCAATAATTTTCGGGCTTCCTGTAGAAGACCCTTTCTCTGTTTTCGGGCTTCCTGTAGAAGCCTGTTTCTTCTTTCCTGTAGACACAGGTGTCGCCACCTTGGCTTGCTTTGCTGCATGGGTTTTGCTTTTTGGTTTGGTTGCGGGTGCTGATGAGGTACTTGGGCTGACGTGGACCATCTCAACTTTGTCCGTTCTGCTCTGCAACCTCTTCTCTCTTGCTGACAAGATGGGTGTGTCACCTTTTTCTTTGTCATCCTTTTTCTCATGCTTCTTCTTTTGTTCTTTCTTCTGCACTGTGGTCGGGGTCTTCTGGCCTATTTCTCTTTTTCCCTCGGCCACTGATTCTTTTTCCTCACTGCTGGAGGAACCACTTTCTTCAGTCAGCATCCTTATGTCTCCATCTTTTGTCAAATTCCTGAATGATTCCCATGAGAGGGGAACCTTATATGAATGAAGTGCATCCTCCACAAGAATTTTGATTAACCCATGGTGGGCTACCTGATCTGGTATGCCTTCTTTTAACTTTGTGGCACACTCAATTAGAGACTGTAGCAGGAAATAAGGGATGCTCAGTTTCTTTTCTACAGGAAGATCAATCCGGTGCCTTAATTCAGTGAGCAACCGAAAGTGATACCCGTACACGATGCTATAACGGCCTTCACAGGTTATATACTTCATGATTTGCAGGCTAACTTCGTTCCATGGTGGCAACAAACTTGTTCTACGCACCCCATTTTTGTCCTCCGAGAATTCCTCCTCAGGTGGAAAGAATTCTTTCTTGGCCTGCTGGCTCAACTTCCTTTCTTCCTTATCCCACGGCAGACCCATTGGAAGTTCAGTAATTCGACTGATATATTGCGGGGTGAGCTTGAGGCTTAGGCCCCTGAAGTTCACTGTGGCCAGTGTCTTGGATTTCGGCCTCAGAGCCTGCAAAAATTCTTCTGCCACTTCATCGTCGTAACCCTGCAATTTGTCACAAAAAGATATCCATTGAACCC
Source organism: Pinus tabuliformis (assembly GCA_031772625.1). NCBI lineage: Eukaryota > Viridiplantae > Streptophyta > Pinopsida > Pinales > Pinaceae > Pinus > Pinus tabuliformis. The sequence goes on along the minus strand of CM062817.1, from coordinate 1,971,823,497 downwards.
GTGTGAAGAGCTCCACCACCTCCTGGTTTTCCCTTAACTTGGTTGAATCAGTGGGTTCTCGTCTAATAAACCCACCCGGCATGATAAAACAGTTTCCTTAACCAGAGGTGGTGATTGTGGAAGAAATTTGGTCCACTAAGGCAGAGCGTAGAATTACGCTTCTGTCATGCCCATAATCCACAAAACTTATCCCTGAGGAACTTAACACAGTTTAATTACCCTGACATCCTGTAGAATGACAATATAGGCACAACAGACAACAATTTCACCAATTTTCTATGACCAGACTGTGGACGACGATTTTGCCACCTTTAAAAACCAATTGCGTGAAGAGTTCAGGGTTACCTTTTAATCTGCCACCTTTTTACGTGAGGCACCCGCCTTCTTGTAGAAACTGCGTTCCTGTAGAAACAGTGTTCCTGTAGGGGTAGTGCGCATTTTCCGGGAAAGACTGCAGTTGGTCTGCGCTCTGGGATTTGCTTCACAAGCGTTCTGAAAGCCAAAGGCTCGGCGTATCGAACTGCAGAAAGATCAGGATAGCCACTCGAGTTCAAAACGGTGGTTGATAAATGCATGAGGGAAATCTAGCCGATTAGATTTTGAATCGGCGGAATCCATGGCGTGGGGGTGAGCTGTCCCCGCCGGACCGTTGGGCGACGTCATCCCATCATTTTCCTGCGAGTTCCCTTGCTGCCGCATCAATTCCCGCAGATCTGCCGCCGCCTCTTCTGTTAAACTCGTTTTGTTCGACGGGATTTCTCTCACCTGCATGCTGCCCATTCTTTTTGTCACGGCCGCCACCCAAACATCCAACCAGACCATTAACTGGCCGACGTGGCCGGCCAAATGGCCATACGGCCGCTCAACCCATTCACCTTTACACTTTGCAATCAATTCAAAGTAAAATTCATGCAATCTGATGGAAGGAAGGGTCGAGACACTTACCTGCGCGGCTGCACACGATGTTTCGGTTTTTGGACGATGATGAGTGGATCTACTTGCTGCTGGCGAACTTATGCAGGCCCGGAGGTTCATATTTGCAGGCTGCCGCCGATGGATTGGACGCTTTGGTTGCATGTGCCCGCGTTTCATTGCATATGGCCAGCGCTGTGAAGAGTATACACTCTAGCGGGCTCAACTGTTACAGGACTCCCGCGGGATGTCTTGTAACAGTTCTTCCTCCTTGGGTGCATGCTACATGACGAAGGATCTGGCCTCCCGATCACGCTCCCAGGGCTTCTGGATGACTGAGATGTATGAGATCTCCAACGTTTTTTCATTTAAAATTTGCTTTTTCTTGAGAACTCATCGATCTGCTTTGCTGGTGCAGGTAACTTCGTTGTATGTCGACAAGGATGGCAGGACGAGGTGACAACAATGTGCAAGGGAGATAACAATAGCTTGCATGCGTCCAAACCGATCCTTAGTCATTAGATCTCCTCATAAAATGGATTTTGGGCCGTTCTGAGCTTCTACAGGAAGTTTCCTGTAGAAATATAGAGCTTCCTGTAGAAAGGTAGGGGTATCTTCAATGACAATTGGGCTACTGGACGAAGGCTGTGGTTTTCCTGTCTTTATTCGGACACTTCTTCGAGCTTTAAAGTATAGAGGGGTCTCCCTCTTCCTTTTCTCTTTTGGCTTAGGTGGCATGCTGAGGGCAGCCAGCACAGCTGCTGCCTCTCTTTCACGAATATCAGCCTTCTTCTCCTTGGGTTTCATTTTGTCAGGGCTTCCTGTAGAAGACCCTGTTTTAGAAATTTTCGGGCTTCCTGTAGAAGACCCCTTTCCAATAATTTTCGGGCTTCCTGTAGAAGACCCTTTCTCTGTTTTCGGGCTTCCTGTAGAAGCCTGTTTCTGCTTTCCTATAGACACAGGTGTCGCCACCTTGGCTTGCTTTGCTGCATGGGTTTTGCTTTTTGGTTTGGTTGCGGGTGCTGATGAGGTACTTGGGCTGACGTGGACCATCTCAGCTTTGTCCGTTCTGCTCTGCAACCTCTTCTCTCTTGCTGACAAGATGGGTGTGTCACCTTTTTCTTTGTCATCCTTTTTCTCATGCTTCTTCTTTTGTTCTTTCTTCTGCACTGTGGTCGGGGTCTTCTGGCCTGTTTCTCTCTTTCCCTCGGCCACTGATTCTTTTTCCTCACTGCTGGAGGAACCACTTTCTTCAGTCAGCATCCTTATGTCTCCATCTTTTGTCAAATTCCTGAATGATTCCCATGAGTGGGGAACCTTATATGAATAAAGTGCATCCTCCACAAGAATTTTGATTAACCCATGGTGGGCTACCTGATCTGGTATGCCTTCTTTTAACTTTGTGGCACACTCAATTAGAGACTGTAGCAGGAAATAAGGGATGCTCAGTTTATTTTCTACAGGAAGATCAATCCGGTGCCTTAATTCAGTGAGCAACCGAAAATGATACCCGTACACGATGCTATAACGGCCTTCACAGGTTATATACTTCATGATTTGCAGGCTAACTTCATTCCATGGTGGCAACAAACTTGTTCTACGCACCCCATTTTTGTCCTCCGAGAATTCCTCCTTAGGTGGAAAGAATTCTTTCTTGGCCTGCTGGCTCAACTTCCTTTCTTCCTTATCCCACGGCAGACCCATTGGAAGTTCAGTAATTCGACTGATATATTGCGGGGTGAGCTTGAGGCTTAGGCCCCTGAAGTTCACTGTGGCCAGTGTCTTGGATTTCGGCCTCAGAGCCTGCAAAAATTCTTCTGCCACTTCATCGTCGTAACCCTGCAATTTGTCACAAAAAAGATATCCATTGAACCAATGTGAAGAGCTCCACCACCTCCTGGTTTTCCCTTAACTTGGTTGAATCAGTGGGTTCTCGTCTAATAAACCTACCCGGCATGATAAAACAGTTTCCTTAACCAGAGGTGGTGATTGTGGAAGAAATTTGGTCCACTGAGGCAGAGCGTAGAATTACGCTTCTGTCATGCCCATAATCCACAAAACTTATCCCTGAGGAACTTAACACAGTTTAATTACCCTGACATACTGTAGAATGACAGTATAGGCACAACAGACAACAATTTCACCAATTTTCTATGACCAGACTGTGGACGACGATTTTGCCACCTTTAAAAACCAATTGCGTGAAGATTTCAGGGTTACCTTTTAATCTGCCACCTTTTTACGTGAGGCACCCGCCTTCCTGTAGAAACTGCGTTCCTGTAGAAACAACGTTCCTGTAGGGGCAGCGCGCATTTTCTGGGAAAGACTGCAGTTGGTCTGCGCTCTGGGTGTGCTTCACAAGCGTTCTGAAAGCCAAAGGCTCAGCGTATCGAACTGCAGAAAGATCAGGATAGCCACTCGAGTTCAAAACGGTGGTTGATAAATGCATGAGGGCAATCTAGCCGATTAGATTTTGAATCGGCGGAATCCGTGGCGTGGGGGTGAGCTGTCCCCGCCGGACCGTTGGGCGACGTCATCCCATCATTTGCCTGTGAGTTCCCTTGCTGCCGCATCAATTCCCGCAGATCTGCCGCCGCCTCTTCTGTTAAACTCGTTTTTGTCGACGGGATTGCTCTCACGTGCATGCTGCCCATTCTTTTTGTCACGGCCGCCACCCAAACATCCAACCAGACCATTAACTAGCCGACGTGGCCGGCCAAATGGCCATACGGCCGCTCAACCCATTCACCTTTACACTTTGCAATCAATTCAAAGTAAAATTCATGCAATCTGATGGAAGGAAGGGTCGAGACACTTACCTGCGCGGTTGCACACGATGTTTCGGTTTTTGGACGATGATGAGTGGATCTACTTGCTGCTGGCGAACTTACGCAGGCCTGGAGGTTCATGTTTGCAGGCTGCCGCTGATGGATTGGACGCTTTGGTTGCATGTTCCCGCGTTTCATTGCATATGGCCAGCGCTGTGAAGAGTATACACTCTAGCGGGCTCAACTGTTACAGGACTCCCGCGGGATGTCTTGTAACAGTTCTTCCTCCTTGGGTGCATGCTACATGACGAAGGATCTGGCCTCCCGATCACGCTCCCAGGGCTTCTGGATGACTGAGATGTATGAGATCTCCAACGTTTTTTCATTTAAAATTTGCTTTTTCTTGAGAACTCATCGATCTGCTTTGCTGGTGCAGGTAACTTCGTTGCATGTCGACAAGGATGGCAGGACGAGGTGACAACAATGTGCAAGGGAGATAACAATAGCTTGCATGCGTCCAAACCGATCCTTAGTCATTAGATCTCCTCATAAAATGGATTTTGGGCCGTTCTGAGCTTCTACAAGAAGTTTCCTGTAGAAATATAGAGCTTCCTGTAGAAAGGTTGCATTTCCTGTAGAGAGTCTGCGTCTTCCTGTAGAAAATCTGCGTCTTCCTGTAGAAGACTCAAGCTGTAATAAAATTGCACATACCTTGGAGAAAATGAGTATTCTTGGAGGAGGTGCTGGTGAGGTGTCCTAACTGCATGATAAGGACCCTTGGCTTCGAGTTGAGAGGCTCCCTCTCCTCCATAGAACACCTGCAACTTGCATGCAATTTTACATTATGAATTTGCTAACCTTGTTTTTTCTCTTTTTTTTTTTTATAAAAGATAACAGGGGCGCCTCATTGAGGTTTTCACCCTTGCCATCTGCCTTGAGCGCCTCAAAGAGGTTTTCACTCAAGGATCTTTTCCAAAATTTTTTCCTTTTTTTTTTTGAAAGACAATAGGGGCGTCTCAATGAGGTTTTCACCCCTACCACCTGCCTTGGGCGCCTCATAAAGGTTTTCACCCAAGGATCTTTATTATTTATTTGTTTATTTATTTATTTTTTAGATTCTTCAGGGTATGCCCAAAGCAGAGGCAGAACCCTTCTCTATGACCAACACTGCCTTCTCCATAGTTTTGATGAACTCTTGTCTTGAGAGAGGCTTCCTGTAGATCTTCAATCGATGCCCATTGACAAGCATGGGGGTGGCTTCCTCATCAATGGTCCGAATAAGAACAGATCCATTGTCATGACATTTTTCCACTGAATATGGCCCTAGCCATCTGGTTCTCAACTTCCCCTTGAAATCTTTGTACCTGGAGTCATACAACAAAGCCCAATCTCCCGGCTGAAATTGCTTTTCATGGAGATGTTGGTCATGCCACACCTTTCTCTGAAGTTGAACCACTTCTGAGTGAAGGAGGGCCTGCATTCGGTGCTCATCCAGTTCATTCAGCTGCAATAACCTTTCTTGTTGTGCATGGCTGAGATCTAGGTCCAGCTGAGCTGCCATCCTCAAAGTGTTGTATTCAAATTCAATGGACATCAAAGCTTTCTTCCCATAGACCAGCTCATAAGGTGTGAAGCCGGTGGTGGTCTTCCAAGTGGTGTTGTAAGCCCATGTGGCTTCAACCAGGCGATCTTCCCAGTCCTTTCTGCTGCTGCTCACCACCTTAGTCAAGATCCCTTCTAATGCTCGATTGGTGACTTCCACCTGCCCATTTGCTTGAGGGTGATAGGGGGTGGAAGTCCTATGCTTGATCTTGTGATGAGCTAGTAGATCTTCAACCAGGTTGGAGGTGAACTGGCTCCCTTGATCGGTGACCAACTCTCTTGGGTAGCCAAACTTGTAGAAGATGTTCTCTCTTAAGAACTCGACCACCTTTTCTTCTGTTGCTGCTTTGATTGCTTTAGTCTCTGCCCACTTTGTCAAGTAGTCAATACACACAATGATGTAAGACCTTTGCCTCGAAGGAGGGTTGATTGGGCCCACAAAGTCCATGCCCCACTTCTCAAATGGCTCAAGAGTCACCTGAGGTTGGAGAGGCATCTCATCCCTTTGGGTCGGTTTCCCCATTCTTTGGCATTGGTCACACTGGCTGACATATCTTCTGACATCTTGATGAAGTGTGGGCCAATAGTAGCCTGCCTGCAGGATTTTGAAGGCAGTTCTCTTTGCTGCAAAATGTCCTCCACAAGGCCTATCATGACAGGTGAGGAGGATATCAAAGACTTCCTCCTCCCTTACACAACGCCTTAAGATCTGATCGGGGCTAAGCTTGAACAGATTGCCCCCGATCCAAGTAAATGAGGCACTTTTTCTGATGATTCTGCTCTTCTCTCTTGAAGATAGGTGGGGAGGGAACTGTGCTGAAACAAGGTAGTTTGCTATATCAGAAAACCATGGAGAGAGTACTGAAATAGCAAACAGATGTTCATCGGGCATCTGGTCATCCACTGTTCCATCCTCTTCTGCAGACAAATCCAATCTAGATAAAAAGTCAGCAACAACATTTTCTCTACCTGGTTTGTCAACAATGGTCAAATCAAACTGCTGCAATAAAAGTAACCATCTAATAATACAAGCATTCACATCTGGTTTATTCATTAAATATCTAATTGCAGCATGGTCTGTATGTACAAAGGTTTGATAGCCAGTGATATAATGTCGGAACTTGTTCAGTGCATGGACCACAGCCAAGAATTCTTTCTCGGTTACAGTGTAATTCAGCTCAGCTTTGGACAAGTTTTTGCTAACAAAGTAAATGGCATATGGAAGTTTTTGTTCGACTTGTCCTAAAGCTGCACCTATGGCTTTGTTCGAGGCATCAGTGTGGATGTGGAAAGGTAGGGCCCAGTTTGGACCTCTCAGGATTGGGGCTGACACCAACTTGTCCTTCAATTCATTCAAAGCCCTCTGACAATCGTCAGTCCATTTAAACTCCACATCTTTTGCCAACAGGCCAAACAATGGCGAGGCTAGCTTGCTGAAGTCTTTAATGAATCTCTGGTAATATCCTGCTAATCCCAAGAAACTCCGAACATCCCTTACCTTTTGAGGAGGTGGAACCTTCTTGATGAGAGCAATTTTGTTAGGATCCACCTGTAACCCTTGGCAAGAAATGGTATGGCCTAGCACGGTCCCTTCAGTCATTAGGAATTCACATTTTTTAGGACTAAGGGACAAGTTCATCTCGATGCATTTGGTTAGGACTTTTCCCAGATTGGACAATGCTTCCTGGAAGTTGGCCCCATAAGGAGTAAAGTCATCCATATAGATTTCCACTGCATCATGGACCAGCTCCGAGAAGATGCTCAAGACAGCTCTCTGGAAGGTAGCAGGAGCATTGCATAGCCCAAAGGGAAGGACACGGTAGGCAAAGGTACCCCAAGGACAAGTGAAGGTGGTCTTATCTTGGTCTTCCGGGCTGATTTGAATCTGGTTGTACCCGCTAAACCCATCCAGGAAAGAGAAGAACTTCTTTCCTGCCAGTCCATCCAACACTTGATCTACGAAAGGTAGAGGGAAATGGTCTTTCTTGGTAGCTTTGTTCAGTTCTCGGTAATCCACACAGATTCTCCATTTCCCATTTTTCTTGGGAACCAAGACCAGAGGGGACACCCACTCACTATCTGAGATGGGGTAAATGAATCCGGCATCCAACAGTTTTTGCAATTCTTCGTTGACAATGTCCTTAAGGGCTGGATTCATTCTCCTCTGGGGTTGCCTAACTGGTTTACAATCCTCTTTGATGTATATGTGATGGGTACAGACCGAAGGATGGACTCCTTTCATTTCCTTATAGCTCCAAGCAAAAGCATCTAGGTGGCTGGCAAACAGGCTACACAGCTCCTTTTCCTAGGAAGGAGATAGGGAGGAGCTGATCTTTAATGCTCTCTCAGGGCCGAACTCCACATTCTTGACTCTGGGAGTGACAGGGTTGGTTGTGCAAAGATCCACTAAGGTGCTAGCTTGGGCATCCTCCACCAATTTCCCTAAGGATAGTGCACTGGAAGGTGGATTCTGGATCAAGGTCTCGATCACGTCAACCTCGGTTGGGGGGTCTCTTCTAGTGGTATCTAGGGTGCATAGAGGTGCTGAGTACACCTCATCTTCCTCTCCTTCCTCCAAACAGAGTGGTAAGTCATGCTCTAAGGAGGGTTGGGCAGGAGGGTATAGGTCTAGCTGCTTGGACATAGGACCATTTTTGATGGTCATATTTCCTGCACGACAACTTATGTAAGCATCTGCAGTGGCTAACCAAGGCCTTCCCAAAATGAGAGGATATCCAGTAAGCTTTGCCTTTGGTTGCAGAACCAGGAAGTCTACAGGGTATTCCCAAGAGTCAATAGAGACCAAGACATCCTCCACAATCCCTTCGGGAGTCACGGTGGAGCGATCTGCTAGTTGCAGTATTGTCGAGGTCTTCCTCAAGGAACCCTGAAGATTGAGTTTGAACATGGTATCCCTGGTCATCACATTAATGGCAGCCCCCAGATCAATCAAGGTGTGAGGTATGATGGTGCCATTGATGTGGACATCTACTACAGGACTTCCAGGATCTAGGTACTTTGGGCAGATGACCTGTCCTAACATAAGGTCAGACAGTTGTCCCAAGACATTGATGGTTGAAGCATCTTTCTTCCGCCTGCCTGGGTGTTTGAAACACTTTTCCTTAACCAGTTTGTTGTATATTGGCACATCCTTGATGGCTTGGAGAAGTGGTATTTTCACACACAACTGCTTGAGCTCACCCAGAAGCTCATCCTCCTCTGGGTTGGGTTGTGTGGTGGCTGTTAGTCTCTCAGGAAAGGGTGGAATAGCCTTTGGTTCACTTTCCTGTTTATCTTCCTCATCCTCTGGGGGAGGAGGTTGGCGATCTGGAAGAGTCTTTCCAGATCAAAGATTGATCTCTTGGATCTCCACAGCATAGGTAGGGCATGAGGTTTCCCCAGTGTATACCTACTGGGCCTGTCTATTGTTGGGGTTCGGGTTTGGTTGAGCAGGTATTTGAGGTTGCCTTGGAGGAGCAGGAGGTAAGGGTTGAGGTTGAACAGGTGGTGGAGGCAAAATGGCAGGAGGAGTGTTGTATTGGGGCCTCCACCCCGACTGAGGTGCATTCCACTGAGGCTGTGGCTGGGCATGTGAATGATATGAATGAGAAGTAGGTTGAGTAGGGTACTGAGGTGGATAAGACCATGGAGGAGGCATGGACCAGGAAGGATGAGAAGGGGGACCCCAGGAAGGCATAGGAGTCGATTGGTTGGGGCTATAATAAGCTTGAGGTGCCCCTTGCATTCCCTGCTGATAAGGTCTAGATCCTTGTGGCCTCCTTTGGTTGATGAAATAGAGAGGTTCAGTGGGGGCTTCTATCCCTTGGTACATGGCTTTAAACCCAGGTAAGGTTGGACACTGATTTGTGGGATGGTCCTCCTCACAAACGAAACACACTTCAACCGAATGCAATGGGCATTCGTTCTTAGGGTGTCTCCTTGTGCACCTAGGGCAGAAGACAGCCAAGGCTCTCTCAGCTTCTTCTTTCTTCTGCTGGATCCTGAATGTGTCCAGTTGCATGGCAATGGTCTGTCTCACCTCACTCTTAAGATCTTCTAATTGATTTGCAAGCTCATGTTTGGAGAAAGGGACACCAGTTGAGAGGAGGTTTCCTCTACCTCGTTTCCGTGCTGCCCTGGAGTGGTTTCTAAACACAGTCTTGATGTCCTCATAAGGCAGTTGGTAAATGTCCCCCCCAGCTAACATGTGAAGGGTATCTAAGAGGTCTTCAGGGACTCCTCGGAGCAGAACCAACTTGAGGGATTCAGGGTCAAGTGTGCACCTGGCCCGCTTATAGCTAAGTTGGAACCTCTCCTCATAATCCTCTAAGGACTCATCATTTCCCATGGTCATCCGAAAGATTTCTCCCTTGGTTTCCTTGGACCTACAGTAATCCCGATACTTGGTATTGAAAGCTTGCTGCATCTGAGCCCAAGTAGTGATACTATTCCCAGGTAAGCCCATGAACCAATGTAATGCTGCATCCTTAAGAGTTGAAGGGAAGAGTTTCAGCTTTTTCTCATCTTCAGTATAGTCATAGGTTCTACAAAGGACAACAAACTCAAACAGGAAGGTATCAGGATCTTCAGTAGTCAATCCATGGAAGTGAGGTAAAGCGGAGGGGCTAATGTTCTTCATTTTCATCTCTCCATTGGTCTCTCGGATGGGGAAGGCACCTTCTATTCTCTCATCTTCTCCTCTATTGTCAGCCATAGCTTCAGATGGAGTGGTCTCTAACTCTTCTTCTTCTATAGGATCTTTGTATATCTCAGGATGTTCACCTATAGGTTCTTCTGGGTCACTGTCACCAAAGAAGAGAGAAGGGTGACTCAGTGATGTGGTGGGGGTATTGGGTAGGAATTTGCCTGTTTTATCTCGGTTCCTACGAGGCATGAAATGGAAAAGACTTTCTTTTTTTTGATTGCTTTTGCTTTTTTCTTTGGTACCTGCAAAACTGAAACAGATTGATCTACAACTAACTATCTTACTGAAATGAAGATGCAGAATTAAATTGAAAGCAGGAAAGAACTAGTCTACTTTGCTCAAATGAAATTGCAGGAATGGAAATGCTAATCTACGCTTGCAGAATTGAAATTGCAGAATTGAAAGGCTAATCTAGGAAAACAGGAAATGCTAATCTATGAAAGCAGGAAATGTCTATGCTATGAAATAAACTACTGAGCAGAAGATTGTAGTGGAAAATAGAAGAAAAGCGACAATCACCAATACTCTGACGCTTCCTCGGCAACGGCGCCAAAAAGATGGTGGGCTCCAGTATTGTAGCAATAATGCTACAACTCCTGGAACTTCCTATCTCTAATTTTATCAACCCGGTCGTTCGTACAAACTTGGAAGCGACGGTGCTGTATGCACAAGTACTAGCTCTTGTCGCAGCTGTCACTTGGTCAGCTGGCACAAGTCCGCTAGGGCTCAAGCCAAATTCTATATGCTCTCAGAAGAAACTTGCTAAATGATGGACGAAGGCTATCTCAAAGGAAATTTATCTACTTTACAAAAATGAACTGAAAGCCAACCAAAACGTGGAAACCCTAGTAAACCCTAATCTGACTAGTTTAACCTCTATGATGCAATAGCGAGAGTGCAAACTTCTAGAAATGATGCCATTACTGCTAGTGATATGAAATGCATGAACTTAAACTACCTCCATTGAAAAGAACATTTTTTTTGTATTTTTGCTTAAATGGTTGGAGTGATTATGATTTTGTTTCTTATTAGGGTTTGGCTGTGCAGAGGTGGTTTGAAGGGAAGGAAAGCTTGGAAAAGGTCAGGGGGGCTAGGAGAGGTCCCAGGGGATCCCTAGCATCAGTCCACAGAAGTCTACAACGTTCAGGTGCTCGGCAATCGAGTTTGCAGGCTTCTACAGGATGTCTGCAGGGGATCCTACAGGAAACTCATGAATTCTACAGGAAGTCTGCTAACTTCTACAGGATGTTCTACCGCGGGAGTTTTGGGTGATGGTGAAGTGATGGAGCGGTATAGGTGGATAGGTAAGATGGAGATGGAGCTTGTGATGGCTCAGGGACAGAGAAATAAGATGGAGAAAGAGTGCATGAAGTTGGTTGGTGGATAGAAGGATGGAAGCAGCGAAAGGTCAAGAAAATGGAGCTACGTGGACAATGGAAGAGTTGGAGGGTAAACGAGCTGAACAAAGGTCGAGTAGGTGGCTTTAGGCGTGGTTAAGAAGAAGAAGAAGGAAATGGAATGATACTGAGCAGTGTAAATAAAACAAATTGCTTATGTCTTGCACCAAAAACGAGAATTCATTAACCTATGCTATTAAACCAATGAACAGCAATGTAAATCGTGAAGAGAAGTCGTGCATGGAGTTGGAATGAAGAAGTATGGCTCAAGATCAAAGTGCATGGATGGATCTACAATTAAAATGACTGTGTTGCAGCTTGCATGAAAGTAAAAGACTGCGTTTTTTGGTGGTTGGTATAGACTGAAACCCAATCTCTAAACAGAGATGGCAGCGAGTGCACTATCAACCCTTTTTTGACTCTAATGAATTACAAACCTCCTACTCTAATCTAAACAACTAAAAACACTTGAACTGTAAACTAATCCTACTCAATCACACAAAAGAAATCGAATCAGCGGACTGTAAATTCTAAATGCATGTCAAAACAAAGGAAATAAAGTGCTGCAAGGAAACAAATAACAATACAAGGAAGAGGAGGTCTATTGCTCTCAGGTTGGGCCCTAACCTGAGAGCTATAGCTCCCTTAAAAACTCAGAATTAGATCCAAATCTGCTTGCTTTTATTCATAATCAAGAGTCTAATGTCATGCCAAAACTGGCTTACAAAAACAAACACCGAGCTGTAACTCGTGCTCAGAAATTACAATAGTAATTCAAAAGTTCAAAAAGCTCCTATCAAAGGCTACGGCCTTCATATTTATACACAATGAAGATCAAGCTGGCTGCCTCCATTCGTGGAGCTTGGCTGTCCAACTGAAAGTTAAACTGCTGATCCTGTAGAATCCGTTGGCTGCCTTTAAGCTCGGTGGGGAGAGCTATTGGAGCTCGGAGTTAAGGTGAAAATCACGAGGAAGGTCATCAAGACTGTGGACAACCTCCCTAAAAACCAGCAATGTCACCTTTGCTGTCTCCTTGTCTCCATTTGCGTGGTCTTTTTCTCTCTTTAATGCCAAAAACCTGAAATCATCATGTATTAGCCACATAGATATAATGCCTGCCCTTCTTCCTAAAAATAACATGAATATACCAAGAAATGAATGCATAAGTGATAAAAGATGAATGGTTGAGCAAGGTAAGTAGGCCAAATGAGCCCAAATTGTACCAAAAATTGGGGCTCATCATCACCCCCAGCTAAAATATTTGCTCATCCTTGAGCAACTTAGTCCAAATCTTCATCCTTCATTGCTTTTACTGCTTCCCTTACATCCCAAGCCTCTGTGGTAGTGTCCTCCTCGCTGATATGAAACCCAGCTTTCCTGTTCACCTCTTCCCATTGTTCACTGTCATCCTTCTCTGTGCTACCTTCAGCCAATCCTAGCAGCAGTGGTGGGCTGAGTTTAAGGCCAATCCAGCTGGCTTGGAGGCTTTGCATGGATTTCTTGTAAAGGTCTACCCTGACCAAAGCTTCCCTCATCCGAGTTGGGGTATGGTACTCTCGGATCTTCAAACTGTGTGCCAAGGTATTCCATCTGCGTGTGCATGCTTGGGCAGCAGTTTCTCCTAACAGTCTTTCTATGTCTTCAAAATGAGCTATGGCTTGGGCCTGTTGGTCCATAAATCTCAAGGAAGCTGTGGGATCAGTAGACAAGTGTTGGTGTGCTGAGATGAGTGCCACTGGATTCTCTGGTTCTGCTCGAATGAACAATGGCTCGTTCAATTCTCGGTTCATGACCGATTTTGCTTCAGCTGCTCTTTGATCCTCATGGTTCAACCATGAAGCGAACGCCATCAATTGCATATCTCCCAAGGCAGTATTGGGATCCCAGGAAACTTCATTAGGCAAGGCCAAATTGTGGAGGTAGAACTCTACTAATTTGGCTTTATCTTCTGACGAACTAGTACTGCACAAGTCAGAAAATTGCTGTGGGTCCTGGATCTGTGAAATACCTCTTTGTGCCAGGGTATTTATTTGGAACTGCAGCCATTGGTCTTTCAAATACAAACCATAGGATTTTGCAGGTTATCTGCACTGTATTGCCTCCATGGCCCAACTGGCCATGCAGGCCAATTGTGCTTCCTTTTGCTGCAGCTGTTCTTTTAGAGCTTACACTTCAATTTGTGCTTGATGTTCTGCTTCCTGTAGAAGTTTCATTGGCTCCTCAAGACTGGTGGTCAGCTCCTTTTTGCCTTGTTGTTCTTCTGTGGTGTCTTTGGAGGATGTACCTGCCCCTGCCCTTAGCTCCTGTAGCTGCAATCTCAGCTTCTGGTTTTCTTCCTGTAGAAGCACACATTGGCAATTAGCCACATGTTTAGCCATGGCGAATTCACTCCTGACCTCCTTGAGTTGCTCTTGTAAGGGACCTATGTCCGCCACACCCTTTGACTTGGCGATCTGCATCCATGTGTGGGTACGGACTCTTTCTTCCTCTAATGCAAAAAATAGGGGTACAGTAAATTTCTGCGGTATGATTTTTCCCGCCTCTAAAAAGGTGTAGTATGAAATCAGACTAGGCTGAGGGTTGGGCTCTGGTATATGTACTTCTTCTGCCTCTTTAGGTGGATCTACCTCACCCTCCCTTGGTGGCGATGAGGGTCCTTCTCCTTCCCTCTTCTCTGTTTCCTGTAGCCGGGCCAGAGTGTCCTGTAGAACATTTTCAGCCTCCTGTAGCCGAGCTTTTTCAGTCAACAGGTCTAACCTTTCTTGCCACGTATTTTTCTTTGGGCTCCCCTTCTCAAAGGTGACTGTTATCCTTGAGGGGGACTTTTCCTTGGGAGAAGTAGGGGTATCTTCAATGACAATTGGGCTGCTGGACGAAGGCTGTGGTTTTCCTGTCTTTATTCGGACACTTCTTCGAGCTTTAAAGTATAGAGGGGTCTCCCTCTTCCTTTTCTCTTTTGGCTTAGGTGGCGTGCTGAGGGCAGCCAGCACAGCTGCTGCCTCTCTTTCACGAATATCAGCCTTCTTCTCCTTGGGTTTCATTTTGTCAGGGCTTCCTGTAGAAGACCCTGTTTTAGCAATTTTCGGGCTTCCTGTAGAAGACCCCTTTCCAATAATTTTCGGGCTTCCTGTAGAAGACCCTTTCTCTGTTTTCGGGCTTCCTGTAGAAGCCTGTTTCTTCTTTCCTATAGACACAGGTGTCACCACCTTGGCTTGCTTTGCTGCATGGGTTTTGCTTTTTGGTTTGGTTGCAGGTGCTGATGAGGTACTTGGGCTGACGTGGACCATCTCAGCTTTGTCCGTTCTGCTCTGCAACCTCTTCTCTCTTGCTGACAAGATGGGTGTGTCACCTTTTTCTTTGTCATCCTTTTTCTCATGCTTCTTCTTTTGTTCTTTCTTCTGCACTGTGGTCGGGGTCTTCTGGCCTGTTTCTCAATTTCCCTCGGCCACTGATTCTTTTTCCTCACTGCTAGAGGAACCACTTTCTTCAGTCAGCATCCTTATGTCTCCATCTTTTGTCAAATTCCTGAATGATTCCCATGAGTGGGGAACCTTATATGAATGAAGTGCATCCTCCACAAGAATTTTGATTAACCCATGGTGGGCTACCTGATCTGGTATGCCTTCTTTTAACTTTGTGGCACACTCAATTAGAGACTGTAGCAGGAAATAAGGGATGCTCAGTTTATTTTCTACAGGAAGATCAATCCGGTGCCTTAATTCAGTGAGCAACCGAAAATGATACCCATACACGATGCTATAACGGCCTTCACAGGTTATATACTTCATGATTTGCAGGCTAACTTCATTCCATGGTGGCAACAAACTTGTTCTACGCACCCCATTTTTGTCCTCCGAGAATTCCTCCTCAGGTGGAAAGAATTCTTTCTTGGCCTGCTGGCTCAACTTCCTTTCTTCCTTATCCCACGGCAGACCCATTGGAAGTTCAGTAATTCGACCGATATATTGCGGGGTGAGCTTGAGGCTTAGGCCCCTGAAGTTCACTGTGGCCAGTGTCTTGGATTTCGGCCTCAGAGCCTGCAAAAATTCTTCTGCCACTTCATCGTCGTAACCCTGCAATTTGTCACAAAAAGATATCCATTGAACCCATGTGAAGAGCTCCACCACCTCCTGGTTTTCCCTTAACTTGGTTGAATCAGTGGGTTCTCGTCTAATAAACCCACCCGGCATGATAAAATAGTTTTCTTAACCAGAGGTGGTGATTGTGGAAGAAATTTGGTCCACTGAGGCAGAGCGTAGAATTACGCTTCTGTCATGCCCATAATCCACAAAACTTATCCCTGAGGAACTTAACACAGTTTAATTACCCTGACATACTGTAGAATGACAGTATAGGCACAACAGACAACAATTTCACCAATTTTCTATGACCAGACTGTGGACGACGATTTTGCCACCTTTAAAAACCAATTGCGTGAAGATTTCAGGGTTACCTTTTAATCTGCCACCTTTTTACGTGAGGCACCCGCCTTCCTGTAGAAACTGCGTTCCTGTAGAAACAACGTTCCTGTAGGGGCAGCGCGCATTTTCTGGGAAAGACTGCAGTTGGTCTGCGCTCTGGGTGTGCTTCACAAGCGTTCTGAAAGCCAAAGGCTCAGCGTATCGAACTACAGAAAGATCAGGATAGCCACTCGAGTTCAAAACGGTGGTTGATAAATGCATGAGGGCAATCTAGCCGATTAGATTTTGAATCGGCGGAATCCGTGGCGTGGGGGTGAGCTGTCCCCGCCGGACCGTTGGGCGACGTCATCCCATCATTTGCCTGTGAGTTCCCTTGTTGCCGCATCAATTCCCGCAGATCTGCCGCCGCCTCTTCTGTTAAACTCGTTTTTGTCGACGGGATTGCTCTCACGTGCATGCTGCCCATTCTTTTTGTCACGGCCGCCACCCAAACATCCAACCAGACCATTAACTAGCCGACGTGGCCGGCCAAATGGCCATACGGCCACTCAACCCATTCACCTTTACACTTTGCAATCAATTCAAAGTAAAATTCATGCAATCTGATGGAAGGAAGGGTCGAGACACTTACCTGCGCGGCTGCACACGATGTTTCGGTTTTTGGACGATGATGAGTGGATCTACTTGCTGCTGGCGAACTTACGCAGGCCTGGAGGTTCATGTTTGCAGGCTGCCGCTGATGGATTGGACGCTTTGGTTGCATGTTCCCGCGTTTCATTGCATATGGCCAGCGCTGTGAAGAGTATACACTCTAGCGGGCTCAACTATTACAGGACTCCCGCGGGATGTCTTGTAACAGTTCTTCCTCCTTGGGTGCATGCTACATGACGAAGGATCTGGCCTCCCGATCATGCTCCCAGGGCTTCTGGATGACTGAGATGTATGAGATCTCCAACGTTTTTTCATTTAAAATTTGCTTTTTCTTGAGAACTCATCGATCTGCTTTGCTGGTGCAGGTAACTTCGTTGCATGTCGACAAGGATGGCAGGACGAGGTGACAACAATGTGCAAGGGAGATAACAATAGCTTGCATGCGTCCAAACCGATCCTTAGTCATTAGATCTCCTCATAAAATGGATTTTGGGCCGTTCTGAGCTTCTACAGGAAGTTTCCTGTAGAAATATAGAGCTTCCTGTAGAAAGGTTGCGTTTCCTGTAGAGAGTCTGCGTCTTCCTGTAGAAAATCTGCGTCTTCCTGTAGAAGACTCAAGCTGTAATAAAATTGCACATACCTTGGAGAAAATGAGTATTCTTGGAGGAGGTGCTGGTGAGGTGTCCTAACTGCATGATAAGGACCCTTGGCTTCGAGTTGAGAGGCTCCCTCTCCTCCATAGAACACCTGCAACTTGCATGCAATTTTACATTATGAATTTGCTAACCTTGTTTTTTCTCTTTTTTTTTTTTATAAAAGATAACAGGGGCGCCTCATTGAGGTTTTCACCCTTGCCATCTGCCTTGAGCGCCTCAAAGAGGTTTTCACTCAAGGATCTTTTCCAAAATTTTTTCCTTTTTTTTTTTGAAAGACAATAGGGGCATCTCAATGAAGTTTTCACCCCTACCACCTGCCTTGGGCGCCTCAGAAAGGTTTTCACCCAAGGATCTTTATTATTTATTTATTTATTTTTTAGATTCTTCAGGGTATGCCCAAAGCAGAGGCAAAACCCTTCTCTATGACCAACACTGCCTTCTCCATAGTTTTGATGAACTCTTGTCTTGAGAGAGGCTTCCTGTAGATCTTCAATCGATGCCCATTGACAAGCATGGGGGTGGCTTCCTCATCAATGGTCCGAATAAGAACAGATCCATTGTCATGACATTTTTCCACTGAATATGGCCCTAGCCATCTGGTTCTCAACTTCCCCTTGAAATCTTTGTACCTGGAGTCATACAACAAAGCCCAATCTCCCGGCTGAAATTGCTTTTCATGGAGATGTTGGTCATGCCACACCTTTCTCTGAAGTTGAACCACTTCTGAGTGAAGGAGGGCCTGCATTCGGTGCTCATCCAGTTCATTCAGCTGCAATAACCTTTCTTGTTGTGCATGGCTGAGATCTAGGTCCAGCTGAGCTGCCATCCTCAAAGTGTTGTATTCAAATTCAATGGACATCAAAGCTTTCTTCCCATAGACCAGCTCATAAGGTGTGAAGCCGGTGGTGGTCTTCCAAGTGGTGTTGTAAGCCCATGTGGCTTCAACCAGGCGATCTGCCCAGTCCTTTCTGCTGCTGCTCACCACCTTAGTCAAGATCCCTTCTAATGCTCGATTGGTGACTTCCACCTGCCCATTTGCTTGAGGGTGATAGGGGGTGGAAGTCCTATGCTTGATCTTGTGATGAGCTAGTAGATCTTCAACCAGGTTGGAGGTGAACTGGCTCCCTTGATCGGTGACCAGCTCTCTTGGGTAGCCAAACTTGTAGAAGATGTTCTCTCTTAAGAAATCGACCACCTTTTCTTCTGTTGCTGCTTTGATTGCTTCAGTCTCTGCCCACTTTGTCAAGTAGTCAGTACACACAATGATGTAAGACCTTTGCCTCGAAGGAGGGTTGATTGGGCCCACAAAGTCCATGCCCCACTTCTCAAATGGCTCAAGAGTCACCTGAGGTTGGAGAGGCATCTCATCCCTTTGGGTCGGTTTCCCCATTCTTTGGCATTGGTCACATTGGCTGACATATCTTCTGACATCTTGATGAAGTGTGGGCCAATAGTAGCCTGCCTGCAGGATTTTGAAGGCAGTTCTCTTTGCTGCAAAATGTCCTCCACAAGGCCTATCATGACAGGTGAGGAGGATATCAAAGACTTCCTCCTCCCTTACACAACGCCTTAAGATCTGATCGGGGCTAAGCTTGAACAGATTGCCCCCGATCCAAGTAAATGAGGCACTTTTTCTGATGATTCTGCTCTTCTCTCTTGAAGATAGGTGCGGAGGGAACTGTGCTGAAACAAGGTAGTTTGCTATATCAGCAAACCATGGAGAGAGTACTGAAATAGCAAACAGATGTTCATCGGGCATCTGGTCATCCACTGTTCCATCCTCTTCTGTAGACAAATCCAATCTAGATAAAAAGTCAGCAACAACATTTTCTCTACCTGGTTTGTCAACAATGGTCAAATCAAACTGCTGCAATAAAAGTAACCATCTAATAATACAAGCATTCACATCTGGTTTATTCATTAAATATCTAATTGCAGCATGGTCTGTTTGTACAAAGGTTTGATAGCCAGTGATATAATGTCGGAACTTGTTCAGTGCATGGACCACAGCCAAGAATTCTTTCTCGGTTACAGTGTAATTCAGCTCAGCTTTGGACAAGTTTTTGCTAACAAAGTAAATGGCATATGGAAGTTTTTGTTCGACTTGTCCTAAAGCTGCACCTATGGCTTTGTTCGAGGCATCAGTGTGGATGTGGAAAGGTAGGGCCCAGTTTGGACCTCTCAGGATTGGGGCTGACACCAACTTGTCCTTCAATTCATTCAAAGCCCTCTGACAATCGTCAGTCCATTTAAACTCCACATCTTTTTCCAACAGGCCAAACAATGGCGAGGCTAGCTTGCTGAAGTCTTTAATGAATCTCCGGTAATATCCTGCTAATCCCAAGAAACTCCGAACATCCCTTACCTTTTGAGGAGGTGGAACCTTCTTGATGAGAGCAATTTTGTTAGGATCCACCTGTAACCCTTGGCAAGAAATGGTATGGCCTAGCACGGTCCCTTCAGTCATTAGGAATTCACATTTTTCAGGACTAAGGGACAAGTTCATCTCGATGCATTTGGTTAGGACTTTTCCCAGATTGGACAATGCTTCCTGGAAGTTGGCCCCATAAGGAGTAAAGTCATCCATATAGATTTCCACTGCATCATGGACCAGCTCCGAGAAGATGCTCAAGACAGCTCTCTGGAAGGTAGCAGGAGCATTGCATAGCCCAAAGGGAAGGACACGGTAGGCAAAGGTACCCCAAGGACAAGTGAAAGTGGTCTTATCTTGGTCTTCCGGGCTGATTTGAATCTGGTTGTACCCGCTAAACCCATCTAGGAAAGAGAAGAACTTCTTTCCTGCCAGTCCATCCAACACTTGATCTACGAAAGGTAGAGGGAAATGGTCTTTCTTGGTAGCTTTGTTCAGTTCTCGGTAATCCACACAGATTCTCCATTTCCCATTTTTCTTGGGAACCAAGACCAGAGGGGACACCCACTCACTATCTGAGATGGGGTAAATGAATCCGACATCCAACAGTTTTTGCAATTCTTCCTTGACAATGTCCTTAAGGGCTGGATTCATTCTCCTCTGGGGTTGCCTAACCGGTTTACAATCCTCTTTGATATATATGTGATGGGTACAGACCGAAGGATGGACTCCTTTCATTTCCTTATAGCTCCAAGCAAAAGCATCTAGGTGGCTGGCCAACAGGCTACACAGCTCCTTTTCCTGGGAAGGAGATAGGGAGGAGCTGATCTTTAATGCTCTCTCAGGGCCGAACTCCACATTCTTGACTCTGGGAGTGACAGGGTTGGTTGTGCAAAGATCCACTAAGGTGCTAGCTTGGGCATCCTCCACCAATTTCTCTAAGGATAGTGCACTGGAAGGTGGATTCTTGATCAAGGTCTCGATCACGTCATCCTCGGTTGGGGGGTCTGTTCTAGTGGTATCTAGGGTGCACAGAGGTGCTGAGTACACCTCGTCTTCCTCTCCGTCCTCCAACCAGAGTGGTAAGTCATGCTCTAAGGAGGGTTGGGCAGGAGGGTATAGGACTAGCTGCTTGGACTACGCGAGTATGTTGTCAGTTTGTCAAAACTGGTAGCTACTTATTTTGGATGACTGTTTGATATTTCCAACACCTATGTATTAGTATTCATAACAGTTCCAGGGATCCATTATTCCTTCCAATCAATTTTCTAACTAATAATAGAGACATGTTATACCCTTGTGCATTATCATAACCATGTGAAATCCTTCTAATTGCAGGAAAGGAGTTCCAGACTGCGTAAAATTACTGACAAACCAACTCACCACTTCTTGAGTATTTACTTATTTAAAACAAGGAGTGCTCTATTGCTTTACCGATTGACGTGCATAATTAAGTTACACCTTAATGTGTTGGTTGGGTGGCTAATTTAGGGGATACATCATTTGTTAGAATTAATGGAGACTAGGTGATTATTGTTACGTAGTTATGATTGTGCTTTTCTTGGATATTCAATTCCTATCATTTAGGGATTTGATTTTCTATCCTTAGCAATGTGTATATATTTATTATTGGAGTTTAATGTGAAGCCTAAGCGGCATATTTGCTTGTAGGAGCTCCTGGTGATCCGCACCTGTGAGCTCCTCCAGTGTTGTTTTCCAATTCATGTCTTCCATATGCAACTATTGACATGGTATTAGAGCTGTAGGAAGGAGAGGCCTGTAAGCTGAGTTGAGGAATATAAAATTGTGACGTCATTGCAGGTTGAATGAAGAGTACTCGCAACAATACTATTCAAGACGATTAAAGTAGTGGAAAAGCAGTGGATGCGGTGGTTAAAGATTGCGTTTGTTTGCTGCGTTAAATTTGAGGAGAGGAGATTAAATTTGTGGCTGCGTTTGAAGGAGATTAATGGTGGTTGTCTTTTCACAGCACATTGCCACACGTGAAGTTTTTTTTTAAATTGTAAAGTATTTATGCATCATTTTTTAAAGCCACTCTTTACTTTAAAGCTTCACGTGGATTTTTTTTACCCACCCTTTTTACATTAAAGCTTCACGTGGATTTCTGAATTTGGGAAGTTTCTTAATTAAAGATTTTAATTCTTTAATTAAAAACAAAAAGGAATCCTTATTTAAAAAAAGGGGTGTGTATTTTTGGAGTGATCTTTTTTAAAAAGAAAAAGAGGATCTGGAATTCTTTAAAGTGAAATTGAAGGAGGGAATTTTTTTTTTTTGTGAAGGAAATTTGCAGCAAACAGGTTTTTTTTTTTTTACATTTGAGGTTTGCTCAAATTGTTGAATATTTTATTCATTCAAGATGAATAATCAAATTTCCAAAGCTTATATCAATGAGAGTAATAATCTTGATGGTTCCAATTACACAAATTGGAAATTTAAGCTCCAGATTCTGCTTGAGGGACATAATACTCATAGCATTTCCACCGGTGATTAAGTCAAATCGACCATTGTAACTGGTGGATTGAATACAACAACTCAAGACTGGGAGAAAAGGGAGATGAAGGCAAATGTGCTACTCAAGTTATCAGTCAAAGATTGCATCATCCCTCAAATTCGAGATTGCAAGACATCGACTGACATCTGGACAGTTCTCAAAGAGATGTATGAGATCAAGAACACCAGTCGAACCTTGTACCTCAAGAAAAATATTCTCTCAATCAAGATGGAGGATAATGAGTCTGTTTCTTCATTCATATCCCAGATAAAGGAAGTTAAAGATAAACTATCTGATATCGGTCAAACCTTCAAAGCCAAGGAGGGCCTTTTCGAATGGTTGGTTATGCCTTTCGGATTGAAGAATGCTCTTGAAACCTTCATGAGGCTAATGGATGACATCTTGTGGCCATTCACCAACTCATTTGTAGTGGTATACTTGGATGACATCCTAATCCTCAGCCAGAGTTGGGAAGAGCACCTCCACCACATCGAACATGTTCTCCAAACACTGCGGCAACAAAAGTTATGTGCCAATTTGGAGAAATGCACTTTTGGCATGACCTAGGTTTAGTATTTGGCATACATTATTGATGAATAGGGGGTGCATGTGAATCTAGCCAAGATCCAAGTCATTCAGGAATGGCCATCTCCATCCACTCTGAAAGGGCTCCGCAACTTTCTATGTCTTACCAATATCTACCGCAGGTTCATGTTGGGATTTTGTCATATCACTTGGCCCTTGAGTCAAGTCACCAAGGGAGGAGCGAAATCAAAATTCTTTTGGCTTGAATCTCAACAGAAGGCATTCACAGAGTTGAAAGATCACCTTTTCTCGCATTACCAGACTTGCAACGACCATTTGACGTCCGGACAGATGCCTCTGACTATGCTATTGGGGCAGTCCTTACTCAACACGGACGTCTAGTGGCCTATCAAAGTGAGACACTTTCAGACACAGTCAGGAAGTATCCCACTTATGACAAAGAGATGTATTCCATTATGCAGGCCTGCCGACAATGGAAGGATTATATTTTGGGGAAGGAAATGGTTATCCACATAGACCACCAACCCCTACAGTTCATACAGACCCAAAGGAAATTGCATAATTATCACCATCAAAAGTGGTCCACATACCTGCAACTGTTCCATTTGAATATCAAGTATAAGAAGGGTAGCAACAATAATGATGCAGATTGCCTAAGTCGACCACCAATCATGGAGCTAACCACCATTCTCAAATCATGTGGGCACGAAACTTTTGATTGGATACTTCTCTACAAAGGCAACCTAGAATTTGGCCACACATACCAAACACTCTTAGAGGGTCAGCATGTTCCAGATTTTCACCTCCGAGATGCCCTGTTATGCCACCTAGGTCACCTTTGTGTTCCTTCAAGCGAGTGTGCCAAGATGATTTGGGAAGCACACTACAATCGGGCTGCTGGGCATTTCGGGGTCAAGAAAATGGTGGTAGTACCGCAGAAGCATTTCTATTGGCTCAATATTCGACAGGATTTTGAGAAGTACATCAGATCATGCACTGCCTGCGCCATTGCCAAACCGACCATCAAGAAGAAAGGCCTCTATACCTTGATGCCCACCCCTAGTCAACCTTGGGAATCCATATCAATGGATTACATGTCGGGCCTTCCTTCCACTAAGCATGGAAATGACTATGTTTTTTTGGTCGGCGACAAGTTTTCAAAGATGGCCATTATGGCAGCCTACAAGAAGAATATCACAACAGAAGCCACTACTAAACTCTTCTTTGAATGAGTGTGGGTACACTTTGGGATACCATAGTATATCATCTTAGATCGGGATAGTAGGTTCCTCAGTACATTTTGGTCTAGTCTCTGGTCGATGCTGGACACCAAACTCACTAAGTCCACAGCCTTCCATCCTCAAACTGATGGCCAGACAGAGGTTGTCAACAGGATGATTGTACGTATTCTGCACATGTACAACTCAAAGCATCCATGTACATGGGCCGAGAACCTCCCCTATGTTTAGCACAACTACAACTGGGCTCTCCACAGCTCGACTGGCCACAAACCTTTTCAGGTGGGCTTGGGATTCCAACCACTATGTCCCATTGATGTGGCCATGCCATTTGCAGCTACTCACGCAGATTTGGCTCATGTCCAGTCTGAAACAAATAAGGAAAACAACTTCATTGAACACATCCAACATATTCGCCAGTAGGTCCATGACATTATGGAGAAATCAAATGCCAAGTACAAGTAGTGACATGATCAACATTGGGTGCCACACAAGTTTCAGGTGGGTGACAAAGTCTGGTTGCATTTGCAAAAGGAACGCCTTACCGGAGCCTATCGGAAACTCATACCACTTTGATATGGTCCTTACACCATTACAAAGGTTGTGGGAGACAATGCATTTGAGCTCAGCATTAGCCCATTCCTTGGCCTACACCCAGTGTTCAATGTGGACCTCCTTCAGCCATACTTTCCACCATTACTAGACACATCCGACATTGCAGAACAACTCACACCCAAAGAGTTAAATCCATATTGCATGGAACAAGCCGCAACTTATGGGATCATGGACACACAGATCAAGCACAATTTCCAGTAGAATATCCAACTGTATCAAGTTGTCAAAGCAGGCCAACTTCTTCACTAGGGCAAGTGGCTCACCAGGGACCAAGTTCAGCAAGAGTTTGCTCATCTCATGGAGGATCTCAACGCAATGGGGGCTTCCTAAGGGGGGAGGAATGATCCAAGTGGATATTGGTGGCCACCCACCAAGTCCACTTGGACCCCCACCATTGTTTCTTTCAAATTTTCAGATTCCTTAATTGTATCACAATTTACTATATATAGCAGTTTTTCAGGTCCTGAACTTCCGGAGCCGTTTTGAGGCCCTAAACAATGTTTTTTTGGGAAAACTGGTAGAAGCATGGGTCTCTGGTCTGATGTTTATCTTCCAAATTTTGGAGTTCTCGGATAAGTATTTCTAGTGAGATATTTTACGCATCAAAAAAATATCGTATGCCAAAGTTACAACCCCAGGAAGTTGATGTACCAATTTACCCAAATAGGGCCCACAGTTTGGTCTTTCATCTTCTAGGGTTAGGCTTTTGGATGTTTAGGGCTTTCCATTATTTCTCAACTATAAATAGTCCTTCGAGCCTCATTGTAACGCAGTTCAGAGGCATGTAGCTGCCACATCTCTTCTCAGAGATAAGCTACCATCGCCCTAGCTAGTTTATTTCCATTTCTGTTTGTAAGCATATTTCAGTATTTTACAGTAATGAAATGAAGTATTATTTCTGCTACATCTCTATATGTATGGTTAGATCTGTGATTTGTTGCGTTCTTGTTTAAATTTGGATCACTTGCTTGTTAGGGAATGAGAGCAGTTTGCTTTGTATTTGAACAATGAGGTTCACGTGCCTGGTGAGTGCTTAGTGTCGCTTCTGTCAAGGTTCTTTCAATGTAGAGGGAGAGGGTGAGAGTGAGTCTCAAGTCGAAAGGGAATAGTCACAAATCTATTAGAGACATGCAATAGGACATGCACAGCTTCTGGCGGAGTAGTCCACACGGATGTGGCAGTCACAAAACACAAGGTGAACAGATAACACATACAACACAAAGCAGAATAGTCCACATGAGTGTGACGATTGTTATAACAAGTTTATGAAAATGAATCTGTCGAGTTTCTGATGGAATAGTCCACACATGCGAGATAGCATTAACAACTGATACAACACATTTCCAATAGCATATGTAATAGAACAACTGAAATATTTCAACTATCTTAATACAGGTTAAAGCAACATGCATCACAAGCGTCCAAATAATAGTCTTACAAACGAATACGATACATGTCTGGAAATGTGCTGGCCTATTAACAGGCTTATGAATTAAGCGAAAACGCCAAGAAACATCGGTACACCATACATCACTAACTTCGATAGTGGGGCATTGGAGCCATTTCCCACTCCTTAAAGAAAAGATTATAGACTCTCAAGCCTATGTGGGAGGAGCCAAGGTGAAAAAGCCTTTTACATGTACAAATGAGGGGCATATATAGCCAAGGGTGAAACTGAACCTTGTGACTGTTCGACTTCCCTCATGAATGTTTGACTTACATGACTCTTCAACTTTACATGTGGGCCTCTTGGACTCCTACGTTACATTACATTAATTACAACTATATGGCCCACATTAGTGATGTGGCTGAGATCACTCAATACATGACTCGACATAACAGTGTTGGTGTGTTCATGCTGATGGTTGTGTCCATTTTGAGTTGTAGTGTTGCTGAGTGATGGGTGTGCTCTTGGTGGATCATAGCTTCACCTCCACATGGAAAGGTGTGTAGATTCATCGATGGTCTTGGTGTTCTCTTGATGTTGCATGTGCATGTATCCATTTTGTTGGTACTTGGCATGATTCATGTGTTCATCCATTCACGAACAAGTCTTCTAGCATGCGCTCCTTGTTCATCCCATTCGTCACCACACCATGTATAATCCATGTACTTGTATCTGAAATCACTCATGACAAGACAAAATCAAATCCAAAAATCTCGTAGTCTACCATGATGCATCATCATTCATTTTTGGGTGTAGGTGACCGGGAGAGGGGACAAGGCTCTAAAAATGCACAAAGAAAATTTTAGGTAGGGATGCGGGCTATGGGGCACTATCAAGGACAATTGTGTAGAGGTAATTGGGAGGCTGAGGTGAGCAGTCCATAACAACAGTGACCATTTACAGGATCTATCTCGGCTTCAAGGCATAACTAAATAAATTTTCCAGGGAGGTAGTAGGGAGGATACTGACAGTGAAAAATGCAAAGATTCTCTGGGGAGGCGAGCATCAAGAGATTGCTGGCCAAAACTACACAAAACTAAGAGTTTGGCCTACAGGAAATTTCTGTGCAGTTTCTGGGTTGAGCGGGGTGTCGGGTAGTTGGAGGATAGCCCAATAAAACTGTGGACTTTTTAGGAGCAGTAGGCCAACTAACAGAGGGACTAGCTGATAGAACTACACAAATTTTTGGGATAGTGTAGTGATAGGAATTGCGTGCCTACCCTTCATGCCTTTGAAATTTATTGAGTCAGCCGAGGCGGTCATGCTGGCAACTTTTGCTCAATTTTTTGGAGTAGTGAAGCTCGGGTCACTACCCTATCAAACTCTCCGGTTGACCAGTGAGAAGCTTGATAGATTTCCTTGTGGGAATCACAGATTGAGATAGCTTGCTGAGAAACTTCTGCACTATTTTGGTTGATAGTCAAGGTCAATTACAGGATCATGTAGTGCAGATTGCCTGGGAGGCAACCTCAAGCTCTACACAATTTTGGGAAGCAACACATGATCATTGAGAGTTGAGACTACACAGTGCAGCTCAATGGAGTTCTGGCTAGTGGAGGGTGGTCTGGTCGACAATACTTCAGAAAAATGACTAAGTGTGTGAATGACTGAACTTGTTCATGCATGACCTTGTGAACACACACTCAACATGACTCGAGGACAAGACACCTCAAACCATCAAGACAACATACACTCATTGTGACTGGCCGATGGGTGTGAGAGATAAGCATGACACTTGAGATAGATCGTTGAACGAACGAGGACACTTTCTCAACATTGCATACAACTTTATGTGTGAATGCGACAAATTCTTACATAACGACTACAACTTGTAGACATGAAGACGAACCTTGAACATAGCTAGAACATGACTACAAGCATGACATTCTGGCCAACATGCTAAAAGATGTCTGGTGAATGGTCAAGCAAGGGGGGTGCAAAGACTCAAAATGAGCTTATGGGATGAGCCTTAATGTGTACAAACATCAAAGAGAAAAAACAAGGAAGGCTCTGAAATTGGATGCAAGCAAAAATTTTGGAGGGTGTTGGAGCTGCTACAACACTTGGTGACACATTGGTTCAATATTAGCTTCTCTATTTTGTTCCATTGACAACACAGGGCCTTGGTCGGTTAGGGAGTACATTGAATAACTCTGCAGGTTACTTCGGTTTCCCCACTTACCCCATGGACAAACATGGTTCACCTTTTCACAACTCAGGCCAATACAACAACAAGTTTCGACTTGACCATAGTGTTTCAAAGTCGCGAAGGGTAGTTTGGCTTGCGAGTTTAAAATATTTAGATTATAAGTTTTCATCTTTGGTGTTGCTTCGCATCCAATAGGCCTGGAAAGTACCCTGGTGGTGTCATGCAGGAATACATGCATTTATCCACTGCCAGTGAGCCTGGTCAATACCCTGGTGGAGTTGCATGCTTCACCTCTCTGCGCAGGAAGCCTTTCTCTTCTTTTTCCTTTGTATTTTTAAAAGAGGAATGTGCATATGCACTTATTAATTTTTGGGGCAAAAGAGGGATCCTAAATTATTGAGAGCATAAGAGGTTTTTCCTTCAGAGAAGCATGTAAGACCTATGACATAGGTTTTCTGATTTAGATTTGCCCCTTCTATGTTTCTACTAGTTGGATGAGCTTGAACACATAAAGTAGAAGACTGAGTACAGGCATGGGGTTTCACAGCGTGGACACAGTTTCATGGTTGGACCAGAGCTTCCCTTACAAACGGATTGTATTTTCCATCAAGACTTCATTGGCTGAAGGTTATAACCAAGTACATAGAAGACAGACGTAGGACTGGCCAAGTGCTGCAGTGTCATAAGACTCTTGGATCTCAACCACATACTCATTCAAAATCCAAAACTCAGTAGAGGGAAGCACTTATTGAAAAACCAAAAATATCATGATTCTAAGTAAACCAAAAAAAATGGTACAAAAATAGTAAAGCAAAGCAAAAAGACAACAAGCAATAAATAGACTATGTACATGGCGCTGGGCACGACCCTGACTTACTGAAAGTAGTGTTTGAGATCTTGGCTGTTGATAGGAAGGTTGTCAATCCTCCCGTCGAGTGATTGTACATGGTATGTGTGTGGGCCAAGCTTCTCCTGTACAATATACAGAACAATCCATAGGGACTAGAATTGTGTATGTTTGCCTTTGTCTTCATGGGGTTTGTCCCACTTCAAGACTAAGTTACTCACATCGAAGTTAGCATTCCCTTCAGACTTCTTGTCCAACCATCTCTTAATACGGTTATGGTGGAGTGTGAATTTTTCTTTTTCTTTCATCCTTTCTTCCTGCAACTTGTGAAGTGTATCCATCCTATGCTAAACTAACATACAAGGCTTACCTTTGGATTCTTGGGACAATTGGAGGGCAGAAAAGTAGATGTTTGGTAGAATGATGGCTTCATTCACATAAACCAGGAAGTATGGTGAAGTGCTCAAAGAGGGTTTGGGTGTTATGCAGTCAACCCATAAATAATTCATTAAAGTGGGTTGCCAATTACACTTTTAAGAGAAAATGGTCTTCTTGATAATGCGGATAAGGTTTTTATTTGTGGATTCTGTGAGAAAATTTCCCTACGGGTAGTAGTTAGATGAGTTCTTAAGAATGATACCATATTGCAATGAAAAATCACGAAGCTTTAAAGATGAAAAGTAAGTTGCATTGTCAAACACAAGTGATACATGAATGCCAAAGTGTGAGATGATGTTCTGTTGGAGGAAGCTGATGACTTCCTGGTCATTGACTTTCTTGAGAGGAACTGCTTCAGTCCACCATGTGAAGTAATCGGTAGATGTCGAGATGTAGCGATGTTATTTTGAAATATGTGGGAAAATCTCCCCAATGATGTCCAGGCCCCATTGTTGGAACGGTTCAATCACTACAATAGGGTGGAGCAGCGCTTTTGACCTTTGTGTTCTGTCCATGAAACACTAAAATACTAGGCACTTGCGGGCGTAAGCATGTGCATCCTTGAACAATGTGGGCTAGTTGAAACCAGCTTGCATAACTTTATGTGCAATGGTATTACCCACGACGTGGCCCTCGGCTTGTCCGTCATGTAGATCATGAAATACCTTCTTTGAATCATGTACCTCTAGGCACCTGAGAAAAAATCTATTATTGTGCTTTTTATAAAGCACTCCGTCAACCAACTGTAACATAAAGCTTTGAGGCAAAGTTCCCTGTTCTGTCTCATGGAGAAGTGATAGGGTATGGTGCCTTGCCTGAGGTATTGGTACACATCTTCATGCCATAAGTTTCCGCATGAAGTGGGTGAGGCTCGCGCTACATTATACATCTCGATTTATTGCTCCCAACCATCAATCTCTTTGTCTTCCTCCTATGCATTGATGCTTTAGCTACACGTCTGCAGAGACCATGACACTTGGCAGTGTGAACTGGCTTAATGTCAATATCATACTCTTGCAAGCCTATCATCTAGTTCGCACAACTTTCACCTAGATCTTGTTGTACAAGTAGTGATCAGACTGCTAGGTGTGGCACAAAGACTGTGCAATTGTTCTTCAGCAAATAGGGTCTAAAGTGTTTCATTTCCTTATATACTACATATCCTTGTTTGTCAATGGTTGCGTAGTTGAGTTTGGGTCCATGTATGCTTGCACTCATTAAGGAGATGGGTCATTTGTCATTCAGCTCATCCTTCTGAGTGAGTACTACAGCAAGCGAGTTGTTGGAGGCGAAGGTGTACAACAAGAAATCTTTGTTAAGATCTTGGCTGTAAAGTGTAGTTGCATCTGCTATAGTCTGCTTAATATGGGTGAATGAATTATTTTCCTTCTTACCCTAGTTGTAGACTACATCCTTCTTGATCATTTCTTGCATAGGATTCACTATCTGCGCATAATCCGAGATGAACTTCCGGACGAGGTTTATCTTTCCCAAGAAGGACAACATTGCTTTCTTGCTGGCTAGGTGAGGAATCTATGCAATCATCCAAACTCCGTCTGGATCAACCTTGATCCCACTTCTGGAAATGATGTGCCCAAGAAGGTTCCCCTTAGACACTGAAAATACGCTCTTTTCTGGATTCAAGGAAATCCTATATTTCTGGCATCTCTCGAATATCTTCTTCAAATGGAATATTTGGTCTCGCCATCTTCTATAAAAGAAATTCACATCATCAAGGTACACCACTACACTCTGTCCGATGAGTCCATGGAAGGTGATGTCCATGGCGCACTGAAAGGTTGTGCCTGCATTCACGAGCCCAAATGGAATTCTCTTGTATGCGAACGTACGCCAATTGGTATAGAATGTAGTCTTTAGTCT
Source organism: Pinus tabuliformis (assembly GCA_031772625.1). Classification (NCBI taxonomy): domain Eukaryota; kingdom Viridiplantae; phylum Streptophyta; class Pinopsida; order Pinales; family Pinaceae; genus Pinus; species Pinus tabuliformis. The sequence continues at coordinate 1,971,792,341 of CM062817.1, read as the reverse complement.
ATTAGGTTGCGCTACTAGAACCTGGTTATATCTTGAAAAACCGTCGAGTAAGGAACAAATTTCTGCCCGATATATTGTCCGTAAAATCTGCTCCATTCTTTGCATGGGGTAGTTGTCTTTATCTGAGGCATGGTTCAAGTTTTGAAAATCAACACACATGTGGATCTCTTGGACTTCTTTTGTACAGGAACTAAGTTAGAAAACCACATGGAATGATGAACTTTGTCAATGATCCGTGCATCCAACAGATTAATCAACTCTTTCTATTGGGTTCTGTTATGGCCAGCAACAACCTCCCTTCTTATTTAGTGTTATCACTAATACTAAATAAGTGGGGACCCTTATTAAAAAATTAAAAAAATCGATTAATGCGTGTATTTCCTTTTTCAATAAAACTTACTATCATAAACTTAGGAGAATACCCTCAAAAATCTAAAAAGACTTAAGTTTGATGATAAGTTAGAATAAAATCGTTCCTTAAAGTGCGTCACATCGCAAAAATGGGTAATGGATACCTTCCCACAAGCGGAATTCTAAAAATGCGAAATTGCGATGCGAAATCACGCATCGAAAAACCCTCATCACATCGCATGCCTTAAACATCACTTACGCTGAAGTGCCTTAAAACGCCGATATGCGATGGCGCATCTCGTGAATCGAATTTCGCAGAAAACACATTGATGAATGCTTGCCACACGCAACGGAACTGCGATATTACGATATTGTGATATTGCAATACTGTGATGTTGCGATATTGAGATTTGCGATACTGCGATTTGCGATATTGCGAAGCAAATCACAAAGTCACTTTATCGCAGATCCTCAGGGCTGATTGTTTGAAAAAGTCTTTTCATAAACCGAGGACTAGTTATGCGCGTTAATGTTAATCAATGAGTTAGTTGGAAATCATTAATGAAATATTGTTTTGATCTTATCAAGGAGCCAGTTCACGTAAGGTGATATATTTTATATATTTTCCATATTTAAAGCTTTCGCGTCTCCTTTTCTTATCATCGTTCTCACCTTATTTGTAAATTGCAGGAGCGAAGAGCTGAGACGTATACAGAGCAGAGTTCAAGATATTATGGGAAGGAAAGGTAAAGCTCCCAGTTTTGAAGATAAAGAGATGACTCCCTTGTACACAGACACCACCCGTAACAAAGATGCCAGTATTACTACTTGAGGAAGAAGATCCCAAGGTAATGGAGGTTACAGCTACTGCAGGCTCACACGGGTATTCTGAAGCATCTATTACAGATCTAGCATGTTCATTCTTGCACAGGATAGCGGCGATGGCCCAAAATTCTCCCGTATAAGGACATGGAGTACTAGATAATGCTGATATCACATATAGAGAATTTAAAGCTCAGAAACAAGAATGTATAAGTCATTCTTTCCACAAAACTTAAGCTTTATATCCTCTAACAAAAAGCGCAGAAGAGGCAAAAATCACACCAAGGAAGCCCGGATCAAGAAATGGAGGCAGTTTCCAATGCACAATTAGAAGCCTTAAATTGCTCAGTCGCCTGTAAGCGCGGAAATTTGTAGGAAAAAGTGTTAAAGATGGAAAGTAAAACTGGAACTCAAAACCAGTGATATTTATCAGGTATATCATCAAGTATTATGTAAATATCTACCAAATGTACAACATCTGCAAACAAGATGGAGACAGAAGGCTCAAGAAAAGGCAGAGTCAATCCAAAGGTTAACCAAGTTGAATTGGGATTCTTACTGAGCGTACTTGGTAAAACCACACAGCCAGTGTATGACTCTCAAATGTGTCATCAATTCTGCCGAGAAGATGGCACCATCTCTTACCGATTCTGTTTTCGTAGGATAGCTAAAATCGGAAGTCAGCCAACCAACTCTCCTCAAGCAAACGCTGAATGCTTGCGACTTCAAGGAGCATATACATAAATAGTTAGTTAGTAGTTTTAGTTTTAGATTTAGTTTTAGTTTTAGTTTTGCTTTATTTTTGCCTCAAATGAGGACGGTCATATAAACTGCATCCTACATTTTTGTAATAAATTATTTTTAGAATTAGTTAGTAGTATTTAAACCCTTCTCATGCATTTCGAGAAGGGTCCAAAAATTTATCAAAAACTTCTCCTCAAAACATGCACTTTTTCACCCTTTGAGGAGGCTTTGATGAATGAATGGAACAAGATTTATTGATATCTGCGTTTAATATCTACTACTGATGTTGCACTTCTGTACTCTTAGCGGATGTTGGATTAAGAAGAAATAGATCATTATTGCTGGAGCTCATGAGTAGAACTAGTTATAAATGGTACTTTTATCTCTTAACTGTTTATGCTTATGTGTTATGGTGATATTCATGTTCAGTTATTTATATATGAATGTTTAAATGCTTGAGTTATCCTTTGGCACTTTTGTACGGTGATAGCTATTTATTTATGCTTAGTATATGAGTAGCTTACTATGTGATATGTTTTTCACAACTGTTTCATCTAGCTTTTTATATGAAATGGTTTATCTTTATTGAATTCTTTTCTCATAGCAGTTGAATGAGATTCATTACCAACTGTCATTTGAAATCATTTTAGATCGCATAACGGAAAGATTACATCCCGGGTTAGTTTAGAATTAGATATTTCTGTTTATTAGAATACAATTTCATGTTGTTAGATTAGATTTAGAATAAAAAACATATTACTTAGGAACCATTAGGAAAGAAATATCAATCCTCAACACACATACACATATATTGGGAAATTGGTCCCATATCCCCAATCGGACCCACTATACCAATGGAAAAGGAGCTGCTAACCAAGGTCTGGACCGGGTGGGTATCCCCCTTATTGTAGACCCAATTTTCGGGGCTTCAACAGGTTCAAGTGACGGATGTACTTTTCTTAGCTTTTGTTGAAATGGACCCATTCCTTGATTGGAATCACATGTTGGATTATTCGTGTGTTGTATATTTTCTAGATCATCATATGTCCACTTGAACACATCCTGTTTAAGTAAGCAGACAAAGGCATGTCACTCCTGGTGTGTGAAACACATACCCAGATTGACGAACTTCCTATCTTGTTCTATTCCCATGTTTATTTGTTCATGCATCATGGTGGAACTATCGGTTTTGCTGTTCCTTAGCCCCTAAAAGTGGTTCTGCAAGTCAGATATTTTCGAGAGACACTACACCCTTGAGGATGAGGTTTCCTTTCTTGTCATCAGCTGTAACTTGCAGATACTGCTCGTGCTCATCTTCGCTAATCACTACGTCCTTGAAGAAATCAGCGTTAGCCATGAAGTGCAATATCTATTGATCATTGTAAAAACCTGTAGATTAGTTATGTTATTAGGGAGAGAAGGCTTATACAAAATTTCAACAGTAAATCTATCCCTAAGTGGTGACATCATAGCAACTATGTTTTCAAAGGCATCTGTAGCTGCATTATGCATTTTGGGAACAACATTGATATTGAAGGCTTGGAAGTTAGAGATTAGTCACCATACCTCTTGCTGGTAACTTTTAAGATGACGTGATAAATAGTGTATGGTGTTACGTACTTGTTCTACCACAATTTATGAATCACCTGTCATTTTGAGCATAAAAGCATTAAGGCTAATGGATTTGTGCAAGCCCAATACGAGTGCTTCGTATTCAACAGTGTTGTTCATGGACTCGAACTCTAAGTGGCTTGAGATCAAATGTTTCCTATGCTTCGGGTATATTAAGACACATTCGGGTCCAGAGACATCTTGTGCCTTTGATCCGTCAAAATACATGGTCCACAACTCGTCTGTACACAAACTTCTTGATGTGCTAGTACTAATACTGCTATTTCTACTATTGTTACAATGTACTGTACAAGTTTCATTTCCATCAGTTGGGCAAGGAAGGAGACCCAACTGAGTTTCTGGTGGGGTTGGAGTTGGTTGTGTGAGATAACACCCCAACATTGTTTCGAAGAGGCAGTTGTCAAACATGAGTTCCACGAAAGCCAACGGTTCGTTCTTACCATTGATGGGAGTGACATTGTGTCTCATGTATCTCTCGAATAACACCTGGATTAGAATTCTTTTTCCCTAGTATGGAAGCCACAAGTGTGACCAGTATGTAGCAAAGTATCCATTCAACTTGTTGGACCAGTATTTGCTAACTAGTAAGCCATATGCTTCTAGTATGTTGACAATGACAATGTTGATGCACTGGTGAACTTGGATGTCATGAGATAATTGGATGATTTCATCCCAAAGTTCACCAATGGCTGGTATGCACGTATGATCTGCATAGATGTATTACTCAATTGTGCATTATCTTCCTAGCAATGGATAGTGGCATGAGATTGGCTGATGCGCCAAAATCAACCAAACAGTTGTGAACATTGTAGTTAAAAAATTCAAACGAAAGCAAGAATGGAGGGAAAACAGAGTTTGCTTCTTCCATCCAGACTATGTTAGGCATAGTTGTGAGTGAACTGGGAGATGTGATTGCTCCTTTACTAGTATAGGTTGTGCTATCTACAGATGTTTTCCCCAATGCGCACAACAGAATATCCCGCTAACCTTGGATCTTAACTAACTCGAACAAAGAGATGTTTGGATGAGTTTTCTTCATGTCTTCCACAATATTGCAATCAAGAGTGGGTAAACTCACCGACATGTTCGGGGTTAGACTGGTATTTGTACTATCCGACGAAGTGTTCTGCATTTTATTTCTCATGGACATATGTTTGTTCGCAGCTATCTTCCAAGGCTTTCTTTGTGTTTTCTTCTTTTGGAAGGCTAGTGGATCAACCTTCCTCGACATGTCAAGCCTTTCTCGTGTTTCGCCAGTCGTAGGGGGATCCCCTTGACTCCTGATATTATATTGACCACTTTTCTTTTAGGGTTTCTTCTTGGTGTTTTTTTTTGTTGCTTGCGAGCATAAATAGTTGATCACTTTCCCAGTGCTGGATGCCTCATCGGATGGAGCATCTTCCTCGTCATCTACATCTCTTGGCTAGTATTGCACATTGTTTACTATGTTTAGCATATGGTTGCATACTTAGTCTACAACTCATTTCCATTCCGAACAAGTCCCTTCTAGGTGAAGTTCTTTGTGTAATGGGAAAAAATCTTCGTTCGCACACAGTTCCATCTGGAACACTAAGTTAGAGCTCCACCCAATTTTAGCCAGGAAGCGGTTGCTTCCTGATGACATGCTTCCTTTGTGTTGTCTGGGAGGCTGGCTTCTTGCAGATGTCTTGATTGTTCGTTTCTTTAGTTCAGAGACCTGTGTTGTCAAGTTCTTGTTTCAATGTCACTTGCTTCCTTATATTTACCCTTCCTCATCGTATCTTGGGGCTTCCTGCTCACATCTCTAGAGTCTTTTGTTGGTTCATCATCCTTAATGTATCTAATTGTGTGTATGTCTTTTTCCACAGTGATCGCATCTTCGCAGTTCTCTAGTAACGTTAGTTTTGCAGCATGCTTGATGAACTCTGCAATACTAGTTGGATGTGTAGGCATATAATAGTCAACAGTGATGGAGTCATGAGTTTTTGTGTTTGCTGCAAACTTGTTCAATATGCACAAAAAAATTTGATTAAAATCTTTTACTTTCTCTTTCGACTTCATCTTCAGACTGCCCAACTCTTTGAGCAACATGCTTGGGGTATTGTCATCAGGAATTTTTTCCAAAAACATCCTTTTGAACACACTGTAGTTATGGATGGAATTGACAGGAAGGTCTTGATACCATATCATTGTGTGGCCATCCAAGGTACACCGAAAAAAATCTACATGGAACGTCATTGTGTCGTACCTCAAGTTTCTGCAGTGGTAGGTAGAAGTTGTCCAATCAATATTATTCCTTCACTGTTCTGTCAGGGTCTTACTTTGTCAACATCCTCTCCAAATTATTTGGCATCATGTGAAAAGCACCTGACATAGATAATGGTCCCTGAGTCATCTATTCCAATTTTTGGTCAGCCATGTCTTCTTCTTCTTCGTCCTCCTCCTCTTCTCTAGAATGTTATGGTTTCGACTCTGAGTCTGTTGGTACATCCATGTCTCTGCCTGCTCCATTACCTTCCCCTCTACCTCCTGTACTGGAGTGTGATCCCAAGATCACGAGGGCGTGCTATTTTCCCTATCGGAAGACTGTAGCTTCCTCTTCATTATCAACAACTTCTACTAGACCTTTGAGCATGGTAAGAAATACTTCTTCCACCGATGATACAACAACTATTGTGGGAGTGGTCGTTCGCTTCTTTGATGCGTATGGAATATATTGTATTCCTAACATCAGTCTGACTACTTTGGAAAACTGACGGATGATGGGATGGATAGAGAAGAGGTGGTGATACAAGATTTTCTGTTCACATTTGGGAGGTGAGGAGTAACCAACTTCAGAGTTATGCGTAGGCCAAAGGTAATGCGAGTTACTAACTTGACCAAATGATTGATGAGTGGGGGTGAGAGGACATTCAGTGATAAACAACTAGAGGCCCTCCTTCTAGCACTAGATATGTTGACGGTTCTAGACCTGCCAACATTCATGGGATCTCCCTAGTGTAAAGTCCCAACTGGACCTCACAACGTTTGGTGTAGGAGTCCCATCTGGTATGATGACTCGGTTTCCATTATATTAAAGATTTGCCTTAGCTCTTGCTTGTCAAAACATGATAGTGGTTTTCTTTGTCTTCGAAGAATGAGGTTTGCATTCCTGGTGAGTGCTTAGTGTCGCTTGTGTCAAGGTTCTTTCACTACAGAGGGAGAGGGTGAGAGTGAGTCTCAAGTCGAAAGGGAATAGTCCCAAATCTATTAGAGGCACACAACACCGTAGGAAATCTGCAACTTCTAGTGGAGCAGTCCACACAGATGTGGTGGTCACAAAACACAAGGTGGATGGATAGCATGTACAATACCCAACATAATAGTCCACATGAGTGCGATAGTCATATGACAAGTTTAAGAAAATGAATGTGTCAAGTGTCTGGTGGAATAGTCCACACGGGTGAGATAGCGTTAACAACTGATACAACACATTTCCAATAGCATATGTACTAGAAAAACTGAAATAGTTCAACTTTCTTAATACAAGTTAAAGCAACATGCATCACAAGCATCCAAAGAATACTCTTACAAACAAATACAATACGTGTAAAAACATGTTGGACTGTTAACAAGATTCTAAATTAAGTGAAAGTTCCAAGACACATCGATACACCATACATCACTAAACCCCATAGTGGGGCGTTGGAGCCACTGCTCACTCCTCAAATAAAATGCTATGGACTCTCAAGGCTATGTGGGAGGATCCAAGGCGAAACATTCTTTTGCATGTTCAAATTAGGCGTATATATATCCAAGGGTGAAACTGACCCTTGTAAATATTCAACTTCCCTCATGATTGTTTGACTTACTTGACTTCTCAACTTTACGTGTGGGTCTCTTGGACTTCCACGTTACATTACATTGATTACAATAGTACGGCCCATAGTAGTGATGTGGCCAAGATGGTTCATGACATGACTCAACACGACAGTGCTGGTATGTTCATGTTGATGGTGGTGTCCATGTCAAGCTGCAGTGTTACTGAGTGATGAGTGTGCTCCTTGTGTATCATAGCTTCACCTCTGCATGGAAAGGTGTGTGTAGTCTTCGATGGTCTTGGTGTTCGCTTGATGTTTCACATGCATGTATCCCTTTCACTGGTACTTGGCATGCTTCATGTGTTCCTCTGTTCATGAACAAGTCTTCTAGCATGCGCTCCTTGATCATCTCATTCGTTTTCACACCATGTCTCATCCATGTATATGTATATGCAATCACTCATGATGAGATGACATCAAATCCAGAAATATCCTAGTCACCATGATGCATCATCTTTCTTTTTCAGGTGTAGGTGACCTGGAGAGAGGAAAAGGATCTGAAACTATGTAGAGAAAATTTTAGGCCGAGATGCGGGTTTCGGGGCATTGTCAAGGAAAATTGTGCAGAGGTCATTGGGAGGATAAGGTGAGAATTATATAACAATAGTGACCATCTGCACGATTAGGCTTAGATGTTGCACAGAACTGCGCAAATTTTCCAGGGAGGTAGTACAGGCAGTAGGGAGGAAATTGACAGTGAAAACTGTGTAGATTCTCTAAGGAGGCTGGCAGTGGGCTACAAGAACTTACTGTGCACAAAACTAGGAGGATGACCTGCAGGACATTTGTATGCAGTTCTGGGCTTAACGGGGTGTCAGGTACCTAGAGGACAACACAAAAAAACTGTGCAATTTTTAGGAGGAGCAGCAGGCCAACTGAAAAAAGGAATGGCTGATAGAATTGTGCATGTTTCGAGGAAAATGCAATGGCATGCAGTGGGTGACTACCCTTCATGTCTGTGTAATTTCTTCAATCTGCAAAGGTGGGCATGATGGCATCTTCTGCAAAATTTATTGGAGAAGTGAAGCACGGGGTCACTTCCTGGTCAAACTCTCCAGTTGACCAACGGGAAGCTTGATAGATTTTCTTGTGATCAACGCAGATTGAGATGGCTTGTTGAGCAAATTCTATTGTGGGTAAAAGTCATCCAGTTCGACTCCAGGATTGTGCAAAGTAGATTTCCTGGGAGGTAGCCTCAAGATCTGCTCAATTCTGGGCAGCCATACATGATCATTGAGGGTTGAGACTATGTAGTGCAGCTCAGTGGAGGTCCAGATGGTAGATGGTGGTCTAGTCGACACTACTATGGAAAAATGACTAAGTGTGTGAACAAGTGAACTCGTGTATGCATGAACTAGTGAACACACACTCAATATGACTTGACAACAATACACCTCGAACCATTAAGACAACATACGCTCGGTGTGATTGACTGATGGGTGTAAGCGACAAGCATGACATTTGAGATAGATCATTGAACAACTGTGATGACACTTGCACAAAATTGCATACAACTTCGTGTGTGAGTGTGACAGATGCTTACATAGTGAATACAACTTGTACACATGAAGACTGAACTTGAACATAGCTAGAACATGACTGCAAGCATGAAATTGTGACCAACATGCTAAAAGATGTCCAGTGAACAGTCAAGCAAGGAGGGTGTAAAGACTCGACACGAACTCATGGGATGTGCCCGAGTGTTTGCAAATATCAAGGAAAAATCCAAGGAAGTATTTGAAATTTGATGCAGGCGAAAATTTTGGAGGGTGTTGCAGCCTCTACAACACTACATTAGTGAGAATAATGAAAACTGAAATAAATAATATACATGAATGCACATTGAATAGAAATGTACCATAGCAAGAAGTGACTCATAAATAGTGCGCATGGTTTCAAAACCAAGTCTCATGGCTTGTTGCAACAAGCCTTCTACTGGCATAGTTCCATACTTTGTTTCTTGTGTTAAAAAATGCAACAAGAAATTCTGAATTTGATGTTTCCTTGATTAAATTAAGAAAATTAGAATTTCCACATCAACAGAAATCTTGGATGTAGTTAACTTGTGAGACTTGGCTTGTGTCACCTAGTTTAATTATTAAGTTTAAGTTGGAGGAGTTAGAGTTCAGTTAAGCGTGTTTGCTTGTGAATTTATAGCAATAAAGGTCAGTTATCTCGAGTTGTTTTCAATTAAACTAATTCCAACTATCAAAGGAACTAGTGGAAGGTCAGTTGTGTGTAGTGGGACATACATCAAACTTAGTGACCATCCATTTAATTTATCAATTAGCCCAAAATACCTAGTGCATGCAAACAATTCGAGTTCCCCAGGTATTGTGGAGATTCGAAGGCAGTGTAACATCAATTGTAGATTAGTCTTGAGTTTACACGTGTTGTATGCAGTCAGGTGATCATCCTTGGGAATTGTGCAATCCATATTTGAAAAATTCATAAATAATAGGGGCCTAATTTATCAGGAATTTTCAAGGACATAGGGGCTCAAGAAGAGGCATAAATTGACTAATTATGGGCCAAATATTCTCAGTGAGTAGAGAGAAAGGTTATTCACTTGCAGGTTGTGCTCAGTTGTGTTATAGACATATTTGGGCACATCAACCCCAAAACTTATATGTTGATGTATTAGGGCTCATCAACTCCAAAAAGAGTTGTTTCATACCCTAAAGGAACATAGTCATCTAAATACATCATTCCCCAAAAGTTCCATCTGAGAAACCATCTAGAAATTGCCTAAATTGAACCATACTGACTGCTCCACTAGCAAAGTGCAATGCATACTGAGTGGTACACTACCAGGGTGCGATGCATACTGTTTAGGCCTTCTATAAGGTCTGATGGGTGAGGATGGACAAATGTACGGGACATTTGTCAGTTGGTTGCTCATGGAATCTTCTAGAAACTTCTCCTGCGCCACTTGTTTCTCTGAATTCGCCCAAGGATGAATAAGGGATTTAGGAAATCATCTCCAATCCCTTCTCTTGTGGAACCAATTGTAACAAGTGGAATGACACTAATCAAAACCCATGGATGACTCACACCCTTGCAAACATCTATAAATGGATCTCCAATCCAAGAGATGAGGAGGTTGGAATATTGTGAATTGCAAGGAAGTGCTGATAGTTTCTAATTGAGGAGAGAGCATTGTATTCTTGTTGGTGTGATATTGCTATTTCATGAGGTGAAGAAGGATTGAAGCTGGGAGGATGATGCTAGATCAGAAAATTGGGTTGTAATTCTCCTTTCTATTAATAAAGCTCTTCAAGTTTTCTCCCATATGATTGTGCATTTGTGAATGCTATCATTTGTTCATTATATATCTGATTCTGTAATGTTTATGTTGTAATAGATCACGATGCTTTGATGGTTATTTGTTGCTGTACTTGTGCAGGTACTCTCCAAGAATGTTAAGTACGGGGAGGAGTTGTAGGATCTGCCAAAGGAGAGAGAGATCAAGAAAGGGATTAAGCGGAAGTTCTAGGTTGGTTGCATTATCTTTCTCTTATCTGTTACACATAGAAAAAATCACTGAATTTCTTTAAACTGTTGTTTCTAGGGTAGCTGCCAAACCTAGAGGGCTAGTATTCTTTAGGAATACTAGTTTTCCCAGAAACAAGTTGAGTAAAGAAATTGTAATAAATCTCCATTCATCAAATTAATGCAAGCATGCATTGGGGTTTTTAGTAGATTGATTTCCATGGAAAAAATACTATGTGAATGTGTGTGATTTATTATTGCATGTATGAGAATTTTGTTCTAAATTGTGAATTAACTTTTGCAAAACATTAGATTAGATATGTGTATTGTGATTTTGATTAAAACTTCATGTGTAGTTGTAAATATACACCAAACTTTCTACATAGTATCAGAGAAGGATTCACATTAGAGTAGGAATTTCGAAGTTGTTTCTTAGGAGAATTGAATTTGAAGTTTAGTGTAGTAAGAACTCTTGAGTTCAGAAGATGGCCTTCAATGGACTGAGGCTAGAGTATAACTTGGAAGGCAACTCTAATTTCATCGCATGGAAGGATCACATGGAGGTGATATTGGATGAAAATGGATTGCTGGAATACATTAGGAAAGACATTACGAAACAAGGGAAATCTGATGTGGAGAACCTTTCTTAGTGGAAGAAAAATGTAGTCAAGGCAAGGAGAATAATCTTAGAGGGAGTACGGGATCAAATTATCTCAAATATCCATGGGAAAGAAACTCCATTTGCAATGTGGAAAGCACTGAAATAATTGTGAGAGAATAGTAGGGACCACAAGTAGATGGAACTGAAGGATAAACTTTGAAATATCAAGATGCAAAAGAATGACACTATTCCATAGTATTTGAGTAGGTTCACACAATGTCGTGATGAAATTGATGGGGTTGGTGTTAATGTTGCAGAAGGTGACTTGGTAATCATGGCCCTTTTAGATCTTCCCAAGAGTTGACATAGCTACCAAGATTTAGTGAATGGGAGGGAGAAACTACTAAATTGGGAACACGTATGGTCTGATTTGGTATAGGAGGAAATAAGGTTGAATATCAAGGATGGGACTTCATCCAACGATGAGGATGAAGAAAACATTACATTGGTTGGAAAGGGAAAGAAAGGAAATGGGAAGAAATCTCAATCCAAATGAGAGTCCAACCATGGGGGCAAGAAGTAATATTTTTCCAAAATTAAGTGCTTCCCTTGTCATGAATTTAGGCACTATGCCACAAATTGTCCACACAAAAAAGCATTCAAGAAGACCTTAGGAGGAGAAACAGGTGAAGCCTTGGCTTCACAGTTCAAGCTTGAATTTATCCTTATTTCTTGCATGTCCAACACAATGATGGGGAGTGTATTTTACTTCCTTCCTCAATAGATTTTGCTTCCATCCTTTAACAATTAGAACATTTGAAGTTAGTATCGCTCCATCACGAAGACTAACACTGCAAGGAAAACACCTTATAGCAGAGGTTATAATGAAGATTTTTAGTGTTATAAAATTGGTAAACATTGTGGAAATAAATGACCGCTAAAACATTCGTTTAGGATAGCAGATGTTTTAGTGAAGGTTTTAATGGAACTTCATCACAATTGAAAAAATTTGGGTGGCCAAAGCTTCTAGCAGATTTCCTTTTGTGATGCGCTTAATGGAACAAGTAGCATCAACACATTACATATATAAAAGCGCCTGGAAGCATACATAAATAAAATAATATAGGAATTGAAGGTAAAAAATACAGCTGCATAATATATACCTCACTAGTGCTAAGAGAAAAAAAACCTGGGAAATTCTTCTAAGAAAAGACACCGGGGTAGATAAAAAATAATTGTTGTGCTGACACTTTTTTTAAAACTTGCAGTGCCGATGCCTATTGTTTGTACAAACACTTCGGTGCGTTAGCTATACAAACGGACTGATGTTGTTAGTTTTCATATGCACCGAGATAGAAATAAGATTTTGTAGAGATGAGGAGTTAGTTATATGAAAGCAGTGGTGCATTAAAAATCACAATGCACCAGGGCATTAATCTCAATCAAGACCATTGCTTGAAGAGATAAACACATTGGTCATCCCATTTTTTTAAAAGGCATCAATAATGAACAAATATGTCATCATAGTGATTTTATATAACATAACACATTGGTGCATTTTTTTGTTATGGACGTACCAAGTTTTTGAATGATATTTTCTCTTTTTTGGAAGCATCAAGTTGTGATAGTGCAATTATCGTAAATTTTTAAATATGTTATTCATAAAAAAATTGACATGTATCTTATAACAATATTCATATAAATTAAAATTTGATTAGTGCATTTGTATATGATGTTCGGATTAATTTGTTATGTTATCAGATTTTGCATATTTTCATTATAATATTTACTATTCCATATATTTAATCAACGGTGTAAGATTTGATAGTGACATTGGATAACACAATAGGATAAATTAAAATGTATTTTATTATATATCAAAGAGAAGTTATTTTTCATACAAAATGGGATTGTTATTGGTAACCCCTTGTATTTCAATTGGGGCAATATATCTATTACATTAAATAAAATGTCTGATTTTCACAGACAATTATTTCAAAATATACAAAAGGTTGGATTGATATCCAAATCGATCATTATTCTTCGCTAGAACTAGTGTCATTTCTCAAGACACTTCCACGACTTGGGTTATTTGGAGGAATTTTTTGTTGATTGCATCGATTGTTTTCATCATAATCTTGCAATTCAATCTGAAAACATAAAAATAAAGTGTAATGAGTGTATCTATATTGGTGACAATAATTAAAATTGAAATAACTAATATATATTAATGTAAATCCAATAGCAATGTACCATAGCAAGAAGTGACTCATAATCTATGCACATGGTTTCAAAACCAAGTCTCATGCATTGTCACAATAAGTCTTCTGCTAGCGTAGTTCCACACTTTGTTTCTCGTGTTGAAAAATGCAACAAGAAATTCTCAATTTTATTTTTCCTTGATTAAATTGAGAAAATTAGAGTTTCCACATCAACATAAATCTTGGATGCAGTTAACGTGTGAGACTTGGCTTGTGTCACCTGGTTTACTTAGTAAGTTTAAGTTGGAGGAGTTAGATTTCAGTTAAGCGTGTGTGATTGTGAATTTGTAGCAATCAAGGTCAGTTATCTCGAGTTGTTTTCAATTAAACTAATTCCAACTATCAGAGGAACTAGTGGAAGGTTAGTTGTGTGTAGTGGGACTTCAGTCAAACTCAGTTTTCATCCAATTGACTGATCAATTAACCCAAAATAGCTAGTGCATGCAAAGAATTTGAGTTCCCCAACTATGGTGGATATTCCAAGGCAGTCTAAAATCAATTATAGAGTAGTATTGAGGATACATGTGTTACATGTAGTCAAATTATCAGCCTTGGGAATTGTGCTATATATTTTTGAGAAATTCCTAAATAATAGGGGCCTAATTTCTCGGGAATTGCGCAAGGAAATAGAGGCTCAAACAGAGTTAAAAATTGACTAAGTTCAAGTCAGAGCTTCTTAGTGAGAAAAAATATAGGTTATTCATTTGCAGGTTGTGCTCAATTGAGCAAAGAAATTGTAATACATCCCTATTCATCAGATTAATGCAATCAGGCATTGGGTTTTTCAAAAATTTTCTTTCCTTGGATAAAACATTGTGTGCATGTGTGTTATTTCTTGTTGCATGTCTGAGATTTTTGTTCTAAATTATGAATTAGCTTCTGTAGGGAAGTAGAGTAGGTTTGAGTCTTGTGATTTTGATTAAAACTTCATGAGAAGTTGAAAATATACACCATATTTTCTACATGGTACCAGAGTAGGATTGAGATTATAGCAGGAATTTCGAAGTTGTTTCTCAAGAGAATCAAATTTGAAGTTCAGTGTTGTAGGTTCTCTTTAGAGCTAAGAAGATGGATTCAATGGACTAAAGCTAAAGTATAACTTGGAAGGAATCTCTAATTTCATTGCATAGAGGTGGTATTGATGATAATATATTGCTAGAATACATCAAGACTAATGTTGTGAATCGAGCAGAATCGGATGCTCTCAACCTTGCTTAGTGGAAGAAATATGTAGCCAAGGCAAGGAGAATAATGTTGGAGGGAGTATGGGATCACATTTTCTAAAATATCCATGAGAAATAAACTCCATTCGCAATGTGGAAAGAACCGACCACAGGAAGCTAAGATTCAAGGATAAATTTTGAAATATAAAATGCAGAAGAATGAAACTATTCCATAATATTTGAGCAGGTTCACACAATGTCATGATGAAATTGATGGGGTTGGTTTTATTATTATAGAAGATGACTTGGTAATCCTAGCACTTCTAGTCCTTTCAAAGAGTTGGCATAGATACCACGTTTTAGTGAACAGAAGGGAAAATCTACCAAATTAGGAATTCTTATGATCTAATTTGGTACAAGGGGAAATAAGGTGGAATACCAGAGATGCAACTTCATCCAATGGTGAGGATGAAGAAAAAATTTCATTGGCTGGAAAGGGAAAGAAAGGAAAAGGGATGAAATCTCAATCCAAAATAGAGTCTAGCCAAGGGGGCAAGAAGAATTTTTTTTCCCAAATTAAATGCTTCGGTTGTCATGAATTCAGGCACTATGCCATGAAGTTTCCACACAAAAAGGGAAGCAAGAAGGCTGTTTGGTAATTAACTTTGAAAGATGGGATAACACAATCTTCTCATGATTTTCTATCAACGCAACAAATCATGAGGCTAAAAATTTGCATCTGGCTTGCCTAGTTCACCTTCTACGATGCTTGACATTCACTTTTACTAGGTTTCTAGGGTGTCTTCTTTATCAATCCACACTACGAAAGTAGTAAAAAATCATTGTACCAACTAATTTCCATCTGCCCATATGCCCTGTTCTTCGGCTGAAGGTTCGCAACCATCAAACCTTGGTCATAGCTAGTGAAGCATGCATCAATCATATAATCCCTGTAATTATGTAGCTCAGGTAAATATTGAGTTAAATAAGAAAGACAAATGCTATTTATGAAATAGAAGATGATTATGTATCTTCTATTCTATGAAACCTGTAAACTGATATCCAAATTGGAGTTATGAAGGTCAAAAAGGGAGGAATGGAGTGAAAACGAGTTGTCAAAAAGAAGCAATTTTGGGGTTCAACAATCCTTGACATGGAAGACATTGCATGTCCTCATGAAAAATTTAAAAGTTTTTGAGTCCTCCCTATTACTGAGCCTCTTCAGATGCTTGAGCCAAGACATCCAAGTTTGTTCTCCTTACTTCCCTAGTACTGACTTCCATCCTCGGTTTCTTCATCAAAATTATGTGTTGCAGACTTATATCTTCCTCTAAAAAATTTTGTTTTGAGCTCTAAATTTCTTATTTTTCTTATACCATATGTTGGTTGCTAAATTTTCCCACTTTTTACTCGTCTTTTTATCCCTTTCCTGTACTCATTTCATGTCCTTATTGGTTGATTTGTATTATAAATGGAAAAGGTATACCTATTATCATGTATTTGTGAATTGTTAATCGACGAAGCGCAATCGTTGGGGATTATTGCCTAAATTGACTTGATAACTTAAGTTTCCTTGCAGATTTGAAGCAATCATGATCAAGAACATTATTCAACATATGATGAGTATAGAGTTGGAAGTGCTATCTTTGGATATCAGTTGCAATGGTGGTTCAACTTATCGACCAGCACAAGTGTTATCTTTATATTTTGTTATATCTCAAGAATCGCTATGCAATTGTAGGCAGAAATTTTTTGTAATCTTAGGAATTGTTAGTTGCTAAATGAAATGTGTAAGTAGTGATTATGGGTTTGAGAAAGCCACCGCAAATAGATACACGAGAATTTTTAGCCGTAACAATAGACCTATGTAATGTTATTTGGATTAATACAATTGCTGATGTTCCGAGTATTTTATAGTTCTTAATCTTTCCATAGCCCTGATGAGGGAGTTGGGCCCACTCCCCTGACCCGACATTGTTGGATTAGTTATGTGTGTAATTTTATTTCTATTATGTTATTTCCTTGTTGTACAATGATTTCAGTGTGTTGCTGTGAGTCTTAACTTGTTGTTACTCTCATTGATGTTACATTTATTACTTGTTACACATTGTTATGTTTATGATTAAATGTTCAATGCTGGGTAGGGAAACTATGGCCTACATATACCTTTCATGAGAGCCTTGAAATAACAAGTCAAGCCCCCTGTTGAAAATTAATGTGGAATTGGGTGAATTGTTTGATTCATATTCGAACACCAACATTTTGGCGTCGTTGTCGGGGAGGCTATTGAATGCGTGGAAGTATGACGAGTATTGACCATAGGAACTTTCTCTGGTCCTAGGGAGGGAATTTTTTCACCCTGCTCCAGTCCTGAGCATTATATTGTTTTGTTTCTTTCATAGGAACCCCTCCCTTGTCATGCGAAGGGGACTTTTTTTCCACCCTGTTCGATGTCCCGAGCTTATATTTTTTGGTTGGTTTGTTTTCCTTATTTTGATTTATTTTTAGGGGCCACTCTCTCGTCCCGAGGAGGGAAGTTTTCACCCTACTTCAGGTCCTAAAATTTCAATTTTCTTGAATTTTTCCTTTTATTTTCTGATTGCATGAACAAAGATACAAATAAAAGGGGCAAAGGAAGACCCCAAAAAGAGGAAGGAAATGTCTAGGAAGAATTACCTATATCGAAGAAATCATTTTAAAATTTCAATCAGCAGCATTATCGCGAGCTTCTATTAGGGTGAGATCTCATATGAGATCTAAAGGGTAGTTGGTTTCACAACTAGAACCTCCCCCAATAACAAAAGCACAATTTAGGGAAGAAGAAGTAGAAAGTAGAGGATCAGGGGAACTAAAAATTGTAAGTTTAGAAGAAGAAGAAGACTTGAGGGAATTCACAACACCATTTAATCTTGGAAGTGTTGTTAAACAGACTCAACGACGCATTATAGAACAGCCAGAACCTGTTGATATTCTAGGTGAATATTGGAAGATATTCATGGTTGCTGCAACTTCTTCGATCAAGTTCCCAATTGGAGATATCAGGGGTGATGCGACTATAAAGCCTATTCCTTTGACAACATTAACTAAATTTCAGGGTCATTCTTCTGAAGATCTAGGCACATTCGTATTTGAAATTGACGTTGTCTGTCGGGGGTATGACTATATCTCTGATGCCCATAAATTAAAGCTATTCCCCAGCACTTTGAAGGGAACAAATTTGAGGTGGTTCATGGGTTTAGGGGGGAATTCTATTACTACATGGGATGATATGAAGATGATTTTCATTGAAAAGTATAAAGACTATTGAAAATCCCGAGATGCTAAGGAAGAAATCTTTAAGATTATGCAGAAATACGTTGATAACATGGAGGACTTTGTGGAATGTTTCAAATATGGTTTGTAGAGATCAGGCCATAATGATCTATATAAGGACATCTTAAATATAATTTTTCTCCGGGCACTAAGGGAGGAATATTTGGAACTTTTGAATGTAGTAGGAAATGGAGATATATCAAAGGAAGAATTCGACACCATCTGCGAATTGTGCATTAAGTGTTTGCGTGGATCTGTGAGGCCTAGGTAGGGGATTTGAACCTTTAAGAAATCCAACAATGGAGATACAAAAGCAGAAATTAGAAACTTGCTAGAAAACTTGAGGACTGATATCTTGAGTGCACTGTCCTCAAAACTAGACATTTTACAGGTGAAATAGAAGTAGATGGAAGTAGAGAAGGCTATGTCCATTTTCTACCCTCAATGCAGGAAGAAGCATCCACTAAAGGAATGTCCACTAAATACTATTGAGACTTGTGCAATATGTCAACAGAATCATTCCACTAGCACCTCTCCATCTCTTCTTTGGTTGAAGGTAGTTTTTCAGGGAGAAAATGAAACGTTAGATCAATTGTACTTACGGGATCAAGGAAACCATGGAAACCATGACCACATAACATGAATTAAGGTATGCCTCAAGACCCCTCTCAGTATTTTAATAATTTGAATTTTGAGCCTCAGTCTGTACCTTTTTCACCTTCATGGTCGTAGTCCTCTCAATACTCAATGCCTTGGCAACCATGGTTTCCTCGGTCTGGTCCAAATCTTTCATGGTCCTATAATTGGCATGGACCTAATCCTCTTTTAGGACATTTCTTCCAGCCCATGCCACACAATAGCTACAACTGCCTTCTAATGACTCCACTGGTAATCCTCCTCTTCATCCACAACTACCTGCTCAATCAAACCATAATCCAAACAATAGGGGGGCTTAACAGGTTGAGACACTCAACCTTCCTGCATATAGTATTTCCACCGAGGAATGCAATGAATTAAATCTCTGGTTCAATCGGGTGGTAAATACTCTGACTTCACCAATAATTGTTGAACATATTGATGATAAAGTCTCAGAACCACAACCTAGGAATTCTGCTGGAATAGCTAGGGATGAATTAATGCAAATTCCTATGGAGCTACAACACCCTTCTCAAACAATTATTACTAGAGGATGTTAGACTAGTCCACCTTATACCAAGAGACTATCCTTGAGCAAACCAAGTCTTCATCCTGAATTTCACTTTTTAGGGGAATTACAAAATTTATTTGTTAAAATCTCGTTACTTCATGCTGTGAGGGATGCACCAATTTATGCCAAACTGATCAAAGAATATTTCTCTAATAAACCTGGAAGAAAACCAAAGGATCCACTCACTATTCACGTTATTGGAAAATTATCGGACATAATGTTGGGGAAGCCTACACTTGTTAAGTATGGGGATCCAGGGACCCAATTCTTACAGTACATATTTATGGGGGGTATATCCCAAATGTGTTGGTAGACATGGGTGAAACAATTAATGTCATAAATTTTGCAACTATGATTACCTTAGGCCTGCAAAACCTTAAACAACTCTCACCATCCTAGAATTGGCAGATGGGTCTACTACAAGACTGGTAGGGAAGTTGGAAGATATAACCATTTCAGTAGACCCATGGCAGTACCTTGTCGATCTTTTGGTATTACATACCCAATCCCCAGTCGGTGGGAATCCTTTGATTTTGGGAAGGCCATGGATTGTGACCATAGACGCTTACATTGGGTGTTGGTCAGGAAATATGGTAATATCCAATGGGGAAGTTACAAAGAATCTTATCCTTTATCCCCTCATAGAACCAAGTTCACCATATAAACTAGGATTTATCTTAATACAAAAATCTCTATGTGCGAAAGGGTTTGAACCTGAAAACAAAGAAATTAGATGAATTATTAATATTGCTAAGGCCCTCTGTTTTAAGGATGAAATGAAAGATGATGCCATTAGTACCTTTATCACATGCCACAACTCTGTTTCTGATTCAACCCACGAACTATTAGAATCTTTTATGAGTTGCAATGTTGAGGAAGCCATTGAACTAGAGATTGAAGTTGAAAATGTTACTGTAATTGTACCCCATAATAGTGTTCCTATAGAAATTGAACCAAGGAAAATGCTTAAAGTTAATCCCAATCTTTCACCTTCCAAGTCTGAACAGTTACTAAAAGTCCTTCAAGAATAGAAAGAAGCCTTCACATGGGAATATAAAGATATGAAAGGAATCCCTGCTAACTTCTATACTCATCACATATACATTAAATAAGAATGTAGACTTGTGAGGAAACCATAGAGAAGAATGAATCCTGCTTTAGAGAACATTGTCAAAGATGAATTACATAAACTATTAGATGTGGGATTTATTTACCCAATCTCAGACAGTCAATGGGTATCCCCACTAGTCATTGTTACGAAAAATAATGGAAAGTGGCGGATTTGTGTTGATTACAGGGAATTAAATAAAGAAACTCAAAAGGATCATTTTCCCTTACACTTTATTGACTAGGTCCTTGATACATAAGCCAGAAATAAGTTCTTCTCCTTTCTAGGAAGATTTAATGGGTACACCCAGATCCAAATTGCTCTTGAGGATCAAGACAAAAATACCTTCACATTCCCTTGGGGAAACTTTTCTTACTGAGTCCTCCCATTCGGTCTCTATATTACACCCGCCACCTTTCAATAGGTAATATTAGGAATTTTTCTGATCTAGTCAATGATAGTGTTGAAATATACATGGATGAATTCACCCCATAGGAGGATTATTTTGGAGAAGGTCTGGAAAACTCAGAGAAAGTACTTAAAATATGTAAGAAAACATGTGTTTCTCTTAGTACAGTGAAATACCATATGATTATGGAAGAAGGAATAGTCCTGGGACAAATGCTTTCAGTTGCAGGAATTCAGGTTGATCCTGCCAAGGTAGAGGTAATATTAAATTTTCCTACACCTAAGATCCAACCACAGGTGCATAGTTTCATCAGTTATGTTGTCTACTATAGAGATTTTATAAAAAAAATAGAATTTCTACTTTTTCAATTGTTACCTAAGGATGCGCAGTTTGTGTGGACAGATGAATGTGAAACAAACTTTGTGAAAATCAAAGAACTAGTTTACAAAGCTCTCATATTTACATGGTCCTGACTGGAAGCTCCCATTTCATATCTCTACAAGTGGTTCTCACACAACAGTAGCGGTAGTCTTGGGACAAAAGGGGGACAAGAAACCATACGCGATCTATTAAGTCAGCAAGAATCTGACTCCTATTGAACTAAACCATATGGTGACTGAAAAAGAGTTTTTGGTTGTTATTTATGCTATTAATAAGTTTTTGCATTACATTATAGAGTCTCCCACTTTCATGAACAATGATCATACAACCATCAAGTACCTGATGAATAAACTGATAACTCCTTGTCGTATTACGAGATGGCTATTATTAATTCAAGAATTTGATATCACCATTGTAGATAAGCCAGGAAAAGATAATGTAGTTGCATATTTCCTATCTAGGCTAGATACTAGTTGTTGTAGGGAAAAGTATCCAATACGGAATGACCCTATCCCACTCTAAGGGTGATAGTTCCTTAGAAACAATCGAAGCAAAGCTATCTAAGATTACTTCTTTATGAAATCTAGAAGAGGGGAGAAATAGACCCACTAACCAATGTCTTCCGCTAATGGTTGATCCAATCTTCTCTCCTTGCTGCTTGCTCCCAGCTCCTTGCTCTTTCACGGGCCCAGCTACACCAAGATCCTGCAAAATGACAAGAGAGGGAAACTACAAGAAGCATACATTCATAATTGATTCAAGGATTAGAATAAATCAAATACACAAGTACAACAATACATCATTGAAACACATGCATATAGAAGAACCTCAAATGCTTTATTAATGGAAGAAGTAAGGTTCAGGAAGTGATACAACCATAAGAGGCCCAATCCAGCATCACCTTCCCAGCAGAAAGAAATCTCCTCTTCACCTCCTTCAAAGCAAATCACCTCAATAATTCTAAACTCAAACCAACAGCAATTCTTTACATTCACAAGATTCCAGCCTCCAGATCTCATGGGAGAGAGATCCTTATATAGAGTTTTGGAGAGAGCATGAGTCAGCTTGATGTGTGACTAGTGTCCTCTCCAACTCCAGTTCTTCTTCAGTTCTTGAGTCCACTTGGAGATCCTTGCTTCCACTTGGAGTTTTAGAACCTCTTACTCATCACTAGGCGAATTCCCTGATCCAAGTGTCACTTTGGAAGCTTCCTGGGCACTGAAACATTGAGGAATGAGACTTCCACTTTTCAAATCTCGCTCAGCACAGGTAGCCTTTTTTGGAGTTGACATTCAACGTAGGTAGACCATGGAGAAGTTGACATTCAGCGCAGATGCTCAGTGGAGCAGTTGACATGATCCAGAATTGACTTGTTTTTGGGTAATTTTCAGTGGAGAACTGATTTGGATTGCTGTGGTTTGCTGACCTTGTTCCTCTAGGGGTAGGAACAACATGTTTAGGGACTTTGGATCCCTTAGATTATGGACATTTCATGCTTCATGCTGTAAGGCACAAAAATGTCTATAACAGTTGCCCCCTAAAGTATGAGGTCGTTTATCGGGTGAAATGCTTTATCAGGAGGATCCGAAGTTCATTCGATCGCTGGGAGGTGACCTGTAATAAGATACAATACAATACATTATTTTTCATACTGCTTTCATGATCTAGCTGAGGCGGGCATTCCCATGCTCAGCTTTATAAATACATTTTTCTGTACATAGAACAGACAATCGTCTGAAGGAAGACTGATAATTCTCTGCTGAAATTATCATCCTTTGAGTAGGATGATCATCTACTGCACATGTCAATGTCTTTATTTCCTGAATATATATCGCAGCCCGGATGGATGAAACTAGATCCGGGGTCTTCAAACTCGTCCGATCTTCACTCTAAGTACAAGTCGATCCATGTGAGAATTTCTTGGAGTCGAACATGGAAAGACATCGCTTGATTACCAGTCAATGATGTAAATTGTTAACAAGCACGAGAGGAATCACCGATAATGATGATGACCCTCAAGGTACTGCAGTACAATTCACGTGGTGTGAATAGAGGACTTGGCGTCGAACACCACGCAAAATCTTTCGGTCGAAGGTCATTGATGTATACCTGTCGCCGGAAGTGAGAAACTTGCCATTGAGGCATGCAAGCTTCAAAGTACTGAGGGGGGCGTTCCTAGATCAACTTCTTGGATAATGAGCTGATGTCGACAAGAAGCGATCCGTCAAAGGAGGGCCTTAATGAATCCCACATCAGTGACACGGAACGGAGCTAATGATTGTGATGAAGGTGAAAACGATCTGGGAAATATGATTCAGGGTGGCGGTCATGAAAGGATGAAAGATGATGTATGGCAGTGGATGGGACACGGTTGACTCTTTCTGAACAACATCTCTTGAACATATAACGACACTGATGCGATGGATCAGTAGCATTACCCCAAATGTGGATGGTATGGCGAGACCATGGTGATGTGACCGGTGAATGAAACAACCCAACCTGATGTGGTACGGAGGAAAAGTGTCATGTTCAAGAGCGACTTGCTACCATTAAAGCTTTGAGATTCTCCCAATTTTTCCCCAGTCATTTTTGACCAGTACCTCTTTATTTTTGTCAAGCTTGAGGAGGATAACATATGCTTGTTCTATAACCTGCCCTTCGGGCAAGCCCATCGCTATGTTTTAACGAGCCTAGCGATAGGGAAACTCGTTCTCGTCTAAAGACAAATTTGTCGCTATTTAATGCATTTAACGAGTCTAGCGACAAAGATAACTCGGTCCTTTTCATTTTTAGAGAGTATGAAAAGGTACGTAAAGTTAACTCCAAAGGTCCTTTTTCGTCATCTAATCCCTTAAGTCTGAAAAAGTATAAAACAATACAGAAGGGATGAATGTTCGATAGTTTTATCGAGCCGAACTAGACAAGCGCTCGATCTTTTTGTGCAATAATCCCTCAGGTCTAAAAAGATTAAAATCTAGAGGAGGGATAGCTCTTCCGGTTGCTTTAACGAGCTGGAAGGCCAAAACTCGGCAAACTTTTGATATTTTACGAGTCAGTGAAAAGAGCTCAAAGAAGACTCGTATTTTGAGGAACGAGTGATAAACAGGGATAGCAGCAGATTCCAGGTACAGGTTGGAATTTTCCAATCATGGCAGTGTCACAAGGATGGCTAGGTGAAATCACTCTTCGCAGCTGTTCCTCAAAATAGGTAAACAATCATGTGGAAGTGAATGATCGGCCAAATTAAAAGTGGAGGTGACGGTGCAAACACGACCAAGGCTTTTATGGCTGATGGATTTACGATCAAAATGGTTATTTACCGGTTCATTTTTTCTGGATGAGCTTGAACTCTAGGGGAAGCTTGCTCACATGCTTATGTTTATTTTTTAACGAGCATGAATTCCGCGTTAAAACTGCTCGTTTGATACGGTCAATTTTATATTTTACCATGACTAGCTTTGCCCTTTTCAGAGATAGTACTGTATCATCATTTGCTGCAACAAACTAGTTAGAAATGAATAACATGAGGTAAAAATCTCTAATATTTCACTTTGAACTACGTAAAAAGCAATTAAAAGGGGTTTTTACCTCTCATTTTACCATTTCATTTTGCATTTGGCTTGTTGGAGCTCTGGAGGTGCCTCTTCCTTTTGATTTTTCACTAGCTGATTTCGGGAGATTCTGTGGACGATTCTCAGCGCCGTCTGGACTAGGTAGGAGCTAAACCCTAGCTCTTTCTTTTCATGGTTTCCTTCTTCCATTCTGTGCCTGTTGTCTTGTTCCCATGCGCCCCTGGGGTTTCATTAGGGCGTTTTGCCATCAGCGCAGGTTCTCCATTCGAAACCTGCGTTGAATGTCAAGCTGCCTTAGGGCAGTTTGACCTTCAACGCAGGTGGAACACTGGCCAACTGCGTTGGGGGCAGAAAAAGACTTCTGTTGCATGATTTTTGATGAAAATTTCGCCAGTTTTTCATCAAATCCAGGATCTTACTCCTCCTCTTGTTTGTTTTGCAGAG
Source organism: Pinus tabuliformis (assembly GCA_031772625.1). Taxonomy (NCBI): domain Eukaryota; kingdom Viridiplantae; phylum Streptophyta; class Pinopsida; order Pinales; family Pinaceae; genus Pinus; species Pinus tabuliformis. The sequence continues at coordinate 1,971,767,003 of CM062817.1, read as the reverse complement.
TTTATTGGAGCAAAATGGCCCTTACATGGCGAGAACGAGAACACGAAGAAGAGGACATGATTGCCCTCCATGATCCTGTCACGGTGAACGCGCTGCGGAACTGTGGCTTGCTGAAATTCTTCCGTATCTCTAGCATGAGAGCACAGATATCTTTACTGCAGTACCTGCTTGATGCTTGGGATCCTATCAGCCAAGTATTCCAGATCAGGGGCAAGTCCATCCCCTTGACCATAGTAGACATTTACTTCTTGACTGGATTGTCAAGGCGGGGTGCCCCCATTTCTTTGTCTGGTTCGGCCCGAGGGAGTGATTCCGTGAGAGACTATGTCCGCCAGTATTGCAGGGAAGGATCCCAGCCGAGCAGAGACGGCAAGGTTGTTATCCGTGAGATTACTGACAGGTCCCTCAGGTCCATACTGTATACGATTGGTAGGATGGCCGATAGTGCATCCCTTCATGTTGCCAACAGATCCTATGTGCAGCACGCCCTGGAGTGTCTTCAGCCGAAAGTATTCAACTGGTGTGATGCAGTACTTGTTCAGATGAAAAGCCAGTTGACCAAGGTAAAGGACGGGAAGCTGAAGAACTTTGGTTTTGGTTCAGTTTTGACCGCCTTTGCTTTGGAGAAGATACCACTGATGCAGCCTCAATACATTGCACTCGACATGCCTTTTCCTACCGAGCCACGCATGCAGAGATGGATTGATCACATGTCTAGACATGATGGTCAATCTCAGGTTTCTTTTACTGATAACTTCTTTAGGTGGTTCGAGCGTCAGGAGATGGCCTTTTCCAAGTATCCATACGTTGGTATGGATTTCCAAGGTGATCCGGATTTGGTACTACCGGATGGCGAGAAGTGGGGCGCTATTGGTAAAATCTTTGACCATATCACCATTTACTGTTTTCATTTATAGTGTCCTTGTGCTTTATTCTGTCAAGACTCTAATCAAACTCATGCATGCAGATGTTGGTCCTGTCCGTCCAACAGTTCGCCCGAGAGCTCCAGTTGCTGTCCCAGCAGGGGAGGCTCCTGGGAGAGTTATTCTTCGCGATCTTGACTTAGCCGAGACTCTTGCAGCTGTGCAGGAGCAGGTTGAGGGCCTTACTCTTGGCATTCTGGATGTACGGATTGACGAGTTACCTTTACAGTTGCAGCGGCATACCACTGGTGTACCGAGACGATGGACTCGTCTCTTGCGCATGATTGCACAGGCCGTGACTTGCTATCATGAGCATCACTAGGCTAGGGTGCCCCCCAGCCATTTTTGAGTTTTTGGGGTCATATGACCGATTTTTCCTTGGTTACAGAACATTATATGTAAACCGTAAACAGTTATATATTTTTTATTTTCGGAGCTTTATTTTGGTTTTTATGTGATCCATATGTGAAACATTTGATGATGCTTCTCTTTTTATCAATTTTGCAGATGTCTATCTAACACATAGTTTGCTAATGAGTCAGTTAATGTGTTTAATTTTCTGGAAATGTGTTGATATTGAATGAAATCAAACTGTCTTTCCAAGATTTTAACTCTTAGGAACTTGCGATAAATAGCTGGATTTCGGACAGAGTAGGTACCAGTGAGCTGTAGTACTACGAGTTGTGAATCTAGCCTGACGATTAGTCGGCGTATGCCATGGGTGATGGCATCAGAGAGCAGTTCTATCAACGCGCTATACTCAGCGATGTTATTCGTTGATTGACCAATACATACCCCTCTGAAACTCACTAACTCGCCGCTTGGATCAAAAATGGCCCACGCTGCGGAAGACAAGTTCCGTGAACTACGACTCGCTCCGTCTGCATATCCAACCCATGGTTCCATTGGATTTGACATCTGCAATAAATGTAAAAAGCGGATTACTTAACCAAAATAAATACTTTAGCGAAAACAAAAATGTAACAAAAGCACACAGGTTACTATTAGGCATAGTAATGCTTAAGGTACAACCCGTTGCGAGGTTGCGCCAGTGGAATTCCGTCATAATCCATTAACTCGTAGGCTCCTTTTGCTAATACTCTCTTAACAATATAGGGGCCCATCCACAAAGACTTAAATTTCCCAGCTCCCAGCTTATCGGATTCTTGGTCGTAAAGCAAGACCAAATCACCTTCTGAGAAGACACGGGGTTTGACATTCTTGTCAAACTGAGCCTTGACTCGTTTCTTATGGGCTTCGTTAGCCAATGCGGCATCACGATGGGTTTCATCCAATTGGATTAATTCCAAGAAACGAGCCTCTTCTTCTGAAGTTCTGGGGAGGAGATCAATTGCGAGTTTAAGAGATGAGATTTCACACTGGATTGGTAGGATTGCTTCCAGGCCATACACCAATTGGAACGGTGTGAACCCAGTCGCATTTCTTACCGATGTTCGGTAAGCCCACAAAGCCGAGTACAGGATTAAATGCCATCTTCTTTTGTGAACCCCAACCATCCTTTGCAGCATGCGCTTCAGGACTTTGTTGATTGCTTCAACTTGCCCGTTAGCTTGCGGATAGTATGGGGTAGAGCTGTCGTGAGACAACCCTAGTTTGGCAGCTAATTCAACCATCATGTGATTGCGAAAATGCGATCCATGATCTGTGACTATGGCCTGTGGTACGCCGAACCTGGCGACTACATGATTGAAAAAGAATAGGGCAGCTGTTTCACCAGTATTATCCAATGTAGGCATCGCCTCGGCCCATTTGGTAAAATAGTCAACTGCGACTATAATATACCCATGCCCCCCGGTCGAGGTGGGGTTACATTGCATGAAATCGATGCCCCATTTGGCGAAAGGCCCCACAACTACTATTGGCTGTAAAGGAGCGGGGGGTCTTCTGGTTTTGCTATCAAAAATCTGACAAGCATGGCAACTTCTGACTGCGGTTATGCAATCTTTGAACATGGTTGGCCAGAAGTATCCTGCTCGTAAGATTTTTTGTGCTGTAGCATATCCAGATTGATGCCCCCCACAGGCTCCTGAATGACATTCATTCAGGGCTTTTTCGGCTTCCTCATGGGTGAGGCACCTTCTCAGAACCGTATCGACACCACGACGGTAAAGTGTATCACCGACGATCATGTAGTCTTTTGCTTGGTATCGAATGCGTTTTTGTTCTGAGTGAGAGGTATTTGGCCGAAACCTTTGGGTTTGGAGATAAACGATTATATCTCCATACCACTCATCATTTGCTGATATCAGAAACAAACTTTCGTCCACGATTGACTCTTGGGATGTTTCATCGTTGGACGACGATGGGAGATCGCATAATAATTCTGCGAAAACTAAAGCTTTCTTTCCATTTTGAATATTTGCCCCCAAGCAACTGTCACGACAGTATATAAGTCATGGGGTTGCAATCTGACAAAACGGTAGTCTTCCGGAAGAGGACATAATGCCGAAATCTTTGTATCGCTTGAACAGCAGCAATTGCTAGCTTTTCAACGTGAGAATATTTACTCTCTGTATCATTTAAGTTTTTACTTAAATAATAAATAGGGTGTTCAATTCCATTGACTTATTGAACTAAAACCATCGCAATGGTCGTATCCGCTGCAGCCAGATACAGGTTAAAGTCTCTTTGATAGTCCGGGGCATACATTAATGATGCTTTTACTAGAGAATCTTTCAGAGCATCAAAGGAATCTTGCGCAACCTGGTCCCAGACGAAAGGTATATCCTTTTTCAAAAGACGGGTATAACCTTTAGCAAGTTCTGTGTAATTTGGAATGAACCTCCTCAGAAAGTTTGCTTTCCCTTGGAGTTTCTGAATCTGAAGCAAATTCGAAGGTGGAAGCAAATTAATGATTGCCTGCACCTTGCAAGGGTCGAGACGAATCCAATCCTTAGAGACTACAAAGCCAAGTAAACGACCAGAACCGACGCAAAACACACATTTGTGCGGATTGAGTCTTATCTTGTAGTGTCGGCAACGTAGAAATATCTCTCTTAAATGCTGCGGATGATCAGTCTGCTTTCGCGAATGAGCCGGAAGATCGTCGAGATAAGGTTGAACGATGTTCTTGATGTCATGGAAAGCATAATTCATTGCTCTCTGAAACGTCGCCCCTGCGTTCTTTAAACCAAAGGGTAATTTTCGATAGGCGAATGTGCCCCACGGACAAATAAATGCAGTCTTTGACTGGTCCTGTGGGCGCATATTTATTTGATTATACCCGGAAAATCCATCCATAAATGAAAAGATTTCACATCCGGCGCATTCATCAATTATCTGGTCGATGAAGGGTGTAGGGTAGTTGTCCTTCGGACAAGCTTGATTTACATCCCTATAATCAACGCACACTCTTGTTGTTCCTTGTTTTTTCATAACAGGGACAATATTCGATACCCAATCGGTGAGAGGAACCGGGTAGATGAAACCAGCATGGAGAAGCTTCTCAACTTCTGCTTTAATGTCAGCGGCTTTCTTGGGGTGCACCTGCCGAAGCCGTTGTCTTACTGGTTTGACATCAGGATACATCTTAATTTCATGTTCAATGATACTCGAGTCAATGCCTGGCATTTCATTATATGACCAAGCAAAGACATCTCTGAATTCGCGAAAAAGAGTGTTATATATTTCCAGTTCTGAAGGGGAACAACCTTTGTCGACATAAATATTCTCTACAACATCTGTTTTGGTCGAGATATTCATGGCTATAGTCTCTTCAATATTGGATAGGTTCCGCTCGGAATCCACCGTATTTACAATATTTGATAGGAATTCAAACACTGAAGGGTGATAAGGGTCATTTTGAGTATCTTCCGGAGGAAGGGAACGATGGTGGCTATCCTTCCATGGTTCCCCCTCAATCAACATTGATTGTAGGATTCCTTCGTCACTTCCATGCACTCGTGACCAGGGATCCGAAGGGGTGCCATACTCTCTAGACCTATCTACCCAAACGCTTGATGAGCGTTGACTCGGGTCCGCCTCCCATGCCTGAAACATTGATTGCTACAATATTTCTATTGGGCTTGGGGGAAAAACCATTGAATGATCCATGTCGAATTTTTCTTTTGCGACCTTCGTGGAAGATATCATGTTGCAGGTTGCTACAAACGGTATATTTCCTATGTAGATAGGAGATGGTAGCGCGAAAGTTCCCATCATTGTGGGGTCCTTCAATAGGCCTACTCCGATATCTTGAATTGAATGGTCGCTTCCATGGATCATGGGAATGCTTCCTGTAACTTGTGAACCATTAGGGAGGAAGTTTTGTTGGTCGACGATCGTAATCCCCCCTTCAAAAGGGAATGTGATCTTCCTAAAATAAGTCGACACAACAGCTGCCATGGCATATATCCACAGTCTTCCCAGTAGGATGTTGTAATCAAGATTCCCATCGATGACTTCAACATCTATTTCTACTGTTTTCCACCTAGTTCAACTTTCAAGTTATTTAGGATACCGTAAGGGGTATATGTCCTACCGTCGAATGCTTTTAATGTTGTCGAAGATCTCGAGAAGGTTGGCGACCCTAAAGTTTTCCAGCAACTCATCGACATTATACATGTAGATGCCCCCTCATCAATAATTGTTCGGTGAACAGTTTTGTTGAGGGCTTTCACTTGAATAAGGAAAGCTAGTTGAGTTGGTAACTGTGGGTCGTATCCTTTGTGATCGAAAGATACAAGATTGGAATCCTTAGGATCAACCCCACCAATGGCTGATAACAACGCCTGCCTCTGGGATGGACAATTTTGTAGCACTTCAAGAGTCGACATAGCGGATGGCGATTGGGCCAAATCTTCCACTATGTTATAATGTTGCGCCGCTCTGGCACGAGGATTAAATGTCGACTTGTGTACTACTCCCTTTGGCGGTTTTATTGTTAATTCAGGAATTATGGGTGGGACAACTTCTGTCGAACTACTTGGTTGATCTTTACCTTTGTCGTTCGACAGTTGCGGATTCCCGTAATCTTTGTTCCTTGTTGAAATCAAAGCATCATTCTACTGCTTGGAGATCGACAACATTAGCACTTGCGACGGGGAAGCATTTCCACTATCAACCAGATTTTGACCTGGATTGGGAAACGGATCAGTTAACACCGCTGAAGTTTGGGAACTCTTAAAGAATCTTTTTAACTCAGCTTTGTATGGACAATCGGCTGTCCAGTGATCCTCGTCACATATCATACATGGACTTTTTGGTTTCCCTTTTCCAGGAGGGTTTGAAGAAGATTTTCCGGGTGATGACTCACCTTGTTTCTTCTGCTTCCCTTTGTTTTGTTTTTTCTTGCTTCCTGGTTGATTGGTTTCTTTGCCTTTATCTGCTGATACGGCATTTACTTCCGAAGCAAGAATTTCTTCATTCGCATTTTGATCTGAAGTCTTACGGGCTTTCTGAGACGAAGCCTTTTTCGATTTCGCGCTTGCAGTGCCAATCACACCATCGCCGGCATGAGAGTCAATATTTGATTTAGGAGGGGGAGGAATTGAAAATTCCGGTCTAGGGGCGTCAGGTATTTTGTCGTAGAGCGTGCCAGACTGAGTATATACTAAGTCTAGATATTGCGCACGAGCAATGACTTGCTCCTCTGTTACGACTCCCCCCTTGGCCACATCTTCCGTTATAGCCGGAAGTAACGACTTTATAAACCATTCAGCTAAAAGCTGATCGGGAACGTATGTTTTCACCATCCTACGACGACGACGCCATTCATGTATATGATCAGATATGTGAGTAACTGTTGTCTGTTTGAAGTTGGCTAATATTTCGGTTCCCGTTTCATACCTTATCGGTAATTGAAAATGGGTTAAGAAAGTCGTGGCTAAGGAGCTGAAATTGTCGAAAGAGGATCTTGGCAATTCAATATACCATTTAGCCGCTGGACCTGTCAATGTCCTCTGAAAAAGGCAAAGCCTTATCGAATCATCGTTTAGAGTGTTCGATGAACAACACAGATGAAAAGTCATCACGTGATTCGACGGGTCTTCACCTGGATTTCCATTGAATTTAGGAATGTCCGAAGGAAGCTTGTGAGGAATCGCTGGCCACCAAGGGGCATAAGCAATCGGATCGTTTGTCAACTGATGTAAATCAGGTAACTCTAGAGTTGCCACGAATGGTAACTGTTGACTCAGATTAGGCGAAGCATACCCAGGATACGATGGAATCGCCTGAGCAGTTGGTCTTTGCATACCAGCATAATATAATTGATGTTGGTATGATTGATACGGTTGGTGGACTACACCACTGTAAAGTGGTTGACTTTGACCGTTTTGGATATACGGTTGTCCACTGTTCGTAAAGATCTACTGCTCAGAACCTTGGTACACTTGCTGGAATTGTGGTTGTTGGTATTGCACTAGCCACGGTTGTGAAGCCATGTGCTGTTGTGCTATACTAACCGTTGGACCAAGATGTGGGGTAATGGTACCCATTTGTACTTGCGTCGCCCCGCCAATTGGCGATTGAGGTTGAGTCACAGGGTCAAGGGGCTGTTGCATTACAACCTGAGAAATCTGAGGTTGACATACAACAGGCATCGTTTAAACTTGCGACACGGTTACAATCGCTGGTGTTGTCGGGATGTTCGTCACAGGTACACATTGTTGCATAGAATACAGAACTCTTGGTTGTTGGGGTAGCATAGGTACCCAACCACTTGTAGTCATTCCAGTATAACCTGAATACTATTGTGAACTCCCGTATGGGTAACCTCCCGGAGGGGGTAATGAAAAGGCATACTGCCCCCCATACGGTGGTGATCCAGCACTGAAAGGAATTGTTAATCCTTGAGGACCGGATTGCCCAAACTGACCTCCAAACGGATCAATTTGTTGAGTTCCAACATAAGAGTTACTGGGTATTATCCCAGAAGAACAAATAGGAACAGACCACATTGTCGTCATAGCCCCTGAAGGGGCTCCTTCCAGCTGTTGAGAGCTAGTTGGGACAGATGGTATGCCGGCAAACATTGTCGGAGTGACGACAGGGGGTTCTGCTGTCGCTGTGTCATTTGACACAGTCCTAGATGTTGACGGTTGTTCAGACATTTTGAGTCTATCCAATAGATTGCCTAGCGATTCTACAGGAACTTCCACTGGTGATAGGCTAACTTCTGATGTAGAGGGAAATAGAGTGACCCCTACCCCAAAATGAGTTGGAGTAGTTGCTTGCGGATCTTCTACAATTTCCTCTATCGCAATCAGACCAGGTGGAAGGGGAAGACCGTCAGGTCTGTAAAATATTTCTGGTGCCGAAGAAGGGGTTGTTTCGACAGCGACAGTTGTTTGAGGAGCAAGACTCTCTAAACCGGTTACAGATGGAATTGATTCAGTAACACAAGTATTTGCTCTCAGACCAGGATCAGTGTTACTGTCCCTCTGGGGCTGTTGAACTTCTTCAATAGAGGCAGGGTTTCCAGAAATGTTTGGAGTAACCAGAACCTCAGATGTTGTTGGAACACTTGTTCTAACTTTTATAGGAGATTTTGAACCGGTTAAATGAGTTCGCTTTGTCCGTACTGTTTTCGATTCCGGAGACAAAGACGGTTGACTCGTAAGCCTCCGCGAACGATGGGGTTTCAATTGACTTTCTTCCACGATTGCGGATTACTCGATCAACCAAAATACAAGGGGGAAAATGTGTTTCCGAATTGAATGAATTTTATTAGACGCTTTTAGACACAACTTGCTTTTTCACTTTTTAAGAGTCAAGAAAAAAGCTAAAGATGACTCTAGTCTCCTTCGATGTTTTAACGAGCCCAAAGTGACAAATGCTTGGATGGACTTTTTCAGTTATAGAGTTTGAAAAAGGCCAAAAGAAACTGCTCTGGAGTTCTAGGCAGAGGGTGTGCCAAACTTTTCGCAAAACCACAGAATACGTTTTACGGTACGGGTGGTCGATCTTCGTGAATGCTGTGTTCACTGCATTGCGATCAGTAGGGCAGCCGACACAACTTCCTATGGATAAAGGCTTTATTCCTATAGGGGTCTCCCAATATATACGCGACGGTACGTGGGAGCACAATTCCGTATTGATACTTATCGCTTCACCGTGGAGGAATCACCCAACCACTCAACGCTAAGATATCACGTTTAACGACGCCGGAACACGTCTCTAGCTTAGACCTCTATGTGTTTGCGTTATGTTTCAAAGCGTTGTTATGTAAATTCAATTTATTTTAGGTTGATCTTGTTTAGCAGTTTGCCTTTATGGATCACCACGAGATGTATGGTACAACTCCTAAATGCAGTCTAAAGATGATAAGCAAGCTTTTTCAATCTTTTCAACTTATGAAAATCTTAACTACTGAGGGAAAAGAAAGACATCATCTTTTCACACAGATCAAAGAGCACACACTAATGCACTTTTTCCCTAAATCAACATGCAAGCTGTCAAAATGCTAATGCACAATGCAGGTATTTCTTTTCTCTTTCTTAATGTTGATGTATTACAAAAAGAAAGCTGTTGTATAACTTTGAATTCAATTTCAAGTGAAAGCAAACAAGCTTTTGTCCAAAATCAAAAGACACCTTAAGATTTACTTGTTTCAACACTAGAAATACATAAATTCAAACCATATGACGAAAGCAAAAGCTCAATCAGCTATGAACAGTAAACAAACTAACTCTTAGGATCAAAACGACACTTATCACAGGTCTAGATCTAAGAGGCCATAGCAAGACTAGTTCACTTTCGTTATGGGAAACTGAAAATGATGTAAGAAATACACTAAGAACAAATACAGTTTCTTTATACAACCGAGGCAGAATAGTGGCAAAGAAAGGTAGTTTCAGATAGGTACATTGACTGCTAACAGGCTGCAAAAACAAGGCTGAAAACTGGGCAACAGAAATCAGAGAACCCCAGTTGCACAAGGCAAAACTGGTTCAGCGCAACCTCAACACTGTCAGTTTGACATTCAGCGCAGGTAGCCTTCACGGGACCTGCGTTGAAATGCAGACTGCCTTCACAGCAGTTGCGCTGAAGGAGAAACTCTCGTTTCTCTTAGGTTCTGGGTCACAGATTGCTAAAAAAACAACAGTTTTTGGCCAAATAAAAGCTAACAATCAGGTACACACTAGAGGATGATTCAAAGGAGGATGAAAAGCTATCACAAAGAGCTATTAGAGTCCTTGTGGATCAGCTCTTCAAATCATAAACATTCCTAGAAACTGAGCTAGAGTAGCTGCCTTCTACTTTGCATTTGAAAGATCCAAATGCAGTTCGATTCGGTACTCCCTGTGTTTATAAAATGAATAGCAAAAACACAAACAACCAACAAGATACGATCCCCAGCGGAGTCGCCAGTTTTTTGTAGGGAAAAGTATCCAATACGGAATGACCCTATCCCACTCTAAGGGTGATAGTTCCTTAGCAACAATCGAAGCAAAGCTATCTAAGATTACTTCTTTATGAAATGTAGAAGAGGGGAGAAAGAGACCCACTAACCGATGTCTTCCGCTAATGGTTGATCCAATCTTCTCTCCTTGCTGCTTGCTCCCAGCTCCTGCTCTTTCACGGGCCCAGCTACACCAAGATCCTGCAAAATGACAAGAGAGGGAAACTACAAGAATCATACATTCATAATTGATTCAAGGATTAGAATAAATCAAATACACAAGTACAGCAATACATCATTGAAACACATGCATATAGAAGAACCTCAAATGCTTTATTAATGGAAGAAGTAAGGTTTAGGAAGTGATACAACCATAAGAGGCCCAATCCAACACCACCTTCCCAGCAGAAAGAAATCTCCTCTTCACCTCCTTCAAAGCAAATCACCTCAATAATTCTAAACTCAAACCAACAACAATTCTTTACATTCACAAGATTCCAGCCTCCAGATCTCATGGGAGAGAGATCCTTATATAGAGTTTTGGAGAGAGCATGAGTCAGCTTGATGTGTGACTAGTGTCCTCTCCAACTCCAGTTCTTCTTCAGTTCTTGAGTCCACTTGGAGATCCTTGCTTCCACTTGGAGTTTTAGAACCTCTTACTCATCACTAGGTGAATTCCCTGATCCAAGTGTCACTTTGGAAGCTTCCTGGGCACTGACACATTGAGGAATGAGACTTCCACTTGTCAAATCTCGCTCAGCGCAGGTAGCCTTTGTTGGAGTTGACATTCAACGCAGGTAGACCATGGAGCAGTTGACATTCAGCGCAGATGCTCAGTGGAGCAGTTGACATGATCCAGAATTGACTTGTTTTTGGGTAATTTTCAGTGGAGAACTGATTTGGATTGCTGTGGTTTGCTGACCTTGTTCCTCTAGGGGTAGGAACAACATGTTTAGGGACTTTGGATCCCTTAGATTATGGACATTTCATGCTTCATGCTGTAAGGCACAAAAATGTCTATAACACTAGTGATGAAGGTACACATGTGGAGGATAGTTTTCCAGATGAACATCTACTTTCAATTTCTACTCACACTCAGTGGTATGCAGATATTGCTAACTATCTTTCTACATGGAAAGTACCTCAACAATTGCCATACAGAGAGGAGTGAAATATTATCCATCATAGTGCTTGTTATTCATGGATAGATGGCTACCTCTTTTATACAGGACCTGATTAACAAATCGTGTGCTGCATAGGTGAAGATGACATCTATGATGTCATAAAATATGCTCACTATGGGTTGTGTGGAGGGAATTTTGTAGATAAGTGGACAAGTCATAAGGTGTTATAGATGGGGTACTACTGGCCCTCTATTTTTTTTGATGCAAGGAAATATATTTGAGGGTGAGATAACTGCCAACAAATGGGATAGGCCGGTTGGTCAGATGAGATTCCGTTATATCCTCAACTAGCTCTTGAGCCCTTTGAGAAATGGGCTATCAATTTCGTTGGGCCATTCAATCCACCTTCACATCAGAACGTCCACATTCTAGTTTTCACGGATTATGTGACAAAGTGGATAGAGGTCAAGGCTGTTGCGAAATAAACATAACAGGTTGTCTCAAACTTCTTATTCAAAGAAAGTTTCACTCGATATGGAGCTATTAAAGAGATATTTTCAGATGGAGGGGCATAGTTCACATCACATCTGATTGCAGGACTTATGAAGAAGTATGGAATCAAGCATAGGGTGACATCTCCATATCATTCTCAGGCGAATGGTCGAGTCTAGAGAACAAATAAAGTGTTGGAGAATATCCTTACGAAGACTATAGCAAACCATCACCAAAATTGGGCCGAAAAGCTTCCTCGGGGACTTTGGGCTTATAGAATAACATGGAAGAACACAACAATATTTTCACCATATGAGCTTGTCTATGGGAAAACCCCTTTGTTTCCTATGGAATTTGAAATTAAGGCACTCAGGACAACCCTTGAAGTAGTTTTGGATCTTTCAAAAGCCCAAAAACATTGATTATAACAATTAAATGAGTTGGATGAAATTTGTTTGATAGCTGTCCATAACACTACTGCAATTCAGAAACAATGAACTAAATGGCACAATAAATTTATTAATAAAAAGGTGTTTCAAAGAGGATATTGGGCATTTCTATATGAATCTCAGTTCAAATATTTTAAAGGAAAACTATAATCTAGATGGATGGGACCATATGAAGTTGACATGGTGTTTGATAACAAGACTGTCAGACTTGTAACAATTGATGAAGAACATACTCCCCTGATTGTAAATGGACATCGCCTCAGATTGTATCACTGTATCATTTCTAAAGAATCCTTTTTTAAACATCTCTCTGGGAATTCTGATTTTGAAATTGTTAGTGTAGAGAACTCTTCCTCTGCACCTCTTTCTTAATTCAATATATATATATACACACACACACACACACACATGCAATAAAAGGTTTTTACTACTCTACCATTATTTTTCTTATAGGTACTTCACTGGTGCTGGTACTCCAATGGTGTGGTTACTTCCCCATTGTTGCTCTATGGATGCTGATTTCATCTAAGTACTTCACTGGTGTTGTTACTCCTCTGGTGCTGTTACTCCTCGGTGTTGTTACTCTACGGATGTTGATTTTGTCTTAGTCCTTCACTAGCATTGTTACTCCTTTGGTGTTGTTACTCTGTTCGTGGTGATTTCGTTTAAGTACACTGGTTTTGTTACTCCTCCAGTGTTCTTACTCTTTGGGTGTTGTTACTTTTTTCGTTGCGATTCTATCTAGGTACAATGGTGTTGTTACTCCTCCGATGTTGTTACTCTGTTCGTTGTGATTTTGTCTAAGTACACTGGTGCTATTACTCCTCCGTTGATGTTACTCCGTTGGTCACAATTTTGTCTAAGTACGCTGGTGTTGTTACCTCATTCATCGTGATTGTCTAAATACTCATCTAGGGTTGTTACTCTGTTAAGGTAAGTCACAAGGTACATCCCCAACCGGCTACGTGGATTTGATTGATATTTCACCTATGACATGACTAGAGATGAATGTGGATGGTCATCCCTTAGTTGAAGGGAGGTATCATATTTAATGTTAAAGATACTGTATTTAATAGCAATTATGATATATCATTATCATTGTTGAACCTCGCGAAAACTTGTACATTCCACGATCATTATTCTGATCCCCACCATACCCTGCACATTTATCCATACACATTGGAACTTGAACTATGTATGATTTCATTGAATTACAATCCTTCCCAATGTGTTTTAATAATTTCCATTATCACCATAACCCACCATGGATTTTCCCCATAACATCCACTTGGATTTCCCTTTCACTGCATCCTTTGCCACCGCAATCCCTGTCATCGCAACTTTACCAGCTAACAAACCCTCAACAATTTTTCTACTACTGTGAGTGTTGCTACAGAGCAACTGGAAGAATGGGTGGGAAAGTTGTTAGGCATGAATTGGAAGAGTCAACACATGTCTGATGCCATCGGGATGCATAGAAGGTTTTTCAAAATGCAGGATGGCACACCTATTTTGAGAGGTTGTAGGGATTTGATGAAGCCATTACAGTGGAATTTGAATTGAATTTGGACAAGAATTATTCCAGAGTCCTTGTGTTGAACATTCTTGTCACTAAAGAAATTATCTTGATTGTCAGCATGTTGCAGTAAGGAGGGAAGAAATGGTTCGTCCGAAAATTTCCCTTACCAGAATTTCCTAAATTATTCCTCTAGGAAGGAGAAACTGTGGTTTAGAAGGGAAGGGGATACAATCGAAAATCCTTGCCACATGCATTGGCCTAGGCCGCGTACTTTTTGGTGTGATACATTACTTGTGAAGATCGTCTCTCTACCTTGTTCAAATACCATTTTCAACTTCTTGCATGCCTTCGATTCCATCGTGTGCATTCTCAGGACATGACATTTTCTTATAGAATAATCTTTAGTTAATGGCATGGTCTTCTCATCGGTGGTGTCAAACATTGGCGGTCGTCACAAACAATAGGCTGGTTAGGTTACTGGTGGTGCATGCCTTGTCATAGAATTCCATGGCTTGGCCAAAATTCACTGAATTAGTAGAAGAGGAACTTGCGGCTATGATGTCGGAAAGGGAGGAATAAGACTTACTGGCAGAGGAATAAGTTGTAGATGATGTTGATACATAAGAACCAATGTCGGATGTCAAACAATGGGAAGAATTGGCGGCGGAACATGCTGCAAGAGAATCTCCAGTAGAGGAAGGGGCCACAGACGATGTTGTTACAAAAGAACTAGCATCGAATGTTGACCTGGAAGTAGAAGCAATGGAGGTAGAAAGGGGTGCAGGTGGCGCTCCTATACAAGAACCAACATTGACTGCTGACCTGGAAGCAGGAGGAATGGAAGTAGAAGGAAGCAAGGTGACATTGTTACACGAGAACCAGCATCGACTACTAAACTTATGAAAGAATTACTGGCAGTGGAAGAAACTGCAAGCGACGTTGTTACACAAGAACCAATGTTACCTACCAGATTGGAGGAGAAACCGGTGGAAGAAGCGGAAGCTGTAGTCGATGTCGCTACACAAGAACTAGCATCGACTACCGAGCAAGTGGACGAAATGGAAAAACATGTGGCACAAGATGAAAAGGAGAAGGAAATTGTGAAACAACCAAGGGAAGGAGAAAGAATTGAAAAAACAGGTGCTGAAAGGATGGAAATCGAGGAGGATATCCCTCATTCTCTGCTTTTCGATTCCCTACCAAGAGGGGAAAGAAATTTTCACTCCCCTAGGCGCTCGATGAAAGAAAATATCTCTCCCTTGATACCAATATTTGTAGGGCAATTACAGGCACCATTGTCAACACTGTCACACAAGAACCAGTGTTCACTGGTGGACAAATTGGGCAAATTCAAGAACTGGTGGTCGACCATGTTACACAAGAAGTAGTGTTGGTTGAGGGGAAATTTGAAGAAACTATGGCTGATATTGTTTGCATAGAGCCATTGGAAGAAAATGTTGTTGTTGGTACCAACCTGCAAGGGCCAGAACCAATTTCTGAGAAAATGTAGGAAGATGAGTGGGAAAAATAACAGCCATAGGAAAAGGGTGTTGAAAATGCTACTCTATAAGGGCCTATAGTGGCTATGAAGTCATTCAGGGAAGATATGGAGGTTCCAGGGCCTGTGGAAGAAGTTGATGGGGTCGTCCCCTAAGTTATGGAGTAGAGAGAAGAAATAAGGGTGAAGTAGGAGCCCGTTGATGATTTTCCTGACATCAATCCGCCAAATACAATACCAACCGTGAGACCAATGGAGGAGGTCATTATCAAACATGAATTCATTGAACAATGTGCAAAGAGAAGGGTCCCCATCTAGGAAAGGTATCGGTCACAATTTAAGGAGAATATGAAATTAAAAATGGAGATTATTAAGTTGAGGAAGCAAGTGTTACACTTACGAATATGGGTGAGGAAGCATAAGAGGAATGTTAGTCAGTCTGTCGTAAATCCTGGAGCCAAAAACAATTTAGAAACAATGCAGACTGATCCATTTTTGCATCTATTTGAGTATCAGGGATTATTGTTCACCACAAAAATTTAGAAATGGCAGGCTACTACATCTCACCTTCAACGGGATCTATCTCTTTGGGATCCCACTGGAAGGAGTGAGAGGAATTCGGGAACAAGCTCTGAAAGTAGTGACTGATTACATGACCTGAATGGAGAAAGAAAAGCAGAAATAGGAAAAGCATCAGGAAAAGATTGAGGAATTAGAAGAGCAAGTGCAACTACTGAAGGCTGATAAAGATGAAATGTTTTCTCTGGCGCAAAAAACGATGGCGTGCCAACCTCCTACTCATATTTGTGATATGTTATTCCATGAACAATACTTGTAATACTATTTGGATATCATCTATTAGGATATAAGTAATGAAATCCGAGATCCGGTATAGCTTCTGCAGATTCTGAGGGGTCACAATATCCTGAACCATCACTTAATGTGTGAACTCTGTTAACTCTCCTTAGTTTCCCAAAGCTAAGAAAGGAAACCAAAGAGGTAACCACATGCCAACCTTTGACTTGGTAGCTAACCATACCAAATTAGAGAGGCCTCTCTCTAAATCTACCTCATAGCCAATGGAAGTGACTTGAGAATACTAGGGTTTTAGGCTAGTTATCATCTCAATAGGGTTTTGCTTTAGGGTTTGTTGGATAAATAGCATTAGCTTTAGGAACTAGGCCAGGTATTCCAAAAGATTAGTTGTAGTCATAGAATGGGGCAAGATAGGTGTAAGCAGTGAAAAATGTGATTTGTCATTGTAGCATGGTGAGGAAGAAATCATATAGAAGAAGCTTAAGTGAGCATAATGAATTCACTTGTTTAGAGGATGGAACACTTATATGGAAATATCAGACAAAAACAAAGCATTCAAGACAATGTATTATGCTTAAAAACTTAAGAGATAATCACGAGAAGAAACATAGATGGTTTCCAAAAACATTTAAAAATCAAATGCATAAGAAACAATGGAGAAAACAATGCCACTGAGCACAACACATGAATCCCATAAAAATAGATGCAACTATATATTATTTCTGCCAATATCAACTACACTAGTTCAAAAGTATGAACTTCCAATATTCAACCCTTCCTTTGACATCATTCTATCTACATATAGATGAAAAAAAAAATTCCCCTCCAAGGGGTCGAATCCTTCTTCCTAGGAATTGATTACATGATTTTCTCTAACCAATGCCAAAACCTAGTGGAGTTAAAAACCACTTCCCATTTTAAACTAACTGATTGAGTTTGTCTCTCAAACCCTTTAATTACAAGATTATTTATACTTAATACCTAACAAACTCATTTACACAATATGAAATCATAAGGTAACCATTTACATCATCCTAGCTTGACCTTTCACCATTACAAGCAGTAAAAAAATCAAATTCACGAAGTGCAACAAATTTGCAGAAGCGTAACAAGTCTAGCAGAAGCACAACAAAACTTTGGAGGATGATTTTGAGACCTTCCCGGATGAATTTTGTTCTTCAAAACACATGGATCAAATCTGAATATTTCCTCTACACCCTAGAGTCATTAATCCATGCAAAAGCCTCCTTCTAGCTCCTTCAAAATTGATTTCAAAAAAGGTTATCTAGAAACGCAGCGAGTGCCCTGAAAAGGTGGCAGAAAGGTGGAAAATAGGCATTGTTTGATCATTTTATAAACATTTATGACTCTTCAAGTGTCCTCATGTAATTTTATGATATCACTATGCCATTAGCTATACTCACATGCTTGAAAATCTGAATTTGGACCTCTTGAGGAAAAGCGCAGCAACTTGTGTAGTCAAATTTCTGTAATTCTATAAACATAGGGATCAAAGATGAACTAATATCTCTTTAACCATAAAACGTTTTACAAAAAATGGGAGATGTTTTTGTAGATAAGGTTGTTTTAAATAAAAAAATCTCTCCATTTTGTGAAATTCATTCCCATATTCGTGGAATCCATGCCACCAAAGAATGACTAAAACATGTAATTAAATTGGAGAATTTAATTTTCTGACACAGGCCTCCACAAAAGTTGAATATCTTCCGAAATATGATACATGTGTAGAAAGGAAAGGACGTTTTTGTTCTTTGGTATATTATTAACAAAAACCTCTTTCATGTTTGTAAAATGCATCTTCATGACTTCAAAAACGGATTTTGAAGTAAAATTGTCCCTGTGTGCAACAAATGATCCCAAAACCCTAAAAATCATGCCAATCACTTCCTTCTTTTGACTTCTTTTTGGTCTCTGATGTTTCCATGGTGTAGGATATGTAGACTTACCCTTTGAATTAACATGGAATGCAAACAAAGGTATGAGGAAATGCTGCTCAAGGGAAAGGTGTTGTGAAGGGGAGGTAAGGGATTTGATGTGAAAAACAGGGTTAAAAGGGCAACAAGTTGAGGAAAGGTAATGGAGGAGAAAGAGGATAGGAAACATTCTAAGGAAATTATCGGGGGTAGAGATATGTGTTACAAAGGAAATGGTGGTGGAATTTATCAAAACGAGTGAGGAAAGGGGTGAAAAGGGGAAAACATAGTCCTAGGCCAGAAGCACAACAACTAGCTAGGTTTTTGAGGAAAAATGGAAAAATGATTGAATTTATGTGTGGGAAGTGACAAGGAGTGTTTGATGAGTGTATACAAGGATATGTGGACTTAGAAACTAAGGGATTTCTTCTCAAATGAATCAAAATACCATGAAAATGAAAAACATAGTAGGAAAGCAGAACAAAACCCTAGGGATAGATATCAATGAGCTTTCTGAGGGAAAATAATGCATATATGGTTTGTGAGGCTTGACTTACTTGTTAAAGGATCCTTTGAAGAAACTCGGATGATAATTGAACCTGGTGTTTCATCCTTTTGGCCTCCAAATCAAAAGCGCATAAAACCTACCAAAAACACAACAGAATGATGAAACAAGCAATTGATGATGAATTTCGGAGTTCTGATGGTTGTGGCAAGTCTCAGAGTGGTAGAGAGGAGCTATTGGAGCTCTTGGAAGGATAGAATGAAGTTTTAAAATTCTATGATTCTCCTTTATAACTCAAAAACGAGATTTTTGGCTTGATGATTGAATGATATCATGTGTACTTTTTGATAAAATGACTATTGATAGATTTGACTGCAACATTATTTATTCGAAAGGAAATGTTTCTTTGATTCACCTTATTCCATAATTGATAACTCCCATGATGATGACCAAAAAGGATGACATGAATCTCTTGTTTGATATTTATTACTGATATAATGATGACAATCCAATGTATATCCTAGACCATGACCTATATGGTGACTCACTAACTCTTTTGATGACCTAGGATAGGAAATGATGACATGACCATGATGGGTGATGGTGACCTTAAACAAGTGGACAGAGTATAAATGATACATAGAAAAATGACTTTGGGACCTTTTGACAACTATGAGAGATGCCAAATTTTATTTGAAAATATAATAATTTGACCATAAGACCCTATCCAAAAGATTACATTTGATCATTGTGACTATTGGACACTAAAAAACTCTACATGCATGATTATTTTCTGGGTACCGAGCAATCATTCAATCCTGTGCCATATGTGGCGGATATTCAATTCAGAGCCTTCACCTCCTTCATGATTAACTAGGTTAACTAGAAGAAAGCCTTCGACACATTCAAATAGAACCAAGCGAACATGCCACTTGTAGTTTGAGTTGAGAATTTTTAGGCTTTGAATGTTTTCAACAAACATCGTACCTTCTAGGGAATAGAAGGATGGAAGTGTCAGATGCTGGAAACACAGAAGTGGTGCACTAACATGTGTATAAAGAAAATTTTTACTTTTGAAGAGAAGGTCCTGGCCGACTGTTAGAAACGATGGGTGTTTTCGTCATCTACAGTAAGGATATGCAAACCTTTCAGGGCCCCTAATTTTGTTCAGGCTTTAGATAGAATACCACAATATATCGCATGTATTCAAACCTATGGGAACCAATGGATGGGTCTGAGATTTTGGTTTCCCATTGTTTGGCTACCAGCTGAGCAATACACACCAGCTTATGTGGTACACAAGGATTGGTTGAAGGAAGTCCTTCACACAGATGGATATAAGGATCCTGAAATAGAAATGTCCGTGAAATATGACCTCGCATAACTCCATGCTAATGACAATAGCTCTAATTGAGATCTGCACAGAAGACAAGTTGCATGAGGACATGCAGAAAGGCTAGTTGGGGAGAGATGTTGGTTGCTAAATTTGCCCACTTTTTACTCGCCTTTTTATCCCTTTCTTGTATTCATTTCATGTCCTTCTTGGTCAATTTGTATTCTAAACAGCAAAGGTATACCTATTGTCATGTCTTTGTGAATTCTTAATCAATGAAGCGTAGTCGTAGGGGATTATTTCCTAAAGCGACTTGCTAACTTAAGTTTCCCCTCAGATTTGAAGGAATGATGATCAAGACCATTATTCAGCATATGATGACTACTAAGCTGGCAACGCTATCTTTGGATATCAGTTGAAATGGTGGTTCAACTTATCGACCATAGGTGCTATCTTTATATTATGTTATATCTCAAGAATCACTATGCATTTGTAGGCAGACAACTGCCATAATCTTATGCATTGTTATTTATTAAATGAGATGTATAAGTATTTATTACGAGGCTGAGAAATCCACCATGAAGAGATACACAAGAATTCTGAGTTGTCTCCTATGTTTCTTATATGGGCTTCAATTAGGAGTTTTACTAGGCCATGATGATATAAGGCATTATCTATAGATTGTATCTTTCTTTGAACCTTACCAACCATTTTCCTTAAGCTACGAAGTAGGAAATATGGTAGGTTAATTTCATTCCCATTAAGAAAATGCATCATTAAGTGTGCATGTTAAAAGAACATGTTACAGAATCTTCCTTCACAAGTTACAAAATTTTGAAAGATTAGTAGAAAATTCCTTCATTTATTTTTCAAAGTTGTGACTAGTATCCCCATTTTAAACACAAAAATTCCCATACCTAGTTTCTTGAAGAGAACTCTCCATTATTTCTCTTCAATTTATTTGTTCTTGAACCATCTCTCTCCAATTCTTGGTAATCCAGTAGCTTCTTCTATGAAATACTATATCAACACCAACTTCACGTCCATAATTTCTGCTTCAGTGCCATAGTATGCCCTAGAGAAATACTTTGTCACTTCTTTCTCATGCCCATTGAATTTATCCATGAATTTTAGCCACTATTCCTGTTCCAACAAACGCTTAAGTTGTGGTATCCTTTAAGAAACCTAACCCCATTCGGCTCCGATCTTACAATTACCACCATGTTAGAGAAGATTAACCTGTAATTTCTCTTTCGACAAGGTTAAAGAGTGGAAGTAATTTGAGTATGGACTAGATTAGGGAAACAAAGTTTAGGTGAGGGTGGTCTTAGCAGAGAAAAAAAAAGGTTGAGTGAAATGGAAGTATCTCGGCATGAAGTGGAACTATGACTGGAGAGGAGAGGGTGAATTTCAAATTATATCAGGGTTCATTCCCAACTTAGATGACAATACATAGATATTTTGGTTAAAACTAAATTTGTGTGAGAATAATTAAGGGTAATCATTATTCAGTATGGTAGTAGAAATAGTTACTCATCATTTATTTCATAATTCAAATGTTTTACCTTTATTATATAACTTAATATTTACATACCTTAGATCCTTTGTCTTACTGATTTTGATTTGTCCTTGTAGGTGTCAAGTTTCTTTATCTGCAACCTTCATTGGATTTGTTTTTTCCATAATCTTCATCTGCCCTAGTCGCAATCTGCCAAGTCAGCTGCATAATTCTATAAGAGTTGTAGATTGTTGACAATTTTGTAGCTACATTAGTTTCAAAAGAGAAAAGAGGAATAAAAAGAAAATGGGAATAGAATAGAGAAAAGAAAATTTAGGCTGCCAATAACTCTTAGTTTTCAACCTGGATTTTTTGTATAAACATGCCAACATTGTTGTTTTTCATGTTTATACAATTATTATTTTTTATATTTTTACTCATTTTTATTTAATTTTAATTTAATTTTATTATTTTTTATTTTGAAAAAGAAATTAGAAGAATAAGTTGGAGAGGAAGAAGAATATTCCTTTACCAACCTCAAATCAAGATTATCTTGTAGATTTCTTATGAATTCTTCCCTTGTTAATGATTTATGATATATTCGTAATCTATGACCATTTACAAGGAAGGCCACTTTTTATTCATCAATGGTTATGATTTTGACTGCACCATTTTTTGGAAATAATACTGAGAGGGGCGGTGAATCAGTATTATCATATCAATAATTTTTTCATTTCCCAAACAAATTTATATACGCTACTTCTATGAAGTGAACTAGCGTGTACATGCTACTGTTATTAGGGAAACCAACGTATACCTAGAGAACTTGTGATTTAGTCAATTTATCATGTGTTTATCTTTAAACAGTGCATCAGTAACTTATTAAACAGTGTAGTAAAAACCGAATAAACCATCAAACATAAGAAACACACATGAACACCAAGATTTAAGGTGGAAACGCAATGTGGATGAAAACCACCTAGTTTTGTCATATCTGTATTCTTTTAATAATAAAAAAATATGTTTACAATCTTGTATTGGTTCAGACTCATACCAGTACGCAGGCACCCACCTGCAGAAAGATACAACCTTCTCTCATTCTCGAGCTTCTAATCGAAGGGAGCTAAAAACCCCTAGTTCCTGTACTAGACGATATGTTTACTAGTACGTAGGTTCCGACCTACAGAAGGCTACAACCTTCACTCATTCTCCAGCTGCTACTGGAAGGAGCTCCAACCCCCTTATCAAATCACTAGCCACTACCGGAAGGAAGCTTCGACTTCCTCACTGAAGGCTCCAACCCTCAGTATTCTCCAGGGACCACGTTTCATAAATTTTCAGACTGGATACTCCTGGTACATAACAACACATGAAGGCCTCGTTTCATCAAATTTTCATACCGGACCCATTAGTAACATTGAAGCTCAAAATCAATCACCACTGAAATACAACCATGAAATACATCTACATCAACCAATCACTAAAATCCAATCATCAATCTCTGATATAACTGAAACCCAATCATCAATGTATGATATAACTGAAACATCAATCGTTGAAACCTCTGAACCTCTGACACAACTGAATCAAACAATTAATGGAACTCTAACACAACTGAATCAAAAAATAACTGAACTTTAATCAAATTCAACCAATCAACTGGAATAGATAGATCACTATAACCAATACACAGATCTGAACCTAGAACACTACATCAACAACCAGAACTAACTGTAACCTCAAAAGGCATGTGTTAGAATGTATACACTCCTTTAATGAAGTGAACTTGCGTGTATATGCTACTTCCTTTTTCCCAACCTGCATATACCTCTAAAGATACTGAATCATAAAATCTCTGAACCACAAACTGTACCAATCAGTGACATTTAGAAGATCTACTATCATATTACAGATTTCTAAACAGATAGAAACAAGGATCACCCTTCTTTCTCAATCAATTAATCAACCAAACTCAATCTCCTTATATAATCAATTTTATTTTCAGATCTAATGAAGACATCATTGACAAACAATAATAAAACAGTAGCATTGATCTGATAAATCAGTCATCCTTGAACAACAAGCTTTTCTTTTGCATATGCTCCTTGGAAGAGCCGAACCAGCGTGTATACCCACCTTCACCAAAGCGAACCAGTGTATAGATATGAAAATAATTACTTATAACTTTGTTGCAATTCGAGATTTTAGACATACCTAGATCATCACATATAAAGGATAAAACATGCTTTAGCAATTAGATCTATCCTATCCATTATCAGATCACATAATGATAAGTCATTATGATCCTACTCCATCATTAGATCTCATCCATCATCAAACACTCAAGTGCATACTTAGTTTAGATCAAGCAAAGCATCAGAAAACCATAACATGCATATTTTCTTTTGATCAAACACTTCATAAGATATTCATTACTTCTCCACTTATCCCTTTGATCTTCTCCTCCTTATATAGTTTTACCATTTCTCAATACCTCGGATCAAAACAACACTTAGAGCCTGTGGTATTCTTAGACGTGATCAAATATCCATTACTCCACTCAATATTGAGGGTTAATACCATGGTATTGACCCTTGGTATTCTTTCACCTTAATTTCCTTCATTTTTCATCCCATGCACGCTTTTTCTTATATGAAAGTGTGCGCATATGTATAAGCTCTTTTTGTATAGTGAACCCACGTGTACACGCTCTTTTTGTACAGTGAACCTACATATACAACTTAACATACCTGAAAATGTCCTTTTTATTCAACTTCTTGATTCTGATCTATAGTCCTTTGTTCCTTCATCATATTGTTTTGTACCATTAATTTGTTCCCTCTAAATAGACGTGTTATATTTTGATTTTCCATTGTACATTACTTATGAACTGATTCCTTTGAACTGACTTGCATTTTGTCACATCGGTAAACACAACGCCATGCATTCTGTCACATCTGATATCTCTCCTGTAGATTCATCTAGTTGCGTAGATTCATCTAGTTACCATATACAAGTGAGTTGTTCTTCTACAAGTGGGTTGCCATCAAGTACAACACATGTATCATAATGCGAACACCATTATCAAAGATAGTTTAATTTTCATAAGGACCATGCCAATGAATTTGAAATTTTCCTTGAAAATCTTTAAATTTTGAATCAAAAAGCAATGCCCAATCACGGGGCTGAAATTTCCTTTCTTTGATAAAATTATCATGCCACCTGGATCTTTGTTGTTGGACTATATTGGTTCTATGAATAGAATCTTGTCGTATCTCATCAAGTTCATTCAATTGTTCCATTCTTTGTCTTTGGTCTTCTGATAAATAAAAACCCAATTTGGTTGATGTTTTAAAAGTCTTTATCTAGAACTCAATAGGAAACATGACTTGCTTTTCATAAACAAGTTCATAAGGAGTGTGTCCTGTTGTATTCCTCCATGTGGTACGATATGCCCATAAATATTCTAGAATATTTTCTACCCAATCGCTTCTATGAAAATGCATAGTCTTCGTAACAATTTCTTCAATTACTTTATTGGAAGATTCAACTTGTCCATTGGCTTGTGGATGATATGGAGTTGACTTCCTATGTTTGATTTTGTACTCCTCCATTATATTCTGTACCAACTTGGATGTAAATTGAGTGCCTTGATCTGTCACAATTTCCCTTGGAACACGAAAACAAGTGAAAATATCATAAAAACAAAATGAAACTACATCATTTTCAGTAGCAAAAGAAAGTTCTTTAACTTCTACCCATTTTGTGACATAGTCTGTACAAACAAGAATGTACCTTTTTTGTCTTGACGTTGGATTGTTTGGACCAAAAAAATCTGAAGCCTATTTTTCAAAAGGTTCAATAATTACCTGAGGTTGTAGAGTCATTTCATTTGAAGGAACATGTTTCCCCATTGTCTGATAACTTTCACATCTCTTAAAAAGAGAAGGTTAATAATATTCTAAGAGAAGGACTTTATAATAAATTCTTTTATAAGCAAAATGTCCTCCACATGGTTCATCATGAAAATCCTTTAATATCTCTGGTATTTAACCCTCTCTAACACATCTTCGAATGATTAAGTGAGGTATTTTATTGTACAATTATTCATTTATCCATGAATGAGATGCACTAGTTTGAATAACCTTCCTTTTCTCTTGAGGAGACAAGGATGATGGTAACTTTCATGTAGCCAAATAATTCACAATATCTGCAAAGAAAGGAGATTTAATAATCAGGAAAATTATCTTCTACAGGAACATTATTATTATCATTTTGGATTCTAGATAGAAAATCAACAACTATGTTTTTTTCCACATCTATCCAAAATAGTAATATTAAATTCTTGTAATAACAATAGCCATATTATAATTATTCAATTAGTAATTGGTTTATTCATTAAATATATAACCACATAAAGATTGGCGTGAATGAAGTTTTCATAATGAGTGATATAATGTTTGAATTTATTGATGGCATGTACAACAACTAAAAACTCATTTTCTGTTATAGTGTAATTTGACTCTACAGAAGTCAATTTTTTGCTTGTGTAGTAAATGGCATAAGGGGTTAAATTTTTTTGTCCTACTACAAATCCTAAAGCTAGATCCGAGGCACCAGTCAAAATGTGAAAAGGTAGTTTCCAATTTCGTCCTCTTAAAATGGGTGCTTCAGAAATATTTTCTTTCAATGTTTCAAAAGCATTTTGGCATTCAAAATTCCAGATGAATTCACAATATTTTGTAGGAAAATTGAAAAGTGGAGAGGCTATCTTTCTAATTTTTTCTATAAATATTCTATAATAACCAGTAAGAGCAAGAAAAATTCTAACATCTCTTTGACATGTTGGAACTGATAATTTATAAATAACTTCCACTTTAGATGTATCCATTCTAATACCATTTCCTAAAATATGGTGTCCTAAAACAATTCCCTCAGTGAAAATCATAAAACATTTTTCATGGATTAATGAGAGATTTTATTATTTACATCTAATGATAACCTTTTCCAAAATTTTGAGAGATTCTTCAAAATAGTTTCTAGAGACAGTAAAATCATCCATGTACACTTCTACACAATGATGAATTAGATAAATGGAATGCCTAAAACTACCCATTGAAATGTTGCAAGTGCATTACATAACCCAAAACGAAGTACTTGGTAAGCATAGGTTCCTCATGGATAGGTAAAATTTGTTTTATCTTGATCTTCTAGAGCTACTTGGATCTGGTTATATCCACTAAAACTATCCAAGAATGAAAAATACTTGTTCCCTGCCAATGTATCCAAGACTTGATCAATTAAAGGAAGTGGAAAATGTATTTTAAAGTAACTTTATTCAATTCCCTATAATCAATGCATACTCTCCATTTTCCATTTTCCATTTTTCTTCAGAACAATTACCAATGGTGAAACCCACTGGCTTCCTGATATTGGATAAATGAAATTCACATTTAACAATTTTTGTGATTCCTCTTTAACAATTTCCCCTAGATTTGGATTCATTCTTCTCTGGCGTTGTCGGATTGGTCTGGCATTCTCTTCAATACAGATATTATGCATACAAGTGTTAGGATAGATTCCTTTCATATCAATGTATTCCCATGCATAAGTAGAGGAATGTTCTTGCAACATCTTTATTAATTTTGTCTTTTGATATTCTTCCATATTATCATTATATTCAAAGTTTTCCTCGGAAACAATTCTATTAAATAATTTCCAAATTTATCCATAGAATGTAAAGACATTTGATGAGATTATAGATATTCAATATTACGTTCTTCTTGAAGACTTTGACTATATTCATAATATGAGGAAGATTCATTATTTTTTGTTAGATTTAAAATATGATCTTCTTCATCTATTTGTGAAGTAGCAAAGATTGGTCGTATATCAATATCATCATCTACCCATTCATTAATTTATACTTTTATTGTTTTTTTTGTAGGGGGATATAATGTGAATTTATTTTTCGAACTTTCATAAGAGATAAACATATCACCAGATCTATAAGTTATAGAAGCATCAGTTGTAGCTAACCATGGTCTTCCTAGAATCAATTATTGTCCTCCTAAATTGTTCTTGGGTGTCAAGATCATAAAGTCAGTAGGATATTCCTAAGAATCTAAGGATACAAATATATTTTCTAACACACCATCAGGTTTGATAAGAAATATATCTGCTAATTGTAATATTTTAGGTGTCTATTGAAGATTAGGAAGTTTCAATTGATTCATTGTTTGTTTACTCATGATGTTTATGGCTTCTCCTAAGTCAATTAATGTGTTTGGGATTTTGGCACCATTAACGTGTTTTGTTTGTTTTTGTTTTGTTTTGTTTTGTTTTGTTTTGTTTTTTTTGTTTTTTTTTTTGCTTTTTTTGTTTTTTGTTTTTTGTTTTTGTTTTTGTTTTTTGGTTTTTTGTTTTTGGTTTTTTGTTTTTTTTTTTTTTTTTCCATCATGATATCTGCAATTTTCCCAACTAACTGAAATAGTTTAACTTCTTTTCTTCTTCTTCCTGGTCTTTTAATACTTGACTCTATTTTTCCTTGCAAATATTGGTATTTCTTTGGTAGCTTGAAACAAAGGAATTTTTATGCAAACATTCTTTAGTTCATTTATCATATCATAATCAGGCAACACTATATGTTTTTCTACCCCTTTAGCAATTTTCAATCTTCTAGGAAAAGGTGGGTTTGAACAGAAACTCAAGGTTGTTCTATGATGGAAGTTGAGTTTATTGGAGTATCATCAAAATGTGTAGGGTGCTGTTTTTTTTGAGAATTTTCCTCTTAATGAAGAGATGTCTCTTTGTCATAGAGGTTATCATTTTTAGACTCCTGGATAACAACATATGGTGACTTCATTTCCAATACTTTACCATATCTAATTTGGACATTTTTTAGATCTAATGGATTTATCACGTAGTTTGGAAATTATGTCCTTCCATATTGTAAACAGACTATGAATTTTTATTATTGGATTTCGAAGTGGTTGAGAATGTAGTTGATTTGGATTTTATGGAAATGGTAATGAAAGTTGTGGGTTTGGATTTTGAGGTTGAGAGGGTTGAACAAGCTGAAGAAAATACTATGGTGGAAAAATAGGGTAAGGTTATTGAAATTGAGGATATTAAGCGTACTTGCCATAAGAAGTTTTCCATCCTTGTGCCTAAGGTTGAGGCCAAGGTTGCCAAGGCATGGGTGGAGTCCAATTACTTCGTGATGGTTGTGCATATTTTTGAGTGTTGAAACCTTGGGTCATATTCAATTGTGGATTTTTCCATGGTCTCTTGGAAATAAAACAGAGGGGTTCTACTTGATTTGGCATTACTTCCTCTTGATAGATAGATTTAAGACCCAATATTGAAGGAAATTCTTTTGTATCGTGATTTTCTACACATATAACACAGCTTTCTTTCTCTCAAGGAATTCTTCTTTCTACATTTTCGACAAAAGATAGATAATGTAGCATTTTTAGCCTTTCTCTTGTTTTTGACTTCAAGGGCATTTATTTGTTCACTAAGACTCCCCAAAATATTTATTTTAAATTTTTTAAGAAAATTTCGTATTTCAACCCTACTTATTGTCCCATCTGATGATTTATTAATCTAGGACATCATAATATCTCATGGATTTTACCAGTTCTTTCCTTTCCCCTAGAAATGTGAATGTATAACTCACAAATATCTCCAAATGATAATTGATAAATATCTCCTTTACCCATGGAATTGAGAATATATATCCACTCATCTTTGATAGATTTTAGTAAGAGATATTTCAAAGTTTCTTCATCTAGATTATGCATTTTAGCCCTTTTAACATTATAAACAAATCTTTCAATGAAATCTTCAAGATTTTCATCTTCGTTTTGTACCATTTTAAAAATTTCATCTTTAAGATTATGGGGCATACAATAGTCTTTGTATTTTTCTAAGATTGTAGTTTTCATTTGTTCCCATGCTCTTATAGAATGTACTCCTAAGTCGATAACCCATTTTAATGTCACATCCTTAAGAGTGGCTGGAAACTATTTCAACTTTTGAGTATCAAGTAAGTAGTTATAGGATCTACACAAGACTTCAAACTCAAAGAGAATTTTTTTAGGATCCTCATTTCTTAATCCATGAAAATTAGCGAGGATGGAGGGTGACATATTTTTCATTGTGGTTGTGGTATCTTCATCAAGGATGGGAAATCCAAAAGGTTCTAGATATCCTCTACTACCTCCTCTTTCTCTTCCTCCACCTCTTCCACCTCCAATCCTAGGTTGTAGATTTCGTCAGAATTAATTTAAGGTTTTAAAAATTGATTTTCTTATTCCTCCTCTAGCTCCTACGGTTCTTCCAAAAATGGAATGTTAAAATGGGTTTCTTCTTCTTACTCTTCACTAGGGATTTCGAGTTCTTGTCCTAGAAGTTGTCCTCCAGTTGAAGATAGAAAAATTACTCCTTTTTTTGGGGATGTAGGATCTTCTTCTTCTACTATGGCTTCAGTAGTGGAAGTTGGTGAATCTGTAGGTTGGATTTCAGATCTAAGTACCTTAGGAAGTTTATGTCTACTTGCAATTCATGGAATATGAGTTTGGGTGGATGGTGTGGCACTACAAGGTTGTGGTGGGCTGAGTGATGATGTTGGAATGAAACTCCTACCTCTACCTACAAATATATCTCTAGAATCTCTTTGCATATGCATATCATTTTTATATATTTTTTTTAAATGAAAAGAAAAAGACTCCTATATAAACTTCCCTGAGAACGACACAAAAATGTTTGGTAATTTAATTGATGTTAAATTACTTACATGAATTTTCAACCAACGCTATTAAACAGATGAAATGTATGTGCATTGCATGTGCTAGGAGTCTTTGTCACACACAATTCCGATGTTAATTTAAGATATCAAAAGACACATGTTTCTCTACAGCTGTGTAAGAAAATATTTCACTCATAAAAAGGAAATCAATTTTATTTCTCTTACTTAAAAAGAAAGATCACAATCTTCTTGAAATAAGCTGCACACTTCCTCCACACTTAAAATTAAAATCACACTCACACTTTGCTTGAAATAAAATCACACACACACTTGCTTTAAAATGAAATCACTCTTTCTTACAAATAAAATCACACGCACACTTTTCTTCAAATAAAATCACATGCGGACTTGCGTTAAAATCAAATCACTCTTTCTTGTAAATAAAATCACACTTTCTTGAATGAAAATCACACTATAAATAAATCTTCTTTAACAGAAGAAAGGTTAATTGTACAAATGAAAATCCTATTTATATCACTACAATGTAAAGATATGCTTCTAATCTATGTTAACTTATAATCTGACAATGTGGAGTAGATATCTCACTTCATTTCAACAATAAAAATGATTAGATGAACCTGCGATAAAAATAGTCTTAAACTCACATTCAAACTTAAAATGTAAATTAACAGAATCCTATTGAAAACACAAAACGAAATACTAAACTTCAATTAAAAGGAAACCTTACTATCACAAGGGGGTCCTCTTATGAGAAGAAGGTATCAATATGATATTTTCATGAGATGATTAACCATGCATTGGAATCACATAGTATAGAAATAAAATGAAAACAGGTTTGTATATAAAAACATAGTGTTTACACTATCAAATTCAAAAGATGTGTTCGCTATGCCAAGAGGAATATTCATAAAACTCTTACGCAATAATTTTTTAAGAGAAATAAGCCTTATTCCAATCGACATTAGATAAAATTAACTTTGAAAGATATGTTAACTTTTCTCATGATGTTCTATCAACGCAACAAAGTGTGAGGCTAAAAGTTTGCATCTCGCTCGCTTGGTTCGCCTTCTACGGTGGTTGACTTTCGCTTTGACCGAGCTACTAGGGTGTGTTCTTTATCGATCCAGGTATGAAAGTAGGAAAAAATGGTTGTACTAGCTAATTTCCATAAGCCCATATGCCCTGTTCTTTGGCTGAAGCTTCACAACCCATCAAACCTTGGACTTAACTGCGGAAACAGACATCAGCTGCAAAATCGTTGTAATTTAGTAGCTCATGTAAATATTGAGTTAAATAATAATGAAAACTTATATTTATGAAATATAATATGATTATGTACATGTTATGATATTAAACTTGTAAATTGATACCCAAATTGGAGTTATGAAGGTCAAAAAGGGAGGAATGGAGTGGAAAAGAGTTGCCATAAAGAAGCAATTTTGGGGTTCAACAAAGACTTCAGGAGGAGAAACAGTTGAATCCTTGGCTTCACATTTCGAGCTTGAATTTACCCTTATCACATGCATGACCAACACAGTGATGGGGAACATGTGGTACTTGGAATCAGGTGCCTCGTTCAACATGATTGGGTGTAGAGACTTTTTTAGTGATTTGGAGGAGAAATATTTGCAGATGCACAACGAGTTGGGGAATGAAGGAAGGTACAACATGATCGAAATTAGTACAATCACCTTTTAGAGGCAATAAAGCTCATGGATGTCATGTTTGTTCTGAGCTTAAAGAAAAATCTCATCTCTTTTGCATTTTTGGAAGACCGTGGTTATGATGTGATCTTCAGAAAAGGAAATGCATTCCTGAGACACATAGCCACTTGATAGGTTAAGCAGATCGAGGTTCATGTGAATAACATGTATAATATAGATGTGGAATACTATGATGCATTAAGAACTAAGGTGGAGAAAGTGCAGGGATGCGATGTTGGTAAACTTAGGCACAAAAGACCTAACCATTTGCATCATGGTGCCTTGGAGATTAAATACAACAAATAACCATGGGCCTCCCCAAAGGAGCACTTGAGAAGTAGGACGGATGCAAAGGATCTACCTTGGGGAAGTACGAAAACTCGACATTCGATGATTGGGATAACAATGCACATGCAGTCCTGGAAAGGATCCACTCTGATGTTTGTGGACCTTTCTTGACAATCTCCACTACCAGACACAAATATTTTGTTATGTTTATTGATGAATTCCAAAGGATCTGCTACATCTTCTTCATATAGAAGAAATATGATACATTCTCCAAGTTCATAGAATTCAAGGCTCTGGTTGAGAAAGAAACCAAAAAGAAGGTGAAGGCTCTTAGGAGAAATAATGGAGGTGAGTATTCTTCGAATCAATTTAAAACTTTATGTGTGTAAGAATTAATTCAAGTAGGTTTGATAGCACCCCACAACCCACAACAAAATGGGGTGGATGAGAGTAAGAACCATAACATTGTGGGAGAAGTGAGGGCGATGTTGCATGCCGAAGATATACCTCTTTATTTGTGGGCTTATGCATGCAACATAACAGTCTATTTGTGGAAGCAGAGTCTCCATCATATTCTTGGTATGATTACACCGAAGGAGGATTTCTTAGGGAGAAAGTTATATGTGTCACACTTCAGGATTTTTGGAGCCTTTGTCTATTGCCATGCCTCCAAAGAATCAAGGAAGAAGCTTGAGCTGACAACGAAATTGGGGGTATTTGTGGGTTAAAAAAAACCTCCACACAACTACCGTGTGTATTTTCCATCTCTTAGAATGAAAGTTGTGTGAAGGGATGTAAATTTTGAAGAGGCAAAAGCCATGTGATGCTCTCTTCAGAGGGAGCTTAAGATCCCACAAGAAGAGAAGCTTTTAGCTCCAAAGTAGGAGCCTTAGGAGGTTATGGAGTAGCCACAAATTGAGGAAAAAAGAGTCGAGATATCCCTTCAAGAAGAACCATGCAGAGAAGGCATAAAAAGAAACAAGGAATCTAGAAGATTTGTGTAGAATGGGAGGGAGAATGTGGGAGTTCCTTCAAATTTGTGTAGGCAGAGAAGGTCACCTGAATGGTGCACTAGATACATGGTTGTAATGAATGAGCTTGTAGAGACTGATCCATCCTGTGTCGAGGATGAAGTAGAGAAACATGTATGGGTTGATGCAATGGTGGAGGAATATGAATCCATTGTAAAGAACAATGTTTGGGAAGTGGTCCCAAGACCATCAAATAAATCAGTAGTGGGTTCGAGATGGATCTTCAACATGAAGCAGGAATAATATGGAAGAATAGAGAAGCATAAGGCCATATTTGTAGCCAAGGGGTACTCTCAAGTTGAGGGAATTGACTATGAGGATTCCTTTGCCCCTGTAGCAATGTACTCATCCATTAGATCAATTCTTGCATTGACCGCATAGTTGGGGTGGAATATCCACCATTTGGATGTGAAAACACCATTTGTCAATGGGGATATTGAGGAGGAGGTGTACATCGAGCAATCATAAGGCTTTGAGACATTTGATTGAGAGTCTCATGTTTTCAAACTCAAGCAAGCATTGTACAATATCAAACAAGCATCCTGTGCTTGTTACACCAGGATTGAAAACTATCTCACTGGTTTCAGCTTCACAAAAAGTGGAGTGGATGAAAACCTCTATCATATCATGGTAGAAGGTAAATTACTTATTATTGACTTATATTTTGATGATTTAATTTTAACTAGTGATGAGTAGTTGATAAGATCTTGCAAGGAGGACCTTGCAAGGGAATTTGAAATGAAGAACATTGGTTTCATTGTTATGCAGGATTTACGATTGTGGAGAAAAGTATCTCCCATATATTTGGTGGATAACCTATAACAACAAAGAGATAAGGAACAAAATTCTTTCCTTAAAGTAAATAGATGACAGAATGAAGCCTAACTGGAATCCATCATGTGCTTCACTCCTTTAGCTTGGATGCTTCAATTCCAGTTGCGATTGCAAAAATCAAAACCTACATAGTTAGATATCACAAGTCAAGAAACTACGAGATATATGCAACATCATCTAAATAATATATTCAATAGATCAACATAGTATTGAAATAAAATAAATAACAACATCAAATATAGGAAAACATATAATTATTTCCATTTTAATATAAATGGAAGGAGTTACAACCATAAATAAATTTTGATCTTGTAAAAGAGCTCCTCTAGGTTGACTTGTCCTTTCCTTCTCAAAATGTGCACGTCCAATCACCCTCAATGCATGAAATGAAACCTCTCACAACAACAACATAAGGGTAGAATCACTCTCCAAAGTCCAACCTCTTGCATATGGAAGGCTATAAATATATAGAGGAGTGGGGTAAGTTGGGAGTTCTTATCCAATTACTTATATAGGGTTTGAGATCCACCTTTGATGGGAGGATGGGATCAAAGGATAAGGGATGAAAACTCCAAATTAGGGTAGGATAAGATCTAAATGTTTTATTTGAGGTAAATGGTTGTAATAAATTTTGGAAGCTTCTGGAAGAGGAAGCTTCCAGAATTTCTCTCTTTTTGCCGAATTTCTACAACCAACGTAAGTGCAAAGGGGAGAAACTAGTAGGTGATCAACGTAGGTCATAGTGGAGCAACCTATAGGTGAACATTGTCCAAGACGAAGCTAGGGAGCGTTGGCCATAAAACTAGCTTAGATGATGCAGTTTCAGGTAGAAAATATGGGGAATAAAAGAGGCATGCCTAGGGATTTGTGCAAGATGATGACAAGGGGGAATAGGATGTTTATTGATCCCATTAAGAGGCCTATTGATCGGATGTGACCCTATAACACTCATGCATTACTTCCTCGAGTTTGAAGTATGGCAAGGTGACGGGGAAATATTTGTGTCTCAAGGAAATTATATAAATGATATATGACAAAGATTCCACATGAAGAGTTGTGGAGACACGTCTAGCTACCAACTCGAGGAAGGAGGATGTAACTTTTGGAGAAAAAGTGGATGCTACCATTTATCAATAGCTAGTGGGTTTGCTAATGTATCTTGTGAACACATGACCAGATATGTGCTATGCAGTAAAACAACTGACTCAAGATATGGTTAGGCCATCATAATTATTTTGGAAGGAAACAAAGAATGGTTTACAATGCCTCAAAGGAACTACCCAGTTTGGAAAATGGTATAAATTGACACAGAGAGTGAAGTTGTGTGGCCTCACAAATGCAAATTGGGCAAGGAGTCCATCGAACCAAATGAGTACATCAAGTGGAATTTTCAGTGTTGGTTCCACAACTGCTTCCTAGTATATCAAGAAGCAAATATCTGTGGTGCTCAACTTGGCAGAAGCATAATATATGGCTATAAGACAAATGACATGTGAGGTGGTTTGGATGAGAAAGGTACTTGTTTGACACTTTGGTCAGATGATGGATCCAATTACGATCTACTATGATAATCAGAGTGGTATTAACCTCTATGAGAATCTTGTATTTCATCAATCCTAGAATATATATATTTGGTATCGCCATTTAAAGGACTCTATGCAGAGGTGGATAACGTTGTTACACTACATTCTGACAAAGGAACAAGATGACATTTTTATAAAGGAATTTTCAAGAAGCAAATTCATGTTCCACAGGTGTAGGATAGGGGTGGTTGATAATCCCTTTCTTGCTGAGAGGGAGGGTTGAAAAATCTAGTAAGAAAGTTTCAATTTTATTTTTCCTTGATTAAATTGAGAAAATTCAAATTTCCACATCAACCGACAACTTGGATGTAGTTAAATTGTGTGACATGGATTGTGTCATCTAGTTTACTCGGTAAATTCAAGTTGGAGGAGTTAGAGTTGATTTAAGCATGTGTGATTGCTAATTTGTAGGAATCAGGGTCAGTTATCTCAAGTTGTTTTGAGTTAAACTAGTTTGAAATAATGGAGGAACTGGTGGAAGGTCAGTTGTACAGTGGGAATTTAGTCAAACTCAGTGATTATCCAATTAATTGATCAATCAACCCAAAATAGCTAGTTCATGTAGAGAATTCGAGTTCCCTAGTTGTGCTGGATATTCCAAGGCAATGTAACATTAGTTGTAGACTAGTCTTAAGTGTACAAGTGTTGCATGCAGTTAGATGATCAACCTTGGGAATTGCGCAAGGAAATAGGGGCTCAAGTAGAGGCATAAATTGATTATGGATCAAAGCTTCTTAGTGAGTAGAGAGATAGGTTATTCACTTGCAGGTTGTGCTTAGTTGAGAGAAGAAGTGTAATACATATCTATTCATTAGATTAATGCAAGCATGCATTGGGGTTTTTAGAAGATTTCTTTCCATAGAAAAAATAATGTGTTTTTTATAGCTCCAAATCTCACTCTTATGGTTTGTGATGCTTCACTCATGGCCTAGGGCAACCCCTCCTTCCAGACCTGGTCCAAAAATTTAAAAAACAGTGTTTTATCCCTTATACACGACATTGCCCCGAGTTAAACGCATGTATACGTGGGTAGGCATATACCCAACCCGCGTATATGTATTAAAACACTTGAAAAAAATATAAAACTCCTTAATTTCGGGCAGAGATTGTGGGTTTTACCTGTTG
Source organism: Pinus tabuliformis (assembly GCA_031772625.1). NCBI lineage: Eukaryota > Viridiplantae > Streptophyta > Pinopsida > Pinales > Pinaceae > Pinus > Pinus tabuliformis. The sequence continues at coordinate 1,971,730,211 of CM062817.1, read as the reverse complement.
ATCACAAGCTAGTGCCCGTGGCCCAACTATTCCCAACCAACTCCCAACTAAAAAACTACTTTGGGAGAAGTATAAAAAGGCTTCAATGGGAAGGCCTAAAAGAGGAGAGAAGGGAGAGAAAGGTTATTATGCTGAGATTTTTCCCTGACCAGGTCTGAATATCCTTGTGCCTCCTGCACTACCCCCATTTGTACAGGAAACCCTTGTTTCCTTGTGTGTTGATGTTCATCCACTACTTGTGACATCATGGAGTAAGTCATGGAAGGAGTTTGTTGAAGGCTTGAGGCTGGACGAATCCGGAAGAAGGCTTTGCTTGGAGCCTGCGAAAGGACGACTCAGGTGAAATTATTCCTTTTCTGTACTTTATTTGTCTACAATAAAAGAAACACATGTCTTGGTTCCTGATATAAATCTTCTATATGTTTATGATATTCATGTTAGAATTCATATGTGAATGGTTGTTTGAATTTCATAACTAACTACCTTTATTTATGACATGAAGATGGTTTCTTTATAAGGTTTTGTCCATATACTGCTGTGCTCTCCAGAATTAGTTGTTTTGTAGGACAAAGGAGCAAGAGGAACTCGAAGAAGGGTTTGGACCCTAAAGGACCTTCTCAAACGTAGGACCTAAGGTACGCCCCCTTATCATAGAATTTTCTTATAATAGCACAATGGCTGTGTGAATGTGTGTTTCTCTATAGAGACAACTTTCAGTCTGCTAGGTTTCAACCCAAAAGCCCTAGGGGAACATTTCCCTTAACAGAATTGGTGACTCTGCTGGGGACAACACTGTTGTTGTTCCCAGTTTGGGTGTTTTCAAGCCAATTAGGGCTCAACTGCCTATTTGCTTGCTGTTGCTATGTGGTCTGTTCTTGGATTGTAAGTTTTGCCAGTTTCTTCAGTTTATCTTTTATTTTTCTTGAAATTTTTATATACGTTGTTTTTCTTGCTTACAGAGGCATATATACGCATGTTTCCTGAAGTGAACCCACGTATACGTAGGTTTCCTTAGGTACAGTCGCGTATACACGCAATCTGTACATCAGTACAGTCACGTATATCTAGCAATTTTCAAGATTTTTAAATCTTTTTACCTCTGAAGGTCTGTCTACTGGTTTGATTCAGTCTGAAATAGTCACTTTCCAATATCAGTTGTTAGTTTTACATAAAGCATCTTGTTCCAAATTCTCTCTGATTGTAAGAAGTGTTGGTCTTGTTTTTGTTGTTGCAAGCGTCATCGTTTTCTACTTAAGCACGCAAGATTTCCTGCTGGCAATCTTGGCTGCTCTAATTCATCAGGGCAGGAAGATTGATCTCAATATTTGTGTTAAATCTTGCTTTTGTTGACTTTTTTTTTGCTTGACAAAACCGCTTTTTGTGACCATCCACTTTTTGTTTTGTGAAAGTTGTTGATTGACACTTTCTTGAAATTTGTCTTTTTGATCTTTTTGGTCTTTCTTGCCAAAGCTTTCATTGCTTCTTTTGATTGTTAAGAGCATATTTAAACACATTTCTTTTTGTTGAGTTTTCATCCGTTGTGTGGTGTCAGCTTGCAAAAGTGTTTGTTGCCTATTCTTCAATCAAAAAGTTGCAGTCTTGTTGAGAGCATTTTTGAAAAGACTCTTTTGTTGTTGCTTGTGAAGAAAACTTTTTGAAAAACTTAGTTTTGCTTTCTTGAACTTGGTTTTGATTTGATTTCCTTTTAGTGAATGAAAGTGCTTTTTGTTTGGCTTGAAACTTGCTTTTAGTGTTTATATGAAATGAATGGTAGCATCTCATATTCCATCTAAAAATTTTAAGTGGTAAAATAAAAATTGATAAGCAAGCAACTTTCATTTCTTGATTTTAGAGTAGTTTTCAGTCTTGCGTCAGCATATACTTTTTGCATTAAGATAGATTTGCATATCTTTTTAGGCATCCATAGCTTTGTTAACTTTTGTGAGTGTGAAGCGTGAATTAACAAAAAGAAAAGGAAAATTTGTTTTATTTGAAGTTCCTTTGAACCCTGTAGAGATTTCTTTTCATCAAAAAACGAAAACAAGTGCATTTGCATGTAGTTTGGTTTTTATTAATTTCTTTTGCATCAAAACACCACTAGTTTCACTTCCGTTTATCCCGTGACTTCAAGAACAACCTATTTTAAAATCAAGCTCTAATTAAAATTCAGTAAAACTTTGTTTTTAGTTAGATACACCAACAAGTTTTAGGATTTTAGGGCCTTGGATTAGGTGAGTGGAGAGTTAACTCTCCAAGGCCATTTAAACTGTCAAACATAGGAGTCTGAATAGTGAGTGAAAATCCAATAGCGTTAGGAAGACCAGGAAAGCTCCGGATCTGGGAGTTAATCATGAGGATCTGTGAAGACAGGGAAGAGAGATACCCCCTCTCCTGCTTGTCCGAACTTACCTCACGATTGTTCTGCTTCTGCGACGAGTTGGTATCCATAGTTGCTACTCCTAGGGATCTACACAGGTGGCTTTAGAGGGGAGTCCCGTGGCACCTGAGGTCGACGTTGCATCACTCTCAACGATACTATTGGAGGGAACCCTTGCAAAGCTTGGGGGCTTGCATCGGCGTAGGCTATTGTTAGGAGGTCAGCGTAACTTCCTTTGTTACCTTCGCTGATAGGACTGGGCCCTCATCATCCCAGACTATCTTCGGAAGGCCCCTTAATTCACTTTCTTGTATTTTGGTGTCTGGTCCTAATCACCTAGAGCGGAAATACTTGGAAGTTGTTTGAATGGCTGATACCTTTAGGGACTTTATAGTGTGTGCTCTATGCTCTTAGTTTGCCTAGCTTCCAATTTTTTGAGTCTTTAGTTAGATCTTAACAAGAAATTCAAAGTGGCTGACCGATCACCTAGACGGTCTCGAAGACTTCGTGGTCTTTCACCACCAAGTTTAGAGCCTTCTCCTAGAAGGCGTAGAAGTAATACTGCTGGTGGGTTTCGTCCCACGACAGTTGACGCATTGGGGATTGATCCTCCCCTTGGGGGCATTAGTGTTCAAGCAAGGCCTAGCACTTCCACAGAACAAGAGAGGAACACTACGGTTATTTCTTGAGTTCTCTTTCAAACAGAGAATAACATAGAGGTAGAAGAACTCTCAGAGTAGTTAGTGGCTCTGAATTCTCCCCTACCATCTAGCCATCCAGATGTATTACAATACATTGGGACTCTGACGCATAGACCGTCAAGTCCAGGTTATGCTACGCGCTTACCATCGATGACCACTAGTAGAAGCATAGCTTCTACTACAAGTGCTACAACTATGTAGACTCCAACATCGGTACAGGGGGGAGGAATGATTTCCATCTCCTCTGCTTCTTTGTTTGGATCTTTTGCTAGCACATCTTTAGTTTGGTCTACCTCCATTCCGTCCACGAGTGGAAATTCCCAAACCAATGCTTTTAGTTCTGGATTCTTCCCATTTGGCACCCATTCACAGGGCATTCCATCAGTTCCATTTAGTGTTGCCACATCCATGATGGGTGGATCGGCTTCATTCCAGGGTTTTCCTTTCGGAAGTGGTCATATATCGCATTCCAACCGGATAATAGGATCCATGTCTTTTTCTTCTATAGGACAAAGCAGAAATCCTTTCCAAGGTTGGACTAACCCTAGGGTTAATGGCGCGGGAATTGGGAATCTGTCTTTCGGCCAACAAGGGAATAGGCCGTACTCCATAGTTAGTTCGTTTCAAAGTATTCCTCCCTTAGCTTCGGCTTGGAATCTGTATTAGGGGTTATCAACTCCTTATAATCCTTTAGGAGGAAACTTTGCTGGTTATGGAGGCTTTGCGGCCGGAGTTGGTCAAACTCCAAATTTTGCTAGATCACAAGGCTTGCCTTTTGGTTTAGTTGGTTCTGTTGGTTACTTGGGTAGCTTGGTGCCTTCAAAAATCCAGGCCAATATTTTCAGAACTTTGGGAGCTCCGCCAGTCTGGGTGGAATCCCCAAGGTCCTCCTAGGCTTCCATTTCTGGCAACTTTGAACTTGCCAAATCTCACTAAGTTAACAAATGATCCAATCAAATACAATCCAGCCGGCCTCCGATCCCAACCAAATTCCCTTCGGACATTCCAAAATTCGAAGGGAAGAGAGGTGAAGACCCAGGTGATCATGTAACCACATTCCATTTGTGGTGCTCATTGAACTCCCTTATCAATGACTCGATTAGGTTGAGACTTTTTCAATGCACCTTGACTGGTAATGCGGCCAAATGGTATATAGAGTTTCCAGGGGGTAGCTTTACATCTTTTGCTGACTTAGCTAATATTTTCTTAAATCATTTCCAGTTGCCTGTTTGTTATGATGCCGGAACTGAACTTCTGGACACTTTTCGTCAGGATAAGGCAACTCACATTTCTGACCATATTCAGGAATGGAGACGGAGAAATAGACTCATTAAAGTCGAAATCCCTCCGGAGTACCGTCTTGAATGGTTTTTGAAATCGTTACAACGCGAGATCTCTAAGGATGTCTCCATGTCTGGAGTCTATTCTGAGGAGCAAGCCATTTTTAGGGCCCAACAATTAGAATTGATCTACTCTCAGTCTGGGATCCTACAAAAATACTTGCTAGATGCTCCTGGGTCTAAGGTTGACATAGCCAAGTCGAAGCCAGGTCCCCATGCAGATGGTATCATTGGGTCGGTAGACACAAATGCGGTGAACTTGTTGAACCAATTGCAGCAGTTGTCTTTACAAACTGCTTCTAACAACCAAGTCACATCGTCTAACCCTCCGGATTCCCAAACCTCTTCGATTAATGCCGTCCAATCTGATAACCCCAAAGTAAATCAAAATTCCAGTGGGAAAAAGAAAGGACGAGGTAAGAAAAAGGACCAGGATGGGAAGGATGATGCAAATAAATCCGGCAATAATGTTGGTGGTGGTAGAAATGAGTATAGAAAGAAAGTCAAGTTTCCATGCAAGTTGTGCAGTGGAGACCATTTAACTCACCTCTGCCCCAAGATTGAAGACGCTTAGCGCTTGTTAGGGCAGCAAGGGACTTCTAGTTCTCAGGCTGTGTTAACCAACCCTTTTCCCCAAGGGCAGCAACTTCTTGCTGGCACGAGTTCAAACCCTGGAACCTCCGCAGGGGGCAACCAGGAAGGGGAAAAATCATCAAATGTTTTCATGATGGGTTCTAACGTCCATGTGGCTACTTGGTCACGTGATTATGGTGAAGCTGAAACTTCCAAGGACAAGACTGCTCCCAGAAATACTGACCTTCATATTGAGCGACCCCCTGTTGAGACTATACCACGGATACCGAAAGGTTTCGCTAAATGCGTGACTATTAATCCTAATGCTAGGGCTGCCCAGAATTACTCCATTGTTGAGGATCTGGCTCAGACTCCATGTGCCATGTCTGCTTTAGAGGTTCTCCAGTCGTGTCCGGCTCAGCGAAGTGCTTTACTTTCCGCAATTGGGGCAGTCGATCCTACTAACTCTTTAGTGCTCACTTTTGACATGTTAAATGTCAAAAAGCGACTCCCTCATCATATGGCTTTCTAAATAAAGTCTACATATCGGAAAATCAACATTTTTCGTACCATTATCGATGAAGGAGCTTCCACGTGTGTCATGTCGATGTCATGCTGGAAGGCTATTGGATCGCCTTCGGCTATTCCTTCACCTACCGTCTTGAGTGCATTTGATGGTCATTCTCATAAGCCGCATGGGATTATCCCAACCTTTCCTATATGTGTTGGGGGGAAGGTCGTCAATATTGAAGTAGAAGTCATAGATGCTAACCTAGACTATAATCTCCTCTTAGGAAGGAACTGGGTATACGAAATGGACGCCGTTGTTTCGACTCTGTTTCGTGTCATTTGCTTTCCTCATGAGGGGAAAATCGTTAAGGTTGATCAATTGGATTATTGTCTAGTCGATCCTCAAGCAAGCTCTGACTCTACTGTTCCTTTAGTGGATAACCCTCGTCCACCTACTAAGAATTTAGGAGTGGGGATGTATTCCTCATTGATGGGTACCTTTGATCTTCCCTCTCCTTTCGCTAGAATCAATGCCATTTCATCATCTGAGGGGTCTCCTCGAGAAGAGTTCTTCCAAACTCGTTTTTTTTCAAACCCTTGGACCTTGCCTTCACCTACGACCACATTAGTTGAAGGACAAGTGAATGGAATGGCATTCCCTATATTTGTAGTTGAACTTAGATATCAGTCTATCATCAACTCTGCAGACAACCACTCTACTCCTTTTTCCAAAGAGGAGTTAGATGGTGATGTGGCCCCAGCCTGGAGCCTTGATTCTACTTCTGCCTTGGAATGCTTAGATTCAGTTTTACCTTCTAAAGAAGCAATCCTCGAAGCAATGATGGGTATAGATCGACCTTGGGAAGACTTACACCATCATTCATACTTTCTTCCTCCATTGCAGGAAGTAGAATCTAGACTCTTCGAGCTCTTTACTAGTGATGTTTTTATGGTGCCAAATCCTTTGGCTCCAGCACACGTTCGTGCCGAAGGTAATATGTCGGTGATTTCAAAAACGATACCTATAAATATCTCTAGGGACCCTAACGTGATCGAAAATCTCTTCATCCGAATTGAATGTTCCCCTGAAGAAATTCAAATTTACACCGACTTGTTCAAGGAATTTCGAGATGTATTTGCTTGGTCTTATGAAGAAATGCCTGGCATTAACCCATCTATAGTTCAACATGAGATCAAGATGTATGAAAACACGAAACCGGTTCGTCAAAGGCTTCGGCCAGTTAATCCTAGGAAAGCAGTAGCTATCAAAGCTGAAGTTGAGAAGCTGCTAAAGGCGGGTTTCATATACCCTGTTCCTCTTACTGATTGGGTTTCTAATCCAGTCCTTGTGGATAAAAAGCAAGGAACAATCCGAGTATGCATCGATTTTAGGGACCTAAATAAGGCTTGTCTGAAAGATAATTACCCCACGCCATTCATTGATCAGATTATCGACGAGTGTGCGGGTAATGCGATTTTTTCCTTCATGGATGGTTTTTCTGGTTATAATCAAATTTCTATATGTCCTGAAGATCAACATAAGACAACCTTTATATGTCCCTGGGGTACCTTTACATATAGAAATATGCCCTTTGGTCTTAAAAATGTTGGAGCCACTTTTCAGCGGGCGATGTCATATGCTTTCCACGACATCAAACATTGCATCGAAGCATACTTGGACGATATCACTGCTCGTTCTCGAAAGAGAACTGATCACCCTAGTCATCTTCGAATGGTTTTCGAGCGATGTCGTTTTTATAAAATCCGGTTGAATCCCAATAAGTGCATTTTTCACAGTTACGTCTGGTCGGTTGTTAGGGTTCATTGTGTCAAATGAAGGGATTTGGGTTGATCCCTTTAAGGTTGAGGCAATAGTTCAGTTGCCTCCCCCGTCCTCAATTCGACAACTTCAAAGTCTTCAAGGGAAGGCTAATTTCTTAAGACGGTTTATAGCGAACTATGTTGAGATCACTAAAGGGTTCATGCGTTTGCTACGGAAAGGAGTTCCATTTGTGTGGGACGACTTTACGCAGCGGTTATTTGATGCTTTGAAAAAGGCATTAGTCTCTGCCCCGCTTTTGAGTCCACCAGATTATGGTAGAGACTTCCTTTTATATCTCGCTGCAGCAGAATCAACCATTGGTATGGTTCTCATTCAAGGGGACGATGCTCTCACTGAGCATGTGATTTATTATTTGAGCCGAGGCTTAATAGGTCCTTGAACTTCGCTATTCTCCGGTTGAGAAGTTGGCCTTGGCAGTTGTCCATGATGTTCAGCGGCTCCGTCATTATATCCCGCTACGCAAAACTTTTGTCTTAGCGGAGGTCAATCCATTTCAATTTGTCCTCAGTAGGCGAGTGATTTGGGGCAAATATAATAGATGGATAGTCATTTTGCAAGAATTTGATCTCGAGTTCTTGTCTGCCAAGTCTAAGAAATCCATGGTTTTTGTTGAGCTAATTTTTGAGCTGCCTTGTGGAGAGGATACTGTTTATGAGGAAAGTTTTCCCGACGAACATTTATTCCTCATATCTTCACTCAACCCTTGGTATGGAGATATCATTGTCTATCTCCAGACTTCGAAGTTTCCCTCTACTTTCTCCAAGGATGAACATCGAAAATTACATCACTTAGCTAAAAATTATGTTATCGTTGGTGACACATTATACCATCGAGGGGTTGATTCAATCCTTCGGCGCTGTTTAACCTTAGAGGGAGCAGAGTCAGTGCTAAATGACTGCCACAATGGAGCTTGTGGTGGTCATCTATCAGGGCTTGCTACAGCCTAGCGCATCTTGCGTGTCGGCTATTTTTGGCCTTCACTCTTTAAAGACTGTGTGGAAGTGGTAAAAGACTATCACCCTTGTCAAATTTATACTTGGAAGATGTGTGCACATCGAGCTCCTCGTTTTCCCGTTGTCACCATCAGTCCCTTTACTAAGTGGGGTATTGACTTTACAATTTGTAATCTGCCTTCAACGGCGAATCACAAGTACATTATCGTGGCTGTAGACTACTTTACAAAGTGGGTCGAGGCCATGCCCACTTATAAAAATGATAGTGACACGGCAACGTTGTTCCTTTTTAATCAGATTATCTCAAGATTCGGTATCCCGAGAGAGATTGTCACGGATCATGGCAGTCATTTCCAGAATCAACTGAAGTCTGAATTGGCTCTCAAATTGGGTTTCCGGCAGGACCATTCGTCTCCTTATTATCCTCAAGCCAATGGATAGGTCGAGGCAGTCAATAAAACTCTTAAGACGATCCTACAACGGACAATAGACAAAAATTGGTCCAATTGGCACGTTATGTTGTATTCGGCTCTTTGGGCATATCGAACCTCCGTAAAGACTGCTACTGGTTTTACACCTTTTCAGTTGGTTTATGGGATGGAATCTATCTTTCCGGTTGAATGTGAAATTCCATCTCTTAAGTTAGCTGTTGAGCTCCTTCCAGAGACTTCAAGTCTCGAAGAGCGCCTCCTTCACTTGGAACATCTTGATGAGTAGCGTCGAGATGCCGCCACAATGAATGAGGCTCATAAGAAAAGGGTTAAAACGCAGTATGATAAAGCTGTCCGTCCTCGAGTCTTTTCTGAAGGTGACCTTGTCTTGGTCTATGACCAAGATAAAGACACCTTGGGGGCAGGCAAGTTTAAGCCTATGTGGTACGGTCCTTTCATTATTAAACGAGTTTTAGAAAAGGGTCATATGAGTTAATCGGTTTTGAGGGAAACAAGCTGGCGGAGCCCCGAAACGGGCTCTACCTAAAGAAGTACTTTGCTTAAGTAGGAGTTAGGCAATGGCTTCTTTGTACATTATGTATATTTGTACATATATCATCGAGAGTTTTTTGATATCAACACTTTTTGGTTTGCTGTGGCAGGTGTTGATGGATGACTTGGTCTATTTTGGGTTCACCGATGGTGCTAGTCGGCACACTCGGAATCTCACTTCCGCAGCTTGGGTACTCTATTATCCAACTGGTCAATTGATGGTATCAAGAGGCGTATGCATTGGTCCTGCTTCAAACAATATGGCTAAGTATACTGTAGTTATTAATTTACTATCTGAGGAAATTTCTCACGAGATCGACTCGTTGGTAGTTTATCTTGATTCTCAATTGATAGTGTCACAATTAAACAACATTTATCGGGTAAGGGATCCATGTTTATATCGCCAGTATTTAAGGGTGAGGTTGCTGCAAAGATCATTTACTTATATTAATTATTTGCACATTCCAAGATCCCATAATTGGTTAGCTGATTCTATCACTAATCAAGCATTAGACTGGCACATCAATCATTCATCACAATAAAATCAAGCATCAAAAATTCGAACTGTATCTATATATATATATATATATATATATATATATATATATATATATATCATAAAGCATCTCGAGTGTACATATGTTTTTCCAAAAAATATACAAAATTGGGACTCAAATGCCCATAATCATGTCCGGCATATCTAATGCCCCAGCTTAGGATTAGCGGCTAAGTAGGTAACTATCGCATTGGCCACACGTCGAAAAGTGCGAACCTAATCACGTGGCATGCCAACCACATGACGCTGCATATCCTCAGGAAGGTCCTCTACGGTAGCCATCGGTACTCGGCAACTCAGTCTCGCCAAGTGTCGCTAGACGTTATGTAGAACTCGTTCTGTATCAGCAGTCGCCTCTTCGGCTCCTTGTTCGTGCCGTCCATGCCGCAGGAACCCATCTGGTCTTACCGGCCCAATATCTGGAACATGATCATCATAATAGTCATTTGAATCCCATCAAAAATATTTTTCAAAATTCATCATTATATTTGAAAAATCCAAAAAATCATAAAATCAAAAAAATATTTACTGATGTCGCCCCATGCTGCGTTCGGTGGTAATGCTAGATCAGGATCTCCTCGGAAATCCAACCCAGCATAGGAGTAGTCATCTATGGCGATGATCTGCTGATCCCACCAGGTAAAGAAGTCATCATCAAATGCAGTCCGCGGGACCTCCCCACCCCCTAGACATTTCATCAGGTCAGCCCACTGGCCCATGCGTGGATCTCGTGGGGTGCTGATGGAAGCTGCTACCCTAGGGCGGAGTGCGGGGGCCTTCTCGAAAAAGAAGGAACACAGGATAGACCCATATCCAAAGTTTTTGGTCTGTCCCCTCTTGATAGAAGTGAGCTGGCTCTTCATGTTGGCCAGAAGAGGAGTACACCAGTCGAATACAGTTGTGAGACAGTCGACTGCCACGCTCATGGTTAGCCGTGATGCCTGATGTAGAGAGGCCAATCCGTTCACTCGAGCTATGGTGAACAGGATTATCCTCAGTGATAAACTCGCCACATGTGTGATGGAAATCTGGCTCCCAACCTTCTTGGGATGTCTCGGGCAATATATCTGTACGTAGTCCTTGATTGTGAGACTGCTCCGTGTCCTGCCCCGGGAATGTACTACCTCTCCCCTTCGGGAAAGGCCCGTGACGAAATAGATATCCTCCACTTCTATCCTGAGTGGCATCTAGTCAATCATAAAGGCATCCTCCTCGATATCCCAATAATCAATGAGCATCTCAAGCAGACGTGTGTTTGCTTTCATATTCGTCAGTTTGAAGAATTTAAGCAAACCACATCCTCGTAGGGCTTCCAAAGCATCAGGATTGTTCATGACTTCATTATCCACTGCGGCATGCTCTCTTTCTCACCAGGTGACTGGCATTCTGAGCAAAAAGTGATTTTCAACCGTTAGTTTTTTGGTTAAAAATGTTCGCAGTGTATACGTGGGTCCATGTGCACACAGTCGCGTATAGGGCCCGCGTGGACGCAGATTCCATATTACCAAACCGCGTATACACCGCGGTGAAATTTTTGGAAAAAAATTCAACGATGAAACATTAATTAAAAATCCTAAAACTAGTCACAATCAATTGCAAGATAAGTATAAGAGTTACCTGGAGGTTTTTGAAGAATATGAACAGTTGAATTTGGTGTATGGGAAGTTTGCTCCTTTTGCTCCAAATCTTTGCTCTCAAACTCAAATGGTGAAAATGATGAGTCCAAAATCCCTTTTATAGGTTTTGAAAATGCAAAATTTTTTCAAAATTTTATTTTGTTTGGCCTCATGTGATTTTTAACTTGGGAGCTTAGAATGTCGAGAATGGTTTGATTTTCAGGACATTTTGGACATTATTTCGACAGTTTCGAGACGGTTCCATGACTGCTGACCCATCATGGCAGGTATCGTTTTCTCACTGGCATATAGGTTAGGGACACCATTTTTCCATTGCATTATGCATACTAGCCTCCATTTGTCGATACATTTGCGATAGGGTCGACCCCATCGTGTTATGGTTCGTAAGCCATCTTCACTCGCCGATTCTTTAAATCATGACATGATGGTAGAGCCATCCTTTACATGGACATCGTAGTTAGCACCTGACTGACATTTGTTGCCCATGCTACTCCGAGTTGAGTAGGCTCGGGAGTCCTCTGTAGTCCCACCATGACTTATGCGTTGAAGAATCATTCCTCTTTGCTTCTTCGCTTCATTCTGGCCTTATACCCTAGAGGCTCCTTTGTGTTGAGTTGTACTACTGCATTGCATGTTGACCACTTGCACCTTTTGGCCTAGAGCCGACTTCACTTGGACTCATGTTTAAGCCAACTTTTGACCATGACGACTGCAAAATCAACCTTGCATACCTTTGACTTCTGTAGCTTGACACACCTTGACCCATGGAAGGAACACACCTTTGAGTGTCACTGACCACTTTTCACCTCCCTGCATTGAGCATAGGAACGCTCCATTCCCAGGAACTAGATCATCTGTTTTATCGACACTCGTTCTTTCCACTATACCATAACATTCTTTTATTATTTTTCAAGCTTAATAGAAAAAGACAAAAAAATTAAATATTCCAAAAAAGAGCGGGAACGGGACAGTATTTCCATTTATAGTTGGCAGCTAGAGTCAGTCGTGTCGCCCTTGAACAAAGCACTCAAAGCAAAGTCTCCTCCGTTTGGGCGAGATTTAGTTTGACTTAGGTATGTCGTAACCTTGTTATTGAGTTAGTTCTCCCCTGATTGGTTATCTCTTCCAATCATATGGAGGGTTTGTTCATGCCTCCTGCATGACGAACTTATACAGAGTCATCATATGCTGCCACATAGTCACATTGAGTTGTGCTTTTGTTCAAGGGAAGTTAGCCTGAGTCGGCCTCTCTGCAGTGTCTCTTGACTCATTTTTCAGTCGGCCATCCCTGGTTGTTAGTATCATTTCTATCATCACATCAGATATATTGGTCCTTTACTCATGCCAGTTTGAGAAGGTCTTCATTGACTTCTTGCTGGCCGGTCTTGTCCTTATCGACGACTACATCTTGCTCTGAGGACAGGCCTGGAGCTGCACCCTGGCCCTATTTTCATTATTGATAGGTCACTTTGTGCTCAACATCGATCAATATCATGGGTCTTTGACTGAGTGGTTTCCCTTGTGTTCAACATCAGCTTACATTATCACACATTGGGATTCATGCAGTACCTTGGTTTCCATTTGACCTTATTGGTGGATACCTCACCTCTGTGTCAGTTTCCATTATTGGTTGGTTCAGAGGGTTTTTGTCGTGCGTTAGCCACATCTTGTGTATGCCGGAAACGTACTTTAGTTGGGTTACTGTTGTGGGGAAAAGTATCTGACTCGGATGACCCTTTTACTTCTATCAATAAAGCTTTGAATGTTCTCCTATATACTTGTATTGCATTGATGTATTGTATTTACTTGTATACCTGATTCACTCTAATCCATGCATCAGTTATGAGTACATGTTTCTTGTAGTTTCCCTCTTTTGTTTGTGCAGGATCTGTGTGTAGCTGGGCCGGAAAAGGGAGCAAAGAGCTGGGAACAAGAGACAAAGAGAGAGGACAGGATCGACAAAAGCGAAAGACACCGGTTGGTTAATCTTTTCTTCCTTCTCTGTACTTTCATAAAGGAAAATAATCAAAGCTTTACTTTCAGTTGTTGCTAAGGACTGTCACCCTTAGAGTAGGGATAGGGTCATCCGAGTCGGATACTTTTGCCCACAACAAACTGGCGACCATACTGGGGAGCCTAGTATCTTGTTGGTATTTGTAGTATCTTTGCTATTCATTTCCTGAACCAAAGAGTACCAAATCGAAAAGCTTTTGACTATATCAAAAGCGAAGTAGAGGGCCTGCTACTCTTGCTCATTTACTGAGCAGATTCATGATTTGAAGAGCTGATCTACAAAAGACTCTTGTACTCTTTGTGATAGCTTTTCATCCTCTTGATCATCCCTTAGCCTGTACTTGACCTATAGCTTTTTATTTCAGCAAAAACAGTGCATTTTTGAGCTTTTTATGACCCGGAAATCCTTGTAAACGCAACTCTCGTGTCTCAGTGCAGGCTGTCCACAGGCAGTCTGCATTACAACGCAGGTACTCCCTTCGGGAACTGCGCTGAAAGTCAATTTGACAGACCAGAGCCTGCGCTGATCCAGTTAGGCTATGTCTTCCTGAGGTTTTCCACTGTGTCTTAGCCCTGTTTTCACTGATTTTTTTGCTGCTGATTGCTTGTCATTGTACTTGCTGTAAACCAAGTTTCCTTGACATTATTCCGCCTCAGTTGTGTGATGAAACTGTGATTTTTCTTTCAGTATTTCTTGCTTCAGTTACAGTTTCCCATTGTGAAAAGCGAACCTGTATAGCTGTGGCCTCTTAGATCCTGAACTGTAAAAGTGTCTTTGTGATCTTAAGAGCTAGTTTTATTACTGTTCATGGCTGTTTCAGTTTGTTTGTTTTTCATTTTATGGTTTGAGTCTATACATTTCCAGTGTCTAAACAAGTCGATCTTAAGGTGTCTTTTGATTTTAGACAAGCTTGTTTACTTTTCGCTTGAAATTAGATTCAAAAGCCATACAACAGTTTTCCTTTCTGTCTTACATCAACATTAAGGGTAACGAAAAGAAATACATGCATTGTGCATTTTGCATTTGACTGTGTGCTTGACGATTTAGGAAAATTTGCATTTTAGTGTGTGTTCTATGATCTGTGCGAAAAGTTGTGTCTTTCTTTTCCCTCAGTAGATTAAGGTTTTCAAAGTTGAAAGATTGAAAAGTTTTGCTTCTCATCTTAGATTGCATTTAGGAAGTTGTATATATACATCTCGTGGTGATCCTTAAAGGCAAACTGCTAAGCAAGATCAACATTAAAATAAACCCAATTTACATAACAACGCTTTGTAACATAACGCAAACATCTAGAGGTCTAAGTAGAGACGTGTTCCGGCGTCGTTAAACATAGTGACTGTCGATCTCTATGAAGGTGGGTGATTCCTCCTGAGAGTCGGTGGCACTAATACGGACTTGTGCTCCCGCGTACCGTCGCGTATATTGGGAGACCCCTATAGGGAATTATCCTTTATCCTTAGGAAGCCGTGTCGACCGCCCTACTGATTGCGATGCAGTGAACACATCATTCACGAAGATCGACCACCCGTACCGTAAAACGTATTCTGTGGTTTCATGAAAGGTTTGGCACACCCTCTGCCTAGATCTCCAGAGCAGTTTCTTTTGGCCTTTTTCAAACTCTATAACTGAAAAAGTCCAACCGAGCATTTGTCACTTCGGGCTCGTTAATACATCGAAGGCGACTAGAGTCATCTTTAGCTTTTTCTCGACTCTTAAAACATGAAAAAGCAAGTTTGTGTCTAAAAGCGTCGTTAATAAAATTTATTTTAAGCGGAACATAATCACCTGTTATTCCCACGTTGATCTTTCAGTTGAAAAGTATGGAGCCCACCAACCAAGGAAGTAACCTTGGCGGAAGTCCAAATCCCTTCTCCTCTTGGGGAGATGTTGGTGCGCCTCATATGGCAACATTGTCACTTCCAGGATTGACAATTGGCCTACCTGTATGGCTCTTTTCAACTAATGTAGTCCAGATCGCCACTAATCCTGAGCAGTCGAATCAACAGTCAGAACAATCTAGAACTACCCACCAGCCTTCCACTTCTTACGATACTTCCTCTGATCCTTCATCTTCGCAAGGTAGAGCTGGCAAGAGTCAGCCTCCCAAGGAGAAGAAGGAAAAGAAGAAGAGAGAAAAGAAGCAGAAGGAGCCTATGGCGAAGGCGACTGGGGGCAAGCAGAAGAAAGCTGACAAAAACCCACACACTGCACCGACCGGGCCTAAATCGCCATGTGTCATTTGCAAAGGGACCCACTTTCATCGTGATTGTCCTTGTATTCCCCGGATACTAAGGGACTGGTCCCCAAGGTTGCACAATCCGGTAGCATCAACCTCTGATAGTCATGTTGATTGCAGTCCGTCAACTAGCAAGAGTGAAGGACGAAGAGGGAGACCAAGATCACCCTGTGTATTGTGTGAAGGCGATCATGCCATCCACAAATGTCCATTCTTAGATGAGGCCAAGAGAGTTTTAGAAGATCGTCCGGTTTCACCGTTACGACTTCCTCCTGGATACCAAAAACTCGCGCCTAATCCCTTGATAGTTGAAAATCCAGCCGACCCGCCCAAGTGGTCAGCTGAAGTGTCAGTCATTGAGAATGAGCCTACTGAATCCAGACCAGACGAAAGTCTAAAGGTCGAAACCGCAGTTGACCCGGTTCTTCCTTCAGAGGTTTCGTCGTCCAATGACTCCGTCATTGAAGACCCATCTTCAAATGACACCGTCGCCGAAGAGTCATCTTCATGCGACACCCTCACTGAAGAGAATAAGGATGACACCATCCAGGTTCTTTTCATCAGCACCGACTCTGATGAGCGTCAGGGCAATGCGCCCATTTCTTTATCGCAGGAAGGAACATCATCAGGGTCATACCTGGCCGTATATTCGGTCCCACCACCAAGCAACCTGGTTGTATCCTTTGATTGGAATCAACTAGGCAGACCCCGGTTACCAGCCACTATACCATTCAGAATCATTGTCCAGATCTATAGAATGATTATGGCTGGTACTATCATTGATGAAGGGGCGTCTGTGAGTATCCTTTCCTCTATTGCTTGGAAAGCACTGGGTTCTCCAGCGCTTTTACCTGAGTTAAGAAATCTCTCAGGTTTTGATAAAGGAACCAGTCGACCATTAGGAATCCTCCCCAATGTACCTGTTACATTGAAAGGGAAGACCGTTAATATGAACGTGTTGGTCGTCCAAGGACCCTTGGATTATAACCTACTCCTTGGACGCGACTATATTTATTGCATGGGAGCAATAGTCTCCTCACTCTTTAGAGTAATGTGTTTTCCACACGAAGGAAGGATGGTCAAGCTCGTAGACCAACTTTCATTTCCGGGATCTCGCATCGCAAATAGTCAAATACCAATCCTAAATGGTCTGTTCACTCAAGATACGCCTCCACCCCCAGTCCTCCTTCCCGATGAGTGCGAGTGATTCGGAAAGAAAGACTAGGACCCAGGGGGCATGCACCCTGGTCTGCTTCGGGCAGAAGAAACCCTGGGTATAAGGAAGAATTTCCGCAAAAGAATATGACTAGTCCGTACCCCATCCGTGGGTGGGAAGGGGTTGTTCTGGAATAGTATTCTTTTGTTAAAGTTATGTGTTTGACAAAAGAGTCATTCACCTTTGTCTAAATAGGTGGGCTCTGCCCAAGTAGGAATTCCCTTATTGTAACAAGTAGTAACCATCTTTGGGGAAAAGCAAGCCTCACCCATTAAAACAAATGTTTTGAAGGATAAGTAGGGGCAGCCTCCAAAGAAGGAGATTATATTGTTGTGACAGAGGGTAACCATCTTTGAGTAAACCCAATGATAGACATCGCCGAAGAAAGAGATTGATTTGCGGCAGCAAATAGAACCCTCTTCGGATAATAAGAAAGAGGCAAACCTCGTTGAAAAAGGGGCAGCCCCGAAATTCTATCCTATACCTGGGGGCATGCAAACTTTTGGAATGTAAGCAAGGGACGACTATTTATTTTTTTAAATTTTTAGGTCCTCCCTTTAAACCTGTAGGTCTAACCCTTTAAACTCGTAGGATTAGCCGTTTCCGACCTTGCATGAAGAAAGCCTGTGGGGCAAAGGTAAAAACTTGCCAAAATTGGAGCATAGCTTTGTGAGATAAAGCTCTTTAAAAAATAGTTATCTCACAGGAGGCGTTCTTATTATGACTGGTATATCGAGCAGTTTTAGCACATAGTTCATGCTCGTTAAAAAATAAACGCAAGATCCGAGCAGTTTTAGCACATAGTTCATGCTCGTTAAAAAATAAACATGAGTTATGAGCAGGCTTTCCTTTAGAGTTCAAGCTCATTCAGAAAAAATGAACCCTTAAATAACCTTTTGAGATCGTAAATTCATCAGCCATAAAAGCCTTGGTCGTGTTTGTGTACCGTCACCTCCACTGTTCATTTGGCCGATCATTCACCTCCATTTGTGTGTTTACCTCTTTTGAGAAACAGCTGCGAAGAGTGATTTCACCTAGCCATCCTTGTGACACTGCCGTGATTGGAAAATTCCAACCTGTACCTGGAATCTGCTGCTATCCCTGTTTATCACTCGTTCCTCAAAAGACAAGTCTTCTTTGAGCTCTTTTCACTGACTCGTAAAATATGAAAAGTTTGCCGAGTTTTGGCCTTCCAGCTCGTTAAATGACCGGAACGCTATCCCTCCTCTAGATTTTAATCTTTTTGGACCTGAGGGATTATTGCACAAAAAGATCGAGCGCTTGTCTTGTTCGGCTCGTTAAAAGTACCGAACACCCATCCCTTCTGTATTGTTTTATACTTTTTCGGACTTAAGGGATTAGCTGACGAAAAAGGAATTATGGAGTTAACTTTCTGTACCTTTTCAGACTCTCTAAAAATGAAAAGGACCGAGTTATCCTTGTCGTTAGACTCGTTAAATTCATTAAATAGCGACAAACTTGTCTTTAGACGAGAACGAGTTTCCCTATCGCTAGGCTCGTTAAATCATAGCGATGGGCTTGCCCGAAGGGCAGGTTATAGAACAAGCATATGTTATCCTCCTCAAGCTTGACAAAAATAAAGAGGTACTGGTCAGAAATGACTGGGGAAAAATTGGGAGAACATCAAAGTTTAATGGTAGCAAGTCACTCTTGAACATGACACTTTTCCTCCGTACCACATCGGGTTGGGTTGTTTCATTCACCGGTCTCATCACCATGGTCCTCGCCAAACCATCCACATTTGGGGTAATGCTACCGATCCATCGCATCAGTGTCATTATATGTTCAAGAGGGGTCATTCTGAAAGTGTCAACCGTGTCCCATCCACTGCCATACATTATCCTTCATCCATTCATGATCGCCACCCTGAATCATGTGTCACAGTTTGTTTTCACCTCCACTAAAATCATTAGCTCCGTTCCGTGTCATTGATGTGGGATTCATTAAGGCCCTCCTTTGACGGATCGCTTCTTGTCGACTTCAGCTCATTATCCAAGAAGTTGATCTAGGAACAACCCCATCAGTACTTTGAAGCTTGCATGCCTCAATGGCAAGTTTCTCACTTCCGGCGACAGGTATGCATCAATGACCTTCGACCAGAAGATTTTGCGTGGCGTTCGACGCCAAGTCCTTTATTCACGCCACGTGAATTGTACTGCAGTACCTTGAGGGTCATTATCATTATCGGTGATTCCTCTCGCGCTTGTTAACGGTTTTCATTATTGGCCGGTAATCAAGCGATGTCTTTCCATGTTCGACTTCAACGCAATTCTCACATGGATCGACTTGTACTTAGAGTGAAGATCGAACGAGTTTGAAGACCCCGGATCTAGTTTCATCCATCCGGGCTGCGATATATATTCAGGAAATATAAAAGCATTTGTCATGTACATCATTGCAGCAGATGATCATCCTATTCAAAGGATGATAATTTCAGCAGAAAATTATCAGTCTACCATCAGACGATCGTCTGTTATATGTACCAAAATGTATTTATAAAGCTGAGCATGGGAATGCCCGCCTCAGCTAGATCATGAAAACAGAATGAAAAATAATGTATTGTATTGTATTGTATTACAGGGCGCCTCCTCAGCACTGGAATGAACTTCGGACCCTCTAGATAAAGCATTTCACCCGATAAACGGCCTCATACTTTAGGGGGCAACTGTTATAGGCATTTTTGTGCCTCGCAGCATGGAGCATGAAATGTCAATAATTACAGGGATCCTCAGTCCCTAAACATGTTGTTCTTACCCCTAGAAGAACAAGGTCAGCAAACCACAACACTTCCCATCAGTTCTCCACCTGAAAACACTCAGAAACAGGCTATTTTGGATCATGTCAGCTGTTCCACTGAGCATCTGCGCTGGAATGCAACTGCTCCTCCTTGTACCTGCGCTGTAAGTCAAATCTAATGAAGGCTACCTGCGCTGGGCGAGATTGGCCAAGTGGCGCAGTCATTCTGCAAGGTGTCAATTGCCCAGGAAGCTTCCAAACTGACACTTGGTTCATGGGATTCGCCCTGTGATGAGTAAGAGGTGCTTGATCTCCATGTGTAAGCAAGGATCTCCAAGTGGACTCAAGAACTGAAGTTTAACTGAAGAGGGAAAGGACACAAGGCAGCTTCATGTCAGTCTCAAGCTGACTCATCCTCTCTTCTTCTCTCCTATATATAGAGCTCTTCTATGAGGTCTAAGGAGGGTGGAATTTTGTGCAAAGCAAGGAGGTGCTGTTGGTTTACAGTTAGAGCTATTGGGTGATTGCTTTCTAGAGGTGAAGAGGAGATTTCTTGCTGCTGGGGAGGTGCTGCTGGATTGGAGCCATTGATGGTTGTAACCTTCTCAGAACCCTTTTACTTCTATCAATAAAGCTTTGAATGTTCTCCTATATACTTGTATTGCATTGATGTATTGTATTTACTTGTATATCTGATTCACTCTAATCCATGCATCAGTTATGAGTACATGTTTCTTGTAGTTTCCCTCTTTTGTTTGTGCAGGATCTGTGTGTAGCTGGGCCGGCAAAGGGAGCAAAGAGCTGGGAACAAGAGACAAAGAGAGAGGACAGGATCGACAAAAGCGAAAGACACCGGTTGGTTAATCTTTTCTTCCTTCTCTGTACTTTCATAAAGGAAAATAATCAAAGCTTTACTTTCAGTTGTTGCTAAGGACTGTCACCCTTAGAGTAGGGATAGGGTCATCCGAGTCGGATACTTTTCCCCACAACAAACTGGCGATTCCGATGGGAAGCCTAGTATCTTGTTGGTATTTGTAGTATCTTTGCTATTCATTTCCTGAACCAAAGAGTACCAAATCGAAAAGCTTTTGACTATATCAAAAGCGAAGTAGAGGGCCTGCTACTCTTGCTCATTTACTGAGCAGATTCATGATTTGAAGAGCTGATCTACAAAAGACTCTTGTACTCTTTGTGATAGCTTTTCATCCTCTTGATCATCCCTTAGCTTGTACTTGACCTATAGCTTTTTATTTCAGCAAAAACAGTGCATTTTTGAGCTTTTTATGACCCGGAAATCCTTGTAAACGCAACTCTCGTGTCTCAGTGCAGGCTGTCCACAGGCAGTCTGCATTACAACGCAGGTACTCCCTACGGGAACTGCGCTGGAAGTCAATTTGACAGACCAGAGCCTGCGCTGATCCAGTTAGGCTATGTCTTCCTCAGGTTTCCCACTGTGTCTTAGCCCTGTTTTCACTGTTGTTTTGCTGTTGATTGCTTGTCATTGTACTTGCTGTAAACCAACTTTCCTTGACATTATTCCGCCTCAGTTGTGTGATGAAATTGTGAGTGTTCTTTCAGTATTTCTTGCTTCAGTTACAGTTTCCCATTGTGAAAAGCGAACCAGTATAGCTGTGGCCTCTTAGATCCTGAACTGTAAAAGTGTCTTTGTGATCTTAAGAGCTAGTTTTATTACTGTTCATGGCTGTTTGAGTTTGTTTGTTTTTCATTTTATGGTTTGAATTCATACATTTTTAGTGTTGAAACAAGTACCTGTAAGGTGTCTTTTCATTTTAGACGAAACTTGTTTGTTTACGCTTCAAATTGAATTCGAAAATTATACAACAGTTTCCTTTTCTCTACATCAACATTAAGGGAAAAGAAAAGAAATACATGCATCTTGCATTTGCATTTTGATAAGTTTGCGTGATTGATCTAGGAGAAAGTGCATTAGTTTGTGCTTTGTGCTCTGTGTGGAAAGATAGTGTTTTTCTCTCCCCTCAGGAGTTAGGATTTTCAAAGCTAAAAAAGATTGTAAAGTTTGCTTATCATTTTAGCTGCATTTAGAAAAGATTAACCAACCGGTGTCTTTCGCTTTTGTCGATCCTGTCCTCTCTCTTTGTCTCTTGTTCCCAGCTCTTTGCTCCCTTTGCCGGCCCAGCTACACACAGATCCTGCACAAACAAAAGAGGGAAACTACAAGAAACATGTACTCATAACTGATGCATGGATTAGAGTGAATCAGATATACAAGTAAATACAATACATCAATGCAATACAAGTATATAGGAGAACATTCAAAGCTTTATTGATAGAAGTAAAAGGGTTCTGAGAAGGTTACAACCATCAATGGCTCCAATCCAGCAGCACCTCCCCAGCAGCAAGAAATCTCCTCTTCACCTCTAGAAAGCAATCACCCAATAGCTCTAACTGTAAACCAACAGCACCTCCTTGCTTTGCACAAAATTCCAGCCTCCTTAGACCTCATAGAAGAGCTCTATATATAGGAGAGAAGAAGAGAGGATGAGTCAGCTTGAGACTGACATGAAGCTGCCTTGTGTCCTTTCCCTCTTCAGTTAAACTTCAGTTCTTGAGTCCACTTGGAGATCCTTGCTTACACATGGAGATCAAGCACCTCTTACTCATCACAGGGCGAATCCCATGAACCAAGTGTCAGTTTGGAAGCTTCCTGGGCAATTGACACCTTGCAGAATGACTGTGCCACTTGGCCAATCTCGCCCAGCGCAGGTAGCCTTCATTAGATTTGACTTACAGCGCAGGTACAAGGAGGAGCAGTTGCATTCCAGCGCAGATGCTCAGTGGAGCAGCTGACATGATCCAAAATAGCCTGTTTCTGAGTGTTTTCAGGTGGAGAACTGATGGGAAGTGCTGTGGTTTGCTGACCTTGTTCTTCTAGGGGTAAGAACAACATGTTTAGGGACTGAGGATCCCTGTAATTATTGACATTTCATGCTCCATGCTGCGAGGCACAAAAATGCCTATAACAGTTGCCCCCTAAAGTATGAGGCCGTTTATCGGGTGAAATGCTTTATCTAGAGGGTCCAAAGTTCATTCCAGTGCTGAGGAGGCGCCCTGTAATACAATACAATACAATACATTATTTTTCATTCTGTTTTCATGATCTAGCTGAGGCGGGTATTCCCATGCTCAGCTTTATAAATACATTTTGGTACATATAACAGACGATCGTCTGATGGTAGACTGATAATTTTCTGCTGAAATTATCATCCTTTGAATAGGATGATCATCTGCTGCAATGATGTACATGACAAATGCTTTTATATTTCCTGAATATATATCGCAGCCCGGATGGATGAAACTAGATCCGGGGTCTTCAAACTCGTTCGATCTTCACTCTAAGTACAAGTCGATCCATGTGAGAATTGCGCTGAAGTCGAACATGGAAAGACATCGCTTGATTACCGGCCAATAATGAAAACCGTTAACAAGCGCGAGAGGAATCACCGATAATGATAATGACCCTCAAGGTACTGCAGTACAATTCACGTGGCATGAATAAAGGACTTGGCGTCGAACGCCACGCAAAATCTTCTGGTCGAAGGTCATTGATGCATACCTGTCGCCGGAAGTGAGAAACTTGCCATTGAGGCATGCAAGCTTCAAAGTACTGATGGGGTTGTTCCTAGATCAACTTCTTGGATAATGAGCTTAAGTCGACAAGAAGCGATCCGTCAAAGGAGGGCCTTAATGAATCCCACATCAATGACACGGAACGGAGCTAATGATTTTAGTGGAGGTGAAAACAAACTGTGACACATGATTCAGGGTGGCGATCATGAATGGATGAAGGATAATGTATGGTAGTGGATAAGACACGGTTGACACTTTCAGAATGACCCCTCTTGAACATATAACGACACTGATGCGATGGATCGGTAGCATTACCCCAAATGTGGATGGTTTGGCGAGGACCATGGTGATGAGACCGGTGAATGAAACAACCCAACCCGATGTGGTACGGAGGAAAAGTGTCATGTTCAAGAGTGACTTGCTACCATTAAACTTTGATGTTCTCCCAATTTTTCCCCAGTCATTTCTGACCAGTACCTCTTTATTTTTGTCAAGCTTGAGGAGGATAACATATGCTTGTTCTATAACCTGCCCTTCGGGCAAGCCCATCGCTATGATTTAACGAGCCTAGCGATAGGGAAACTCGTTCTCGTCTAAAGACAAGTTTGTCACTATTTAATCATTTTAACGAGTCTAACGACAAGGAAAACTCGGTCCTTTTCATTTTTAGAGAGTCTGAAAAGGTACGGAAAGTTAACTCCGTAATTCCTTTTTCGTCATCTAATCCCTTAAGTCCGAAAAAGTATAAAACAATACAGAAGGGATGAATTTTCGATTGCTTTAACGAGCCGAACAAGACAAGCGCTCGATCTTTTTGTGCAATAATCCCTCAGGTCCAAAAAGATTAAAATCTAGAGGAGGGATAGCGTTCCGGTCGTTTAACGAGCTGGAAGGCCAAAACTCGGCAAACTTTTCATATTTTACGAGTCAGTGAAAAGAGCTCAAAGAAGACTCGTCTTTTGAGGAACGAGTGATAAACAGGGATAGCAACTGATTCCAGGTACAAATTGGAATTTTCCAATCACGGTAGTGTCACAAGGATGGCTAGGTGAAATCACTCTTCGCAGCTGTTCCTCAAAATGGGTAAACACACATATGGGGGTGAACGACCGGCCAAATGAAATGGAGGTGATGGATGAAAACACGACCAAGGCTTTTAAGGCTGATAAATTTACGATCGCAATGGTTATTTACCGAGATAGGTTCATTTTTAATGAGCTTGAACTCTGGTGGAAACTTTTGCTCACGCTTTTCTATTTTTTAACGAGCATAAATTCTGCGGTAAAACTGCTCGATTCATGGTCAAATTTGATTTTTTACTTTTACTAGCTTTTCTCTTTTCAAATGTAGTACTTCACATTCAATTACTGCAACAAACTTTGTTAGAAATGGACAATATTTGCATGAAAAGGAGATTATAACCCTAATATTTAACTTTAAACTGTGTAAAAAGTCATAAAAAGGTGTTTTTACCTCTCATTTACCATTTCATTTGCATTTTGCTTGTTGGAGCTCTGGAGGTGCCTCTTCTTCCTTGATTTTCACTAGCTGATTCCGGGAGATTCCGTGGACGATTTTCGGCGCCGTTTGGACCAGGTAGGAGCTAAACCTTAGCCCTTCACTTTCATGGTTTCCTTTTTCAGTTTCATGCGCATTTTTCAGGGTTTCTGGGCCCCAAGGGTTTCATCAGGGCGCCCTGGCATCAGCGCAGGTTTCCCTTTCGAAACTTGCGCTGTATTTCAGGTGGTCTTAAGGCAGACTGCCTCTAAGAGCAAGGGGGAGACTCTCTGCCTGCGCTGGGCCTAGAAAAACTGATCCTGCATGTGTTTCTTGATGATTTTTCGCCAATTTTTCATCAAAATTAGGAACTTACTCCTTCTCTTGTTTGCTTGCAGGGAACTTTGAACAAAATGTCCCTTACATGGCGAGAACGAGAACATGAAGCAGAGGACATGGTTGCACTCCATGACCCGGTCACGGTGAACGCGCTTCGGAACTGTGGCCTACTGAAGTTCTTCCGTATCTCTAGCATGAGAGCACAGTATATGCTTGATGCTTGGGATCCTGTTAACCAAGTATTCCAGATTAGGGGGAAAACCATCCCCTTGACCATAGAGGACATGTACTTCTTGACTGGGTTGTCAAGGCGGGGTGCCCCCATTTCTTTGTCAGGTACGGCTCGAGGGACTACTTCCACCAGAGACTATATCCGTCAGTATTGCCGGGAAGGTTCACAGCCGAGCAAAGACGGCAAGATCAATATCCGTGACATTACTGACAGGTCTCTCAGGTCCATTCTGTTTACTATTGGTAGGATGGCCGGTAGCGCAGCTTTACATGTTGCCAACAGATCTTATATGCAGCACGCCTTGGAGTGTCTCCAACTGAAAGTGTTTAACTGGTGTGATGCAGTACTTGTTCAGATGAAAAGTCAATTGACCAAGGTAAAGGACGGGAGGCTGAAGAACTTTGGATTTGGTTCTATTCTGACTGCCTTTGCCTTGGAGAAAATCCCATTGATGCAACCTCAGTACATCATACTTGACTTGCCTTCTCCGACCGAGCCACGCATGCAGAGGTGGGTTGACCACATGTCCCGACATGCTGGTCAACCTCAGATTACTTTCACTGATGCCTTCTTTAGGTGGTTCGAGCGTCAGGAGATGGCGTTTTCTGAGTATCCATATGTGGGTATGGACTACCGAGGTGATCCGGACTTGGTGCTACCGGATGGCGAGCAATGGGGCGCTATTCGTAAAATCTCTGACCATGTTACTGTTTATTGTTTTTACTCATGATGTTACTGTGCAAAACTGATCAAACTCTTGGGTGCATGCAGATGTTGGTCCTGTTCGTCCAGCAGCTCGTCCACGATCGCCAGTTGCTGCCCCAGCAGCAGAGCTTGCTAGGCGAGTTGTTATTCGCGACCTTGGTGATACTGAGATACTTGCAGCTGTGCAGGAGCAGGTCGAGAGCCTTACTCGTGGTCTTCCGGATGTACAGATTGACGAGTTACCTTTACAGTTGCAGCGGCACACTATTGGCGTGCCTAGACGATGGACTCGTCTCTTGCGCATGATCGCACAGACCGTGACGTACTTTCATGAGCACCACTAGGCTAGGGTGCCCCCTAGCATCTTTTTGAGTTCTAGGTCATACGACCAATTTTGTTTTGATTACAGCACATTATGTACAAACTATAAACAGCTTTATATATTTTGATTTTCGAGGTTTATTCTGGTTTATTCGCGATCCACTTGCATAGCACCGATGCATCTCTTTTTATATATGTTGCAAATGTCTATCTAATACATAGTTTGCTAATGAATCTGTTAATGTGTTCAAGTTTCTGGAAATATGTTGGTATTGAATTGAATCAAACTCTCTTTCCAAAATCTTAACCCTTAGAAACATTCGAAAGATAGCTGGATTGCAGACTGAATATATACCAGTGAGTTGTAGTATCACAAGCTGTGAGTCTAGCCTAACAATTAGTCGGCGTATACCATGAGCGATGGTATCAGAGAGGAGTTCAATCAACGCGCTATACTCAGCGATGTTGTTCGTGGACTGCCCAATACACACCCCTCTGAAACTCACTAACTCGCTGCTTGGATCAAAAATGGCCTATGCCGCGGAGGACAAATTCCGCGTACTACGACTCGCTCCGTCGGCATATCCCACATATGTCTCAGAATAATTCGACATCTGCAACAAACGAGAAGGGTGGATTACTAAACCGAAACAAACACTTTAGCGAAAACAAAATACAACAAAAGCACTCAGGTTACTATTCAGGCATAGTAACGCTTGAGGTACAACCCGTTGCGGGGTTGCGCCAGTGGTATCCCGTCATAATCCATTAACTCGTAGGCTCCTTTTGCTAACACCCTTTTAACAATATAGGGACCCATCCATAAGGACTTAAATTTTCCTGCTCCTAATTTGTCAGATTCTTGGTCGTAAAGCAAAACCAAGTCACCCTCAGAGAAGATACGAGGTTTGACATTCTTGTCAAACTGTGCTTTGACTCGTTTCTTATGGCTTCGTTCGCCAAAGTGGCGTCACGACGGTTTTCATCCAACTGGATCAATTCCAAGAAACGAGCTTCTTCTTCTGAGGTTCCGGGGAGGAGGTCAATTGCGAGTTTAAGAGACAAAATTTCGCACTGGATCGGTAAGACTGCCTCCAGGCCATACACCAATTGGAATGGTGTGAACCCAGTGGCGTTCTTTACCAAGGTTCGGTAAGCCCACAATGCTGAGTACAGGAGTAGGTGCCATCTTCTTTTGTGAACCCCGATCATCCTTTGCAACATACGCTTCAGGACCTTGTTGATTGCCTCAACTTGTCCGTTGGCTTGTGGATAATATGGGGTGGAGCTGTCGTGCGATAGCCCTAGTTTGGCAGCTAACTCAACCATCATGTGATTGCGAAAATGCGATCCATGATCTGTCACTATAGCCTGCGGAACGCCGAACCTGGCGACTACATGATTAAAAAAGAAAAGGGCAGCTGTTTCACCAGTGTTATCCAATGTAGGCATCGCCTCGGCCCATTTGGTAAAATAGTCAACAGCGACTATAATATAAACATGCTCCCCGGTCGAGGTGGGGTTACATTGCATGAAATCGATGCCCCATTTGGCAAAAGGCCCAACAACAACTATAGGCTGCAAGGGTGCGGGTGGTCTCCTGGTTTTGCTATCAAAGATCTGACATGCATGGCAACTTCTGACAGCTATTATGCAATCTTTGAACATAGTTGGCCAGAAATATCCTGCTCATAAGATTCTTTGTGCTGTTGCATATCCAGATTGATGCCCCCCGCATGCGCCTGAATGACAATCATTCAGGGCTTTCTCGGCCTCCTCATGGGTAAGGCACCTCCTCAGAACCGTATCGACGCCACGACGGTAAAGTGTATCACCGACGATCATGTAGTCTTTAGATTGGTATCGTATACGCTTCCGTTCCGAGTGTGAGGTATTAGACCTAAATTTTTGGGTTTGGAGATAAACAATGATGTCTCCATACCACTCATCGCTTACTGATATCAGAAACAAACTTTCATCCACGATTGACTCTTCTGATGTTTCATCGTTGGACGACGATGGGAGATCGCATAATAATTCCGCGAAAACTAGAGCTTTCTTCGATTTGGATTTTACAAAATCCAAATCAAACTCTTGAAGGATTGCTATCCATTTTGAATATTTGCCCCCAAGCAACTGTCGCGACAGTATATACGTCATGGGGTTGCAATCTGACAGAATGGTAGTTTTCCTAAAGAGGACATAATGTCGAAACCTTTGAATCGCTTGAACAGCAGCAAGTGCTAGTTTTTCAACATAGGAATATTTACTTTCTGTGTCATTTAAGTTTTTACTTAAATAATAAATAGGATGTTCGATTCCATCGACTTCTTGCACTAAGACCATCGCAATGGTCGTATCTGCTGCAGCTAGATACAGGTTAAAATCTCTTTGATAGTCCGGGGCGTACATTAATGATGCTCTTACTAGAGAATCTTTCAGAGCGTCAAAGGAAGCTTGCGCAACCTGGTCCCAGACAAAAGGTACATCCTTTTTCAAAAGACGAGTATAACCTTTGGCAAGTTCTGCGTAATTTGGAATGAACCTCCTCAGAAAGTTTGCTTTCCCTTGGAGTTTCTGAATCTGAAGCAAATTTGAAGGTGGAGGCAAATTAATGATTGCCTGAACCTTACAGGGGTCGAGACGTATCCCATCCTTAGAGACTACAAAGCCAAGTAAACGACCAGAGCCGACGCAAAACACACACTTGTGCGGATTGAGTCTTATCTTGTAGTGTCGGCAACGTAGAAATATTGCTCTCAAATGCCGCGGATGATCAGTCCGCTTCCGCGAATGAGCCGGAAGATCGTCGAGGTAAGGTTGAACGATGTTCTTGATGTCATGGAAGGCATAATTTATTGCCCTCTGAAACGTCGCCCCTGCGTTCTTTAAACCAAAGGGTAATTTTCAATAAGCGAATGTGCCCCACGGACAAATAAATGCAGTCTTAGACTAGTCCTGTGGGCGGATATTTATTTGATTATACCCGGAAAATCCATCCATAAAGGAAAAGATTTCACTTCCGGCGCATTCATCAATTATCTGGTCGATGAAGGGTGTAGGGTAGTTGTCCTTTGGACAAGCTTGGTTTACATCCCTATAGTCGACACACACTCTTATCGTCCCTTGTTTTTTCATAACAGGGACAATATTCGATACCCAATCGGTTAGAGGAACCGGGTAGATGAATCCAGCATGGAGAAGTTTTTCAACTTCTGCCTTAATGGCAGCGGCTTTATTGGGGTGAACCTGGCGAAGCCGTTGTCTTACTGGTTTGACATCAAGATACATTTTAATCTCATGTTCAACTATGCTCGAGTCAATGCCTGGCATTTCATCATATGACCATGCAAAGACATCTCTGAATTCGCGAAAGAGAGCACCATATATTTCCAGTTCTGAAGGGGAACAACTTTTGCCGACATGAATATTCTCTACAACATCAGATTTTGTCGAGATGTTCACGGCTACGGTCTCTTCAATATTGGATAGGTTTCGCTCTGAATCCACCGTATTTACAGTATTTGTTAGGAATTCAAATACTGAAGGGTGATATAGGTCGTGTTGAGTTTCTTCTTCACACTCTGGAAGAAGGGAACGATGGTGGTGATCATTCCATGGTGCCCCCTCAATCATCATTGATTGTAAGATTCCTTCGTCAGTCCCATGAACTTTTGACCATGGATCTAATGGGGTACCATATTCTCCAGACCTATCTACCCAAATGCTTGACGAGCGTTGATTTGGGCTCGCCTCCCATGCCTGAAATATTGATTGCTACAATATTTCTATGGGGCTAGGAGGCAAAACCACTTGATAATCCATGACGACTTTGTCTCCTGCGACCTTTGAAGAAGATACCATGTTGCATGTTGCTACAAACGGGATATTCCCTACATGGAGAGGAGGTGGCAATGCGAAAGTTCCCATCATTGTGGGATCTTTTAGCAAGCCTACTCCGATATCTTGTATTGAATGGTCGCTCCCATGGATCAGGGGAATGCTTCCAGTAACTTGTGAACCATTAGGGAGGAAATTCTGCTGGTCAACGACCGTAATCCCTCCTTCAAACGGGAATGCGATCTTCCTAAAAAATGTCGACACTACAGCTGCCATGGCATATATCCATGGTCTTCCCAGTAGGATGTTATAGTCAAGATTGCCATCAATGACTTCAACATCAATTTCCACTGTTTTTCCTCCTAGTTCAACCTTAAAGTTATTTAGGATACCGTAGGGAGTGTATGTCCTACCGTCAAATGCTTTCAATGTCGTCGAAGATCGCGACAAGGTTGGAGATCCAAGAGTTTTCCAGCAACTCATCGACATGATACATGTCGACGCTCCCTCATCAATAATCGTTCGATGAACAGTTTTGTTGAGTGCTTTCACTTGAATAAGGAAAGCTAATTGCGCTGGTAACTGAGGATCATATCCTTTGTGATCAAAGGATAAAAGATTGGAATCTTTAGGATCCACTCCACCAATTGCTGATAACAATGCCTGCCTTTGTGATGGACAATTTTGTAGTACCTCAAGAGTCGACATAGCAGATGGCGATTGGGCCAAATCTTCTACTATGTTATAATGCTGCGCCGCTCTGGCACGAGGATTAAATGTCGACTTGTGTACTACTCCTTTAGGTGGCTTTATTGTTAATTCATGCGTGAGGGGGGGTACAACTTCTGCCGAAGTTGTTGTCGAACTACTGGGTTGATCTTTCCCTTTGTCGTTCGACACCGGTGGATTCCCATAATCTTTATTCCTGGTCGAGATCAAAGCATCATTTTGCTTAGAAATCGACAACATAAGCACTTGAGACGGGGAAGCATTTCCACTATCAACCATATTTTGACCTGGGGTGGGAAATGGATCAGTCAACACAACTGAAGTTTGGGAACTTTTAAAGAACCTCTTTAACTAAGCTTTGAACGGACAGTTCTTTGTCGAATGATTTTCATCACATATTTGACATGGATAAAATTGTTTCCCTTGCCCAGGGGGGTTTGAAGAAGTTTTTTGAGGGGATGACTCACCCTGTTTCTTCTTCTTCCCTTTGTTTTGTTTCTTCTTGCTTCCTGGTTGATTGGAGTTTTTGCCTTTATCCGTAGATACAGCATTTACCTCCGAAGCAAGAATCTCTTGATTTACTTTTTGATTCGAAGTCTTATGGGCTTTCTTATTTTAATCCCTTGTCGACTTAGCGTTTGCAGTTCCAATCACGCCATCACCGGCATGAGAGTCACTATTTGATCCGGGAGGAGGAGGGATTGAAAATTCCGGTCTGGGGGCGTCAGGTATCTTATCATAGAGCGTGCCCGACTGAGTATATACTAAGTCCAAATATTGAGCACGAGCAATAACCTGCTCCTCTGTTACGACGCCTCCCTTGGCCACATCTTCTGTTATAGCAGGAAGAAGCGACTTAATAAACCACTCAGCCAATAGCTGATCTGGAACATAGGTCTTTACCATTCTGCGATGACGACGCCACTCATGTATATGATCTGATATATGTGTGGCCATTGTCTGCTTGAAATTGGTCAAGATCTCTGTTCCAGTTTCGTACCTTATAGGTAACTGAAAGTGTGTTAAGAAAGTCGTGGCTAGGGAACTAAAATTATCGAAAGAGGCTCTAGGTAATTCAATATACCATTTAGCCGCCGGACCAGTCAATGTCCTCTGGAAAAGGCAAAGCCTTATCGAATCATCATTCAAGGTATTCGACGAACACCACAGATGGAATGTCATCACATGATTCGACGGGTCTTCGCCAGGATTTCCATTGAATTTAGGAATGTCCGAAGGAAGTTTGTGAGGAATCACTGGCCACCAATGGGCGTAGGCGATTGGATCGTTCGTCAATCGATGTAAATCTGGTAATTCTAGGGTCGCCACGAATGGCAACTGCTGATTCAGGTTTGGCGAGGCGTACCCAGGATACGATGGGATCGCCTGAGCAGTAGGCCTTTGCATACTAGCATAATGCAACTGATGTTGATATGACTGATACGGCTGGTGGGCTTGGCCACTGTAAAGTGGTTGATTTAACCCGTTCTGAATATAGGGTTGCCCACTATTCGCAAAGATCTGTTGCTCAGATCCCTGGTACACCTGTTGAAACTGAGGTTGTTGGTATTGCACCATCCATGGTTGTGAAGCCATGTTTTGCTGTGCGACACTAACCGACGGACCAAGATGCGGTGTTATGGTTCCCGTTTGTATCTGTGTCGTCCCGGCAGTTGGCGATTGCGGTTGTGTTGCAGGGTCAATAGGCTGTTGCATTACAACTTGGGGTTGACATACAACAGGCATCGATTGAACTTGCGACACGGTTACAATTGCTGGCGTCGTCGGGATACTAGACATAGGTACACACTGTTGCATGGAATATACAACTCTTGGTTGTTGGGGTAACATAGGTACCCAACCACTCGTCGTTACTTCAGTCAAACCTGAATGTTGTTGAAAATGGCTATATGGGTATCCCCCCGGAAGGGGAAGTGAAAGGGCATATTGCCCCCCATACGGCAACAATCCGGAGCTCAAGGGTATAGATGGCCTTTGAGGACTGGATGGCCCAAACTGATTCCCAAAGGGATCAATTTGTCTAGTTTCAACGTAAGAATTACCGGGTATTATACTGGAAGAACAAACTGGAACAGACCAAGTTGTCATAATAGTCCCTGGGTGGACTCCTTCTAGCTGATGAGAACTAGTCGGGACAGCTGGTATGCCGGCAAACATCGTTGGATTGACAGCAGGAGCTTCTGCTGTCGCTGTGTCATTTGGCACAGTCCTAGATGTCAACGGTTGCTCAGACATTTTAAGTCTATCCAAGAAACTGCCTAACGATTCTACAGGAACTTCCTGTGGGGATGGACAAACTTCTGATGCAGAAGGAAAAAGAGTGGTGCCTACTCCAAAATGAGTTGGAGTATTTGCTTGCTGGTCCTCTTCGATTTCCTCTATTGCAATCAGACCAGGAGGAAGAGGAAGACCGTCAGGTCCGTAAAAGATTTCTGGTGCCGAAGAAGGGGTTGCTTCGACAGCGACAGTTGTTTGAACAACAAGACTCTGTGGACCGGTTTCATATGGAACTGGTTCAGTTATGCAAGTACTTGTCTTCAGACTAGGATCAGTACAACTGTCCCTCTGTTGCTGTTGAACTTCTTCAATAGAGGCAGGGATTCCAGAAATATTAGGAGTGACCAGAATCTCCGATGTTGTCGGAACTGTCGTTCTAGCTTTAATGGGAGATTTTGACCTGGTCAAGCGAGTTCTATTCGTCCGTACTACTCTCGGTTCCGGAGACAAAGACGGTTGACTCGCGAGTCTCCCCGAACGACGGAGTTTTAATTGACTTTCCTCCACGGTTGCGGATTACTTGATCAACTAAAATACAAAAAGGGGAATTATTTTTCCGTATTGAATGAATTTTATTAGACGCTTTTAGACACAACTTTGCTTTGCACGAAATTCCAGCCTCCTTAGACCTCATAGAAGAGCTCTATATATAGGAGAGAAGAAGAGAGGATGAGTCAGCTTGAGACTGACATGAAGCTGCCTTGTGTCCTTTCCCTCTTCAGTTAAACTTCAGTTCTTGAGTCCACTTGGAGATCCTTGCTTACACATGGAGATCAAGCACCTCTTACTCATCACAGGGCGAATCCCATGAACCAAGTGTCAGTTTGGAAGCTTCCTGGGCAATTGACACCTTGCAGAATGACTGTGCCACTTGGCCAATCTCGCCCAGTGCAGGTAGCCTTCATTAGATTTGACTTACAGCGCAGGTACAAGGAGGAGCAGTTGCATTCCAGCGCAGATGCTCAGTGGAGCAGCTGACATGATCCAAAATAGCCTGTTTCTGAGTGTTTTCAGGTGGAGAACTGATGGGAAGTGCTGTGGTTTGCTGACCTTGTTCTTCTAGGGGTAAGAACAACATGTTTAGGGACTGAGGATCCCTGTAATTATTGACATTTCATGCTCCATGCTGCGAGGCACAAAAATGCCTATAACAGTTGCCCCCTAAAGTATGAGGCCGTTTATCGGGTGAAATGCTTTATCTAGAGGGTCCGAAGTTCATTCCAGTGCTGAGGAGGCGCCCTGTAATACAATACAATACAATACATTATTTTTCATTCTGTTTTCATGATCTAGCTGAGGCGGGCATTCCCATGCTCAGCTTTATAAATACATTTTGGTACATATAACAGACGATCGTCTGATGGTAGACTGATAATTTTCTGCTGAAATTATCATCCTTTGAATAGGATGATCATCTGCTGCAATGATGTACATGACAAATGCTTTTATATTTCCTGAATATATATCGCAGCCCGGATGGATGAAACTAGATCCGGGGTCTTCAAACTCGTTCGATCTTCACTCTAAGTACAAGTCGATCCATGTGAGAATTGCGTTGAAGTCGAACATGGAAAGACATCGCTTGATTACCGGCCAATAATGAAAACCGTTAACAAGCGCGAGAGGAATCACCGATAATGATAATGACCCTCAAGGTACTGCAGTACAATTCACGTGGCGTGAATAAAGGACTTGGCGTCGAACGCCACGCAAAATCTTCTGGTCGAAGGTCATTGATGCATACCTGTCGCCGGAAGTGAGAAACTTGCCATTGAGGCATGCAAGCTTCAAAGTACTGATGGGGTTGTTCCTAGATCAACTTCTTGGATAATGAGCTGAAGTCGACAAGAAGTGATCCGTCAAAGGAGGGCCTTAATGAATCCCACATCAATGACACGGAACGGAGCTAATGATTTTAGTGGAGGTGAAAACAAACTGTGACACATGATTCAGGGTGGCGATCATGAATGGATGAAGGATAATGTATGGCAGTGGATGGGACACGGTTGACACTTTCAGAATGACCCCTCTTGAACATATAACGACACTGATGCGATGGATCGGTAGCATTACCCCAAATGTGGATGGTTTGGCGAGGACCATGGTGATGAGACCGGTGAATGAAACAACCCAACCCGATGTGGTACGGAGGAAAAGTGTCATGTTCAAGAGTGACTTGCTACCATTAAACTTTGATGTTCTCCCAATTTTTCCCCAGTCATTTCTGACCAGTACCTCTTTATTTTTTTCAAGCTTGAGGAGGATAACATATGCTTGTTCTATAACCTGCCCTTCGGGCAAGCCCATCGCTATGATTTAACGAGCCTATCGATAGGGAAACTTGTTCTCGTCTAAAGACAAGTTTGTCGCTATTTAATCATTTTAACGAGTCTAACGACAAGGAAAACTCGGTCCTTTTCATTTTTAGAGAGTCTGAAAAGGTACGGAAAGTTAACTCCATAATTCCTTTTTCGTCATCTAATCCCTTAAGTCCGAAAAAGTATAAAACAATACAGAAGGGATGAATTTTCGATTGCTTTAACGATCCGAAAAAGACAAGCGCTCGATCTTTTTGTGCAATAATCCCTCAGGTCCAAAAAGATTAAAATCTAGAGGAGGGATAACGTTCCGGTCGTTTAACGAGCTGGAAGGCCAAAACTCGGCAAACTTTTCATATTTTACGAGTCAGTGAAAAGAGCTCAAAGAAGACTCGTCTTTTGAGGAACGAGTGATAAACAGGGATAGCAACTGATTCCAGGTACAAATTGGAATTTTCCAATCACGGTAGTGTCACAAGGATGGCTAGGTGAAATCACTCTTCGCAGCTGTTCCTCAAAATGGGTAAACACACATATGGGGGTGAACGACCGGCCAAATGAAATGGAGGTGATGGATGAAAACACGACCAAGGCCTTTAAGGCTGATAAATTTACGATCGCAATGATTATTTACCAAGATAGGTTCATTTTTAATGAGCTTGAACTCTGGTGGAAAATTTTTCTCACGCTTTTCTATTTTTTAACGAGCATAAATTCTGCGGTAAAACTGCTCGATTCATGGTCAAATTTGATTTTTTACTTTTACTAGCTTTTCTCTTTTCAAATGTAGTACTTCACATTCAATTACTGCAACAAACTTTGTTAGAAATGGACAATATTTGCATGAAAAGGAGATTATAACCCTAATATTTAACTTTAAACTGTGTAAAAAGTCATAAAAAGGTGTTTTTACCTCTCATTTACCATTTCATTTGCATTTTGCTTGTTGGAGCTCTGGAGGTGCCTCTTCTTCCTTGATTTTCACCAGCTGATTCCGGGAGATTCTGTGGACGATTTTCGGCGCCGTTTGGACCAGGTAGGAGCTAAACCTTAGCCCTTCACTTTCATGGTTTCCTTTTTCAGTTTCATGCACATTTTTCAGGGTTTCTGGGCCCCAGGGGTTTCATCAGGGCGCCCTGGCATCAGCGCAGGTTTCCCTTTCGAAACTTGCGCTGTATTTCAGGTGGTCTTAAGGCAGACTGCCTCTCAGCGCAAGGGGGAGACTCTCTGCCTGCGCTGGGCCTAGAAAAACTGATCCTGCATGTGTTTTTTGATGATTTTTCGCCAGTTTTTCATCAAAATTAGGAACTTACTCCTTCTCTTGTTTGCTTGCAGGGAACTTTGAACAAAATGTCCCTTACATGGCGAGAACGAGAACATGAAGCAGAGGACATGGTTGCACTCCATGACCCGGTCACGGTGAACGCGCTTCGGAACTGTGGCCTACTGAAGTTCTTCCGTATCTCTAGCATGAGAGCACAGATTTCTTTACTGCAGTATATGCTTGATGCTTGGGATCCTGTTAACCAAGTATTCCAGATTAGGGGGAAAACCATCCCCTTGACCATAGAGGACATGTACTTCTTGACTAGGTTGTCAAGGCGGGGTGCCCCCATTTCTTTGTCAGGTACGGCTCGAGGGACTACTTCCACCAGAGACTATATCCGTCAGTATTGCCAGGAAGGTTCACAGCCGAGCAAAGATGGCAAGATCAATATCCGTGACATTACTGACAGGTCTCTCAGGTCCATTCTGTTTACTATTGGTAGGATGGCCGGTAGCGCAACTTTACATGTTGCCAACAGATCTTATATGCAGCACGCCTTGGAGTGTCTCCAACCGAAAGTGTTTAACTGGTGTGATGCAGTACTTGTTCAGATGAAAAGTCAATTGACCAAGGTAAAGGACGGGAGGCTGAAGAACTTTGGATTTGGTTCTATTCTGACTACCTTTGCCTTGGAGAAAATCCCATTGATGCAGCCTCAGTACATCATACTTGACTTGCCTTCTCCGACCGAGCCACGCATGCAGAGGTGGGTTGACCACATGTCCCGACATGCTGGTCAACCTCAGAT
This sequence comes from Pinus tabuliformis, assembly GCA_031772625.1. Taxonomy (NCBI): domain Eukaryota; kingdom Viridiplantae; phylum Streptophyta; class Pinopsida; order Pinales; family Pinaceae; genus Pinus; species Pinus tabuliformis. The sequence continues at coordinate 1,971,692,552 of CM062817.1, read as the reverse complement.
TACTTTCACTGAGGCCTTCTTTAGGTGGTTCGAGCGTCAGGAGATGGCGTTTTCTGAGTATCCATATGTGGGTATGGACTACCGAGGTGATCCGGACTTGGTGCTACCGGATGGCGAGCAATGGGGCGCTATTGGTAAAATCTCTGACCATGTTACTGTTTATTGTTTTTACTCATGATGTTACTGTGCAAAACTGATCAAACTCTTGGGTGCATGCAGATGTTGGTCTTGTTCGTCCAGCAGCTCGTCCACGATCGCCAGTTGCTGCCCCAGCAGCAGAGCCTGCTAGGTGAGTTGTTATTCGCGACCTTGGTGATACTGAGATACTTGCAGCTGTGCAGGAGCAGGTCGAGAGCCTTACTCGTGGTCTTCCGGATGTACAGATTGACGAGTTACCTTTACAGTTGCAGCGGCACACTATTGGCGTGCCTAGACGATGGACTCGTCTCTTGCGCATGATCGCACAGACCGTGACGTACTTTCATGAGCACCACTAGGCTAGGGTGCCCCCTAGCATCTTTTTGAGTTCTAGGTCATACGACCAATTTTGTTTTGATTACAACACATTATGTACAAACTATAAACAGCTTTATATATTTTGATTTTCGGGGTTTATTCTGGTTTATTCGCGATCCACTTGCATAGCACCGATGCATCTCTTTTTATATATGTTGCAAATGTCTATCTAATACATAGTTTGCTAATGAATCTGTTAATGTGTTCAAGTTTCTGGAAATATGTTGGTATTGAATTGAATCAAACTCTCTTTCCAAAATCTTAACCCTTAGAAACATTCGATAGATAGCTGGATTGCGGACTGAATATATACCAGTGAGTTGTAGTATCACAAGCTGTGAGTCTAGCCTAACAATTAGTCGGCGTATACCATGAGCGATGGTATCAGAGAGGAGTTCAATCAACGTGCTATACTCAGCGATGTTGTTCGTGGACTGCCCAATACACACCCCTCTGAAACTCACTAACTCGCCGCTTGGATCAAAAATGGCCCATGCTGCGGAGGACAAATTCCGTGTACTACGACTCGCTCCGTTGGCATATCCCACATATGTCTCAGAATAATTCGACATCTGCAAAAAACGAGAAGGGTGGATTACTAAACCGAAACAAACACTTTAGCGAAAACAAAATACAACAAAAGCACTCAGGTTACTATTCAGGCATAGTAACGCTTGAGGTACAACCCGTTGCGGGGTTGCGCCAGTGGTATCCCGTCATAATCCATTAACTCGTAGGATACTTTTGCTAACACCATTTTAACAATATAGGGACCCATCCATAAGGAAATAAATTTTCCTGCTCCTAATTTGTCGGATTCTTGGTCGTAAAGCAAAACCAAGTCACCCTCAGAGAAGATACGAGGTTTGACATTCTTGTCAAACTGTGCTTTGACTCGTTTCTTATGGGCTTCATTCGCCAAAGCGACGTCACGACGGTTTTCATCCAACTGGATCAATTCCAAGAAACGAGCTTCTTCTTCTGAGGTTCCGGGGAGGAGGTCAATTGCGAGTTTAAGAGACGAAATTTCGCACTGGATTGGTAAGACTGCCTCCAGGCCATACACCAATTGGAATGGTGTGAACCCAGTGGCGTTCTTTACCGAGGTTCGGTAAGCCCACAATTCTGAGTACAGGAGTAGGTGCCATCTTCTTTTGTGAACCTCGATCATCCTTTGAAACATATGCTTCAGGACCTTTTTGATTGCCTCAACTTGTCCGTTGGCTTGTGGATAATATGGGGTGGAGCTGTCGTGCGATAGCCCTAGTTTGGTAGCTAACTCAACCATCATGTGATTGCGAAAATGCGATCCATGATCTGTCACTATAGCCTGCGGAACGCCGAACCTGGCGACTACATGATTAAAAAAGAAAAGGGCAGCTGTTTCATCAGTGTTATCCAATGTAGGCATCGCCTCGGCCCATTTGGTAAAATAGTCAACAGCGACTATAATATACCCATGCCCCCCGGTCGAGGTGGGGTTACATTGCATGAAATCGATGCCCCACTTGGCAAAAGGCCCAACAGCAACTATAGGCTGCAAGGGTGCGGGTGGTCTCCTGGTTTTGCTATCAAATATCTGACATGCATGGCAACTTCTGACAGCTATTATGCAATCTTTAAACATAGTTGGCCAGAAATATCCTGCTCGTAAGATTCTTTGTGTTGTTGCATATCCAGATTGATGCCCCCCGCACGCGCCTGAATGACAATCATTCAGGGCTTTCTCGGCCTCCTCATGGGTAAGGCACCTCCTCAGAACCGTATCGACGCCACGACGGTAAAGTGTATCACCGACGATCATGTAGTCTTTAGATTGGTATCGTATACGCTTCCGTTCCGAGTGTGAGGTATTAGGCCTAAATTTTTGGGTTTGGAGATAAACAATGATGTCTCCATACCACTCATCGCTTACTGATATCAGAAACAAATTTTCATCCACGATTGACTCTTCTGATGTTTCATCGTTGGACGACGATGGGAGATCGCATAATAATTCCGCGAAAACTAGAGCTTTCTTCGATTTGGATTTTACAAAATTCAAATCAAACTCTTGAAGGATTGCTATCCATTTTGAATATTTGCCCCCAAGCAACTGTCGCGACAGTATATACGTCATGGGGTTGCAATCTGACAGAATGGTAGTTTTCCTAAAGAGGACATAATGTCGAAACCTTTGAATCGCTTGAACAGCAGCAAGCGCTAGTTTTTCAACATAGGAATATTTACTTTCTGTGTCATTTAAGTTTTTACTTAAATAATAAATAGGATGTTCGATTCCATTGACTTCTTGCACTAAGACCATCACAATGGTCGTATCTGCTGCAGCTAGATACAGGTTAAAATCTCTTTGATAGTCCGGGGCGTACATTAATGATGCTCTTACTAGAGAATCTTTCAGAGCGTCAAAGGAAGCTTGCGCAACCTGGTCCCAGACAAAAGGTACATCCTTTTTCAAAAGACGAGTATAACCTTTGGCAAGTTCTGCGTAATTTGGAATGAACCTCCTCAGAAAGTTTGCTTTCCCTTGGAGTTTCTGAATCTGAAGCAAATTTGAAGGTGGAGGCAAATTAATGATTGCCTGAACCTTACAGGGGTCGAGACGAATCCCATCCTTAGAGACTACAAAGCCAAGTAAACGACCAGAGCCGACGCAAAACACACACTTGTGCGGATTGAGTCTTATCTTGTAGTGTCGGCAACGTAGAAATATTGCTCTCAAATGCCGCGGATGATCAGTCCGCTTCCGCGAATGAGCCGGAAGATCGTCGAGGTAAGGTTGAACGATGTTCTTGATGTCATGGAATGCATAATTTATTGCCCTCTGAAACGTCGCCCCTGCATTCTTTAAACCAAAGGGTAATTTTCGATAAGCGAATGTGCCCCACGGACAAATAAATGCAGTCTTAGACTGGTCCTGTGGGCGGATATTTATTTGATTATACCCGGAAAATCCATCCATAAAGGAAAAGATTTCACATCCGGCGCATTCATCAATTATCTGGTCGATGAAGGGTGTAGGGTAGTTGTCCTTTGGACAAGCTTGGTTTACATCCCTATAGTCGACGCACACTCTTATCGTCCCTTGTTTTTTCATAACAGGGACAATATTCGATACCCAATCGGTTAGAGGAACCGGGTAGATGAATCCAGCATGGAGAAGTTTTTCAACTTCTGCCTTAATGGCAGCGGCTTTCTTGGGGTGAACCTGGCGAAGCCGTTGTCTTACTGGTTTGACATCAGGATACATTTTAATCTCATGTTCAACTATGCTCGAGTCAATGCCTGGCATTTCATCATATGACCATGCAAAGACATCTCTGAATTCGCGAAAGAGAGCACCATATATTTCCAGTTCTGAAGGGGAACAACTTTTGCCGACATGAATATTCTCTACAACATCAGATTTTGTCGAGATGTTTACGGCTACGGTCTCTTCAATATTGGATAGGTTTCGCTCTGAATCCACCGTATTTATAGTATTTGTTAGGAATTCAAATACTGAAGGGTGATATAGGTCGTGTTGAGTTTCTTCTTCACACTCTGGAAGAAGGGAACGATGGTGGTGATCATTCCATGGTGCCCCCTCAATCATCATTGATTGTAAGATTCCTTCGTTAGTCCCATGAACTTTTGACCATGGATCTAATGGGGTACCATATTCTCCAGACCTATCTACCCAAACGCTTGACGAGCGTTGATTTGGGCTCGCCTCCCATGCCTGAAATATTGATTGCTACAATATTTCTATAGGGCTTGGTGGCAACACCACTTGATAATCCATGACGACTTTGTCTCTTGCGACCTTTGAAGAAGATACCATGTTGCATGTTGCTACAAACGGGATATTCCCTACATGGAGAGGAGGTGGCAATGTGAAAGTTCCCATCATTTTGGGATCTTTTAGCAAGCCTACTCCGATATCTTGTATTGAATGGTCGCTCCCATGGATCAGGGGAATGCTTCCAGTAACTTGTGAACCATTAGGGAGGAAATTCTGCTGGTCAATGACCGTAATCCCTCCTTCAAACGGGAATGCGATCTTCCTAAAAAATGTCGACACTACAGCTGCCATGGCATATATCCATGGTCTTCCCAGTAGGATGTTATAGTCAAGATTGCCATCAATGACTTCAACATCAATTTCCACTGTTTTTCCTCCTAGTTCAACCTTAAAGTTATTTAGGATACCGTACGGAGTGTACGTCCTACCGTCAAATGCTTTCAATGTCGTCGAAGATCGCGACAAGGTTGGAGATCCAAGAGTTTTCTAGCAACTCATCGACATGATACATGTCGACGCTCCCTCATCAATAATCGTTCGATGAACAGTTTTGTTGAGTGCTTTCACTTGAATAAGGAAAGCTAATTGCGCTGGTAACTGAGGATCATATCCTTTGTGATCAAAGGATACAAGATTGGAATCTTTAGGATCCACTCCACCAATTGCTGATAACAATGCCTGCCTTTGTGATGGACAATTTTGTAGTACCTCAAGAGTCGACATAGCAGATGGCGATTGGGCCAAATCTTCTACTATGTTATAATGCTGCGCCGCTCTGGCACGAGGATTAAATGTCGACTTGTGTACTACTCCTTTAGGTGGCTTTATTGTTAATTCATGCGTGAGGGGGGGTACAACTTCTGCCGAAGTTGTTGTCGAACTACTGGGTTGATCTTTCCCTTTGTCGTTCGACACCGGCGGATTCCCATAATCTTTATTCCTGGTCGAGATCAAAGCATCATTTTGCTTAGAAATCGACAACATAAGCACTTGAGACGGGGAAGCATTTCCACTATCAACCATATTTTGACCTGGGGTGGGAAATGGATCAGTCAACACAGCTGAAGTTTGGGAACTTTTAAAGAACCTCTTTAACTCAGCTTTGAACGGACAGTTCTTTGTCGAATGATTTTCATCACATATTTGACATGGATAAAATTGTTTCCCTTGCCCAGGGGGGTTTGAAGAAGTTTTTTGAGGGGATGACTCACCCTGTTTCTTCTTCTTCCCTTTGTTTTGTTTCTTCTTGCTTCCTGGTTGATTGGAGTTTTTGCCTTTATCCGTAGATACAACATTTACCTCCGAAGCAAGAATCTCTTGATTTGCTTTTTGATTCGAATTCTTACGGGCTTTCTTATTTTAATCCCTTGTCGACTTAGCGTTTGCAGTTCCAATCACGCCATCACCGGCATGAGAGTCACTATTTGATCTGGGAGGAGGAGGGATTGAAAATTCCGGTCTGGGGGCGTCAGGTATCTTATCATAGAGCGTGCCCGACTGAGTATATACTAAGTCCAAATATTGAGCACGAGCAATAACCTGCTCCTCTGTTACGACGCCTCCCTTCGCCACATCTTCTGTTATAGCAGGAAGAAGTGACTTAATAAACCACTCAGCCAATAGCTGATCTGGAACATAGGTCTTTACCATTCTGCGATGACGACGCCACTCATGTATATGATCTGATATATGTGTGGCCATTGTCTGCTTGAAATTGGTCAAGATCTCTGTTCCAGTTTCGTACCTTATAGGTAACTGAAAGTGTGTTAAGAAAGTCGTGGCTAGGGAACTAAAATTATCGAAAGAGGCTCTAGGTAATTCAATATACCATTTAGCCGCCGGACCAGTCAATGTCCTCTGGAAAAGGCGAAGCCTTATCGAATCATCATTCAAGGTATTCGACGAACACCACAGATCGAATGTCATCACATGATTCGACGGGTCTTCGCCAGGATTTCCATTGAATTTAGGAATGTCCGAAGGAAGTTTGTGAGGAATCGCTGGCCACCAATGGGCGTAGGCGATTGGATCGTTCGTCAATCGATGTAAATCTGGTAATTCTAGGGTCGCCACGAATGGCAACTGCTGATTCAGGTTTGGCGAGGTGTACCAGGATACGATGGGATCGCCTGAGCAGTAGGCCTTTGCATACCAGCATAATGCAACTGATGTTGATATGACTGATACGGCTGGTGGGCTTGGCCACTGTAAAGTGGTTGATTTAACCCGTTCTGAATATAGGGTTGCCCACTATTCGCAAAGATCTGTTGCTCAGATCCCTGGTACACCTGTTGAAACTGAGGTTGTTGGTATTGCACCATCCATGGTTGTGAAGCCATGTTTTGCTGTGCGACACTAACCGACGGACCAAGATGCGGTGTTATGGTTCCCGTTTGTATCTGTGTCGTCCCGGCAGTTGGCGATTGCGGTTGTTTTGCAGGGTCAATAGGCTGTTGCATTACAACTTGGGGTTGACATACAACAGGCATCGATTGAACTTGCGACACGGTTACAATTGCTGGCGTCGTCGGGATACTAGACATAGGTACACACTGTTGCATGGAATATACAACTCTTGGTTGTTGGGGTAACTAGGTACCCAACCACTCGTCGTTACTTCAGTCAAACCTGAATGCTGTTGAAAACTGCTATATGGGTATCCCCCCGGAAGGGGAAGTGAAAGGGAATATTGCCCCCCATACGGCAACAATCCAGAGCTCAAGGGTATAGATGGCCTTTGAGGACTGGATGGCCCAAACTGATTCCCAAAGGGATCAATTTGTCTAGATTCAACGTAAGAATTACCAGGTATTATACCGGAAGAACAAACTGGAACAGACCAAGTTTTCATAATAGTCCCTGGGTGGACTCCTTCTAGCTGATGAGAACTAGTCAGGACAGCTGGTATGCCGGAAAACATCGTTGGATTGACAGCAGGAGCTTCTGCTGTCGCTGTGTCATTTGGCACAGTCCTAGATGTCGACGGTTGCTAAGACATTTTAAGTCTATCCAAGAAACTGCCTAACGATTCTACAGGAACTTCCTGTGGCGATGGACAAACTTCTGATGTAGAAGGAAAAAAAGTGGTGCCTACTCCAAAATGAGTTGGAGTATTTGCTTGCTGGTCCTCTACGATTTCCTCTATTGCGATCAGACCAGGAGGAAGAGGAAGACTGTCAGGTCCGTAAAAGATTTCTGGTGCCGAAGAATGGGTTGCTTCGACAGCGACAGTTGTTTGAACAACAAGACTCTGTGGACTGGTTTCAGATGGAACTGGTTCAGTTATGCAAGTACTTGTCTTCAGACTAGGATCAGTACAACTGTCCTTCTGTTGCTGTTGAACTTCTTCAATAGAGGCAGGGATTCCAGAAATATTAGGAGTGACCAGAATCTCAGATGTTGTCGGAACTGTTGTTCTAACTTTAATGGGAGATTTTGACCTGGTCAAGCGAGTTCGCTTCGTCCGTACTACTCTCGGTTCCGGAGACAAAGACGGTTGACTCGCGAGTCTCCCCGAACGACGAAGTTTTAATTGACTTTCCTCCACGGTTGCGGATTACTTGATCAACTAAAATAAAAAAAGGGGAATTATGTTTCCGTATTGAATGAATTTTATTAGACGCTTTTAGACACAACTTTGCTTTTTCATGTTTTAAGAGTCGAGAAAAAGCTAAAGATGACTCTAGTCGCCTTCGATGTATTAACGTGCCCGAAGTGACAAATGCTCGGTTGGACCTTTTCAGTTATAGAGTTTGAAAAGGGCCAAAAGAAACTGCACTGGAGATCTAGGCAGAGGGTGTGCCAAACCTTTCGCGAAACCACAGAATACGTTTTACGGTACGGGTGGTCGATCTTCGTGAATGCTGTGTTCACTGCATCGCGATCAGTAGGGCGGCCGACACGGCTTCCTAAGGATAAAGGATAAATGCCTATAGGGGTCTCCCAATATACGCGACGGTACGCGGGAGCACAAGTCCGTATTAGTGCTATCGTCCCTCAGGAGGAATCACCCACCTTCGTAGAGATCGACAGTCACTACGTTTAACGACGCTGGAACACGTCTCTACCTAGACCTCTATTGTGAGCGTTATGTTACAATGCGTTTTTAGATTCATTCAATATATTTTAAGTTGATCTTGTTTAGCAGTTTGTCTTTCAGGATCACCACGAGATGTATTGGTACAAATTCCTAAATGCAGCTAAAATGATAAGCAAGCTTTACAATCTTTTTTAGCTTTGAAAATCCTAACTACTGAGGGGAGAGAAAAACACTATCTTTCCACACAGAGCACAAAGCACAAACTAATGCACTTTCTCCTAGATCAATCACGCAAACTTATCAAAATGCAAATGCAAGATGCATGCATTTCTTTTCTTTTCCCTTAATGTTGATGTAGACAAAAGGAAACTGTTGTATAATTTTCGAATTCAATTTGAAGCGTAAACAAACAAGTTTCGTCTAAAATGAAAAGACACCTTACAGGTACTTGTTTCAACACTAAAAATGTATGAATTCAAACCATAAAATGAAAAACAAACAAACTCAAACAGCCATGAATAGTAATAAAACTAGCTCTTAAGATCACAAAGACACTTTTACAGTTCAGGATCTAAGAGGCCACAGCTATACTGGTTCGCTTTTCACAATGGGAAACTGTAACTGAAGCAAGAAATACTGAAAGAACACTCACAGTTTCATCACACAACTGAGGCGGAATAATGTCAAGGAAAGTTGGTTTACAGCAAGTACAAATGACAAGCAATCAGCAGCAAGATAACAGTGAAAACAGGGCTAAGACTCAGTGGAAACCTCAGGAAGACATAGCCTAACTGGATCAGCGCAGGCTCTGGTCTGTCAAATTGACTTCCAGCGCAGTTCCCGAAGGGAGTACCTGCGCTGTAATGCAGACTGCCTGTGGACAGCCTGCACTGAGACACGAGAGTTGCGTTTACAAGGATTTCCGGGTCATAAAAAGCTCAAAAATGCACTGTTTTTGCTGAAATAAAAAGCTATAGGTCAAGTACAGGCTAAGGGATGATCAAGAGGATAAAAGCTATCACAAAGAGTACAAGAGTCTTTTGTAGATCAGCTCTTCAAATCATGAATCTTCTCAGTAAATGAGCAAGAGTAGCAGGCCCTCTACTTCGCTTTTGATATAGTCAAAAGCTTTTCGATTTGGTACTCTTTGGTTCAGGAAATGAATAGCAAAGATACTACATCTCTTTCGTCTGATTCCTTCCACATTATTGGCCTATGGGTTACACTCACGCTAGATTGATGAAGGATGCCTTAATGCCTTCCTTCTAGCAGATCTTTCCCTATCGACTCCGACTCATTGCTCTAGGGAAAAGATCTAGAGTGTATTCGGTAGTACCTTGGGGTTTGCAGTCATTAGTGGCAGATCCTTCGCTATCGATAGTGGGAAACCATCATTGTCTCCTGATCGATATATTCTTACAGGTGTTCGACTCCAGCTCATCTATTCACACTTGTTGGATTGTACTGGGTACCTTGACGCTCATTATCATTATCGGTGAGTAGTCTCACGTTTGTTAACGGTATACATCAATGACCGGTAATCAAACAATTTATCACATGGTCGACTTCAGTTCATTTATTCCCATGGTGTAGAAATGTACCATGGTGGTAGATGAAGACCTCAGGTTGTATCAGCATTCATTGGTTCACTTGACAGTTGCTCCTGTCGCTGCTAGTTGATACCACTCCACCTTATATGTTGCAGTCAGTCATGGCGACATTCTATATGCTGGCACCTGTGTTTGCAGTGTAGTACCATCCTATTCCATCATGTTCAGTTGGTACTTTTTGGGATCATTCTTTGATATCAGTGATCCGTTGCATCTTTCAGCATCATTGACAGTCTTATATGTGATATTCAAACATGTACTTGTTCGATCATGATCAGATGATCCATTATGTATTTTCGAGTAATTTATAATTTTATACTTAGTGGATCTACTTGTACTTGATATGCGGACATGCTTTACTTTTTCTGAGCATGGGTATGCCCGCGTCAGACAGTGTTTCTTTCTGATCTCCTTTTGTGGCTTGGCAGGCTGAACTCTGGTGAAGTCCTCGGTTTTTGACAGATTTCCTTTCCATGTACTTGCTTAATACGTTTCGGCCATCATGTACCCCTTTTGACCTCATATATTAGGGGGCATCTGTTATAGCTCTAAATCTCACTCTTATGGTTTGTGATGCTGCACTCATGGCCTAGGGCAACCCCTCCTTCCAGACCTAGTCCAAAAATTTAAATAACATTGTTTTATCCCTTATACGTGACATTGCCCTGAGTTAAACACGTGTATACACAGGTAGGCATATATCCAACCCGTGTATATGTATTAAAACACTTAAAAAAAATATAAAACTCCTTAATTTCGGGTGGAGATCACGAGTTTTACATGCTGATCACCTGTTAGTGCCCGTGGCCCAACTGTTCCCAACCAACTCCCAACTAAAGAACTACTTTGGGAGAAGTATAAAAAGGCTTCAATGGGAAGGCCTAAAGGAGGAGAGAAGAGAGAGAAAGGTTATTATGCTGAGATTTTTCCCTGACCAGGTCTGAAGATCCTTGTGCCTCCTGAACTACCCCCATTTGTACAGGAAACGCTTGTTTCCTTGTGTGTTGATGTTCATCCACTACTTGTGACGTCATGGAGTAAGTGATGGAAGGAGTTTGTTAAAGGCTTGAGGCTGGACGAATCCAGAAGAAGGCTTTGCTTGGAGCCTTCGAAAGGACAACTCAGGTGAAATTATTCCTTTTCTGTACTTCATTTGTCTATAATAAAAGAAACACATGTCTTCGTTCCTGATATAAATCTTCTTTATGTTTATGATATTCATGTTAGAATTCATATGTGAATGGTTGTTTGAATTTCATAACTAACTACCTTTATTTATGACATGAAGATGGTTTCTTTATAAGGTTTTGTCCATATACTGCCGTGCTCTCCGGAATTGGTTGTTTTGTAGGACAAAGGAGCAAGAGGAACTCGAAGAAGGGTTTGGAACCTAAAGGACCTTCTCAAACGTAGGACCTAAGGTACGCCCCCTTATCATAGAATTTGCTTATAATAGCACAATGGCTGTGTGAATGTGTGTTTCTCTATATAGACAACTTTCAGTCTGCTAGGGTTTCAACCCAAAATACCTAGGGGAACATTTCCCTTAACAGTCTTCATGTGTGTTATTTCTTATTGCATGTCTAATATTTTTGTTCTAAATTGCAAATTAAATTCCACAGAGCAGTAGAGTAGGTCTACATTTTGTGATTTGGATCAAAACTTCATGAGAAGTTGCAAATCTACACCATAATTTCTACATCTTGCATGTTTTAACCACCATTATAAATGATAGATTTAATATAAATGATTTTTTTGCTCTATTAATTATAAACTCAAAGAAGTAAAATAACATAGATACTTACAAATTCTACAATTAATTTTTGATATGCCAACATATACTCGTAACCCTTATTTAACCCAATGTCAATCAATTATTTCAATGACCCTTATTTTTATGTTAGCACCTATTTGAAGACATTAAAGGATGGTTGCTGTAAAACAACTTAAAATATAAAAAAAATGAAATATTGAGTTGTTATAAGGAAATATTAACAACTACTCACAAACTCTGAAATAATCCCTTTTCTTCCCTGTCATCCTGTTTTATGTGCTAAATGAGTTCCATCTTGTTTTCTTTTCTACAAGACAATACTTGAAAATTAATATTTAATGCTAAATTACTTTTTTATATGTACAAATTCAGTCATGATTACATACATTTGAAGCACATTGTTGTTGAGATGGATCCTCCTATGATGCAATTATTTCCATTTCTTTGACCATCTTCTTATACACTTTTTTCGACATTCCCACTTGCATGTTTCACATATCAGTGCATTGATCATTTGAGATTTTCATAATCTTCTTGAAAAAAGTAATACTTTTTTTTATGATGATATATGAAAACTAAATATAACAAATTCAATATTAATAAATGAATGGTTTGTAGTGGTATATACATATTGTTATCACCCCAAGAAACTCTGCTAGGTTGCATCTCAGAGATGCTCGGGAACATTACAAACGCAACAAAAATGTTGGAAAATGGTGGATGATTGGAAGGAATGATGCATATTCAAGCCAGATAACCACTTCTACTATGCTTAACCCTAGACATGGGTGAACAACCTCAGACTACAAGGCTTTAGACCACCAATTACTCACAGTTTGAGGATTTAGTGGAAATGGAGAATACTAATCACACCAGCAGATGCACAGGACCCTGTGATGGCCAACTACAACCAATAAAGAGGTCCACAAATCTATTTCCTAATGCACAGACAGGATGATATCTCTATGGCATTAAAACCACAGAAACCTGCATACACATTCAATAATACTTGCTAGATTCTAACACAGAGGTGGGATGACAACCCCTCTAATGCTAAACATCAAGAGCACATGAGAAATGCATAACAAGCACATCCTGGAACAAAGAAGAAGTGGAAAGTGAGCAATTAATAGCAAAAGAATCTTGTATTAGCTGAAAATGAAGACCAAAAGCTGCAGGTATCACATTAGTTACAGTCTCCAAAAGTTGAACCTTACATCAATACAATATCCATCAACCATCATTACATCTTGTTTCTTGGTATATATGGAGTTTGTTTACAAAATTTCTCTACTGTTCAATGCGTGGAGGGGTCCTAATGGACCACCAACCACATTTACAATCAGATATGGGTTTCCACTGCAAAATGTGTGTTTTAATGAACAAAATCGACCTTTCTGGTACTTTGTTGTACTTCACGAACTGGTGGAGTGCTAGATTGAAGGAATTCCATAACTGCTGAAGGCGTTTAACTACTCGACGCTGTCCTTTCCTTCTTTGGCCATGTTGTCTCTTGAATAAGGTAGTTGAAGATTAAGTATGCAGAGCGCTGGTGGGTGCTCGCCTTCTTTCTTCGTTTGCATGGGACAGGCAAAAAAAACACAATAACTGCATGGGGAATGAATGGAGGACAGGGAATGAATATTAGCCATTGGATGGCTCAGACGGATGGCTGAGATCTGATGGCAGGAGGTGATGGGAATACGTGAGGCGAAGCGACTACAGGCTGTCAGATCGTGTGATCGAATGGTGGAGAACAATTTACAGAGGCTATCAGGAGGGAACACGAAAGGAGGATCGTGGGCCGTTAGATGGCGGGATGGACGATCGGATGGCTATCGGGCGACCGAGGTGATCGAAGGTTAACAAGCGAGAGTCGTACGGGATGAGCGGTAAGCGGTTTCCCCGCACCGCTTATGGGAGGTAGGTAGTATTTGTATGTGGGGGCGCAATCCAGTCTAACAGTGACGCGTGGCAGGTAGGTCTGGCAGGAAACCACTTTCCCCGCTGACTAACAGGCATGCAGGTTATGAGAGTGGGGGCTGCGTATGTTCTTGGATTGCGGCGACGGACGATCTAACGACGGAAAAAAGGTAAAGGGTTAACGGGAGTGATGTGACCGGGAAAGCCGCGGGTTATAGTGCACGGTCACGTCATCAGGGTTATAACGTTTAAACCAGCACCCGGGGCTAACAGAACAAGGATTATACACTAAATGCAAGCATAAAACAGGGGTAGCGGGGTTTTGTGGAGTTATAGGGAAAATGAAGGAGGAAATGGGAAAAACTGTTGTGAACCTTATGCAACCAAAACTAGCACTGCCCAACCTATATTTATCCATCAAATGCCGAAGAACATAGAAAAGCTAACACTGGCTCCTTCTGGGGATGAGATCCTCCATGTGAGGTCTCAAGAACCTGCAGATCAATGCCTTTCTAGTTGAAAAAAAATTAGCCAAAATTCTTAGTGTTCCATTGGGCATGGAGTCTACTTTGCCTATACAAAACTGACAAAAACCAAATATTTACAACTTTTAAGGCCAAAGACCTTAAACAACATAATTCTTTAGAAAACGCCCATTAACTGGGCCATCAAAAATTGTTTCTCCTCCGATACTTTTTAGTATGAAGGTGTTGTTCCCCTGAATCTGTGAAATGATGAAAGGCCCTGTCCAGAAAGCATCAAATTTCCCATGGTTGCCTTTCTTTCCTTCAATGCATCCCACTTCAAAACCAAGTCACCAACCTGAAAATTATTTGTTTTTTCCTTCTTGTCAAAGGCTTCCTTGATATTTCTCTGATGTGCTGCAGCCTTTTCAACCCACTGTTCTCTAATCTGATGTACCTCTGCTAAATCAGTGATTCTTTTTGCCATGTCTTCTTCCTCATTCTATTCTGTTTGAAGGAATTTTGCCACAGGGAGAGTTAACTGAATTGGGAATACAAAATCAATGCCATATACTAGCTTGAAAGGATAATTCCCTCTGGATGTCTTAAAGGTCACTCTATCAGCCCATAGTGCATACTTGAGCTTTGAATCCCAATTCTTTTTATTTTCCTCTAACAGCTTCTTAATTATCCTTATCAGGCTTTTATAAGAGGATTCTACGAGACCATTTCCTTGTGGATAATATGAGGTGGAATGAACAAGTTTAATACCCATAGAATCACACATTTCCACCAATTCTTTTGCCCTGAAGGCTGCTGCATTGTCTGTGACTAATTTATGTGGACAACCAAATCTGCTGAAGATATTCTCTATCAAAAACTTCATGACCACATTATGATCAACCTTTCTGGTAGGAATTGCTTCAATCCACTTAGTTAAATAATCAATGGCTACTAATATCCATCTATGCTAGCCACTGGAATGTAGATTGATTTATCCAATGAAATCCAAGCCCCACTGCTGAAAAGGTCCTTTTGCCTATATTGGTTTTAGGGGCAGAGACTTCAACTGCTATTTTCCTTCAAATCTTTGGCACCTATCACAAGATTTAACAAAAGAAAATACATCAGAAAATAAAGTGGGCCAATAGTACCTAGCTCTGAGAATCTTATGGCTGTAGTTTTCCAATAATGGTGTCCTCCACACATGCTGAAATGAAATTGTTGCATAACTTCTTTTGATCGTTATTTGTCCAAACACCTCAAAAGCATTCTAGAAGGATCCCTCCAGTAGAGCATATTTTCAATGATGCAATATTTAGTTGCCCTAAGCTTTAAAGTTCTGGCTTGACTTTGAGTAAGGTATGAAGGAATTTCTAGCTTCAGCAAGAAATTAATTATTGCAGAATACCAACCACAAGAAGCTATATTTTCAGCCACTAACTGCTCTTTGTCTGGTTCAGCTGCTTCCTCTTTTTCTGCCTGACCATTTTCTGCAATTGTGCACAAGAAATCAATATCTAAAGATCTACAATTTTCCTCCGCTAACAATCTAGCAAGACCCTGACCTTTAACCAGCTTGGTGGGCTTCAGATCTATATTAAATTCAATCAATTTTGCAATCCATTTAGCCCTTCTTCCATCAGCATAAGGTTGTGTTAAGACATCCTTTATTGCAGCGGAGCGTACATATGCAATTATCTTGGAATGAAAGATATAAACTCTGAAAGCGTTCAAGGATTTGATAAGGGCATATGCTTGTTTTTCAATAATATCATACCTCAGTTTAGCATCCCTCAAATTCTTGCTGAAAAATGCTACTCGATGTTCTGAACCTTCTTCATCTGCCTGCAATAAAACTGCTGCAATGGTGTGTTTAGAGGCAAATGAAAATATATGAAACTCTTTGCTATAATGAGGACTTATTAAAGTGGGAGCCTCCATAATGGCTTTTTTAATGGACTCAAAAGATTCTCTTGCTGCATTAGTCCATTTGACCTCTAACCCTTTCTTCAACATGGAGGTTACATGCTTCACCAATTCTACAAAATTTGGAATAAACCTCCTCACAAAATTTATTTTTCCCAGAAAGGACTGGATATATTTCTTAGATCTAAGGACAGACAAAGTCTGTATTGATTTTATCTTTCTGGGTCAATCCGGACACCTGCAGCAGAAACCACATGTCCTAACATCTTCCCTTCTTCTAAAGAAAATTGAGATTTTTTAGGATTCACTGAAATTCCAAACCTTCTGCAGTTCAGAAACACTTTTTTCAAATGTTGCAAATGATTTTGATGGCTGCTAGAGTATACTCTTATGTCATCAAGGTAGATAAGGACAAATTTATCCTTCTCTCCTACAAATGCTATATCCATAGCTCTCTGAAATGTGGCTCCAACATTCATCAATCCAAAAGGCATCTTAGCATACATAAAGGTGCCCCAAGGAGTGGTAAATGCAGTCTTCTCTTGTTCATCTGGATGCACAACAATCTAATTAAACCCTGAAAATCCATCTAGAAAAGACATCACTTTGGCTCCTGAGACCTTCTACAGAAAATGCTCCATCTTGGGTAAGGGATAATTGTCTTTCTTAGAGCATTTGTTTAAGTTTCTGAAATCAACACACATTCTGATTTCTCCACTTTTCTTTCTCACTACCACCAAATTGGCTACCCATTTAGAATATCTCAGAGGGACTATGATTTTGCAGCCATCAATTTTTTAATTTCTTTTTCAATTAGAGGAAGAAGCATAGGATTTATTGGTCTCAGCTTCTGTTTGAAAGGAATAGTGTCTTTCTCCAGAGAGATTTTATGCTGGATTATGTTCTTATCATATGTTTTCAGATTACTATACCCCCAGGGAAACACATCAGCAAATTGCCTCATTAAATTGCAGTATTCAGCACTTTGATCAACAGACAGATGAGTGGACAGATTTATGTATCTGGGCTGACCTGGACTTCCTATATCATGCTTATAGATTGCAGATTGGTCTTCTTTTTGGTCAGCCTTGTAAGGCACATCATTTTTGTCAAACAATCTTTCAAGAGGAATTAGACCCTTTGGGATATGATTGTTGGGAAGTTGGACAATGCTATTTTTACCAATTTTATTTCTAAGCTGGGACTGGGGGTTTTCTAGCAAGGCTTCATTTTCTTGATCAATTTGCATTTCAGAAAACTCATCAATGACTTGAAGGAACCTATTTAACTCATCATCGTCATTAAAAACTTTCCAATGCTGGACATTATCAGGCAAGGAAGGTCCATATTTCATTTGGACCTCATAAACTAGTCTGGGAGGTGTGGAAGGAATAAATAGACTAGCAGACATAGCAAGGGAATCAACAAGATGATTTTGGGCTCTAGGAATATATGAAATACAAAAATAATCAAAATAATTTCTGATTCTCCATACCTCATCTCTATATGCTTTTAGCCTTGGATGCTTTGCTTGAAAAGTTTTATTTACTTGCTGAATGATTAAATCAGCATCTCCAAACACTTTCAAATTCTTGATTCCTCTGTCCTTTGCTGCATTAAAACCCAATAACAGAGATTTATATTTTGCTATGCTGTTTGTGACATGAAAAGCCAGCTTAAAAGATAGTTGTATGCTTTCTTGCTTTGGAGATACTAGCACCACCCCTGCTCCTACAGTCTCCCTGGAATATGCTCCATCAAAGAACATCTCCCAAGCCTGACTTCCTTGCTCTTCCTCGGCCTGATTTTTTGGTTTCTTGAGCTGCATTAAGGCCTTCTGAGATTCTTCTATTTGGAGAATACATGCTCCAAAATCAGTGTCCACAGCATATATGGAATGATTAGTAGGATTCTTCTCATCACTGATGATGTATGCCAGCTGTGCTTCTCTATACAATCTCATCCTTTCTCCTCCAAAAACTAGGACAGTGGAATAAGATAGATCATTCTGTAATGTCCCACCTAGTCTCTTAATCCACCCTCTGGACAACAACATGCCAAACTTAGGAGGGACATCTGCTACCACAATATCCATCATCATACTCTTCATGAGCAGCTGAGTTAAGGTAATAGCTAGATCTTTGATCAATCCTAGGCATTTTACTTTCTTTGAATCAAAAGAGAATAAACCATGATAAGTTCTGGTGATATCAAGGCCTAAATCTTCCATGACTGCTTTAGGCATTAAATTGTGGCTGGCCCCTGTATCTAGCAGGCAATTGTGGAGGATTTTGTCATGAATGGTCAAGGAGACAGAAAAAGATGGAGAATTATTATCAGTAGGTTCAATCATGGGGCTAAGCACAATGGCAAGCTTGTCATCTTGAAAATTGATAGAGTCAGTGGAGGTATGTGTAGTTTCCAGCTCAAGGGCCTCAAGGATAGGCTTTCTAAATACTTCACTCTTCACCAATTCTATCAGGGGCGCCGATATTTTCAATTTCTGAACTTCTGACTCAAATCCAAAAGAGGAAGGTAACTTATCAGAACCTCTTACCTCTTGAACTGGAGCTTTGAGGATGACTCGATCAGCTGCAGGTCTTCTCTGCCTGATATTCTGTGACTCTGTTTGGACAACAGCTCTTTGGGCAGGATTCTCTTGACTTTTTTTGCATTTGACCTCAGATTATATCTTTGCTGTTCACTAGTTTGTAGAACAACCTCTCTATCCCACTCTTGACTTATTTGGTTCTGTAGCAGTGATTCTTCATATTCAGCTAATGTCAAAAAGGCAGCGCTGCCTTTATCTTCCATGAAGTAAATTTCATCCTCATCTTCAAATTGTTCCTCCTCCATGACTAAATTTTGGAAAGGGGCTTTGACTTTCTGTTCTTCTTTTGATTCTTCACCCCTCTGAATAATTTGTAACTGTTCATTTTCTCTTCTGAATGGATTTGGATTTCTTGGAGAAAATGTGTTCTGCTGCCTTGCTTTTCCTGAATTCTTCTCAACATTCAACTTAGATATTTCAGCAGCCAATGACTCTATCATCTTAGTCATTTTATCTAATTTAGGCTCTGAAGAATAAGCAGAGGAAGTAGAAGCCTGACCTCTCTTCCTCCTTTTGTCAGCTTGACTTTTAAGCTTTTCTGCAGCCATAATATTAGATTCCACTTCTAGGGCGGCATCTTGCATGTCTGCCAGCAGCACATCTCCTTTCTCTCAACAATAGGAAGAAATCAGAGTCAAAAGAATTGGCATAAGTGAGTTTGGCAGAGGTAGGGGTAGGCTTTACCTCAGCTGGTATCTTACTATACATATGATTGAATCTTTTATTGAAATCAAGCAATGATTCCCCATTTTCCCTCTTTAGATTACCAAATTTAGTATGATAATAGAACAAGTCCTTTTTATCTCCCCAGTGCTTCAAAAATGCATCATCTGATGCTTGAATATCTATTATAGATCTTTGGGGTAATTCTCTGAACCACTTCCTGGCCTCTCCATCAAGGCTTTGGATAAAAACTCTTATCCACACATCATTTTCACTTATATCTAAATTATCAGCATAACTGTAAAAAGCTTCTAGGTGTTCTTCTGCTGTTACTACATCTGTGCCAGTGAACGTCGGCATATATTTATGGTATTCTCCCATAGGCATAGGATTTAAAGGAACATGCAAGACTAAAGGTCCATATCAAGCAACAACAATTCTTTCTATCTTCGTGGGTGCTTGTTGGCCTGCCATGATTGGGATATGTGGAAGAATACTAGCAGATTGAATGGTAGGAAGTAATGTGATGGATGGCAGAGACAAAGGGATGTTTTGGACTGAATGGGAAGCTTTCTTTGGACTGAGATTCAAAGGGGAACTAACTGAACAAGGGGCTGTATTAATCTCTGAAGGAATTTCCTTATTAACAGTGCTGGGCTCTAAATATTCAAATTGTATATCTTCAGCTATAACTGTATATTTTAGAGATGAATGAGATTTCTTAGGCTTACCTGATCCTGATGCCCCTTTCTGTGATTCTTTCTTCGATTTAACAATCCTCTCAGGGTCAGGCACTGGTTCAGCTGGTGATTTCTGAGGATTTCTTCGAGTGTGTCTCACAAATTGAGCCAGAACTTCAATGTGGAGTCACCAAAGGTTGGTCTTCCTCCAATGGAGTCGCTAGATAGATGATTACAACCAAAAATGTGCCCAGACCTTGTCTATCATCAAAATATGGAACTGTGTCGTTCTCCCAGGGAAGCTGAGCTTCAATCTCCTTTCCCCGGCAACGACGCCAATTAATGTTATCACCCCAAGAAACTCTCCTAGGTTGTATCTCAAAGATTCTCGGGAACATTAAAAACTCAACAAAAATGTTGGAAAATGGTGGATGAATGGAAGGAATGATGCATATTCAAGCCAGATAACCACTTTTACTATGCTTAACCCCAGACATGGGTGAACAACCCCAGACTACAAGGCTTTAGACCACCAATTACTCACAGTTTGAGGATTTAGTGGAAATGGAGAATACTAATCACACCAGCAGATGCACAGGACCCTGTGATGGCCAACTGCAACTAGTAAAGAGGTCTGAAAATCTATTTCCTAATGCACAGACAGGATGATAGCTCTCTGGCATTAAAACAATAGAAACCTTCATACACATTCAATAATACTTGCTAGATTCTAACACAGAGATGGGATGATAGCCCCTCTAATGCTAAACATCAAGAGCACATGAGAAATGCATAACTGGCACAGCCTGGAACAAGAAGAAGTGGAAAGTGAGCAATTAACAACAAAAGAAGCTTGTATTAGCTGAAAATGAAGACCAGAAGTTGTAGGTATCACAATAGTTATAGTCTCCAGAAGTTAAACCTTACATCAATACAATATCCATCAACCCTCATTACATCTTGTTTCTTGGTATATATGGAGTTTGTTTACAAAATTGCTCTGTTGTTCAATGTGTGGAGGGGTCATAATGGACCACCAACCACATTTACAATCAGATATGGGTTTCTGCTGCAAACAGTGTGTTTTAATGAACAAAATTGGCCTTTCTGGTACTCTGTTGTACTTCATGAACTGATGGAGTGCTAGATTGAAGGAATTCTATAACTGTTGAAGGCGTTTAACTGCTTGAGGCTATCCCTTCCTTCTTTGGCTGTGCTGTCTCTTGAATAAGGTAGTTGAAGATTAACTATGCAGAGCGCTGGTGGGTGCTCACCTTCTTTCTTCGGTTGCACGGGACAGGCAACAAAAACATAATAACTGCATGGGGGAATGAATGGAGGGTAGGGAATGAATATTAGACGTTGGATGGCTCAGACGGACGGCCAAGATCTGATGGCCGGAGGCGATGGGAAGACGCGAGGCGAAGCGACTATGGGTCGTCAGATCGTGTGATTGAACAGTGGAGAACAGTTTATAGAGGCTATCGGGAGGGAACGCGAAAGGAGGATCGTGGGCCGTCGGATGGCGGGATGGACGATCGGACGGCTATCGGGTGGCGGAGGTGATCAAAAGTTAACAAGTGGGAGTCGTACAGGATGAGCGGTAAGCAGTTTCCCCGCACTGCTTACGGAGGTGGGCAGTATCCGTATGCGGGGGCGCGATCTAGTCTAACAGTGACGCGTGGCAGGTAGGTCTGACAAGAAACTGCTTTCCCCGCTGACTAATAGGTGTGCAGGTTATGGGAGTGGGGGCTGTGTATGTCATTGGATTACGGTGATGGACGATTTGACGGTGGAAAAAAGGTAAAGGGTTAATGGGAGTGATGTGACCGAGAAAGTCGCGGGTTATAGTGCGCGATCACGTCATCAGGGTTATAACGTTTAAACTAGCACCTGGGGCTAACAAAACATGGATTATACACTAAATGCAGGCATAAAACAGGGGTATGGGGTTTTGTGGAGTTATAGGGAAAATGAAGGAGGAAATGGGAAAAACTGCTGCGAACCTTATGCAACCGAAACCAGCACTGCCCAACCTATATTTGTCCATCAAATGCTAAAGAACATAGCAGAGCTAACACATATAATTCTTGAAAATCATTTTATACAATTAGTAATATTACCTTTTGAATGATTCTTCTTTGTTGTTGCATGTTTTTGCTGTTTCAAGTTTGACATGTCTCATTGAACATTGCTTTGGAAAAGATTCCTATAATTTAAATATAATTTGGTTATTAGAATCATTGGATTTATTTTTGTATTGTAATTGGAAACCACATCTATACATTCGTTCCAATAGATCCTTCATAGTTATGTAAACACCCCCCCTCCCCCCCTTTTCATTAACCTCCAACACCACTCCAGATGAGCTAAGGACCAATTCATCGTGATTTACATGTTTTATAATTTTGCTTTTCTTAGAACAACATTGGTCTTTTCCTTCATTGTTACTCCCTATAGAACATTAAACATATATGGACTAATAAATGGTTTGAAACATGTTATATAATATTGTTAAGTATATTATTAATGAAAATTGAAAGAACAAAATAAAAAATACTCATATTGAATTGTAAATTTTCATTTACCTATTTCATCATTCTTCGATTAGAAATAATCTTATCGACCTTGTTCATTTTGTGGTTCTGCATGACACACACCAACCAATACATATTAGCTAAACTTACATATAGTTCAAACATATTAATTTTGTAAATAATTTACAAATAACTTGTATTCTATGGTTTTTTTGTACGTGATATCCTTTTGTCGATCAATATTTTTGTTACTTTAGACCTTCAGAGACATTTTTTTTTATCAATACACAACCTGTAGCATTCAATATAGAAGCCATTAAATATATTTTACAAATAAATAAAATAATTTTTAGCCAAAAAAGCTTTGGTAACTAATGCATTTATCTGAATAGATGCACTGGTGTGTCTAGAACATTATACACACTAGGAATTTAATTGTTGAGTACTGTCATGGAAAATTAATTTTAAATTATTACAATGCAATTTTTAAAGGTAAACACATCGAAATGATTTAATGTGTTATTTGGAAGAGGTGCATTAGTGCTTTATATTACACCAGGAGTAATTTTTAACAGATTGGATAAAATATAGTGTTACAATATACAGGTGCATTATACTACACATGGAGCACTGGTGCATTATATTACGAAGGGTGCACCGTAGAACATATAGTCATTAAAAAAAAATAGACAGGGCCGATAGGGTTTGGATCTAATTCAATGATTGATTCCCCTACCTTACATCTCAAATTCCCTATAAATAGTTAATGCACAAACCCATTAGATATAAAATTCCTAAATTGAAAAACCTTAATTGTGAAGCGGTAGAGGAGGTTAAACCCTAAGGTGAAATTTTTCAGGAAGAATCAAGGGTTTAAGGTAAGTATTGATTTTTTTTTGTCTAAATTTTAATCAAATTTAATAGGAAAGAAGATCGTAAAATTTTTTAATAGTAAGATCTATAGCAATTTTTTTATTATATGGGGTTTTAAAATTTAATTACTTTCAATTGTGAATAAATCTAAAAAAAATTATAAAATATTTTAACAATAAAATTTAATATTTTCGTTATCCAGGGTTTTGAGTGAATCACCATACCTTTCAACTTCTAATCTTTTGGTGGATCCAAAATATTTTACAGCTCCATAGTGCTCGAACTATGTCTCTCTTGCAAATGATCTCTCTTTTAATTAAACCCTAATAGAAATTGTAAAAAATTTCGTTGGTAAAATAAACAATAAAATTTAAAATTTGTAATATGCAGGCTTTTGAGTGAATCACTATACCTTTTAGCTTTTGGCCTTCTGAATAGTTTTGTTGCTCCAAAGTATTTTGCTACTGCATAGTTCTCCTAATATGCCTCTCTTGCAAATGACTCACTTGACATTTTAGGTAAAATAATGAAATAGTGAATAACTTTTTACTATTTAAAAGACTTTATGAAATTAAATTTCAAAAAATCAATTGCTGCTCATTTTTTAATTTTAAAAAAGAAAAAAATTGCATTTTTTTTTTTTAAATTTCTCTGCAGATTGGTGCATTCGATAGTCAAGCTCACCGATGCATTTATAAAAAAACACCCCGAAATTGTCGGGGCTCCAAATTTTTTTAACGCATTGACATGATACTATATATATATATATATATATATATATATATATCGAAATGACGAAACAATGTGATTAATTTTTTTAACACAACGATGCAGTTTCTATTTAAAAGAATTTGTGGTCTAATTTTTATAAGAGCATCGAGTTGGTTGAATTCGTTTTTATGGTTTAAAATTAAAAAAAATATGTATAGCGGTGATGTTTTTTTTTTTAAACACATTAGTATGTTTTTATAGGAGAGCATTGATATAATAACGTTTTTTTTTTTTGGAATTCTAGAAATCGAAGCAGAAATTATTTGAACACCTTGGTGCTTTTAATTGTTTTAACACATTGTTGTGCTTTGTTCTATTTAGCACACCGGTTGTGTTTAAAAGCTATATAAATTTTAATTTCACATAAATGGCATATTAATCTCAAATTATCCTTTAGAATGCATCCCCATGAATTATTGTAGTTCATAGTATACATTTTCCACTTAAATTCGCCTTATTTTTGAAAATTTATTTGAAAAGTATATTGAAATTCATATTTTGGTCATATGGTTGTTGAGATTAATTTTGGATATGCACACAAATTTTTATTTCTGATTTCTCTCAAGTTTAGCTCAACTATTGCATCCTCAACGCATTCTGGTGAACTATGGGGAAGAGGAGGAGGTGTATGGTCTTCTTTATTAGGAGAAACATAAGGAACATCCTCTAGCTCTCGCATCTCATCATCTTGTAACTCACAAGGAGGCGTACTACTAGAAGGATCATTGACACCCTGACGATCATGATCTTAGGGGGTGGTACAAATGGAAGCATCATGATCACCAGCCTGATCATCATCATCACCACCTTCATTTGATATATATGAAGTTGCAAGATGTTGGCTTGCATCCCTCATCGTTTTCAGTACCCTACTAGGTTTGATGGTATGTTTCATAAGAGACATCATATCATGTAGATAGTCCATGTATATACCTAGAACATAGGATCCATGGTGATATCTTGAGCCCTCACAGGGTGGACTCTGGCATCAAGAAAAACCATGGCCAATCTTTCACAGTAGTCCATCTAAACTTGAAAACCAACACTATGGCCCGGGACACCCAAAATCCCTGAGGATGTTCCTATCCCTCTTAAGCCTCGCTCATCTCCTCATCTCCTCCTACATGTGGTGGGAGAGGAGGAATGTCCCTATTAAACGTGCTGCTATCTAAAAAATATATAGTACACAAAAATACTTAGACAATTTCATTAAACAATTTAATAAAATAAGTTAAAGAACGTGCTAGAATACATTTTATTCTAATTCATTAAAACAACAAAATGAGACTAGATTAATTTAAAGAAAACACTAATCTTGCCTCTAACATCTAGAAGCTCAACCACTATAAATAGGATGTTGGGACACCCTCTCCAATCAATCCCCACGTACGAAAATGCTAACGTGACAAATTCATGGTCATCCTCACTGACCAGTAACACTAGTGCCTTGAGAGAAATCTTAGTCGAATACTCCGATAGGCCCCTCTTGGGAATCAACTTTCCCCACATGTGCACCCAGACCTCAGTGATTAGAATAGGAGGGTGATGGTCAAATGTAGGCCTTATCTATGGAAACCTCTCAAAAAATAAAGAAAAATATTTGAAGCGAAAGGGAAGGTCGCCCTCCCATGTCTCAACTTAATACATCTATCTAAAGCCATGGAAAATTTCCTCCCTAAAATGACAGACCATTTGATCCAATGTGGGACCTCAATCAAAGACTAAACATAATAGAAAGGAGGGAAAATAATGCACTTCCCATCACTACTAGAGTGTGTGATCATGGTGACTAATAACGAGAGGCACCTAACCTCCTCTGCAACAAAAGAAGAAATTTGTAGATGTCCTCTATGGACCTAAGAATATGATGGATGGAACACATGAGGCAGAAATATCTCTGAGTGTACACAAGTTGAACCTCACCTATAACCCCATGGGGGACATCAGAGAACTACGCAAGATCTTCACCTCTCATCGATAGGCCATTGATAAAGTATATATCCTCCTCAGTGGGCCTATACAATGCCCTGGGACTGACACAAAAATCCTGCTCCTGGGCACTGCATTGATGGATCAGATGTGCCAATAAGACAGAGTGCACCTTTAGGGATGAAGCCTCCTCATAGTACTTGAGGAGGCCTACATTCATCAAGACTGCCTAGGTCATTGCAATAACAAGGTGAGGATATACATCCCTCTCCTTCTTTTTGGACTGTCATGTTTGGACCATATTGTATGGCTCTTCCTTCTACTCTAGCTCCTGGTGGTTCTCCCTCTACTAATGTCCCTACTACATGATTGACATATAAAATACATCAGCCTCATACATAAAATAAAATTTTGTTTTAATAAATGAAAAATGTATTTATAAATATGGAAACATAACTTTCAATTAAAAAACCAAATCATCGATGCGCTCAAAACACAGTCATGCACTAGCGCTGGTGCGCTTTCAACTATAACCACACCGATATCAGTGTGAACATAAGTATGACACTTTGTTGTTGGTTCAAAATTTTAGCTTTTGATAGCAATGCGGAAAACTTATGCACCGATGTGCATGGATAACCTTTTTGCATCAGTATAGGATGTTCAGGTTATTGAACGCACCGAGCTATGTCCATATTATTAAATATTAAGTTTGCAGTGAATTTGGTAAATATAAATGCAATGGGTGTGATGCACCGACGTAGAATTTGTCACATCATTCCTCATGAGTGTTCATTTACAGAAAAACTACAACAATGACATGGTGCTATGTTCATGTACTAAATTGTCATGCACAATATAAATTTACAGAGTGCACTGCTATCAGTGTGAGCCGAAAGTATCGAATGCACCTTTTGGTGATTTTGTTTTGAAACAATGGCAAATTTAGCCTAATTTAAAATTATAATCATATAAAAAAATAAACTAGAAAGAAACATAGACATTATGTGGACATTTTGTTGTTGGGGAGGCATTGTGGACACGTAATCGAGAAAAACAAATTTTAGGACGATTTGAAAATATTGAAAACTCAAACAATGAGCACAGTATAGAAGGATGGTGAGAAAGAGAAGCACCAATGTCAAGGCACTTGCATATGGAAAGAGTTTCACTGATTCTTCAGAGCTCTCCCACATTGTAGATGGTAAAAATGAAAAATTATGGTCATGAGTGTTTTTTTTATTTACCCCTCGCCTGATGTGTTTCTCCAAATGCATCGGTGCATGATATATCCAAAAGAACCACATTTTTTTCATTAAAAAATATTGTGGTGCTTTTCTCGAGATTCCTTGGGGTTTTACTCTATAGTTACCACATTGGTGCCGTGTTTTTACTATAGCATTGTTATTTATTTATAAGTTAAAAACTGCCTAGCGGCACTCTTTAGAAGATTCGTTGGGGCATTTTGTTAAGCTTACCGCACCAAGGCTTCATTTGAAAATAACACCCCATTTCTATGAAATCTAGAACTATAGAAATGATCCTTAATGGTATGCATGAGGATGTTTTACTATGTGAAGGGAATTGATGCTACCGACTATTCAAGCACCGATGCATTATGTTATTTTGCGTACTGTGTTTTTATTTTTATTTTATAAAAATAATTTTTTGATGGCGTGCCATGTTATATGCATTACCAGTGCTTGTATGGATAGTAAAGCACTGGTTCATTTATATATTTTAGACGCACCGCCCAAAAAACATCTGCCCGCCCACCTCTGCTAAGAATGGATTTTGGGCAATTTTTATAGGGGATTCCACAAAAACCTCTACTAGAAGGTCTCATCTTTGTAGTTTAATTTTTCCCTTTCCAATAACCCTTATTTTATCATTATTTCAAAGGATGACACTACCTCCTTTAACTTCCTTCAGAGAGAGAAATCTTGTTTTATCACATATCATATGATTTGAGCATCCATTTCCTAGATACACCATTGGTTTTATTTGTCTTGAAACATAGAGCTAGAGTGCATTCCCCACAATGCACTTTCTTTCTTGTCCACATTTTCAAACTTTCATTTCTATTGATGATGATGCCTTTTTTTCTTCATTCATATTGAGGCCTTGCTATATTATTTCTAGAATCACAATCCTTGTGTTTAAAATTGTTGCACTTGAAACATTAGATGTGATTGAACAAGGGATAAAATGGGTTGATGATCCTAATTCCATTATTGTAGGAATTTATAAATATATTAGGGTTATTCATTGAGGTTTAATAAGGACATTTTTTTCTTCTTGATCTACAATAATCTATTTTTTGTCCAAAATTAAGAAAAATAAAACAATATACATTAAATAAATGTGAGTACCTTGATGTGGAGAGTCCTCTTGGAGGAATTGATCCATTTGAAGGAATTAGGTTGCTTCAAATTCTTTCTTGAAGAAGGTAAAACTTATGTTTCTTTCTCATCCCATCGCCACTTGTGTGGATGATCTGATTTTATTTTAACTTATCCTCAATTTCTCTCTTATTGTTTGTGTAGCTAATTTGTTGGATGTTATTCTAACCTTTGGATTTGTTTGTCACTTTGTTTGACTAATTGTTGGTTCCTTTATGCATATTGACATAGCTCTTTGGCTTTATTTCTCACTTTGTTTGACTAATTGTTGGTTCCTTTAAGCACACTAACATAACTCTTAGGTTCTTCTGTCTTTAATGTGTTTTCGCTTGATTCTTTCTTGACAACTTCATGATAACAGATACTTGTTTTAGTAAAATGGGCTCTCTGTATGTTGAGTATATTATTTAAGATTTCATAACTCCTTCAAAATTTCAGTTGATCATCTCCCTCTTCAAGATCATGTCTCACGGAAACAATCTTAGCTTCTAGTTTCTTATAATGTCCTTCCTTTTCTTCCAGTTGACTTGTTATCACTTCTTTCATTTATTTTTCTTTTCTAATTGAGTTTTTAGGATGAAAACTATTTTCTTTGTTTTGTAAATATCACAATCCTTATATTCATACTCCTTTAATAACTTCCTTTGGATTTTGTTTATTACTATGAGTATCTTTATCTCTTTTATGTTAGCTAAGAGCTCACCTTGAAATATTTCTTACTTCCAATCTCATATTTTTCATTTATCTTCTCTTCCTAGTTATATTTATTTTTTTAATTAAAAATTTGATCATTCAAGACTAGAAAATCATCTTCATCATCATTTCCTTTGTAATTTTCATAGGGACATCTGGAGGTAAAATGACCTTCATTGCCGTGATTGAAATAGAGTGAAATATTTCCTTTTCCATTGATGGTTCCTTTTGAGATAGAGTGCACTCAATATTATTTCTCTTTATAATTTCCCAAGGACATAAATATGAATTCTTCTTGATCATCATCAGATGCATCTTCATCACCATCTTCTAATGAACTCATATCTTCCTTGGAATAGAGACTTATCTTCTTAAGAGATATTCCCTTCCTATTTTTAATAAAGTTTCTTCCATTTATATATTCTTTTTCATCATAACTATCTTTCAATTTCCCATATGGACATTTTGAAGCATAATGACCTACTCTAAAAAACTCAAAACATGTGAAGGGTATATTAACTTTATATTTTCCAAAACCTATTTTTTTCGTTCTCATGAATTGAGCCTCTTCTCCATCCTTTTATTTTCTTTAATGATTTGCTGGTTCCTTACTTTAGTCCATATATTTTATTTCCTTTTGTCCTCTCATACATAGTGATTATTCCATGTAGTTCATCCTTCTTCAAGTTTTCAAGATATTTAATTTCTTGAATAGCTGAAACCTTAGGATTGGACCTCAAGGGAAGAGATCTCAAGAATTTATATACAATATATGTTTCTTCAATATTTTCACCCAATCCTTTAATAGTGTTCACAATTTCATATACTCAAGGGAATAAATTTGTAATGTATTCTTATTCAATCCTCTTTAAACTTTCAAAATTTATTCTATGAGTTTGAATTTTATCCCCTTTTACCTTTTCATTTCCTTTATACATGCTTTGAATCTTATCCCAATTTTTTTTGGGAGAGTGATCCAAGTTAACTCAACTCCTGGATTTAACCAAGATCTTTTACTCCTATGATGTGGTTAAAATTACATTTTATAAGAGAATAAATGAACATATAGGCATGCTTAAATAAATGGAAGCATAATGACGATCAACAAATCATGAACAAGAGACATTGATAATGGAGTTCGTCCAATGTGGACTACGTCTCTCGGCCCGGTGTCGAGATGGTTTTGTCTACTTCATTCCGTGCTGGAAATAGTGAAGATGTACGTGGACTATGTTTTCTATCATACAAGTACATGTTCCCTCTACATGAGTGGTAAAGTCTCTCCATGAGAAGTTCCGCTACAGGAACTATCACTCACAATAGACCTCCTATTTGCATGACATAATCTAACACATGTTGAAAATGAGTATCCTCCATCATGGCAACCGAGGGATATCAATCAAAACATACACAACAACCCATGGTGAATAAATCTCACATGAAATAGACACTAAGATTTTGCATCATACATCAAGCAGGAATCGAAATAACATAATACATTCCACATCAAATGATTAAATAAGTACATGACAAAAACACTTCATATACCTCAACTCTAATGCTGATTGAAGAATAGAATACTTAGCTGTTGGATCTGAATGCACCATCGAAATTGTGGCATCGAATAACAGAGAATCGACTGTACACACTATGAAATCTGACACCGTCACTCCAATCGGGAAAATCACAAAAAAATAAAAGGCTTAGCTGCAAAAAATAATTGCACCACTGAATTTGTGTCGTCGATAGGTGTAAAACCGACTATCCATTTGTCGAATTCTAACACCGGAAAAATTTGAGCCTGTAGCAATCTTTTAGATTCCCTTGCGATTCTCCAAAGATTCCATCCTCTGGGTTGAGTCCATTGAGATCCTTGAGAAATTCTGAGAAGAATGAGTATAAAGTTGGTTGCATTCTGGATCTCAGAAATTTCGGCCTCCAAGGAATCTAGAAGAGTCCCTTAAGATTCTCGAAGATTCTCCTCTGCTGGGAATCTACAAATCCACTACTCAAAAGGTGCATCCAACCTTTCCATTGTGTTCCCTATGAAAATATGAGAAAAATGGCTATAAACTTGGTTACGTTATGAAAAAAATGATTTTTTACCTTTGGGGAAAAATCTCCAAGTTTAGGGTTCCACTCCTGCATCTGGGCAAGGCATGGTTCCGCCTATCAAAATAAAGATACTATAACTCTTGATCTCCATGTCGGGTCTGTCCTCCCCCGTTTGCACTGTGAAAGAGTGTTTAAATATCTGATGGTTGGCATAGTTACCAAAATCGGGCCATTGGCGCGGTGGCAAAAAAGGTAGATGGTTGAGGAGGGGTCAGAGGATCAAATCCCGCCCCTCTTATTCCTGGCATATCATTTTATAACTAGCTATATAGTGATACACGTTTTCGAGCAGTGGCTTGTTTTCTAGTGCAACGATTTGATAACTATTGTGGTTATATATGGTTAAGTTTTAACATGGCGTGGAATTTTGAGTTGGTTCCACCGTTTTGTATTGGGTGATAAGGTTGGCGTAATGCCACATGGGGCCGCTTGATGTGGGGCCGACCCACGTGGGCCAGTTGGGTTTAATTCCCATTGGCTCCACTATGTTTAAAGTGATATGTGGATGGGGGTGTGGGTCCGATCCACTGGAGGTGGCCCGCCCACCCCAACATGTATTTATGTTAGTTATCACAGTTTGCGGGTATGGTGGATGGAGGTTCGGCGGGGTCATGGCCGTTGGCCTATTTTTTAATAAAAATTTGTTTAATATTATGGTTTGGGAGGGGGGTGGGGTGGCAGGGATCGTGGCCCGCCACCCCATTACATATGTTTTTTTTTTATTTTTATTAAAAATAGGTCATATTTTTTATTTTGTCTAATATAAGGGTTATTAGAAAAATTAAAGAGGCAACAATTTGGCTAGCTCTCGAGAGCTAAGTTTCCATGCCGGTTGATAGTGAATTTGTAGGACACTTAAACGTGGCCCATTGCCCAACTTTGACTGGCTCTATCCTGTCCATATGAGCTCGGATTTGATTGTTGTTCGTATCGTTGGAATCAAGGCGACGAGTAATTCGATCTAGTGCTAGTTTGGTAGAAATCTGACCACTTTCAATTTTGACCTTACTGGGTCCTCTTAAACTTATGCATGTGTTTAGAGCCACCTAGATCAATCCTCCCCACTTAGGAGATTTTGGTCCTCCAAAAGCATGAAAATAATCTGCAAACTTCTTTGTACCCTGTCTGCACTTACAAGTGTCTGATAAGTCACCATTCCTTCTCCTTCGCCTTTGTCCTTTGGAGCCATAAGTGATGAGATGAAACCTGCACCCTCTACAAACTTGTAGTACAATTCTACAAATTACATGTTTAATTTACAAGACCAGCTAATGACCCAAGCATCCCAAACTTTCCACGAGTTTATAACACATACTCGGTGGTTAAGTTTACATCAAAATGGAAACAAATACCTGAGCTATGAAAACAAGGCCAAAATATCATTGTTTCTTCAACAAGTGATGGAAAACACATCATCACTGCAACACATGATTTACAAAAATAAGGCCAAACACTATTGTTGCTTTAACAAGTGATGGAAAACACATCAGCGCTTTTGTAGTTAAAAAAGACACACAAAATAATGCCAGACATCATTGTTGCTACAACAAGTGATGGAAAACACATCATCTCTTTTACAGTTTAAAATGAAACACATGATTGTAAGAAATAAGACCATGACATTCTACCACACCTAGAAGAACCATTTCTTACTTACCAAAGTGAATGGGTCATCTCCTTGTGGTGCATTCGCTGGTCGAACAATTGTTTCACTTGGTTCATGCACGAATGCTTTTTTCCTTGCAACATTGCTTTGGATGGAGCCTCCAACATGTGACCCTTTGATGACCACTTTTGTTGTGATGACTACAATAAGTCTTCTTCCTCGAGATCTACTTTACCTTCTTCTTTTCCTGATGTTGAGAGGGTCTTTCACGCCTCATCCTTTTTTGTGCTACCACTCTCTTCCAGTACTCAACAAATATATGGTTATGTAAACCACAAAAGTACATGTTTTTCGATGCCATGAATTATGTCCATCATTAACAACATGATTGTAATCGAAATGAACATTCAAATATTTAGACTTTTTATACCTTTCCTTGTTGTCTCTAGTGTAATTATGGCAATGAGAGCTTGCCTCAGCTCTTTCCCTGCAATGGGCATTGCCATGGGATGATGGGGATGTGTTCCCATAATTCTCTTTCCTTGGCGCTTTCAACGATGTCTCCAAAGCATCTGACACCTTCGAGCATTCTCCTTCGGTGTGTCCCCCGCCTACAAATCGAGGTTTCTGCTCAATCTCCAATGGTTGAGTTATACCTTGGATATTAACACCAAGTCCTTCTTCTTCCTTGTACCTCATCCTGGTAAGGAGCCTCATGTTTGTCCTTATAATTGGTATCTCCACATTTCCAATAGAAATTATACTATGTGAAGATGAAACTAAAGGGAAATTGACATCTTTTACCTCCAATGTCGAGTTGGAAAGAACTGATGAGGGCTTCTCATAATTTGTTGTTGGTGGTTCACTCGCTTTCTTGGTGCATTCCCTAACTTCCTTCACAACATACCCAAGTCCTGTCTAATGGGGTAATTCCCCTACTTTGATGGGGTTGACAATGCCTTGGCCATTAATTCCTAAGCCTTTTCCTTCATACCCCATTATCTTCAGCAGTTTTGAACCAATTCCTATGGTATCATTTTCAAAAACAATGAAATAATCATTAGGAAACATACATGAAGTTAGAGAATTACTTTTTACCTCACACGGGTCACACTGCAACTTTTCCAAGGTCTCATCCTTAGCTTGCAGCTAGGGTAGCAACCTATGTTTCTTCTCTTTCTCTTCCTATAGAAGCATCTTCAATTCAACATTATCTGCTTGAAGACTCTGGTTGTTGTTCTTCAATTCTTTCAGGGCATCTTCCATTGCTCGCAACTAAAGCTACAATCACTTCTTTTACTCTATCTCTTCTTGTAGAGCTTCATACATTATGTCCATATTTTTTGGCACTCTGAGCATGGTCTCGTACATCGCTTTGTCATCCTCCATCATTGCATGTTCCATTGTTCATGTTTACAATTCACATCTACACAAAGACCACTCTGATACCAAACTTGATTCGAGTTGACTCAACTCCTAGATTTAACCAAGATCTTTTACTCTGAGATGTGGTTAGAATTGAATTTTATAATATCATAAATGAACATATATGCATGCTTAAACAAATGGAAACATAATGATGATCAACAAATAATAAACAAGGGACATTGATAACAGAGTTTGTCTAGTGTGGACTACGTCTCTAGGCCTGGTGTCAAGATGGTGTTGGCCGCTTCATTTAGTGTTGGAAATGGTGAAGATGTACATGGAATATGTTTTTTGTCATACAAGGACATGTGCCCTCTACATGAGTGGCAAAGTCTCTCCACGAAACATTCCGCTACAGGAACTATCACTCATAAAAGTCCTCCTATTAGCATGACATAATTTGAAACATGGTGACATTGAGTATCCCAACATCATGGCATCAACGAGATCTCAATCAAAACACCCATGGTGACAATGAGTATCCCGCCATCATGGCAACAAAGGGATATCAATCAAAACATACATAACAATCCATGATGAATACATCTCACATGAAATAGACACTAAGATTATGTATCATACATCAAGCAGGAATCGAAATAACATAAAACATCCCATAGCAAATTATCAAAGAAGTACATGAAAACAACACTTCATATACCTCAACTCTGATGATGATTGAAGAATAGAAAACTTAGCTGCTAGATATGAATGCACCATCGAAATCATGGCGTTGAATAGCATAGAATTGACTGTCCGTACTCTGAAATTTGACACCGTCGCTCCAATCCAGAAAATGGCCGAAAAATAGAAGGCTCAACTACAAAAACTAACTCCATCACTAAATTTGTGTCGTCAAGAGGTGTAAAATCGACTATCCATTTGTCGAATTATGACACCAAAAAAATATGGGCCTGTAGGAATCTTTTAGATTCCCTTGCGATTCTCCAAAGATTCCCTCCTCTGGGTTGAGTGGAGATCTACAACTCAAATCAGAAAACTGATCTCACCATTGAGATCCTTGTGAAATTTTGAGAAGAATGAGTATAAAGTTGGCTGCATTCTGGATCTGGGAAATTTCAGCTTCTAAGGAATCTAGAAGATTCCCTCAAGATTTTCAAAGATTTTCCTCTGTTGGGAATCTTCAAATCCGCTACTCAAAAGATGAATCTAACCTTGCCATTGTGTTCCCTGTGTAATTATGAGAAAAATGATTGTAAACTTGGTTACATTCTGGCAAAATTTATTTTTTACCTCTGGGGAAAAATCTCCAAGTTTAGGGTTCCACTCCTGCATCTGGGCAAGGCATGGTTCCTCCTATCAAAATTTAAATATTATAACTCTTGATCTCTGTTTTGGTTCCATCCTCCCCCATCTGCACTATGCAAGAGTGTTTAAATATCCGATGGTTGGTGTAGTTACCAAAGCTAGGCTGTTGGCGCGATGGCAGAAAAGGTAGATGGTTGTGGAGGGGCTAGGGGATCAAATCCTACCCCTCCTATTCCCAACATATTATTTTATAACCCGCTGTAGTGATCCACATTTTTCGGGCAGCGGCTTGTTGTTTAGTGTGGCAATTTGATAATTGTTGTGGTTATATATGGTTAAGTTTTAACATGACACGAAATTTTGGGTTGGTTCCACCATTTTGTATTGGGTGATAAGGTTGGTGTAATGCCACATGGGGTCGCCCAGCGGGGGGTCGGCCCACGTGGGTCAGTTGGGTTCAATCCCCACCGTCTCCACTATGTTTAAAGTGATATGTGGATGGGGGCTTAGGTCGGATCCATTGGAGGTGGCCCACCCACCCCAATATACATTTATGTTAGTTATCACAATTTACGGGTATGATGGATGGAGGTCTGATGGGGTCATTTCCGCTAGCCTAATTTTTAATAAAATTTTGTTTAATATTATGGTTTGGGAGTGGGGGTGGCGGGGTTCATGGCTCACTACCCCATTGCATATATGTTTTTTATTTTTGTTAAAAATAGGTCATATTTTCGATTTTGTCGAATATAAGGGTTATTAGACAAATTCAAGAGACAACAATTTCACTTGCTCTCGAGAGCTAAGTTTCCATGCCAATTGATGACAAATTTGTAGGACACTTAAACCTCACCCACTACCCAACTTTAACCGCAAATTTGACTCGCTCTATCCCCTCCATACTAGCTCAGATTTGAGTTTCATTCTCAC
This sequence comes from Pinus tabuliformis, assembly GCA_031772625.1. Classification (NCBI taxonomy): domain Eukaryota; kingdom Viridiplantae; phylum Streptophyta; class Pinopsida; order Pinales; family Pinaceae; genus Pinus; species Pinus tabuliformis. Next base: position 1,971,656,006 of record CM062817.1, on the reverse strand, counting down.
CGTTGGAATTAGGGCAACGAGAACTTCGATCTGGTGCTAGTTTGGGAGCAATATGACCACTTTTAATTTTGACCCTTTCTGTGTCCTCTTAGACTTCTGTATGTGTCTGGAGCCACCTAGATCAGAATCACAATGTATTACCTTGAAAAATTCTGAATTTGGAAGACCACTTAAGATGCCAAATGTTGCTTTGGAATTATTTACATAGACCTTTTTCTCATCTACATATATTAAGGAAATAGTTGGAACTGTGTAGCATTCTACCACAAAATTGCATACATAAACTCCAAGAGACACTGGATGTGCTCTCATCCTTATCTTCCAGAAAGTGTAATTTGTTTCATGAAAGGAAGGTGCTCTATTATTCTTGCAAATCATTTGTCCCTCTAAGATTTATCCTCTTGTGGTTAAACTACTTATGAAATAACTTTCTCTAATTGTTGGATTTCATAATTATATTGAGGGGGGAGGGGCAAATCAGTATAATGAAAATTTTCCTTGTTTAACATCATTCAAACATCATAAAATAATAATCTCATAAACAAAAAAAGTATGAGGAGATTTGTGTGGAAAACAAAAAACCACAAAACGTCTTTATATGAAATATCTTGTACTCACCAACCTACAAGAGGTATCAATCCCCTTTTCGACTTCATAGGGACCAACCTATAGGAGACACCAATCCCTCTACTTCTTTATAGGAAATAACCTACACGACACACCAAGCCCTTTTCTTCTTTGTTGGACCCAACCTATAGGAGACACTAACCCCATCTGCTTCTTTGTGGGAACCAACCTATAGGAGACACCAACCCCATTTGCTTCTTTGTAGGAACAACCTCCAAGAGACACCAACCCACATTGCTGCAAACATTTATAGGAACCAACCTACTTCCCTAAGTATTCTTCCCTCTTCACAACGTATGTTAATTATTTCTTCTTTTACCAAGCTTACTTGTTGCTTTTGTCTTTACCATATTTGTTAGTTTCTTCTACCTTCACTAGGTCTACTTACTATTTCTCCCTTCACCAAGTTTACTTCTCCAAAAAAATGTTTCTTTTGGCTTCTTGGAAATGACAAATTTTCATAGCATGCCATGTATCTCATTTTGTGCATGTGGTTATGAAATTTATAGCATAAGTACTTAGAGATATATTCTCTATCTCATTGAAGTTTTACTTTCAGGAACATCTAAAAAAGAATGCTATAAATTTTTTTCCATGTTCACCAGTTTAAAACATTTTTAAGGAGCATTCAGGAACACTAACTTCCTCATATAATATCTATAAAATTAATATTGAAATTATGTATGAGATTTCTATTAGACGTACCTTGAGATATATTCTGTGTCTCCTCTAAATTTTAGATTCTAAAACATCACCGAAATAATGATATAGAAAAAATAACAAGTTGACTTTTTTGAATAAGATTTCAAGAGAATTCAAGAATCGTAATTTCCTCGGAGCATATATAGTCTACTAAGGTATTTTTATTTTTTATACAAAAATGATTAGGATTTGTATTAAAATATGTGCCCAGATGCAACCATTGCTTGAGAAGTGTGTTGCAATATATTATTTTTCTTGGTAGGAACTTTTAAGAAACTAAGAGAGAAACTTCCTCCCCATAAGAGGAAGGAGGGAAAATTTCCAATACTAAGTATTTTGGTTTTTTTCCTACTATTCCAAAAGAGTAAGTATAAATTCTAGCAAATTGTTTAAACTAAAAACGTGTAGAAACACTATATTTTTATAATTTTCTAGAGGATGGACCACCACTTGGCCCATGAAAGTCAAGACCGTAGTTCTATTTAGTTTGACCCTTATTTCTTCTTGTTATCATTGGGGAGGAACAATGCCTTTTAAGCAAATATGAATAGGAAGGGGAAGAAGAGGAGGACTTCTTAATGACCACCTTAATAATTTCTTCATATTTTAATTCATAGACATCTGTGGAAAGCTTTCCCACCATAGTTGGAGCGGCCTGATCAAGATCTTCTTCATCATTCAAATTAGGAGACACCTTTAGAACATGGTTATTTGGTTGATCTCATTGGGCCTCTAGATTCTCATTTTTTTCTTAAGAAGCATTCAATATTTAAAAGTTGTTTCTCAAAAGGGGCTAATTCTTAGATTGAATATGACACATTTTTTTTTTTTACTTCCATGCTTCTTATGTTTCCTTTTAATGACATTGAATCCTTGTGTATTTTCTCCTTGCTATGGAAGTGGTGCTGAAGTTGGAGGGCATCGAGAAGCTGAATCTTTTGGACAAATTTTTTAATTTTCCATACTCATGACACATATTACATTTGAAAGGAACTTTTTCATAATCCGGATTTTGTAAGTGAGACCACCCATCCACATTGATCCAAATCACATTCAGGAGGCTTTTCCAAAAATCCATTTCAACACAAATTCAAGGGCATGCAAAATTACTCCTATGTTCTATATAAATAGTAATAGAGTTACCCAATTTATCTCCCATAACCTTACAAATTCCTTCACCCTAGCAAAGAAGAGGGGAAAAGGCTAATATAATCCACACATGTGCATATGATATTTCCATTAATGGATTAAATTGAATATATCAATGAGTGAGCAACAAACCTCTGGTGCCCATGAAATAGGGACCTGATTTGTAGATTTTGTCTCTATATTCCTAGTTTGTAAAAATAAATAAATAATATCCATTACCACAATGGAGAATGTTCTTGGGTTCATGATTATCCTAGTGATCAAAAGTTCAGTCTTTAACAACTTCATAAATTGGCTAAATATGAGTGAACTTTCCTAGTAACACATTTTCCTTCAAGAGTACCACATTCTTTTTCACTAAGGAGAGAAATCTGAAATTCAAAGAAGGGTTTTATTCTATTTTACTCACAAATTTATCTAGGGCGCTGATTATTCTTACATGAATCACATAGTCAATAGAAAATCCTTAAAACCCTTACGATGGTTGCTAACAGCTGAGCAACTTCAAGTAGCAAAAAAAGGTGGTATATGCACAAATTGCATTCATCACGACACTTTAGCATGATGGATCCAAAATCCTTGGTAATAAATACAACATATACACATGGGAAGACCGACAAGAGCCCCACTTGAAAGGCTACAACATGGGTAACTCCACCGAATTCGGGTGCAAATTCCACTCTTCAGCAATATCAATAGCATTGACTTGGATTCATAGTGATCATAGGATTCTGTAACACAAAACCAAGCTCAACAATGGCTAGGGTTTCCTTAGGCATTGATGAAAAGTTTCTATAGATCTCTTCATCTCTTGGACCAACCCTAACCTTGTATGTCATTACTATTTAAAAGGCTATGTAAATATACCAAGGTCTAAAATTTTAACCAAATCTACATGACAATATTTGATCTATATCCTTCAAGTTTTATGGTTGAAAACATCCTAATACAAAATTTATAAAAAAAATGCCACATTGACATGTCTAAAGAAGATTTAAGGAAGTTTAACTTCCTCAGACCATATCTCTAAAATTATAGTGAATTAAGGTCTTAAAGTTGAAACAAATGTCCATGTAGATATTCTATCTGTATCCTCTATGTTTCACATTTCAAAACATCCCAAAATAATAGTTATCATGAAAATCCCAAATGACTTGTTCACCCCATAAACCAATTTTTTGCTTCCACCGTTAGACACCAAGTATAACCAAAAAAATTATTCCTCAGCTCCTCTTGCAACGTGAGATCTCTTGTTTCTTTTATTGTGTTAAAATTAACTCATATTCCCTTTATTTATAGTTTTTTTACATTCACTTATGGGGTTGACCTATTAAACTAGTTGGGTTGGTCTACTTGTCCTTTGGTTGGATCATCTTGACGAAAACTTTTATATCTCGTCATTCCTATGGAGTTAGAGAGGGTTTCATATATCATTGGAAAGGTCTCTAAATAATATTTCAAGCCATATATCCTATGTTCCTATTTGAGCTAGGTAATTGAAGCAAAAAATCCTTCAAAGATAGGATATCCAAATGGGACATCAAAAGTGCAAATTCCATTTCCAATATTTATCTTGGACATGAATATTCTCTGCTATATTTAACATCAATGAAAACAATATTTCTTACATGTGAGTGGAGGCATGATTATAAAGACAAATATTTCCTATCTACTTGTAGAATTCATAACATATCTCATCTCTTATAATTTTTTGCACAACAACTAAATTGGGGGTTTGATTTTAATAAATACAAATGTTTTCATTAATTACCTAGGTTTGTGGTATTAATTAGCCAATTTTATTATCCAATGGTATTGTAACAAACATTATTCACTAGTTAAAAATATAATAAACAAAAATATTTCCCATCTACTTGGAGATGTCATCACAAATGCCATTTCTTGTACATGTTGGCACAAACATTGAAATAGGGGTTTTATTTAAATAAGTACATTTTTTTTTTTTTTTAATTACTTGGGAATGTGGTATTGATAAGCCCATGGTACTGTAATATCAAAAAACACCCATGGGGAACTTGAATTGTTGAGATATCACATGGAGTGTCTTGACAATGCACCCATTTACTAGCAATTCAAAACCCCAAGATCAATTTAAAATAAAGTTATATTTTAGATATTTTTAAGAATAATATGAGATGTCAACCATTTAGTTTACATAACTCATTGTAATATATTTATCTCTTACACAAGTTACATAGTTCACTACTCTATATTTTTGCATTTCACAATTAAAATCATGTTTAATTGGAAGTTTATTATAACAATGCAACTCTTTCTTCTCTTATTAGAGGTGTCATAGATTCCATTTATTTTAAATACATATTTTAGCTTTGTAATTAAAATTGAATTCAATTTGAGAGTTAATTATAATAAAATGCCTTTTTTAGATGTTTTTTATAATTAAAAAATATATTTCATTGACTTATTCATTTTGTTAGCTTGGGAGGTCTACATCTTCATCATGTCTTATATATTACTTCGATCAAGGTGTGGAATTGAATCGGTAACTTCATATCATGAAATGCCTTAACAAAACACCATGTCCTCGTCTATCCAAGATATATTCCAATAACTTTAATTATAATAAAATAAAATAATTTATATCTAATTCTATATGTTATCATACTTTTTATTTCTTATAAATACATAGATTACCACTACGTATTCATTTGGGAACTTGATTATAATAAAAAAAAACATTTCCTATGTAATTGTGTAAATCTTGTTTATGACCTTTCTTTTACGATTAAAATTATAATTCATGTGATCTTTCTTTAATAATTATGATCATATTTCTTTTTCTACTGAAGCAAGAGCAAAACCTTCAATTTCATTTAATCCAAAAATGGTTACAAACACGGAAAATTTTAAGAACCCCCCCTAAATTTATAAATATAATAAATGGGCGAATCTCCATGGTATATAGGAAAAATGGAAGGCGATTTTATCAATAATATAATATGTATATATAATTTTTTGGCGAATCTCTCACCAGGCATGGCGAATATTTTACTCAATTATAAAATCTTGTAAGATCTTGGCGAGTCTTCCACTAAATAATAAAACTTTGTAAAGTCCTAGTTAATCTTAGCATAGGCTACATGCTGGTTTAATTCCCCCATTAAAATAGGCTACATTCCAGGTGAATACCATGGGTCAATACCATGTGCCATTTTGGTGAATACCATGGGTCAATAACATGTGCCATTTTTATTTTTATTAATTCTAATATTAGGGTTAATAATGGTTTTTTGCTTGGTATTAATAACAATATAGTCCATGGTATTTGTCCTGTAGTATTTTGGCCATAGGTTTCACCTAAATATAACCCATTTTTTGGGTGTTCCTAAATATAAGGTGAATTATGGAGTAAATATAAAAAAATGTTTTATTTGTTTACCATACCTCTCGTTTATTTATATTTTTATTAATTTACCATACCTCCTTCATAAATAGAAGGGTTATGGACTAAATATAAAAAGAGGTTTTATTTATTTACGATACGTCTAGTTTATTTATATTTTTATTTATTTACCATACCTTTTGAGTAAGTATAAAAAGACGTTTTATTTATTTACCATACCTCCACTTTACTTATATTTTTATTTGTTTACACCCTTACATGTATATAAGGTGACTTATGGAGTAAATATAAAAATGTTTTATTTATTTACCATACCTCTCATTTATTTATATTTTTATTAATTTACCATACCTCTTTTATAAATATAGTATTTGGCCCATAGGATTCACTTAAATAAAACCTATTCTTGAAAATGGGCGAATGGATTCACTTAAATAAAACCTATTCTTGAAAATGGGCGAATGGAAGGTTGTAAGTCCTAATTTCAAGGGCTAAATTTACCTTTTTTACCCCCTCCCTTAAAATAAGGTGGGCTATTTGAGGTGATTTGTAAAAATGTACTATGATACAAAATATTCGCCCACTAAAAATTTAAAACCCCTTAATTTCGCCAAAGGGCGAACATTCGCCCCTAAAATTATCCTTGGTTACAAAGAGTACATAGAGTACATGAGCCGACCGAAACCAAGGGCTATGGTCTACCAAAACCAATTAAAAGAAAACTCCACGAGTGGGGACCACTACCTGCGGGGACCACCTTAAGAATAGTTATCCAATCTCCTCAAAAACTCTGCCAAAGGGTTTGTTCGAACTCCTGACCCCACCAACCTGCCGACTCTTTCCCAGCCGTTGATATGGGCTCCTGGATCCAACGGCCAGGAGTCATATCGCTCCTCCTCACTCCACTGAAATTTATGCCGCGATGGAGGGTGGTAAGCAAAATCGGCCCACGCCACGTGTTGAATGTTCAATGGAATCACTGCCATAAAAATAAAACCACTTACCATTAAAGAAACGTGCGATCAACTGAAAACCGTTGAGACATTGCCCTCCCCTTCGAATCTGGCCAGGAAAACTAATCCTGTAACTGAAGAAACAAATCTCCCGCCGCTTCCACTCGAACCCCTAACCTGAGAATAATCTGAAGAGGCAAAAAGCATAGTCTCGAAACCTTCCGAGAACCGATGGTACCCAAAGGGAAAATCAAGAGGCCGAGGAATCATTGACTGGGGACTATTCACTTCTGCCAGAAACTCTCCCACTACGTTAGACCACCTCCATGTCCTCTGCCACTTGGTTAATACAGAGAGCCTTTAGACGATTTTGGGGCAAATCCTACCACTTCTTCACCATCCTGCAATCTTCATTGTTCACACCTTGGTTGGCCAAGATATCTGCAGCTTATTACCATTTCTACGCACATGATTGAAACTCACTGAACCAAGTTCTTGAAGGTAAGCTTGAATCCTTTGATAAACCTATATTAGTCTCCAATGATTTGAGACTTTCTCTGGTTTGGATCCACAGCTAATTCTTTTTACAGAGTTGATGGTGCTTTTGGAGTCTGCCTCTATCATGACATTTGGACTATGATTTTGAATCAGAATTTCTAGGCACTGCTCCAGAGCCATTAATTCCACCATGTTATTGGTTGCTTTACACAAATGGCTATGGAAGATCAAGATGATTCTTCCCTCTTAATTCCTTAAAACTCCTCCAAACCCAGCTATGCCGGGATTACGTTTTGAGGCTCCATCAATATTAAATTTCAAGTAGTTTTTTGAAGGAGGCTGCCAACTATCTTTCTCTGTAATCTTTGTTGTTTTCTTTTTTCCAAGCCCTTGTGGAATGATCTCTTGCAATCCCAAAAGTCTGAGTGCTCTCATCTCCATTTTTGATGGAGGATTCTCTAGGATATTGCGTTCTGTGGTACTGACTGTTTCCCTGATCTGCTTTATAATCAAATCATAAAGTTTCTGAGGGTTGGCCTTTTCTCCCTTGAAGATTCTCTTATTTATTTCTTTCCAAACATTCCAGATAATGAATCCTGGTGTGAAAGCCCAGGCCCAATTAAGCACCTCATTCTCCGAAAAGCTCCTTCTCCAATTCTTTAGGGTATTTATGATACTTCCCTTGTCCCTATTTGATTGTTGGAAAATGTTAGAAAAATAATTCCACAGCCATGTGGTGTAAGAGAAGCCGTTGAGGATGTGCTCCATAGTCTCCTCTTGCTTATCACATAGCTGACATTTAGAAGGCCCCAAGACACCTCTTTTTCTAATATTGTCCCAAGTCATTTTTTTTTATGGTGAATCAACCACATAAAAAGCTTGATCTTCATCCATCCTTGGTGAGACCAGAGTTGCCTCCATGATTTTTCTGGGACACTGGACTCCAGCCCAAGGAGAATATACTTTGCCTCTTTGAGATTAAAGGTACCTTTGCTGTTGTTACCCCATCTCAATTGATCTTGCCCCTCTATGACCATGATCATCATCTGTTTTAATATGCTTCTTAGGGCCTCTGCTTTTGTTGTTATAAGGATGTTATTTCTACAATCAATGTTAATCCAACTTCTCCATTTGTCCTAACCCTAAGGGATGATATAGAAATCTTTGACTTTGTTTAACCCTTGGGAATCTGTTTCCTATTTGAGACTTATAAAGTCCTCCTTTAACAACACCGGTTCTTATTTCCATTTATCCTACCAGAAGAGTACTTGCTCACCATCTCTGATTTCCCAGAAATTGTGTTGTTGCACTATGTATCTATTCTCGCAAGCCCTGCTCCAGATGTGAGAGGCCCTTATATCTTCCGACATTCTAATGAGATCATTTGTGTGCCAAGAGCTGGCATATTTTTCTTTCTAGATCCTTTCCCAATGGGCTCTTGGCTCCTGCAACCATCGCCACCAAAGCTTGGCTCCTAGCACTTTACTAAGAATCTCCTGCTCATCTAAACCTAGACCCCCATGGCTTTTGGGTTTGCAGATTTTTTCCCAGGAAAGTAGGGCCCATTTCTTCCTGGTTTCCTCCTTACCCCATAGAAAATCTCTTTGAATATTTCAGATTTGTTCTAAGACTCCTTTGGGAGCTGAAAGGGCTGATATCATGAATACTGGGATGGATTGCAGAACTCCTTTAGTCAGAACAAGTCTGCTAGCCAAGTTTAAGGCTCTGATCGTCCATTTTTTAACTTTATCTTGTAACTTATTAAGCACAGGTTCCCAAATACTTTTTAGCATTGGTCTATCCGTGAGAGGTACTCCCAAATATTTTGAGGGGAGGGAGTCCCTTTGGAAGCCAAGGATCCTAGAGATATTTCTTTGGATAAAAATGTTAGTATTAAAGAAGAAAATTTTTGATTTTGTGAGATTAACTTCCATACTTGTAGCCCTTGCAAACGCATTGAGGATTTGCTTATAAGCAGCAGCTTATTTGATTGTGGGAATACCTTGCAACATGGTATCATCAACAAATTGTTGGTGAGTAAGTGTCTGTCCATTCTCCGTTACTTGAAGCCCCTTAATTTTGCCCATGTTTTTAGCATGTTTGATAGCCCTACCAGGTCCTTCCATCATGAGGATGAAGAGAAAGGGAGAGAGCGGGTCTCCCTGTCTCAGGCCTCTAGAAGGAATGAAGATATCTGAGGGAGAGTCGTTAACCAAGATTGAAAAGCTGGAAGTTGTTACCAGAGCAATCACCCATCTTACCTAGTTGTGATCAAACCCAAAGGCTCTGAGTATATTTTTGATATACCCCCAATTAACCTTATCATAAGCTTTAGCAATATATAGTTGCATGATAATCCCAGCCTACTTTCTGCTTTTGAGGAAGTGGACCACCTCATGGGCTTGAATAATGTTGTCCAAAATTTGCCTGCCCTCCACATAACTAGATTGCCCCTCAGACACTAGTTTAGGGAGGAGGGGTTTGAGTCTGTTAGCCACAACTTTGGAAATTATCTTATACACTACATTGCATAAAGCTATAGGTCTATACTTATCTGCAGTTTGAGCCGAGTCCTGTTTGGGAATTAGGGAGATGAAGGAGGTATTGAGGGATTTCAGGATAGTTTTACTACCCTTGGTATCCTCAACAACATTTAAAATATCTATTTTTACTATGTCCCAACAAGCTTTGAATAAATCCACATTAAAACCATCAGGGCCTAGTGCTTTGCCATTCTGCATTTCTTTGAGGACTTCGCTAACCTCCTCTTCAGTGACTGGTCTGTTTAGGTTGATATTGTCCTCTCTAGACACCAGCTTAGGGATATATCTTGTGATTTCCTTTATTGAATCCTCCCTATCTGGACTGTTTTCTCGTGAAATGTCTCGAAAATGCTGAACAAGCACCTTTTCAATTTCCTTATGTGTGTTCTGAGTCTCTCCCTTTTTATCTTTTATTGCTGAGATTCTGTTGAATGCCTTATTGGCCATGGTGGTTCTGAGAAAAAACCGCGTGTTGCGCTCTCCTTCTTTGAGCCATTGCACTCAGGATTTTTGTCTCCAAAATATTTCCTCTTGTTTACATAGGTTTTCCCATTCATGGTGCAGTTTGTCGGACTGTTCATTTTTTTCATAGTTAAAGCCTTCTTGGATCAACTCCTGGTTGAGTTCCTGAATTTTGCTTTCCATAGATTTTTTATTCACAAAAATGTTTCTGAAATCCTTCTTGTTCCAATCTTTGAGTCTACTCTTGATATGCTTTAGTCTTTTATGAAGGAGAAACATTTTAGAACCTTGGATCTGTAAGTCCTCATTCCACCATTCTTTGATATTACTCAAGAAATATGGGTGGGAGATCTAAATGTTTTCGAATCTGAAGGGTCTATTCCTAGGAGAATCCAAACCCTTAATTTCCAATTGAATCGGCCAGTGATCTGAGCCACCAAAGGGAAGAATTTTTGCTGTAATTTCATTATTTATAAGCATAAGCTCTTTTGAAACCATGAACCTATCTAACTTGGAGGCTACCTGGGCTTCCCCTCCTCTCTTATTATTCCAAGAAAAAAGGCCATTTTCTGAGTCTTAGTCAAGCAGTTTCAAGTTCTTTGTGAATGCTTGAAATGCTAACAAGTCTTTGTTTAGCACTCTCGTTCCTCCTTTCTTTTCCGAAAGAGATTTTATCATTTTAAAATCCCCACCCAAGATCCAGTGGATGCCATTTTGTCTGTTCATGAGATCAGTGAGGGATTCTAGCAATCCGAGTTTATCCTCTAATCTTTGAGCACCATAAACATTAGTGACTAGGAAGGTTTTAGCAACCCCTGCTGGTTGAATGACCACTGATAAGAAGTTTCTGGATGCCTCTGCATCTAATATTCTAACTTTTTGAGGGTTCCAAAGAGTGAGAATTCCCCCCACTATGTTATCTGCTTTAACTTCTAAAAACTCAAATCTGTGAAGCCATTTGCAATGGATTGCTTTTATTTTCTGAATGGAACTCTTCGTTTCCTGAATGAAGATCATATCCGGCATATCTTGTTTCATTCTAAAACTGAGCATTCTTTGCTTTCTTTTACTACCCAGACCTCTTATATTCCAAGATGTAAACTTCATAATTAAAGATTTGTGAAGGAGTAACTAGTCAAATCTTTCATCTTACCTGAATCTATCATCAGCTTCCCACACTCCATTAATAGCTCCTTCTGCTTCTTTCTTCCTCATTTCTTACCTGCATTTCTGGTTGTTAAACCTGGATTTGATTTCATTGTTTTCACACCTCTGTATTCCTGCCTATCGCTATTTCTTCCTTTAAATGCCCCCTTTTCTTGAGTTTTCCACAGAAAAAACTACTATATTCTATTGCATTCATCTTGAGGTAATGAATCTATCCCCACCCTGGTTCCCTGTTGTAGAAATCCTTCCAGATCTATGTTTTCCTTATCTAGAATTTCCTGTAGCTCATGATCCTCCAGATCTATTTCACTTTGGGTCATTTCTTGGTCCATTTCTAGCTCTACATCATTCATCATGGTTTCTTCCTCATCATTAGTATTTAGTATTGGAGTATAGTTTTCCCCTTTCTCCTTCTCATTAAGGTCTTTCTCCATAGACTGGTTTTCATTTGGCATGTTTCCCATCTCAACCAGAGCTTGGAATTTATTTTGACTGGCCTTTTGTCCCTATTTTTGTGTGTGATGTGGTTCTTTTTTACTTCCTTTTCCTCTGCTGGATACTTTCAGAAAGTTTTCAATGTCCTTCTTTGCTTTTATTTTACTTTTGTCTTCTTCTTTACTGAGAGGGCAGTCTCTGAACAAGTGCCCATGTTCGTGGCATTTACGGCATCTGAACGGGATATGCTCATAGTCTACCGTTTGCACCCATTCCTCATCGAAGACTTCCAAGATAACTTCATCCGGTAGAGCTCTTGAAAGGTCCATCTCCACACAAATCCTTGCATAGGAAGTATATTTACCCCTTCTGGTGGCTTCCGCGGCTTTGATAAAATGACCTAGTTTATTTCCTATGGCCACAAGTGATTCATGTTGCCAATAATCCAGGGGTAGAGAAAAAAGCCTTACCCAGACAGGAACTGAAGTGAAAGTTTCTCTCTCTGGAACAAAGTTCATCACCCAAGGCCTCATATAGAGGCCCGTTGCTGCAAAAAAGTAGGGCCCTCCTTCGAATATTCTATCTTTGTCTTCGATGTTTGTAAACACCACTGTGAAGAAACCCTTTGACCCAAGGTGAAGATCTATGCTGCCCTTAGGTTTCCAATGATATTTGATCCAGGTTTGCAAAGCTTTTTTAGTGGGCCATACTCCCATGAATTTGCAAATGATGGCGTAAGTTTCCATATGTTCCCTGTGCTCCTGCAGTGCCGGATTATTTAAAACTACTCTCGGAGTGATGTTCGCTCTGGGTCTACATGGTCCCTTTTGTTTAACGTCCTCTTTTTTCCCACCCTGGTTTTTGTCTTCTTCTTCCTTGTCCTTTGTGTTGCTCTTTTCCTTTGACTCTGCCCCATCTGTCTCCTTTTCCTTATTACTGCTTTCTTCTTCCCCTGTGCCTCTGACATTACTCGGATGGGACTTGTCTCTGCTGGCCACAACATCTTTGTAGGAGGGAGTGGAGCTCCCTCCTCTGCGGGCCGCCATTAGGGTTCGACTCTACGTGTCTCAGAACTCTGAGCGTTTTCCGTCTCTCACCTCCTGTGCTTTTCTCCGTCCAATAATTATGATCATATTTCATTTGGTATTTCTTTTCTAATTAAAATGGACATGGTGATATTAAGTAGAAATATTTCTCGACTAATTACAAATGTTATCATATATTTTTCTCTTAAAAATTAGATTATAATAAATATAAATGTCATATTTTATATTTTTATTATTATCATTATTATGATAAAATACAATTTTTTTATTTAATTTTAAAGATTGCTTATAAGTTTTCGTATAAATATTTCATTAAAAAAAATTATAATAAATATAAATATTTTTCATTTAATTATAAAGGTTATATATATTTTCTCAAAATTGCATAGGTCTTCATTCTATAGTCCATCATTATTTGTAATTATAATTTACATAAATATTTTTTGTTTGCCTAATTATAAAGGTGGTCATATATTTGGTCTAATAACTATTTTATGTTCATGTTCTTCATGTTTTGTAATTAAGATTTGATTGTAATAGATTAAATCTTATATAATTGTAAATATATTTATATATAAAGTATGATGTGAGGATGATTATAAATACATATTTATATATTAGTTTAGTATTGATTTATGTTAATTATAAAATTTAATTTTGAAAAATAAATATTTATTTTTTAATGTTATTGAAAAATATATTTATTAAACATTTGATTGGATCATAATTTTGAAGGTTTTATTGCAATCTTTGTGTCATGTGGATAACTGTTTTATTTTTTTGTCATAATTTCTAGATATAGTTGCAATATTTAAGTAATGATTTTTAAATATTTATGCAATGATTTTTCATTGTTAAGTTTCATAGGAAAACAATCTAAAATTAAATATTTGAAAATAGCCCACACTCACTTAAATAACTCATTTACCATTAGTTACCACCCACCATAATTTAAACAAGTATTTGCATAAAAAATGAATATGAACAAGATGGAAATAAATATACCTACAATTATATAAGTCTTCTTCAACACTTTCACTTGTAGGAGTAAAAGTGTAAATTTGGGAACTTAGTAGTGATTACTAACTAGCAAAAATTTATGCAAGTCATAATAGACAATTAAAGGATGAAGGCTCTTTATGTTTGGACATAAACAATTTTATTTATTTTATATAATGTTTTTAAGGATCTAAAATATAAAAATATTCTCTTCATACATTAAAAACAACATGAAAAACCAAAAAAAACTTCACCCCAACCAAATAAATTCAACACATATTCAAAACATATATCATCACTTTACAATTTTAGAATATAAACAATTTCCCTAACTGTTTAGATATAGATTTTTTTTTTCTGATTTTGGCATTCTATTTTTAACTCTTAAATTACACTTAATGCCATTATTATTATTATAATATTTTTTGTATTGTTATTCTGAGTAGAAAAGATATCACATACTCTCCCAAATTGATTACCAATCCAAGTTTGCTTATCTCCGTGATATCAAAACTTACAACCGAGGGTAGTCAACCTCTTATAGTCCAATGCATAATCCTTGTCGTTAGATACTTCTAATTTTCGTGAATTGTTAGCTAAATATTATTAGTGCGGGCCAAGAGAGATGAAGTCGAGGTGGGTTCCATGTTAATAGTGTCAAGGAAAGGGTGCAAAAAACTTGTTTTGGAAAAATGCAAGAGACTGGTTTTTGACAATGTAGTATCGATGCAACTATTTTACGAGCAGGGAGATAATTTAATATTTCAGGGAAATTAAAGATCACGTCAAATAGATTATATTGGAACTTGTTATCTAGAATAAATTAATTTTCCACATATGGTGTTAAGTTATTTGGAGTTAGCATGAACTTATCAAATTTGAAAAATGACATGTTAAATCTATTTTTTTCGGGTAAATGGTATTAAATAATTTTCAGTTTTTAAATGAAATTTTTTTGGTTAATTATAAAAAAGTATTAAATAAATTTCATTTTTAAATAAAAAATAGTTTCTTATTTAAATTTTATTTTTAAATAAAAAATCATCACTATGTATATGTTTTTTATTTTTAAATTAAAAAGTGTTTGTCCATTAATATCAAAAGATTGGACCATTTTCTAGAGTTAAATTTGTATAAATGATTTAATTTTTTAGGTTACACATATTAAAAAATAAATTTTATAGATTATTTTAGTTTTTATTAAAAAAATCAAAATATTAGCTAATAATAATTATTATTTAATTATTGTTTAATTAAATAATAAAATATTAGCTAATAATATTTTTAATTAAAAAATCAAAATATTAGCTAATAATAAAAATTATAATAATTTAATTTTAATGTTATCATAAAATCTCTCTAGATTTAAGTTATATAAAATTATTAAAAATTCGAATACTTTTAGAAAAATAATTCATATATTAAACACAAATAAAATTCACAATTTTTTTGCATTTTAAAGTTAATAATAATATTTGTGATTTAAATGTTCTCTAATTATAATCACAAATATGTAAGTGTTTGAAATCTTATACCTAATAACATGTTCTTGTTTCTTGCATAATCAACCATTATATACCATTTTCATGGTCATCACATCAATTGTAAATATAATTCTTAAACGGTTACATACAAAACTTATTTGAGTGCTTTTACTCATTTACTTTTAATTATCTGATCACCTCTATTTATTATTTTTCCTCTCAATATATTTTACTTCAGAAAGACTCAAACTTAATGAGTATTAATTGTACAGATAAGTTAGCTATAGGTTTCAAACTTAACGAGTATTATTGGTATAGATAAGTTAGCTACAGGTTTCATGTCTAAAGGTTTTCTGCTAAGATTCTTAAAGAAATTTCATACTAAAACATCAACTACATTTGTCATTGGGTACTAATGAGGTTAAAGGAAATAATTGAGGAATTTAGTTATTTAGCTAAACTTGTTACATGTTCAATTATGTATTCCTCTCTAACTTAACTTGGAGTTAATACTCAAATTCTATATCTAAATTTTTTGTTTGAGAGTTGTTGGTGATGGTTGAGAAATTATCTCAACCTCTCCACTTGAATTGAGAATCAGTTCCTAAATTAGGAAATTTCATATTAAAGCAGCAAGTGCGTTGTCATTGGGTAGTAATGAGGTTAAAGGAAATAATTGAGGAATTTAGTTAGATAACTAAACATGTTACATGTTCAATTATATATTCCTCTAATCTAATTTAACTTGGAGTTAATACTTACATTCTATATCTAATTTTTTTATTTGAGAGTTGTTTGTGATGATTGAGAACTCAACCTCTCCTCTTAAATTAAGAATCAGTTGAATCTGAGAAATTCTCTATGATAGAGTAATTGTTGAATGTAATTTGTGTGTGCATGTGTTAACACATACATAAACACATACATACTTTGTGTTAAATATATGTGTGGTTTCAATAATTCTTTCTTGCTATTAGAGTTAGGTTCATAAGTGTTACATGTTCAATCATGTATTTCTCTAATCTAATTTAACTGGGAGTTAATACGTACATTCTATATCTAATTTTTTTTTTTTTTTATTTGAAAGTTGTTCGTGATGGTTGAGAATTCAATCCCTCCTCCTAAATCAGGAATCAGTTGGATCTGAGAAATTCTATATGGTAAAGTAATAGTTGAATGTAATTTGTGTGTATGCGTTAACACATACATACTTTGTGTAAAATATACGTGAGCTTTCAATAATTCTTCCTTGCTATTAGAGTTAGGTTCACGAGGGCTTATGTGGTGTGAAGCGACCCGGTGTTGTTGTCGTGGTGGAGAGGGCTCAGTTGTCGATATGTCCAGAGCTGAAGAGTCGACTAGGATCTTTCTGTCGTGTATGTAATCTGCAGAAAATTAGTGAACCTGATCTGGCTCGTTCGTGTAATCTGCAGAAGAATGGCAACCCATCTCTGACTGGTAACTGGTATTTGAATGTCGGTCAACGTTATGAGTCAAAGAGCTGACTAGATTCGGTTGCGATGAGTACAATGGAAAGAGCATGGAGTAACAATATTGATTAATGGAACCCGACGTGAAGTGTGGTCTTCCACTAATTGGCTGTCTTCCAGTAATGGTCATCTGCCAATTTGGTTTAGTCCACCGTCGCTGTCGATTCTAATGCGTTGCTTTGTATTCCCACAACAAGTCTCACAGACAGCAAGTGTTCGCGCCAGATTTCGAGTAAACGCACGAGATTTATCAGTGCAGGGCACAACACATCAAAACCCATTGCAGTGAATGCAAGATCAACAAAAGATTGGATCGCCTCAAATAAAACATCGAGCTCAAAGCCTGGCATTTAAAGTTTGTGGTGGAGATGCAGGGTATATAAACCCTGTGTGACCATTGTGATTTATAATGAGCCATAATGAGTTTCCTGTAAGCACTTATTTTCTTGATTTTTTTTTTAGTCTATGAATAAACACTCCACTGCATTGGAAATCATTTCTAGTTTTAGAGGGGAATAATTGTAATTTTTGGTTTTGAATTTTCCCTTTAATCATGGAATTTATGGTTTTAGTGGACTAAATTTTGACACAGAAAGTAAAAGTATAGATGTAATTAATGAATAAAAATTTGTGGGGTATTGTGAATGGTACAGAAGTGGCACTTACAGATTTTAGACATTTACTTGAATGGGAAAGTAGAGATGACAAAGCTAAGTCCATTATAAGACTTGCTGATTCAGATTCACAGTTACATTATGTTAGATATCTTTAAATGATCTAAAGAAATATGAGAACACTTAATTCAACTATTTGGTGCAAAAGTCATAAAGCCAAAATTTTCCATAAAATTACAATTATTTAAACTTACAATGAATGAGGTGGAAGAAGAATATGTAAAATCCATTTTATTAAATTGATTACCTTCAAGTTTTAGCAATGTGTTTTCACCTTAAGTCAAATGTCTTCAAATACATTAGAGGCGATAATCAAAACACTTTTGGGAGAGGAAAAGAGGCTAAAATTAGATGATACAAAAGGAAATTCTCAAATAGAAAATGCATTGCTTTTCAAAAACAACGGTGAGAAAGAAAAACACAGATAAAAATGAACTTGAATGCTACTACTGCACTAAAATTGGGCATACAACGTTGAATTGCAAAAGTAGTGCCATTAATTTGTTTAAAGGGAAGGTAAAAGAATCAACAAACATAGGCACAAATGGTTATTCATTGAATTATGGTGATGATGAGTTCAATGAAGAAATTGAACCTCTCAAACTCTTCTAGAACAACTACAATTTAGTGAACCTGCTAAATATGGATGATTTTCGAGATAGTTTGACAGTTGTAAATCTAGGGAAGGATCCCTCATTTGTTGAAGATGTGGAAGTGGTCTTCTCATGAGGTTATGTGACATCTTAGGATGTTGTTCAGTAATTAACTTCAGTAGATCCATGATTCCCGAGTTTGAGAGTGGAATTTGGCAATATAGCTTGCCGACTACACCTTTTTTAGGGTTATCATGCAATTTGATGGAGTCCATGCTGATCTCGATGTTGTAAACCATTTAACAATTGATTATGATTTGTTTTTTTGTCTATTGCTAGTTTCAATAGGTTTCTTCTAATGTAAGTATTAAAGGGGAGACTTGGATTTAATACTTACATTCTATATCTAAAATGTTTGTTTGTGAGTTGTTGGTGATGGTTGAGAAATTCTCTCAACCTCTCCTCCTAAATTAGGAATCAGTTAGATCTTAGAAACTCTGATTTATAAAGTAATGGTTAAATATAATTTGTGTGTGTGTGTAAACACATACATAGCCTTGTGTGAAATATATGTGAGCTTTCAATCATTCTTTCTACTTATGCATACATACATATCTTGAATGGCAAGGACTACTTTCCCGCAACACTTGTTTAAATATGTTATTTGTATTTATTTTGAAATAGAATTTTTAGAATTTTAATTTAATCATCAATAATTGCTAAGTGAATGATAGGAATTTAACCTCAATATGTACAAATTTAACCTCCACATAATATTTTAGAATATTTTTGTTAGTATATACAAATCGAAAATTGAAATTTATCCTTAAAGTATTTATTCCATTTATTCCTTTTTAATTAAATTCATTAATTACATGGATAGGTGTGTCTACTTAGAACAGGGAAAATTTTTAATTTAATTATTATTAATTATTTTTGTAGTCTATCTTATAGACGAAATAGTCTCTTCCACCATAATCCAACAATACAATTTCAAGAAAAATTGTGAATTTTTGTTGTTTAAAATACATTTTTAATGCAGAAATGCATGAAGAGCACCCTCAAGAACCCTTGAGGAACTTGAATTCTAGATTAAATTACTCAAACTCAAGTTTTTAAAAATTTGATTTTGATTAAAATGGACAAAAAAAAATGCTCTAAAAAATGTCATTTTCTCTCTAAGTTAGACTACACCATAATTATTAGGTGGATGGTGTGGATTTAATCTCCATGAAATGTCCTAGAGTTTACCAACACTTAGCTTCAATGTAGTTATCTTCTTTCTACTATTATTAAATTCATCAATTAGAGCTTCACGATTTTAATTTACTTATTAATGGATGACAAAGATTTAATCTCCACATAATATTCTTAAATAGTCATAGTAATATACACAAATTAAAGGTTGATATTTATCTCCAAAGTAGTTTTTTTTTCCCCTTTAATTAAATTTATTAATTAAAAAAATGTCATATGTCATGAAGTGACCGAAGACTTTTTAGGCATATGGTATTCATAAGCCGTGGTATTGTAATGAAGCCTATTTATAGATTATGAATCTCCATGGTAAAGTGGAGGTAAATCTTCATGGTTAAGAATATTGTTTTAGGTTTTTTTAAATTTATGTATGTTTAACTTATATATTAACACTTTTTATTATTTATTATTAATAATAATTTCAAATAAATGTATAATTTATCAAGCTTTTACGATTTTTTAAAATTTTTAACATGAGATCTATCATAGTGTAAGTGTTTTTGATGCTTCTTATGGATTGATGTATATCTAATAAAACATATTTACAAGTCGAGAATATCCATACTAATGTCCATAGTAGAGCGAATATCCATGATTAATAATCTTATTACATGTTTTTTTAAATGTATATATTTTTAACTCATATCTTAATTTTTTTTGTAAGCTTGCCATGATTACATCTTCATCATGTCCAATATATCACCCCGATGGGAGGAGGTAATTGAACCAATGACTTCACATCAAGGAGCGTCTTAACATAGCACTCGATCATTGTCTATCAAAGACCCCGTGGACTTCATTTTTTATTTTTTATTTTAATTAATTAATAATAATAATAATAGAGTTACATTTAGTTATTTTTTTATCTTTTTATGAGTTTAATGTTTTGATACTTAGCAATGAATCATTTAATTTATATCGCTATGCTAATTGAAAAAAAAAAAAAAAAAAAAATTACTAGTGAGTTATGGTTTTTTGGGAATGTGGTATTCATAAGCCATGGAATTCTTTTTATCAGTTTATTGTTTTGATACTTATCGATGTTTATAAATCATTTAATTTATATGGCTATGCTAATTGAAAAATAAAACTAAAAAAAAATTACTAGTGAGTTATGGTTTTCTGGGAATGTGGTATTCATAAGCCATGGAATTGCGACAAAACCCATTTACAAATTAAGAATTGATAAGGCCATGATATTAGTCCATTTAAATAGTGAAACGAGAGTAAATTTCCATAATTAATAATTTTGTTTCATATTTTTTAAAATATATAAAACTTCAACTTTTTTTATACTTAATAATAATAATAATAAATAAAATAAATTTATTTATTTATTTTTATTTTTCCACCCTCCAGGGAAAAATTGCTCTTGACACTCACCCTACTAGGTCACGCCGCTACTGAGCTCTTTCGGCCTTCGGCCCTTAGCCATGGCCCCTCCGGATGCAACCCCAGAGGCGGCTGCTGCCCAACAGGCCTTCTCCGCCCTAGTCAAATCCTTGCCCCCGCAACGCCCTCACCCAACAATCTCTAAGTTCATAAAGAAACTAGATGCCTTGCAAGAGGTAATCCTTCCTTCAACACTTCCTCGCTTAGCAGCACTCTCATTAGCAGAACAAGGCCTTATCGGACAATTCACTGGTCTCTGGCCCTCTCCAAAGACAATGCAAAGATGGGTCGAATGAAACTAGTCTGATAAAATACAAGGCAAAATCTCCATTCGCTTCTGTGGGAAAGGGTATTTCACCTTCCATTTCGAATCAAGAGAAGACAAGGATCTAATCTTTAGAAACGGACCATATTTCATGGACTCCAGAGACTTATACCTCAACAAATGGACTCCAAATTTCAACCCAGAATTGGATGTCCCTAGCGCAGTCCCGGTCTGGGTTCGACTCCCTCACCTTCCTCTCCACTGATGGGGAGGCAAATCGGTTCGAGCCATTGGGAATGCTGTTAGAAGATTTATTGACTGTAGTGAGCCAAAAGATAACATGCAAGCCTACACCCGCATATGTGTTGAAGTTGATCTCAGCAAAGGCCTCCTTGAGGCCATCAAACACAAAGTGGACGACTGGACGCACATCCAACAATTTGACTATGAGCAGATCTTGTTTAAATGCAAGGTATGTCATGAATATGGCCATTTTTCCAATTATTGCTCTAAATTAGTTGATGTTGAAAATGTTTTGCAAGATGAGCAATGGGATACAGTTAAGAAAAAGAAGATTTCCCCCAACCCCAAGGCAAACCCTGAAGCTGCCCCTCCCAAAACTAATGCATCCATCCCCTCCACCTCATCTCTCCTTCCCCCTGCTTCATCCAATCCTTTTTTCGCCATCGCCCCCCCTGAAGACAACCCCCCTTCCATGTCCCAAGCTGATGCCATTGAACCCTCTGAACCCACTGAACCCTCTGACCCCCCCTCGTCCCCTCTGCTTATCTCCTCCTCTTTTTCCCACGATCCTCCCTCTTCTAGATCTACCAGGAGTTCTTCTAAAGAGCACGATGTAACTATGGACACACAAAAAAAACAAGGGCCAGGAAGGAAGTCTTCAAAGCAACAGAGAGACGAAAATGCTCAAAAGGATATTGCCATGGGTACTCAGAATCCCATAGAAACTTATATTTTGGGGCAAAATAATAAAGAAGCAGTGCACAAGGAGCAAGGAGGGCGAGCAACTCTCCGTACCCCTCACACTCAATGATGAAATTTCTATCCTGGAATAGCAGGGGACTAGGGCACCCCTCCAAAATAGTTGCCCTAAAAGATCTAATAATACATGAGAAGCCAGAAATCCTATTGCTACAAGAAACAAAACAAGGACACCAAGAAATGAAAGGAATCATTGGTCAGCTAAAACAATATAATGGATGCATAAGTGAATCAAGGGGTGCCTCCGGGGGAATTGCAACCCTCTGGAACCACAGCATTTGGAATCACATAACAGATACAGTCAGCCAGTACTAGATCAAAACCACTCTCGAGAATTTAACAGATAACCAAAGGATTGTCATCTATAACATCTATGCACCAATCCATTACAGAGACAAAGAGCAGTGCTGGACTTCCCTCAAAACAAACATAGATGAAGAAGGAAGCAACAATATTATTCTCGGTGGAGACCTCAATCTCATTCTCCACTCCAATGAGAAAAGAGGAGGTTTCTTTTCTCATGACCCCTACAGATCTCAGTTGGAGAACATCATGCAGGATCATGATCTAGTTGACGTTGTTCCAAAAAATCGCAGGTTCACCTGGAATAATCACAGACTGGGCAAAGGTAATATCATGGAAAGGCTTGACAGGATTTTGGTGAATGTCACACTCCTCTCATCTTACTCCACTGCTTATGCCACCGTTCTCCCTTACTCAGCATCTGACCATTACCCCACAACTCTTGTTCTCGAAGCCCACTGCCCCTTAGGGCCCATACCCTTTAAATACAGCCCTCTGTGGAGCAGCATTCCTACTGTCCAAGAGATTGTCAAAAGCACTTGGTGTCAGCACATAGAAGGATCGTCGGGGTACATATGGGAAAACAAGTTAAAAAGGACCAAATACACCTTGAAGGAATGGGCAAAAAACTGCTACACAGAACCTGAGAAGGACAAATCTGAGATAAAAAGAAAATTGGAAAAAATCCACAACATAACAGAGGAATGAGGTCTCTCCCAGGAATATAAAGCACTTGAAGGCGATCTCTACTTCCAGCTATATCGTGCCAATAGAGCGGAGGAGAAAAAGTGGAGAATAAAATCAAGGCAGCTATGGCTGCAAGGAGGAGATAAAAATTCTGCCTTTTTTCATAAGCAGGCCACTGTCAAGAAAATTAGGAACAATGTTACCTCCATCATCGATGCTGAAGGCAATCTCCAAACCACTCAAGGTGCTATTAGAAAGGCAGCCTCAGATCATTACAGTGCTCTTTTAACAAAAACAAAAGAGGTGGAAGATTACTCAGATCTGCTACAACACCTCCCCACTGAGATCAGCAAGGAAGTTAATGAAAACTTGATCAAGGAGATTGAAGAAGAAGAAATAAGAAGAGCTGTTTGGACGCTCCAACCAGACAAAGCTCCTGGCCCAGATGGTTTCCCCATCTGCTTCTACCGAGCTTATTGGGGAATAATCAAAAAAGATTTGGTCAAGATGATAAAATGGACTCAACACAAGGGTAAAATTGGAGGTTTCACCAATGCCACCCATCTTGCCCTCCTTCCTAAAGAGAATCAACCTTCATCCTTCTCCCAATTTCGGTCCATTTCTCTTTTCAATTCTTATTACAAAATACTGACCAAAATCCTAACTCCTGCCTTAAACCTCTCCTTCCCTTGCTCATCTTCGAAAATCAAGGAGGCTTCTTGGCCAATAGGAAAATTTCCAACTCAATTCTCCTTGTCCAAGAAGCTATACATTCTAGCCAATCTAGAAAGGAAAAAGGTTTCATTCTAAAATTGGACCTAGCCAATGCCTTCGACAGAGTTAGACACTCATTCCTCCTTGTTGTTCTCAAGAAAATGGGGTTTGTTGCGCCCTTCCTTGACCTTGTCAAAGCTTGCATATCAGGTCCTTGGATCTCTCCTCTTGTTAATGGCAGACCAGGACCATCCTTCCAATCCTCACGAGGGCTAAGACAAGGCTGTCCCCTTTCTCCTTACCTGTTCATCTTGATGGCTGAGTCCTTTAGTAAAGCCTTGGACTACAATCGGCGTGTCGGTCTTATCACAGGTATTAAATTTGGGAATGGAGTTAAAAACATAAACCACTCTCAATTTGTTGACGATACACTGTTAATGGGAGGAGCCTCCAATATAATAGCCTGCCATTTCAAAGCCCTCTTAGACAAATACATGAGCTACTCAGGAGGTATGGTCAATCATCTCAAAAGTTGCATCTATGGTTGGAACACTTCTGCTCAAGTCCTTCATAACATCGCCAGCACTTTTGGGGTCCCTTGCAAATTAGACTGGGGGAATTTCAATTATTTGGGCATGCCAGTGAGCGCTGGTCCTCTGAAAGCTGAAGTGTGGGATACTATCATAGATAAAATGAAAAGGAAAGTGCAGCAATGGGGTTCCACTTGGCTCAATCCAGCAGGCCGCCTTGTACTCCTGAAAATAGGTCTTTCTTCCTTACCCTTATACCAATTCACGCTACTGCAAGCTCCTGCTAATTTTCATCACAAAATGGAAGTCATCCTCCATCATTTTCTTTGGCAAGGGGGGGAAAATGAAAAAAAGAAGTACAATCTTATAAATTGGAAGCAGGTCATTCAAACCCAGGATCATGGAGGCTTAGGAATCAGATCTCCCAAAATCCTAAATCTGGCTTTTGGTGGCAAGATTGTTTGGAGATTCATTAGCAGCCAATCTTCTTGGTGGAAAAGTGTGTTGGAAGCTAAATATCTAAACCATCCAAGACAACACCTCTTGGATTATGATATCCCTAATAGAGTTTGCTCTAAAATCTGGAGGTTGTGCAAGAAAGCAATCCCCCTTCTCACCCAAAACATTTCCAAAGTCCCCAAGGGCGGCACCAACATCAAAATCGGAGCAGACAGAATAATGGGACAACAACCCATCAGCAACAAACCTGGAACTGATCAAATTCTCACCTTCTTTGACAACATAGGGCTTCATTACTTGGACCAGATATCTCAGTGGGATACCCAATCCCAGACTTGGATAGGATGGACCTTCCCAGCCATACCCATAGACCTCGAAGCAAGTTTTGCTAATCTTCAAGCCCACCTTCATAGCATAGCTCCAAAAAAAAACGGCATCGATGGCTTCCGTTGGGACCCTTTAGGTTCCAATTACACAATCAAAGCTGCCCACCAGCATTTCTGTAACAATGAATACCCCATGCCCATTTGGCCGCACTGGAAAATCGTCTAGAAATCAGAGACCATTCCAAAAATAAAATTCTTCATTTGGGTCCTCCTAAAGGGGAAAGTACTCACTTCTGACAACTTGCAAAAACGAGGCATAATTGGTCCTTCCCATTGCCCAAACTGCCAAGCTGATGAAGAAACCATCCAACACCTCTTCATCGCTTGCCCCTTTGCCACTGCCTGTTGGAAAGAAATCTCTTTTAACACCCATCTCCCCTGGAACCCCCAAAACTCCATTGTTGAAGTTCTGCATCTTTGGAAAAAGAACTATCCGTGGCAACGAAAGAAGAATAATATTGCTAAAAGAGTTTGGGATGCTCTTCCCTATCCTCTTCTTTGGAACATATGGTTGGCAAGAAACCACATGGTCTTCAAAGACAAAGAAACCAACACAAGGAAATTATGTAACAAGGCAAGGAGCCTTACTTTAGAAACCATCTCAGTCAAGAGTCAAAAGAAAATTGACATCGCTGACCTCTGTGTTGAAGAAAGGAATTTCATAGGGTATTTGTTGGATAAAAGTAATCGCAACTAAAGAGGGAGTAACATCAGCAACCAGCTCAACAACTGTAGTTGCAGTTGGAAAATAAGATTGAAAGATGAGGAGTTTTTCACTTGGCTCATAAACAACAACACCCACTATCTCTTCTTCGATGGGGCCTCCAAATCTAATCCAGGAACAACAGGGGCTAGTGGAATCATCTAAAATTCCAACGAAGATATCAAAATGACTTATGAATGGGGGTTAGGCCCCCTCTCCAACAACAAGGCTGAAGCTCTCGCACTATACCAAGGGCTCATCCAGCTTCAAAAACTTGGCATAAACACTGCAATGGTCCTTGGAGACTCAGCCACTGATCCAGGTGGATATTGGTGGCCACCCGCTAATTCCACTTGGATCCCCTCTAGTGCTTCTTACATTTTTTTTCAGTTTCCTTAATTATAGCACAATTTACTATTTTTAGTAGTTTTTCGGGTCCTAAACTTCCAGAGCCGTTTTGAGGCCCTAAACGACGTTTTTTGGGAAATCCACCGCCAGCAATTTTTCTAATGAAAATCATCTTTTCCGTCGTAGTCCTCAGAGAGATCTTTCCAACGGGCTATCATGCATGTCAAACGGAGATAGTACGACCAATTCGCGACCCCGGGAAGTTGATGTACCAACTTACCCAAAAATGGGGCCCACAATTTGGCGTTTCATCTTCTAGGGTTAGGTTTTGGAATGTGAAGGGTTTTCCATTGTTTCTCAACAATAAATAGGCATTCGAGCCTCATTGTAAGATAGTTCAGAGGCATGTAGCCACCACATCTCTTCTCAGAGATAAGCTACCATCACCCTAGCTGGTTTATTTCCATTTCTGTTTATAAGCATATTTCAGTATTTTACAGTAATGAATTGAGGTATTATTTCCGCTGCATATCTGTCTTTATGGTTATCTCTGTATTTTATTGCGTTCCTGTTTAAATCCGGATCAGTGGTATCAGAGCGGTCTGCTTTTCTTCTCTGTTTTTCTTTGCATGTCCCCAACGAGGTCGGGATATAAGGAGTTATGGCTTGAGCTAGTCGAACCTTTGCAAGACCAGCCTCGCAAATCCCGACGGTCTCCCATGGCGGATGAAAAGAAAGATGAGGGGGCAGGAGATCCTATCAAAATCTTGCTCGAAGAAGCCCTCGAGTGACAAAGGAATGCGATGATGGATAAATTTGCCCAAATCCTTCAGTGGCTACCCAGGGGCGACGCATCGGCTTCCAACAGCAACTCTGGAAACGCCACACCATTTAAGGTACAAGTTAATTTTGAAATCCCCATATTCGAGGGTCAGATAGATGCAGATGCCGTCGATAAATGGTTAAATGTGCTAGAGGGTTATTTTTCTGTTCATGATTTTTCCAGTCGGGAAAAGATTATTTTCGCTCTTCTCAAAGCAGCCCCCCACGTCAAGGATTGGTGGGAAACCTACTGCGAGCAGAAAGATGAAAATACAGGCTCACTATTTTCAGTCGCACCGACTTGGGATTCATTCCGATATGCCATCAAGGAGCAGTACTACCCTGTCGGAAGCTATGAGGATCAATATATAAAGTGGACCACACTACGACAGGGAAAGGACCAAGACGTACCAGAGTTTACCAATATTTTCCATACCCTTCGCACAAAGTTGGGTATCAAGGATATGGAGCAGCATTTGGTACTAAAATACCGTGGCTGCCTGCACAAGTACATCCAAGAAGAAATAGAATTCCTGAACATCTCTTCACTTGGCACGACATATCGATATGCTGTCAAGGTCGAGCAAAAGTTTAAACAGAAGAAGCGAGACTTTGGGTCTGCGAATCCGAAACAAGGGAAAGGTGCCTCCAAACTGCAGAACAAAGGACAAAGCCAAGGCGGGGCGGCCCAAGACAACCCGCCAAAGCTATTGGGGCAGTCCTTACTCAACACGGGCATCCAGTGGCATATCACAGTGAGACACTTTCAGACACAGTCCGGAAGTATCCCACTTATGAAAAAGAGATGTATTCCATTGTGCAAGCCTGTCGACAATGGAAGCATTACATTTTGGGGAAGGAAACGGTCATCCACACACACCACCGACCCCTGCAGTTCATACAGACCCAAGGGAAATTGCAGAATGATCGCCATCATAAGTGGTCCACATACCTGCAACAGTTCCATTTGAATATCAAGTATAAGAAGGGAAGTACCAATAATGTCGCAGATTGCCTCAGTCGACCACCGATCATGGCTTTAACCACCGTGCTCAACTCTTGTTGGCACGAGACTTCTGATTGGCCACTGCTCTACAAAAGTGACTCGGAATTCGGCCACACATACCAGACACTCTTGGAGGGTCAACATGTTCCATATTTTCACCTCCAGGACGACCTATTATGCCACCTGGGTCACCTTTGTGTTCCTTCAAGCGAGCGTGCCAAGATGATCTGGGAAGCACACTACAGTCGGGTCGTTGGGCATTTTGGGGTTGAAAAAACGGTGGCAGTACTACAAAAATATTTCTATTGGCCGAATCTTCGACAGGATGTCAGGAAGTACATCAGATCATGCACTGCTTGCGCCATTTCCAAACCGACCATCAAGAAGCAAGTCCTCTATACCCCGCTGCCTACCCCTAGTCGACCTTGGGAATCCATCTCCATGGATTACATGTCAGACCTCCCTTCCACTAGGCATGGAAATGACTGTGTTTTTGTGGTCGTCGATAGGTTCTCGAAGATGGCCATTATGGCAGCATGTAAGAAGAATATCACAGCAAAAGCCACTGCTAAACTCTTCTTTGAACGAGTATGGGTACACTTTGGGATCGCACAGTCTATCATTTCGGATCGGGACAGCAGGTTCCTCAGTACATTTTGGTCTAGCCTCTGGTCGATGCTGGACAACAAACTCACAAAGTCCACAGCCTTCCATCCTCAAACTGATGGCCAGACTGAGGTCGTCAACAAGATGATCGTACACATTCTATGCATGTACAACTCAAAGCATCCACGCACATGGGATGAGAGCCTCCCCTATGTTCAGCACAGCTACAACCGGGCTCTCCATAGCTCGACTGACCAGAGCCCTTTTCAGGTGGGATTGGGATTCCAGCCACTATGTCCCATCGATGTGGCCATGCCATTTGCAGCTACTCATGCAGATTCTGCTCATGTCCAGTCTGAAACAGATAAGGCAAACAGCTTCATTGAGCACATCCAACATATTCGCCAGCAGATCCATGACATTCTGGAGAAATCAAATGCCAAGTACAGGCAGCGACATGATCAACATCGGGTGCTACACAAGTTTCAAGTGGGCGACAAAGTCTGGTTGCATTTGCAAAAGGAACGCCTTATCGGAGCCTATCGAAAACTCAGACCACTCCGATATGGCCCTTACACCATTACCAAGGCTGTGGGAGACAATGCATTTGAGCTCAGCATTCCCCCATTCCTTGGCCTGCACCCAGTGTTCAATGTCGACCGTCTTCGGCCATACTTTCCACCATTACTAGACATATCCGACATTGCAGAACAACTCACACCCACAGAGTTGAATCCAACTTGCATGGAACAAGCTGCAACTGATCGGATCATGGACACACAGATCAAGCACACTCGCTAGCAGAATATCCAACTGTATCGAGTTGTCAAAGCAGGACAACCCCTTCACCAGGGCAAGTGGCTCACTAGGGACCAAGTGCAACAAAAGTTCCCTCATCTCATGGAGGAACTCAACGCAATGGGGACCATTGCTTCCTAAGGGGGGAGGAATGATCCAGGTGGATATTGGTGGCCACCCGCTAATTCCACTTGGATCCCCTCTAGTGCTTCTTACAGTTTTTTTCAGTTTCCTTAATTATAGCACAGTTTACTATTTTTAGCAGTTTTTCGGGTCCTAAACTTACGGAGCCGTTTTGAGGCCCTAAACGACGTTTTTTGGGAAATCCACCGCCAGCGATTTATCTGATAAAAATTGTCTTTTCCGTCGTAGTCCTCGGAGAGATCTTTCCAATGGGCTATCATGCACGTCAAAGGGAGATAGTACGACCAATTCGCGACCCCGGGAAGTTGATGTACCAACTTACCCAAAAACGGGGCCCACAATTTGGCATTTCATCTTCTAGGGTTAGGTTTTGGAATGTGAAGGGTTTTCCATTGTTTCTCAACAATAAATAGGCCTTCGAGCCTCATTGTAAGACAGTTCAGAGGCATGTAGCCACCACATCTCTTCTCAGAGATAAGCTACCATCGCCCTAGCTAGTTTATTTCCATTTCTGTTTGTAAGCATATTTCAGTATTTTATAGTAATGAATTGAGGTATTATTTCCGCTGCATATCTGTCTTTATGGTTATCTCTGTATTTTATTGCGTTCTTGTTTAAATCCGGATCAGCCACCATCATAAGTCTAATGGTTCATAACCGAAGTGCCTCTAATGTGCTTCTGCATCAAATTATCAATCGCTGTCAAGCTCTCTCACAACAAATGATAGATATTCGTTTCTTCCATGTTCTTCAATCCTTCAACAAGGAGGCCGACACTTGTGCCAATAGAGCTTGCACCAGATCCATAGGCAATCTTTCATGCAACTCCATCGAATCCCAACATTATCTTCCATGATCAGAAATAAATCAATTCTCAGAAAGGCTCGCAGCAAATCAATTCTCACTGACACTTGCAGCGTCCTCAAGTAGACTCAGATCTTGGTCGCTGCCAAAATCCGCATGGGAATTCACCATCATGATGATTTTACCACCAAATCTCTGGAAACGATCCACCTATCCCCTTTCTGTCCCATCACCCATTCTACTCTGCTCCACTCCTTCCTCTCCCGTGATCCGCCTCGCATTTCTCCCGTGAATTCCACCCCAATCTCCCTTACCCCCTCAGTTTATTCTTCCCAGGCACGTTGGTTCAGCACTTTGCAGCGCTCTGAGAACTCAGACTGGTCATACGAAATGGCGAGAAATGAAGACTGCCTTCACTGCGTGGATCTGCAAGTAGAACTGGAACAAATCCGTGCTCATCAGAAGATTTTGGACACCAAAATCGACACCCATGCCCAGATCACTAAGGAGAAGCATGAGGCCGACCTCAATCTCTTTCTCCACAGAGTTTCTTCCCTTCAGGAGCAGTTCAATGACCTCTCAAACAGATGTAGCCATGTCCAAGAGTCCATCGACATTCTGAAGTTCATCATGGAAAAGAGTAACGCTCCCAGCACCAGCTCTTCAAATCTAAGGAACGCAGAAGCTGAAGGCAATCCTGAAGAATCTACAGCCCACCAAATCAGTCATATAAACATAGACTAAGCATGTCTTGCAAATTCTGTTTCTTACTGTTTCAGTTTATTAGAATCTATACTTGTTCAGGTTTTCCAAAAGTCAAGAATGACAGAAGCAAAGAGGAATTTTGTCTTCCTTGTAATATTTCCTTACTTTGCTTCCCAGGCATAATGCCTTGTAACACAGGAGCTTAGCCTCCTCAATCTTCTTTTTTGGAATACAAACAACAACCGATTATGTAAAAAAATAATAATAAATAAATAAATAAATTTATAATTTAATTTAATTAGTTTTATGATCATAAAGTTATAATTTAATTAGTTTTAATATAAGTAATCTCAAACATACATTCAAGTATGACATATTGAAAGAGGTTGCATCCAAATTTAAAGAAGAAAACAAGGTTGACCTAGGAGCTTTTGGATCCATATTTAAAGTGAGCTCTTAATATCATGCTTTCTATAAATTAGATATTTGGAATTTGCACGTTATATGAAAAATAGAATATTTTTGGAGTTCATTGAATTGTTGCAAGGGGTTCTACCTAATGGAAGAGAGGTTGCAATTAAATCAAGGCAAGGAGACATTGAATTTTTGAATGAAGAAAATCTTATCAATAATGTTCAACACAAGAATTTAGTGAAATTGCTTGTTTGTTCCATTAAAAGCTAAAAATACCTCCAGAACAATAGCATCAAAGATGTTATCTCGTAGCTTCTCACTTTTCAACTACTTAATATTTTCGTGGATCTTGGATTTGCTGAAGTTTTTGAAGGTAGCTTGCCAACGTTTTCACTTCCCTTAATGCCATTATTGCAGATAGAACAAAATTCCATTTACTTGTATGGAGTGGTAGGTATGAAATCATAGTTGGAATTGCACATGGGATGACCTATCTCCATGGGGAATACGAGATTCCGATAATCCATAGTGATATTAAAGCAAGCAATATTTTACTTGATAATGAATAAAAACCCAAAATAGCAGACTTTGGTTTAGCCAAACACTTTGTAGAAGATTAAAGTCATGTTAGCAGTAGAATTGAAGGAAATTTGTAAAAATTGTATTTACATTACCATATCTTTATGTCCCCAACGTTATTTAATAAATTGCAAGATATGAACTAATCACAATTCACATATTCGAGAAAGAATCATATAATTTTAAGAGGGTTAAGATATGTTGATTTCATTATAGGTGAAATTGTGCAATGGTTACATGGCAATTGAGTACGCCTTATGCGGACAGCTGACAAAAAAAAGCGGATGTATTAAGTTTTGGAGTACTTGTTCTTGAGATTATCAATGGAAGAAAGAATGATTGTCTGCCTCAAAACATGGTGTTTCTCCCAGAAGAAGTGTGGCTAATGTGGATCTAATATGTAAGTATAAATTTCATAAATTCCCATATAAATATGATTCCCGCTCACTAATGTTTTATGTTTTATTAATATTTTTCAATCACTAGACATGGATACTAAACATAGTTGCTGATTAAATGAGAAAATGAACCGGTACCTGTTTTTTTGAGTTAGCAAAAAATCACTCGATTTTGAAAAGTGGTGATGCAAGAATACACTTTTTTTTTATTTTATTTTAGCATATTTTTGGCACTTCAAATTTTTGAACATTGTCTTTTAGATGTTAGTGATTTTCATGCTGATTTTGAAAAGTGTTGATGCAACATCAACCCCTTTTTTTTAGAGGGATGATTTTTGACACTTTAAATTTTTTTATGTATCAAGTATGAACACTTTTTTCAAATGTTAGTGATTTTCATCTTGATTTTGAAAAGTGTTGATGCAGCATCAACTCTTTTTGCTTAGAGACCTTATTTATTAAATGTTTGTGATTTTCATGTTTGTAAAAAAAAAAAAAAAAAAAAAAATAATTAAAAAACATGACAAAAAAAACTAAAATAATAAAAATATATATAAAAAAACAATAAAAATGTAAAAATAAAAAATTATATTGTTAAAATAAAAAAAATTAAACAAAAAATTAAAAAACAAAAAAAATATTTCAAAAAAGCAAATAATTTAAAGAAAAAAATTGAAAAATAAACAAACAAAGAAACACATCTACAAATATTTTTTTAAGCTAAAAAAAATACAACCACATAATACTAATAAAAACAAAAAACCTAAAAAAAAAATTTGAAAAAAAAATTAAATATTTAAATTTAAAAAACTAAAAGAAAATCATTAAAATTATAAAATTAAAATAAAATAAATTAAAACAAAAATGGAGAAAAAAATACCAAACATTAAAAATAAAATTTAAAAAATAAAAATATTTAAATTAAAAACAAAAAAATCATATATATATTAAAAAATAAAATTTGAAAACAAAAAAAACTTAAAAATAAAAAATAAAAAGAAAAAGTTAAAAAAAAAATTAAAAAAAGAAAAAAATTAAGTAAAAAAGAATAAAGAAAAAAATTTCGGGCCACAAGAAGGGTTGGCTGCGGGCCCAGGCGGGGAGGTGGCTGTGTGTAGCCCGCCACCCCGCCTGCTCCCCCGGCCAACCTTGCCCAAGGTTTGGCTGGCTGATTCCCGCCTCCCCGCTTGCTTCCGCGGCCAACCTTGCCCAAGGTTTGGCTAGCTGATTCCCGCCTTCCCTTCCGTGGCCGGATTTCTCTTTTTTATTAGTTTTTGTTTAATTGTTTTATTTTGATATTTTTTATTCAATTTTTTTTTAATTGTTTCTTTATTTTAATTTTTAAAATGTTTTTTTTAATTGTTTTGATTTTTTAAAATTGTTTTCTTTTATTTTTTATTTTTTAAATTTAATTTAATATTTTAGTTATGTATTTATTTTTG
This sequence comes from Pinus tabuliformis, assembly GCA_031772625.1. Classification (NCBI taxonomy): domain Eukaryota; kingdom Viridiplantae; phylum Streptophyta; class Pinopsida; order Pinales; family Pinaceae; genus Pinus; species Pinus tabuliformis. The sequence goes on along the minus strand of CM062817.1, from coordinate 1,971,622,035 downwards.
TATTTAGAAAAGATGTTTTCACTTTTATTTTGTTAATTTAATTTTTTTTGGTTAAATTATCTCTATTTTTGTTTTTATTTTTTTATGATATTTTATATTTTTTTATTTTTTTAATATTCTCTCTAATTTTTATATTTATAGGTTAATTTTATTTTATTTTTTACTTTATTTTTATAGTTTTTTTTTGTCTTTTTTATAGTTGATTTTTTATGCTTTATTTATTGTTATTATTTTTAAGAAACAATTATGTTTTGTTTTGTTTTTTGTTTTTTGTTTTTGTTTTTGTTTTTTTTTTTTTCTTCTATATTTGAATTTTTGGTGTCTTTTGTATTATTTTTGTGTTATTTTCACTGTTTTTTTTTATAATATTTGAATTTTTCTTTTCTTTTGTATTATTTTTTGTATTCTTTTATTGTTTTTTTTTTAATATTTGAATTTTTTTTAATTATTTTTCGTGATTTTTTTTCAATATTTAAATTTTGTTTTCTTTTTATTATTTTTTCTGTCTTTTTTTATTAATATTAAATTTTTTGTTTTCTTTTGTATTATTTTTTGTGTTTTATTTTTTATTGTTTTTATTTTTTTTTTTCAATATTTGAATTTTTATTTTCTTTTGTATTTTTCATTTATATATATATATATATATATATATATATATATATATATATATAGGGTGCATGTTGATGCTCATCTAGCGACCCGATCCCATTATGGGCAATTCGATAGTTGATTTTAAAATTTGTGTTATAATGAATCAAGTCCGCCCCCACAATGTATCAATTTTATGGTTGGTCTTTAAGTTTTCATTACAACGGGTCGAGTTCTCTTACACCGTGTGTCAATTTGATGGTTGATTTTTAAATTTTTGTTGCACTCTATCAAGTTGTCTTAGGCTAAGATTTTAAAATTCCTATATATTTAGCATTTAAAGAATAAATTACTCTTGGGTGTTCATTTTTAAAGTTTTCTGTCATGAAATTTTTCTATAATGTCATGCTTGAAATATTTTGAAAACTTGAGATTTTTTTGTAGTCATAATCTTTGGTTTTAATTGCATGGTTAAAAAATTGTCAATATTTTAATGTTTTTCTAAGTCATGATATTTTATCTCTAATGTTATGGTTGAAAACAGTTACAATTTCAAGGTTTTTTAGAATCAAGATATTTTATCTTTAACAACATAGATGGAAATTATTGGAATTATCAGGATTTGAGATATGATATTTTATCTTTAACATCATGTCCAAGAATTGTTGGAATTTTACAGTTTTTCAAAGTCCGAATATTTTATCTTTAATTCCATTGCTAAAAAACATCAAAATTGTAACCCGCTTTTTTTTTGTTATTCCAGAAAAAACACTTTTTTTAAGGGTGTTTTTTTCATCCATTTTTCAAAACAAAAATGGTTTTTACTTCCATTTAAAAAAAACATTGAAAATTTGCCCTAAAAAAGACATCGTTCTCGCATAAATAATTTCCATTTTTGGGTTTACTTTTTTTTTTATGTTTTTTTGGGGTTTTGGGCTAGAGTACCTATTTTGAGGTAATAGTTCTTATTTGATCCGTAACTATGTTACTATATAAGGAATATAAAGCATTAGAAGTTAAGGATCCCACATTGGATGGCAATTATTCATGTGAGGAAGTGATTAAAGTGATTAGAATTTCTCTCTCAAGGAGTTGCAATGTTGCGACCTTTAATGTCACTAGTCGTTCCCATGCTGACTAGTGAGTAAGAACATATTTCCTCACTGATAAGGGCTGTTTCCATAGATGTAGAGAATGTGACTAAATCTCACCAACCTCAACGTTATGGAGTTATTGATCCTCACAAAGCATCTAGTAGTACAACTTTTTCTCCTAACACATTCTGATTTCCATTTGGCAGTTGTTGATCCTTCGTTAGGCACCCTGGAGATGAGGTGTAAATTAGTCAACGTTTAGGTGCTAAAATTTCTATTTTTCCATGGGCTAAGCATACTTACTATTGTTGCTCGTTGTAAATGAGATGATGAGATTTTCCATTATTGAAACAAAATTCTAGGTATAGATAGGATTTGGTTATGGGAAAATGGTGGATTTTCAGCGCATACCGAATAAACTTCCTTTTTGCATATTTCATTCTATTTAGAAAGGAAGGGGACGAAAATAATTAATTAATAAAATAATTTTTGTATGTTTAGGGCTTCCCATTGTTTCTTAATACTAAAAATGCCTCCAAGCGTCATTATTTTTGTATGTTTAGGGCTTTTCATTGTTTCTTAATACTAAAAATGCCTCCAAGCATCATTGTAACACAATTCAGAAGTTATGTAGCCATCAAATCTCTTCTTAGAGGTAAGATACCATCGTCGAGCTAGTTTATTTCCATTCTACATGTAAATAATTTTCAGTATCTGTTATCTATGAATTGAAGTTCAATTTTCATTGTAGCTTTGTGTTTCTATTTAAATCTATATTTCATTATATTCTATCATAAATTTGGATAAGTGGTATCAGAGTAGTCTCCTCTTTCTCTATTTTCTGTGCATGTCCCCAACGAAGTTAGTGTATAAGAGTTGTGACTTGAACTGGATGGACCCTTGTAAGACCGGCCTCGTCGACCTTGATGGCCTCCCATGGCAGAAGAAAATAAAAACGAGGTAGTAGGATATCCTTTCAAAATGTTGCTCAAAGAATCCCTCAAGTGACAAATGAAGGAAATGATTGATAACGTTTCCCAAATCCTTTGGTGGGTATCAGTGGGTGAAGCATCTTCATCTGGTAGCCACCTTGGAGGCATCACCACCTTCAAGATACAAGTTTTGTTTGAGATTCCTAGATTTGAAGGATAGATAGATGAAAATGTCATAGAAAAATGGTTAAATCTACTGGAAGGATATTTTTTGTTCCATAATTTTTCCAACATGGAAATGATTAATTTTTCACTCCTCAAGGCCACCCCCCCACATCAAGGACTGATGGGAAACTTATTATGAGCAGAGGGAGGAGAAGGAGCTCTCATTATTTTCAGCCACACCCACTTGGAATTCTTTCCAAGATGCCACCAAGTAAGAATATTACCTAGTCGGTAACTATGGCTCAGATAAGTACATAAAATGGACCACATTGCATTAGATAAGGAACCAAGACATGTTGGAGTTGACAAATAATTTTCAGACCCTTCACGCGAAGTTGGGTATCAAGGATCCTCAGTGGCATATGGTACACAAGTATTGTTGTTGTCTACAAAAATACATCTAAGATGAAATGGAGTTCCTAGACATCACCTTGCTCAGTGCCACATACGGATCTGATGTCAAGATTGAGCAGAAATTTAAAAGAATAAGCGAGACTTTGGATCTTTGAATCTGAAGCAAGGAAAAGGCACCCCCAAACCAAAGGAAAAATGACATAGCTAAGGTGGGGTGACTCAGGTAAACCCATCGAAGTTGTAAGAAAATAACGCCACTAGGAAGATAAAGAAGGACATAAGAAAGTGGTGTGAGTTTGAGAAGAGCCCCACTCACAACACAAGTGAGTTTTGCACCATGTAGTTACTAGTGGCTGATTTGAAGGCTTTAGATTCAGATGCATGTTCCGAATGTGAGTCAGAACCCGATAAGGGGAATGACTAAGGGAAGTAGATTATCAATCTAGGTCCCATCGCCACTGTTTCCCCCACTAAGGTCCCTAAGATTAAGCCCGAAGATCCATAGGAAGGGGAGCATCTCTTCCACCAATGATGTGAGTGAAGTGGTATCTATTACAATTCATTATTGGTAGCAGGAGTCGAAAGAACCTCAGCTTAGTAGAGTTCATTAAGAAGTTGGTCCTACTGACCACACCACACCAAGAACCATACACCATTAGGTGGCTCCACTATGGAAAAGATCTTTGTGTCATCTAATAGTTTCACCTTCCTTATAGAATTAAGCCCTTCGTGAATGAGGGAGTATGTGATGTTGCTTGTCTTAATGTTTGTGATGTGTTATTAGGTTAACCATACTTGTGGAAGCATCATTATTTTATGAATCTAGGCCTCATACTATTATCATTACTTTGGGTAGTAATTCATACAGGATACTAGAAGCAACCTCGATTAATACCATCTCTTTGATCTCTGATAAGTAATGCAGTGAGATCATCTCCTAGATTGTGATTTTTCTTTTATTTTTCATTCACTCTCAAAGTAAGGGGAAGATCGTGGCCACATACATATCTTGCAAGAAGGGTTCCACATCTAGCAGAAGTAGGTGGAAAAGGCCATGGAAAAATATAGGGAAATATTCTCCTCATTCACAAGGGTGCCTTTGCACTACCAAGTCAAGAATTCGATCGATATGACTCCTGAAGCACCTTTACCCAATGGGTTGATACACACCACTCTATTATAGAAAACGAAGAAATCAAGCAAAAAATATAGGAGCTCATGTAAAAATGGCACACCTGACCAAGTTCCTCACATTGTGGGAGCCTGATTGTACTTCTACAAAAGAAGGATGGTACCTAGAGACTCTAGATTGATTATCGAGCAATAAACACAATCGTTTTTAGGAACATGTATCATGAATTGATGACCTTCTTGACTAGCTCAATGGGGCCAAGTACTTCAACAAGATTGATTTGAAGTCTGCATATCACCAAGTTCCAATAGAACCTACACATGTATGGAGGATGCCCTTCAAATCCATGGAGGGCCTTTTTGAATGGTTGGTCATGCCTTCCAGGTTAAAAAATTCCCCTTCAAATTTTATGAGGTTGAGGGATGACATCTTGTGGCCCTTCACTGATTGGTACATAGTTTTATATCTGGACGATATGCTCATCCTCAGTAGGAGTTGGGAAGAGCACTTGCAACACATTTGTTAGATCCTTCAAACCGCACAACAACACAAACTTTGTGCCATCTTGGAGAAACACACCTTCGGCATGAGAAAGGTCCAATATCTAGGTTACATCATTGATGATAAAGGTGTGCTTGTGGATCCAGATAAGATCAGATTCATTCGATATTTTCCAACCTTGACCACTCTAATAAAGTTTAGCAAATTTTTGGGCCTTGCCAATTTTTATCAAAGGTTCATGTTGGGATTCTCTCATATCACTTGGCCTTTGACTCAATTGACCAAGAGCATAGTGAAAGAAAATTTTTCCTAGTCTAGGTCCCAACATAAGGTGTTCGTTAACTGAAGCAACACATTTACTCTACAACAATACTCACATTCCTAGACTTGCAACAAGCATTTGAAATTGAGACAGACACATCTAACTATGCTAGTGGTGCAGCTCTCACCCAACAAGGGAATCCAATGGTCTATCATAGTGACATCCTTTCCAATATAGTTTAGAAATACCCCACCTATAATAAAGATATGCATTCTATTATGCAAGCTTACCAGTAATGGAAACATTACATTCTAGGCAAGGAGATGGTCATCCACACAGGTCACCAACCTCATTAGTTTATGAAGACACAATGGAAGTTGTAGAACAATAACCATTAGAAGTGGTCCAAATATCTACAACAATTTCATTTGAACATTAAATAAAATAAGGGTGGCACCATTTCTTGCATATTGCCTCAATCAGTCCCTAGTTTCCGCATTAACCACTATTCATAACTCTTGTGGCCATGAGACCTCTGCATGGTCACAACTATACAAAAGTTGATTCTGAGTACACCACCACATACCATATGTTAGTTGATGAGGAGAAAGTACCAGAATTCCACCTCCAGAATGCATTATTATACTATGTGGGCCACCGTTGTGTTCCTTCAAGCAAGCATGCCAAGATAATTTGGGAAGCACACTATAGTCAGGTTGCAAGACATTTTGGTGTGGATAAAAATGAGGTAGTATTGCACAAATTGTTTTGGCCAAAACACGAATAGGGTGTTGGAAAATATATTGAATCTCACGTTTCCTGTGCCACCGCCAAGCCAACCATCAAGAAGCAAGGCCTTTACACTCTTCTGTCGAAGCCTAGCTAGCCCTGGGAATCCATCTGCATGGACTATTTATCTAGCCTCTCTTCTACCAAGCATGGCAATGACTGTGTATTTGTGGTTGTTGATAGATTTTCTAAGATGGCTACATTGGTAGCTTGCAAGAAGAGTATCATAGTAGAGGAAACTACTAAACTCTTCTTCAATCAAGTGTGGGTACACTTTGGGATCCCATAGACCATTATATCAGATCGGGATAGAAGGTTCCTAAGCAAATTTTGGGCAAGCCTCTGGTCATTATTGGAAACCAATCTCACCAAGTCAACTACATTCCTTCCCCAGACAGATGACTAGATAGAGGTTGTCAACAAGCTGATAGTGCACATAATATGCATGCACAACTCCACACATCCACGAACCTGGGATGAGAACCTTCCTTATGTGCAACAAAACTGTAACTGAGCTCTTTGTAGCTTGATTGGGAGTAATCCCTCTCAAGTGGGTATGGGATTTCAACCATTGTGTCTGATTGATGTTGCCATGTCCCATGCGACTACACAAGAATAATATTCACATGTATAGTCTAAGGCTAATAAATAAATCCCCAGGTTTATTAAACACATTTGTTGGGTGTGTGTTATATTATTTCCACAATTAGTTGCACACACAGAGGGTCACTAGGGGAGCATAATTCCCCCCTGTTCATTGTGCCAGGCTCATCAAGGGGGTAACAAATGGGGTGACACGCCTCCCTATTGAGGGATTTACGGGGGAGGGGCGGCAACCCCCCTACACGGGGTCTTGGGCAACACTCCGTGAAATATATATATATATATATATATATATATATATATATATATATATATATATATATATAGACCCAAGGATGGGGGGGTGGACCCAAATATGGTGGGTAGACCTATGCATGGTTTTTTGCATGGGTTTTGGTTTTGGGCATGATGGTTCTTTGCCAAAGGTATTTTATATATCCAGTCAAGGGGAATATGGCTATGTTCTAATCTAGGGTTAATGGATTAGGGTTTATGAATACTTAAACATGTATATATATGTATTGTAAAATTGAAAATAAAATAATGAAAAATCAATCTACTATTCCCGGTTTTGTTATCCAAGGGAAAATCTATGTGTATATTTGTTTTATGTTCTCGCCATTGTATATTTCTGTTTTAAGAATTCATTTTTAGGTAATTTGTATACAGGGTTAAAACCTAAATTTGGTATCATATCTAGGTTTCAGCATCAAGGGGACATCTTTGCTCCTGAGGGGTTTTTGATTGGTCTTGTGGTAGACCCTATTCAGTGGGAGATATGCGGGATCAATTCTTGTGGTGAAAGAAGATGGCAAGAAGTGGAAAGATAAATATCGAGAAATTTAATGGTTAGAGTTTTGAGTGATCGAAGCTCAACATGGAGGATCGGCTAGTGGATAAATATCATGGATCATGGTAGATCCATCTACTAAACCACCGACAATGTCAGCAAAACACTGGGAAAGGTTGGATCAGAAGGCAAAGAGAACAATACGATTTTGTATCTTAGATTCAATATTGTTTAATGTATAAGGGAAAGCTACAGTGAAGGATTTGTGAGTTAGGTTAGGGACTTTTTAGCAATCAAGTATTTGGTGAACAAATCATTCCTACAGATAAAGTTTTATAATGTGGGGATGAAGGATGGAGACTCGGTGATAGAGCATATAAACACATTTAATACTGTGGTAAGCTAGTCGATATCTGTTGATATAAAATTTTTAGACGAAGATAAGTGCATTCATTTGTTGTGTTCTCTACCAGATTGGTGGGATAGTCTAGTTGTTTCAATAGGTAGCAATACAACTGCCTTGAAGTTTGATGAAATAGTATCATCCTTGTTGTTAGAGGAGATGAGATTGAAAAATATAGAGAGCTAGAATGGAAATGCCTTGTCTGTACGAGGACAATCCAAGAATAGAAATAAAAATAATTTCTCAAGTGGGAGATCTAAATCTAAAGGGAGATCTAAATCTCCAGGAAAACCTGTAAAGGTATGTTCGAAATCTGGAAAGGAACGGCACTATAAAAAGGACTGTAGATCTAAAGCTCCTGGGAAAGGAAAGGGATTTGATTATGCTCCTTCTCCAGAGGTGAAAACCACCCCAAAAGAAGGTGGGGATGTGTACTTGGCTTCTTCTTCAACTACACATGTAGATCATAAGGCATGGTTAATTGAATTATGTGCATCCTTTCACTTCACTCCCCATAGGGACTGGTTCTGCGAATATGAGAAATATGATGGTTGCGATGTATTATTAGGGGATGATAGGAAGGCCAAAATCATCAGACATAGAAAATTCAAGCTCAAGTTGCAAGGTGGAAGGATTAGAACAGTTCTTGGTATTCTACTAATCCTAAATTAAACAGGAACACAACAAATTACAGATACAACCATAAATACAGAGATGTAACAGAAATAACACTTCATTTCATTAATATCAAATACTGAAATATGGTTACAAACAGAATGGAAATAACACTAGCGTGGGTGATGGTAGCTTATATATGAGAAGAGATGTGGCGACTACATGCCTGTGAACTATGTTACAATGAGTCTCAGAGGCCTATTTATCATTGAGAAATAATGGAAAACCCTAACCAATGAAAAACCTAACCCTAGGAGATGAAGTGCCAAAACTATGGGCCCCATTTGGGTAAATTGTTACATAAACTTCCCGGGGTTGTAACTTTGGCATACAATCTTTGTTTGATGCACACAATACCTTGTTAGAAATATCTATCTGAGGAATACAACTTCGAAGCCAAAAATGCTAGTTGGGATCCCTTATTGGGCCCAATTTTGCAAAAAAATAAAATCGTTTAGGCCTCAAAACAACTCCTGAAGTTTAGGACCTGAAAAACTGCCAAAAATAGTAAATTGTGATACAATTTAGAAAAATTTAAAATTGAAAGAGATAGTGGTGGGGATCCAAGTGGAATAGGTGGGTGGCCACCAACATCCACCTGGATCAGTACTCCCCCCTTAGAAAGAAATGGTCCTCATTTTTTTGAGTTCCTCCATGAGATGGGGATACTTCTGTTGAACTTGGTCCCTAGTGAGCCACTTTCCTTCGTGCAGGAGTTGGCCAGCTTTGACTACCTAATATATTTGGATCTTCTACTAGTGAGTGTTATTGACCTATTTGTCCAAAATCCGATTAATTGTCTCTTGTTCCATGCAGTCTGGGTTTAACTCTCTTGGTGTGATATGTTCTTTGATGTCGGATGTGTCAAGTAATTGTGGGAAGTATGGTCGAAGGTGGTCTACATTGAACACTGGGTGCAAGTGAAGGAATGTGGGAATGTTGAGCTCAAAATAATTGTCTCCGATAGCCTTGGTAGTGGTGTAAGGACCATATCAGAGTGGTTTGAGCTTCCGATGGGATCCGGTAAGTCATTATTTTTGCAAATGCAACCAAGATTTGTCGCCCACCTGAAACTTGTGTGGCACCCGATGTTGATCATGTCATTTATTATACTTGGAATTTAACTTCTCAAAGATTTCATGAATCTACTAGCAGATGTTTTGAATAAATCTGGTCACTTTATCAACCTCGAACATTACATTTGTGGATTTTGTCTATGTAGTCACGTGAGGCATGCCAACATAAATCAGACACAATAGTTGAAATCCTAAACCTACTTGAAAGGGACTATGACCAGTTGAGCTATGGAGAGCTCTTTTATAACTATGTTGCACATAGGTAAGACTCTCATCCTAGGTCAGTGGATGCTTAGAGTTGTAGATGTGGAGTATGTGCAATAACATCCTATTGATGACCTCCGTTTGGTCATGAGTCTAGGGATCGAAGGCAGTGGACTTGGTGAGCTTGGTGTCCAATAGTGTATATAGGATTGACCAAAATGTACGTAGGAATCTGGTACCCTGATATGATATAATGGTTTACGGGATCAAAAAATGTACCCATACTCGTTCAAAGAAGAGTTTGGCAGTTTCCTCTGTTGTGATACTCTTCTTGCGGGCCGCCAATAGAACCATGTTACAAAATCTGTCCATGACTACAAATACACAGTCATTACCATGCTTAATATAAGGGAGGCCACACATATAGTCCATGCATATGGATTCCCATGGTTGGCTAGGAGTAGGTAGAGGAGTGTACATGCCTTTCTTCTTGATGGTTAGCTTGGAGATGGTGTAGGTAGTGCAAGATCTAATATATTTACCAACATTGAGTCGGAGTTTGGGCCAATAAAAGTAATTTTGTAGTACAACCACCATTTTCTCCACACCAAAGTGTCATGCAACCTGAATGTAGTGTGCCTCCAAAATCAACTTGGCACACTCGCTTGAAGGAACACAAAGGTGGCCTAGGTAGCATAATAATTCATCCGAGAGGTGGAAATCAGGAACTTCTTCTCCATCTACTAGCAGATGGTATGTGGAGGCAAATTTTGGATCATTGTTGTATAGTTGCAGCCATTTAGAGCTCTTGTGGCCAAGAGAGTTGATAACAGTAGTTAGCGCTACAACTGGGGGTCGGCTGAGGCAGTGTGAAACATTGTTGGTGTTTCCCTTTTTGTATTTCATGTTCAAATGGAATTTCTACAGATATGCATACCACTTCTGATGTCTATCATTCTGCAACTTCCCTTGTCTTTGTATAAAGTAAAGAGGTCAGTGATTGGTTTGGATGACTCTCTCCTTCCACAGAAGGTGGTGCTTCCATTGTCGGCAAGCTTGCACGATGGAATACATATATTTATCATAGGTGGGGTATTTTTTAATTGTATCTGAAAGTGTCTCACTATGATAGGCCAATGGACGCCCGTGTTGGGTGAGGGATGCACAAATAACATGATCTGAGGTGTTTATCTCGATTTCAAATGGTGTTGTAGGTCTAGCAATGAGAGTACCGATGTCGAGAAAAAAAAGTACTTCAACTCAATGAATGCCTTCTGTTGGGACTTAGACTAGGAAAAAATTTCTTTCGGTCCACCCTTAGTAATATGACTCAAAGGCCAACTGGTATGGGAGAATCCCAACATGAACCTCTGATAAAAATTCTCAAGGCCTAAAAAGTTTTGAAGCTCCATTAGAGTGGTTTGGGCTGGCTAATCCTCAATGATTTGGATCTTAGTCGGATCCACATCCACATACATGCCACACTCATCTATGATGTAACCCAAATATTGGACATAGCTCATGCCAAAGGTGCATTTCTCCAAGTTTTCACATAATTTGTGCTGCCGAAGGGTTTGAAGGACCTACTGAATGTGTTTCAAGTGTTCTTCCCAACTCTTGTTGAGGATGAGGATGTCGTGCAAATAGACAAACACGAATGAGTTGGTGAAGGGCTGCAAGATATCATCCATTAGCCTCATAAATGTAGCAGGGGAATTTATGAACCTGAAGAGCATAAGCAACAATTCAAAAAGGCCTTCCTTGGATTTGAATGTGGTTTCCATACATCTGTGGGCTCTATTGGGACCTGGTGATACCCAGACTTCACATCGATCTTGCTGAAATACTTGGTCCCCTTGAGTTGGTCCAAAAGATCATCAATCCATGGGATTGGATACCTATTCTTGAAAGTGATTTTGTTTAGTGCCCGATAATCAATGCAGAGCCTCCATGTTCGATCCTTCTTCTATACAAGTATAATCGGGCTCCCACAAGGTTTGGAAATTGGTTGGATGTGCTCTTTTTGTAGCAACTCCTAGATTTTCCACTTGACCTCTTCATTTTCCAAAATGAAGTGGTGATATAGAGGCCTGTTGGGTAAAGGTTCTTCGAGAGTTAGAGCGATCGAATTCTTGATCTGATAGTATAAGTGTACCCCTATGCGTGAGGAGAAGATGTCCTTGTATTCTTCCATGACCGTATCCACCTGTTTTTTCTATCTGGAGGATCCCTTCTAGGGGGCCATGGATGTGGCTATGATCCTCCCCTTACTTTGAGAGTGAATCAGACAGAAAATAAATTTCCTAGTCTGGGAGATGACCTTGCTGCATTAGATAACAGAGATCAAAGAGATGGTGGGGCTAACTCTGGTAGCCTCTATAACTTACTACCCAAAAAAATAATAATAGAGCAAGGTATAGACTCATATTCAACATGCCATCTACACAAGTATGGTTTTCATAATAATACATCACAAACTTCAAGAGGATAAACATCACACAGTACCTCATCCATGAAGGGCTTGATGTTGTAGGGAAGGTGACATTGTTGGCTAATGTGGAGATTTTGTCCATGGTGAATGTTTTCGGGAAAAGTTTCCATTCAGATCTGCTCTATCTCACTAAGGTGTGACAACTACCTTAGAAACAAACAGAGAAAACTACTTTTGTATTCTTCTTTATGAAATATAAACAAAGAGGAATAGGATGAACCAACCTGTGTCTTGCGCTAGTCCTTTGATCCAATCTCTCTTCTCTTCGACAGCTCCCAGCTACCTGCTTCCTCACTCGTTCAGCTTCACCAAGTACCTGCAAGATCACAGAAGAGGGAAACTATACAAAGACATGGGTTTATATTCATAAATAACTTAGGATCAGATTTAAGTTAACCATACAAATGTAACAAGTATCAATGAAACACAAGCATGGAGAAGAAACTCAAATAGTTTTATTAATATACAAAAAGATCCAGGAGGAGTTACAACTGATGATTCCTGACCCAACATCAACCTCCCAGCAAAGAAGTCCCTTCTTCAACCCCAACAAAGCATAGATCACCCAATCCTCTGATATGTATCTCAAAACCAACAGCGATTCCTTACAATGTGCAAAATTCCAGCCTCTGTATCTCTGGGATGAGGGATCCATATATAGATGTATGCAAGGAGGATGAGTCAGCTCATGAATTGATTAGTGGCTTCTCTTTGTCAGTTCTTACTTCCACTTGGAGACTGAGAGCCTCTTACTCATCCTTGGTCAAATTCAGTGAGGCAAGTGTCATTGGAGAAGATTCTGGAAGCTTCCATTGTCTCTCCACCTCGTGGAATGACTCTACCACTTGTCATTTCCCACTCAACGCACCCTGGTAGTGCATTTACATGCATTGCAATGCACCCAGCTAGTGGACTTAGGTGCTTTGCAACGCACTTGGCTAGTGGAGCAGCTGAAATGATCCTGATTTGACTTATTCTGAGCAGTTTCTGGTGGAGAACTTCTGAGAGAAGCTGTAACTTGTTGACCTTGTTCCTTTAGGAGTTAGAACAACACTTTTAGGGACTTAGGAGCCCTTGGTTTATGGACATTTCATGCTTAGAGCTGTAAGGCACAAAAATGTCTATAACAGTTGCCCCCTAAAGTATGAGGTCGTTTATCGGGTGAAATGCTTTATTAGGAGGATCCGAAGTTCTTTCAATGCTGGGAGGAGACCTGTAATAAGATACAATACAATACATTATCTTCATACTGTTTTCATGATCTAGCTGAGGCGGGCATTCCCATGCTCAGCTTTATAAATTCATTTTCATGTACATAGGACAGACAATCGTCTGATGGTAGACTGATGATTCTGATAGAGTCATCATCCTTTTGGTAGGATGATTATCTGTGCTGCAATGTTGTACACTTCAATGTCTTTATTTTCCTGAATATATATTGCATCCCGGATGGATGAAACTAGATCCGGGGTCTTCAATCTCGTCCGATCTTCACTCGAAGTACAAGTCGATCCATGTGAGAAATGTTTTGAAGTCGAACATGGAAAGACATTGCTTGATTACCAGTCAATGATGTAAACTGTTAACAAGCGCGATAGGAATCACCGATAATGATAATGACCCTCAAGGTACTGCAGTACAATCCACGTGGTGTGAATAAAGGACTTGGCGTCGAACACCATGCAAAATCTTTCGGTCGAAGGTCATTGATGTATACCTGTCGTCGGAAGTGAGAAACTTGCCATTGAGGCATGCAAGCTTCAAAGTACTGAATGGGGTGTTCCTAGATCAACTTCTTGGATAATGAGCTGATGTCGACAAGAAGTGATCCGTCACAGGAGGGCCTTAATGAATCCCACATCAATGACACGGAACGAAGCAAATGATTTTGATGGAGGTGAAAATGATCTGATGATATATGGTTCAGGGTGGCGGTCATGAAAGAATGGAGTATAATGTATGGTAGTGGGCGGGACACAGGTGGCCTTTCTGGATGACTTCTCTTGAACATGTCGGCGACACTTATGTGATGGATTGGTAGCATTAACCCCAAATGTGGATGGTATGGCGAGACCATGGCGATGTGACCAGTGAATGAAACAACCCAACCCGACTCGGGCACGGAGTGGAAGTGTCATGTTCAAGAGCGACTTGCTACCAATAAAGATTCTTTGAGTTTTCTTCCCAATTTTTCCCCAGTCATTGCTGACCAGTACCTCTTTATTTTTGTCATGCTTGAGGAGGATAACATGTTCTTGTTCTATAATTTGCCCTTTGGGCAAACCCATCGCTATGTTTTAACGAGCCTAGCGATAGTGAAACTCATTCTCGTCTAAAGACAAGTTTGTCGCTATTAATCTTTTTAACGAGTTTAACGACAAAGATAACTCGGTCCTTTTTATTTTTAGAGAGTCTGAAAAGGTACGTAAAGGTAACTCCAGAATTCCTTTTTCGTCATCTAATCCCTTAAGTCCGAAAAAGTATAAAACAATACAGAAGGGATGAATTTTCGATCGCTTTAATGAGCTGAACAAAACAAGCGCTCAATCGTTTTGTGCAATAATCCCTCAGGTCCAAAAAGATTAAAATCTAGAGGAGGGATAACACTTCTCGTCGCTTTAACGAGCTGGAAGGCCAAAACTCGGCAATCTTTTCATATTTTACGAGTCAGTTGAAAAGAGCTTAAAGAAGACTCGTCTTTTGAGGAACGCGTGATAAAATGGGTAGCAGCTGATTCCAGGTAAGGTTTGGAATTTTCCAATCACGGCAGTGTCACAAGGATGGCTAGTGAAATCACTCTTCGCAGCTGTTCCTCAAAATGGGTAAAAAATCAAATGGAGGTGAATGATCGGCCAGTGGAAAAGTGGAGGTGATGGTGCAAACACAACCAAGGCTTTAACGGCTGAAATGCTTCATTCACGGTGGTTATTTACCAGGGAATAGTTAATTTTTTAATGAGATTGAACGCGGGTGGAAACATTTGCTCGGTCCAGGTTTATTTTTTAACGAGCTAGAACCTCGCGGTAATCACTGCTTGATTAATCCAGTCATATGATAAGAATTTCGCATATAAACATGGCAACTCTTAGATTTTTGCCCCACATCCTTTCTTTATGCAAGTTAGGTGACGACTAATCCTATGAGTTTAAAGGGTTAGCTTACGGGTTTAAAGGGAGGACCTAAAAATTTTAAAAAATAAATAGTCGCCCTTTGCTTGCACTCCAAAAGGTTTGCATGCCCCCAGGTATAATATATGGTTTCAAGCTTACCCCTCAATTTGCAGACAAAACATTTGTTCTATCAGGAGAGGCCTACCGCTTACAGGTTACCCAAAGATTGTTCTATTTACGGCGTAAACAAAACACTTCTTCGGCGATGTCTACCGAGATAAACAAGGGTGAGCGACGACGTCCGCCAACTCACATAACTTTGACAAAAGAATCTTATTCTAGAATAACCCCTCTTCCACTGACGGACGGGGTACAGACTAGTCATATTCTCCCGCGGAAACCTACCCTATACCCGAAGTTTTCCTGCCGAAGCAGACCAGGACGCATGCCCCCCAGGTTTCAGTCGTATCCCCCCGGATTACTCGCGCTCATCAGGAGGACGGACTGGGGATTGAGACATTTCTTGCGTGAATAGACCATTTAGGGATGGTATATGACTATTTGATATGCGTGATCCGGGAAATGAAAGCTGGTCCACGAGCTTGACCACTCTTCCTTCGTGCGGAAAACACATTACTCTAAAGAGTGAGGAGACGATGGCTCCTATGCAATAAATATAGTCTCGTCCAAGGAGTAGATTATAATCCAGGGGTCCTTAAACTACCATTACGTTCATGCGAACTGTCTTCCCTCTCAATGTTATGGGCACATTGGGAAGGATTCCTAAAGGTCGACTGGTTCCTTTATCAAAGCCTGTCAGATTTCTCATCTCAGGCAAAAGCGATGGCGAACCAAGCGCTTTCCAAGCAGTAGAGGAAAGGATACTCACAGAAGCCCCCTCATCTATGATGGTACCAGCCATGACCATTCTATATATTTGAACGATAATTCAGAATGGTATGCTTGCTGGTAAACGGGGTCTGCCTATTTGATTCCAGTCGAAGGAGACAACTAGGTTGCTTGGAGGTGGGACCGAGTAGACGGACGGGTATGGCTCTGACGAACTTCCTTCGTGCGGTAAAGGAATGGGTAGGTTGCCCCCATGTTCGTCGGAGTCTGTGTTGATGAAGAGAATTTGGATGGTGTCATCCTTGTTCTCTTCAGTGACTGTATCATCCGAAGATAAAACCTCTGAAGGCATGACCGGGTCAACTGCTGCCTCGACCTTTTGACTTTCGTCTGGTATGGATTCAGTTGGTTTATCTTCAATGATAGGCACTGTTATCACAAAATCATGTACTGATGGCTGCTAATCAATTAGACTCTATGTAACTATTTCAGACCAGACTCTTGGCTAAGGATTAGCCTCCCTAACCTGAGAGGGCTCTCTCAAAACAAACTACTGATTGTGATTAACACTAAGAGGGCTAACTCTTGAAATGAAAACTTTAATAAACATGCTGGTTGGACAGAAAACATAAGATTTCTTCCATTGGGCTCATGGAGTCAGACACCATTTCAGTAAACCATAGAACTACTCATTCATGGAAGTCAAGGCATGTAATGTTTAAACACTCAAAACATTTCTCAAATGAAACTCAACTCATAAATATACACAGGAAATCTGAGCAACTAGGTGAATTAAGAGTGATTGTATATCTATAGAGCTTCAAAACATGAAGGATAAGACAAAGCCACATACATCTTGAGCATCTGAACAAAGTATGAATCTTGAGAAGAAAAAGTAGTCTTTTATATTACTATAACAAGTCTTTACATAAGCCAATATAAACTCTGTTCTTTCATAAACATCCAACCCTTTGTACATCAGTTCTTCTCCCATATATAGAGTTCATGTAGATTCCTTCCTCCAGCATGAGGGGAATTCGAATTCCTCCTAATTTGACACCTAATGACACTCAAAACTAACTATTAAATGCAAAGGACAGCTAACTAGGAGTCCTAGAGACCTAATACAACTAGGAGTGTAACTCCTTATTATGATTACAACAAACTTATCTAAACATTTAAAGCATTATTTGACACCTAACACTCCCTGAGGTCGAATTTGATGAAGCCTCCCACGTGGTCACCCAACTGCTGATGAGAAACCCTAGAAATTAGGGAACATGTTTCCCTGTTTTTAGGGTTAGATCCTTGAAAATTGCAGAGCCTTTATCGCTTCATCCATGACACATTTTACGAAACTGAAGGAGGTTTTTGTAGCCCATGTTGTCCAGAACAAAAACCTCTCCTGGTTTTTGAAAATATTTCTCCAGCTGTCCATAAATTGTCCTTGAAAAACACGTGGCAAACAGGAAAAATCCGTTTTCTGAAATTAGGGTCTCAATGAAATCTTCTTATCTCCCAACGTAAAACACATACGAATAAAGTGAGATAGGTTATTGTAGCTGGACATGTTATGAAGAGAAACCTCCTTCAGAATTCCAAGATAGCCTTTCATGTGACCAGAAACTGATTTTGAAAAACACTACTAAAACCAGTAGACAAAGCTTGACTTTCTGCAGTTTCGTAGCGCAAGTTTAACTATAAATTCCTCCCACCTCAGAACGAATTTGAAGAAACTGAAAGAGGTTTTTGTAGTGCAGCATGTTAGGAAGAAAAGCCTCTTTCAGTTTGCAAAATTAAGTTCTCAGCTGCTCAGGAAAGCTTTTAGAAATTGACTAGTAAAAGCAGAAAACAGAGTTTCTTCAGCTGAAACAGACTGCTACAGGGGTTTCGCAGCGCGCTGCGAAATCACCTAAAAGATGTTGCGCTGCGAAACTGCTAAAAATGATTTATGTGTTTTACCATCAAACAAATGTAAGACATTTGGCATTGAAATTTTGTCAGTGATAACAGTGGCTCCACTTGGGATAGTGTGCCCTTGTGGTACACTAAGAACCTGCAGTTCCAGTGCCTTGTAAAATTTATTTGACAAACATCTTCTTTCAGCTTCTTGAGCCTTCACCTCGGGCTTAAGCTTGATGATGACTGTGGGAAAAACAAATCTACCACTACTGAAAAAATGCTCAGTCAACCTTGAGCTTATTTGCACTTTCCTACCTACCTACCCTATCAGCTGCATTCTCTAATTGTAGCTCAAGGAACATGAAACTTCCAATGAAGCCAATCATCAATCTGATCTGAAGCTTGGATCTCCTTACTGTGCTTGAAGCATAAATAAACTAGATACTGAAATAACCAAGGAAGCATGAGGTGCAACTGTTCTTCAAGATGAACATATAATTGGAAGCCTGAACAATAAATCTTTTCCATGTAGTCAGCTATAGGGTCAAAAAACACATGGTTAGTTTGATAATCATCATAACATTCTATCTCTTTAGACAACTGATCCTTAGCCACACAAAACCCCTTTGATGTGCTATCCAATTTGCTATTTGACAAGCTATCCAACTGCTTTTCTGAATCATTCCAACAAACAATGAAATTTTCCTCATTATTATCATCATTCTTTGGTGTAAGCTGCTGCAAGAAATTACAAAAATGAACAATCTTTTCCTCTGCCTGAGGGTCATAAAAAATTTCTTCCAACATTTCTTCCTGGTGTTTGTAATCATGTTCATTTTGATAATGATCCGAAGACTGACAAGTCTGTTGCATCTCTACATCAATATCAGAGGATTGAACATGGTTTTCATAAGTAAACCCCTGCTGATCTTCATGCTGCATTTCATGAGATGTTGTACTTTCTTCTTGGTGCTGAAATGCATTGTTATGAAGAGCCTCTAAAATTTCTTCATCCATAAACTCATCATCATCATAACAATCCTCCAAGTACTGAATGAGATTTAAAGAATGTCTACAACAATCTTTGAGCAACAATAAGGAAGGATGACACTCTTTATACATGTCATAGAACACATTATGGAAATCAGCAAGAGAAGATAATGAACCATTTTCCAAACTTTTATACCAAGACCATGCTTTTCCTTCTAAAGTGGCCATAAACATCCTCATGAGACAATCCTCAGGAAAGTGAACCTTAAGACTGCGTACATGCATATGAAACCTAACCAAATGAAGAGTAGCATTGTCCTTCTTTTCATCTTTGAATATCGGAAGATCCTCTAACCAATCAACCTTTGGCATAGGATTTGGAAAACCAGGGATATGAGACCGATTCATAGGAGAATACCTGGCATTCATTCTTGCAGTGGAACTCATCTTGTAACTTCATCAAGCTACTGATCTTCTAGCAGTGGAGTCACCTTCTAATTTCTTATTTGATGTGTGGAGTCGCCAAGGTAGAATGCAGCCTCGAAAACCTTCTGAGCTCCTGCTACCTTCAGAAGTTCAGCTTCATAATTTCGGGAAAGAATAATCTTCAGGCTCCCGGCAGACGCACCAAAATGTTATCACAAAATCATGTACTGATGGCTGCTAATCAGTTAGACTCTATGTAACTATTTCAGACCAGACTCTTGGCTAAGGATTAGCCTCCCTAACCTGAGAGGGCTCTCTCAAAACAAACTACTGATTGTGATTAACACTAAGAGGGCTAACTCTTGAAATGAAAACTTTAATAAACATGCTGGTTGGACAGAAAACATAAGATTTCTTCCATTGGGCTCATGGAGTCAGACACCATTTCAGTAAACCATAGAACTACTCATTCATGGAAGTCAAGGCATGTAATGTTTAAACACTCAAAACATTTCTCAAATGAAACTCAACTCATAAATATACACAGGAAATCTGAGCAACTAGGTGAATTCAGAGTGATTGTATATCTATAGAGCTGCAAAACATGAAGGATAAGACAAAGCCACATACATCTTGAGCATCTGAACAAAGTATGAATCTTGAGAAGAAAAAGTAGTCTTTTATATTACTATAACAAGTCTTTACATAAGCCAATATAAACTCTGTTCTTTCATAAACATCCAACCCTTTGTACATCAGTTCTTCTCCCATATATAGAGTTCATGTAGATTCCTTCCTCCAGCATGAGGGGAATTCGAATTCCTCCTAATTTGACACCTAATGACACTCAAAACTAACTATTAAATGCAAAGGACAGCTAACTAGGAGTCCTAGAGACCTAATACAACTAGGAGTGTAACTCCTTATTATGATTACAACAAACTTATCTAAACATTTAAAGCATTCTTTGACACCTAACACTCCCTGAGGTCGAATTTGATGAAGCCTCCCACGTGGTCACCCAACTGCTGATGAGAAACCCTAGAAATTAGGGAACATGTTTCCTTGTTTTTAGGGTTAGATCCTTGAAAATTACAGAGCCTTTATCTCTTCATCCATGACACATTTTACGAAACTGAAGGAGGTTTTTGTAGCCCATGTTGTCCAGAACAAAAACCTCTCCTGGTTTTTGAAAATATTTCTCCATCTGTCCATAAATTGTCCTTGAAAAACACGTGGCAAACAGGGAAAAATCCGTTTTCTGAAATTAGGGTCTCAATGAAAGCTTCTTATCTCCCAACTGGAAACACATACGAATAACGTGAGATAGGTTATTGTAGCTGGACATGTTATGAAGAGAAATGTCCTTCAGAATTCCAAGATAGCCTTTCATGTGACCAGAAACTGATTTTGAAAAACACTACTAAAACCAGTAGACAAAGCTTGACTTTCTGCAGTTTCGTAGCGCAAGTTTAACTATAAATTCCTCCCACCTCAGAACGAATTTGAAGAAACTAAAAGAGGTTTTTGTATTGCAGCATGTTAGGAAGAAAAGCCTCTTTCAGTTTGCAAAATTAAGTTCTCAGCTGCTCAGGAAAGCTTTTAGAAATTGACTAGTAAAAGCAGAAAACAGAGTTTCTTCAGCTGAAACACACTGCTACAGGGGTTTCGCAGCGCGCTGCGAAATCACCTAAAAGATGTTGCGCTGCGAAACTGCTAAAAATGATTTATGTGTTTTACCATCAAACAAATGTAAGACATTTGGCATTGAAATTTTGTCAGTGATAACAGGCGCTTCAGCCGACCACCTGAGCGGGCCAGCTGGATTCTCAACTAGTGACGGACTTGGCAAGAGTTTTTTATATCCAGGAGGAAGTCGTAACGGTGAAACCGGACGATCATCCAAAAATCTTTTAGCTTTGTCTAAGAAGGGACAACGGTGGATGGCATGATTGCCTTCGCACAGTTTACAGGGAAATCTAGCTTTCCCTTTTTGTCCTGGGGCTTCACTTTCACTAGTTGACGGTGTTCTTTCAACATGATCATCAGAGGTTGATGACGCCGGGATGTGCAAACGAGGAGACCAGTCCCTTAGTATCCGGGGGATGCAAGGACAATCTCTGTGAAAGTGGTCTCCTTTGCAAATGACACATGGCGATTTAGGCCTGGTTGGTGCAGTGTGTGGATTTTCGTTAGACGACACTCGTTTTCCCCCATTCGCCTTTGGCTCCTTCTTCTTTTTCTCTTTCTTCTTCTTTTCCTTCTTCTCCTTAGGAAAATGGCTTTTAGCTTTACCAGTTCCATCAAGCGAAGAGGAAGGAGGAGAGGAAGAATTAGAGGAAGTAGAAGGCTGGTGGGCAACTCTGGACTCGTCTAATTGCTGATTCGATTGTTCAGGAATAGTGGTGCTCTGAACGACACTGGTTGAGAAGAGCCATACTGGCAAGCCAATTGTAAGTCCTGGAAGCGACAATGTGGCCATATGGGGCGCACCAACATCTCCCCAAGGGGAGAAGGGACTAGGATTTCCACCAAGGGGAATTCCTTGGTTGGTAGGCTCCATTTTCTCAACCCAAGATCAACAAAGGAAAGGGGTATGAATATTCCGTTTAAAACAAATTTTAACACGCTTTGACACAACTTGTTTTTTCAGTTTTTGAGAGTCGAGAAAAAACAAAAGATGACTCTAGTCTCCTTCGATTTTTAATGAGCCTGAAGTGACAAGTGC
This sequence comes from Pinus tabuliformis, assembly GCA_031772625.1. Classification (NCBI taxonomy): domain Eukaryota; kingdom Viridiplantae; phylum Streptophyta; class Pinopsida; order Pinales; family Pinaceae; genus Pinus; species Pinus tabuliformis. The sequence continues at coordinate 1,971,599,911 of CM062817.1, read as the reverse complement.
TCAGATGGACCTTTTCCATTAAGGAGTCTGAAAAGGAATGGAAGGGACTGCTCTGGAGCTCTAGGTAGAGGGAGTACCAAACCAATTACAAAACTGCAGAATACTTTTTACGGTACGGCACTCAATCTTCCCGAATGCTGTGTTCGGTGCATTGCGCTCAGCAGGGCGGCCGGCACGGCTTCCTATGGATAAAGGTTTTAAGCCTATAGGGGTCTCCCAATATATACTCGACGGTACGTGGGAGCACAAGTCCGTACTGGCACTTATCATCTCAAAGTGGAGGAATCACCCAACCATCAGTGAGGACAACAGTTACCAGGCTTTACGACACCAGAATACGTCTCTAGCCTAGACCTCTAAATGTTGTGTGTTAAGTTCCAAAGCGTTGTTAAGTTCATTGGATTTATTTTAAGTTGATATTTCTTATGAAGTTTGCCTTTTGGGATCACCATGAGATGTAGATGTAATTCATAAAATGCAATCTAAAGATGATAAACAAACTTTTATCTCTTTTCAGCAATGAAAATCCTAGCTACTAGGGGAAAAGAAAGACACAATCTTTTCGCAAAGAGCAAAGAGCACACTGTAAATGCACTTTTCCTAAATCAAGCCAAACAAACTGCCAATATGCAAATGCACATGCATGTGTTTTGTTTTTCACTTTCTTAATATTGATGCCTAAAAAGAAAGTTGTTGTACAAATCTGAATTTGCTTTCAAGTGACAAACATAAACAAGCTTCTTTTCGAAATCCAAAGGTAGAGATGATTACGAAACTTTATGATTTTGAAATAAATACTCGTTTTGACACTAGAAAGTGACAAATTCAAGCCAAAGGCAAAAGTAAAAGCATAACCGACCATCAACAGCAAATAAACTTTCTCCTATGATCAAAATCGACACTTGCGACAGATCTAAATCAAAGGACGACAGTACGACTATTCTACTTTTGCAATGGAAAACTGTAAACGATGCAACAAACACAAAAAAACATCTACAGTTTCTTTTGTACAACTGAGGCAGAATATCAGTAAGGAAAATGGGTTTGAAACAGTGAAATACTGATCACAGGCTGCAAAAATCAGAGACAAAACTGAAAAAATGAAGCAAAGAACCTCAGCTGCACAAGGCTAGGCTGATCAACACACCTGTAACACATGGAAACTGCGTTGCAACGTAGGTAGCCCTCTTGGGAACTGCGTTGAAATGCAGAACCTCTTCACGGAGCCTGCGCTGGGGCAAAAACGAGAATTCTATCCGGGTTCTGGGTCACAGTTTACAGTTTAATCTATGGTTTTTGGCCGAGTAAAAGCAATCAGTAATACACAATCAGAGGTAGATCTAAGGGGGGTTCTAAGAGCTATCACAAGGGTAATCAGTTAGTTTATGAATCAGCTATTCAAATCATAAACAAATCCAGTGAATGGATCGAAGCAGAAGATGTCTACTTTGCATTTGTTAATGGCAAATGCAGTTCGATAGCTGCTTCTAAGCTTATGAAATAAACAACAAGAGAAACACAAACAAACTAACTAGACACGATCCCCAGCGGAGTCGCCATTTTGTTTTCAGGAAAAGTGTTCATTCAGATATGCTCTATCTCACTAAGGTGTGACAGCTACCTTAGAAACAAACAGAGAAAACTACTTTTGTATTCTTCTTTATGAACTATAAACAAAGAGGAATAGGATGAACCAACATGTGTCTTGCGCTAGTCCTTTGATCCAATCTCTCTTCTCTTCGACAGCTCCCAGCTACCTGCTTCCTCACTCGTCCAGCTTCACCAAGTACCTGCAAGATCACAGAAGAGGGAAACTATACAAAGACATGGGTTTATATTCATAAATAACTTAGGATCAGATTTAAGTTAACCATACAAATGTAACAAGTATCAATGAAACACAAGCATGGAGAAGAAACTCAAATAGTTTTATTGATATACAAGAAGATCCAGGAGGAGTTACAACCGATGATTCCTGACCCAGCATCAACCTCCCAGCAAAGAAGTCCCTTCTTCAACCCCAACAAAGCATAGATCACCCAATCCTCTGATATGTATCTCAAAACCAACAGCAATTCCTTACAATGTGCAAAATTCCACCCTCTGGATATCTGGGATGAGGGATCCATATATAGATGTATGCAAGGAGGATGAGTCAGCTCATGAATTGATTAGTGGCTTCTCTCTGTCAGTTCTTACTTCCACTTGGAGACTGAGAGCCTCTTACTCATCCTTGGTCGAATTCAGTGAGGCAAGTGCCATTGGAGAAGATTCTGGAAGCTTCCATTGTCTCTCCACCTCGTGGAATGACTCTTCCACTTGTCATTTCCCGCTCAACGCACCTTGGTAGTGCATTTACGTGCGTTGCAACGCACCCAGCTAGTGGACTTAGGTGCTTTGCAACGCACTTGGCTAGTGGAGCAGCTGAAATGATCCTGATTTGACTTATTCTGAGCAGTTTCTGGTGGAGAACTTCTGAGAGAAGCTGTAACTTGTTGACCTTGTTCCTTTAGGAGTTAGAACAACACTTTTAGGGACATAGGAGCCCTTGGTTTATGGACATTTCATGCTTAGAGTTGTAAGGCACAAAAATGTCTATAACAGTGAAGCCACCCGATGGTATACGAATGTGGATGTGTCATATTCGGTAGGCCCAACCGCTTCACGGACTTTGCTGAAATGAGTTTCTTTTGGCTTCCTCTGTCGATAATGACCTGTAGGGGAGAACCCTTCACCCACATATGTGAATGGAATATGTGTTCCCCCTCCTTTGGATATTCAGGCTCAATCTTTTGGATCTTGGTGGTGGCCACAGTGGCACTAGGATCCATGTCAATGATCTGATTCCCTTTATCATTCCCCTTGTCAGGTTCTGACTCAAAGTCAAAACATGCATCTGACTTGGAAGCCTTCAACTCAGCCACCAATTACTGCTTGGCCTGACACTAAATTGTGTTGTCAGTGGAGCTCTTATGGAACTCACACCACTTTCTCGTGTCCTTCTTTGTCTTCATGGTGTTGTTATTTTCTTGTGGCTTCAGTGGGCTATCCTAGGTCGCCCTGCCTTGGATTTTCCCTTTGTTCTGTGGTTTTGGTGCACCTTTCCCTTGCTTTGTATTCGTAGATGCAAAGCCTCACTTTTTTTCTTTAAACTTCTACTCAATCTTGATAGCGTATCGATATGTCATGTCCGGAAAGGAGATGTCTAGGAACTCCATCTCATCTTATATGTACCTATGTAGGAAGATGTGGTATTTGAGTACCAAATGTTTCTCAGAATCCTTGATACCTAACATCATGTGAAGGGTATGAAAAACATTTGTAAACTCTGGCACGTCTTGGTCCCTTCCTTATCGCAGCGTAGTCCATTTTGTGTATTTATCCTCATAGCTCACGACAAGCGCCTTGATGGCATCCCAGAATGAATTCCAAGTGGGTGTCGCAAAAAATAGTGAAGGTGTACTTTCCTCCTTCTTCTCATAGTAGGTTTCCCACTAGTCCTTGACATGGGGCGAGGATTTGAGCAGTGCAAAAGTAATATATTCCCGACTTGAAAAATCATGAACATAAAAATATCCTTGTAGCAGATTTAACCATTTATCTATGGCGTTTGCATCTATATGACACTCAAATATGGTGATGTCAAAGTTAACTTGTACCTTAAATGGTGTGGCACTTTGAGAGTAGCTGTTGGAAGGAGATGTGTCGCCCTTGGGTAGCTACTGAAGGATCTCAGCAAAGTTTTCCATCATTGTGTTCCTTTGTCGCTCGAGTGCTTCTTCAAGAGATAGTTTTAAAGGATCCCGTACCCCCTCATATTTCTTCTCTTTTTCAATGGGAGGCCGTTGGGATTTGTGAGGTCGTTCTTGCAAAGGTTCGACCAGTTTGAGCGCTAACTCTTTATATCCCGACCTCGTTGGGGACATGCAAAGAAAAACAGAGAAATAGCATATCTTATGATACCACTGATACGAACTTAAACAAGAACGCAAAAAATTATAGATATATCCATAAATACAGAGATGCAATAGAAATAGCACTTCATTTCATTAATATCAAACACTAAAATATGTTTACAAACATAATGGAAATAAGACTAGCTCGGGTGATGGTAGCTTATCTCTAAGACAAGATGTGTTTGCTACATGGCTCTAAAATGTGTTACAATGGGGCTCATAGGCCTATTTATTAGTGAGAAACAATGGAAAACCCTAAACATCCAAAAAACTAACCCTAGGAGATGAAGTGCTAAAACTATGGGCCCCATTTTGGTAAATTGGTACATCAACTTCCTGGGGTCGTAACATTTGCATACAATCTCTGTTTGATGTGCATAATACCTTGTTAGAAATATCTAAGTAAGGACTACAACTTCCGAGAGGCCAATATCAATTGAAGACCCCCTTGGCCCCGATTGTCCCAAAAAAAGGTCGTTTAGGGCTTCAAAATGGATTTGGAAGTTCAAGACCTGAAAAACTACCAAAAATAGTAAATTGTGCTACAATTAAGGAAACTAAAAAACTAAAAGAGATAGTGGTGGGGGTCCAAGTGGAATGGGTGGGTGGCCACCAACATCCACCTAGATCATCTACATATTCCTGCATTGGCCAGAAATCTAATTTCTGTAAGCAAGATGGATGATGCAGGTGTAAAAGTAGTGTTTGAGAATGATACCTACAAGATGGTTTAGAGAGCATGGGTATTGATGCAGGGAGTTCATATTGGAACTCTGTACAAGATTTTGGGTAGCACTATTATTGATGGGTACAAAATTTCTGCGGTTCCTAAAAGTGGAGTAGAAAACCTAGTGGTCTCTGGACAAAATAACATCTTATGGCATGAAAGGCTTGGAAATATTTGAGAGAAGGGCCTTCGAATACTACATGGTAATGGTATGCTAGAAGGTGTGTCTAATTTGTCTTTGGATTTTGATTTCTGTGAACATTGTGTATATGGGAAGCAGAATCAGGTATGTTTCCCTGTTTGCACTAAGAGGGTGAAAGGGACATCGAAACTTGTGCACAATGATGTGCTTGGATGCGTGTCAATTCCATCACTGGGTAAGTATGTGTACTATGTCTCCTTTATAGATGAATTCTCAAGGAATACATGGATGCATTTCCTTAAGAAAAAATCTAAAGTCCTTGACATGTTTAAAGAATTGAATGCTCTAGTGGAAAATTAGACAGAGAAGAATATCAAGGTGTTGAGGACAAATAATGGTGGAGAGTTCTTCAATAACGAATTTGAATATTTATGTAAGAAGTGTGGTATAGCATGAGAAACGACTACTACATACACACCTCAGCAGAAGTTAGTTTCATATATAATGAACAAAACATTGATGGAAAATGAAAGAAGCATGCTCAATGGTGTTAGGTTAGGATAGGAATTCTAGATAGAGGCAGTGGATACTTCATGTTACCTAGTTAACAAATCAACTTCATCAATGTTGCAGGATAAGACTCCAAAAGAGGTATGGACTGGTAAGAAACCATCTCTTTCATATATGAGGGTATTTGGTTATGATGTGTATGTACATGTTCCAAAGGAGAAAAGAACTAAGTTGGATAGTAAATATGAAAGGTGCATCTTTATTGGGTATAAATATGGTATAAAAGGTTATAAGCTTTGGAACCCAAAAACAAGTAAGGTTGTGTATAACCGAGATGTGGTGTTTAGATAGGTGAAATATGTTATTAAACATGAACTCCTACCAAAGGAACCTGTGAAGATATAGTTTGAAATAAAGGAGGAAGAATCAAACTCTATAGCAGAACATGAATCAAATGATGAAGAGCCACAAAATATGGCTTTGAGAAATTAGTTCGAGAGAGAAGGCATCCAAAAAGGTATAGTCCATCTGCCTTCTTTTCAAATTTTTTTCTATATATTACTGATGATGATCCCATAAATACTAGGGAGGCATTAGATTTAGAGGATGGAAAACTCTAGAAAGAGGCCATGGTTGATGATATGGAATCTATAGAAAAAAATGAGGCTTGGGATTTGGTGGAGTTGCTGGCTGGAAGGAAATTCATTGAAATAAAATGGGCGTTTAAGACAAAGATGAATGAGGAAGGAAAGGTGGAGAAATACAAATCTCGGTTGGTAGAAAAAGGTTATTCCTAGGTGTCAAGAATTGATTTTGGTGATATTTCTTCTCCTGTTGCTAGGTTATCTTCTATTATATTACTTTTATCCATTGTTGTTGCTTTTGATTTTGAGGTAGAATAGATGGATATGAAGACAACATTTTTTCATGGGGATCTAGAAGAAGGGATCTACATTAAGCCACCTGAAGGATTTATGGTGAAGGGTAAGAAAGAACTGATATGTAGATTAAAAAAGTATCTGTTAAAACAATCACCAAGGATGTGGTATCAGAAATTTGATACATATATATGGGGACTTGGCTTCACTAGAAGAAAAGTGGATCACTGTGTGTATTTTAAATTAATTGTTGACCGTGTTATTTATTTGCTCTTTTATGTGGATTATATGTTATTGATTGGAAATGAAAAATAAATTATCGAGGATTTGAAGACCCAATTGTCCTCCAAATTTGACATGAAGGATATTGGTACTTAAAACTATATTTTTGGCATTGAAATTAAATGATATCAGGCAAAGAGGAAGCTCTCGCTAAACCAAAGGAAGTATTTTGAGACAATACTGCATAGGTTTAATATGCACGATAGTAAACCGATGAAGGTTCCTATTCCTATAGGTGTAAAGTTATTTGTTGAATATTGTCCCAAGACACAAGAAGAGGAAGAGGCATGTCCCATCTTCCATATGCAAGTGTAGTCGGTAGCCTTATGTATGCAATGGTTTATACTAGACCAAACATTAGACATGGAGAGGGAGTATTGAGTAGGCTTATTTCAAATCTAGGAAAAGAGCATTGGACATAAGTGAAGTGGGTTTTTAGGTATTTGAACGGCACTAGTGATTATGGTCTCTGCTACCAAGGAAGACAGGGATTGGAAAGAGTATTAGACATTTGTGGATTTGTTGATCTAGACTCAGCTGGAGATCCAATGACCGCCTGTGTGGAAAATAAAGCAAAAAGTGGGAGAATGTTGGGTGTGTGTTATATTCTTTCCATGACTAGTCGCATGTGCGAGTGGATCACAATTGTGTTGGGCGCAGTAGTGGAGTCACACGAGAGGTTTACAGGGGCGCGGTAGCCCCCCTACATGAGGTATGGGGTAGCACCCTGGGAATTTTTTTTTTCTTATATATATGTGCACCCAGCGATGGGGGACATACCCACATATGGTAGGTGGACCTACCCATGGTTTTGTGCATGGGTTTTGCACGTGGTTTTGGGCATGATGGTTTTCTGCTCAAGGTATATTGTAGATCCAATCAAGGGAACTACGGTTATGTTCTAATCTAGGGTTAATGAATTGTGGTTTATTAATGCTTTGGCATGTATATATATGTATTGTAACATTGAATGGATTATGGTTTATGAAAATATTTGTGTATATTTGTTTTATGTTCTCGCCATTGTATATTTTTGTTTCAAGAATTAATTTGTAGGTAATTTCTATACAAGGTTAAAACCTATATCATCCAACACATCCTCTAGCAGGTTCATGACATCTTTGATAAACCAAATCCTAGGTACAAACAATAACATGATGAGCATCGAGTGGCACATAAGTTTAAGGTGGGTGACACAATTTGGTTGCATTTTCAACTAGAGTCGATCGAAAGTTTCAACCACTCCAATATGGTTTTACACCATCACCAAGGTTGTGGGAGACAACACTTTCAAGCTCAATATTCCCCCATTCCTTGGCTTGCAACCAATGCTCAATTTGGAGCATCTACGGCCATAGTTTCCACCATTTCTCGACACATCAGATACTATTAAGAAACTAACACCAACAAATCTCAACCAAGATTGCATGGAACAATCCATGACTAATTGTATCATGGACACACATATTAAAACACTTGCCAACAAAGAATCCAACTTACCAGGTTGCCAAAGCTAAACAACTCCTGCACCAAGTCAACTGGCTCACCAAGGACCAAGTTCAACAAAGGTTTCCCCATCTCATGGAGGCACTCAATGCAATGGGGACCATTTCTTCCTAAGGGGGGAGGATTAATCCAAGTGGATATTGATTATGACCCATTTGTTCAGTAGAGGAAAAGGTATGTTTTCTCCTCGTAAATAGCCTAATTAAGCATTTCTCTTCACATGTTTATCTTTGTTTTATGGATAAAAATAGAGGAAACAACAAAAAAAGATGGGTAAAATAGATTAGTAACAAATTAGATAAATATGGCCACAAAAAATTGATTTTCATTATATTTATATGCAGGGACGTGGATTGGACGATTATCGTTCAATCGACAAGACATCAACAGCCAGTAAAGGAAAATAGAGAGCATCTTGAGCATGGAAGACATCGAAAGACCAGGAGGGCTAATTCTATTTTATGATGAAATTATATCGAGTGTTGCAAAATCCTCAAGATTCCCTGATCTTGAGGATTCACTTCCATCTATTTAATTTTCCAAATGTTATATAAAGCCATAAGGTGAACTAAACAACTAGTTTAGGAATTCACATATTGTAACTATTCTTTTTGGACATATAATACTTTCATCTCGGTGATTTTGTAACTCTATTATTGATTTTAAAGAAGAAGACTACGTTTAATTCATAATCTTATTCTAAATATCTAACAACAAGGACTTCTGGAGACTTTGGGCCCAGTCAATAGAAGATCTACTACTTCAATTGTGTTATAATCATTTTTGTTTATTCTTCACTGTTTATTACTGTTAATTTGCAAAGTTAGTATTATTTTGATTACTGTAAGGATTGATGATTCTGATTTGCGTTTGATGTTCAGTTAAGATTCTAGATTTAGCTGTGTGATTATATATGCGTGTTTCTCTTTATTGATTTGGTTATGTTAATTCCAAATTGTTGTTCATTCTAAGGTAACACTATCATAGATTTCAAAGCTAAAGTGATTGCTTTCCATGAAATGTTTATATGGTTATTTGTTCAAATATCATAGATTTCCTTCATGTTAAATGTGTTAGTTTCAATACCAGTTAGATTGTCAAGTGTGATTTTCCTATTTACATTCTAATTCAATTGCTTTTAGAATAGATTAAGTAGCTTTGAAAGTGTGTTATGAATTCCTTCAGAAGTGTTTGGATTGAATTTAGAGAAATAGACATTAGAAATTGCAATGATTCCAACATAAATTGATCTTTGAATTCATTTCATATATAGTGCTGACACTATTGAAATAAAAAGAGTTTCCTTGGGTTGATAATGAACGTAGGTATTAAGATTGCTTGTAATAAGACATCTTAGTGCACCAACATTTTGGCGTCATTGGTGGGGAGAGAGTTTCAAAGAGATTTCCTTTTGTCTTTCTGTAAAAGAATTGGGTTTTAAAAGGGAGAGGTAAGAACCTACGTGACCAACAAGTAAAGTGCTTTCTCATCAACTCGCCTTTCAACAAAAGCATAGAGGTTAAATAGAAATAGTTTTTTTTTTATGAATGACTAGGAATAAAAAGATAGAAAAAGATTAGAACCCCCCACCTACATCCACAAAACCCAAGGGATCGGTGAGCCTTGGGAGAACAAATTTTATAGACAAAAGCGTGAGAAAAGAAGAATCTCAAGCATCAGTAGGATTCTGGAATGTCTCTAGAAAAACCCCTACTATAATCCCTTAGGTAGCAGCCTCACCATCTGCAGCCTACACTGAGATTCATAGCCAAATTGGAGGATCTGAACAGAGTTTTCAAGTTACAAAAAATTTACATTTTGATCCTCTACAAGAGGGAAAATTGTGCAACTTAAGAGAAGGAGAGGGAGAAACTAGTGGAACTACTAAGGCAGGACCTCAGCTATCTCAACAAGGATCTCCTATGATCCATATATAAGCAGTTATGCAAAACCAACTCGGATGGCAAATCCTCCGCTTACTCAAATAGCACCCTCTGAAATCCCTGAGGGATATTGGCACATTTTTTACGAAATGGCAAATCTACCACCTCAAGGTCAGACCTCGACATTGGAATACCCCATAGTCAACCAAGTGGCCAATGCCCCGATGAAAGCTATTCCCTTGAAAAGCATCCCAAATTTTCATGGGATGGTCATAGAGGATCCGAATGCCTTCTTATTCGAGTTTGATGTCCTCTGCAGAGAATACGACTATACCACTGACCCTCAAAAATTAAAATTGTTCACTTCTACTCTCAAAGGAGCAGCTATGAGGTGGTTCATGGGTCTAGGCAGATGTACTATTAACTCTTAGGATGACATGAAAACCACTTTCCTCATAAGATACCGTGACTTTTGTAAGACTAGGGAATAAAAAGATGAAATATTTAAGATGGTTGCAAATGATAATGAAACTCTAGAAGAATATGTTGAATGGTTTCACTATAATTTGCAGAGATCCCCTCACACCAATTTACCAAAAGAAGTCCTGAGAGCTATCTTAATTAAGGTAATGAAAGAAGAATGGATAAAAACTCTAAATTTGATGAGGAAAGGAGATATTTCTCAAGATGATTATGATGAAATCGTTCCCTTGTTGTTAGGTCCCTATACTACTAGTGTAACCCCTTATTGTTATTAGCACAACCCCAATTATTATATTTTTATGCCCATGTAGTCCCCATATTGTTATTATTGTGTCCCATAAAAGCCCACTATTGTTATTATTGTGCCCTTACATTATTATTGTTAGGTCGGCTCTGATTATATTATGACCCCTTAGACTCCTATATATAGAAAGGAGGTATTTTCATTTGTATCATCCAAGAATTGTTCATTTGTGTAATGTAAAAGAGGTTGCCCCCTCAAAAAGGCTGAATTCTAAGGTGTTGATCTATCTTTTCTATCTTTTTGTGAGCTGGTTTCATAACATTTGGTATCAAAGCTTTGGATTCTATGGTTTCGCTGCTCCAAATAGGTCATCGTGGAATTTTTGCTATAACTTCTTTTTCCACGGTATTTCAAAAGCGAAAAAAAAACCCATTTGAGACAAAATCGTTCTAAACCTCTGATCTAAATTTTAGAGCCTTTGTGCTATATTTGTGGAGATATGATTTGAGGAAGTTGGCCTTTTTGTAGACTCTCGAATTACATTCCAAATAGGTGACCTGGGGAAAATTGTCATAACTTTCTCTCTGAGCATCAGATTGAAATTTTGTAAGAAGTTACAGAAAGAGGACGGACTGTAGTTTTTTTTGTGTATTTTTCAGATCTGAAGGTAAAAACAGTGACGTGTGGCAAGTCATATAAGTTCGCTATTCTAAAAATGTGTATAATCAGGTCATCTTGGGAGATTGTGCATAACTCCTTCTTAGAGAATCTAATTTTGATTAGACTGGTGGCATGGGTAAGAGGACATAGAGGGCTACTGCATATCGCAATTTTAGAACTGGAAGAGCCAAAATTACAAAGTTATAGTCATTTCAAGATTGAGCTCCTAAAATCAAGAAAAGGCGATATGAGGAATTTTGATGGCAAGGATTCGATAAATTGGATACTACAGATCTACATGGTGTACCACTGTTACAAGAGGTATGTATTGCATCTAATTATTTAGAACCAAATCAATTTTTATGGTATAAAGGGCTTTGTTCTCATAAACAACTTGTTACGTGGTCAATTTTCACGGAGGAAATGATAACACATTATGAGGATACAAAGAGAAACACCTTCTTTAGCCAATTGATAAATCTCAAACAAACTTTTTCAATGGCAGAGCACATTGAGGACTTCCAAAAATTGAATATAAGGGTAAATGATATTCCAGAGAAGCAAAGGATTGATGTCTTCATAGGTACTTTAAAGGATAACATTCAACATGAGGTTCATCTTTGGGAACGTGATTCATTGGAGAAGGCATTCAGGTGGGCAAGAAAAATTGAAAGCGAAATTATGGAAACAATGAATCCCACCACTCATGACTATAATTATGAAAGTGTTTCTTCTCCTAGCCTTCCACAACCTACAAGGATTACACCACAAAAATTGGAAGAAAAAAGAGAAAAGGGGATTTGTTACAATTGTGATAGCGAATCCACTAAAGGTCATAAGTGTGTTGAGAAGAAATTATTTTACATAGAGTATGAAGAGGAGGAAGAAAAGGATCAAGAAACATCAAAAGAAGAAGAAGATATATGCCAGGACCCAACCCCAGAGAAAGAAGAAATGAATCCAACCATATCTTGTAAAGCATTGGCAAGAATTACCACTCCTAAAACTCTCAAGATAGAAGGACACATCAAGAAGAAAAAGGTTCAAGAAGTGAAAGATCACATTGAGAAAGAAGATATGAATCTAAACATATCATGTAATGCATTGGTCGGAATTACCACACCTCAAACTATCAAGATAAAAGTACATATCAAGAAGAAAAATGTTCAAGAAGTGAAAGATCACATCGAGCATCAAGAAATGAATCCGACCATATCTTGTAAAACATTGGAAGAAACTACCACTCCTCAAACTCTCAAGATAGAAGGACATATCAAGAAGAAAAAGGTTCAAGCAGTGAAAGATCACATCAAGCATCAACAACAAGTTCTCCAACTTTTAAAGGATAGCGCCACTTTGGTGCAGAATTGAATGAAACAATAGGTAGATCAACATCACAGTGAAAAAACTTTTGATGTAGGTGATTGGGTATTTTTACAACTACATCTCAAGCAAGCTATTTATGAGAAGAAAATATTGGCAATATTACATGCACTTAATAAATGGCGACCTTACCCAATGGGAAGACACTTCAAGGTAAAAATGGATCATGATAATCTTAAATACTTTTTAGAACAAAGATTATCTTTAGAAGGAAAGAAAAAATGGGTCACAAACATGTTGGGTCATGACTTTGGAATCATCTACCAAAAAGGGAAGCAAAATGTTATTGCAGATGCAATATCAAGAAAGGATGAGGATGTGGAAGAATTGTTTTGTGTTATTTTTATTATCCAACCAGATTAGATAAACGAAGCAAGGGATGAATGGAAGAAGGATGAAGAAGTGTGGCCACTCATTCAGAAGTTGCAAAAGATCCTTGTTCAAACAATATTGTCAGAACTTGACGAGGAAGAAAAAATCATATTAGAACCTAGAGCAGTCACAGAAATAAGAACCTGGCAGCTATGAAATCGAACAATTTCAGAGTATCTCATCAAGTGGAAGAACTTACCCATCGAAGATTCCACATGGGAGGACAAGAATTTTATACAGAAGCATCAAGAGCTACTCAAGCGTTGAGGACAACAGTATTTGAAGGAGAGGGGCATGTTAGGTTCCTATAGTACTAGTGTAACCCCTTATTGTTATTAGTACAACCCTCCTTATTATATTGTTGTGCCCATGTAGTCCCCATATTGTTATTATTGTGCCCCATAGAAGCCCACTATTGTTATTATTATGCCCTTACATTATTATTGTTAGGTTGGCTCTGATTATATTATGACCCCTTAGACTTTTATATATAGAAAGGAGGTCTTGTCATTTGTATCATCCAAGAATTGTTCATTTGTGTAATGTAAAGGAGGTTGCCCACTACAAGAGGCTGAACTCTAAGGCGTTGGTCTATCTTTTCTATATTTTTGTGAGCTGGTTTCATAACACTTGTGTATTAGATGTTCGCGAGGTAGCACACACACAGGGTCAGGAAGCTGAGATCCTATAACTAGAGGAAGAAAGCCACACGGTGCAGGAATAACAAGAATGGAAATTAGTAACCTCCTGGAAGACTTCAAGACGGACATCCTGGGCACCGTCACAATGCAACTAGACGTCTTGCAGGCTAAATAGAAACAACCCTTACCATAACAGTATTTGGTTGTTTTCTGCCCATGCTACTAGAAAAATCACAAGCAATGGTAGTGTCCATTGGACATGGTCTAGACATGCGCCATATGTAGCAAGGATCACACCATTGAACAATGTACATCACTTCCAGGGCTGAAAGTAGTTTTTAAAGAGGCAGACGAAGAGACAGAGCCAGTATATTTAATGAACCAACATCGATAGTGGCAGGCCAAACCTATAGGTATGCCAGAAGACACATCCGAGTTCTTTCCTTCTTCACCATTTAATCCGCAGCAAGACCTTGGGACAGCATGGAAAGGCCAGTCACCTTACTCGAATTGGAAATCCTAGCCATTCCCTATGACACCTTGGCCAACTCATTCCTTTCCGGGTAATGGCTGACCAAATTCTCCTTTTACTCTTGTTTGGCAAGGTAATCCATGTCCATCCCAATGGTCTGCCTCTACTTCTCAAAATCCAAACTAGTCTTCAAATTGGAAGCGACCTTTGGGGATATCCAATAAACCTATGGGGATAGGTCCTCAAACTCAACCTACATTATCAAACCCATATCTATTACAGCAAAACCCTCAGCCCCTTCTGCATCCTCAATTTCCAGCTCAACTGAATCCGAATCCTAATAAAAAACCGATTCAGCTGGTGCAAATTGTCAAAAGCTCAGACTATGAGATTGAACAAAAGGAATGTAATGAACTTATATTGAGGTCAAGACGTATCATCAACCCTGAGGAAAACAAATACCAACCATCAATTGATTTGGAAACCCCAACTATACATATACCATCAATTGTAATTAACACAAAAATAAAACAAGGAGAAGAAACAGATCAACATAAAGATCCTGAGAAACTCATAATCGATTCTACCCCATTCCGTGAAAGGTTAACAATACCTAAACCAATTGTTTATCTAGATTTTGATCTTGTAGGGGAACTAAAAAATATTTGTATTAGAATTCCTCTCCTCTAGGCCATCTAAGATATTCCTATCTATGATAAAATGATTAAAGAGCTATTTGTAAAGAAGTCTGTGAGGAAGGCAAAAATTTCACCCACCATTCATGTTGTAGGGACCTTATCTGAATTAATCTTACGGGAAACTCTGGTAAAGTATGAAGATATCAGGAATCCCATATTTATAGTTCAAATATATGGCTGCTCCTTCCAAAACACACTAGCCAATCTGGGTGCATCCATTAACATATTAGCAACAGAAACATGTCAGGCACTCGGTATTATAGCTCTAGAACCAACCACCACCCTGCTAGAACTTGTTGATAGTTTGATGGTAAGGCCAGAGGGAACTTTACAATATATTATGGTTTCTATTGATTCATGTGAGTATCCAGTAGATTTTCTTGTTATAAACCCAAAGAGTCGATTGGATGGACACCCTCTGATTTTGGGCCGACCTTGGCTAGCAATAGTCGATGCTTACACAAGCTACCAAGAGGGCAACATGACTATTGCTAACGGTGATGCTGTAAAAAAATATTGTTTAATATCCTCCTGCCAAACCAAGTCTACCCATTGTAAAAATATGTAAACAACCACCCGCATACATGGAAGAAAGCATTCATTCACCACTTATAGTAGTAGATGCACTTGAATTCAAGAATCAGAATAAAGATGATGTTATCAACAACTTTATCAATCAGCCAACCAATGTGAACAATGTAAAATGTCAAATGTTAAAAACAATTCTTGATAATGAAGCCTTGGAAGACCCTTTGAAAGATATTGATGATCATCATATCCAGACAACTGTTGTCCATAACAGCAAGCCTATTGAAATTGAGCCATACAAGGTTTTAAACATTAATGATAGCCTAGACAGTGACCAACAAAAAAAACTCATTCAGGTCTTGCAAAAATATAAAGGGGTTTTTGCCTCGGACTATCGTGACCTGAAGGACATAGACCCATAGTTACCTATGCATCATATCTACACCGAAAAGGATGCTCATCCTATCCAGCAGCCTCAACGGATATTGAATCTGCATATGAAGGGCATTGTAAAAGAAGAGGTACAGAAGTTCCTGGACGTGAATTTCATTTATCCTATTTCAGATAGAAATTGGGTCTCTCCATTGGTAGTTGTCACTAAGAAAAATGGGAAGTGGCATATTTGTGTGGATTATCGGGAATTGAACAAGGAAACACAAAAATATCACTTCCCTCTTCCATTATTGATGATGTCCTTGACACTCTTGTTGGAAATAACACTAGGGGGGGTGAATCAGTATTATCAGATCAATAATTTAATTTCCCAAGTAGATTTGTATACGCTACTTCAGCTAAGTGAACTAGCGTGTATACGCAACTATACTTAAAGCAACCAACGTATATGCAGAGAAATTTTGATTTACCTAATTTATCATGCATTGAAATTTAACCAGTATATCATAGATTTATTAGATAGTGCAGTAAAAGCAGAATAAAGCATCACACATAAGAAACACACATGAACACCAAGATATAAGGTGGAAACCCAATGTGGGTGAAAACCACCTGCTGTTGTCATCTCTGCCTTCTTTTAATAATAAGAAAATCTATTTACAATTTTGTACTGGTGCAGACTTATACTAGTATGCAGGCTTCTACCTGTAGAAGGTTACAACCTTCTCTCATTCTCCAGCTTCTACTAGAAGGGAGCTACAACCCCCTAACTCTTGTACTATTCGATATGTTTACTAGTACATAGGTGGCGACCTACAGAAGGCTACGGCCTTCTTTCTTCCTCCTGTTAGCCTCCTGCTGCAGCAGGTTAATCATCTTTCATGATCGACATTTTTACATGCCAAATATGGCGTACTATGCATGCTGCAATGCTCCATATTTGCTACAGATGGCCAAAGAAGTGTCCATAAGAGTATGCTAGTCTAAGTGCCACTCTTGTGTTCCAATTTTGATAAGAAATCCATTTTTCGGTTTAAGGCAGTTTTTCAGTTGGAGGTACTCAGGCTGGAATTCACTAACCTCTCCCTTCTTCTCATCACCCCAAAGTCACTTACTAACATCCCCCAAGAGGTCAAGATCTTCTTGAGCCTCTCAGTTTCATCATCTCTAGGACATGTGCCTTGGTGAACATCTGCTTCACTCAAGGATTGCTCACTCAGTGTTTGTGAGTCTTCTTTTCCCCAAAATGGCCTAAGGTCGCATACCTTAGCGCCCTCTTTTCATCTCCATATTAGCTATTAACTTTATTATATAACTCCCTAACAATTTTCCCCTTTCCCCTATTTAAATCATGTATATAAAACTCCCCTATGTAAATACCCCTCCCTGGCATTATAGCCATATTATTCACTAAGTCAGGGAAATCATAGTCCATCTGGCACTGTTTTTAGCCCATCCGTGTCCTGGGATTACTCTGACATCTGGTCAGAATAATAACCTCTTCTCTAAAACAAAAACCCCTAAAAACCTTCAAAAACCCATATTTCACGCATATCCCTAAGTCCGACTATAAATACATTAATGCGCCCTTTATTAAACCCCATAACCCACTAAACCTAAGTCTAAAACCCATCCACCGCGCGTATACAATTTGGAATATTCCTGCGAATATTCCCACCCGCTAACCCGCCGTTACCTCGCGATCACCGCCAACCGTTGGATCGCCCGCCCCACAGATCAACAGCTGGCGGGCTTTCCTATATGCAACACGCCCGGCCTTTAGCGTCCGGGAGTTCGGCGGTTTTGCCGCTGTACTCCCGCCACGCATCAAGCACTGGGCTATGGCGGAGCCCCTCCCTTCGAAATCGCTCTCCCCTGAAAGCGGTGCGCCTGATACCACTAACAGCTTACCACCTTGCGACGTCATACCCCATGTCACCCCCTGCATAGTCCCTACTTACGTCACCCCTGTCCAGTCACCCGATGAGTCACCTACCTGCGTGGCCTCCTGCCATGTCACTGCCACGTGTCCCCGCCACCGTACCTACCACGTCATCGTCCGTACGTGATGACATCACGCTGACGTCATCCTGCCACGTCACCCTGCTGACATCATGCTGACGTTACCCGTTGTACAATGCTGATGTC
Source organism: Pinus tabuliformis (assembly GCA_031772625.1). Taxonomy (NCBI): domain Eukaryota; kingdom Viridiplantae; phylum Streptophyta; class Pinopsida; order Pinales; family Pinaceae; genus Pinus; species Pinus tabuliformis. The sequence continues at coordinate 1,971,582,005 of CM062817.1, read as the reverse complement.
ATGCTGACGTCGTTAGTGCTTTTTGGGATGCAGAGGCGCAAAAGTCGCACTTCGGAGCCCCGGAATCGAATTCTGAGGCAGTTTTTGATGAGAGATTTGTGCCTAACGTGGCGCAAATCGCTCATCGCAGGATTTTTTAGGCCGAAATGGAGAATCTTCAGGAAATCTTTAAGGAATCTTCTCACCATGCGGCCCCAGGAAGCCCGAAAAGGCGCAAAAATGATCTGTTTTCTTCATGGAGCATACCAAAAGGATCAGAAGACAATTCAGATGATACAGAGGCCGAACAATGACCATTTACTGGTGATTAGACCCGCAGCATATCAGATTAGCAGTCCAGATTTTGTGAGAGAGTATCAGTGGAAGAAAAGACGCCAGAGAGTATCAATCAAGATTTTTTAGGGGCTCGAGGCACCTGAACATTGATAAAGCCCCCAGAAAGTCAAATCAATAAGCATCAGCCCATCCCTGCCTTCAAATCACCATTATGGAATTCAAAGCACCAGGACGCAAGAAAGCAGAAACCCATACTCATTTATTGCAGAAAACACTGCAGCAAGCCACCAAGGACAGCATCATTTATTCAGTTTTGATACATCGGCCCCAAGCACAGCCCGAGATATTTTTTGTATTTATTTTAGGATAGGATTAGGTCAAGTAGTCATTTTTTATGACCTAATTAGGTCAAGATGTAATAAAGGAACTCTGCAGAGAATTTTTGCCCTATATATACCACCCTCTATATAGTTTTTAAGGGTTGGTTAATTGAGAATTTTCACTAGAGACTCGCTGTGTATACCTGAAATTTTCTGTAATCAAAGATTGTTTAAAGCTTGGAGAGCGAACTGTCTATTGATGAATGTTTTGAAGAGTTGAAGATGGAATTCATGCGCTGCCGCCTGAAGCAATAAGTGCCTCTTATCTCTGTTTATGTGTTTGCCATTATCTAAATAGCAAAAAAAAGGAATAGCCTAGAATTAGTTTAAATACTCTCTATGCTCAATTTCTGTTGTTTCTTGATGTTTTCCTCTAAAAGAATTGGTTATGAACATTGAATTCCTACCGGCTCATGTTTACCCCAATTCACCTGTGTTGGCCAATTATATAGGGATTCTTAACTGCCCCTAGGTAGCGCCCTGTTATTTTCTCTGCTAATCTGTTGGAGAGATTCTTAACTGCCTCTCTTTCTTTAGCATTTAGTTCATCCCTTAAACCTGAAAATCGCTTGAAGCTCAGCTATCTTTCTCCATGTTCCCTCACTGTTATTAAGGAAGTACACCGGCAGTTCCCCTCCTCGACTCCACGCCCAATGGCTTGAAAGTGTCAGTTTTCCCACCAAAACTAAATCAAAACCCTTGAGCATCATATCTAGCCTAAAATCATCCCTTTCAACAAAGCTAAATCATAAAGAGAGAGCCCTCTCTAACTGCAGGTAGGCTAGGACCTGTAGTCCAAAGTTGGTTTGTGGTTACCTCGGCCGTATCCCTTGAAAGTGTCAGTTTTCCCACCAAAACTAAATCAAAACCCTTGAGCCTCATATCTAGCCTAAAATCATCCCTTTCAACAAAGCTAAATCATAAAGAGAGAGCCCTCTCTAACCGCAGGTAGGCTAGGACCTGCAGTCCAAAGTTGGTTTGTGGTTACCTCGGCCGTATCCCTTCAGGAGTCAAAAGGGACAACCTGAGTGATAACATAATGGCGACTCCACTGGGGAATGAATCATGTGTTTATTAGTGTAAATCCTCAATTTTGACCAGTTCGCCTCATTTTCTGGAGAAAGTGTTCCTTTTCTTTAGGGCTATTCATGTTCATCTCTGATTTGTGACGGTGGACAGAGATCAGGTACTTCAAGATTGATTCATCCACCTGGCGACTCCACATCATCCTCATAATAAAGACTCCACTGGAGAAATGAACCCGAAGGAATTATATAAGCAGATCAGGCTCTTGACTTGGACTATCATCCAAGAGATCATGTTCTTTCTCTTGCACCAGATTTTGCTGTGCATATTGTACTTTAAAAACGATTTTATGTCAGATTTTTGTGTTTTTCCTTTGGAAAAGGTTGTTGAAAAGCCTCCTTGCACATCAGAGCAGTAGCTTTCAAATGCTGTTGAAGATCATCATACAGCCAAGGAGGAACCAAAAATAGAGTCCAGTCTTCTAGTTCCTGTACATACTCCCGTGCCTCGTAAAGTTCCTGAAAGATATAAGCCGCTCATTTTGCCTGCTATGCTTGGTCCTCTGCCGGCAAATCATCTTGAATATCTCCCTAGATTTGATGGAGAGAATGGTATTACTGCCCCGAAACATATCCAGGCTTTTGAAGATTATCTTAATACATTTGAAGTGGATGATGAAGATGCCAGTCTTAGACTATTTTCCCTTTCTTTGCAAAGCGAAGCTAGGACTTGGTTTAAAGCGTTGCCTGAGGCGAGCATCTCTAAGTTTCAGCAGTGTGCCAAGCTTTTCCTTGATAGATGGGTGATCATAGGTAATCTCTTCATGCTCATCGAAGAATACAATCATTTATTAAGGCATCCAGATGAATCTGTTCAGCAGTTTTCAGACAGATTCAATCAAGTTTATCAGTCCATGCCTTTAAATATAAGACCTCCCCTTGATTTAGCTCTATTGCAATATCCTAGAGCATTTGACACAGAGATGGAATTCTGTTTGAGAGAAAGATGCCCGTCCACTTTGAAACAGATGCAGGACATAGCTGTGGACGTAGAGGCAAATCTAAAAAGGAGGGAAGAACAGCGCAAAGCAGAGCAAGAAGAAAGATTTCATAGTGTGTTACAAAAGACAGAGGAAATGATGCAGCTGATCACAATGAAAGTGGAATGTTCAGAGCACCAGAACAGATCTGTTTCACAACAGGAAAGTAGTGACATTCACGAAAAAACCTGCCACAAAATAGATGACATATTCATCCAGCCATACATGATGGAGCAGTCTCCTGATATACTGTGTGAATATAATAGCTTCCCTTCTTTCAACTCTCTGCCCAAATATGATCTGTACGATGATGATTATGAGCCTAACAACCAAATCAGCCTTGCAGAGGAATCAGATCCTATTTTGGCAGGAAGCAGTGTTCAGGTTCAGCAACCTGAACCCAATGATCAGCATGCCCATCTCAGCTATGAAGAAAAGGAAGAAAACGCAGAGTGTGTTGATTTCAGTGAAGGAACTTTACCCTTTTGTTTTGAATCTTTTCCATTTATCAAGGATAACTATCATGCTGTATATGATCAAGTGTCACCGCGTGTTGCTATTGACCGACTGGAGGTTAATCAAGATATTGTTCCAAAGGTATTGCCTCTAGTTTTGCAGCCCCAAAGAGCCATTGAATATCAGATTGAGGAGGACCCAGAAGCAATAGCATATGACCAAATGATCCAAGTGGATCCCCTGCCTCTTTATTTTCAGCCATCTAAGTTGTCCAAAGAAGAAAAAGACCAGTAGCCTGCACAGATCAGTCAAGTCCTATTCGAGCCAGATTGTAATAAATTACAAGCACCTTTGCAAGTGCTCAATGAGCTATCCGCTGGCAGGCAGAATGATGAAAGAGATCAGTGCTCTTCTCCATTAACAAGCTTTAAGGCTCAGCATCGAGTTGTCGATGATCTCCCGACTCCAAGGCATGGTAGTGATCCTCAACCTTTGTACAGTTCTTTAATTCAGCCTAGAAATTGTATATATATGTTGCAGGATAGTTTTGTGAAGTATTTAAACACCGCAAAGGAGGTCAGTAGCTTCCTGATCTTCTCAAAGATTGACAAAGCCATAACAAATTGAAAAATCTCAGATGGTCTCACTAGCAAGCACAAGCAGCAAAGCCCACTCATGTTATTATTGCTTAAGTGGCTGCATTGGCTATTTCACTTCACCTAACAACAAAGTAAGTACTGGTTAGGGTAGGTAGTTAGGTAGGATCAATAAGGTAGCCAACCAAGGGAAATTTGCAGAACACAGCAACAATTGAATACAAGGTAGTCTGACCTGCTGTTCTTGGCTTTTCACAAGGAAAAGCCATCCCCAAGTGGAGCCATTAATAGCCTCCTGCTGCAGCAGGTTAATCATCTTTCATGATCGACATTTTTACATGCCAAATATGTCGTACTATGCATGCTGCAATGCTCCATATTTTCTACAGATGGCCAAAGAAGAGTCCATAAGAGTATGCTAGTCTAAGTGCCACTGCTGTGTTCCAATTTTGATAAGCAATCCATTTTTTGGTTTAAGGCAGTTTTTCAGTTGGAGGTACTCAGGCTGGAATTCACTAACCTCTCCCTTCTTCTCATCACCCCAAAGTCACTTACTAACATCCCCCAAGAGGTCAAGATCTGCTTGAGCCTCTTAGTTTCATCATCTCTAGGACATGTGCCTTGGTGAACATCTGCTTCACTCAAGGATTGCTCACTCAGTGTTTGTGAGTCTTCTTTTCCCCAAAACGGCCTAAGGTCTCATACCTTAGCGCCCTCTTTTCATCTCCATATTAACTATTAACTTTATTATATAACTCCATAACAATTTTCCCCTTTCCCCTATTTAAATCATGTATATAAAACTCCCCTATGTAAATACCCCTCCCTGGCATTATAGCCATATTATTCACTAAGTCAGGGAAATCACAGTCCATCTGGGACTGTTTTTAGCCCATCTGTGTCCTGGGATTACTCTGACATCTAGTCAGAATAATAACCTCTTCTCTAAACCAAAAACCCCTAAAAACCTTCAAAAACCCATATTTCACGCATATCCCTAAGTCCGACTGTAAATACATTAATGCGCCCTTTATTAAACCCCATAACCCACTAAACCTAAGTCTAAAACCCATCCGCCACGCGTATCAAATTTGGAATATTCCTGCGAATATTCCCACCCGCTAACCTGCCGTTACCTCGTGATCGCCGCCAACCATTGGATCGCCTGCCCCACAGATCAACGGCTGGCGGGATTTCCTATATGCAACACGCCCGGCCTTTAGCGTCCGGGAGTTCGGCGGTTTTGCCGCCGTACTCCCGCCACGCATCAAGCGATGGGCTTTGGCGGAGCCCCTCCCTCCGAAACCGCTCTCCCCTGAAAGCGGTGCGCTCGATACCACTAACCACTTACCACCTTGTGACGTCATACCCCACGTCACCCCCTGCACAGTCCCTGCTTACGTCACCCCTGTCCAGTCACCCGATGAGTTACCTGCCTGCGTGGCCTCCTGCCATGTCACTGCCACGTGTCCCCGCCACCGTACCTGCCACATCATCGTCCGTACATGATGACATCATGCTGACGTCATCCCGCCACATCACCCTACTGACGTCATGCTAACGTCACCCGCCGTACAATGCTGACGTCATGCTGACGTTATCAACACTTTTTTGGACGTAGAGGCGCAAAAGTCGCACTTCGGAGCCCCGAAATCGAATTCTGAGGCAGTTTTTGATGAGCGATTTCGCTCATCGCAGGATTTTTTAGGCCGAAATGGAGAATCTTCAAGGAATCTTTAAGGAATCTTCTCACCATGCGGCCCCAGGAAGCCCGAAAAGGCGCAAAAATGATCCGTTTTCTTCACGGAGCATACCGAAAGGATCAGAAGAAAATTCAGATGATACAGAGGCCGAACAGCGGCCATTTACTGGTGATTAGACCCACATCATATCATATCAGTAGTCCGGATTTTGTCAGAGAGTATCAGTGGAAGAAAAGAGGCTAGAGAGTATCAGTCAAGATTTTTTAGGGGCTCGAGGCACCTGAACATTGATAAAGCCCCCAGAAATTCATATCAATAAGCATCAGCCCATCCCTGCCTTCAAATCACCATTATGGCATTCAAAGCACCAAGACAGCAAGAAAGTAGAAACCCATACTCATTTATTGCAGAAAACACTGCAGCAAGCCACCAAGGACAACATCATTTATTCAGTTTTGATACATCGGCCCCAAGCACGGCCCGAGATATTTTTTGTATTTATTTCAGGATAGGATTAGGTCAAGTAGTCATTTTTTATGACCTAATTAGGTCAAGATGTAATAAAGGAACTCTACAGAGAATTTTTGCCCTATATATACCACCCTCTGTATAGTTTTTAAGGGTTGGTTAATTGAGAATTTTCACTAGAGACTCGCTGTGTATACCTGAAATTTTCTGTAATCAAAGATTGTTTAAAGCTTGGAGAGCGAACTGTCTGTTGATGAATGTTTTGAAGAGTTGAAGATGGAATTCCTGCGCTGCCGCCTGAAGCAATAAGTGCCTCTTATCTCTGTTTATGTGTTTGCCATTATCTAAATAGCAGAAAAAAGGAATAGCCTAGAATTAGTTTAAATACTCTCTATGCTCAATTTCTATTGTTTCTTGATGTTTTCCTCTAAAAGAATTGGTTATGAACATTGAATTCCTACCGGCTCATGTTTACCCCAATTCACCTGTGTTGGCCAATTATTTAGGGATTCTTAACTGCCCCTAGGTAGCGCCCTGTTATTTTCTTTGCTAATCTGTTGGAGAGATTCTTAACTGCCTCTCTTTCTTTAGCATTCAATTCATCCCTTAAACCTGAAAATTGCTTCAAGCTCAACTATCTTGCTCCATGTTCCCTCACTGTTATTAAGGAAGCACACCGACAGTTCCCCTCCTCGACTCCACGCCCAATGGCTTGAAAGATTCAGACTATACTCTGCCTCTCTACCTGAAAGTGTCAGTTTTCCCACCAAAACTCAATCAAAATCCTTGAGCATCATATATAGCCTAAAATAATCCCTTTCAACAAAGCTAAATCATAAAGAGAGAGCCCTCTCTGACTGCAGGTAGGCTAGGACCTGCAGTCCAAAGTTTGTTTGTGGTTACCTCGGTCGTATCCCTTTAGGAGTCAAAAGGGACAACCTGAGTGATAACACGTCCAAGGACCACGTTTCATAAATTTTCAGACTGGGTCCATTAACAACATCATAACTGTAATTCAATCGTCAAATACATCTGCATCAACCAATCACTGAGACTCAATCATCACTTTCTGAATCAACCACAACCGAATCAATCAATCACTTTGACAACCCATCATTAAATCACAATCAATCTGATCACTCAGAATAATGTCACCAGAATACAGTAACCAGAACCCAAAACTATGCAACAACAAATAGAAACAACTGAAACATACTTTATAAGGTATATTCTACTTCCATGTGTCAAACCTTCGTGTATACGTGCTTTTATCAAATCCAACCAGCGTATACATCTGCAAATATTAATTCATAATTCTGCAGCTATTCTAGACTTCAGTTATACCTAGATCATAATATTTAAAAAATAACACATGCGTCAGTATTCACATCTAGAATATACATGATCAATCCACATAATAATAATTCATTTCAAGCCTTAAGATCACGATCCATCATTAGATCTTATCCTTCATCAAACACTAAGGTTCATCCGTGGTTCAAATCAAGCACAACACCATAAGCCAATAAGCTACATACTAGATCTCACACTTCATTAGATATTCAATACTTGCACACATGGCCTAATGATCTTCTCCTCCTTTTATAGTTTTAGGCCTTTCTCAATACCATGGACCAAAACCACTTTGGACCAATACCTTGGACCAAATAGCTAGGGTCAATAACTCAGACCAGATACCTTAGACCAATACCATGGATCAAAATATCATGGACCAAATACCTCAGACCAAAAACTTAGTTTTCCAAGGTATATGTGCTTTTCCTTCTATGAAAGTGCATGTGTATGTATACGCTACTTGTGGTTAGTGAACCTGCATGTATACGCAGCTTGGTCAAGGTGAACCTACATATACCTCTCTTTCTTCATTCTGTGTAGTCTCATCTGTAATTCTTTGTTGTTAACCTACTGTACTGTGATCTTTGATCTAAGTGAGTTGCTATCAAGGACAAAACTTGTATCATAATGCCAACAATCTCTCCCTTTGGAATTGATGGCAACGACAACACCAAGTGACTCTCCCCCTTTGACATCAAGGGAAAAGGGCCATGCTCCCCCTTTGACATACATTATGCTGGTCATGCTCCCCCTGAGTACATGCTGAATTCTCCGATATGCTCAAATGTATTGATTGAGCTCCCATGATTGAGTCCATGCTCCCCCTTAGCACAAGCAAAGTCTACAAAAAGATTTTCTAAAAGAATAACATTACTCTATACATACAATACTAATGACCTTCCTATCACTAATGACTCATACATAAATCTATCTCCCAACCAAGTGGGGATATACCAAATTTGACTCATCCACCCAACCAAGTGGGGATATATCAATTGTTTATACATGACAAAAATAATAAATATTACATCATCCATCCCATATAATAGTGGGGATATAAATTACATCATTTGTCCAAGAGGACCCATTCAAATGTATGTGAAGACATATCACACCCTAGACTTTTACATGACTTGAGCAGCCAATGGTCTAAATATTTGAAGCCATAGCTAGACTCAGCAACCATAACACCAACAATGCTGAATGTACATGAAGGTTAATGCTCCCCCTGAACCGGTGCTACATGTGTATTATTAATAGGTCAAAGATCAAGGCATCTTTGTTAGTCAGAGATAAAATTAATGAACAAAGCATATCATCAATTTCAGTCAGAGCACCCATATTAGAGCCTACCCCACTGTTTTTCTTGCGTGAAAAACATATACGCTCCTTGACCCACAGAAACCCATGTGTGTACGTGACTTCACTTTAGGAAACATGCATATAATCACCTTTTTCTGAAAGGTTTGATTTAACAGCAGCATGATGCAGCAACAACTCCTAGCTTTTGTCTGAGATATTCAAATGTCTCTCTGGGTAGTGGTTTAGTGAATATATCAACAACATGTTCTTTGGAGGGAACATATTCCAATTTGACCTTTTGTTCAAGCACTTGTTCATGTAGAAAATGGTATTTGATGGGCATGTGCTTGGTCTTGGAATGCATGACTGGATTCTTTGAGATACTGATGGCACTTGTATTATCACATAGAATGGAGATGGGTGGAGTGCATGTGATTTGAATGTCTTGCAATGTTTGCATCATCCAAAATAGTTGTGTGTAGCAAGATACAACAGCCACATATTCTGCTTCAGCTGTAGATAACGCAATTGAACTTTGTTTCTTACTGAACCAAGCCACTAACCTGGAGCCCATATAGAATGCACCACCACTAGTGCTTTTTCTATCATCAACACTTCCTGCCCAATCTACATCTGTATATGCATGAAGATTAATATCTATATCTCTAGGATACCATAAACAAAAGTTCTGTGTTCCTTGAAGATATTTGAAAATCCTTTTGACCGCCTGAAGGTGTGATTCCTTTGGATTTGATTGGGATATTCCAACTATTCCTACTGCGTGCATGATGTCAGGTCGGGTACCTGTTAGATAAAGCAGACTACCAATCATGGATCTGTAAGTTGGTTGATGTACTGTTGTTGATTCATCATTTGAGCTGAGACTGCATCCTGTTACCATTGGGCTACATACCGGTTTAGAATCTTCCATGCTGTACTTTTTCAAGATCTATTTGAGATATTTCGTTTATGAAAGAAAAATACCATATTTATTTTGTTGAACTTGTAGAACAAGAAAATAGGTAAGTTCACCAAGCAAGGACATTTCAAATTCTTGCTGCATTACTGAAGCAAAATTCTGACTCATGGATTCTTCATTGCCACCAAAAATGATATCATCAACATAAAAAAAAATTATTAGCAATTTATCAGTGTCAATCTTTGTATATGGATTTCTATTTGTTGACAGTTTTGAAAAACCCTGTTGGTGTAGATATGTGTCAAGGTTGTAAGACTAGGCCCTTGGAGCCTGTTTTAGACCATAGAGAGCCTTTCTGAGTCTGCATACAAGCTTTGGATCATTTCCAAGAATGAATCCTTTTGGTTGTTCAATATAGACTTCTTCTTCTAAATCTCCATTAAGGAAAGAAGATTTGACATCCATTTGGTATACTTTGAATTTTTGAAAGCTAGAAAGAGCAAGAAACATCCTTATGGCTTCAAGTCTAGCAACACGTGCAAAATTTTCTTCAAAATCTATACCTTGTTGTTCAGCATACCCTTTACAAACAAGTCTGCCCTTGTTTATAATAACTTCTCCATTTTCATTCAGCTTGTTTTTGAATATCCATTTAGTTCCTATGATACTTTTATCATGAGCTCTAGGAACTAATTCCCAAGTACTATTCTTTTCAATTTTCTCAAGTTCTTCATTCATGGCCTTGACCCAATATTCATCTTTGCATGCTTCATTTAAATTTTGAGGTTCGGTGGAGGATAGTAATGCTAGATAACTTGAGGTTTCTGTAATAGTTCTTCTTGTTTGTACACCTGCCTCTTTTTCCCCTAAAATTTGAGTTTCTCAATGATTTTTTTGAACATACTTGGACGGAGTCTTTTCTTCTACCATTATCTCTTCTTCTGGTGCTTCATTGGTTTCTTCTTCAGAATCATTGTGATTTGATGTGGGAAAATAATCCCTATCTTCTTCATTGTCATAATGTTCGGTTTTTATATATTTTGGATTTTTGCATGCTTCATCAACTACAACATCAGTACTTTCAACAATTTTCCCAAGCATTTTATTATAACATTTATATCCTTTACTTCGGGAAGAGTAATCAAGAAGAATACCTTCATCTGCTTTGGGCTCAAACTTACCATGTTTTTCATCAGTCATTTTGATATAACATTTTCTTCCAAAAACATTAAAGTATTTTACCGTAGGAGTCTTACCATAACAAAGTTCATGTGGAGTTTGAGTGTTGTTTACCCGAACATTTTCTTGCTTGAGAATAGTTACGGCAGAAAATGCAGCTTCACCCCAGAAGGTTGCAGGAGTTCTAGATTCATCTAGCATAGCTCGAGCCATTTGTTGAACAGTTATGTTCATTCTTTCTACCACTCCATTTTGCTGAGGAGTCCTTGTAGTGGAGAACTGCCTTTTTATTCCATGTTGTTCACAAAAGTTAAAGAATTCATCCGAGGTAAATTCCCCTCCTCGATTAGATCTGAGGCATTTGATTTTGCGATCTGATTCATTCTCAACCAAATCTTTGAAGGCTTTGAACTTTTCAAATGCTTCATCTTTATGCTTTAGAAGACCTATCCAACACATTCTGGAAAAATCATCAATGAAAAAAAAAGTATTCTTCTCCATGAGGTGACTTTTTCCCTGATGGTCCACATAAATCAGTATGAACAAGTTCAAGAGGATTACTAGCTGACCCTTCCTTTTCAATGAAGTGAGATATGGTTTTCTTATCGAATTGGCATGGTTTGCATATTGTATTTTCAGGAATGTTGATGTCTGGAAGATCACGAACAACCTGGAATCTGCATGCTTTTCTTATTTGAGAAAAGCTTAGATGTCCCAATCTTCTATGCCATAGAAAGTTTTCATCATTTTTGCTTAGATAGCATTATTGTTGTCCTCCCTTGAGTATTTAGAAGTTGTTTGGAGTTCTTGTACCTTTGATCACGATTTCTCCTATATCAAGCTCACGAACAACACATCCATTTGATCGAAACACCACTTCATTTCCTTGATCACACATTTGATTGACACTCAACAGGTTATGCTTTAGACCGGCTACATACATCACATTCCCAGCTTTAACCTTTTCTTTCAAGAAAACAGAGCCTTTACCTTTTATGACAACAGGAGTGTCTTTTCCAAATGAGACATTCTTTTCCTTTTCTAAGGCATTATATGAGTGAAGTTTTTCTTTGTCACCTGTCATGTGTTTTGAGCATCCACTGTCGATGTACCACTGATTTTCTTATCCTTTTGCATACAGGGCTATACCACATCTTTCCGTCTGAGGTTCTTTCCTTCTCCATATTTTGGGATTTAATGGAGTTTTCTCCTTTTTAGATGTTCGCCAAAATTTACTGATGCATTCAGATTCTTCATGGCGAAAGTTTTTACAGATTAAGCATTCTATTTCATTTTCAAGAAGAGAAAAGTTATTATAGGAACTTTTCTTGATCCCTGTCACATTCCTTTGATTTCGTGCTTCTCTAGTCATGATGGTTTTGTAAGCAACACATTGAGCATTTTTGTGTCCAAAATTATGACATGAGAAACATTGACCATTAAAGAAGTTCCTATGATTATCGAATTTATTGACTTGGTGATTGTAGTTTCTACTGATATTCATATTTGAAGCAAATTTGAGTATGATTTACTTGAGGTTGGTTGTGGCTTCTGTTCATCCTTGAAGAAAATTGAGCCTGATTTACCAGGTGATCTGCTTTATGCCTATGCTGACGATTGTCATACTGTTCACTGTTCTTTGCTGCATCAAGATAGCTTTTAGTGGAGGTTGACGGCTTCTATGATTGAGATGCTTCTTTAGTATCTCCAAGACCTATATTTATTAGAGGAGAATGTTGCACTTTGATAATTTCATCTAAGGTTTCTGATCCTTTAGCAAATCTAAGATTGAGAGATTTTGTTTTCTCAAGATCCTTTCTTAGACCCACAATTTCACATTCTAGTTTTTCATTGGGTTTTTCTCTTTCAGCAAGTTGGTATGTCAAGGTATCTATCATCATATTATTTTCTTCTAAACATATTTTGAGTTTAGATATTTCTTCATGAAGGCCATCTTCTTCTAAATCATCCCAAATTATCATCATCATAAGCCATTAGAAGTCTATAGTCATTACTGTTTTCATCTTCATCACTATTTGATAATACAAAGCTATCTTCATGAGTATAGTAACTCTTTGTACTTACACTTTGTTTTCTATTCCATTTTGCAGATTCCTTCCCTTTATCATATTTATCTTTATGAGGACATTTGGCAGCTTAATGACTGACTCTACCATAGGCAAAACATTTGAATGGTAGTTTACCTATAAATTTTTCGAAACCCTATTGAAGCTTCTTGACAAAGTTTACTTCATATTCTTCTTCTGAAATATGTCATGATTCATTGACTTCTTCCTTTCTTTTTGCTGAAGCTTTAAATGCGGATATTCTCATATCTGATGGGCCTCTTTTTCTCATCTCAAAGGCAGTTAAGATTCTGTGAAGCTGTGTCATAGTGATAGTCTGTAGATACTGTTTTTCTTCTATGGCAGATACTTTTGATTCAAATTTAGTAGACAAGGATCTTAAGACTTTCTCAACTAAGGTAAATTCATTTATCTCTTCACCTAGATTCTTCATACAATTAACAACCTCATCTATATGTAAGAAGTAACTAGCTATACTTTCATCATTGTGCATCTTAAGAGTTTCATATTGAATTCTAAGAGTTTGCAATTTAGCACGTTTTACTTAAGAGTCTCCTTCGTAGCTTAGAACAATTTTGTCCCATATTTCTTTGGATGATTTGAGCTACATAATTTTGACAAACTCTGATTGTGACAGACTTCCCAATAATGTATTGATAGCCATGGCATTGGTTTCATATTATTTTTTACCTACTGTATCTGTAGGAATTGCTGATGGAAATGTATATCCTCCTTCCATGCTTTCCCAGACATCCATTCCAAGTGATTGTAGACAGGTTGTGGTTCTTATATTCCAATAAACAAAGTTTCTCCCATCAAAGATTGGTGGTCTAATGGATCCCATGCTTTCTTGATTACTCATGATGATGGATCTCCCTTCAAGCGATCAAGCTTCTTCTGAAGGACCTGCTCTGATACCAATTGTTGGAAATAACACTGGGGGGGGGGGGGGTGAATCAGTATTATCAGATCAATAATTTAATTTCCAAAACATATTTGTATACGCTACTTGAGCTAAGTGAACTAGCGTGTATACACAACTGTACTTAAAGAAACCAGTGTATATGTAGATAACTTTTGATTTACCCAATTTATCATGCATTGAACTTTAACCAGTATATCAAAGATTTATTAGACAGTGTAGTAAAAGCAGAATAAAGCGTCACACATAAGAAACACACATGAACACCAAGATATAAGGTGGAAACCCAATGTGGGTGAAAACCACTTGCTGCTGTCGTCTTTGTCTTCTTTTAATAATAATAAAATCTGTTTACAATTTTGCTCTGGTGCAGACTTATACCAGTATGCAGACTTCTACCTGGAGAAGGTGACAACCTTCTCTCATTCTCCAGCTTCTACTGGAAGGGAGCTACAACCCCCTAATTCTTGTACTCGCTGATATGTTTACTAGTATGTAGGCGGCGACCTACAGAAGTCTATGACCTTCTTTCTTCCTCCAAGGACCACGTCTCATAAATTTTTAGACCGGGTACATTAACAACATCATAGCTGTAATTCAATCATCAAATACATCTGCATCAACCAATCACTGAGACTCAATCATCACTTTCTAAATCAACCACAATTGAATCAATCAATCACTTTGACAATCCATAGTTAAATCACAATCAATCGAATCATTCAGAATACTGTAACCATAATATTATAACTAGAACCCAAACCAGAACCAGAACTCTGCAATAGCAAACAGAAACAACTGAAACATACTTAATATGGTATACGCTATGTCCATGTGTCGAACATGCGTGTATACGTGCTTTTCTCAAAGCCAACCAGTGTATACATCTGTAAATATTAATTCATAATTTTTTAGCTATTCCAGACTTCAATTATACCCAGATCATAATATTTACAGAATAACACATGTGTCAGTATTCAGATCTAGACTATACATGATCAAACCACATAATGATAATTCATTTCAATCCTTAAGATCCCAATCCATCATTAGATCTTATCCTTCATCAACCGCTAAGGTTCATCCTTGGTTTAGATCAAGCACAATACCATAAGCCAATAACCTGCATACTAGATCTCACACTTCATCATATATTCGATACTTGCACACATGGCCTAATGATCTTCTCCTCCTTTTATAGTTTTAGGCCTTTCTCAATACCATGGACCAAATACTTAGGTTCAATACCTTAGACTAGATACCTTGGACCAATACCATGGATCAAAATACCATGGACCAAATACCTTGGACCAAAAACTTAGTTTTCCAAGGTATACGTGCTTTTCCTTCTGTGAAAGTGCATGTGTAAGTATATGCTACTTGTGGTTAGTGAACCTGCGTCTATACGTGTTACACTAAAATATGTCACCATGACTATTTACAGTTAGTATGGCTCAATCAACAGTCATGCTACCCTCTTAGGCAAGTCTTATGCCTCTGCTATCCATCTCAAACTCAAAGAAGAGAGAAAGTCTTGTAAAAAATGTGTTTATCTTTGGGGACGCAGGTTCTCTCAAGCCTTACCTGCGGGGACGCTCACAATGTTCACAAATTCTGCGTCCTTGGACGCTCTATATGTTAAGGGACAGGTGCGTCCTTCTGTAAAAGGCAAAATGCGCAAGTTTCATCTTAAAAACGTTACTTGTGGTTACTTCTAGAACTTTCTAGAGGTCGGTTTGATGAAATGGATGCGCCTCCAGTTGGTTCATGTACCCCTATTAAGGAGGAACTTATCCCATCAATAAGGGAGCTATCCCACCCAAAGAGGGGGATTATCCCATTGATGGTGGACCTGAATAACCTCTTTACAGCACTATAAATAAAGGCATTGAGCCAGAAGGAGGGGAGGTTGGAAGCTATACATTGCTAAGGGTAAATGCTGCAGGAATTAGGACTCCCATTTAGAAGCTTGTGAGGAGAGATTGTCATCTTTACTTGTTTCCATTGGGAGGGGGGTGAGCTTTGTCAAAGTAAAGGAAGACTCTTGTGGACCCTGGAAGGAGCTTGCACAACACCAAGGCTCAGGTTGTAATAGTTCCTTTTGTTACTTTTAATGCAAATTAGTCCATTCTTCTCAATGACTTGTTGTTTATGAGTTGTTTCATGTACTCCTTGGTCTACATGTTGAATATGCTTTGTTTTATGTTATAATCAGGTGCTATTTAATGGTTTGACTGTTGGTGATTGCAGGTTTTGGAGAAAAGGAGGAGCTCATCCCGATCAACAAAGCTTGGACTTCTACAACAGTGTTTGGACAAAGGTAAGAACAAAACACTTGATATCTCATATCATAATGCATGTTTAGAGAAGGATAGCTCTACTTTGTTTTGTTTGTCATTAGAATGTCTTAGACTTCTAGGAAGGTCGGTTGTGTCCGCACTATTGACAGATTCCGTGTGACAAATTAGCGACTCCACTGGGGATCGAACCCAGAATCTCTGGGGGGCATGTACCTCACTTTGCATCATTATACTGGGGGCATGCGAACGTTTTGAGCATATTTCCTTGTCTTGTGTCAAGCTCGTTAAAAAATGAAACAAGGGTAGGTTAAGTAGGTAGATTGTAGAGTGTAGTCATGAGCATAGTTCCTTGTCTTGTGTCAAGCTCATTAAAAAATGAATCAAGGATTTTGGAGCATAGTTCCTTGTCTTGTGTCAAGCTCGTTAAAAAATGAAACAAGGGTAGGTTAAGTAGGTAGATTGTAGAGAGTAGTTATGAGCATAGTTCCTTATCTTGTGTCAAGCTCGTTTAAAAAATGAAACAAGGGTTTTACGAGGATAGTTCCTGTTACTGAGTCAACCTCGTTAAAAAATGAATCAGGTATGAGGATAGTTCTTTTCTTGTGTCAACCTCCCTAAAAAATGAAACAACTCCCTTTTCAAGTTAAATATTGAAAGTAAACCTTCATTTCATCCAGCCGGTTGAATGCAATGGAGCCTGGGGGGCATGTACCTCGCTTTGCATCGTTATGCTGGGGGCATGCGAACTTCGGGAGCATAGTTCCTTGTCTTGTGTCAAGCTCTTTAAAAAATGAAACAAGGATAGGTTAGATAGGTAGATTTTAGAGAGTAGTTATGAGAAAAGTTCCTTGTCTTGTGTCAAGCTCGTTAAAAAATGAATCAAGGATTTTAGAGCATAGTTCCTTGTCTTGTGTCAAGATCGTTAAAAAATGAATCAAGGTTTTTAGAGTAGAGTTTTTTGTTAGGTAGATTGTAGAGAGTAGTTATGAGCATAGTTCCTTGTCTTGTGTCAAGCGCGTTAAAAAATGAAACAACTCCCTTTTCAAGTCGAATCTTTTCAAGATCTTGAAAGTAAAGATTCATTCCATCCACCTCATTAAATGCAATGAAGCTGGGGGGCATGTACCTTGGTTTGCATCTTTATGCTGGGGACATGCGAACTTATACCAAGCATAGTTTTTCGTTTCAAGCTTGCGTAAACATGAAACCGAATCTGAGCATAGTTCTTTTCCTGTGTCAAGCTCATTAAAAAATGAAACAAATCCTCCTCTACTTGAGTCGAGAGATTGACTAGATCTCGTAAATGTTAAGTTTAGGTTAGTTATTTCAGTGTTTTGCATAATTTTCTTACAGTTTTAGGTCAAGTCTTTCAAATGATCTCGTAACTCAAACCTTCATTTCATCCAATTGGTTGAATGAAATGAAGCTGGGGGGGCATGCGCTCTAGAAATTACGCTTAGGGGGCTTCAAGCACAGTTTTCTCTCTGTTTCAAGCTTGTGAAAAAATGAAACTACTTTGAAGCATAGTTTTTATCTGTTTCAAGCTTTTGTAAAAATGAAACCTATCTCGAGTCAATTTCAGTTATTTTCTAGACTCGTTAAACTCATGAAAGTACCGAGATTATTTTGCTATCTTTCATTCTCGTAAAACAAATGAAAATGTCGAGTTCTTTCCGTCTTTTCCTGCTCGTAAATTAAATTGAAAGTCGGCCATATGAGTACATTTTTCTCATTTTTTCGAACTCATTAAAACTTACGAAAAAATGAAAACCATGAGTACATTTTTATCCCTTTTTCGAACTCGTTAAAACTTACGAAAAAGTGAAACCTTGGAGTTCTCTTTTAAGCCCTTTTCTGACTCCTAAAACATGAAAAGATTGCCGAGCGTTTCTTTTACACTCGTTAAAACGGAATTAAAAGACGGTCCCCTTATAGCTCTTTTCTGACCGTAAAATCAGGAAAAGATTGCCGGGTTTTTGTCGTTTCAAACTCGATAAGGAAATAAAACGACGTGTCCTTGATCGCTTTTTACTTTTCAGGTCAGTGGCACTAATTATGAAAGTACTCCTTGGTCGCAAGATCAAGCGGTTCCCCCAGGTATTATTTTATACTTTTTCGGGCTTGAGGGACACAAACTTACGAAAAAGTTCACCGTGGAGTCTTCTTTAGTTTTTTCAGACTCTCTAAAATTGAAAAACACCGAGTTTCTCCTATACTGGGCTCATTAAACATTTTACAGTAAAGGACCTGTTCAATTACAAACAGGAACGAACCACTCCTTCCTAGGGTTCGAATCAAAACTAGGTTGGACTCATCCGAAGGATGAGCTTATAATCAAGCATATGTTATCCTCCTCAAGCTTGGTAAAAATAAAGAGGTACTTGCCAGAAATGGTGGGGGAAAAGAGAGAAGAATGAACCTATTTGTTACCTTTTGTCTCAGAAGAAACTTTATTACCACTCTTGAACACGACACTTTTCATTCACCTGGGTTGGGAAATATTTTACCTCACAGTTGATCAAACCACTTTGAAAGTCTTTAGCCGGGTTCCGGGGATTAACTTTGAGTTATTTGTCACCAAGCCATCTGTCGTGTCGTTATGTGTTCAAGAGGTCTGCAAGCAAAACTTTCATCTGCAAAATACTTGTCATCCATTTGACCATCCCTGAGTCAGTCCTTACAACAAACATTTCTTCAACTTGAGCAATGATTTCGTGTTGTGGGCTTGCCTGCAATGGGTCGCTTTCTATCAACATCGACACATTATCTAGAAAGATGACTTAGGAATCGACAGTACCTTGAAGTCTGCATGCATCAATGGCAGGTTTCTCGCCTTTGACGTCAGTTTACATCATTGACTTTCGATCAAAGGATTCCGTGAAGTGTTCGACATCAAAACATCTATTCACATTTCACGGGTTGTGCTTGGTACTTTGAGAACCATTGACATTACTGGTGGTCTCTCTCATGCTTGTTAACAGTTTACATCATCGACTGGTAATCAAGTGGTTTCTACCATGTTCGACATCAAATCATTTAATCACATGGCTAGAATCGTACCAATTCGGGAAGTAGAAGTGAAGACCCTGGATCTAGTTTCTACCATCCAGGCTGCGAGGAGTTTTGTATTCATGATCTATGTAGACTAATCATAAACAGATGGCTGCGTCCATACTATGTCTACAAAAGTCTATAAAAATGATGTACTGCAAGATCATTCCTGTATCAGAGTAGTTAGTCCATTAGTTAAAGTTTTGAATCTGAGTATGGGAATGCCTACCTCAGTGATGATATAATCTTATACATGTATTTTGTGTTGAAAATTGCAGGTTCCAACCAGGTCATCCACAAGACAATCCTTGAAATGATAAAGCGCTTCACCCTTCCTGGAATTACAAAACCCTAATCTATTCCAGGCTTCGCACTTTAGGGGGCAATCTGTTACACTAAAAAATGTCACCATGACTATTTACAGTTAGTATGGCTCAATCAACAGTCATGCTACGCTCTTAGGCAAGTCTTATGCCTCTGCTATCCATCTCAAACTCAAAGAAGAGAGAAAGTCTTGTAAAAAATGTGTTTATCTCTGGGGACGCAGGTTCTCTCAAGCCTTACCTGCGGGGACGCTCACAATGTTCACAAAGTCTGCGTCCTTGGACGCTCTGTATGTTAAGGGACAGGTGCGTCCTTCTGTAAAAGGCAAAATGCGCAAGTTTCATCTTAAAAAAGTTACTTGTGGTTACTTCTAGAACTTTCTAGAGGTCAGTTTGATGAAATGGATGCGCCTCCAGTTGGTTCATGTATCCCTATTAAGGAGGAACTTATCCCATCAATAAGGGAGCTATCCCACCCAAAGAGGGGGATTATCCCATTGATGGTGGACCTGAATAACCTCTTTACAGCACTATAAATAAAGGCATTGAGCCAAAAGGAGGGGAGGTTGGAAGCTATACATTGCTAAGTGTAAATGCTGCAGGAATTAGGACTCCCATTTAGAAGCTTGTGAGGAGAGATTGTCATCTTTACTTGTTTCCATTGGGAGGGGGGTGAGCTTTGTCAAAGTAAAGGAAGACTCTTGTGGACCCT
Source organism: Pinus tabuliformis (assembly GCA_031772625.1). Taxonomy (NCBI): domain Eukaryota; kingdom Viridiplantae; phylum Streptophyta; class Pinopsida; order Pinales; family Pinaceae; genus Pinus; species Pinus tabuliformis. The sequence continues at coordinate 1,971,561,910 of CM062817.1, read as the reverse complement.
GGAAGGAGCTTGCACAACACCAAGGCTCAGGTTGTAATAGTTCCTTTTGTTACTTTTAATGCAAATTAGTCCATTCTTCTCAATGACTTGTTGTTTATGAGTTGTTTCATGTACTCCTTGGTGTACATGTTGAATATGCTTTGTTTTATGTTATAATCAGGTGCTATTTAATGGTTTGACTGTTGGTGATTGCAGGTTTTGGAGAAAAGGAGGAGCTCATCCCGATCAACAAAGCTTGGACTTCTACAACAGTGTTTGGACAAAGGTAAGAACAAAACACTTGATATCTCATATCATAATGCATGTTTAGAGAAGGATAGCTCTACTTTGTTTTGTTTGTCATTAGAATGTCTTAGACTTCTAGGAAGGTCGGTTGTGTCCGCACTATTGACAGATTCCGTGTGACAATACGCAGCTTGGTCAAGGTGAACCTACGTATACCTCTCTTTCTTCATTCTGTGTAGTCTGATTTGTAATTCTTTGCTGTTAACTTGATGTACTGTGATCTTTCATTTGAGTGAGTTGCCATCAAGGACAACACTTGTATCATAATGCCAACAACTTTGGCAAGGAAGCAGTTCTTTTCCTTTCTAGACAACTTCAGCGGCTACAATCAAATTCAAATAATCTTTGAAGACCAAGAAAAAACAACCTTCACCTGTCCATGGGGTACATTCACTTACAAAGTGTTACCATTTGGCTTATGCAATGCCCCAGCTACGTTTCAAAGAGCCATACTCATCAATTTTGCTGACTTGATAAATGAAGGGCTTGAATTTTACATGGATGAATTTACCTCATATGGGGATGACTTAGATCAAGCACTACAAATAGTAGAGAAAATTTTGGAACAATGCATTGCTACCAGGCTGTGTTTAAGAAATGTCAAGTGTCACATGATGATGACAGAAGGCGTAATCCTGGAACATTACATTTTCGTAGCAGGGATACAAGTAGATCCAACAAAGATACAGGTAATCATTTTACTACCTACACCCTGTACGTAGATGGAGGTACGTAGCTTCCTTGGATATGCAGGCTATTATCATAGGTTTATCAAACAAAATTCACAAATTGTTGCACCTTTATATGCTTTTACTGGAAATGTTGACTTTAAATGGTCTGACAAATGTGACACAACTTTTGCAGATTTAAAGAAACTAGTTTTGACGACACCAGTATTATGTGGACCTAATTGGGAGCTACCCTTTCACATCTCCATGGATGCATCAGATGTAGCAATAGGTGCCATCCTCAACCAAGAGAAGGAAAAAAAACTTTATGATATATATTATATCAGCAAAAACCTTACTGCTACTGAACTTAATTATACAGTAATAGAAAAGGAATTATTCGTTGTCATTTATGACATAAACAAATTTAGACATTATATAACTGGCTATCAAGTTTTTCTGTATACTAATCATTCTGCCATTAGGTACTTAGCCAACAAACCTATTACAAATGGTTGAGTGACTCATTGGTTGTTGCTTTTGCAGTAGTTTGATATCACCATCAAATATTGTCTGGGGAAGGAAAAACCAATCGTTGATTTTCTGTCTCAAGTTCCAAAGATAAATGATCCATTGGCAGTGGATGACCAATTTCCAGATGAACATTTTTTTACCGTAGTAGTCAAAATGCCATGGTATGCAGATGTATAAAACTATCTGACAGTAGGAAATATGACCAGGAACTTTGACAACAAGGGAAAGGAAACAGATTGTCCAGTGCAATGCCTGGTTTTCTTGGATTGGCAGATACCTTTTTCACAAAGGGTTTGATATGTGTATATGTAGATGCATTCGTGAGGATGAGATTTATGACATCCTGAAGGCTTGCCACGATGAGCCCTGCAAAGGACACTTCGTAGATCGTAGGACATGGCATAAGGTACTACAGATGGGATATTATTGGCCCACTATTTTTAAAGATGCTAAGAAATATGCCGAGGGCTGTGATAGCTACCAAAGGATGGGTCAACCTGGTCAATCTGATGAAATGTCACTGCAGCCCCAACTGGTAATAGAACCCTTTAAACGATGGGCATTGGATTTTGTTGGCCCATTTCATCCGCCATCAAACCAAAAGGCCTATATACTGGTTGCCATAGATTATGTAATGAAGTGGGTAGAAACAATAGATTTTCCAAGAGCTACAGAAGATGTAATTAATGTCCTTTTTGGGCTATTTATGTGGTATGGCTTTCCTCGGGAAGTGATAACAGATGGAGGAGGGAAATTTGTAGGACAGAAGATTAGAATCACTCTGAGGAACCACCACATTACACATAGAGTCACTTCCCCGTATCACCCGCAAGTGAACAGGCAGGTTGAAAGCACCAATAAGGTCATCGAAACAATTCTAACTAAGACAGTCTCAACACATTGGCAGGACTGGGTTGCTAGAATGTGTTAGGATATTCTGACACCTAGGAAATAGTTAAGTATAACTTGGTATAGTGTAGAGTTAGGTAAAGTGTGTTTCTTTACTATGTACATTTGTAACTTACAATCTGACGGTCACAATATGTTCTAGACATGATGTGATCCGACGGTTCATTCTCTCGTTGGTATTACCGACACTTGATCTATGGCTTAACACCTAATTGGTCCATGATCTCTATTTAAAGAGCATGGAGGGTCATTTTTAGGGTGACTGTTCATGAGATAAGCTTATGTAAATTTTCTTTCTTTTATTAATAAATTGTCTGAAGTGGTCGTGTTGGCTCAGGTTATGGACTGTTTCCATCTTTGAGGGTTTTAACCACGTCAAAAATATTGGTGTACTGATCAGTGATCTGTTTGTGAGCGGTGTTCTTTGGTGTTCTATCGGAGGAACTTACCCTATAAATTACTACATGGTATCAGAGCTATTTGAGGGACACATATCTAGGTGATCCAAATCCGAAGTCGGTACAACTGCATCTAATTGTCGTTTCCTAGATATACTATTTTTGATTGGTTTCAGGCCAAGAGGGCTGCTCTATTTTGTTAGGAGCATTTGTTCCAGTGAGGAACCCATTTAATTTCACGCGAAAAGGTTTCTGGTAGCCTTAACTATGTCATTTTTAAGATATGGAGGTAGACGATGTTTTTTTGCAGTTCTAGTTATTCATCTCTCTATTTATTTCAGTTTATTTAGCTCTCTGTTTTTATTACCAGATATATACTTTTCATATCTGCATATGATCTTTTCCCTGTGACTCTGTGCTATTTGGGCAAATCAGAAACAGAAAGGATGGATTTTTCTCATGCGTATGCACTTTTCCGCCGCGCCTTAGTGTGATCTCGGAAAATCAGAAACATTGAGGAAAATATTTAGTTTCTGGCGAAAGCTAACTTCAAGCCATAAGGTTTTTTTTTTTTTTTTGTATGTCCATGTTGGGTTGTGTGGTTTTTTTTTTGTAGACAAAAAGAGTGTTTTCAAGTAAGCACGCACTCCAAAGCTTCAATGACTAAAAAAAAAAACAAAAACCTTCCTCTTTTCAAAAAATTACTATCCTTTTAAACTAGCTCACTTGGTCCAAAGTTACTTTATGAGAATAGAGATCTTGAGTTCAAGTCTTTCTTTTTGTTGAGTTACTTTTTCAAAAATCACATGTATCTTATGTTTTAAAGTTAATTTATGTAAAAGTGTTCGCACCCATTATAAAAAGTGAGTCACTTATAATTCTAAAGTCTCTTTATCTTTTACTTAAGGTACAATTTAGTGGGTATCTCGTAAAGTACCATTGTAAAAGTGACTTTCACTTATTTATAAAAGTGGGTCACACAATTTATTTTTATTTTTATTTTTTTTATGTGAGCTAATTAGATTAAGTTTGGAAAGGGGGGATCCTTTTTAAATATAACATTATCATTCACGCACTTCATCGGCATCGTCACCACATTTTCTTCAAAAAGTCGTAACTACTTTATCCGGAAGCCGGTTTCAGAGCCATTATTTAATCGACCTAATTTTTCGAGGTATTTCTATTGGAACACTTAGTTTCAGCATATACAGCTTCAGTTTATGTCAAAATGGAAAATCCATGCCAAGTTATTCTTGACATCACCAACTACTTGTAATGGTAGTCTTATATTGTGGATTTACTTAGAAGTAAACGTCTTTACAGAATAGCCTCAGGCCAAGAAACTAAACCTAAAGATGAAGATGAGGCATCCAAATGGGAAAATAGTCAATATCAAACACGTGGGTTGATAGGAATGACTATTTCTCCAGACCTTAGATTCCATATCGCATAACTTGATACCCCCAATGAAGCAATGAAACAACTCACTAAAGTTTTTGGAATAAAAAATGAAATTAGAGCCTATCAACTCGAAAATGAGTAGCTTACATTGGACCCCAATAATTTTTCTTCCATTGAAGATTTTTTGTCCAAGTTCAAGACCCTTAGAATTCTCTTTGAAGGTGTTAAGGTTAAGAAAGAAGATGTTAGCCTTATCTATTCCATTCTTACTAAGTTGGGACCAACCTACTTTGTGTTTGTTTCCACCTTCCATTCTACTAGAGAAGCATTTATTTCTCAAGGAAAAGACTACAAGTCCCCCTCTTTTGATGTCTTTTGTGATTCTTTAATAAGAGAACAAGAAAAACTCTTACATTTTGGTCTTCTTAATCTTGGAAACTCTTCTAAGAAAGCCTTAGCTACCCAGCGGCAACCAAATTCAAAGAATCCTAAGAAGTAGTATCCTAAAAAGAATGGTCCTAAACCAAACAAGCATCCTAAGAAATTTCAGTCTCAAAAATGAAAAATCAATTCAACAAAATGATAAGGAAAATAAAAACAAAGGGAAGAAGACTGATAGACATTGCAAATTTTGTAATCTAGATGGCCACTTAGAATCCAAATCCTTTAAGAAGATGGAAGCCTTGGAAGCAACAATGAAGAAGCATAACATCCATTTGGAGCTTTCTTCAACTTCAACTTCAGGAATAACACTTTCTACATGTGGTTATCAAGCATCTCAGTTAGGTTATGCACTAAATATATCTTCTCCTTCTCATTCTCATGGGTGGCTCATTGATTTTGGAGCTTCTTATTACATGACCAAAAACAAAGCCATGTTTTCTTCTTTAAATGATTGTAACACCAAAAATATATATGTTGGTGATGATAGATCTCTTAGTGTTGTAGGGACTAGAATTATTCATCTAGACAATGGTCAATTCAATGATGTATTATGTGTTCCAACCTTATCCTGCAACCTTCTATCTGTATATCAGATAACTCATCCAGGTGAAGGTAAAATCGTTGAATTTTCACCTCATGATGTTGTAATTAAGGGCCTAAGAGATCCTAAACAGATTTTAGCTACTAACGATGTTGATGATTCTATAAGGTTGTATAGTTTTAACAACTTTGGGTCATCAACTCTTCCCTCGGTATTTGTTGCTCATAATGACGAAGTGAGAAAAATTTGGCAAGAGCAATTTGGTCACTTAAACTATCACTCCCTTCAAAATCTATGTAAAAACATATGGTGACAGGTCTTCCTATGGTATCTTACAAAGATGATGTTTATTCCGGATGTGTACTCAGAAAACATCATCGGGATAGTTTTGAAAAACGTGCCTCTTATCATGCCTCAACCCCCTTACATCTTGTGTATAGTGATTTATGTGGTCCACTTCCAGTTGTTTCATTCTTTGGCTACAAGTATTTCTTAACTTTCATTGATGATTTCTCTAGACACACTTGGGTATACTTTTTAAAACTCGAGAATGAAGTACTTAACATGTTCTTAGCCTTTAAGGCCTTTGTTGAGAAACAAGTTGGACATCAGATTCGTAAGCTAAGATCTGATAATGGTGGAGAATATGTTAACAAAAAATTCATCAACTTTTACACTGAGCATGGAATTCAAATGCAACATATTGTTCCATATACTCCACAACAAAATGATGTAGCTGAAAGGAAGAATTTCACCTTAAAGGAAATGAATAATTGTATGTTTCAATCTAAAGGACTTAGTCTTAATTTTTGGGCAGAAACAATTAACTGCATAAATTACATAGTAAATCGCACTCCTACTAAGGTTTTAAATAATATCACTCCAGAAGAAGCATGGAGCTCAATTAAACTAGATGTAAGTCATTTTCATGTTTTTGGAAATGAAGCATGGGCGCATATTCCAGATGAGAAACATAAAGCTTTAGAACCTAAGAGTGAAAACTATATTTTTGTTGGATATTCTGAAGATGTCAAAGGATATAGACTTATTCCACTTAAGTCCAAAAATGTTATCAATAGAAGAGATGTAAAGTTTGTTGAAAATATATCAGCCTATGAAAATAGTTCGGTGGGTGTGCCACCTCTCTCTATCCATTCCACATCTAAAAATATTTCTTCTTCAGATGATGAAAACGAGGATGACAATCCTCCCCCACCTTATCAGGATCCTCCTTCATCTCCTTAGCTTCCAAAATGGGTCTGTGATACTCTGGATGCAGCAGGTGCTCTTGTAGATGATCCTACAGATCAACGACATACATGTTCTCAGTTCGATAGAGCCTTTTCTTTACTGGCTCAAGCTTGATCGAATTATGATCCTAACACCTTTGCAGAAGGTTCAGGCCATCTAGATTGGGAGGTAGCTATGAATGAAGAATATTTTTCATTATTGGAAAATCATACATGGGATCTTGTTCCTCATCCAAAGGGACGAAAACTTGTTAGATGGAAATGGTTTTATAGAACCAAGTATGGACGAGATGGAAAAGTTGATAAACATAAAGTTCGTCTTGTTGCTAAGGGTTTTTCACAAGTTGAATGCATTGACCATACTAAAACCTTCTCCCTTGTTGCCAAAATAAACTCTATCCGCCTTGTTCTTTCCCTTATTGCCTCTTTCAAATGGTAAGTCAATCAGATGGATGTTAAATTTGCCTTCTTGCATGGGGACTTGCATGAAGAAATCAATATGGAACAACCTACTGGCTTTATACAAACAGACTCCATCCTTGTATGTCGGCTTAAGAAATCCCTTTATGGTCTCAAGCAAGACCCTCGAGCTTGGTTTGCCAAAATGGATATCTTTCTTTTAGATACTTGCTTTTCTAGGTGTCACTCTGACAATACTGTCTACACCAAGAAAGTGGGTAAGTATCTTTATCATTATTGTTCTTTATGTTGATGATCTTATCCTTACTGGTAGTGATACCAACCCTATAAACCATGTGAAGTCTAGCCTTAAAAAGGAGTTTGAAATGACAGACTTAGGACACTTTCATTATTTTCTTGGTCTTCAAGTCTTGCAATCCAAGGAGGGTATTTCCCTTTCCCAATCCAAGTATTCTTGTGATATTTTAAGCCACTTTCACATGGAAGACTGTAATTCAGCCCCTTCTCCCTTTGATTCTGGAGCCAAACTTTCAGTCACTTGTACTTCCCCTAAAGTTGATGCTACCTTATACCGTCATCTTGTAGGAAAACGTCTGTATTCGACCCATACCCTTCCCGACCTTTCCTTTTTTGTTGGCCTTATTGCTTTGTTTATTCAAAACCCACATGAAAGTCATTGGAAAGTAGCTAAAAGAATGCTTCGTTATGTTCAAGGAACATTTCAGTTTGGGATTCATTATAGTGCAAAAGCATCTGCTCTATTGGTTGGTTTCACTTATTTGATTGGGCTGGTGACCCTGATGATCAGAAGTCTACTGTAGGTTATGTCTTCACTCTTGGTTCTGGACCTATTACATGGGCTTCCAAGAAACAAAGTGTCGTTTCTCTTTATTCAGCAGAGGCAGAGTATCATGGTGCCATAGAATCTAGTAAGGAAGCCCTATGGCTTCGTCAGATCCTGTCAGAGTTTGGATTTTAGCAGAAGCATCCGGCTACACTTTGGTGTGATAATCAAAGTGCCATTCAACTATACAAAGATCTATTCCAACATTAGTGCAGTGAACACATTGAAATACACATGCACTTCATCAGAAGGTTCATTCATGAACATGTTATTGAAGTCCAATATTGTTCAACCAATGATCAAGTTGTAGACATCTTTACAAAGGCTCTCACAGAGGCAAAGTTTACTAAACTTCAATTTATAGTTGGAGTTCAGGAAGTTGTCTAAGGGGGAATAGGCTCTAATGCCTCCTTCCTTATCCTATTGTGTCATATTTGTACATCCTTCAATCTTATCCCAAGTTGTTCTTAAGGGGGGATGTTAGGATATTCCGACACATAGGAAATAGTTAAGTATAACTTGGTCTAGTGTAGAGTTAGGTAATGTGTGTTTCTTTACTATGTACATTTGTAACTTACAATCCGATGGTCACGATATGTTCTAGACATGAAGTGATCCAATAGTTCATTCTCTCCTAGGTATTACTGACGCTTGATATGTGGCTTAACACACAATTGGTCCATGATCTCTATTTAAAGAGCATGGAGGGTCATTTGTAGGGTGATTGTTCATGAGAGAAGCTTATGTAAATTTTACTTCTTTTATTAATAAATTGCCTAAAGTGGCCGCATTGGCTTAGGCCATGGATTGTTTCCCCCTTTGAAGGTTTTAACCACATCAATAATATTGGTGTATTGATCTGTGATATGTTTGTGAGCGGTGTCCTTTGGTGTTTTATCTAAGGAACTTACCTTGTAAATTCCTACAGACTTCCAGAGGCCTTGTGGGCCTAATGCACAACTTGGTGAAATACTACTAGATATTCTCTGTAACAACTTGTATTTGGCAAAGAACCTACCCTTCCTATTGAATTTGAAATAAATACTCTAAAAGCAGCTCAGGAAGTGGGGTTGGATCTAACAGAAGCCAAAACCAAGAGACTTCAACAAATGAACGAATTGGACGAGGCTTGACTACTTGCTCAACGATGCAATGCAATTATTCAGCAACAAAGAGAGAAGAGGCATGACAATCTTATTAAAAAGAAGACATTTCAAAAAGGAGATTGGGCACTTCGTTATGACTGTAGATTCCAAGGCTTTCCAAGAAAGTTAAAAACAAGGTTGCTTGGCCCTTATGAAATTAAAGAAGTACATAACAATGGTACTCTCACTTTGACTACCATTGACAGGTCTGGCCATTCGTTCAAGGTGAATGGGCATCAGGTACGTCTTTATCACAAACCACTCAACAAAGAGTGTTTTTGTCAATGGGTACGTGATGAGCCCACCATGCAAATTTTAGTTGCAGGGAGTAATGACCTGACAACTTTGCTCTCGTGAAATTGTATCTTTCTTTAATTGTAGATAATGTATATATTCCTTTATGGTTGATTACAATCTAGTTAGGTATCACCATGTAAATATGAGGATTTCTTGTCTTTAGGTGTGTTTCGTAATTGTTGTTCAATTGAACAACACTTATTTTTGTGTGTATTGTTGTTCAATCGATTGAGGGATTGTTGTTCAAGCAATTGAACAACACTTATTTTTGTCTGTGTATTGATGTTCAATCGATTGAATGATTATTGTTGAATCAATTGAACAAAACTTATTTATGTGTGTATGTTGTTGCTCAATCGATTGAACGATTGTTGTTCAATCAACTGAACACACATATTTTTTATGCTTTGTTGTTCAAAATTTTGAGCGATTACTGTTCAATCTATTGAATGACACTTTGTGTGTTTTGTTGTTCAATCAATCAAATTATTGTTGTTCAATCAATTGAACAACACCTACTTTTTTGTGTTGTTTTTCAATCAACTGAACATCACTTATTTTTTGTGCTTTGTTTTTCAATTGTTTGAACAATTGTTCTTCAATAAATTGAACAACACTTTGTGTTTTTTTTTGTTCAATTGATTGAACTATTGTTCTTCAATCAATTGAACAACACTTACTTTTGTGTGTTTTTCGTTTAATCGATTGAACGATGGTTGTTCAATCGGTTGAAATATCGTTGTTCAATAAAATAAAAAAAACTTTTTGTGTGTTTTGTTGTTCAATCGATTGAATGGCTGTTGTTCAATCAATTGAACAACACATTTTGCATCTTTGTGTGTTTTGTTGTTCAATCGATTGAACGATTGTTGTTCAATCAATTGAACAAAACTTATTTTTTATGCTTTTCTATTCAATCTTTTGAGCGATTGCTGTTCAATCTATTGAAAAACACTTTGCATGCTTTTCTTTTCAATCAATTGAACAACACTTACTTTTGTGTGTTTTTGTTCAATCAATTGAACATCACTTATTTTTTGTGCTTTGTTGTTCAATCGTTTGAATGATTGTTGTTCAATCAATTGAACAACACTTTGCGTGTTTTGTTGTTCAATCGATCGAACTATTGTTCTTCAATCAATTGAAAAACACTTTTGTGTGTTGTTGAATAATGAATTGAACAACATTTACTTTTGCCTATTTTTCCGTTCAATCGATTGAACGATGGCTGTTCAATCGGCTGAACGATTGTTGTTCAATCAACTGAACAACAGTTTTTGTGTGTTTTGTTGTTCAATCAATTGAATGGTTGTTGTTCAATCAATTGAACAATACCTTTTTCATCTTTGTGTGTTTTGTTGTTGAATCGATTGAACGATTGATGTTCAATCCATTGAACAACATTTTTTGTGTTTTGTTGTTCAATTGATTAACCGATTGATGTTTAATCAATTGAACGACACTTTTTGTGTTTTGATGTTCAGTGAATTGGAAAACACGTTTCCATGTATTTTATTGTTCAATTAATTAAATTATTACTGTTCAATCAATTTAACAACACTTACTTGCTTATGTATGTTTTGTTGTTCAATCAATGGAACAACAATTATTTGTTTGTGTGTATTTTGCTGTTCAATCATTTGAATGATTGTTGTTCAATCAATTGAACAACACTTTTTGTGTGTTTTGTTGTTCAATCGATTGAACGATTGTTGTTCAATTAATTGAACAACACTAATTCATTTTTTGAATGTATGATGTTCAATCGATTGAACGATTGTTGTTCAATCAATTGAACAACTCCAACTTTTCTTTTTGTGTGTTTGTCGTTCAATCGGTAGAATGAATGACTGCGATTTCTTTTTGTTGTTATATCACTGGTCGTTATTTTTGCCATTTTATATATCTTTCATGTTTTGAATAAAACCCATATGGTTTGATATATGCCTAAGATAAATAAAAACAGTAATGTTAATACCATTATGACCTGTGAGACCTTTTGATGGTCATCCTTATTCAAAAGCTGACATGGTGCATCTCTATAATCTCTGGCTAAATATCTCCCCTTTGGACACATCATAAAATGAATTATTATTCTAATACCATGCTGGTTTATCTCTTACAATTTTAAATGGATAAATCTCTTTGATATGATGATATGGGGATAAAAGCATAACTTTCATTGGAATTTTTTTTACTTCTTATGCCATCCCCGACTCTTAAGGAGTAAATGAGCCTCCCTCTTTTTACAATAAAAGCATGAAAATATGAAATACAACAAATATTTTTTTAAAGACGATAGGGGGTCTCAATACGAGCCAGCCTACCATGATCATAAGTATGTAACGGGTGATATTCCACTATGGTCACCACACCAAGGTAATGACCTTCTTGGTAATTAAAATTGTCAGAAGGACAAGGGGTCTCATCATAAGCTAGCCTGATCACTTTGTTATATCTTGGTGAATTGCACTATCATTATTTGGTTACCATGCCAGCATAGTGGTCTCTTTATAGCAAATGAAAACGGAGAATCATCTAAATACTAAAAAGAGGACTCTGGCTCATTGGTGGTATTAAAAAGAAAGCCTCTCAAGGCTATGAATGACTGCTAGCAGCAGTGGATCTACTTGTGGCATTGAAGTACTATGTGACACTGCCAAATGCTCTCTATTCTATTACCACATATGGATTCATTTCTAAAGGAAAATTTCAGTTTGAACAACATTCCTAAAAGCCAACATGCATGGTAACTTATATCTTATTTTCATTATATCATATTTGTCCAATCACTTTACTGCCAGTCATTAATATTTTTCGTCGGTCATGCGTTTGTCACTTTGCCACCTAAGGTAAAAATATATTGACATAATGGTATAAATCCCTATTTTATTTTACGTGCATTTCAAATCTTTTGACGTGTACTTCTTTGATTGTTGTTGGCATATATTATGCTGCTTTTATTGATTGGTTGCCTACATTTATGATTTACCGACGCTTTCTCCTTTATTTCCCATGCTTGGAGGGTGTGGACGCCCTTTTCTAATTGGAGGGGGATGGTCTGCGTATGAACAACATGTGTGAAAATTTATGGATAGTTGTGTGATGATTATTAAACTGATTTCCAGTTAAAGGACTGCATGATGATTACATGTGTGTAATAATTATCAAACCATTTCTAATTGGAGGGAAAAAGGCAACCATTATGGATAGCATGTGAATTGATTATGGTCCTGCGGAAAATATTGCTGACGAGACAAATGACTTAATTGTCTGTGATATTAATTCTCAAAACAATGTCATTTTCCTGTTAATAGCTTTAACTTTCTCTGCTGCTGTTCCAAACTATGAAAGAGTGAGAGAAGTGCATGCAAGTGAATCAGCCACAGAAAAACATCAGCCATGGGAGAAAAGACCATTTTAAATGAACCCACAATGCTTAGGGTATCAGACCAGGCTCGTGCGATTCTTGAGCACGCTAGCTGGCTATAATATTTGACCTGATTATAGGGATTTCATGAGGAGACGACACTTAAATTTTTGTAGAATTTACAGAATGGCCACACGATGGTGAGAACCAAGAACATAATGGTGTCCAAAGCAATCATAGCTGAAGTCATTGGACTTCTAGCAAAAGGAACAAGATGGACGTACAAACATGTTCTTCTGTAGGAAGCAGTTACCATATTTCAGGACCCAAACGAGCAATTGGTGCGAAAAGGAAAAGGGGTTCACCCTACAACTTTGAGACAACCATGGTAGGAATTGGAAACCATTGTGAAGAGGTACATCACGTGCGACGAACGACGGGATGTGGTAAAACATCGCCAACTTAAATTGTTAGCCATTTTAAAACAGAAAATTCCAGCTAACTTGCCATTTTATTTAATTATGTATTGCATGATGTTTCTCGTCAGGTCAGAAAGGAAAATTACCCACATACATTCATCAGCCATCATGGGCTAATCAAATTAATCATCATCCATGGACTGGACCAGTAGCAGCTAACCTAGGATAACCTTATGAATCCTACTTTTTTCCCACCCATAGAAAAGCCAACAATTGAACAACAAGGCCCAAGAGTGACAGGTTCGAAAATGACATAGAAAAGGAAGAATCCCTCTTTGGCCTCGAGCGTAGCAAAACGAAGATGCTCTGCAAGGATAAAGTCGCACCGACACACCCCAATTCAAATAGATGAGGCAGGGACATCTCACATACCCCGTCCAAATCCACAAGATGGCTCTTTGCAAGACTATGAGGAAGAGGTTTCCCATGTAGTGGAGAATATGGGGATATTTGGTGAAAGAAGGGAGCAATCCGAGAATTCTGAAGCGAAAAATTATGCCCCTAACTTGTCTGCCCCTGCTAGCAGTCCTAGTCATGATGAAACCCTATCGTTTACTGATAAGTTGGAAGAATAGAGGGAACCAATTCCCTCTACGAAGGAATCCCTTGAAGGAGAAGTTCATGCATAGGAAACCATTAGGGAAGGAAATCAAGCAGAAGCTACTGGTCCACTGGAACGCCCAGCTAAGGGAAACCCTATAGAAGCAACCCTCGAAGGTGAAAATCAACCAGTGAGCACCATTTTTATGAAGTCCCCAAAGGATGGGGCCCATCTTGAAGAAGACCTTAAAAACGATAATTGCTAAGGGGACACCATCCCATTGGGGTTTCCTAAGAGGGAAGCCCATCAAGATAGAGACCTGGAAGGTGAAAATCCATCAGGAGACACGGTCCCATTAGAACCCCATCCTCATATTGACACAATTCCACCTGAACAGGGACATGAAGTAAATACAATTGTACCACCATTGGTCAGAAGCCTCACAACAAAGGAAACATACAAGGACAAACTCAGGAAGATGCTTAAGAAATATAGGAAGCAAAAGAAAACAATTAAGCAGCTACGACAATGGTTGAAGGAAGCAATCAGGGTTAGGAAAGTGAAAGTAGAATTGAAGACCACAGAGACCCAAACTGAACATTACTCTGGGGAAGATGTTGAAACTGAAACTGAGACCCTCTTGATTTATTCAAAAGAAACCCAAACAGAGCCATGTATTTTAGAAGACAGTGAAATGGAGACAGAAGATCCTTGTTTTTTCCGATAGAAAACCCAAACAGACTTCCCTACTATTGATGTTGCATTCAAACTGATACTGAAGAAAACACCCAAGATGATTGTTGCATGATTCTAGAAGTGACCGAGGATGTTGTTCAAAATGACCCAATGGAAACATAGGATGATGAGTTCCAGATAGAGGAGATGCCTGCCTAAATTCCCCTATTAAGGAAGCTGTCATTAGGAAATTGTAGAATGAACTAGTCAACACTCAGTAGGAATTGACTCGGCATAAAGAGGAAGTAGTGCCCCTACGAGTACACTAGGAGTTATGAAAGAAATTTGAGGCACTCATGGTCATAGAGGATGAGAATTTCACTAATTACAAGGATGAACAAAAGAAAGTCAAAAAATCACATGTCAAGTTGTAGAAAGCTAAAGAGCAATTTGAGACTGTTTTCTCTCTTTATTTAGATGCCTTGTCATGCCAAGCTCATGCCACCAACTACGCATTTTTCTTACTAGAAAGATATCTCTTATTGAAGGTCAAAGTTGTTAAAGCTGGAAAGTTAGTGGAAATTAAAAGCACCCCAGATTTTGTCAAGTGTTTCAAGAAAATGAGTAGGTACAGTGCCTCCTTTGTGCATTATACATGCATAATTTCTTTTTAGAGGATGACTTAGACAATAATCCTAGCCCCTTCATAGGGGGGATATCCAATTCCAAGCCTTTCTTTCCTTTGCCACTAACCAAATCAAATGGGATAAGGCCTATAATACTTTTAGGAAGCAAGAATATGACATAGACTTATGGTTTAGGGGAGAACGCACAAAACCCCTGCACCTCTCTGTCCAGAACAAATAATTCATGAAATGAATGGGTGTTGTGGGCCAATTAGGACCACTTCACATAGATATCATATAGGAAGGGAAGGAGTACTTCCAGGAAATCAAAGAAGAAGCTTTATCTGCAGCCAGACAGAGATGGGAAGCCTCCAGCAATACTATCATGAACAAAGAGCCATTTGGATTCAGGAATTTCAAAGTTGCCTCCACTCGCTTACATAAATACAACAACATGGTCTTGAGCATGGGCCCTGAGTGGATCTGCTGTCGATATAGAAGTCTAATTATCTGGTATCCCCCAGATGGGTAGCGTAGTGATTATAACTTGACAAATCAATAAGGGAACTAGGATATTGCAGTGCGCAAAATGAAAAATAGTTTCAAGCTGTACAAGGAGGAAGTATATCTAGCCTATTCCTTTAACTCAACTAAACCTTAACCATATGATTTCATGAAGAGATGCAATAAGTTAAGTAGAGGAGTATGTTAAGCCGAGGAAAAGGTATGTTTTCTCCTCGTAAATAGCCTAATTAAGCATTTGCCTTCACATGTTTATCTTCATTTTATGGATAAAAATAGAGGAAACAACAACAAAAGTTGGGTAAAATTGATTAGCAACAAATTAGATAAATATGGCCACAGAAAAATGACTTTCACTATCTTTATATGCAAGCACACGGATTGGACGATTGTTGTTCAATCGACAAGATAGTAGCAGCCAGTAAAGGAAAAGAACCATCATCTTTAGCATGGAAGACAACAAAAGACCATGAGGACTAATGATATTTTATGATGAAATCAAATCGAGTATTGTGAAATCCTCAGGATCCCCCGATCCTGAGGATTCACTTCTATCTATTTACTTTTCGAAATGTTATATAAAGTCATCAGGTGAATTGAACAACTAGTTTAGAAATTCGCATATTGTAACTATTCTTTTTAGACATATAATACTTTCATCTCGGTGATGCTATAACATCGTTAGTGATTTTAATGAAGAATATTGTGTTTAATTCATAATCATTTTCTGAATATCTAAAAGTGGGGACTTCTGGAGACTTTGGGCCCCGTCAATAGAAAATCTACTGCTTCAATTGTGTTATAATCATTTTTTTATTCTTCACTATTTATTACTATTAATTTTCAAAGTTAGTATTATTTTGACTACTGTGAGGATTGATGATTCTAATTTTTGTTTGTTGTTTAGTCAATATTCTATCTTTAGCTGTGTCATTATATATGCATGATGCTCTTTGTTGAATTGGTTATGTTAATTCCAAATTGTTGCTCATTCTAATGTAATGTTATCATAGATTTCAAAGCTGGAGTGATTGCTTTCCATGAAATGTTTATATGGTTATTTCCTATTAAATTATCATAGCTTTCCTTCATGTTAAATGAGTTAGTTTCAATACCAGTTAGATTTTCAAGTGTGATCTTTCTATTTGCATTCTAATTGAGTTGCTTGTAGAATAGATTAAGTAGTTTTGGAAGTGTGTTATTAGTTCCTTTCAGAAGTGTTTGGATTAAATTTAGAGAAATAGACATTAGCAATTGCAACAATTCCAACATAAATTGACCTCTAAATTCACTGCATAGATAATTCTGACAGTCTTGAAATAAAAAGACTTACCTTGGGTTGATAATGAATTTAGGTATTAAGATTGCTTGTAAGATATCTTAGTGCACCAACACCATCTATTCCACGTGGACCTCCAACATTTTTTCTTTCAGTTTCCTTAATTGTAGCGCAAATTACTATTTTTGGTAGTTTTTCAGGTACTAAAATTCTAAAGCCTTTTTGAGGCCTTAAACAACATTTTTTTAAAATGCACCAAGGCCATGGGCTATGGGGATGAGATTCTTCACGAAATTTCTTTTCCTCAGATAGATCTTTCTAACAAGGTATTAGTCATGCCAAATGAAGATGAAATGGCCAAATTACGACCGTGGGAAGTTGGTGTTCCAACTAATCCCCACAAGGCCTACAAAATTTTGGTGCTTCATATATTAGGGTTAGTTTTTTGGATGTGGGTTTCCCATTGTTTCTCAATAAAAAAAATGGCTCTAAGCCTCATGGTAACACAATTCAAAAGGCATGTAGCTGTCACATCTCTTCTCGAAGATAAGATACCATCGATGAGCTAGTTTATTTCCATTTTACATGTAAACACTTTTTATTATTTGCCATTAATGAATTGAAGTTCATTTTTCGTTGTAGCTATGTGTTTCTGCTTAAATCTATATTTCATTTTTTTCCTCCATAAATCTAGATCATGAATAAACCCTAAACCCTAGGATTAATATTATAAGCCCTAAGATTAATATATTAATCCTAAGATTATTATTATAATCCATAATATAGTATTATACATATTAAGGATTAATATCATAAACCCAAGGGTTTATTGATATTGCAACCCAAGGGATTAATATTAATATAAATCGAAGGGATAATAAACCCAAGGGAATGATATTAAAACCAAGGATTTATATTATAAACCAAGGGATTATAAACCCTAGGAATAATATGATAATCCCTATTATTATAAACCTTAAGATTATAAACCCTAAGGCTAATATTATAAACTAGAATTTACCATAAACACAATATTAAAAACAATAATACTAAACCATAGTTTATTCAAAGTTGTAATGTGCCATTAAATAAATTGCAATGTAACATATCATTCTAACAATGATTGTGACACTTCTTGTTGTATTGTGACAATTCATGTCACATTGCAACATTGGATATATTTTGTATGATTCCAATGTTACAATATTAAACCCTCATATTAAATGAAATACTATAGACCATAGAATTAATATTAAAAGTGCTAAGATTAATATTATAAATCGAAGGGATTATAAACCTAAGAGATTAACATTATAAACCTAAGGGGTTAATATTGTTTACTGTTCAGATCAATAAACCCAATGTATCAATATTATAAACTCAATATACCTAAGGGTTCAATATTATAAACCCAAGGAATTAATATTGAACCCTAGGATTAATATTATAATCATAAGCAATTATAAAAAATAGGATTAATATTATAAACCCTAATATAAATATATTAAACCTAAGATTAATATTATAAACCCTAAGATTATAAACTCTAATATATTATTATACATATTAGGGATTAATATAATAAATCCAATGAACTAATAATATGATAAAACCAAGTGAATAATATTAAGCCCTAGAATTTATATTATAAAACTGTAGGATTAATATTATAAACCCAACATATTGAAAACCTTTAGATTAATATTATAAACCCAATGATTATAAAACTTAAGAATACAAACCGTAAATCCAATATTATAAAATAGAATAAACCCTAAAACCTAGGATTAATATTGTAAATGCTAAGATTAATATATCAAACCTAAGATTAATATATAAACCCTACTATATTACTATACATATCAGGGATTTATATTATAAACCAAATTGATATTATTAACCCAAGGGATTAATAATATTATAAACTCAAGGGATTAATAAACCAAAGGGAATAATATTAAACTGTGGGATTTATATTATAAGCCTAAAGGATTATAAACCCTAGGATTAATATTATAAGACCAATGTATTAAAATCCATGGGATTAATATTATAAACCCTACAATTATAAATATTAAGATTATAAACCTTAAGCCCAATATTATAAACCAGAATAGACCCTAAACCCTAAATCCAATATTAAAAACAAGAATATTAAACCTTAATTTATTTAATGTCGCAATTTCATATTGAATAAATTTCTATTTAATGTATCATTGTGATAGTTATGGTGACATTTCTTATCGAATTACAATGATGTTTGTCACAATGCGATGTTGGATAGAATTTTGTACCATTTCAACATCACAATATTAAACCATATAATATTAATCGTGACATTATGAACTCTAAGATTAATCCTTAGGATAAATATTATAGATACTATGATGGATATTATAAACTATAGGATTAATTTGTAAATTCTATGATTAACATTATAAACCCCAAGATTATAAAACCCTAATAGTAAACCCAATATTATAAACCACAGTATTAAAAACCCCAATATTAAACCATAATATTATAGACCCAATGTTAAATACAATAATATAAACTTGAATATTATAAACCAAATATTATAATCTCTAATATTAAACCCCAATTTTTTAATGTTGCATTGAAATGTTGAATAAATTGTAATGCAATGTAAAATTACAACAATCATTGACATATTGATTGTAGCATTGAGACAATGCTTGTCACAATGCAACGTTGAACATATATTTGTACCTTTCCAGTGTCATGATATTGAAACCTAATATTAAACTAAATATTATAAACCCTAGAATCATAAATTCTAATATTATAAATGAGATTCTGTAAACCTTAATATCAAGCCTAATATTATCAACGCCATTAGAAACCCAAATATTATAAACCCTAGTACAACCAAATTAGTAAATATTGTTGATAAATAAATATGATAGAAACCTATATTATTAATAATATTAATAGTTGATTCTGTTTGACAGAAGATGAAGGGTGTAGGGTGACAAACATAGCCAAACATTGTCGAACATAATCAACCACATTATTACATGTGGTTAACTAATTTTGTAATGTCACACTGCGACATTCGATAAATTGCAATGGAATGTAACATTGTGACAATGTTTGTCACATTGCAACATCCAATAATTTTTTGTCACAATGTGACGATCTAAAACTGCAACAATGTTTATGACAATGTGACAATGTTTGAAACATTTTGATGTTTGTCACATTGTGACATTTATCACATAGCTTCACCGTGTTCAGAATGGTTAAACATGGTTTGACTAATTTGACATGGTTGACCATATTTTCTATGATAGACAATGGTTGTTTATATTGATAGTGGAAGGCTACAGTTGACAATGTTTTACCATGGTGACCTAGGTTAACCATATTTGACCATATCTTCTATGGTTGGTCATGTTGAGCATGGGTCCACCATGCCTTTTAAATGTTGATTATGGTGACTATAGCTGACAAAATATGGTCGTGACTAACCATGGTTGAACTAGTTTTTCCATGATTGAACATGACTAACCATGGTTAACAAAGGTCAACCATGTTATATAGAGTCAACTATGGTTGAAAATGGTTGACTGTTGAATTTTCAACAAAACATATGGGGGCATATAATGGTGGGGATGAGTCTCGCTAACTTGGTAATATTTGATAAAATCTACCAACTATAGGATATCTTATGACAGTTTATTGGCCACTCAATTCTCATCAAGTTTTGAATTATGATTGAGGATCCTTCCTACACTAGCTCTCTTAACTCCATTGATTAATAAACCTACACTACCATGGTTGACCTAAGGATTCATAAACCAAGGGATTATTGATATTATTAACCCAAGTGATTAATAAACCTAAGAGACTAATAATATTATAAATTCAAGGGATTAATAAACCCAAGTGAGTATTATTATAAACCCAAGGGAATATTATTAAAACCTAGGGTTTATATTATAAACACAATGGATTATAAACCCGAGGATTAATATTATCAACACTATGATTATATAAATTAAGATTATAAACAATAATTATAATATCCTAAACCAAAATAAACCCTAAATCCAATATTAAAAGGAGAATATTAAACCATAATTCATTCAATGTCATAATTCAACATTGAATACATTGAATATTAAACCATAATTTATTCAATGTTATAATCCAACATTGAATAAATTGCAATGCAACGTATCATTCTCAAAATGATTGTTACACTTCTTGTTGCATTACGACGATGTTTGCCACATTGCAATGTTGGATAGATTTTTGTACATTCCAACTTTACAATATTAAACCCTAATATTAAACAACATATTATAAACCCCAACATAATAAAACTCAATATTAAAAATCATAAGATTAATTTATTATAAACCCTATGATTAATTGTAGGATGAATATTATTAACACTAAGATTAATATTATAAACCCAAGCGATTAATAATATAAAGAGATTAATATTATAAACCCAAGCGATTAATAATCTAAAGAGATTAATATTATAGCCCCAAGGGATTAATAAACCCATCAGTTTAATATTATTAAACTAAGGGATTTATATTATAAAACCAAGGAATTATTAAACATAAGGGTTTAATATTAAAAACCTAAGGAATTAATAAACCCAAGTGCTTATAAATTAATAATCACAAGGGATTAATATTAAACACTAAGATTAATATTATAAACCCTAATATTGACATTAAACCCTAACAATCCTCCGATGGGGTGTTCATGCGATTATACAAGTGGCGTGTGAAAGGCCATCTGAGCCTACTCATCCTCAACAGGCGTATTAACTCCCAGTTGATGAATTAGTTTGGAATTTACTCCTCTAGTCTGACACTCCCCATCATACGCTGTATGGATAAATATGAACACTGGTACACGATTTAGTTCAGTTTGATAGTTTGGGAAATTAATTTGGGTCGTAAGCAGATTGGAAGTGATCGGGTCTGTCTCTATGACACCTAACTCGGGCTCTGACCTTGGGTGAGGAGGGTAGATGACGTTTGCAGTTTCCTGGCATGGATTCAGATAAGCCTCTTAGTCTGCCCTTGGGACCCTGGTACACATACAATTGTGGTTTAGCTTAGCTCCCTTGCCTCTGTCATCTACAAGTATGTTTATGTCCTACAACAATTTTTGGCTTAACTCCCACTCACGAGGACCCTTGCTAGTTTTCATGGGTCTGTGGGTTTTCATCTGGTATTTGTTTATTTATGCTCTAGGTTTGGGTCTCTCCTTAGTCTTGAAGTCATATACAACCTCTCGACCAATGCTTAGGGTTATGGGTTCTATTTATGTGAAGCTTTTGGCAGGTTTATAGGAATTTCTTCGCTCCGTCACCCGGTCTGGGTTAAAACGTGCTCATATCACCGTTATGGGAGGAGGGTTGGGATGGTTTTTCATCCTTTGCTCCAGTAAGTGGGTACATGGGTCTGGACTATATTGTCTCTAGTGTAGGTTTTATAAATATTTCTTTGCAGGTTCCCCCTACTGCAAGCCACCAACCACTGTGACCAACAAGATGCCATGCCAACGAGGTCATCCTCGTTGTGGGTGGGGGAAGCAAGCCTAGGCTGGGCACCTTGAGCCAGACCATCACTCGTCCTCTGCCACCTCTTCCAGCCAGGAAACAGAGCATGCAGAGGTTATTTCTCCAACTAATTCGCTAGGCCGCCTCGTGGGTTGTGCCTCCATGAAATCTATCGTCGAGCATTTGTGGCACATACAAATTGACATTGAAATTCTATGGGACCACAAGTGTGAAGACCACAATGAATTTGTTTCCAATCTCACTGATATTTGATACAGTCATGATCCCATTATGGAGTAGTTGGACAACCTCAGGCGTAGTCAATGTCTTACTAACGACCACCTCCGCACCTTGGAGGCACAAGTGGAACATATTGACTTCCAAATTCATGATCGTGTTGGCTACTTTTTAACTCTCCCCGTAATGTCCCCTCATTCCCCTCCTAGATATGTTGCTATCAGTTTTGGTATCTTGTTGTGTCTCTCATAGTATGCTAATTCCATAGGAGCCTCAAAAAATAATGTATGCAAATTGTCTATCTTGGTATTTTCCGACCCCCAATCTCAAAAAGTCTGGTAGGAATGAGGGAGTGGGATATTTTGAGAGAATTTTTGTACGCTATGATATTTTGAAAATCTAATGAAAGCCATTTTGAACTACAAAAAAAACATTAAACCTAGGAATATAAAACCTAAGACTAATATTATAAACCTAACCGATTTTTTTTTTGTAAGTTCGACATTGGTGAGGATACATCATGGTCATGTCCAACAATAACACCTGAATAGGGTGGAGAATTGAACAAGTGACTTAACATCTAGGAGTTTCTTAATAGCGCACCCAATCACCGTTTATCCAAGACCCCGTGGATTATAAACCTAATGGATTAATGTTAAACCCTATGATTAATATTATAAATCCTAAGATTAATATATCTAACCTAAGATCACTATCATAAAACCCAATATTATAAACCCTCATATATTATTAAGCATGTTAGGGATTAATATTATAAACCGAGAGGATTAATAAATGCAAAGAACTAATAATATTATAAACTCAAGGGACTAATAAGCTAGTTTTCTTTAGTGCGACTTTTTGGAAGTATTTCCGGTGGGTTTTTCCTATCTAATTTCTCTAAAATATGGTAGGAATTTATTAAAATCACAAACTTGGTGGGTGATCCATACACAATTGAAGTTCCCTAGAGATTTTGCAGGGTGCTAAATCCATATATACAATAAAAAGACTAGTTTAAATAATACAAATCAAGATTTCACATCAAATTTTTCTGCCGGATTCCGTCACTAGAAAATCCAAAATGTCGCAGTAAAGAAAACCCCATTAATAAGCCCAAGGGATTATGTTATAAAATCAAGAGATGACAAATCTAAGGGAACAATATTAAACCTTAGGATGAATATACAAACTCAAGTGATTAAAAACCTGAGGATTAATATTATAAACCCAATGATTATAAACCTTAATATTATAAACCCTAAGCCCAATATTATAAATGAGAATAAATCGTAAAATCCAAACCCTATATTAAAAACCATAATATTAAGCCCTAATTTATTCAATTTCATGATGCGACATTAAATAAACTATAAATTAAGGTATCATTCTAATAGTGATTGTCACAATGCTTGTTGCATTGCAATTATGCTTGTCACACTATGACGATGTTTGTCACACTGCGATGTTAGATAGATTTTTGTACTATTCTAACACCACATTATAAAACCATATATTATAAACCCTAACATTATAAAACCTAACATCATAAACCCTAAGGTCAATCCCTAGGATTAATAATACAAATCCTATGATAAATATTATAAACCCTTGGGATAATATTATAAACGTAATGATTAATATTATAAGCTCTTGCATTAATATTAGAAACCCTATAGATATATAACCCAATATTAAACCCTAATATTAAACCTAATGTTATAAACCCCAATATTATAAACCTAATATTAAGCCCAATATTAAACACAATATTATAAACTCAATATTAGAAACCTTAATATTATAAAATTTAATATAAAACTCCAATTTTGTAATTTCACATTGTAAAGTTGAGTAACTTGTATAGTAATTTAACATTGCGACAATCATTGTCAGAATGATTTGATTGTCGCATTGAGATAAATTTTGTCACAATGTGATGTTAGACACCTTTTTGTACCATTCCAACATCAAGATATTAAACCCTTATACTAAAATTAATATTTTAAACCCTAACAACATAAAACTCAATATTATAAACCCTATGATACATATATCAAACCCTAAGTTTAATATATTCAACCCTAAAATTATAAATCCTAAAATTATTATTATAAACCCTTCGGATTAATATTATAAACCCAAGGAGCCCCACGGGGGTAGGTGAGTTGGTAATCACAATGTGGTGAAGTTCGTTAGAAAGGCGGGCTCCATACTTAAGGTTAGGAGTTCAAATCCCCGGACTAGCCCAGAGCTGTGGAGAGGGGCGGGCGTAGTTCCCAGGGGTTATAGTGGTAGCGGTCAGAATCGACCCCATGTTACACGAGTTGCGAGCCTGCTCCAGTTTCCGATTCCTCTGTAATAAAAAAAAATATTATAAACCCAAGGGATTAATATTATAATTCTCCTATCTTGTAAACTCAAAAGTTATAAACAAAATATTATAAAACCTAATATTATAAACTCTGATTATAAACCCAATATTATAAACCTTAATATTAAAAGTCCATTATTATAAACCCTAATATAAAACCTAATATTATCAACCCTATATTATAAATCGAAATATTATAACCCCCAATGTTATAAACTCTAGTACACCCACATTAGTAAATATCGTTGATAAACAACAATGTTATAGACCTATATTATTAATAATATTAATAGGCAATTACGTTTGACCGAAGTTAAAGAATGTAGAGTGTCAAACATAGCCAAACATTGTCAAACATAATCAACCATATTAGTAAATGTGGTTAAGTAATTTTATAATGCTGCACTATGATAGTGAATAAATTGCAATGTAGTGTAACATGTTTTTCACCCATTTATTAATGAATGTGTGAGGCTCAACAGTAGTCTTTGTACATCCAAGCTTCAAATTTCCATAGGCTCGGCCATATATTTCTCTAGAAATTGAGAGTGTTCTATGCATGCAATACCAACACAAACTTAGGCCTTCCTAAGCCTTTTGGGACTATGTGGAGAAGAGAGAATAGAAGTAACATAATGAAAGTGTGAAATGGTTGGACATGTTAATGAAATAAACAAACACCTATTATTTAGAATTAGGCACGTGTTATCAATGTTTTCAAATTGAAAACCATCCTATTTTTAAATACATCACACATTTCCATTAATATGATAAACATGGTTTAATTATATGATTTAGATATGTAAGGAAGTTACTAATGTGAATTTCATTCATTGATATAGTGGTGGCGAAGAGCATATATGGTATCAAATTTAGACTATCCAATCAAATATTTTAATTAGTAAAATAATTAAACTGCCCAATTCCAATAAAAGATACTTTAAGAACAATGATTATACTTTCTTTTCATTATCTCTATCTAATCATTTTAATTTACATCTCTTTCTGTTTTTTCTTCTATTAATATAAATTGATGTCATTAACTATATAGATATATCATTATTTAATTCATGCTTTATAATTACAGGGTATTAAATAAAAACTTTAATAATAAAAAATGTCCTTGAAATTATAAATGTCTTAATCTCAGTTTCATAATACATCTTTATCACAAATTAAAAATCGATATTTAAAATTAAAAACTCATCTCCAACCAGAATTCCCATTTTCATGATGAATGACACTCAAACTAGTTAAATGTACAAGCACAAGTTTTTCGCACTGAGTTTTATTTTTCGCAATTCAATGTGGGAGCCCATTCATCCCAAGTTTTTCACTCATACGATCACATGCTTCAGAATTTCCTTTTTCACAATCAGTCACAAAACGCAACCATGTAAGTTTCTTGCTTCGAATTTTACTTTTTATAGTCAAGTCAATGGCAAAGGCCATTTCCTACATGTTTCTCACCCTTGATTTATAATTTTTATTTTTTTTAATTAAATGGTATTTCTAGAAAGTTCCAAAAAGCTTATAATTTTAATGAAGTTATTTATCTCAATTGCAAATGGATTAAAATATTCTAAACCAATTAGAAAATTCAATATATACCATCCAAATAACCTGAACGAGTTCCAAACTCAATTACAAATTCAATTCACTGTATCCAAGGAACCTGAAGCAGAGTGAAGAGTAGAAAAATAATAAATCATTATTATTTGGGTGAAAATAAGCCAACATTTGGGTGCTAAATGGCAGATTAGCTAATAATTTGGTAGTGGGTAAATGGTAGATTTTCATCCCATGCCGATTAACCTCGATCTTCGCTTATTTGAATTAATAAAATAATTAATTAAATACTAATGCATCCCTGATTAGATTATTTTCATTTATTACAATAAACAGCATTATTTCTTTTACATTTCTCACGCTCTAATGGGTCACTAGCATTTAAACCCTTAAATTGTTAGCTTTGGAATCGACTACAGGATTTTTTTTTTTTTAATAAATTTATCGAGGTCCTGAGTGTCATTTAATGCTGGTTTTTAATGGGTTGATAATTACCTAAATATGTGTTTCTTCTCTCTTTATCTACATGGTTGATAATGTGTTTCAGATTATATTTTATTATTATTTATTTATTTAAATTTAATTTATTTATATAATTATACTAAAATGTTTTTTTTTTATTATTTTTATATAAATTTATAATTTATGAACATAGTATGGTTTAGATGTTAATGATTTGAAGGAGTGTTCTATGAAAGATTGGTTTACATTTCAAATACATGTATAAAAGTAACTCAACTATGAATTTGGTATGTTCTAGGTTTTCAGTGCAGGATTAGTGTAGAATTAGGTAAATTAGCATGAATGAATTTCTGCTCTAAAATTAATTAGCAATCATTCAATAATAAATTTTCAAATTGCAAGGTAATCTTATTAGTTTTTAATTTAAAAGTCAATATTGATCTATTTTAATCACAAATCTAAGAAGTGTTTAGAGTGATATAATTTATAAACCCAAGCGATTAATAATCTAAAGAGATTAATATTATAGCCCCAAGGAATTAATAAACCCATCAGTTTAATATTATTAAACTAAGGGATTTATATTATAAAACCAAGGAATTATTAAACATAAGGGTTTAATATTAAAAACCTAAGGAATTAATAAACCCAAGTGCTTATAAATTAATAATCACAAGGGATTAATATTAAACACTAAGATTAATATTATAAACCCTAATATTGACATTAAACCCTAACAATCCTCCGATGGGGTGTTCATGCGATTATACAAGTGGCGTGTGAAAGGCCATCTGAGCCTACTCGTCCTCAACAGGCGTATTAACTCCCAGTTGATGAATTAGTTTGGAATTTACTCCTCTAGTCTGACACTCCCCATCATACGCTGTATGGATAAATATGAACACTGGTACACGATTTAGTTCAGTTTGATAGTTTGGGAAATTAATTTGGGTCGTAAGCAGATTGGAAGTGATCGGGTCTGTCTCTATGACACCTAACTCGGGCTCTGACCTTGGGTGAGGAGGGTAGATGACGTTTGCAGTTTCCTGGCATGGATTCAGATAAGCCTCTTAGTCTGCCCTTGGGACCCTGGTACACATACAATTGTGGTTTAGCTTAGCTCCCTTGCCTCTGTCATCTACAAGTATGTTTATGTCCTACAACAATTTTTGGCTTAACTCCCACTCACGAGGACCCTTGCTAGTGTTCATGGGTCTGTGGGTTTTCATCTGGTATTTGTTTATTTATGCTCTAGGTTTGGGTCTCTCCTTAGTCTTGAAGTCATATACAACCTCTCGGCCAATGCTTAGGGTTGTGGGTTCTATTTATGTGAAGCTTTTGGCAGGTTTATAGGAATTTCTTCGCTCCGTCACCCGGTCTGGGTCAAAACGTGCTCATATCACCGTTATGGGAGGAGGGTTGGGATGGTTTTTCATCCTTTGCTCCAGTAAGTGGGTACATGGGTCTGGACTATATTGTCTCTAGTGTAGGTTTTATAAATATTTCTTTGCAGGTTCCCCCTACTGCAAGCCACCAACCACTGTGACCAGCAAGATGCCATGCCAACGAGGTCATCCTCGTTGTGGGTGGGGGAAGCAAGCCTAGGCTGGGCACCTTGAGCCAGACCATCACTCGTCCTCTGCCACCTCTTCCAGCCAGGAAACAGAGCATGCAGAGGTTATTTCTCCAACTAATTCGCTAGGCCGCCTCGTGCGTTGTGCCTCCATGAAATCTATCGTCGAGCATTTGTGGCACATACAAATTGACATTGAAATTCTATGGGACCACAAGT
Organism: Pinus tabuliformis; assembly: GCA_031772625.1. Lineage (NCBI taxonomy): Eukaryota > Viridiplantae > Streptophyta > Pinopsida > Pinales > Pinaceae > Pinus > Pinus tabuliformis. Next base: position 1,971,533,297 of record CM062817.1, on the reverse strand, counting down.
GTGAAGACCACAATGAATTTGTTTCCAATCTCACTGATATTTGATACAGTCATGATCCCATTATGGAGTAGTTGGACAACCTCAGGCGTAGTCAATGTCTTACTAACGACCACCTCCGCACCTTGGAGGCACAAGTGGAACATATTGACTTCCAAATTCATGATCGTGTTGGCTACTTTTTAACTCTCCCCGTAATGTCCCCTCATTCCCCTCCTAGATATGTTGCTATCAGTTTTGGTATCTTGTTGTGTCTCTCATAGTATGCTAATTCCATAGGAGCCTCAAAAAATAATGTATGCAAATTGTCTATCTTGGTATTTTCCGACCCCCAATCTCAAAAAGTCTGGTAGGAATGAGGGAGTGGGATATTTTGAGAGAATTTTTGTACGCTATGATATTTTGAAAATCTAATGAAAGCCATTTTGAACTACAAAAAAAACATTAAACCTAGGAATATAAAACCTAAGACTAATATTATAAACCTAACCGATTTTTTTTTTGTAAGTTCGACATTGGTGAGGATACATCATGGTCATGTCCAACAATAACACCTGAATAGGGTGGAGAATTGAACAAGTGACTTAACATCTAGGAGTGTCTTAATAGCGCACCCAATCACCGTTTATCCAAGACCCCGTGGATTATAAACCTAATGGATTAATGTTAAACCCTATGATTAATATTATAAATCCTAAGATTAATATATCTAACCTAAGATCACTATCATAAAACCCAATATTATAAACCCTCATATATTATTAAGCATGTTAGGGATTAATATTATAAACCGAGAGGATTAATAAATGCAAAGAACTAATAATATTATAAACTCAAGGGACTAATAAGCGAGTTTTCTTTAGTGCGACTTTTTGGAAGTATTTCCGGTGGGTTTTTCCTATCTAATTTCTCTAAAATATGGTAGGAATTTATTAAAATCACAAACTTGGTGGGTGATCCATACACAATTGAAGTTCCCTAGAGATTTTGCAGGGTGCTAAATCCATATATACAATAAAAAGACTAGTTTAAATAATACAAATCAAGATTTCACATCAAATTTTTCTGCCGGATTCCGTCACTAGAAAATCCAAAATGTCGCAGTAAAGAAAACCCCATTAATAAGCCCAAGGGATTATGTTATAAAATCAAGAGATGACAAATCTAAGGGAACAATATTAAACCTTAGGATGAATATACAAACTCAAGTGATTAAAAACCTGAGGATTAATATTATAAACCCAATGATTATAAACCTTAATATTATAAACCCTAAGCCCAATATTATAAATGAGAATAAATCGTAAAATCCAAACCCTATATTAAAAACCATAATATTAAGCCCTAATTTATTCAATTTCATGATGCGACATTAAATAAACTATAAATTAAGGTATCATTCTAATAGTGATTGTCACAATGCTTGTTGCATTGCAATTATGCTTGTCACACTATGACGATGTTTGTCACACTGCGATGTTAGATAGATTTTTGTACTATTCTAACACCACATTATAAAACCATATATTATAAACCCTAACATTATAAAACCTAACATCATAAACCCTAAGGTCAATCCCTAGGATTAATAATTCAAATCCTATGATAAATATTATAAACCCTTGGGATAATATTATAAACGTAATGATTAATATTATAAACTCTTGCATTAATATTAGAAACCCTATAGATATATAACCCAATATTAAACCCTAATATTAAACCTAATGTTATAAACCCCAATATTATAAACCTAATATTAAGCCCAATATTAAACACAATATTATAAACTCAATATTAGAAACCTTAATATTATAAAATTTAATATAAAACTCCAATTTTGTAATTTCACATTGTAAAGTTGAGTAACTTGTATAGTAATTTAACATTGCGACAATCATTGTCAGAATGATTTGATTGTCGCATTGAGATAAATTTTGTCACAATGTGATGTTAGACACCTTTTTGTACCATTCCAACATCAAGATATTAAACCCTTATACTAAAATTAATATTTTAAACCCTAACAACATAAAACTCAATATTATAAACCCTATGATACATATATCAAACCCTAAGTTTAATATATTCAACCCTAAAATTATAAATCCTAAAATTATTATTATAAACCCTTCGGATTAATATTATAAACCCAAGGAGCCCCACGGGGGTAGGTGAGTTGGTAATCACAATGTGGTGAAGTTCGTTAGAAAGGCGGGCTCCATACTTAAGGTTAGGAGTTCAAATCCCCGGACTAGCCCAGAGCTGTGGAGAGGGGCGGGCGTAGTTCCCAGGGGTTATAGTGGTAGCGGTCAGAATCGACCCCATGTTACACGAGTTGCGAGCCTGCTCCAGTTTCCGATTCCTCTGTAATAAAAAAAAATATTATAAACCCAAGGGATTAATATTATAATTCTCCTATCTTGTAAACTCAAAAGTTATAAACAAAATATTATAAAACCTAATATTATAAACTCTGATTATAAACCCAATATTATAAACCTTAATATTAAAAGTCCATTATTATAAACCCTAATATAAAACCTAATATTATCAACCCTATATTATAAATCGAAATATTATAACCCCCAATGTTATAAACTCTAGTACACCCACATTAGTAAATATCGTTGATAAACAACAATGTTATAGACCTATATTATTAATAATATTAATAGGCAATTACGTTTGACCGAAGTTAAAGAATGTAGAGTGTCAAACATAGCCAAACATTGTCAAACATAATCAACCATATTAGTAAATGTGGTTAAGTAATTTTATAATGCTGCACTATGATAGTGAATAAATTGCAATGTAGTGTAACATGTTTTTCACCCATTTATTAATGAATGTGTGAGGCTCAACAGTAGTCTTTGTACATCCAAGCTTCAAATTTCCATAGGCTCGGCCATATATTTCTCTAGAAATTGAGAGTGTTCTATGCATGCAATACCAACACAAACTTAGGCCTTCCTAAGCCTTTTGGGACTATGTGGAGAAGAGAGAATAGAAGTAACATAATGAAAGTGTGAAATGGTTGGACATGTTAATGAAATAAACAAACACCTATTATTTAGAATTAGGCACGTGTTATCAATGTTTTCAAATTGAAAACCATCCTATTTTTAAATACATCACACATTTCCATTAATATGATAAACATGGTTTAATTATATGATTTAGATATGTAAGGAAGTTACTAATGTGAATTTCATTCATTGATATAGTGGTGGCGAAGAGCATATATGGTATCAAATTTAGACTATCCAATCAAATATTTTAATTAGTAAAATAATTAAACTGCCCAATTCCAATAAAAGATACTTTAAGAACAATGATTATACTTTCTTTTCATTATCTCTATCTAATCATTTTAATTTACATCTCTTTCTGTTTTTTCTTCTATTAATATAAATTGATGTCATTAACTATATAGATATATCATTATTTAATTCATGCTTTATAATTACAGGGTATTAAATAAAAACTTTAATAATAAAAAATGTCCTTGAAATTATAAATGTCTTAATCTCAGTTTCATAATACATCTTTATCACAAATTAAAAATCGATATTTAAAATTAAAAACTCATCTCCAACCAGAATTCCCATTTTCATGATGAATGACACTCAAACTAGTTAAATGTACAAGCACAAGTTTTTCGCACTGAGTTTTATTTTTCGCAATTCAATGTGGGAGCCCATTCATCCCAAGTTTTTCACTCATACGATCACATGCTTCAGAATTTCCTTTTTCACAATCAGTCACAAAACGCAACCATGTAAGTTTCTTGCTTCGAATTTTACTTTTTATAGTCAAGTCAATGGCAAAGGCCATTTCCTACATGTTTCTCACCCTTGATTTATAATTTTTATTTTTTTTAATTAAATGGTATTTCTAGAAAGTTCCAAAAAGCTTATAATTTTAATGAAGTTATTTATCTCAATTGCAAATGGATTAAAATATTCTAAACCAATTAGAAAATTCAATATATACCATCCAAATAACCTGAACGAGTTCCAAACTCAATTACAAATTCAATTCACTGTATCCAAGGAACCTGAAGCAGAGTGAAGAGTAGAAAAATAATAAATCATTATTATTTGGGTGAAAATAAGCCAACATTTGGGTGCTAAATGGCAGATTAGCTAATAATTTGGTAGTGGGTAAATGGTAGATTTTCATCCCATGCCGATTAACCTCGATCTTCGCTTATTTGAATTAATAAAATAATTAATTAAATACTAATGCATCCCTGATTAGATTATTTTCATTTATTACAATAAACAGCATTATTTCTTTTACATTTCTCACGCTCTAATGGGTCACTAGCATTTAAACCCTTAAATTGTTAGCTTTGGAATCGACTACAGGATTTTTTTTTTTTTAATAAATTTATCGAGGTCCTGAGTGTCATTTAATGCTGGTTTTTAATGGGTTGATAATTACCTAAATATGTGTTTCTTCTCTCTTTATCTACATGGTTGATAATGTGTTTCAGATTATATTTTATTATTATTTATTTATTTAAATTTAATTTATTTATATAATTATACTAAAATGTTTTTTTTTTATTATTTTTATATAAATTTATAATTTATGAACATAGTATGGTTTAGATGTTATTGATTTGAAGGAGTGTTCTATGAAAGATTGGTTTACATTTCAAATACATGTATAAAAGTAACTCAACTATGAATTTGGTATGTTCTAGGTTTTCAGTGCAGGATTAGTGTAGAATTAGGTAAATTAGCATGAATGAATTTCTGCTCTAAAATTAATTAGCAATCATTCAATAATAAATTTTCAAATTGCAAGGTAATCTTATTAGTTTTTAATTTAAAAGTCAATATTGATCTATTTTAATCACAAATCTAAGAAGTGTTTAGAGTGATATAATTTATAAACCCAAGCGATTAATAATCTAAAGAGATTAATATTATAGCCCCAAGGGATTAATAAACCCATCAGTTTAATATTATTAAACTAAGGGATTTATATTATAAAACCAAGGAATTATTAAACATAAGGGTTTAATTTAAAAACCTAAGGAATTAATAAACCCAAGTGCTTATAAATTAATAATCACAAGGGATTAATATTAAACACTAAGATTAATATTATAAACCCTAATATTGACATTAAACCCTAACAATCCTCCGATGGGGTGTTCATGCGATTATACAAGTGGCGTGTGAAAGGCCATCTGAGCCTACTCGTCCTCAACAGGCGTATTAACTCCCAGTTGATGAATTAGTTTGGAATTTACTCCTCTAGTCTGACACTCCCCATCATACGCTGTATGGATAAATATGAACACTGGTACACGATTTAGTTCAGTTTGATAGTTTGGGAAATTAATTTGGGTCGTAAGCAGATTGGAAGTGATCGGGTCTGTCTCTATGACACCTAACTCGGGCTCTGACCTTGGGTGAGGAGGGTAGATGACGTTTGCAGTTTCCTGGCATGGATTCAGATAAGCCTCTTAGTCTGCCCTTGGGACCCTGGTACACATACAATTGTGGTTTAGCTTAGCTCCCTTGCCTCTGTCATCTACAAGTATGTTTATGTCCTACAACAATTTTTGGCTTAACTCCCACTCACGAGGACCCTTGCTAGTGTTCATGGGTCTGTGGGTTTTCATCTGGTATTTGTTTATTTATGCTCTAGGTTTGGGTCTCTCCTTAGTCTTGAAGTCATATACAACCTCTCGGCCAATGCTTAGGGTTGTGGGTTCTATTTATGTGAAGCTTTTGGCAGGTTTATAGGAATTTCTTCGCTCCGTCACCCGGTCTGGGTCAAAACGTGCTCATATCACCGTTATGGGAGGAGGGTTGGGATGGTTTTTCATCCTTTGCTCCAGTAAGTGGGTACATGGGTCTGGACTATATTGTCTCTAGTGTAGGTTTTATAAATATTTCTTTGCAGGTTCCCCCTACTGCAAGCCACCAACCACTGTGACCAGCAAGATGCCATGCCAACGAGGTCATCCTCGTTGTGGGTGGGGGAAGCAAGCCTAGGCTGGGCACCTTGAGCCAGACCATCACTCGTCCTCTGCCACCTCTTCCAGCCAGGAAACAGAGCATGCAGAGGTTATTTCTCCAGCTAATTCGCTAGGCCGCCTCGTGCGTTGTGCCTCCATGAAATCTATCGTCGAGCATTTGTGGCACATACAAATTGACATTGAAATTCTATGGGACCACAAGTGTGAAGACCACAATGAATTTGTTTCCAATCTCACTGATATTTGATACAGTCATGATCCCATTATGGAGTAGTTGGACAACCTCAGGCGTAGTCAATGTCTTACTAACGACCACCTCCGCACCTTGGAGGCACAAGTGGAACATATTGACTTCCAAATTCATGATCGTGTTGGCTACTTTTTAACTCTCCCCGTAATGTCCCCTCATTCCCCTCCTAGATATGTTGCTATCAGTTTTGGTATCTTGTTGTGTCTCTCATAGTATGCTAATTCCATAGGAGCCTCAAAAAATAATGTATGCAAATTGTCTATCTTGGTATTTTCCGACCCCCAATCTCAAAAAGTCTGGTAGGAATGAGGGAGTGGGATATTTTGAGAGAATTTTTGTACGCTATGATATTTTGAAAATCTAATGAAAGCCATTTTGAACTACAAAAAAAACATTAAACCTAGGAATATAAAACCTAAGACTAATATTATAAACCTAACCGATTTTTTTTTTGTAAGTTCGACATTGGTGAGGATACATCATGGTCATGTCCAACAATAACACCTGAATAGGGTGGAGAATTGAACAAGTGACTTAACATCTAGGAGTGTCTTAATAGCGCACCCAATCACCGTTTATCCAAGACCCCGTGGATTATAAACCTAATGGATTAATGTTAAACCCTATGATTAATATTATAAATCCTAAGATTAATATATCTAACCTAAGATCACTATCATAAAACCCAATATTATAAACCCTCATATATTATTAAGCATGTTAGGGATTAATATTATAAACCGAGAGGATTAATAAATGCAAAGAACTAATAATATTATAAACTCAAGGGACTAATAAGCGAGTTTTCTTTAGTGTGACTTTTTGGAAGTATTTCCGGTGGGTTTTTCCTATCTAATTTCTCTAAAATATGGTAGGAATTTATTAAAATCACAAACTTGGTGGGTGATCCATACACAATTGAAGTTCCCTAGAGATTTTGCAGGGTGCTAAATCCATATATACAATAAAAAGACTAGTTTAAATAATACAAATCAAGATTTCACATCAAATTTTTCTGCCGGATTCCGTCACTAGAAAATCCAAAATGTCGCAGTAAAGAAAACCCCATTAATAAGCCCAAGGGATTATGTTATAAAATCAAGAGATGACAAATCTAAGGGAACAATATTAAACCTTAGGATGAATATACAAACTCAAGTGATTAAAAACCTGAGGATTAATATTATAAACCCAATGATTATAAACCTTAATATTATAAACCCTAAGCCCAATATTATAAATGAGAATAAATCGTAAAATCCAAACCCTATATTAAAAACCATAATATTAAGCCCTAATTTATTCAATTTCATGATGCGACATTAAATAAACTATAAATTAAGGTATCATTCTAATAGTGATTGTCACAATGCTTGTTGCATTGCAATTATGCTTGTCACACTATGACGATGTTTGTCACACTGCGATGTTAGATAGATTTTTGTACTATTCTAACACCACATTATAAAACCATATATTATAAACCCTAACATTATAAAACCTAACATCATAAACCCTAAGGTCAATCCCTAGGATTAATAATTCAAATCCTATGATAAATATTATAAACCCTTGGGATAATATTATAAACGTAATGATTAATATTATAAACTCTTGCATTAATATTAGAAACCCTATAGATATATAACCCAATATTAAACCCTAATATTAAACCTAATGTTATAAACCCCAATATTATAAACCTAATATTAAGCCCAATATTAAACACAATATTATAAACTCAATATTAGAAACCTTAATATTATAAAATTTAATATAAAACTCCAATTTTGTAATTTCACATTGTAAAGTTGAGTAACTTGTATAGTAATTTAACATTGCGACAATCATTGTCAGAATGATTTGATTGTCGCATTGAGATAAATTTTGTCACAATGTGATGTTAGACACCTTTTTGTACCATTCCAACATCAAGATATTAAACCCTTATACTAAAATTAATATTTTAAACCCTAACAACATAAAACTCAATATTATAAACCCTATGATACATATATCAAACCCTAAGTTTAATATATTCAACCCTAAAATTATAAATCCTAAAATTATTATTATAAACCCTTCGGATTAATATTATAAACCCAAGGAGCCCCACGGGGGTAGGTGAGTTGGTAATCACAATGTGGTGAAGTTCGTTAGAAAGGCGGGCTCCATACTTAAGGTTAGGAGTTCAAATCCCCGGACTAGCCCAGAGCTGTGGAGAGGGGCGGGCGTAGTTCCCAGGGGTTATAGTGGTAGCGGTCAGAATCGACCCCATGTTACACGAGTTGCGAGCCTGCTCCAGTTTCCGATTCCTCTGTAATAAAAAAAAATATTATAAACCCAAGGGATTAATATTATAATTCTCCTATCTTGTAAACTCAAAAGTTATAAACAAAATATTATAAAACCTAATATTATAAACTCTGATTATAAACCCAATATTATAAACCCAATATTATAAACCTTAATATTAAAAGTCCATTATTATAAACCCTAATATAAAACCTAATATTATCAACCCTATATTATAAATCGAAATATTATAACCCCCAATGTTATAAACTCTAGTACACCCACATTAGTAAATATCGTTGATAAACAACAATGTTATAGACCTATATTATTAATAATATTAATAGGCAATTACGTTTGACCGAAGTTAAAGAATGTAGAGTGTCAAACATAGCCAAACATTGTCAAACATAATCAACCATATTAGTAAATGTGGTTAAGTAATTTTATAATGCTGCACTATGATAGTGAATAAATTGCAATGTAGTGTAACATGTTTTTCACCCATTTATTAATGAATGTGTGAGGCTCAACAGTAGTCTTTGTACATCCAAGCTTCAAATTTCCATAGGCTCGGCCATATATTTCTCTAGAAATTGAGAGTGTTCTATGCATGCAATACCAACACAAACTTAGGCCTTCCTAAGCCTTTTGGGACTATGTGGAGAAGAGAGAATAGAAGTAACATAATGAAAGTGTGAAATGGTTGGACATGTTAATGAAATAAACAAACACCTATTATTTAGAATTAGGCACGTGTTATCAATGTTTTCAAATTGAAAACCATCCTATTTTTAAATACATCACACATTTCCATTAATATGATAAACATGGTTTAATTATATGATTTAGATATGTAAGGAAGTTACTAATGTGAATTTCATTCATTGATATAGTGGTGGCGAAGAGCATATATGGTATCAAATTTAGACTATCCAATCAAATATTTTAATTAGTAAAATAATTAAACCGCCCAATTCCAATAAAAGATACTTTAAGAACAATGATTATACTTTCTTTTCATTATCTCTATCTAATCATTTTAATTTACATCTCTTTCTGTTTTTTCTTCTATTAATATAAATTGATGTCATAAACTATATAGATATATCATTATTTAATTCATGCTTTATAATTACAGGGTATTAAATAAAAACTTTAATAAAAAAAATGTCCTTGAAATTATAAATGTCTTAATCTCAGTTTCATAATACATCTTTATCACAAATTAAAAATCGATATTTAAAATTAAAAACTCATCTCCAACCAGAATTCCCATTTTCATGATGAATGACACTCAAACTAGTTAAATGTACAAGCACAAGTTTTTCGCACTGAATTTTATTTTTCGCAATTCAATGTGGGAGCCCATTCATCCCAAGTTTTTCACTCATACGATCACATGCTTCAGAATTTCCTTTTTCACAATCAGTCACAAAACGCAACCATGTAAGTTTCTTGCTTCGAATTTTACTTTTTATAGTCAAGTCAATGGCAAAGGCCATTTCCTACATGTTTCTCACCCTTCATTTATAATTTTTATTTTTTTTAATTAAATGGTATTTCTAGAAAGTTCCAAAAAGCTTATAATTTTAATGAAGTTATTTATCTCAATTGCAAATGGATTAAAATATTCTAAACCAATTAGAAAATTCAATATATACCATCCAAATAACCTGAACGAGTTCCAAACTCAATTACAAATTCAATTCACTGTATCCAAGGAACCTGAAGCAGAGTGAAGAGTAGAAAAATAATAAATCATTATTATTTGGGTGAAAATAAGCCAACATTTGGGTGCTAAATGGCAGATTAGCTAATAATTTGGTAGTGGGTAAATGGTAGATTTTCATCCCATGCCGATTAACCTCGATCTTCGCTTATTTGAATTAATAAAATAATTAATTAAATACTAATGCATCCCTGATTAGATTATTTTCATTTATTACAATAAACAGCATTATTTCTTTTACATTTCTCACGCTCTAATGGGTCACTAGCATTTAAACCCTTAAATTGTTAGCTTTGGAATCGACTACAGGATTTTTTTTTTTTTTTAATAAATTTATCGAGGTCCTGAGTGTCATTTAATGCTGGTTTTTAATGGGTTGATAATTACCTAAATATGTGTTTCTTCTCTCTTTATCTACATGGTTGATAATGTGTTTCAGATTATATTTTATTATTATTTATTTATTTAAATTTAATTTATTTATATAATTATACTAAAATGTTTTTTTTTTATTATTTTTATATAAATTTATAATTTATGAACATAGTATGGTTTAGATGTTATTGATTTGAAGGAGTGTTCTATGAAAGATTGGTTTACATTTCAAATACATGTATAAAAGTAACTCAACTATGAATTTGGTATGTTCTAGGTTTTCAGTGCAGGATTAGTGTAGAATTAGGTAAATTAGCATGAATGAATTTCTGCTCTAAAATTAATTAGCAATCATTCAATAATAAATTTTCAAATTGCAAGGTAATCTTATTAGTTTTTAATTTAAAAGTCAATATTGATCTATTTTAATCACAAATCTAAGAAGTGTTTAGAGTGATATAATTTATTCTTGTGCATTTTTTTTAAATGCAAAATTTGAAAAAAGAATGTTTGCATCTCAAAGATAAAATTGACAAAAAAATATAGCCCAGATATAAAATAATAACATTACTTGAAATGCTTGAAAATGTTTTAACCCTGAAAATTTATTTCTTTTCATTGTACATATTAGTTGACATTGAAATTTTTACTTATGAAGTACATTATTTATATAAATAAGTTCCATAATAAGTTCCTCCATGATTAGTAAATTATGAAATTTAGAAATTATGGTTGCTGTTTTGAAATGTATTTTGTTTTTAAAATTTCAAATGCATTATATTGTAAATTGATTATAAGTAAAATGGATGAAGTAAAGATATAAAATTGGTTTTTTTTCAATTTAATTATCAATTTTTGAAATATATCCTACATAAAATAATTGTGAATTTATAGATTTGAAATTCCATCAATAATGTTTCACATGAATTTATGAATTTACAAATGCTTATTTCAGTTTATTTTTTTTGTATTAATTTATTTTTGAAAAAATCATTATCTATTATAGATTTGTTTTTAATATTTTTCACTATATTTTGATTTTTTTCATAAAAAATCTATAAAATAATAATTTATAGGGTTTATTAATCTAGGGCTTCATATTCCTAGGGTATAACATATATATTTTTATTGTAAGTTTGGTAGGACTTTCTGATTTTCGTGTTTACATGTCGATTATTCACCCCTCTACGGGGGGGGGGGGGGTAATACAAGATTTGAACCCAAGACTTCACGTTCAGTGAGACTTCATTTCCACGACCACTACCACTTGAGCTACCTGAGGCAGACATTCCTAGGGTATAATATTATTCATAGGGTTTATAATATAAATATTTAGGTTTAATATAACTCCATTGGGTTTATAATCATGGTCAACCATGGTCCAACATCACATTGCGATAAATATTTTTTCAATATGAAAATCAAACAATGTCACATTGTGACAAGTATTGTCTCAATATGAAAATCAACCTTGTTTTAATGTCACATTGTGACGAAGGTTGTCTCAACCATGGTCAAACATGGTCAATAACCATGGTTAACCATGGTCACATTGTGACAAAGACTGTCTCTTGGTCTAATGTCACATTTTCACAACCATGGTCAACCATGGTCCAACATCGCATTGTGACACAAATTGTCTCAATATGGAAATCAACGATGGTCAATGATGGTCAACCATTATCCAATGTTAAATTGCGACAAACATTGTCTCAGTATGAAAATCAATCATGGTCAACCATATTCCAATCTCACATTATGACAAATATTTATCTTAGGGTTTATATTCCTTGGCTTTATAATATTTATCCATTGGGTTTAATTTCATTCCCTTGGGATTATTATTCCCTTTGGTTTATAATATGTATCTTAGGGTTTATATACCTTGGGTTTATAAATTAATCTGTTGGGTTTACTATTATTCCCTTGGGTTTATATTATCAATATGTTGGGTTTTTCATCCCTTGGGTTTTTAGTATTAATCCCTTGGGTTTACAATATCAATCCATTTAGGGTTTATTTACCTTGCATTTATAATATTGATCTCTTGGGTTTAATATTATTCTTTTGGGTTTATAATACCTTTGGGTTCAATCATGGTCAACCATGGTCAATAACCATGGTCATACATGGTCAACCATGGTCCAACATCGCATTGTGACAAAGATTGTCTCAATATGGAGATCAACCAGGGTCAACAATGATCAACCATTGTCCAACATTGCATTATGACACACATTCTCTCAATATTAAAATTAATCATGGTCAACCATATTCCAATGTCAAATTGTGACAAATAATTATCTTAGGTTTTATAATATTTATCTTAGGGTTTATATTCCTTGGGTATATAATGTTTATCCCTTGGTTTTAATATTATTCCCTTGGATTTATAATCCCCTGGGTTTATTATTACCTTGGGTTTATAATATTAATCCCTTGGGTTTAATATTATTTGGTTGTGTTTGTATTATAAATTTGTTGTGTTTTTAATCCCTTACATTTTTAGTATTAATCCCTTCGGTTTATTATTACATTCGGTTTATAATATAAATCGATTTAGGGTTTATATACCTTGCATTTATAATATTAATGTCTTAGGTTTACAATACCTTTGGATTTTAGAATAAATCCCTTGGGTTTATTATTCCCTTCGGTTTATAATATCAATCCCTTGGTTTTTTGGTCCATATTCCTAGGGTATAATATTATTCTTAGGGTTTATAATATTAATCATAGGGTTTAGTATAAATCTCTTGGGTTTACAATCATGGTCATTCATGGTCCAATGTCACAATGTGCCAAAGGTTGTCTCAATATGAAAATTAGTCATGATCAACCATGGTTGAGCATTAGATTGTGAAAATCATCGTCTTAGTATGAAAATCAATTATTGTAAATCATGGTCAAACCTGTTTATTTTAGGGCTTATTTGTCTCAATATGAAAATCAATGATGGTCAACCATATTCCAACATCACATTGTGAAAAATATTTATGTTAGGATTTATTATATTTATTAGAGGGTTTGTATTCCTCGGGTTTATAATATTTATCCCTTGGGTTTATTATTCCCTTGGGTTTATAATATTTATCTTAGGGTTTATATACCTTGTGTTTATAATATTAATCCCTTGGGTTTAATATTATTCTCTTGTGTTTATATTATCAATCTGTTGGGTTTTTAATCCCTTGGTTTTTTTAGTATTAATCCATTAGGTTTATTATTCTCTTGGGTTTATAATATCAATCCCTTTAGGGTTTATATATCATGCATTTATAATATTAATCCCTTGTGTTTAATATTATTCTCTTTGGTTTATAACACCTTTAGGTTCAATCATGATCAACCATGGTCACATTGTGACAAATACTATCTCTTGGTCCAATGTCACATTGTCACAAAAAAGGTCATCCATGGTTAACCATGGTCCAACGTCGGATTGTGACAAATATTGTCTCAATACGGAGATCAACCATGGTCAACGATGTTCAATCATTCTCCATTGTCGCATTGTGACAAACATTGTCTCAATATGAAAATCAATCATCGGCAACCATATTCCAATGTTGCATCGTGACAAATATTTATCTTAGGGTTTATATAACGTGGGTTTATAATATTTATCCCTTAATCTTAATATTATTCCCTTCAGTTTATAATCCATTGATTTTATTATTCCGTTGGGTTTATAATATTTATCTTAGAGTTTATATACCTTGGGTTTATAATATTAATCCCTTGGGTTTACTAGTATTCCCTTGGGTTTATAATAGCTTTGGATTTTAGAATTAATCCCTTGGGTTTATAATACCTTTGGATTTTAGAATTAATCCCTTGGGTTTTTTGTTCCCTTCGATTTATAATATCAACCCCTTGGGTTTATTAGGTTCATATTCCTAGGGTATAATATGATTTATAGGGTTTATAACATTAATCCTAGTGTTTAATATAAATCGTTTGGGTTTACAATCATGGTCATCCAAGGTCAGCTATGGTCCAATGCCACAATGTGCCAAAGATTGTCTCAATATGAAAATCAACCATGGTCCAATGTCCTATTGTGACAAACATCATCTCAGTATGAAAATCAATGATGACTAATTATGGTCAAGCATGTTTATTTTAGGGTTTATAATATTCTCCCTTGTGTTGCATATTATTCCTCTGACATTTACAACTATATCAAAAGTGAAATCAATAGATGTTTTGCATATTTTACCACCTTTTTGTTTTCAACGTATGTAAAAATGCAAGACAATGCAAGAAGGGGTTCGTTGAAAAGTGTGAATGGTCGTGATCACTATCTTATTGATTTGAATTAGCGCTACTTTTATCATTGGTCTTGGTGTGTTTTCAAAGAGGCTAGCATTTAATAATTGTGTTGTGGTGGAGTGTTTAAAGTTGAATTTCCTATCAACCACATTTAAATTGTTGTTTGATTTTTATTAAATGTTTATTTCATTACTATTTATTATATGATTATTAATGTAATTGTTGTTATTATCTTTATTTATTATTATTATTATTATTATTATTATTTATTATTTAATATAATAGTAATAATATAGTATTAATTATTTTTTAATATAATACTAATAATTTAATATTAATTAGGGTTTTTGTAACCTATGCTATGGTAGAGCCCTCTTGACCTTCACAGCTTTTACAATGCCTGGCTGATTACGGCCTCACGTTTACTGTAGGAAATCTCAAAGATCCATGATTCCCCCTCAGGGGGAGGATGCTGCACCTCCCCCAAAAGACGACAGCAAGCAGCAACGGAATGGAGAAAATGACAATAGAGAGGCACAGATTGATCATAATACGGATCCAAGATCACAACAGGACAGAGCACAGGGTAAACAGGATCAACCCAAAGTCAGCTTGACTACATGCAAGCCAGTAGCTACTGAGCGTCCAAAAGTAGAGTTTCCAAGCCACCGAATCAATGCCAAGATACAGTTTATGAGGGATCATGCGTTAATAGGCGAGTTTATAGGACTCTGGCCAACTGAGAAGGCACTGAGAGGTTGGATAGCCTCAAAATGGAATCCAAAAGGTCACATTACCCTGCAACTAGGGCCTAAAGGTTTCTTTACGACCATTTTTAACTTCTTAGAGGATCAGAACAAGGTTCTGGACGGAGGGTCGTACTTCTTTAACGCTACTGGTCTATATATCAGAGGTTGGGTAGAGCGCTTCAACCTTGACAAGGAGGATCTTAGCTGGGCTCTAGTCTGGATAAGGCTTTACTCGCTTCCTGTGGAATATTGGGAGGAAGACTCCTTACAAGAAATAGGAAACGCGCTGGGTGAGTTTATCAAAGTGGCAGAGGAAACAAAAATCAGTAGATACACCTCATATGCACGCATCTGCATCTACATGCACCTCAATCAGGCCCTGTTGGATGAGGTAAGTTTATTTCATGATGATATTGAATGGGTTCAGTTGATCGATTATGAGCACGTGCCGTTTCGGTGTAGAAAATGTCACGATCTGGGCCACTTATTTAGAGACTGTCCTTTAAATAAAAAACCCTCTTTCTAGATGTCCTCAGAAAAGCCTGCACCTGATGGATTCACCAGAGTGGCCAGCCGCAGAAGAAACCACAAGAAATCAGCTACTAACCCCAAGATGCATCCAGCTAGCTCTTCCAAACCTTAAACCAGTAAGAGCTTTGCAGCTTTGGCAAGAGTAGATGATCTCGATTCTAATAGCCCCTCTCCTCCTGAGAAGGAGACCAATAAAGATAAACAAGAAGCGCCAAAAAAAACCCATATCACTCCTAGAAGATCCGCTGATCAACAAAACTCTCTCCCCTACCCAGATCACCCAGGGATAGTCTGTATTTATTGGTGGATAGTTTCGGCTCTCCTCTCAGGTTTCGACCTCCTTGTAATTGTATTTTTACCTCTTTTTAATAGAATTAGTCTTTACTTAGAAAAAAAAATTTAATATTAATTATTATTACTAAGGTTTTTATGTTTATATTAATATTATTGATAATAACATTAATAACATATTTTTTTTAAGTCTAGTAACACCTTTCATTCATGAATTTTCTAATTAAAAAATTTAAAATTATACAATTTTTTAATGTAAATACTAAAAGTTTATTTAATTTTGTTCGGAAATTATTATCTCTAAAATAGAAGACAAGAGTGGAGGTCAGTACAAAAATATTACAAAAATATTTCTCATTTTCAAGTTACTAACAAAAAAATGAACCTAATTAAGAGATATAATAACCATTCGAACTAACTATAAAAAATAATCCCAATTAACAAAAAAAAATCATTTAATTTATTAAATATAATTATATAAATAAAAACATGCTTACATTTTAACCTCAAAATTATAATATTGATACTTAATTTAATTTGTTTATTTAAGTTAAATTGAATGTGTGTGTAACCCGTGCACACCTAAGTGGTTCAAAGCCCACCTTCATGTCTTCCTTTTAAAAATTCCAAAAGGATTAGAAAACATGTTGTAATTGGCCCATTTGTGACTTTTAATAATGATTTTTGACCTTTTCCTTGTCCAAAAGGATGAGGAGACATGTTGTTACACATGTTATAACTGGTCCGTTTGTGGTATTTATGAAATAATTATATCTAGTGTAATAGTGACAACCACCTGTGTATACATAAGCAGATAAAACCCATCCCATATCCTCCTTTTAAAAATCCCTAAAAAATAAGAAACAATCTATAATAGTTAAATCCAATCTTTCAAAATTACTAATTCTCCACAAAATTAAAAATTCTCTTAAAATTCTTATTCCAATTACATATATTGTAAGTCAAAATATCACCCTATTTAAAATAAAAATAAAAATTTAAAATTTCCACCTCGAATCATCATTTACTTTTCATCACATATGATGATAAAAAATATTAATATTTTTATTTGCCATGCAAACTTTTAAAATGTACTTTCTTTATGGCTAAATTTTAAGAATTTATTCCCTTATTAATTCCTAAATATAGGAAACTCTTACTTTTATAATAATTTTTGTAACCGGATTTAAATTTTTATGTAAATTTTAACTTAATTTTTTTTAACATTTTTTTAATCGATGTACAATGAACATTTCTAGTTCATTTATTTAATCATTCATAGGTTTTGAATGCTTTTTAAGCCATATATTAATACTAATTTAGTATTAATTTATAAATAATTTATAATAAAATGTATTTTTATTACATGTTATTATATTGATAGTTATTTATATTTTAGAATAGGTTTTTATTATATTGATAGTTATTTATATTTTAGAATAGATTTTCTTTACAATTTTAATTTAATTATTAAAAAATATTAAGTGGATGCTAGAGATCTAATTTCTATGAAATATGTTAAAATATTCATAGTAATATTCACATATCAAAAGTTAATATTTTTCTCCAAAGTAGTTATGTTTTTTAATTAACTTATTTCAAATTAATTAATTAAAGAAAATGTAATATCAACATGTTATGTTGGAAACCATATTATTGGCCCATGGTATTACAAGAAGAATTATTTACAAGTTAAAAATTTCCATGATAGAGAGGAGGCAAAACTCTATTGTTAAAAATATTGCTATACATTTTTTAGTATATATATATATATATATAGCTTTCATAATTAATAATAATAATGGTAAATTAAAAATAAAGTTATAATTTAGTTAAAATTTATGGTATTTTTCTTATTTAAGTAATGTGAGATGTATAATAGGGTAAGTATTTTGATAAGTATCATGGTTCTTCATAAGCATTTACTGACAATTTAATTTATATGGTTGCACTGGTTCTATACCTACTTTTTTCTTACTTTAGAAAAATAAAATACTATAGACTAGCATAAAAGAAAACCATCAAGAATATTTACATGTATAATTATTTTAGTTCATATAAAAATTAAATATACTTTTCATATTAGTAGATTGTCAAAATTAAAACATACTTATTTAAATCTTTATAAAAATAAAAGACATCTTTATTTTTTTATCCAAGTAGAAAATAAAAATATTTAAAATATTAAATACAAGTATAAAAATGATAATGAAAAACTTTGCATTTTGATGTTAAAACCAAAGCCAACATATTATAAGATGACAATTTTGAATAAATTTAATAAAACATTCTACAATATATTAAATAAAGTTTAAATTGTTTTAGAATAGAATGAAAGTAATCTATTATATTTTTTTTAAGTTATTATTTGTTTTATATGATGATGGTAAACGTCAACTAAGACCAATGTAGTCTATCTGATTTTAAGAAAAATATTCATTGAGACTCTTTAGTATTCTATTTTTATGATAAAAAAGAAGAGAAAGAAGAATTTTGAGGTCACTATAGTTTTGCCGACTTATCAAGCCAAGAAGGTTGATAGTGTGGAAAATGTTTTGGAAATGAAAACGGATGTGCATAAGAGCTAGGAAATCAAAGAAATTTATTTTCATTTTGACTCTTGTTAGTATCGCAAAGGCCATAGATTGTTTCATCCGAAGGTGTTTTCAAAATAGACCAATCCTCAACTTCACTTCGGGACTCATGAGAATTAGTTCTAATCTTTGCAATGTTCATTTTCTTCTTATCTTTAGTAAAGATGGAAGGACAATATTGTTGGGTTGTGTTATATTCTTTCCTTTGTTGCGTCGATTGCGCAGTGGGGGGGTGGAAGCCCCCCCTGTCTGGGAGGTTTGGGGGGGCAGGTAGCCCCCCTCTACGGGGTTCGGGGTAGCGCCCCGGGAAATTTTTTTTTGGACCTAATATACCATGGTATTGGATGCTTCGGCATCTATAAATATGTATTGCAACATTGAAAGGAACATAATGAAAAATCAAGCTGGTAGTCTCGGTTTTGGGATGTAGGGGAAAATCTCTGTGTATATGTTTTTTATGTGTTATAGCTCTCACATTGTTTATTTTTTGTGTTTTTGAATTCGTATGCAGGTAATTTCTATACAGCGTTAAAACCTACATTTGGTATCAGAGCTATTTTGGCTTCAACGGGATGCCTTTATTGTTGAGGGGTTTTTCTTGGGCCTGTGGTAGACCTTGTTTAGTGGGAGATCTACGAGATCGATTCTAGTGGTGAAAGAAGATGGCGAGCAGTGGAAAGATAGAGATCAAGAAATTTAATGGTTTAGAGTTTTGAGTTGTGGAAACTCAAGATGGAGGATTTGTTGGTGGATAAAGATCAGTGGATTGGAGTAGATCTGGGTACTAAACCAACATGAGTATCCGATGAAGAATGGAAGAAGTTGGATTGGAAGGCAAAGAGCACAATATGATTGTGTGTCTCAGATTCAGTATTGCTAAATGTATTAGGGGAAGCTACGGTGAAGGCTTTGTGGGACAAGTTAGGGACTTTGTACCAATCTAAGCCTCTGGTGAATAAATTGTTCCTGTGGAAAAATCTATATAACTTGAGGATGAAGGATGGAGACTCGGTGACAGAGCATCTGAACGCATTTAATACTGTGGTAAGTCAGTTAGCATCTGTTGATATTAAAATTTCAGATGAAGATAAGTGCATCAGTTTATTGTGTTCTCTACCATATTCGTGGGATAGTCTGGTTATTGTGATAGGTAGCAATGCAACTACCTTGCAGATTGATGAAATAGTCTCATCCTTGCTAACGGAGGAGATGAGAAGAAAAATATGGAGAGAAAGAATGGTGATGCCTTGTATGTATGAAGACAGTCCCAGAATAGAAATAAAAATAAGTCGTCGAGTGGGAGATCTAAATCTAGAGGGAGATCTAAATCTCCAGGAAAACCTGTAAAGGTGGTGTGCTAGAAATGTGGAAAGGAAGGCCACTACAAAAGGGACTGTAAATCTAAAGCTCTTGATAAAGGAAAGGGATCTGATGATGTTCCTTCTGTAGAGGCGAAGGCCACCTCAGATGAAGGTGGGGATGTGTACTTGCTTCTTCAAGTACACATTAGATCATGAGACATGGTTGATTGACTCAGGTGCATCCTTTCACTTCACTTCCCATAGAGAGAGTGGTGCTGCGAGTATGAGAAATACGATGGTGGTGATGTCTTCTTAGGGATGATAGGAAGGCAGAATCATTGGTCGCAGAAAAGTAAAGTTGAAGTTGCAAGGTGGAAGGGTTAGAACACTTCTGGGTGTTCTCCATATTCCTGCATTGGTCAGAAATCTGATTTTTGTAAGCAAGTTGGATGATGCGGGTGTAAAAATAGTGTCGAGAAGGATACC